>JAYKYS010000009.1:3750000-5000000 GCA_036924285.1 Asterella californica | reverse complement strand
GTTATTTCTTGTAAGTACGGGCAAAATATAACAACGTTCAAGTCTATTTCTGCGTGAATATTAATGACTATCATTCACTAACTGCACAATTTCAAAATAGTATTCTTTTTTACGTTTACAAGAGGATGTATATTCACCCTCTTTCGAGTTCGGGAGAAGAGGAATAATCATTTAATTTATATTTAATTTTTCCTGCAGGAAGGGTTAGGTATAAATCAAACGTCTCATTAAATCGTAATGTAATTGTGTAGAGTTTTTCAGTCTGTATCTTTTCAAGCGCGAGAGAGGAGCCATCACTTATGGGTTTTTTTCTACTTTCCTCGTGTTTCCAAGGATGGGCTGACAAATAATATTTATAATATTTTTTAGTTTTTATATTTATTTAATATATATATTTTATTTAATATATATATTTTTTCTAGACAACAATAAACGAGCAAAAGCGGTTGTCTGATCAGTTTTCAGATAATAATCACGAGGAAAAGTCTGAAAGCAGATTGACTTAACTGACCACTAGTGGTTTTGATTAGTGACTGTCGTTAAGGAAGTCGCTACAGAAACCAACCCCGGGAAGAACGTCTTCTCTCGTCATATTTTCAATCAATCAATGGAGGATTTGGTATGTATGACTAATGTTGTTTCCTATGTGCTATACGACTAATGCTGTTACCGTAATGCTATTATATTCAGAAATTTCTTTGCATATTCACCTCTTTCGGAAGTTAGAAGAGGAGAAAATATGCAAGGTGTTTCGTCTATGAAGGATTAGATGATAAATTAAATATTATATAAAATCAAATTTATGAGAAAAAAGCAAACCGGTCTTATAGCTACATATGCTTGCTACAATACACACTTTTTATGGATTCTTCCTGGAAAGTCCTGCATACAGTCTAGAGTCACATAATATTGATGTATAGTGTATAATTGTACTATAAAGACATTGAAGATATTTATTTTATTTATAAAATTCTCTGTAATACTTCCATCACAACTCCACTATTGTGTCCGGTCTAGTAGTGTTTCTTCACTTTCTTTTCACTCTCCGTTTGTCTTTTTCCCTCTTCTAGCCAAAACTATACTTTGGATGTATATTTTATCAAAAAAAAATTAAGACTTTTAAAAAACAACACTCTTATGCATAAATTTTCTGAAAAAATAATCAACCTTATGGATGATTTTGTTCGTTAGAAAACTAAATTATAAAATAAATAACGAGCTGGTGCATAGAGCCCCTAAGTTAGTCACAGGACTGTGTACAAGGGCTTCGGGACACCGAGATTCCCTCATTTCTGGAGCAAAGGGAAACAATTTTTTCTTTCCTCACAATGTTCTTTTAGTCTGAAGAAAAGATTCTATTCAAAATCTCAAAATCTTCATCTTAACGCTTTTCTATCAATACTAAGTGGTTTGTTTAGAGATGAATCACAACTTGTAAAACCGATAAATAGTTTGATATTTGATTTTTTATTTCACAGATTCCAATATGGGATGAAAAGGTAATCACCAAAAGCATTTTATGTATAAAAGTAAATTTGTCAGTTCTCTGAAATCAAAACCACAAAATAAGGTAGTCTGGTTCACCAAGAGCACTTGTACTCATACTTGGGGTTTAACGTGAAAATGCTTTTGATGATAGAGTTATCATTCAATCATAGTATCAGAAAAGTTTGGATTCAACTGAAAGCTATTATCCACTAGTTGTACACTTCGTGATTTGTTTCAAGTAAATCTAGTGAGCAGTGACTGAGATTTAAGGAGTTCTCATGATTCAGAAAAGTCTTAAAAGTCAAACAATGAGATCTCAAGATTGAGAACAAAAAGAAGATGAATACTTCAGTTATCTTATGTTGGGAAACAGTTAGTGTCAACCTATCAACATCGTCAATAGTTTCCACTGAAATGTTGAATATAATTTATGTCTAACATGATCATACCTAAAATGAAAAGAAGTTCATTCATGACATAAATAATGACGCAAAGATGATTCACTCGTCGTACGATATATTCTCTTGTTTGCTTGTGCCAATAGATATTTTATTATAACTTTATTAATTTACTCATTTCTCAAATTATTTCCTTCTCGTATCAAAATTTTAAAATACACTTTCGTCTGTCAACAAGAACTCCGAACTTAATACTTATGCCTTCTTCGCATATTTATCTCATTTTTATCCTCGGAAGTTCATTTTGGATGCATACTTTTATATTTATTTTCTTTCGGAGCTCGAAACTCATAGCGAGGATATAGATCCATGCATTTAATGACCAAAAAAGGTATACCTCCAGCTTCGGATGTGAGCGTTGATTCAGGTTTTAATATGCCAAAAATAGTTTATATTTTTTGCGTATAATTCCAAACGAAAGATACTCTAGCACAAAATTCCTGATGAATCTTTAAGTATCTCAGATTGAGATGAGCTTTTGTCAATAAGATATATGTAGCATATACATCATATTGACCTAATTTCAGCTCGTTCTGAGATGATCGAAAATACCGCAAACGCTAAAGACAACCCATTTGGGGAACCTTTGAGAGCATTTTGTAAAAGAAGACGACTTCTCAAGTATCTCAGAACGACACGAAATTCTGTCAGTATGATATACATAGCATATACATCATATTCTCAAAATTTCAGCTCATTCTGACATGGTTAAAAAACCGTAAACGCTACAAACAACCATTTTGGGTAACCTTTGAGAGCATTTTGTAAAAGAAGACGACTTCTCAAGTATCTCATAACGACACGAAATTCTGTCAGTATGATATACATAGCATATACATCATATTCTCAAAATTTCAACTCGTTCTGACATGTTCAAGAAAACCACAAACGCTAAGGACAACCCATTTGGGGTATCTTTCAAGGCATTCTATAAAAGAAGATGACTTCTCAAGTATCTCAGTCTCACTTCTCAAGTTACCTTTAATTTTAAATATTTCTTTTAACGAACTTCTCCGGTTTAAGTCGATCCTTTCTAATTCAAAATAATTTTCCATTGACTTCGACATAAATAACTATTTACTTCAGTGCCTTTAGGTTTTAATTTTACTCGACGGAACTATTCCGGTGGCCTAACATCCTTATGGTTTTCCTCCTCCTTGTGATTTATTCATGTTGTTAAATACACAATTTAAACTAATAATCTTTTAGTGAATATAATTATGATATAAAGTGATAAATAAAATGAATATAAAATGAATATAAAGTGATAAATCAAACCTTCAAAAAACTGATTTTCTCACACGATACAGTCCTCTTGTTCTCTTCCTATTGTGCGTCGCAGTCCACATGCTTTATGGGTTAATTCCAGAAGATTGAGCGTGTACAAAGCAGTTAATTTATAATAATTATATTAAATATTAAATTAACGATCCAATGGAAGTTTTAGATTTTTCACTTTCATTTTTTCTCCATTGGACCAGAAGTATATTGTTTGGATGTATATTGTTTGAAGTATTGGACGATGTCATTTTGGGGGGTGAATCTGTAGAAAATTTAGCGATACAAAAAACTGAAGTGAAGATAGGAAGGAGGAAACGGAATTGTTTATTAGTGAAAGTAATAAGAAGAAAAAGAGAACCATTGATCTACTTAAGAAATGGTTACATTTTGCTTTTCTGGGAGCATGTATATTCACTTCTTCCATGTTAAGAAGGAGGAGATATATGTCAACTTCTTTATATTAAAATAAAGTTATTAAAATTTATTTAGTATTATTTAATTACTAAACTTTTTCTCTTAGAAGATTAGATTAATTTATCTTAAATATTATTTTTATAGTTAAATCAGAGCCGTTCTGTACTTTCACTTACAGTTTTTTTTTGTCATTAGCGACTAAGTGTAACATCGATAATGAAGTTAGTAAGTTCAAAACAGAATTATTTAATTTAAAATATAATTTCAAATAAAGTAGAAATATAACTTTAGAATAATTCTCACTTTATCGTCCTTCATGGTAATCGGTAGTTCACAGTGATTTTTGTGGATTTGATGAAGAATACAATTTTTACTTTATTATAATATTATGTTATTATTACTTTATTTATTTATTCTGATTTTTTATTTTATTTATACTTAATTTTTATACTATTATTCTTAAATCTTTTTTTTTCAATTATCTATTTATTCAATTAATTCAAATTATAACGATAACTTCTCTCTCAATGGACCACGTCACACATACAAAAGAGAGCTCCAACCTAGTTAGTACTGCTGGCAACCTGGTACATACAGAGGCAACCACGGTCAGACAGGTTGTGGGTTACGTGGTCCCAGATCTGGTCTGCCCGCTAATTCATTAGAGACCCTATTTTACTCCAACTACTTTAAACAAAAACCTCTCTCCTAGAGGCTCAGGGTAAGATTTCAGTGGACTTCCGACAATACAGGGATTTGGTTATCTACTCGCGGCTGGCCAGTGGGAAAGTCAAGATAGTCATTTTTTTGTTGTCACTTGCACGGCTTCCAGCAGTGAGATGAGCTTAAATAAGTACTCACTGAATAGCTGACTATCTTGTGAGTTCTCTTGTGAAGCGCATAAGAAGCATCTTGTGAGCTCTCTTGTGAAGCGCATACAAAGCAAATAAACAGGACTGTAGGGGAGGTGAAGCGAATACTTGTGTATCTACGAAGTAAATTTTTATCAGGTGAGTTGGGTCGTGTCTTTCCTTTTCGATATGATACTTGCAATGTGTGTGTGTGTGATGGGAACCTTGGAAGAACTCTGGACAAGTTCTTCAATCGATATCATTTCACTAGCATCTCATCGTGTAGCTTCTGAACCCGCCAGGCGATAGTTTGATCTCTCGCACCTCTCTAATCGAGAGATGGGGAAAACTCTTCTTAGCGAGAGAGGTTATGTTCATGAGTTAGTCTAGCAGTTTGAGAGCAAAAATGTTTCACTGGTGCTGGGTACGACGTTTAGTCCAGTAAACTTCATCAGACTGAAGTAGTTTTTGTTAACCACACGTTCTCGAGAAGCTGAACTACTCGGATAGATTGATTTTGGTGGGATGACATAGCAATCGGACAATCACAAGTACAGTAATGAGAGGAAGACAAACCACGTGAAAATGACATTCTGTCAGGTGAACATATTCTCAAGTGGAACAGTAATGGATATTTGGGTTCATTTCGAGCTCATGGTCTTTATCCCATTGACGCTGCCGTTTCCTTTCACAAGTAGTGAAGACCAGTCTTTCCAGACTTAAAACTTTAAGACTTTGGGATCTAGATGAGTATTCGATAGCCATAATTTGTTTACAAGGTGATTCATGTTCGACTGTGTTCGATGTTGTTGACAAGTTAACAACATCAGTAACTACAGGAGATCATGAGCTAATTACCTCTACAGTGCACGGATTCGAGAACTGCAGCTAATTTGCAGATTCATCGGTGGCGATCGTGGAGTTTGAGAGATCGCGGGGGGGGGGGGGGGTAGTTGATCGATGAGATCGTGGAGGGTTTACAGCACGGGAAGTCAAGGAGACTTGTATGTGGAACTCATCAAGATGATGAAGACCATGCAGGAGGGTACGATCTCCAAGGACAAACGTATTGCTGGACTTGAGGCAGGTCAAGAGAGTTCCTCGTCTACCAGAAAGCTTTGTAAGACGAATTTGCCGATCCTGTTTTCAGGTATAGGACGGACTCGCAAGGTTAAGGATTTCTTAACTGAGTTGGACCTATACTTTGAGACGCAACAGGTTCAAAAGTCAAACAAGGTGAAAGCGGCAGTTACGTTCCTGAAGGATCATGCGCTTCTCGGGTGGATTGCATACAGAGATGATCATGCCTTGACCGTCTCGGCGCTTGGTTGGAAAAAATTCAAGTTGTTGCTCACGAGACGATTCACTCCGGAGTATCAGAGGATTCGGGATGATGTCGAGCTAGTTAGGCTGAAGCAGACGAGGACCTTAAATGCTTATGTGCGCGAGTTCAGTGTCAAGCTGGATTCTTTCTCCAAGTGGATTGAGGAGACCAAAATATGTATATTTATTGGGGGACTCAAGTCTAGCTCAGAGAAGGCTCTCTTTCGAATGTTGGAGCTACATGCGACAAGTGCTGAACTTTTGAAGCTAGCGGAGCGAATTGGAGACGATGAAGTCCAACAACAAACTTTTTGAACAACACAACGCGGACAAGTTCTAGAAGAAGAACAAAGGCTTCAAACGACAATGGGATGGGGGTGAGAAGGATCGGAAGGATTCTTCTATCCCGGCAGCAAAGTGGCAGCAAACAGGAGCAAAACCTAAGGGGCAAACACCTCATAAGGGCAATGGTGCTAAGTTTACTTGCTACAATTGTGGCGGGGTGGGTCATATTGCTAAGGGGTGCACAAAACCTAAGGTTAGTAACTGTAGCATGAATCCGTTTGTTGCAAAGGACTTGTTGGAGGGCAAAATGATTGTGACCTTGAGAACCACGAAGAAGACACCGGGACTGATGTTTCTACAAGCCAAAGTTGTTAACCGTTGTCCTGTCATGGACCGACTCTTACTTGAAATTCAGACTTCGATGCTTGTCGCTCCAAAGACACTCGTGGGAAAGACAAGCTAGACTCTAGCTTATGGACTTTTGGCAGCATTTTGAATCTTCATTTTCATCGCATCAATGGATAGAGCTCCTTGTCAGCTTTTCATAGGCACTTTGTCTACTTCGTTTGGACTCCTAGTGGAGAAGTTACAAGACTCGAAAGATGGAGAAAATAAGCTAAGCCTCAACTTACAGATTTTTGGCACAACTTTGATTCTTCGCTTTTATCGCATCAATGGATAGAGCTCTTTGTCAACTTTCCATGGGCATCTTGTCTACTTCATTTAGACACCTACTGGAGAAGTTATGCGACTCGAAAGAAGAGAAAATCAAGCTAGGCCCTAGTTTACTTGCTCACTGGGTATTTGCAGCCCCAAGTGTTGTATTAAAGATGGAAGGGCCTGCTTCCTCATTATGATTGAAGAAACTTGGTACGTATTGTGATTGACATAAGGGGACTGCTTAAAGGGTTAGCTTGCACCTACGACCTGTTAGCGGACCGTTCGGGAGATTTAGAGGTCCAATGCAAAGCTTCATTAGGTTCAGATCTGTACAAGCTACGCATTGGTTAAGATGGTTTGTGAAGAGACGGATCGGGGGTTGTGTTCTGGGAGAAATTGAAACGTAGGAAGCAGATTTGAGAATTTCAGTTACCTGTGCAGGAAAGTTGGACCATTCAGGCTGTCACGAAGTCCAAACTTGTTGTCCATGGATCCATCCAGATCACAACAACGAGTTCTTTGGGAAATTGAAGACGATACGAAGTTTCATCGAGCGGTTTGGGAGTTCTAAGTGAAATTGGCTTTGCAAGGAAGCGTTTACATCAGATTTTCGTTCGCCTACGACTTGAGATTGGTTTGTTTTTCGCGATCGATGAGTCAACCTCTTCGTTCTTGGTGCCTATGCGATCAAGGAATCTTTATCTATGCACATGAGAAGACCATATGTGGATTGGATTGTTGGTTTGGGTGTGGTGAGCAAGTTTGAGCCGCAAGGAGTTGATTTACGTCAATGTTTTGCAACCTGCGACCAAATTTCTTGCGTGGTTTTGCAAGAGGAACTCCAAACGGCTTGTTTGGAGTCCCATTGGGTTCAGGGTAGCTAGACCTACTTGCCAGGGAAGAGGAATATCAGTTCAGACAATCCGTTTGTGCGGTGTGTGTGATTTTAAGCCACATGGAGGAGTTTCTGAAAGTTCGGTCGCATGCGATAAAAAATTGACGATATCTCAACTGTTGGGAGTCAGATCTGAAGGTTTCTTGGACTAGCGGAGTCAAGGAAGGAGATCCTATCGACATCTGAAGACCGGTCAGTGAAAGAAGGAAGTTCTCAAATAGGTCTTTTTTGGTTCCTTCGCTACGAGTTTCGTCCTTTTGAGTTCGTTAGAGTTCCGGTTGGTTATGTACAACTTGTGGTAGCTAGCTTTAGCTAAGAGCTTGTACATGAATGCTGTTTGGACTTGGGTTTGAATCGTATGGTGTTGGTGCAACTCATTTTGTTAGCAAAGAGAAGTTTCTCTTGCATTTGCTACGCTTTGGTGATTTTGGGTCAGGGTTGAGATTCAGGGGTTCATTTTAGGGCCTTTGAAGCATATTACAGATCTCTCTGGTCTATTTCACAGTTTTGTGTTCTTAGGAAGAAAGAACCGACAGTGTACATACATTGTGATTTGGTATATATTGTAGCGCTCGTTTTTGTAGTTGTTTTTCTCTATCTTGTCTTTGTTCCACACAGTACATCTCCACAACCAAGAACCTCGCGTTTTCTTGGACATGCTTCACCCAAAATCTGACATGATACCATGATGTTACTTTTCTTGTGGACACATGAACGACTCACTCCTTCATAAGTCCAAAGTTGGTGAAGAAGTTGGGTTTGTCTACCTCCAAGGCAGATAAGCTTATTCACGTGCGCTTTGCCAAGGGCAAGACGTACCAAACTTCTGAAGTGACCTTGGACATACGATTTGCGTGTCGAAAGTTGGAGTTCATAGAGAACGTCACGGTGTGCGAGATGGATGATATCCATGCGGTTTTGGAAAATATTTTCCTGGACAAGTTTGAAGTGGAACTTAGGCGGAAACCTTTAAGGTTGAATGTTAGAGTAAAAAGGCGAAAGTTGGGAGTGAGGCTGATCCGAAAGGGGCAGAAAATTGATGACTTTGCGATGAATTTGATCAAGGCAAAACAGATGGACTTCAACGACGGAGTCATGTGTTTGATGCAGGTTGCAGATTTGATGGTGAGTGGCGGACAAGAGGAAACATCAGGAGATACGACTAAACTTCCGAATGTGCTTCGTGAAGTGATTAAGGAGTTTGAGGATGTCTTGACGGATGAGCTACCTGCTGAATTCTCCAAGGCGGGTGGTGGATCACAAGATTGAGGTCTTGCTATGATCAGAACCACCTTCCAAAGCTCCTTACTGACTCAATCAGGTGGAACTCCTTGAGTTGAAAAGGCAACTCGGCGAGCTATTAGCATGGGGATATATTCGAACAAGTAAGTCATCTTATGGAGCCCTAGTTCTTTTTGCAAAGAAGAAGGATGAGAAGTTACGACTCTATGTAGATTATCGTGCACTCAATAAGATGACGATGAAGAATAATTATTTGTTGCTAAGGATAGATGACCTCTTTGATAGACTAGCGGGTGCAAAGTACTTCATCAGGATAGACTTGAAGTCAGGATATTACCAGATCCGGATAGCTGATCCAGATGTTGAGAAGACCGCTTGTCGAACCATATACGGATCATTTGAATTCGTGGTGATGTCATTTGGACTCTGCAACGCCCCTTCGATGTTCACTACATTGATGAACATACTTTTTCACGAGAAGATGGATGAGTTTATCATCGTTTACATCGACGACATCTTGATCTACTCCAAAACCTTGGAGTCACAAGCAGAGCAGCTAAGGGTGGTGTTGACGAAGCTGTCGGAGCATAAGCTGTTTGTCAACGTTGACAATAGTGATTTTGGTTTGGAACGCATTAACTTCTTGGGACATGTCATTAGTGCAGAAGGAGTCGATACGGATATGCAGAAGGTGGACGCGATTGTGACTTGGGAGCCTCCGACTACAGTGAAAGGGATGCGGTGATCCTTAGGATTGATGTAGTTCTACCGCAAGTATGTGAAGGAGTTTTCAAAGATCACAAAGTCGTTGACGGACTGGACGGACAAAGAAGCACATGTAAGTTGGACCAAGGAAGTGGAAATTGTGTTTCAGACAATCAAATCTATTTTGTCAAAGGTGCCAGTTTTGAAGGTGCCAGAGTTCGACAAACCATTCGAGGTGCACACGGACGCGAGCAACTATGCGATTGACGAAGTGTTGGTGCAGGATGGAAAACTTGTAGCGTACAAAAGCAAGAAGTTATCTGGGACAGAGAGTCGATGACCGACTCACGAGAAAGAACTGTTTGTGGTGGTTCATTGCTTGAGGAAATGACGGCATTACTTGGGACTTCACAAAACCCAAGTGTATACAGATAACATTTCGCTCAAGTACTTGGAGACACAAGATCGGGTGACACCAAAGCAACTTCGGTGGTATGATACCTTGGTGCTCATGAATGTAGAATTAATCCACAAAGCAAGAAAGGACAACGTTGTTCCTGACGCCTTGAGTCACGAGGAGGAATATCTTCCATTGTCCACACAGATTTTGCGAGCTATGTATCCTAAGGAGTCATACTTGGAGAGGCAAATACTTGAAGGTTACATGGACGATGATAGCGAAGGAGTACTTGGAACAGCTCAAGCGAGAGGGAAGTTGCAGAACATGCAGCTCAGTTACTCATGTTCAAGCAAAGTGAGGTCTATGTGGGACAAGGAAAACTTAAGACTAAGTTGCTCAAAGAATGTCATGATGCGCTCTTATTAGACCATAAAGGAGAAAAGTCCACTTTAGTCGTGGTAGCTAAAAAGTTTTATCGGTCCGACATGAAAGATGATGTCGTCCACTTCGTGAAAACATGCGTAATCTGTCAAGCGAACCGCATTTCTTATGAGAAGAAACAAGGATTGCTTCATCCTTTGTCAATTCCAGCCAGACCTTGAGAAAGCATTAGCATGGACTTCATCACCTCTCTGCTTGACTCAAACGGCTACAATGCAATCTATGTGATAGTTGACTGATTTAGCAAACTAGCGAAGTTTGCACTGACCTTGGATACCGCAACAACATTCACGACTCCTCGGTTGTTCCTAGATACTTGGTCGCATTCACATGGATTACCCCGAAGTATTATCTCAGATCGAGACTCTAAGTTCACAAGTGTTTTTTAGAAACATTTGTTCAAAAAATTGAGGACTAAGTTAAAATTTAGTACCACCTTTCATCCGAAAACAGATGGGCAAACAAAATGAGTTAACTCGGTTATGAATCAATACCTGAGGAATTACGTGAGCGCGGACCAAAATGATTGGGCGGAGTGGCTCAGTCTTGCGGAGTATTGCTACAATTCCACGAATCACTTGGGGTGATCTTGCTTTGTGGTTTTCTAACTACAAAGTAAACTTAGTCGCGCGTCTAAGTCAAATCAGGTCACGATCAAAAAGTGAGTTTCAGGGGACCTCGTAAGTAGGTGTGAATACTTACAAGCTAGCAAGTGAGAGTCTTAAGTAGAATGTTTAGAATTTTTAGCTAGTTTTGTTTAGGTTGGCCAAAAAGGGTAAGACTTTTCTTGAGACTAGTTGGAATTCTTTAAGTGTTCTAGCGATAACTTAAGACTCAAGCCAAGAAGAGAATTATGGGTTAGCTTCCAGGATGCAATTCTTGCGCCAAGGGGTTGGCTACCCATTTTGAACTTAGCATTAACTTAAGGATCATTGTTGATGAGGACATCAACCTCCAAAGTGGGGGATGAGTGTCGCGACCCTCAATCCCAAGATCGGGCGTAGACACGAACAACAGAATCCTAGCGGACTTGCGCTAGGTTGTGAACGCTTTGAGTTGGACTTAACGGCTTGACCGAGAAGTCAGGATCAGATGAACCCTAAGTGGTTCTATGAACCAAGGTTAGAACATTGGGTTAGGACATAGAGGCCTACCCCAAGACAACTCCGGATGAACGCTGACCTAAGGGTGCAAGTCTAGAAACGGATTGACACATATATCTGAGACGTAGGTCCGAGACGTGGGACCGAGACGTGGGTCCAAGATGCAGACGGACCGTGGTTCGGACGGTGGTCTAACCACAAGGTTCGAGTATGGGTCCGGACCATAGGTTCTCAGAAAAATGACTAAGTGTTGGAGCTCCAGTGACGTTTTAGGTCGTGGACGGAGCTCCACATAAGATCTCGAGATGAGTGAGGTATTATTAGAAAAGATCTCGGCGAGAGCTTTCCAATGATATGTAGCACTCCTCGATCTGACCTCTAGTTGAGAATTATGAACAAATCACAATCAGATTGTGGTGTAACTTTCAAGGACCAAAGAGGAGAACGGGCCGCTGATACCCAGAAGTATATATACGTTGATGGGATCTTCCCATCCGTTTGCTAATCATTGGATCGCGTTTTCTCTTACGATGTTTGTTTGAATCACAGGAGCGTGCGGAGAGTAAACCTTAAGAAAAAGAAGGAAAGAAGTTTCACAGTACCAATATTCCTTTACCTTCCAATATGTCCTCCAATATGACCGGACCCTCCAGTGGACCCACGTTTAGGCAAATAAATGAGGGCGTATTAATTACCGTCACACGTGCTAATTAAGTCCTCATTACCGTTAATCTACCACGTAACCGCGACCGCAACTGCAACTACGACCACAACTGCGTCCTCCGCGTCCGTCCCTCCCGTCCGTCCGTCCGTCCGTCCGTCCATGCCGCGGCCGCGGCATGCGCGGCCTGCGTTGCCGCGCCAGCATCGGTGGCAAGCCGCGCGTGAACGCGTTCTCGCTCGATCCTCTCACGGGACCTCTCGTCCTCGGCTCGTCCGCGCTCGTCATTCTGCTCGTCCTCGCTCGATTCTGCTCGTCCTCGCTCGTCATTCTTGCTCGTCCGCATTCTCGCTCGTCATTCTTGCTCATCCGCGTTCTCGCTCGTCATTCTTGCATTCTCATATCGAATTGTCATCGTTTGCGGTGCGGTTCTTCTCGTCGGGAGGTGTTCTCGTCGGGGGGTTGCGGGTTCTCTCGAACTCTCCTCGTCGGGAGGTGTTCTCGTCTTAGGTTGCGGGTTCTCTCGAATTCTCCTCGTCGGGAGGTGTTCTCGTCTTAGGTTGCGGCCGCTCTCGTCTCGCGATCGAGGTGACAGGATGGCTCGTCGATAGGTCGTCGGAGGGAAGCGGGTTCTTGCGTGGAGGTGACAGGATTTTGCGTCGAGAGGTCATCGTCGGGTTGCGGGTTCTTTAGTCGAGGTGACAGGATTTTGCATCGATAGGTCGTCGTGGGGTTGCGGGTTCTTTAGTCGAGGTGACAAGATTTTGCATCGATAGGTCGTCGTGGGGTTGCGGGTTCTTTAGTCGGGGTGACAGGATTGCGCGGCGATATAGGTCATCGTCGGTTTGCGGGTTCTTTAGTCGGGGTGACAGGATTGCGCGGCGATGTAGGTCGTCGTCGGGTTGCGGGTTCTTTACTCGGGGTGACAGGATTACGCGTCGATATAGGTCGTCGTCGGGTTGCGGGTTCTTTAGTCGAGGTGACAGGATTGTGCGGCGATAGGTCGTCGTGGGGTTGCGGGTTCTTTAGTCGAGGTGACAGGATTGCGCGTCGATAGGTCGTCGTCGGGTTGCGAGTTCTTTAGTCGGGGTGACAGGATTACGCGTCGATAGGTCGTCGTCGGGTTGCGAGTTCTTTAGTCGAGGTGACAGGATTTTGATCTTTAGTCGAGGTGACAGGATTTCAAGTTTAGGGTTTCGGCTTTAGGGTTATGGGATTAGGGTTTAGATTTATCGATTCCTTTTTATGTTGAAGCTTAGGGTTTTGGCTTTAGGTTAGGTTTATCGATATATCGTCGTCGTCGTTGTATTTTTCTCGTCCTCGCTCTCGCTGCAGGTTATCATCTGGCAGCGGGTTATAACCGGAGAGCTGCGACCAGTCTGTACACGGGAAGGTGGCGAGAAGAAGCGCGCGAGGGTCATCGACGCGATTGAGCGGCGAGACTGCACGTCTACAGATAAGTCTATTCGTCCATAAGTCTATTCGTCTGTTTTCACGTGCTTGTTGTCTTTAGTATGGGTGAGAACGTGAAGGAGGTTGCAACCTGCAATCGGTGTAACCAGACATTGCCACTGGTAATGTTCACCCGAGAGCGTAATGTAGCCAACCCTCTCGGCTTGAGAGTGTTTAAGAGGTGCAATAGCTGTAACGGGAAGGGTGTACGTGCGAAACTTAGAGATTGTTCGACTGGTGCGTTGGACGTAACGGATGATTTTGATCCTATAGATACTGTAGAAGGTGAGGTGGAGAATCTGTTCGAGATGTTTACTGAGATATTTGACAGCGAGGAGCTGGATCGTGGTGCAGTGTTGATTCGAATTTGGATTTTGCTTCGTGAAGAGTTGTTGTTGAATGTTGGGTTATGGGGTGAATCTTTGCTGACTGCCAGGGATAAAGAAGAGCTAGAGGGAAGGTTTAGGGTATTTGTCGATACGCACCTAAAGGGCGAACTAGAATGTGATTCTGGGTATTACTGGAGTGTCCAGTACGTCCGTGCTTCAGTCCATCGGAGGCATGTTTGCACGGGTTCAATGTGGTGTGCCAGCAGAGACGATCGATATTCATCGCGAGTTGAAAGTTCCAGCAACGCCATCAGGCAACCAGGGAAGCGAAAAGCAATACAACGCTTCCCGTGTAGAGGGTCGGTGAAAATAGATATCGACGTGGAGAAACTCGAATGTATCTTGTTGATCCAACACCTCTGTGAGCACGATAGACCAACATTCCGAGAGTGCGCAATTCCTGCTGCTGCATTATTATATCTAGAGAAGTCTGTGCACTCTCAGCTTAGAAAACCTGAGCTTTATAGAGCCCTTTGTATGGAGCGCTTAATAGATCCAACGCTTGTGACGGCGAGCCAGGTGAACTATCACATCTCCTCCATTCTCTCTCGTACTTACATTCGTAATGTGACCGATCAGTTGTTGTCTGCGAATGATCTCATAGGTAGTGAGAAATAGAGTTCTGGAGGATTTCGTTCGATACTTTATGTGAATGACGACGATTGCTCAGTGTTAGCATTTATCACTCCTTTTTTTCAGCATCGACGGAAGGTGACCGAGGTGATAATTGATTCGACATTCAAAACTAATGCAGTTCGTTTCGAGCTTTTCGCATTGAATGCGAATGTAGGAGGCTTTGGCTTACCTCTGACGTACATGTTTTACTCACGGAAGTATAAGGAGAAGGGTAAGGTCACGGGATCCCAGGTCGACGGAGAACGAATGCGAGTAAGTATGCTCGTCAGATGGTTCGAAAGTGTTTTTGCTGAGGGCTTGAAGCCCACATTTTTCCTGACAAACAAGGACATGGGACAAATTAAAGCTCTCCAAACTGTATTTACTAGATCATATGTTCAGCTTTGTTTACGTCATGCGCAGACAGCCGTGGAAACTCGAATTCAGCAGGTAAAGCGAGCAGTGCAGTCGTATGACGCGCATGCTGCATCGTTGGTGTTTGACTTCATAGATGCATCCTGGCAAAATTTTGGAACGAATAGCACCATTGGGTTGCAGAAAGGAAGTTATAACTTGGTTCAGTAAACATTTCAACTGGCACAAACTTATTCCAGTTGGTCCTGGCACTTTCTTTTCGGCTGATACTCATTATTCTAACGCTATGATGAAAGCTTACAGTTGGTGTCATGCGAGGCAACTTGTGCACCTCTGGGCATATTTTTGGAACGAATGGTACCGTCCGGAGAAATGGGCACTATTTTCCAGAAGTTCCAAACCTGTTTTGTGTCTTTCTAGGACTACTAACATAATAGAGTCGCATTGGAGGAAGTTAAAATACGATTATAAATATACTTGTAATCGTCCACGGTTGGACAAGCTATGTGAGATCCTCGCAGGAACCTTGGTGGCTGACTTGCAGATCCAAGTCGGACAGATGGAGAACAACAGGTTCTTCCCATCATGATGGAGAGACTTCATACTACGTTGGCGCAAATGTGTTCAGGCACGGGTGACAACCGAGACAACGACTCGGTTGGAGGTCTCGACAGCATTGTGGGTTTGCAGTTGTCCTTCGTTTCTGAATGATCCTTATTTTCTGTGTAAACATTTGGTTCAAGCTTACTTGCAGCAGGGTAACACGGTCCCGGTGTATAGAGGGACAACTCGTCGACACGAGTATCCGTTAATCAAGTTCGGAGATGAGGGTTCACTGTTTGAGAGGATAACAATCTCTCATTCAAATATTCCATGGGGCGCAGAGGACGTCGGTACAGATCCTTTTGATATGGCTCAACCGGGTCATAGTGACGGTGAAGATGATGAATCAAATGTGACAGCTCAAATGGTGTTAAGACGATTACACGGAATCGTCTCCAAAAGAGAACCGTTGCTGCTACGTGAGGCGGATAATAGACTTTTTTTGCGTAGTGTAGATAAATGTGTTTTAGCATGTGAAAGGAGGTTGGATGAATGTTATCGCGCGTTGCGTTCAACTACGCAGCAAGGTACTTGGACAACATCAGGTCCTGCTGATCTGCTAAGGTTCTCTCTACATTTTTCCAGTTGATTATTTCTTTGCTGTTGATTGTTTATATCGGGCTGTGGGTGCCTGTGGGTGCCTGTGGGTGCCTGTGGGGGGTGTGGGTGGATGTTGGGGGAGGGAGGTGTGGGTGCCTGTGGGTGGATGTTGGGGGGGGGGGGGGGGAGGTGTGGGTGCCTGTGGGTGCCTGTGGGGGGCTGGGGGGTGTGAGTGGATGTTGGGGGGGGGGGGGGGGGTGTGGGTGGCTGTGAGGGCTGTGAGGGGTGTGGAGAGCTGTAGCGGGGATGAAATATTGGGTGGTGTGGTGGATGAATGGGGGGGGACGCCCTTGGCCTCAACAGGTGAGGCCCTAGCAGGTTCAACTCCTGCAAGGATGGTTTGCGTGTAAGAAACTTTAATTTAAAAAACATCGAACTTGAACACACATTCTCACATGAGCGAGTTACCAAATTCCCAGAGTTTCGAGGTCCCAGAGAAACGAAATCTTTATTAACTCCAAAGAAAACTCGTCCACACTAAAAATCATCGGAGTCCAGGCTGCTACTGCGGTATGATGACCCACCGTTATGTTCTTGCACATAAACGATCGAGAAAAGCTCTTCTACTCGACTGTGAAGTTTGCGTAAATGTTTTTCACAATCCCACGCATCCTTTTGGGCACCTTCGGCTAGATCGCTAACATATCGGTGCATTGTCTCGAAATTCGGAGTGTCCTGTTTCAGACCCTCTAAGAAGTTCGATAAACCTAACAGTTTCTCGAGCACGCCTTGAATTTCTGCCATAGCAAAATACACAGAATCGCCTTCATGCCCTTGCTAATGATACTTTTTACACGGCGGATTGTTATCGTCTTCGCAAGCTGGACGTTTTGCATCGACTCCACTTGCACCATCGCCAATCGTACCTCGTCCGTCGCTGCTCGCTCCTTCGTTTTCCATAGTCTCTCGTCCCGACGGGATGGTGATAGAACGTCTACGCTCGAAGTGAAAACTAAGCAAGGGTTTAGGTTGAAAACTCTGCTTCCCCCCGCTCACCCTCATCGACACTCCCCCAGCCTTCCTCCGCTCACCCTCACCGACACTCCTTCCAGTCTTTGTGCGAATTTGAAAAAAACGGACGGAAATTAAAATGGAAATGGATCGAAAGCTGAGAACCCGTAGTTACCAGTATAGTTCATCTTACTGTAGTACTCATTCATCTTACTGCAGTACTCATCGACTATGCACCTCCTGCACAGTTCTCTAAACTTTTGATATTAAGTCGAGCGTGACAACACTGCATTCATTTGTCAAAACATGAACCCACTAGAGGGTCCAATATGACCACGAGCTGTTTGGGAAACGTACTTTGTACTTACTACTGGGAATAAAACTGTTGCGGCCCCCGTCCCCGCTTTCACTAGATCAATTAAACCACAGGTGGCACTATATTACCGATGGGATATCCCACCGGAATCAGTTTCAGTTCAAAATTTCAGAGATTAGCTCCGGCGGGCTAGCCCACCAAAACTGCGCCCACTTGTCACGTTCTTATTTGGTGCCTAAAGTTGGTGATCTAGGGCTCAAAACGACGAGAATCTTGAGACCTACAAAATGAGCCGCAGATGTCTTAGAACTGAAATCTGACGACTGAGAAATAAACTAAAAAAGAAAGCTGTGATGTGAATCACAAAAAAAGAATATACTTTTTTTTGAATTTTGAAAAGTTCTCCTATCGAATGAATCTTGTTACAGTGAGTAAAACTTTTGTTACAGTGACCGGCTCGTCTGAAATGAAAATCGTCTTTTTGGAATTCAAATTTCCGGGAAGATTTACCGGAAATTATAATAAAAAGTAGAGTTTCCGGCAAAAAAATCAGTCCACACCATGGCTCGAACCTGAGACCTCTGCCTCCCCACGTTAGGACCTCAACCATCTGAGCTGCAACGCTTTTGATACAAGGCAGGGGTGCTCCTTTTATACCCCCACTTGTGGTTTAAGAACTTTAAAATAAAGATTCCAGTGTACCAAGATTCTTCCTCCGGAGTAGTCGGAGATGGGCAACTTTTTCGCAACCGTCTCGTTGAGTTTTTCCAGCTAGTCGGTGTGTTGATCGGATCTTTGACTTTTGGTGACCTTTGATTGAACACTGACTGATCTGAAGTCAACTCTCCAAGTTGCAACCACAGTACTGTACGTTACCCAGTTGCCATGTGGAAATCTGCAGCCGCGCCGGCTTTGCTTGCTGCTCTCACCACTATATACAAAGTGAAGAACTTTTGGAGGTCTTGAACGTTTTACAGTTGTTCTCCGTTGAGGTTACGCTTTCCGAGTACTCTCTTGGTGTTTGTACTGTTGATTTGTTTGTCGGGACATGTTTGGTTGTCAGAACATGTTTGTACTGTTGATTTGTTTGTCCGAACATGTTTCCGTTGAGGTTACGCTTTTCCAGTACTCGCTTGGTGTTCGTACTGTTGATTAGTTTTCCCGAACATGTTTGGTTGTCAGAACATGCTTGTACTGTTGATTTGTTTGTCCTAACATGTTTGTAGCTAACCGTCGATCTTGCTGAATTCAGAACAAGACAAAGCCAGAGATAAGGTGGATTTCTTGTCTTCTTCTACAAGCGGGGCGATTCTAACGCAACATATGGACAATTAACATGATTCTCTCAAAGTACTGCATATTAGAAGGAAGAGTGCATCACCTTGCATTCCACTTAATGGTTTTCTACTGATGTTACTGTGACAGTTGTCCCTCAACGACTAATATTTAACCGTTAACTTTTAATTTTAATTTCCATGAGAGGTTGGTGTAGAATTTACATATAGTATTTATAATATTTTTGATAATATAAAGAAAACAAAAGTTCTCGAAGTTGACGGAGCATACTTATTAGATGAAAATTTAAAAAATGTTATTGCAAGCGTAGCACCTTGTTCTCTGTACGTTCAGTAAATAGCTAAGCATTAATTAATTCCTTCCTACTCTTCCACAATCTCAGCTTAGCTTCAACTTGCTCTTAGACATTTTTTCCATTTTCAATGTTTGTCGCAATCTTATTTGTATCCGGTACACATTACAACATCTTCTTAGGATCTGCTTAACATGTTTCTTTGAATTTTCAAGCAACATTTAGGTTATAAATTAAACCTTTGTATATTGTCTCCTGGTATGAGGTGAATATGCATGTCACATGCACATTTTGCTGGAGAAAAGAAGACGATAAATGGGGAGAGACAACATATAACAAGTGGATTGGAAGTATGATGACATGAAGTCAAAGATTCCGGGATAGGGTGACATGGAGTCAAAGATGTAAGGTGACATGGAGTCAAATATTTTTAATATTTTCATTGGAAAAGGTTAGAAAAGGGTTTAATTTATTATCTAACTTTTCCGTTGGGAAAAATTAGGTAATAAATTAAACCTTTTATAAAATTTGACGAGATATTGACTAGCAATCCTCATTTATACTTTGGAGAGTGCGTCTGTTAACACTCTCCTTGTGATTTATCATTTATGTCCGGGTCTTCTTGCGTTTCCAGTCTTGATTTACAGTTATGTTTATATAATATTTCAGTTTTTCTTATCAGTTTGGTATAGGGTTTTAGCTTAACATATATCATTTTCCCAATAATAGCAAACAAAAAGCTACTAGAAGCTTATCTTGCATTTAACGTTCCACGGTCGCAGCCACCGAGATTATCACAGTCCATTTTCGACGCTTGTACCGTTCCGTCCTCTTGGCAAACACCCAATTTGGTTGCATACTCTCTCGTCTTTTTCTACATAGATCATGAGTGCGAGTTTCATATAACAAGTCCTGATTCCATCACCAAGGGTGACCATGGCATAGCTCACTAAATTTTAAAGATTTAAAGTCCAGGTTTGTTACATGTGACTTGTAAACAGAGATTTCCTTCTGCATGTTGATTGAGAACAAAGAAATTCAAGAGTTAGACCTAAATGTACTTTGCTGGTGGGTTTCTCTACAAGAACCGAATCTGTTAAATAAGGATTTAAATCAAAGCTCTCCGAGAGCTTTCCAGTATGTGATTAGCTTCACAGTTAATTATTCAACATCGATTAATAAATACTGAATAAAGTTGTGATGATATAGTACAAGAACAGTATCTTCTCTTTAACCTAAAGTAAACGGGGAAGAAAAAGAGAATATATTTTCTATATTTTTTACTTTCAATTGACATTAGTTGTTTGTTAAACTTTATTTCAGTGATGAGAATTCTACACCAAATATGATGTTAAAAACTAATCTCTAGAATTTGAAAATGACATTGCATATATATTTATCTCTAAAATATTATTTTGTGTTGAATTTTAAAATAGAAGTTTGAATCTCACTTCATGACACATTCAGGGTGAATTTGCAATCTTAAGAGAAACATTCTGGTAAAACGACCACTTGTACAAAATAACATTCAGATTTGTTGATTTGGAATGTTTGACACGTTGCATATGTTGTCAGTAGAGCTCAAAGGTAATCCAAATTAGCAAATTATACTATTAGTATCATGTGATTAACTTGTCTTATAATAATCTGCTCAATATAGAAAAAATATATTTTTATAGCATATTTAGTCTCATGAGAGTATTGATATTTAAAATATAAATTCATCTAGTATGGAAATATAATTGATTTTACATCTAAACTTTTCCTTGGGGATATTATGCATAGTTATCCCTCGCTTATGAATCCAAGAAGGAAGGAGAATTCTTTTGTCTCTGAAGTTATTTATCCTGTTAGATGACAGTTAAGAGAGGAAGGAAGAGTCTAACTCGAAAATGCATAGCCCTGCAATTCCATGGCAAGCGAAGCATCTTCTTGTCTCCTGCATGTTTCCACTTCTTACTTGTTATACCAATTGTCTAATCAACTTTCAGGTGATATTCACGAAGAAAAGTCTTATAGCCGATTGACGTTTAATGACCATTGTTGTGGTTTTGATTTGTGATTGTCGTAAAGAAACCAGCTGTAGGAACCAACCCTTGGAAGACCGTCTTCGCTCCTCATATTTTCAATCACTCACAACTTCTCAAGCTGGTAAGTAACTCTAATTTGATTCTTTATTTTACATATTCCAAGCTGGGATAAAGAAGTAGTTACCAAAAGAATTTTCTGCATAACCGTAAATTTCTTAGTTATCTGAAAGAAAAATCGCAAAATAAAGTCATAAGGAGCACTTGTAGTAGTACTTGGGGTTTAGCAGAAAAATGCTCTTGATGAAAGAGTTGATCAGTAAATCATAGAATCAGAAAAGAATGGATTCAACTCAAAGCTATTCACTAGTTGTACACTTTATGATATGTTTCTAGTAAATCTAGTGAGTAGTGACTGAGATTTAAGGAGTTCTAAAGTAGAAAGAGAGAAAAACATATTCGCTTCCTCCTCTTACACCGGGAGTTGTGGTTTCAAGGTTATAAGCCCGACGCAGCAGAAGATTCTCACGTATGAAACAAGTTCGTGCGTGCACTATATTCACTACACCACGAAGTGGGGCACAAGCTGTCATTGTCACTTGTGTTCGTGGTGGACAGTCCCGCGTTGACCGCTTCGTGTGTCAAACACGTGGTCGACTGTCCTCACTGAAATTGACTCTCTGGTATAAGATATGCACCAGAGCACACAGCAGAAATCAGAGACAGTGTAATCGTCATGGACGATTAGATGGCACTGAGACTGGGACATCGAGCCTCTATATATATGTGCACATCTGCGCTCCGTACAGCTCCGTGTCCAAGCATCAAGCTTGGACACGGAGCTGTCCAAGCACGGAGACCGTCGTTGTGCTTTGCGGAGCTACTGCGACGTTTGTACATGTGCACATATCGATAGGCTGCTATCACTTCCTATGAATCTAAGAAGTTAGTACCTTTACCCATTTCTGTATCGTTACTCATGAGATATGTGACAAGAGAATTTCAACTGTTCTAGGAAAGGCGCGAGTAAGTGGCAGGATGTTCGGTGCACTCTGGGCCCATATGTGCTTCCTGTTGCAGCTTCAGGGAGGCCGCCATCGAGTGACAAGCTAGCTAGAAGTCTTGTGCTGTAGACTGATACAACGAGACAGCATAGTCTCAGTAATCGAGGAATCACGTGTGGTGAGATGGTTGGGCTGCTACTAGTTTCAATGATCATGATCATCAACTCCTTTGAACCAGTCTCCTTCTGGGATCCATTCTTCTTGTTCTGCTGCTACTGTTGCTTTGTCTCCTTCTTCGCCCAAATCATCTTCAATTCCATCACAAGCGACCTTCAGAGTGAGTTGTTTTGTCTCCTCATTCACTTCCACGACTAGGTTTGGTACCTTCACTATGATCGGTACGTCATGCCGAGTCCAGTTGTCCAGAGAGTGAGCGGAAATGAGTCGATGTCGATTCGTTTGGGGGATGTAGCAGACTGCACGCGGCATCAAATGAAAGGTCTCTGCATCGCCCAAAGTCGCTTTCAGAAGAGCAGACCCAAGAGAGTACCATGTGTAGATATTCTCGTGAAGCTCAGCCTTCCTCAAGCTCCTTATGGTGAAATGTGAGATGTACATTTGCCATATAGGATCATTTTCGTTGAGGTAAAGGTAAGGCGACCATTTGGCCAGTGCTTGGTACTCTGCATATTGCTTCCTCATCCTCTGTCCACCATCCAGTATCTGGTTGAAGGCCATGCTAATACTCATCTCAATTGTACAGAGCTTGTCCTTGATTTTGTCCACCTTGGCATGACCCAAGATTGGAGAGAAAATCTTCGCGTCCATTTTCGTGCCAGTGCATTCAAAGTAGCAAATGGAGGGTTGAAGAAGTGGGAGTCTACAGGACAACCCCGCAGAGCAAACTCTCGAGCCACCAGCATGGCGTTTGAGGCACCCAGTGAATGACCAGTTACAACCACCTTGCAGCATTCAGCGAAACCCATATTAAATTTTACAAACAGTCGTGCGATCACAACCTTCAGATGTTCCACCGTACTTGAGGTATGCAGCCGCTCTAAGCTGATCTTTACGTCGTTCCGTAAGTCATGCAGAGACCATTTATTTGTCCCTCTAATGGCTATTACCCACTCTGGAGCCAAAGGACTCGCTCCTGCCGTATTCTTCTTGCGTAAAACTCCGAAGTATTTGTATTTCTCCTCCTTCCTAGATCTGCACAAACATAAGGACGGAGGACCGATAAAGGTCAAAATGTTTAGAAGATTAGCTAGAGCTACAATAGGCAACAACTGCAAGTCCAGTCTTGCTAGCGCAGAACGGAAACACGAACAGGAAGAAAGATCAACGGATCGAGTAGCTAGACGCACAATGTCGAAAGCGATCCAGCTCATCCTGTGTGAGGATGGACTGGAGGGGAACGAGCTCATAGTGATGGCTTTCCCAGCAATCACTGTAATCAGGCATATTGTGCACCCTCTCGTACATGCCCCGAATTAAGTTGGCGAGAATGATTCGTTTGTGCACCAGGTCCTTCATATCACTGTTACAACCAGCGTCAGAAGTTTGGTGGAAATTGACCTTCAAGTGTAAAGCATTCATTGACAAGATTAGATAATACAAATGAGCAGAACAGAATTCAAATATGGACGATTCTTACTCAATCTCGGCAGTCGTTTGCAACTGTTCGCGTTCTGGCACCTGTACATGCGTTACTGTTAGTGTTTGCCCACTTTCTTGACCATGCTGATTACCGTTAAGGTCAAAGAGTCGCCGTTCCTCCTTTTTCTTTTCATGTTTGTAAACAGCGTAGCCCATCCCAGCGCCAGCCGCCAGCAGCTTGCTCATATCTCCAGATGCAGGAGAGTGCTCCTGATCACTTTCGGACGGGACCAGTCCTGCTATCCTGCTATCCACCTGTCTACCGGCGATTTCTAGATCTGTTGTTGCTGCAACTCTCATCTCTCATCACATATCCCCCGAGGAACGGCCCTTCCTAGGTCCCAGCCTTCGCGAGGTACACAAATCTGTTAAGCTCTGCAAAGCACACCGAAACTCGGTTATGGGACACGGAGCTGTACGGAGCGCGGATGTGCACATACAGAGGCTCGAAGACCTAGTCCGTGTGCCACCGAAGGGAAGTCCAAGACGATTAGACTATCTCTAATTTATATTGTGTGTTCTGGTGTATATCCAATACGAGTGAGTCAATTTCAGTGAGTACTGGTCCACCATCGACGACTGACGTGCTTAACTCACGGGAAAGGTCAACGCGGGACTGTCACACCATAAACACAAGTGACAGCGACAGTTTGTGCCCCACTTTGTGGTGAAGTGAAAATAGTGCAGTCAAGAACTTCCTTCACCTGTGAGAATCTGAGCCTGCGGCGGGGTTTAACCTTGAAACCACAACTCCGGTGTAAGAGGAGGAAAAGAATATTGTTTTTTCTTACTTTGTACTTTGGAACTCCTTATATCTCAGTCACTGCTGACTAGATTTACTTGAAACAAATCACAAAGTGTACAACTAGTGGATAGCTTCCAGTTGAATCCAAACTGGAAGCTATGTCTGAATGATAACTCTATAATCAAAAGCATTTTCAAGTTAAACCCCGAGTTGAGTACAAGTGCTCCTGATGACCCCGAATACCTTATTTTGTGCTTTTGTTTTTAGAGAACTGAGAAATTTACTGTTATGCAGAAAATGCTTTTGGTGATTACCTTTTCATCCCACCTTGGATTCTGTGAAATAAAGAATCAAATTAAAACTATTTACCGACATTATAAGTTATGATTCATCTCTAACCAACCTTTGAAATTTTGAAAAAAAAATGTTACAATGAAGATTTTGAGATTTTGAAAACAAAATAAATATTTTCTTCAAAAAACATTGTGAGGAAAGAAGAAATTATTTTCCTTTTCCGGTGTGCTCCAGAAATGAGGAAATCTCGGTGTCCCGAATCCCTTGTACACAGTCTTGTCTAACTTAGGGGCTCCATGCAACAGCTCGTTGCTTCTTTTCTAATTTAGTTTCCTAACGGAAAAGATATTATCTATAAGGTTAATTTTTTTCTGAAAATTCGTACATAATAGTGTTATTATAGAAAAATCATGACTATTTCTTTAATAAATATGCATCCAAAGTGCAGTTTTGACTACAAGAGAGAAAAAGACAAATTGCAAGTGAAAAGGAAAAAAAAGACGCTGCTGGACTGCACACAACAGTAGGAGTGTGGTGGAGGTATTACCGGGAATTTCAAGAATATTAAAATGAATATATCCAATATTTTTTATTAAATATACATTATATATCAATGTTATGTGATAAATGTAGACTGCATGCCGGAGTTTCCGGGAAAATCTCATAAAAGATGTGTGTTGCAGCACGCATCTAGAATCATAAGATTATTTCGTTTTCTTTTCACAAATTCGATTTTATATGATGTTTAATTCACCTAAACCTTCATAAATTAAACACCTTGCATATTTTCCTCTTCAGGAAATGGAGTATTGATCCTTTTTGTCGTCACTAGCTCTCTTCAACAAGGGTGTCCAACTATTCATAGCCCAGTAAATCATCCACGTTGAATTCATTTTCTTACTGATGTCTCTTCGCTAACTGGTGAGCTGGTTAAAACATAATTTGTTCTGCACTCTGTTTTGTTCTCCCGGAACCGATGTTAAGGTGAATATTTTACTCTCACATATCTGCTGTGTGGTGGGATATTCTAAGTCCTTCCCGTTCACATTTTCATTGTGGCCGAGAAGTTGAAGTGAAGTTTTAGTCTTTTACTTTCGTCATGTGAACGCCTTACTGATTTTGGTCACTTCCACATAGTTTCCACCCGCTCAAGTGACCCGTACAATAGGCAACAATTGCAAGTCCAGTCTTGCTAACTCAGAACGCAAACACGAACAGGAAGAAAAGACCAACGGGTCGAGTAGCTAGACGCACAATGTCGAAGGCCATCGAGCTCATCCTGTGTGAGAATGGACTGCAGGGGAACGAGCTCATAGTGATGGCTTTCCCAGTACTGACTGTAATTAGGCGTATTGTGCACCCTCTCGTACATGCCCTGAATTAAGCTTGCAAGAATGAATTCGTTTCTGCACCAGGTCCTTCATATCACTGTTACAACCAGCGTCAGAAGTTTAGAGGAACTCGTTCATGAACACAACCTTCAACTATAAGCATTCATTGACAACATTAGATAATGCAAATGAGCACAACAGAATTCACATATGGACGATTCTTACTTAATCTGGCAAGTGGTTTGCAGCTGTTCGAGTTCTGACACATGCGTCCCTGTCAGTGTTTGCTCCCTTTCTTGGCCCTGCTGATCACCATTCATGATCAGGTCAACGCGTCGCCGTTTCTCCTTTTTCTTTTATGTTTGTAAGCAGCGTAGCCAATGCCAGCGCCAACCACTAGCAGCATGCCCATATCTCCAGATGCAGGAGGGTGCTCCTATGATCACTTCGGGACGGGGCCAGTCGTTTTCTTCTACAGATATATGCTATCCACGAGTCTACCAGCGATTTCTGTTTTTGCTGTAACTATGTCGAACCTCATGGACAGTCTTCTGATGTTACATCGAAATTAAGTACCGTGCAGCAGCTTCTTGTCTGGTGCTTGAGCATTGGCTGACTAGAGGGCCAGCATGCAGCCTTGCATGATATTTACCGAAAGCCGTTAGTGCTTTTACAACGGAAATTCGATGTAATGAAACCAGTACTGTAGATAGATTAACTGGAATCTGACATAGTACTGAGTCGGCTTTCATACCTCAAAGTACCACGTACCTTTCGCATACAGATTTGGCGCATACAGATTTGGCACCATATGTATCTTTCAGCATCTACAAGCCCACAAAGCCTCCTGAGTCTTCAAATGACAAGAGCTCATAGTACGCGTTAAATTGACTATCAGGCACCAGTTCATTTCCACGAATCTTCTCACTCACTTTGTCGTCGTTGGCAGAAGCATTGGTTTACAGAAACCAAATCACTGCTGAATGCATGTGGACGTATCAATCAGAAGTTACTAGACTAAAAGTGTGCAAATGTACGATCTGGACGGGAGTCGCTGGGAGCTATATATATAGACGAGTTAGAACCCTGATGAGTGGTGCCATCGTTCACCTAGATTTCTTCTCACGTACGAGAGTTTCTAGTGACTTGAACAGATTTTAGCGCTGGCACGCAGACGATATCCAGTTTCTACCATCGATTGAAACGAGTCCCGCACACAGAGAAACAGTTACTAGCACTAGAACAAACTCCGAGCGAGCAAACACGAATGCGAGTAGAAGGGTCGAGTCTACAGATGTGGGCATCGACGAGCAGCAAGTTGCAATTGGTGAAGAAGCTGGGTGTAACGGGCGAATTCCTGATCGTGCGGAGAAGCACCGGTGGAACACATGTACAAGCGGCTCCAATGCGGCCTGGAGCGGAATCTGAACCATAGGGAAGATTTTAATCTCCCTCACAGAAGACGGGCTTGCCGTGGAGTTTTCTATGGAATATGGCATGAAGTACGCCGCGACTTCACTGAGATCACGGATTCAGGCTCTATTTTATGAGTCGGGGGAATTAGGGGAATTGTTTAGTCAACCGGGATATTAACTGTTTTTAAATTTATATTCGATTATTACTGAAATCGTCTGTGGCTGCACAAAGTAAGTCGTACGTGTACATCTTCAAGCTGTGCGGAATTCGAAGTCTAGGGATATGAAACTCCCGAGCCGCCATCACCCTGTCACCGGGACTTTCATGTGCACCGGATATGAGTCGGTTACTCTTCATCTTTCGTTTTCGTCGGGCACAGAAGAGCAGCAGACATCCTCCAAGCAGTACACCTGCGGCCGGTGGACATACTAGACTTCTGGTGCGCCAGCAATTGTGCTGGAGCTTGTGGTAACTTTGGAAGAGTTAGGAGAAACGAACTGTTCAAACTCATGTCGTACACTGCATGATAATTGGAACACGAGCAGCTTCCGTTTGAGGCAGAAAATCCCACCCAGACTCTCAACGTCGAACGCATGCATCTAGAAGGTCCATGATGTACCGAATGAAGGATTGTTCTGGTATATCCACGTGTTGTTGTTAACTCTGACGGCAAAGGTAAATTGAGAGAATTATAATCCACCCATGCGTAAAGTAGACCCGCTCACCATAGAGACTGAAGGCACTTTCCTAATTATGATTCTCGTCATCGTCGACTTCGTTCATATAGATGTCGAACTCCACGGCTAGAATGGCAACCTCAGGTGCAGCTTTACTATTTTCTACGTAGACGCCGAAACCACCTCCAGGATCACAAGGTCTTGTCAAGACCTTCCTTGAAGCACGTTTAAATTTATACATGATTGCTGCTGGTGTTGTGTGGAGCGCATCAACGAGTGAGTTAGCAACAGGATGACCGTCCGCCTAGATTTCTTCTCACATACGGGAGGTTTGCCGGTAGTTTCTAGCGACTAGAACATATTTTAGCGCTGGGACGCAGGCGATATCCAGTTTCTACCATCGTTTGTAACATGACGAGCCCGCACACAGAGAAACAGTTACTAGCACTACAACGAACTCCGAGTGCGCAAACACGAATGCGAGTACGAAAGGGCTGTTAAATATCATTAGAGAGTTACATCTAAACTCTGCGGAGGGTAAAAGGAAAAAAAAAAGAAAAAAAGAAAGAGGTGACTTGTGACATGACTTTGACGTGAGAAGCACTGTGACAGCAGTTAGGTAAGTTACTTTGAGGTGACAGCAGTTATGTATCAATAGTATATTAACCCACATTCTTTGTAGAGTAGCATGAGTTCGGAGGCCCTTTCTGTCTGTACCAGCTCTGAAGTCTAAGTAAAGCTGTGCACATTTCATCTCTGAATATTTCTGTTAAGTTCTCCTTCTGATTAGTTTTAACAGGCTGATCTGTTATAAGTTCTAATAGGCTGGTAGTATTCTGTTATGGGAGATAAATTCTATATTCTGAGAGACTTGGGAGTACAGTTCTCAGTTTTATAACATGGTATCAGAGCACAGGTTACTCAAGCTAAGGGTTTAAAATGCTGATAATCTGGTATTTAGTTTCTGAGGTTTTTTGGACTCATCGTTTCAGCAAGATAGCATCCATGGCTGCTACTTTCAGTGAGTTTGGTTTGAATGAGAGCACTAGACTTTCAGATCCTAACAATTACAGTTCTTGGAAACTGATCATGAAAGTCATTCTGAGCGAGAAGGATTTATGGGGTGTGGTTTCTGGAGAAGAGAAGCTTGCTCCATTTTATGATGAGAGTTCTCTTAAACTCTAAGATTTATTAAGAAGAAAACTAGAGCATTAGCCAATATTCTGCTTGCTGTGAAGGAGAAAATCAGACTTACTATTGAGGCTTGTGATATAGAAAGAGAAGCTTGAGAGAAGCTAGCTATCAGATATAATAATGTGAGCAAAAATAGAGTAGCAAAGTTTAAGAATGATCTACACTTTTGCAGATATTCATGAGCACCTTGAGAAGATAAATGATATTTATTTGTAGCTAACCAGAGCAGGAGGGACATATGGTGATGAAGATCTGGTTTCTATAACTTTGAATAGTCTTAGTACTTCATATTTTCATTTTGTTTCTCATATCAACAGAAGGGAGAGTATGCCAACTTATGAGGAGTTGTGCAGTTTACTACATGAAGAAGAGCAGCTGATCAAAAAGTTTTTCTCTCAGAAGAATCAAGGATCTGCTTTTATGATGATGACTTACAGAAGAGAGGAGCAGCAATCTCAGAAACACGAGTCTTCCTACTCAGGAAATCAAGGCACAACTTTCTGCTCATTCTGTAAGCTTGAATTATGGAAGTGTGAAACATATGATGGATAATCATATGGTGGAAGGGTTACCAAAGATGAAGCTACCAACTACTGGAGATCTATGTGAAGGATGTATATTTGGAAAACAAAGCAGAAAGAGTTTTCCAAAGGAGGGAGGTGCAAGAACAAAAGAGTTGTTGGTCTTGGTCCATTCAGATGTTTGTGGACCCATGCAAACAAGCTCCATTGGAGGCTGTAAGTACTTTCTGACATTTATTGATGATGTGAGCAATCACATTATTTATGGATATATTTATTAAAACAGAAATCTGAAATATTTGAATACTTCAAGAAGTTCAAGGCTCTTGTAGAAAATCAAAGTGGCAAGAAGATTAAAGTTCTCAGATCAGATGGAGGAGAATATTGTTCTAACCTCTTTACTTAGTTTTGTGAAGAGCATGGTATTCAAAGGTCACTTTCCACAGCTTATACTCTACAACAAAACGGTGTAGCTGAAAAGAAAAATAGAGTGATTGTGGAAAGTGACAGATCCATGCTGAAGGTCAAGAATCTTCCTAATTATTTTTGGGCTGAAGCTTGCAACACAGCTGTTTACATTATGAACAGAGCATATACAACAGCTGTGCAGCACAAGACACCTGAAGAGACATTTACAGGAGTGAAACTAGATGTGTCTCACTTCAGGATTTTTGGATGCACAGCTTACATGCACATCAATGATGAGAAGAGGCAGAAGTGGGATGCAAAATCTGAGAAGTGTATATTTGTGGGCTATGCTGAACAAACCAAGGACTACAAAGTATACAATCAGTCTACAAGAAAGACTCACATCAGCAGAGATGTTAGATTCTCTGAGTTGGATTCTGATCTGTTGGAAGGTGAGAAAGGAACTTGTGATACATTCAGATTTAAGCTACATACAAGTGAAGATCAGATTGATTCAGAATCTGATATTGAGGTGGACTCATAGCAGTCAACATCTCTCACTAATCCTAGTGAAGAGCAAGTTGAATTTCAACCAAACTCTGAATCTGAGTTACCAAGTATTCATGAAGCTAAAGGAGATGACTTACAACATGCAGCAGATTCTCAAGTAAGGAGATCAGAAAGGGTTAGAAGACCACCAGCAAGGCTTGATGATTATTGTGGACTTGCTGAAAGTATTTATGAGGATGATCGACCTACATTTGAAGAAGCTAACAAAGATCCTGGCTGGAGATAAGCTATGCAAGAAGAGTACAAAATGCTACTCAAAAATCATACATGGGATTTGGTTAAGCTACCAGGAGGAAGAAGTGCCATCCAATGCAAATGGATATACAAAACCAAGCTACAGTCAGATGGTTCAGTTGACAAGATGAAAGCAAGGTTAGTAGCAAGAGGATTTGAGCAACAAGAAGGGATTGATTATGGAAAAACTTTTGCACCAGTTGCAAAATGAGATTCAATCAGACTTGTAATGACTCTTGCTGATCATTACCACTGAGAAATACATCAGATGGATGTGAATTCAGTTTTCCTTTCATGGAGAGTTAGAGGGAGAAGTTTACATGGTTCAACCACAAGGATTTGAAGTAAAAAAGAAGAAGGATCATGTGTGCATTCTCAGAAAATATTTATATGGATTAAAGCAAGCACCAAGAGTTTGATATTCTGAGATACATGAGTTTCTAAGTCATGAACTCAGAAGATCAGAACTGGATTTAAACCTCTATGTCTTGAAAGATAATTCAAAGAGGATCATACTCATCCTATATGTGGATGATATCTTAATCTCAGGAAGTGAGAAAGAGTTGGTGCAACTACTCAAAGGAGAACTCAGCAAGAGGTTTGAGATGTCTGATTTGGATTTAGCAAGATTCTCCTTGGTGTTGATATTTGACAGATGGAGGACTGTATTATGCTTTCTCACAAGCATACATAAAGTCTATACTTGGAGAGTTTCAGATGGAAGATGGCAAGTCCTCAGCAACACCTATGGAGCAAGAAAGTGATTTTGAGGAGACTACAGCTGAAAATATCATTGAATAATATCTCTACAAGAAATTAATTGGTAAACTCAGATATCTCATCCACACCAGACCTGATATTTGTTATGCTGTTGGGAGGCTAAGTCAATTTATGCATAGTCCAAATTCATCTCATTGGGTTGCTGCAAAGAGAATTCTGAGATATCTGAAAGGTACTATCAATCTTGGTCTTATATTTAAGGAGGGGAGAAGTGAATCATGGCTTCAGTGATAGTGATTGGGCTGGAGATACTAGCAGCAGAAAATCCACATCAGGTGCATGCTTCAACTTATGTTCAGGTGGAATTATCAGTTGGAGCAGCAAGAAGCAGAATACAATAACAAGGTCTTCAACGGAAACTGAATACATCGCTCTTAGTGATGGTTCTATAACCTTAATATGATTAAGGAATTTATTGCTAGGAGATGGGAGAAAAACTATTTGGACCTACAGTACTACATCTTGATAATCAGAGTGCAATGTTCTTGAATAACAATAGGGTCAGAGAAAGAACAAAAAGTTTGGAGACAAGGTTACAACATATCAGAGAGAAAATCGAAGCTAAGATAGTCAAGCTGGAATATTGTCCATCGAAGATCAGTTAGCTGATATTTTTACCAAAGCTAAGGTTTATACATATTAGAGATTTATCTTCACCTATTAGGATAAATATACTCAAAGAAAAAATTCTTTATTTCTTATGGGATTCATAATCACAGCTTTACTTAGATTTCAGAGCTGGTAAAGACAGAAAGAGCCTCCTACTCATGCTACTCTACAAAGAATGTGGGTTAATATAGGTACATAACTGCTGTCATCTCAAAGTGACTTACCTAACTGCTATCACAGTGCTTCTCACGTCAAAGTCATGTCACAAGTCACCTCTTCCTTTTTTTTCTTTTTGTCATTTTATCTTCCGCAGAGTTAGATGTGATCTTCTAATGATATTTAACACCCTCCTTCATTAGAGCATCACTTCTTTCATAAATCGCAAATGCATCTCATGCAAGTGCAGCACCTTGTTACAAGTATTATTCAGACATATCGCCTGGAGTTCTTAGTCTTTTCAGGATACCAAAAATCTCAATAACTTCTAAACTTTTTCCTAAACTCAATAATGAACGGAGATGCTTCATCTACTGCTACATCCTTCCACTTATTCTTATATATGTACAACCGAAGCATATTGTGCATAAAAATTCTACTTTCATACAAACATTGTAGTATTTTGTATACATGTATATAGTCAAGAAATAAAATCTTATCTTTCTTTTCTAACAGTAAAGACATTTGTTACTCAATTCACTAGCCCACAGAACGCAAGGTTGATGTGACTCATCTTTTTTCTTATTACACCAATAGAAGAGTCTGCTCTGCACCATACCTTGTACTTTGTATGATAAATGGTAAAACGGTGTTATCTGTCCTTGGGGTCTTTGAGGACCATGAGACTGTCCATGTGAGTACACAGTAGCAGGACTCGGACCAGAAGCTTAACAGTTTGCAGCAGCATGCACCTTCAATTGTGCCTACAAGCGATTGACCTCACGACTTTTCTCTTAGAGGACTGTAGGTTAAACCACTTAGGACATCGATCTTCGGTGCATCCATCAGTGATGCATAAGAAGACGACATAGCAAATCAAGTTTATCAGTTCCAAGGACTGAAATCATATGAGTTATAGACATAGAATCATATTGCTTCGACCTCTTTAAAGAAGAATTCTTCTAAAATTTGAAAAACTAAAACTTCAACAACTCGTCTTGTAAAGCCTTACTACATTTATGTTTGTCTAAAAGAGAAAACATCTCTACATTTTTTCTCACACAACTTGATCCACCAGCAAAGAAGACTCATAGGAAGGATTCACATGTAACAAAGGACTAATATTTTCACTGATGACACTCAAAGCATCTGAAGATCTTTCGGGCTGATCTATTGACAAATAGTCATTGGAAATCATATCTAAGTCGTTAGTATTATGCGAGGTCATGTACAGGAGCACCCGTGTTTCTGTCTAAACAAATTGTTACACATCATAGTTTGCTTAACAAATGCACGCTTGTGCAGGTCTTTTCGGTTGAGGACTGAGGGAAAAAAAATCTCTTTCAGTCCGTGCTTTTGGAACCATGGAAGTACACTATGTACTTAGATATTCACAGTTGAGACATTTACCACAGTCCTCATCTAGAGGACAGCCGGTTGGAGACTGAAGAAGACATTTTTTAACTTCGAGGACTGAGAAAGATAGACAGTCGATCCTGGAGACTGAGGAAGAAAAAAATTGATATGTTTACTACATATGCTTGTCTGACGTGGATCTTTTACCAAGCTAGCTGTGGTCCTGATGTAACTTCATCTTGATAAACCTAAAGCATCCAGAGAAACTTCCTTCCATTGATTTCTAGCTCATGGGTTAGTTGTGATAGTTAGAAACCACAGGATATTATACAGTACACTCATTCTTCCTCGTGTATCATGACTATGTGAACGCATCTAGAAAGTCCATGATGCACCGAATGAATGATTGTTGTGGTATATCGACGTGTTGTTGTTAACTCTGACGGCACAGGTAAATTGAGAGAATTATAATCCACCCATGCGTAAAGTAGACCCGGTCACCATAGAGACTGAAGGCACTTTCCCAATTATGATTCTCGTCATCGTCGACTTCGTTCATATAGCTGTCGAACTCCACGGCTAAAATAGCAACCTCAGGTGCAGCTTTACTATTTCTACGTAGAGGTAGCACCTCCAGGAAATCCCATCCAGTGAGCATATATAACAAACGGCGTGCCATCGCCCGACCCGTCCTTCTCCGCTTCTATTCGGAAACTGAAGGCGATGCCAAAGGAGGCAACTTGATTTGTAATTCGGTCTAGCAGTTGAACTGGTTCATGGTAGAGTGCCATGCCAACTGTGTTCTCTAGATCTGTACATATACATGAGCGTGGGCGGGGATCATGTGTGAGCTGCAGAACTCCTTGTTCGTTTTCGTTGATTTTTAGGAGAACCGGTACATATACTTACGATGTTTGTTTGAATCACAGGAGCGTGCGGAGAGTAAACCTTAAGAAAAAGAAGGAAAGAAGTTTCACAGTACCAGTATTCCTATACCCTCCAATATGACCACGAGCGGTTTGGGAAACGTACTTCGTACTTAACACTGGGAAAATAAAACTGTTGGGGGCTCCGTCCCCGCTTTCACTAAATCAATTATGAATTGTAAAATAAAGATTCCAGTGTACCAAGATTCTTCCTCCGGAGTAGTCGGAGATGGGCAAGTTTTTTAACAAGGAAAAACGCGACGCGAATTCCTTATATATCCTTATAATTCCCGCGAAGTTTTTTAACCGTCTCGTTGAGTTTTTCCAGCTAGTCGGCGTGTACCACAGTACTGTAAGTTACCCAGTTGCCATGTGAAAATCTGCAGCCGCGCCGGCTTTGCTTGCTGCTCTCACCACTATATACAGTGAAGGACTCTTGGAGATCTTGAACGTTTGTCGCGTTTACAGTTGCTCTCCGCTGAGGTTACGCTTTTCCAGTACTCGCTTGGTGTTCGTACTGTTGATTTGTTTGTTCCCGTTGAGGTGTTCGTACTGTTGATTTGTTTGTCCGAACATGTTCCCGTTGAGGTTATGCTTTTCCAGTGCTCGATTGGTGTTCGTACTGTTGATTTGTTTGTCCGAACATGTTCCCGTTGAGGTTACGCTTTTCCAGTACTCGCTTGGTGTTCGTACTGTTGATTTGTTTGTCCGAACATGTTTGTAGCTAACCGTCGATCTTGCTGAATTCAGAACAAGACAAAGCCAGAGATAAGGTGGATTTCTTGTCTTCTTCTACAAGCGAGGCGATTCTAACGCAACATATGGACAATTAACATGATTCTCTCAAAGTACTGCATATTAGAAGGAAGAGAGCATCACCTTGCATTCCACTTATAGGTTTTCTATTGATATTACTGTTACAGTTGTTCTCTGAACGACTAATATTTAACATTTAACAGTTAACTTTTAATTTAAATTTTCATGAGAGTTTGATCTAAAATTTACATATATTATCTATAATATTTTTGATAATATAAAGAAAACAAAAGTTCTCGAAGTTGACCAAGAATACTTATTAGATGAAAATTTGAAAAATATTATTGCAAGCGTAGCACCTTGTTCTCTGTACGTGCAGTAAATATCTCAGCATTAGTTAATTCCTTCCTCCTCTTCCACAATCTCTGTACGTGCAGTAAATATCTCAGCATTAATTAATTCCTTCCTCCTCTTCCACAATCTCAGCTTAGCTTCAACTTGCTCTTAGACTAATTTTTTCCTTTTTCAATGTTTGTCGCAATCTTATTTGTATCTGGTACACGTTACAACATCTTTTTAGAATCTGCTCAACATGTTTCTTTGAATTTCCAAGCTTAGGCTGGGATTAAAGCTTCCACATGTATTTAACCCACTTCCACTTTTGCTCAAGGACCACCTTTCCCATTGCGAAATCCACACCCTATTGTATACAGGAGAATATGCATGCAAGATTATTTTCGGAGAAGCCCGCTTGTTGTTATCAAAAAACATATAAGTATTAAATGAAATTCCTTTACCAAGTTGGAGAAAATTCAAAGTTTTCTAAATTTTAAATGATAATTAGCTTGGAGATGCAGAAATATCCTTAAAGAATCCATAAGAGAAGCGCTAACAAACATGCTCCCGAAACTACATATCTGAGGCTGATCTCACCAAATTACATTTTCTTTGTTGTTTAATTTATTATCTAACTCTTCTTAATAGAAGGATTAGGTTATAAATTAAACCCTTATATGTATGAGGTGGATATGCATATCACATGCACTTTTGGCTGGAGAAAAAAAAGACGATAAATGGGATATGAGAGACAAAATACGACAAGTGGATTTGCAGTATGATGACATGAAGTCAAAGATTCCGGGGTAGGGTGACATGGATTCAAAGATTTCTAATCTTTTCGTTGAAAAGAATAAAAAAGGGTTTAATTTATTATCTAACTTTTCTGTTGAAAAGGATTAGATAATAAATTAAAATTTTACAAAATTTGACGAGATATTGACTAGCAATCCTCATTTATACTTTGAAGAGTGAGTCTTTCAACACTCTCCTTATGATTTATCATTTATGTCCGGGTCTTCTTGCGTTTCCAGGTTTGATTGATAGTTATGTTTATATAATATTTCAATTTTTCTTGTCAGTTTGGTAAAGGTTTTTAGCTTAACATTTATATCAATTTTCCAATAATAGTAAACAAAAAGTTACTGGAAGCTTATCTTGCATTTAACGTTCCACGCTCGCAGCCACCGAGATTATCAGACTCCATGTTCGACGCTTGTCCCGTTCCGTTCTCTTGGCAAAAACCCACTTTGGTTGCATACTCTCTCTACTTTTTCTACATAGATCACGAGTGCGAGTTTGATATAACAACTCCTGATTCCATCACCAAGAGTGACTCTACCATAGCTCACTAAATTTTAAAAATCAAAAATCCATTTTCTCTTATACGAGACTTGTAAACAGAGATTTCATTCTGCATGTTGATTGAGAACAAACAAATTCAAGAGTTATACCTAAACGTACTTTGCTGGTGAGGTTTCTCTACAAGAACCGAATCTGTTAAATTGTCCTCGTGCATGTTTCCACTTCTCACTTGTTATACCAATTGTATAATCAATTTTCAGATGATATTCACGACGAAAAGTCTTATAGTCGATTGACGTTTAATTACCATTGTTAGTGTTTTTGATTTGTGGATTGTGGATTGTCGTAAAGAAACCAACTATAGAAACCAACCCTTGGAAAGACGTCTTCTCTCCTCATATTTTCAATGATTCACAACTTTTCAATCTGGTAAACAGTTTTAATTTGATTCTTTATTTCACATATTCCAAGTTGAGATAAAGACGTAGTCACAGATAGAATTTTCTGCATAACCGTAAATTTCTCAGTTATCTGAAAAAAACCTCACAAAATAAAGTTTTATGGATCACAAGGAGCACTTGTACCCATACTTGGGGTTTAACGTAAAAATGCTTTTGATGAAAGAGTTATCAGTAGATCATAGAATCGGAAAAGAATGGATTCAATTGAAGGTTATCCACTAGTTGTACACTTTGTGATATGGTTCTAGGAAATCTAGTGAGTAGTGACTGAGATTTAAGGAGTTCTAAAGTAGAACGAGAGAAAAACAATATTCGCTTCCTCCTCTTACACCGGGAGTTGTGGTTAAGCCCGACGCAGCCACAGATTCTCACGTATGAAACAAGCTCGTGAGTGCACTATATTCACTACACCACGAAGTGGGGCACAAACAGTCATTGTCACTTGTGTTCGTGGTGGACAGTCCCGCGTTGACCGCTTCGTGAGTCAAACACGTGAGTCGACGGTGGTGGGCCGGTCCTCACTGAAATTGACTCTCTGGTATAAGATATACACCAGAGCACACAACAGAAATCAGAGATAGTCTAATCGTCATGGACGATTAGATGGCACTGAGACTGGGACATCGAGCCTCTATATATATGTGCACATCTGCGCTCAGTTGCGTGTTCAAGCACCAAGCTTCGTTGTGCTTTGCGGAGCTACTGCAACGTTTGCACATGTGCACATATTGATAGGCTGCTATCACTTCCTATGAATCTAGGAAGTGAGGACCTTTACCCAGTTTTGTACTTGACGAAGGCTGGGACCTAGGAAGGGCCGTTCCTCATGGGATATGTGACAAGAAATGAGAGTTACAGCAAAAACAGAAATCGCTGGTAGACTCGTGGGTAACATATATCTGTAGAAGAGAACGACTGGCCCCGTCCGGAAGTGATCATAGGAGCACCCTCCTCCATCTGGAGATATGAGCGTGGTGCTGGTGCTTGGCGCTGGCATTGGCTACGCTGCTTACAAACATCACAAGAAAAAGAAGGAACGGCGACGCTTGGAAACTTCTGACGCTGGTTGTAACAGTGATATGAAGGAGAAACGAATCATTCTTGCAAGCTTAGTTCAGGGCATGTACGAGAGGGTGGACAATAAGCCTAATTACAGTCAGTGGTGGGAAAGATATCACTATGAGCTCGTTCCCCTGCAGTCCATTCTCAAACAGGATGAGCCGGATCGCATTGGACATTGTGCGTCTAGCTACTTGACCCGTTAGTCTTTCTTCCTGTTCGTTTCTGCTTTCTGCGTTAGCAAGACTGGACTTGCACTTGTTGCCTATTGTAGCTCTAGCTAATCTTCTAAACTTTTTGACCTTTACCCGTCCTCCGTTCTTATGTTTGCGCAGATCTACAGAAGGAGGAGAAACACAAATACTTCGGAGTTTTACACAAGAAGAATACGGCAAGAGCGAGTCCTTTGGCTCCAGAGTGGGCAGTAGCCATTAGGGGGACAAATATATTCTCTCTGCATGATTTACGAGACGACGTAAAGATCAGCTTAGAGCGGCTGCATACCTCAAGTACGGTGAAACTTCTCAAGGTTGTGATCGCACGACTGTTTGAAAAATTTAATATGGGAACCGCTGAACGCTCCAAGGTGGTTGTGACTGGTCATTCACTGGGTGCTTCAAACGCCATGCTGGTGGCTCGAGAGTTTGCTCTGAAGGGTTCTCCTTTGGACTCCCACTTATTCAACCCTCCATTTGCTACTTTGTATGCACTGGCACGAAAATGGACACGAGATTTTTTCTCTCCAATCTTGCGTCATGCCAAGGTGGAAAAAATCAAGGACAAGCTCTGTAGAATTGAGATGGGCATTAGCATGACCTTCAACCAGATACTGGATGGTGGGCAGAGGATGAAGAAGCAGTATGAAGAGTACCAAGCACTGGCCAAATGGTCGCCTTACCTTTACCTCAACAGAAACGATCCTATTTGTGAAATGTACATCTCACATTTCACCAAAAGGAGCTTCACAATAATATCTACACATGGTACTCTTTTGGGTCTGCTCTTCTGAAAGCGACTTTGGGTGATGCAGAGACGTTTCATTTATTGCCGCATGCAGTCTGCTGCATCGCCCAAACGAATGGATATGGACTCTTTTCCGCTCACTCTTTAGACATCTGGATTCGGCATGACGTACCGATCACAGTGAAGGTGCCAAAACTAGTCGTGGAAGTGAATGACGAGACAAAACAACTCACTCTGAAGGTGGCTTGTGATGGAACTGAAGATGATTTGGGACAAAGGAGGAGACAAAGCAGCAGTAGCAGCAGAAAAAGGAGAATGGATCCCAGAAGGCGACTGGTTCAAAGAAGTCGATGATGATCATGATCATTGATCACTTTTGTCTTCGTTGGCAGAAGCATTGGTTTACAGAAACCAAATCACTGATGAATGCATGGTGGTGGAATCAACCAGAAGAAGTTACTAGAAAAGAAATGTACAAATTTAAGATCTGGACGGGAGTCGCTGGTGAGTGGTGCCATCGTTCGCCTAGATTTCTTCTCACTTACGGGAGGTTTGCCCGTAGTTTCTAGCTATTAGATTTTAGCGCTGGCACGTAGGCGATATCCAGTTTCTACCATCGTTTGGAACATGACGAGCCCCGCACACAGAGGAACAATTACTAGCACTAGAACGAACTCCGAGTGCGCAAACACGAATGCGAGTAGAAGAAAAAAGTGTGCAGAGATGCGGGCATCGACGAGCAGCAAGTTGGTGAAGAAGCCGGGTACCACAGGAAAACATTACTTCATTGCACTTTGATATCTACACTATGGAATAAATTTTACACGGTTTTCACTCTTGTAACAGTGTCATTTTTCTTTCACACCAAGCTTTCAGGATTAAAGTAGCGGATTACTTAAAACGTGCAAATTGTGAAATGTTTAAACTATTGATCTTTTAAACACCATGTATGTATCTTAAAGTGCTATTCTATGAGTGCAAAACTTTTTGTCCTTATAGATTTTACACCAATGCTCGAAAGTGCAATTTTACAAGTGCAAAATATATTTGTTGCAACACCATGGTGCAAAGTGAACATTATCAGTTAAGAATCCAAACCAATGCTTGAAACATGAACAGAGTACACACCATGAATATACTCCATTCCCTTGCGTCTTTAGTATAGCGCTTGGAGCCGTAAATACCCAGTCAGCAGAGTAAACTAAGGCTTAGCTTGATTTTCCTTTCTTTCGAGTCGTATAACTTCTCCACTAGACATCCAAATGAAGTGGACAAGATGCACATGGAAAGCTGACAATGAGCTTTACCCATCGATACGATGAAAGCGTACCAAAAGTCAGTAAGCTGAGGCTTAGCTTGTTTTACTCATCTTTCGAGTCTTGTAACTTCTCCACTAGGCGTCCAAATGAAGTAGACAAGATGCCCATGGAAAGCTGACAAAGCGTTCTATCCACTGATGCGATGAAAGTGAAGATCCGAAATTGTGCCAAAAGCCCGTAAGCTGAGGTCTAGCTTGTCTTTCCCATCTTTCGAGTCTTGTAACTTCTCCACTAGACGTCCAAACAAAGTAGACGAAGTGCCTATGGAGTGCTGACAAAGAGCTCTATCCACTGATGCGATGAAAGTGGAGATCTGAATTGTACCAAAAGCTCATAAGCTGAGACCTAGCTTGCTTTTCTCATGAGTGTTGTTGGAGCATCAAGCATCAAAGTCTGATTTTCAAGTAGGAGCTGGTCCACGACACGACAACGCAGGTTCGACTTGGAGGATTTTCTCAACTTGTACTTGCACTTGTGGATCACGTATAAAAAATCAACATCATTTCTAAGGAGGTGCATGAGAAGGGGCAGTGGTCAATCGAAAAGAATCATGGTTGGGTACTTCGTGCTGTAAATAATCAGAAGGGTGAGTTATATGGAGCCTGTCCCAATATGCGTGTAAGGATTGGAGATGTGGAGGTTGATCAACATTTCTTTGTATAGTCGTCTGTCTCTTATCCAGTCATATTGGGTCAATCTTACATCATCGCTGTCCGAATGAAGACAAAGATGATGAACGATGAGTCTCATTATGCTAGAGTTCGGAGTCCTGATGACAAGTACTCAGTACAGTGTTTGACTGTTCGTTCAAGACATGAGCGGAATCAACAAACCCTTAAAGATTCTCAGACAAAGAGATGTAGGATTTTCGCAGTCCACTCTTGCAGAGCGGGAAGACAGAGGTATAAAACCTACTATTGAGATCTCGTCAGAGTTGGTACACAAGGTAGAAAGGTCGAAAGCGAGACATGTACAGGGGCTCGGAGATATGTGTAGTGTACAGAGTTGGTAGTCTAGATTGCTGATGTTTGAGGCGGATGGGTGGAGTCAGTTTACAAGAGTTGAAGACATGGAGGAAAATACAAAAAGATGGATGGTGAAACATGTATCAGAGCTGTGGCGTGCAAGGATTCTATTTGAAGATGATGTGATTTTGGGCTTGTTTGAAGAGTTTGTGTCTGTACAGTCAGTTGCTAGTTGGTTGGACAGTGTAAGCAGATTGATGAAAAAGAAAGATAATATGATGATGATCCCTATCCACTCTTGACACATATATGAGGAGATTTGCTACGTATGTGCGGTTCTTTCCTCATCCAATGCATAATAGTGAGAGGAGAGAAGCAGTCTGTTTTTGTGTGCGTTCCCATGAAGCATTGTCCGTGTGAAGTACAAATCTGTACTAAAAAAGGTGAAGACGATAACAACTCAACTACCTGCTAACTCCCAACAGCAAGTAGAGTTAGTGAGGACTTAGCCTATATTGCGTGATCATAGACAAGTAAGGCATCAGTTTACCGAGGAGACATTGAAGGAGCTCCATATAAGAGGGGATGACTTTTTGACAAAGGTTGAGAAGACAAATTTTGAGAAGATGATAGTAGATCATGGTAAAGCCTTTTCCTTTTCAGCAGGGGAGATAAGTTATGTGGATCCAAAGGTGATAGCGTCTATAGTTATATTCACAATCCCTCATGTGTCTTGCGATCTGAATCCGATTTCGGTTCCTCGTGCCTTGTTGCCTAAACTTATTGAGTTGCTGAAAGAGAAAGTACGGATGAGGATACTTGAGTCGTCTATGGGACCGTACTTTAGTAGATGGTTCACTGTATCCAAGAAATGATGAGCTTTGCATTTCATTCAAGATCTACAACCTGCGAATAATGTGATCATTCGTAATGTTGAGACGGGTCCTGTGATTGATGAAGTAGCAGAGGCATTTGCAAGGAGAGCTATCTACTCCATTGGAGATTTATATTCTGGTTATGATCTGTTAAAAACACATCATTGTAGTTCTAGAAACAAGCAACTCAAAGATGTCGAAGTTTGATATCTTCATCTCGTACTTTACAGAACATTTACAACTATTTTCATCCGGGGTTTCTATGGTTGTGATAGAGGAGAGGAGGGGTTCCTCATATGTCTCGGGTAGACACAACGGGTCTCCAACGGCTTCATTCTATTGTAAGTACTCTAGGCAGTTGTCTTCCACATCTTGCAATCCACGATAAATTTTGTCGCACCACGCAATCCATTTCTTCTCAAATGATTCACTATCACCGAGGTGCTCTCAAATTCCTCTTACGTCTCCATCCTTTGCTGCACCGCCTGCTCGACACTCTTAGCATCTACTACTGTATGAAAGTTCTTCTTAACTCAACAAACTCGACCTTCAAGAAATGGTATTTTTTTTTTTTTATTTTTTTTTTTTAAAGACCACAAGGGACCACGAGAAAGTTTATAAATTTGAAATGGCTAAAGGGTGCCACCCGTACACAACGTCGGACCCGGCCCGCTCCAAAAGCCCCCCCGCAGGAGACTCACTCCCAACACCGGCCCGCCCGAGCCCAGCATGCCCGCTCGACCCGGCAGCCCGGCTCCGACCCGCGACACCCCACCCGGACGTCAAGTTCTCGGGCGTAGCCGGGAGCCCGTCACCCCCCACCCTCGCATTCACGGAGACCCTTTTCCCCTCACCCGCTTTCGTCCTACCCCGGCTCGCCCACCCGATGCTCTGACCATTTTCCCCGCTTTTCCTTCTACGCGCGCTTCTGACCGCACTCGTCCTCTCCCACTCGCTACGGCCGCCATGGCAGGGCACAGCCATCGAGCAATTCGCCTTCTCGTCATCCCTTCTCACCAACGTGGACGCCTTCTTGCTATCCTTGATCGTCAACTCACTCCCGTCGTTATTCTTTGTTGCTCTTGATTGCATCTTCGTCTTCATCATGGCCTTTTGGTTGTCTCTGACAGGATTGTAGGAGTGCCTTCTGACAGACGGAGCGAGGACCGCGCTACCCTGACCCCACGCCCGCTTGAGGTATCGATTCTTCCTCTCCTCATTATTGCTGCTGCCACGGAGACCGTCATCGCCCCTCCCCTTCGAGCCGACCGACGACCTAACAGGCGAGTGCTGCAACCTGTCCTCATGCTGTCGACCTCTCGGCTGGATGCCCGTCCAGGTCGGTTTCTGTTCCCTCACCCTCTTCCTTTCCTTCCCGGTAGTGTAATATTCCATCGATGATTATCGAGATTCGTCCCTAAACGCCGTCGGTTCTTGTGCACTGCCTGTCCTCTCCTGTAGTTTCTTTTGAATATTCCCTAAGGTACACATTGTCGCCTCCCAGGTTTTTTTGTTACGCATGCTAGAGTCTTCTCTAAGCCCGGCCCACATAGTCTTCGCCACTTCCGCTAGTATCCTCGCCGCCGGCCTTTCAGACTCTTGACCTCTGAACACCCGATCGGCACGTTCTTTCCAGGTTACTTGAGTGTGCTCAACCAGAATGTGCAACAAGGCCGCGTTTTCCTTTCTCGTGCTTAGAGCCTTGTCTATTGTTTCCAGCAGTCCGCTACCCTCCCCACAAGCCAGCTCGCTTCCCTGCTCATGGAGTTTGAGTCGCTGCCACCTTCTTTTGGCCCACGGACACTCCCAAAACATGTGTTCTAGTGACTCTATTTCACCGCACCCTCTTGGACAGCGCCCGTCTCCAATTCTCATCAGTAGGGCCCTATGGTTAGAGAAGAAACCCCTATTGAGGAGTCTCCATAGCCAGCAATTTGTTCTCATCGTTCTCCCCTCCTTCCACAAGCATTTCCATCTCTCTTTCCATCGGTTCTCTGAGTCATTCACTCCTCATCGAGCGTTGAGACTGGTACCGCTCGACGTGGAGGCCGTAAGTAATTTCTTCCACTCACTTAGCTCCCTCTTCTATCCTTTTAGAGCTTTATTCTCGGTCTTCCAGGTCCAGCAAGTACTTTCCTGCAGGCCCCCCCTGATGATCTGGGATTCCCCCGCCCATCTGGTAAGTCGCTCCAAAGCCCCTTCATCCTCTCCCCCCTGCCGACTCCTTGTGAGCGATAGCGAGACGAAGCTCATAGAGTCCCGTAGATCCTTCAATTTTAAATCGTTGAGTGTAACTAGCTTAGATCTTCTGAGCCCCCTAACCGCCTTCCTAACCTCTCCTTCGCTTAACTGGATCGCTTTTCCTCAAACCTCTGCGGCTAAACTCGCTGAAAGGCCCCCAGGCAGAAAGGCCGTCCCCCCCTCGAAGACAAGATTGCGGTGGACCAATCTCCAACTTTTAAGCATACTGTTTAGAGTCGGAATGGCACGGACCTGTAGTTGAGGCAGCATAAGCAGCCCCTCCTCCGAGGACCACCCCCTCGTTCTCCTCTTATGTCGTCCGTGTGTCATTGCCTCTACAATGCTAGCCTTAGCGATATTCACCCATTCCTGCTTACCTCCTCCCAGGAAGGTAAGCAGGAACCTTCAAGAAACGGTGCACAGAATGACTATCTTATCAACTTTTATAGTACGTGATATTAGCTTGTATACACGAGCTCCGTATCCGTGACTATGACAATAATTCTTGTCCATCCTCGATCCCGGATCTTGCTTCCTCAAACTGCAACTTAGGAGTTCGTGCTCTGAGAAACATGTTCTCTGAATGACTCCTTTGTGTTTTGCTAATATTTGTATTTGTCCGATAGTGTATCTCTAATTCTAAAATCCAACAAAGCTGAATGTCTTACCCTAAAATCCAACAAACTCTTATGTCTTGTCTTAAAATCAAACAACTCCTCCCTCTTGTCTTAAACCACGGCTGAAGATAAACAATAATAACTGACGAATCAATGTTTTAATATAGATGCCGAGGTTCGACATCGATTAACAGTCTTGCTTTAAAACAGACAAACTTCTAGCATACGCTTCAAGAATGATAATTTTTATCTGTTTTGTTTCAATTCTTTTGCCGTTAGTTGAGAACATGGGGATATATTACTTTATATGATTGAGGAAAGATGTTTTCTGTACTGGAATGTGTTCTGCGGCAAATGTTCCTCCTTATAGTATCCATGGTTGTGAAATTCCTTCTATTCTGATATTCATTCCATACTTCTTTTACAGAAAAGATATCGAGGTTCGACACCTATTTTCGTTAAACACGTATGACACTATATCTAAGATTATCTCTCACAACTCAATAAACATCATAATTATTTTGTATCGGCATGCATGTGTTCTCCCAGTGATTTATCGGAGGAAATCTACCAAAATTGGTGGAATAAACCCATCGATATTAAAATCCTTGCATATTCACCTCTTCCAAGTTCGGAAGAGGGGAAAATATACAAGGTGTTAATTTATGCACTAACCCTTCCTGTTGGAAGGGTTAGTGCATAAATTAACATCAACAAAAAATAATATTTTTATTCCTTTCGGGCCAAGGGCTTTATATGTTGAAGGAGATACTTCTCTGTCCTGTACTTATGGGTTTTGAAATCAGGGTAACCATGTGTACGATACGAAATTTATTTATAGATTCTATCTAAAACCGGGCCCATGCTGAGCACTGCTGCAGAACCCCATCCCAAGTAGCAGTACCTGCTATCAATCCAGATTCTCGCAGAAATGAGAAAAGTGATCTTTTTTAAGCACACACGTTGACCTCGGAGGTTCAGTAATCTAAAAAAGTAGTCTACAAATCCGTTTGTATCACCGCAGTTTCTCAATAGCATTTCACGCAGAACTGAATTGTACTAAGCTACTTATACTAAATTTAATCAACACTTTACTCCCACTTCGTACCTCTCCATTTCACAGTCTATTTATTATTTTTAAGCTGAAGTTTGTCGCCTCTAATCATCTCTGAACCAATTATTTTCGATTATTTTTGATAACTACATGAACGTTTGTCCTTTTCTGTACCTTGGGCAATTGTTCACTTTGGATGTATATTATATTGTCTAGAAAACCAAAATCCAAATATTCATTACTCAAGAAAAGCCTCATAGAAGTACAACATCTGAATTAAGCTTCATACTGCAAGAAGAGGTACAATATTCAATGGTTTTCTCTGCCACATCAAGTCTAACTACCTTTATACATTATGATTCTCTTTGCCAGTCTACACCTTCACACTTTTCGGCTCCAACTGTGTCTGCGGCGGGTTGCACTGAAGGAGTTGTTCCACTGTCATCTTTTATGTTGCTGTCAACAAAATTAACATCTTCGCATCTTCCAAGTTTCATCTCTTGCTGTGAAATCTGCCATGATTGCCCTCGTTTCTCATGGTATACAACCAGTCGTTTCATTATTGTAATGGATATTTCTTCAATATTTCTTCGATATTTCTGATAACAAAAATATCGAAGAAGAAATTTTATTGACGAAAATTATTTCTATTTAAATTATCTCCAACTGTAATAACAAAATTTATATTTTCGGATAACAAAAAGCGAGCAAAAGTTCCATAGATGCATCTCCCTGATCCAGTTTATATATCATCATGTTAATCTAGGTTGCACTGAAGTATGCTAAAACAAGAGTTGCATAGAGATAATGTTACGATCCGAAAATAAATAAGTGCAACATCAGTTATCAATATGACCATAAAGAAGAGTACTCAGTTGGTTATAAGGCTGTCAAAGTTCAAACACATAATCGACAAAAAAAAATTAATAAGTTAAGTAGGTCTGAATTCGGTCTCTCCCCACGTATACTTGATATTTCCTAAACAAAAGCTAATTGCATATTTTCTGCTTAACGTTTCATACACTTCAATAGAGTGGATATTTATTTATTTTTGGATCGTAACATTATCTCTCTGCAACTCTTGTTTTAGCATATTTCAGTGCAACCTAGATTAACACGATGATGTATAAAAAAATGACCATGGAGATGTATATATGTTGAAGATCAACTTCGAGAACTTTTGCTCGCTTTTTGTTCAGAAAATATATAAATATTATTTGAAAATCTATATTAAAATATCAAAAATATTAAATGTATCTTTTAAGTGTTAATGGTAACCGCATGTAAAGTTATGGGATGGTCCAGATATAACCCATAAAGCGAAAGTGAACCGAAGCACTTCCGAAAACTATTATCAAAAATAGATTAATTTAAACTAGAAATTAATTTATTACCTAACTCTTTCTAACGGAAAGGTTAGGTAACATTAAACCCATGCATATCTGCCTTTTTGAATATGAAGGGTTACTTTAGTATCCTTCACAACAACAATAACAACTGTTACACTTATACAAATATCGGATTGTTTAAGTCAAACACAGATCATAAATAATCTATAAACAAGATGTAAGAAAACAAGTCGCTACACATGCAATGGAATTGCAAGGGCTTTGCGTTTGCAAGACCTCACAATCTTAGAAGGTGAAATCTGTGAAGGTGAATGTTAAAAATGAAATCCATCTCATCTCACGAGTCTTAGAAAGTGATATATGTGAAAATGCAATTCTAGAGATGTGGATCAATGTTAAAAAAATGATGAAGATTAATATAGTCTTTGAAAGCCATGATAAAATTATCTTCTGAGATTGAAAGAAGTAGTTTATAAATTTTATGTAACTCACCACGGGCATCTTTCAACATGTCTTCATATGGTGATAGTAACATGTCTGCATCATTTATGCAAATATATACTTCTGAAGCTTCGGATCATTTTGAGGATAGTGATCCTAAGAATCTTCAAATGTATGAAAATGTAGAAGTTGATGAGTCTTTGGACCGATTCGAAGGTAGTGATAAGTTACAACTGCAGAAAAGAACATTTAGAATATTGTGGAGGTAAGGAAAGATAATTTCACATTGTGTTATTACATACATTTCAAAATTTATGGAATTTAGGAAAAGATACATAAATGACATTGGGCTAGTTTTCAGTTTGTGTATGATGCAATTACTGTAAAAAATATATACAGAAGTATATGATGTCATAATTGTTAAAATTAGCTTTAACTCGATGCATGTGAATTTGTATTGAATGGTTCAAATAATGAACGTATTAAGAAAATAAATAGACTAATTTGTTTAGCTATAATAACATATGATTATTTTTGAAATGAAAAAATATATAATGAAGATTGTGAGAGATGTTGTGAAGATTATGTACATTGGAGTATCGATAATATATAAGATATGCAAGAAATGTATAGAATGATTTGAATCTTGAGGTTGTCTTGAGAGCAATGATGAATTGTAACTGCGAAACAAAACATTTGGAATATTATGGATGTTAAAATGAGCATGTTTATATTGTATTGAACAATTGTGGATGCATACATTTAGGAATTTTGTAAAGTCAATAGCTCATGACATGATGATGATTTACAATTTATATAAAAAATATTATTTTTCAAGAAACGTAAAAGGGAATATCTTGTTTCGCAAGTGTTGAAAATCTCTTGAATCTGAAATATATGATCATGAACATCATCGTATAGCTCGATTGATGAGTACACGAAGAAAAGAAGATTGGATTTGGATTTTCACGTAAATGAGCACATATTAACTTGTGATGGCTTTTTATAGAGAATAAAAATAGGATCATGATCTGTCCAATAAGCATGTGATGATGAAAAAAGATTTTCGTATTGGGGAACGTTAGTCCATATTTTATCTAGATTTGATCCGTATTTTGTGGTTGGTTTTGTGAAAGTTGGAAAAAAGTTGAATGAAGTCATGAAAGATGCGAAAGATGTAGTTTGATGATGATCAATTTTGAGCAGATCGATATTGAAATCTCCTACATTATCGTGGGATAATCCTTAGGTATATTATGAATAATGGTAGTAACATTGATCAAATACTCATCGACATGCATACGAGGAGATTTGTATACAACTATGATGTGAATAGCACGACGAGTTAGAATGTTGAAATCTGCAGAAATTATTTCCATGTTATGAGTTCTAAAAATATTATGCGTCGAGAGTTACATTGTGTTTCGATATGTTAGTAGTAAACCTCGACTTGTGTGCATATGTATATATTGAAAGCGTTCGATGTCTATGAAATGCGGAACAGAAGTAGGATTTTGTATAAGTGTCTCATTGAAGCACAACATATCAAATAGTTGTAAATTATTATCTGCTCGAACATCAAGATGATGTTTTATTAATCATCTTGTGTTTAGAAATTGTATGAGCATGTAAGTGGAAGATGAGATATTCATATGAAGATCATGGATGTGGAATTGCCATGATGATTTTAGTTTCAACCGTTCCATTTTGAGAGTGACTCTGCTGTCTACAACTATATGACGATGCTCAATCAATTGTAATATATGTAAGTGCTTAGGATTTCTCACTCTAGATAATGCAATGTATGTCAATCTGTGTCGATTTATGTGTTTGGGATTGAAAGCTACATGATGCATGGTCAATTCTTGCGATCTGTGGATAGTTCGTGCAGATGCTTGTTGAACAGAGAATTATGTTCTAGTGATCTTATGTTCTCTGGTATATTTATTGATTGAAAACTGTTGTGAAATTTTCATAATGGGCGTCCAAGATGGATTGATGTTATTGGAATACAAATGTTTTTGTTTCTTCCTAGTTTGTGTTTCAATATTTAGATCAAAGAATTGGATCCAAATGATTTGATCATCGTTATATGTTGTTGTGAACATGAAAATCCCATCGCTTCCATTTGTGAGTCCATCTCGTGTGTTATAATTATAACATAATTCTACTAACATGGTAACCTTTAGAGAAAAAGTACTGTGTAATCCAGCTATATCTTTTGGATTTATGGATATCTTAAATCTTTTTGATATAACAGAAGAAAAATTATTTTTTGAATAGAATAAATATTCGTTCCCATCAGTTATACTAAATACATGTTGATTATGAAGTTTCGTATCTTTGTTAGTGTAAAATAAATGAGGTATATCGTTTGGTTTAGAATACATTTTTTGATAAATTGAATTTAAATAATGTAGATCAGAAGATGTTTGTTGGTTGATGCGAATACGATTCAAAATTTGTATAAAATTTATATTGTTCTGATGCATAGGTTGAGTCAGTTATAGTGTTTGAAAAATGCAAACCATATGTTAGTGGTAATATTTTGAGAATAAATATTAGAATACTGAAAAATCCATGAATCTTGAACAGGTTGTACTTGATAAAAATCACCGCAAACAATTATATCTATGCCATCAAATGGAAGGTTGAAATTTTGAGTTATTTCTTGTAACCTTTGGTTTATGTAAGAGAACATTCTTGTGCCCACTAGAGAGATTTCGTCTATCACTACTAATCTTAATTGGCTTTAATATTTGATGTATTTATCTAATCGATCTGGACTTAATTTTGACACGTTCATATCGTAAGAGTCTTTAGGGATCGCTAAGGTACTATGAATAGTCATTCCTTGTATGTTATATGTAGCTCGTCCTGTGTATGCTATCTTCAAAACTTTATTTGTTCAGTATCATTAAACCTAGATTTATCATCTTCGTATATCCATGACAATCCTTGTATAATTTTTAATAAGGTGAATGTTTTACCGGTTCCTGCTTTTCGCGTAAGAAATAAATGGATTGGTTCATGTGGAAAGTGTTTTTTTGTACATTCAATCATTGAAGATTAGCTTTTGTTGTTTGTTCAATTGACGTAACTCAGCACAAAATGATTCTATTAGTATTAGAAGATCTTTGATCGGGAAGGTTTTTTCACGATTCTTACTCTTAGAAGTACATTTAAGAGTAGTTCGTTGCATTAAGTCAACATTGTCCGAATCCAAATTGCTTGAATCCTGTTTCGGTTCACTTTGTTCGTTATGATATTCTCTTATTTCTTCAAGTTCTGCCACCTCATCCTCAAATTTCTTCCAATCCTCGTTTACTTCGTCCATATTGTACTTAAAAGTATACAAATTTTGTAACAATAGAATATGTGATTTATGTCTATTATATGTATTTTCTCATGTTTCAGTTGAATCTTTAATGTTGTTCTCGTCGTAAAGAAAAGGGACATATAACAGCACTTGCTCTCTGAAATAGTCTTCCGGTTGTTTATATTGGTCGAAACATATCCATCGAACGATTTTAGATTTTCTCAATCTTCTATTTTGTGAAGTATTCAACTTGGCTACGAATTCTATCAAAGCCATTGAATTTGTTTGCAGATGTTGTGGACGTCGTGCATACTTATCTATGATGGATGACAATCTTATGTTTGTCGAAGAATCATCTTCAGAAGATAGTTGTTTGGAACTTTTGAGGAGGAAGGTTCAATCGGATGGACTACTAGTGTCTATGAATTGAAACAACAAGAAGCATGATACAAAGGTAATTTTAAGATTATATAGATGGCTAATTGAGCCGAAACTTGTCTGGAATTCAAGAATGCATTGCTTAACTTTCTTATCCGTGTGGTTACTTCTTGATTTTCCTCGGTACATTTATTGTTAATTTTCTTCATCTCATTCGTTATTATATTGTCTACTTTTGTTAGATATGAGGTACAATATTGTGTCGCAGCATGTGGATCCAACACGTATTGACAATCTGTGTTGGCTTGCCAAATAGAAGCAGCATTTTTTGAAAAATAATTAATGTAAGTATCTATTGGATGACGTTTGAGATATATAGAAGGTTTTGATATAGAATATCTTAAAGCTAATAAGTAAGTTTCATATGTAAGTTCTAAATGTTGAAAATACTGATCGAAGTTCATATCCAATCCAATTTTGAAAGAAGAAATGATGTTTGAAATTCTAATAGATTTAAGCTTTATATCTCTCGTCGTTTCATCATCAAGTTCATCGTTAGTTAAAGGATATAATATTGTTGTCTTCGACATGGGATACCATGGAAATCAAAATCGACAAGAAGAAAAAGATCTTTTCTTATAGTAAGTATTTGTGTGATGATGAGTTTGACATTTGATCATCTCTTCGCTCAATAAGTGATGATCAGTAGAAATGTACTCGTCTATGAAAGTTGTTATTGATTCATCAAGATCTATCTTGAAAACATGAGCATTTTTTATCCACAGTAGTCCGTGATCATGTGGACTGTCTCTGCTTTGAAATTCAGTTACGAAAAAAAAATCAGATATATTTCCCAAAATTAATTGGTTATGTTGAATAAGCTTACGGAAAATTGTGTTCTATGTTCGTAATATCGTGCACATGTGACAGGATCTTGTCTAAGAAGTTGAAGTTGAAGTTGTGAAGAACTTTAAGGTTTCTTCATCGTCCGGAAATGATATATGGTTATCCATTTTGTTCAATTTGAATAAGGTGTTCATCAACGGTTTTCAGTTTTTTTCGTTTGCAGTTAAAGTAATGAAAAATGTAGGTTTTTCTAATTGTCGAATAATCGTGAAAAGATTTCGCTTAACGACTTGGTAATACATGAGTGAATCGTAATTGGGACAAACAAGGAAAAACTTTATCTGATATAAGAAGTTGTTGTTTGAAATTGTCATCCTTGACTTGTTTCGCCGTCAAAGGAAAGCCTTGTAGTTTACTTTTTCCTTACTCGAAAAGGTAAGCTATGCGCTAACGCATAGCAAAAAACTGGTAGTAAGCTATGCGCTAACACATAGCAACAAGCACACTTTGACAATATCATCTATTTGCTTACATATCATGCATGTACGTTCGACGTCCCACCTATCAAATCAACGTGTATAAAAGTGATGTGAACTCTCCTTTAGTAGTTCGTTACGGAAAGACGATTCTGTTACCTGCAAACGTAAGCCTCTATATGAAGTGCATATAATTTCTCGTCATCTGTATCCTGGCAAAGGAGTCATGTCAATATATTAAATGTAACCAAAGTGGACATGTGTTCTGAAGATGGAGATGGTGTTTAGAAGGTCGATGTTAAAAATCGAGGATAGAATTAGCCAGGAAGTTACTTGTGTTTGCTAGGTGACTGAAACAGCCTGCTTAAGTGTCGGGAGCAGAAAATAGCAGCTGCTGTCCAAACACAGAGTCAAACGAAATAATCTACTCAATAGAGATGAAACTGTACCCTGCATAAAGGACGTATTAAATAAGTACAAGTGAAACTTCCACTTCGTGCAGATAGTGCAGTGTTCTACTCCCTTGTTCTCCTGGAAGGTCTAGAAGGAGGTTCAAGGTTGAATCCTATGGACGACATCCTCCCCTTTGAGTTCGTGAAGATCGCTCCTAAATCCGTAATTTCACTTTTTTTTCCAATATTCCTGAGAGTTCTCGTTGAATCTATGAGAGCATAATCGTTGAATCTATATAAAATGCACCCACGAGAGCACGGTCATGAATTTCCCCGGTGACCCTGGCGATGAATGAACGCAGCAAAGTGAATATATGCTGGCAAGGATGGAAGACATGCGAAAACAATGCTAGGGAAACACCGATGTTCAGACACCGGTTTTGTTTTCCCTTTCTGCTTCACTGCAAAAAGCACCCCAAGAAAGGTCGTGCTAGCAAGAGGCTCTGCTTCCAATACAAGTATTCATGAGTTTAACAAGTTCAATATGAAGCCAGCAAGCAATAGCTTGTTGGCTACCCCATCCGCCTGTAGCCCGGCGCCGTGTGGTCGAGTCCTCCTAACGAGGGGACTCATGCTGTGCAAGGGCAGCAGCATACGGCTGCAGAAAGCCCCACAGAGAAAAGAGGCTTAAAAAAAAAACCAAACAAAAACGAGTTCGATATTTAAGGAGCATTACCAAGAATAGCTTTACAGCTTTTAGGTTACAGAGAACTCAAACAGACACTTCAGTCAGAAGGAGGAATGTACGCTTTCATGTTCCTGTGAAGACATCGTTCATATCGTATCATACACTCTTATCAGCAGCTCGCACACAGAATCCCAACTCGCGATCAAAAGAATGACCTACTGAACAACAACTGGAGAGCCAGAGCAACGTACGTATACGTCTTATGGACAGGAAGCTCGATGGAGTAATTCAGGAACGATATTTTCACGACTTGTGTCAGAAAGCCCAGCGCCAACAAAAGCCAGATGAAAGGACGGGACGTCATCGCGTGTCATTCTTCGAGCTTCAGGTAAGTTCGATCTAATCCTCTATCTTGTTACGACGATCCAAACTGTACTGGATATACAACAGTTTCGACTTCAAGAATTTCAGTGCAAGAAATAGACTAACGACCTACGTTCTAAAAGTTAAAACCGTGTAGATGAGTGATTGACTTATTGCGACATTCACGAAGTCCTTGGACGGACACAGGACAAATAATAAAAGTGAGGTCTGGGGATGAACCGAAACAGGCTAGTATCGGAGATATCATCCTTAACAACTTTCCAACGAACTAACTTCCAAGCGAGACTTCCGAGCCGGCACTTAGAGGATAAGAGTAGGATGAAATCATCGGATTCCTATCAAAGGAGGCCTTCCACACAAAGAAGAACGACGGAATGCTGAAACAGTTTCCTTTTCTCTCTTCTTCCTCTTTTACAATCTGGCAACGAGATATCAAGGACAGGTTGGTTGTTGATGCTCGACTGAAAGATTAATGGAACATGCATTAGGAGGGTCAGCGAACAAACCGAACCACGGCTGATGTAGTTCCTGACGATAGAAAATTTGTTTAGGCTCAGAAAGGAGCTTTGAAAGCCGAGAAGGCCCTCTCCCTTACTGTGGAAGTCATGCACAGATCACAATCACATTTGTACGAATATAACAACCTAACTGGTCTTTTACCTCTCCATAGCTAAGGTATCGTATCTAGTATCAGGAGGCAGTCATACTGATTCTTGAGTGGTCCTTTTCCTCGAGTCATTTTCCCTGTGACGCTCCACTACACAAAACGGCCCTCGTCAGAGACTGAACTCATTAAGTGACAATGGTGACAAAGCGTTGGGATTTCAGATACTAGGCGGGCGAAGTCTATGGCCTAAAAAGTTCGGGTTGAAGTTCAAAGTCTACCAAGCAGCTCAAGAACGGTAAGTAGTTAGCTGCACTGAAGAACAGGGGAGGAAGTAAATCGTCTGCCATATGTTGGAGTGATAAAAGATGCAGGAACTCATCACGCACTCTCAGTTTCACCTCCCCTGATCCCAACCTGAAAGGCAAACCTAGCTGTAGAAGTTAACCTAATTTAGTCGTACCTCATTATGCTGAGAAAAGGTTCCAACCGACTGATTCGTTTGAGTTGCAGTTCTGACTCTGTACACCGACTTGAGTCTTCAAGGCCCTTGTAAGCTACTGGAGCTCATCAACTACAGGCTTCGTTTTAGCATAGACACAAGTCCTCTCGAGTGACCAGAGACTTTGGATCCCGGTCTAGAATTCTCTATCGAGGCAGTAAATCCTTCGTACACTTCAACATTAAATTTGACTCACAAAGCATCTAACTGAGCTGATCGTTGGACCCTTTGCACCTTCTGATCATGAAGATTGTGTATACCAGCCCATTCTCTGGCATCCTCAACTGATATTTTTATTGTCAAGGAAAGGAGGAAGGCATTTTGAAACCTCTTACAAACGTTAGCTTCAGAAGGTGGTACACGAGAGGAAACTATGTGAAAGTGACCAAATCATGAAGAAAGTAAAAGACTAGAACTTCACTTCAACTTCTCGGCCACAATGAAAATGTGAACGGGAAGGACTTAGAATATCCCACCAGACAGCAGATATGTGAGAGTAAAATATTCACCTTAACATCGGTTCCGGGAGAACAAAACAGAGTGCAGAACAAAATGTTTTAAACAACTCACCTGTTAGCGAAGAGACATCAGTAACAAAATCAAGTCAACGTGGATGATTTACTGGGCTATGAATCGTTGGACACCCTTGTTGAAGAGAGCTAGTGACGACAAAAAGGAACAATACTCCATTTCCAAGAAGTCACGGGAAAGGAATCACTGTAGTTGGAACTTTTATGACTATCGAAGCTGAATGAGCTGCTCTTCCTCCACACAAGTCGAGTAGTATGAAAAGCTCATAATCATGGGCTGGTGAAGATGGTGGAACCTGTTGCTTGTCCACGTAACAAGTGTAAAAGAGGATAAGAAAAGTTCACAGAAGAGTGCGATGTAAACAGATAGTCTACACCTCCATAACACTGCTTGTGCAGTCCCTCAGTTAGGACTGGAGGATTCAGCAAGGTCGTCTGTACTCAAGTATGCGAGCGGCTCTAAAACAGAGTAGCCTATGAACGAGTTCGACCTTAGAATGGACCACAATACAACAAGCTTTCAGGTATGATGAAGTTGTGAGAGGGTCATCCTGTTGCAAACTCACACGCATTCATTTTCTAAGCCGTAGACGAAAGGCCAACCTCAACTCTCATGCGCTCCACACTACACCAGCAGCAATCATGTACAAATTAAACGTGCTTCAAGGGAAGGTCTTGACAAGACCTTGTGATCTCGAGAAGTTAGCCCTCCACTTTTTGCTCTTGTCAACCTCCAGTCGAGGAGGTACATGAGTTTGAAGGCCGAAGCCAAGCGCCCCACTGGGAGCAGCGTAATACACTCAATGCTCCGGAGTAAGCAATCCCAGGGCCTTACTTACTTAGGGCCTTGATCTCTAGTGAAGACAATGTTGCATAACAAATCGTAAAGCGTTTCTCACTCCTACACACTTCCCATTGAACACGTTTCAACGCTCCTCTACGTTGACACCGCGTTAATATACTAACTCGATGATAACGTGAAGTTCTCGAATGTGTATTGAACCTTCCTCTTGTATAACAACTCTGACATCTCACGCTCAGTAAAGGGTATTCTCGAAATGGACTGAAGCATGAGGACAAGATCGCGTGGAAACGACACTTTCTCTCGAGAAGATTTGTACGGTGAAGCGACAAGTTCTCAGTGCAACGATCTGTCGCTGGTTATAATAATCCGGGGTAGAAGGAATCTCAGCAGTCGACCCCTGGACCGCGTCTCGACATGGGGTCTACAGTGTCCCACTCTAACCACGTACGAGGGAGGTTCGTGTCGAAGATTCGAATTCTCCATGAAACCCTCGGAGAGAAAATAAAATTGCAAGTCGGAGCAGATGGCTATTTGGTTCCAGTCTGTCTCTTTCGGTGTCTGTCCACAGAATCCCAAGCATGTGTTTGAACGTGTTTTCCCCTCGAGGAAGGAAATGGAAAGAAAGAGCACAATTCCGAGAAGTAGGTAGACACAGTACACGGTTTCGAGTTCTCACATCTACACTATCAGATAGAGAAAGGGTGGAGTAGATTCAAAATGCAAACACCTTCTGATCGAGAAGACTGTTCCTAAATAGAGCTTCTCTGCTTCTTGTCCTCTCTGATTCTCATTCTCCTCCTGTCGTACTTTTCAACAGAATCTGGATTCTGGATGGTATTCGGTAAAGAAACATCTTCTCGGGGAGGAAAGTGGGGGACTAACCAAATCAGCGCCAGTATTATTCGCATGCAAGTGTGGGATGACCGTCCGATGACGTCAACTTCATCTGATCTGCTCCCTGTTCTGTTCGCGCATCGATCATACCAAAATTCTCAACGCAATTTCAATAAATATAAATAAATAAATAGACGGCCCTGATATACGCACAATGCTGGAATCACAACCTTATCCGCCCGTTCAAGGCTGCTCAAGGTCCCGTATGAGCCTATCCACCCCAGATCTTCACCTGGGGACGAGAGCCCACCCACAATGCAACACCACGCAACAGTTGTGTAGAAGAAGGGTACTACAGTAACTGTAATTGGAGCGATGATTAAAGGTATAAAAGCTGAAAAGTTTAATTCGTATTTATTACATTCACGAAATTCTGGATGATTATCTATCAAGTGTACAATTTTAGCAAATACGATTTTATTTTACACACGATTGTATTATACACATTGAGATATTTATTTATGATTTTATATATATAACTAGAAAGAAAGATAGTTTTCTCTCCTTTCTACATAATCAAGATGAAGTTTAAGCTCTTGAGTGTAAGTTAGTAACTGATAATTTTACATCTTTAACGTTCCATGGTTTACCTTTAATATTCTATTATAAAATTACAGTTCAAATTCTTTGAGTATGTTTTATATCTTCATTAAGTTGCACATGAGTTATTACTAGAGGGTGAGTGACTGATCACCTAGACTCTACCTGCAAGTTACTTGTTGACTCATCTTCTAGCATTCTATACTTCCATCATACAAACTTTAGCGGTTTCTTGCTTTCGTCGAGCAAATGTCTTAAAGTCTAGAGTAAACAGATGGTCCAAGATCCCCTTAGCAGATTTCTCTTTACATCTCTTCATGGAGCTCAGATCTTCTCTTCAGTAGATAGAGAATAGCGCTCCTTTTAACTTTTGCTCTTCATTTGCATAGCTACCTCTCGATTTAGAAAGAATTTAGCAAATGATAAAAGTCGTAGTTTTTTACTTTTAATTTCCCGTGCATTTTCAGTATTTATTCCCCTGTCACTCACTATGTTTATTATCTCTGCTGTACAAAGTACATAGCGTCGCAATTTTCTGCTCAGCCCTACTCTTGGTATCTCACCATTCTATATATATTCTACAGTCTTGGTATGTTTTGAGATAAATTGCATATAACTTTTTGTACTTCCACACTGAAGTTGAGGCGAACAAGCTTTCTTCACTATTTTCTCTCTCTTTTCTTCTTTTTCTTTTTTTGAAAGACGGCTGTAAGTCTGATGTTTTATTAATATGAAAAGAGACAAACAGGAGGACCGTCAGACCAACCAGAGCCCTTTTGTGTTCTCCTTAGGGTCTTTTCACACCAGTCGATATTTAGCTTATAGAGGCTATTGTGGTAGGATAGGTAGTGGTTCTCGCTAGGTGATTTTCGCTCAAGTCTATCAAGGTGATTCGCTTGCTATGTAATTGTGGGGCTATGCATCTAGGATTTATTTCAGTCTAAATATTTTTCCCTTCAGTCATCTAATAAATTGAATACATTAAAAGCTTATCCCAGGCTAAAGTTTTTCTCTATTGGTCATTTAGTAAACTAAATATACTAAAAGATATAGAAAAACCTCTCTTCTTCCCGTTATTCACAATTGACTTTTAGCTATGCATCTCAGGCCTCTAAGCGAAAAGTCTGAGGTTCAAACCCTCTTGCTCTCGGTTGGAGGTGTTAAAAGTCGCTGTCGTGTGAATCTGGTACGCGTACGCTGTGGTTACCCACAAAAGACAGTCCGATCCCCCTTAAGAGATAAAATGGACATGATAAAAATTTTATCTTTTATCTTTATCATAAGATGTATCCAAAGAAAAGACCTAGTCTAGATATACAGTCGTATCTCGATACTAGATAAAACATATAGGTTGCATACTTATACTCTTGTGAGAATAAATAATTCTATCAGAATGTAAAATTTTCCATCTATGATAGATTATCATCATCACAAGTGAAACCACATCATAAAATCTGTATAATTTGCTGACTTGGGTTATTCTCTAAGCTTTGCTGACAAAATGTTGACATCTATATAAATTTTTGATTGAATGACCTTGTAAAAATCTAGTACTAAAATTATTATGCAAGATGTTAGAAATTTAAAAGCAAAAAGTCAAAATGTATATTTTACAAGTGATCGTTTTATCAGAACATTTTACTTAAGACTGCAAATTCTGACTGAATATGTATTGTATTAAGCTTGAGAACTTCTATTTTAAAGTTCAACTATTAAACTGTTATTCAACTATATTTAAGAAAATGTGTTGGAACTATGTTAGAGGTTGGATAATTAGTTGTGAAATAAATTATGCAATATAAAGCTATGGGAGAGCTTGGATTTAAATCCTTATTTAAAAAATCTTATTCTCATAAGCAAATTCTATAAAGCTATGGAAGAGATCTGATTTAAATCCTTATCTAAAACACTTGATTCTCATAGGTAAATTCTATCAGCAAAAGTATTTTGGATATAATGTTTAGACTCTTTATTCCCAAACAGTCCACCCGCAAAATAAAGAACTCTGGTTACCCAGGTTACATCTAGTGAAGTTATCAGAGCACCTGCATATTCACCTCCTCTATCGAAAATATATATTAGGTAAATATACAGGTGGTTATTTTAGTATCTAACCTTTCCGGCAAGAAGGGTTAGGTATTAAATTAAACTTCAGTATATGTTAATGTATAAACGATTATAAAATCTCAGTTTTATATCTTCTGAAGCGCGGCACTCGGGTCGAGACTTATGGGTTATTCTCTATTCTCTCCGTCTTTTCAAACATGAGTAACAAATAATCTTTATAAAAATAATTTAATTCTTTAAATTTACTTAATATATGTTTTTTACTTAACACATGTATATATTACCAGTAACATGAAGCGAACAAAAATTCCCGGAGTTCATCCAGCATGCATATTTGTCCTCCGGTTACCAGGGTTACCAGCCATATTTATAAAGATACCTAATCTTTAAACTGAATATTTCTTTCCTATACACAACGACAAGGAAAGTCTCACATTGCCTTCCGGCTTTTGTCCTCTCTCACAACAACAACGTCAGCAACATCGACGGCTAAAAAACCCCGCTAAGTTAACACAAATACCCGTCACCTGTAACAAACCACCGGCAAATTACAGGTAACCATCGACGGTTAGCTACGCATATGCATACCAACAATATCTCCAGATTCGACAAGCATATCTCGTGTTTCCCTGGGTTCTCTCCCACATTCCATTTTCGCGTTTTTTGACTAATTGCTTTGTCTTGGTCTGACGCGTGTCCTTGTCTTCATCCTCATTGTCTGGCTCGTGACGACAGGAAACTGTTTTGAAAAGTGACTAGACTGTCACTCTCCCTGCGGCTTCTCACGCTGCGATTGCATGTTTGACCGTGCTTCTAGAGTGGAATTCGACCCACAGTCCAGTTGTGGAACGAGATGCAGAGCCGTTGCAATTTTGTTTGTGAGAAACTGTGTTGGTGTCCATTGTCATGTTGCAGATTACGAAACTTTGAAAACACATGTAGTAGTATGCACGGGTGGTCAATATGGATGTAGCCCATAACTATGTGCGATCTACCAAAGCCTCTAAAAAAATGTTTATAGAATATTAGAAATAATTAACTATTATAACAAATGAGGTTCGGACCATTATTATAACAATATTTAAATATTACTGTATAAGATTCAATTGAAATCTAACTTTTTTCATGAAGATATATAAAGCCAATGGGATAACATAGTGCTTGAAGATTAGGATGAGATGTAATAATTGAAATACAATTATCATTAGCAAGAAAATCAAGTTACATGTGAGATAAAGAAACGACATATAAACTCAATTTTGACATATTTCCTCTTGATGTTTTAAGCTTTTCTAATAATTTACTGTTATCATATTTGAAGATATATGAAGTAATATATTCCAATATTGATATTTATGAAGATAACAAATATACAATAATACACTTTCTTGAAATTCTTCAAAAACTATAAAATGTTAAATTTTAAATTTTAAAAAATGGTAATTATCGTGCATGATATAGAAGTACACCCATAAAGGAAAAAGGAGGTATGTGACGAGGACATTAACAGGCGTTTACCGTCTTTCTCCTCTAATATAAGTACTAAATGCAACTCTTGTTCAAGTTGCATTTAGTACTCGTTTTGCATTTTCTCTCCTTGAGTTTCTCATCTCTAGATATAACTCTCTAAAGTTTTACACTCTTTTACCATCTTGAGAAGTTTTAATAAGCCTCGATCCTTCTGGAGGTTTACCTTTGTTTCTGTCTCGTAATAGAATTTACGTCTATACATTAGTCTTTATATTTGGTTTTCCCAATATCATTGCAAGAATTTCATTGAGTTTACTTCCACATTCTATCTCTCTGGGGCTCCTTTACCTTATCGTCATTTGCATAGGTCTCTCATATACTTGTTATGATTCATGAAGAGATAAGGATAGTCTATCACTTTATTTGAGAAGCAATTTTAGCATATGTTTATTATATTTTTATTATATTTCGAGGTAATCCACACTTATTGACAAGCTAGTCCACCTCACGTTACCAATTGATACGTGGAGATTTTCATTCTTTAATGATCGTTAGTCTTTCGACGTCACCAACTCTAGATTCCTAAATGAAATCTCTTTTTTCACAAGTAACAACTCAATCTAAGACAAGTACGAGAACAACAATAATTATCAAAGAATGAGTTCTTTCTCTGATAGTTTCTTTTGCTTCCGGTCAAATGGAATAAGAAGTAATATCCTTGCAAAAATGACATCACTATCTCGGAAACATGTAACAGTGCTACACATCATACAACATATGAATGTCTAGTGTCAATAATAAATAAGTCTGTACTATCAGTATCAACATCTTATGTTCAGTAGATCATTCTTTTCGATGGCACTCCAAAAGAACGAGCATTAATCATCCTCTGGCATTCAAAGTTCACAAACATCTGAATAGCTCTAAGACTTCCAGTATTTGCATCAAAGCACAAGTTCACTATTAATAATAGTAGTAACTAGTTTTTAAAATTCATATTATTTAAGAACTTTGATTTCTCCCATGATACTAATATTCTTTGGTGCATTGTTCCTCTTGTACGTTTGAATGAATGTATGGATCCTATTTATTCTTCTTGGTTCTTTGTGTATCGTGTATTTATTGAATTTTATTCTATGAAATATGTTTCAGTGACAGAGTGTGCAGATAATCGAGGAAGGTGTGGGACCACCTTCGGTCAAGATATCTTCACTTCCTTTTACCTACTGCCGCATATCTAAAGGACCGCATGTCTGATAAACGTACAGACAAACGCACGGACGCAACTAGGGAGGTCCTGCACTTCACTGAATCTGACAGATGATTAATGATAAATAGGCAATTGAGTTGGTAACTTGGTGCCGTGAAAGTTGAACACACTGTTACAAAAACGGCACCCGAGGTTTTACTGGGATGACTCTCTTTAGAAAGAGTTGGGCTTACATGGACCTAGAGTAAAAATGTTTCAGTTTGAAACAACTGTAGTTAGATTACGGATAGAGAGCCCGGTAAATGTTACCCGTAGTTAAAGTGTAATTAGAGTTCAATTGTTAAGTAGTGTTCCTTGGCTGAACCAGTAATAGTAACGGGTCGAACCGATGACAGCAATTTGGAGTCTATGGTATAAAGTTTTACTATAGACTCCAAAGCTGGTTCCAGACCAGCTCAACTCTTTCTAGTGGAGACCACCCTAGAAAATACTTCGATTCCCTTTCCACTCAAGTAGAAAGAAAAGCATGAGAATTGAGGTTCAAGATCTAGACAGTCTTGCTTGTTGACGTTCAAAGTTGCAGTTCTTCTCAAAAGCGGAGGAAGTTAAACTGAAATGCTAACTCTCCTATGAAAATAAAGGGGGGAATATTAAATCATGGGATGAAACTAGTAACAAAACCATAAGGTACCATAACCTTAAACTCCAATAGTTTTGTGCCGCATAAAATTATTTCCGTGAATGGAATTTAGTTCGAATCGTTTCACTACGTGTTCAGTTTTAGAACTTCTACGATGAAGTTCGAAGGTTTTAATAGTGTACATGGTAGCATGAAGGTTGTGATATAAACGGACAATTTCGTAAAACAAATTCCTTTCCTCTCGAACTTGATAACTTTAAACAAGTAAAGTAAGGGAGACCTGAAAAGTAATGCCCGTCAATCTGCAAGAGTGGTTCAGGGGACTGCATGCAAGGACGAAAGGAGACATTCGATGGCTTTCAGTTCACTGTGCAGAGGACTAACGAGCTGTGTAGGGCTGGAAGTACGGGTTGGGGTTTGCGCCGCAAGAAACGTCGATGGTCCTAACTGATCATCACTTACGTAAGCTTACGTTGATTACTTAGGAACAGCCCTCACTTTACAACTGGCGGTCCCCACCAAGAGTCTCGGATTCTTCCAGGGCCCGGCTGAACGGCTCCAGTGGGACGAGTTGACGAACAGACCGAAGCCTTCATAAGCTCAGAGTCGCCAAACATCTTCCGTGGTCCACGAAGCTGAGCTGAGACAGCAGGGATCCGGAGTTGACACCCCGGGGTATAGAAGTAGTGTATGCCACTTCTTTCCTTGCGAGAAGTCCATCGAACGATCGATACCGATCTCTAGACCAGGCCAGCCTACAAACATGTCGACTCTCAGTGATTTGGTCAACCTGAAACTCGAAGATGTCACCGACAGCATCATCGCTGAGTATATCTGGTAGCCCTTTGGACCTGGACTCGAAAGTCTGTGTTTCGTAGCTACCGTTCTCAAGTCCGCTTGTTCTGGAAACAAAATGCAGGCAGGCAGCTGCAGTTTCCTCGGAATCATCATGTTTAATCCGAAACATTTTCTTAAGTGCGAAGCTTTTTCCAGCAGATTATAGTTGATGGTTAACATGACTGATATACTGTTTCTACTGCAGGATCGGTGGATCAGGTATTGATATCCGTAGCAAGGCTCGGGTAAGCACGATTTCCTTCCTTGCACGCATAGTTCAAGGCTTAACTATAATCACGTATCGAATTACTCCAGTCCAGCTTTAATGGTTTTGTTGGGTCAGAATCTTCTTAGGAAAAAGTTCAGCTGCAGAGTTCAGTAAGTACAGAGGATTCTTCTCACGTATAGAGGTTCTGATACATGTATGATGCACGGGGAATTGTATCAGCTTCGGTTACTAATTTTGTGCGTTGTGTTTTGATGTTCAGACTCTACCTGGACCTGTGACAAGCCCCAGTGCATTGCCCCAGTGGAACTACGACGGATCCAGCACCGGTCAAGCGCCAGGGAAGGACAGCGAAGTCATTCTATAGTGCGCAACCAAACCGTATTCTGCACTAGTTATCAATCCATTTACTTAATATAATCTTCCGAATTCTGCGGTGCAACTTTCCTGTCTCCATTTCCTATGATCATATTCCGCATCTTTTTACGTTGGTGGTATAGGTGTTGATGAATGCTCGCTCTTCCAACGTTGGCATGTGTGCAGCCCCCAGGCTATATTCAGGGATCCTTTCCGCCGGGGAAACAACATTTTGGTACGAGCTGGCTTAATTTCCAGCTTGTTTTGCTCGAGAGCATAACATCCATACTAAGGGCTCGCGTTTGTTTCTAGTATCAGCTTGCTCCCAGTTTTACGGCCGAATAGGATATGGATCAGGATTACATTCACCGTACTCGTTTAACTTGCCCTGACCGTTGCGAGGGGAACTGCATGAATTCAAGTCGGTGATTGATCAATGACGGCGCTGACGATATGTGCATGCAGGTCATCTGCGACTGTTACACCCCAGCAGGTGTACCTATTCCCACAAACAAGCGTGCTGCTGCAGCTGAGACTTTCAAGCATCCCGACGTGGTCAAGGAGGAGACATGGTCAGCAGACTGCCATTGACACTCTTTAGAACTCTGCCTTGTTTGGGTTCGGTACGCAGAAGCGAAATCGCTTCGGATATAATTTCATCAGGTTTCTTACAGTATGAGTTCCCATAGACGAACGAGAGAATCAGTAAGTGTGGATACTGGAGGAGGATGGTATATTACGTAGATGGAGAGTACATTTCACTTGTCCATCTGACAAATGCCAGTCAGCTTAGTCCTGTCCATAACTTCAGATATATTGCTCCAAGTATGCTGACTCGTGGAATGTCCGATTGAAAATATCGTTTCGCAGGTATGGCATTGAGCAGGAGTACACATTGCTCCAGAAGGAAGTGAAGTGGCCCATCGGCTGGCCCGTGAATGGTTATCCCGGACCTCAGGTCTGTCGATTATCTACTTCTCAATCACATCCAAGAGCTCGATCGCGCAAGAATATATATGTTATTCTAATTCTGGACATTCATTTCGTACGTGATTGATTTGAACTTAGTACTCTGCTGCAAGCTTGTGGCTTTCTTTGACGAGTGAGTAATGCATTCAGGGACCTTACTACTGTGGAACGGGGGCAGACAAAGCCTGGGGCCGGGACATCGTCGATGCTCACTACAAGGCCTGTTTGTACGCGGGGATCCAGATTGGTGGAATTAACGGGGAGGTCATGCCAGGACAGGTACGTAAGTAGAGTCAACATCCATATATATGTACTACCGTAACCCTTTAATCGTCAGTATGACGTGCATGAGGAGGAGAAGACGGGTGTTGATTATTTTGGCAGACGAAGCTCAGGACGAGTTTTTGAAGCGGCTAGATATAAGGGAACTCGAGGAATGAATTTAGAGAGAGACAGCATCGACCGATCCAGTAAATATCAGGAAGCAATTAATTTCTGACGAGCGGGCGTTGATGTGTGATGACAGTGGGAGTTTCAAGTAGGTCCCGCAGTCGGTATCTCTGCCGGAGACCAACTCTGGGCCGCCCGTTACATTCTGGAAAGGATCACTGAAATTGCAGGAGTCGTCCTTTCCCTTGACCCAAAACCTATCGAGGTGCGTTTCACCCATTTCATCTACCACTTCTCGTCGTGGAAAGTTCGCATTTCATTTCATTTGCTTTCATTTGCTGGCTTTACCGTCGCAACTAGCTGCGCCCCACAAGAGTTTGGTTCTACTAAAATATGTCAGTCCGTAAAAGTTGTAATTGGCTCACTTGCTCGGAGCAATTGCCGTGACCTGTTTGATTTTACAGGGAGACTGGAACGGTGCTGGATGTCACACCAACTACAGGTAAAATCTTCCCTTACAAGTGCATGATGCATGCTGCTGAACAGACTTTCAGTGGAGTCTGTATACGTACTGGAGTCGTTTATTTGCTCGAGCTTCTGTCTTGAGACATTCTTCCTCGAGACATGCCGAAAGAATGTTGGGGGTAGCATTTCAATTTCCATACTTCTGAGGCTAATGGGTTGCTTTGAATACGTAGCTCCAGCTTGTAAGGAATGATCCATGAAGTCTGGCATGTTGTTGGCAGATGTGTTTTGGGTTTTCTGACGGGGACTGGGTTGGTGATGGCAGTACGAGGACCATGAGGGACGAGGGAGGGTACACCGAAATCAAGAAGGCTATAGAGAAGTTGGGTAAGAACCACAAGGAGCATATTGCTGCTTATGGTGAAGGCAATGAGCGCCGCTTGACCGGGAAGCACGAGACTGCTTCTATCAACAATTTTTCATGGGTATTCATTCACTCTTTTACTACTGATCGATCGTGTCGAACTAATGGTTCGCAGGGAAATATTCTCATTTCTGAGACTGACGACCAACAGTTGCCTTTCAACATGCATGCATATTTTCCTGCCGTTCCCTGTCTGTTCACATGAATCTTCTGTATTGAGCTGAATCATAACACTCTTGCCCTCGATCGGAGCTTATAAGCATGGATGATCTTTCTACATATTGCACACCACGAGTCATTATAACTCCGACTCACAGTCGGGGTCCGTAAAGTCTGGACAGATTCTCGCCGTTGGCCGGTGGCGTTTCGTATATATATGGAGCTCGTCCGAAGCTTCGATCGATTCTCACATCTGTGCTATCCCCATGCATGCAGGGAGTCGCAAACCGCGGTGCCTCCGTTCGTGTCGGCCGGGACACCGAGAAGAATGGCAAGGGTACGTGAGAAACCCCTCTCTTGGAATTTCCATGGATCGCACATCATTTCAGTTGTCCGTATCCGATTCGGTGATGGGGGCCGACAACTTTCATCTCGTCGTGACGTCTAGCTTAGTCGCTAAACAGTGGCAGCTCGGATCCCAAGCTCGGCGAGGCACGCACTCCCTGCGAAGTGCCACTTTACCTCAAAGATTACGTTGCTCGTGTCGCTGGAACATCAACTCTCTCCCTATCTATATATATATATAATGTTTGTGGTTCATGGACTGACCAATTGCCGTGGCTGCATTGCAGGTTACTTCGAGGATCGCCGTCCGGCATCAAACATGGACCCTTACGTTGTTACATCTATGATTGCAAGAACCACCATTCTTATGAAATGAGGACCTGTTCACACCCTTATGTACCGCTAGCGGCTGCAGCTGCAACAGCTAAATCACGTATCACATCTACTCTATGTGATCAGATCCGGATGCTTTTGACAGAAGATTTAGAGAAAGCAGCAAGAGAAGCTTAATTAGCTAGCTAGGTGGAGCATATCATCATGGAAGCTAGTACGTAAGTAGTGTGGTGCAGCAAGCAAGGAAAAGGAATAAGTAGTACTAACTGATCATGAGCGATTCATATACGTGAGCTTCCAGTCTCGCGTTCTTTCACTCATCCACGAGAGTTTCATAATCATATAACAATGCAGCGGCGCGGAGCGGAAAGAATGCATCGAGAGAGAAGTTGAGTGGCGGTGAGTGATAGTTTCGTAAAAGATCGAATAGGGAACGGAATGTCTAGATCTTGCATTACATGGCCCCTCCAGTCCACCGCTTGATAGGGCCAACGTCAACATATATCAGAAGAGATTTTGTCCGTAACTTTAGATGTTGACAGAATGATTGAGTGGCCACGTTGGTGGATAGCAGTCGAGTAGAGCACGATGGAGTAGAGAAATCTGGGAAGCCCTTTGGAGTTGCTCCCACCTAAGCTCGTTGGGTTGTACGCCATGGCCGCTGATATCACTGAAAGCACTCTCAAGGATCATCAACCGTGCACTTCCTTACGTTTGATGGACCTGAAATGGAGTATCCTCGATGCATTTGGTGAATCTCGCTATGATGTAGTTGATATCTGTTGTGGAGGTTGTCCCCGTCGCATCCGAGCTACCAGGTGTTCTGTTGACTGCGCTCTTCCTGGAAACTATGTCTGTCTTGGTTACAACCAGCAGGTCGGGGCACAAGCTAACCCCTAGTTACCGGCAGCTAGGTCGGGGGTTGAACCCCGACCTGGACTTGCCAGGCCGGGAGCAAGACTTCAAAGATGGTTCTTTCTAGCGGTAAAACTCCATCTTCAACTGTTTTCAAGAGTGGCGGTACTAGTCACACGCTCCAAGAACATGGAAATACATGAAACTCTAAAATAGGAATTTGATTTGATAGCGCAAAACTTTGTGGAACTAAGTTGAGAGTTCAATATACAATAACCACTGGAAGAACTATACTTCAAAATAAGGTTAGAGTACGCTGGAGATGCTCCAAGAGAGACTATTACGCACGTCAACCATGCTTGACCTTCCGAGCAAGATATCAGCAGTTTGTGGGATCCTTCGAGTCTCTCGTGAAACTCAACTCTTTCATCTCTCCATCCAGCTCGAAACTTGTTTTAGGAGCTTCCAGTAGGAGCTTCCAGTCATTGTTACACCTTTTTAGGTTCAGGTGAACCCAGAATATGATATATGATAGCTCAGGTAGGAGCCCAGAGCTGTTCCAGCGATATTTCTCAACCGGCTGAGCACTGATTCTGTCTTCCTTTCTTCTAAAGGGGTTTCGCGTACGAGTCCAGTGTTTTGAGGTTAGGTACATGGTTTTACTCTGTTTAGCCGGTCGGGGAAAATCTTGTATGGTCTCTTTCCGAGGACTATTCTGTTATTTACATATCTCGGATATGCTAATTATGGTTGTGTTCCTTGCCTGCTCGTTAGATATGTATGCCACTCGTTACATATTTGTACCAGAGTATATGAACTGGGTATCGTCTGCATACCTTGGGTATCGCTATGTTCTTTGTCCTTTCATTAAATATGTATATCGTCTATATATCTTAGATATAGTTGTGTTATTTATTTTTTCTTTAAATATATATATGGTGAATTCTTTATCCATCGATATGTGTGTACTGTATAATCAATGTCTCTTGCACTTTCGTTAGATATATATATGGCCTGCATACTTTAGATATGGTTGTGCTTTTTCTCTTTCGTTAGATATGTGTATAACGAATTCTTTCTCAACTCATTAGATATGTATATCGTATATTAGATGTTCCTTGCTCTTTCATTCGATATATGTAAGATCTACATACTTTAGCTATAGTTGTGTTCCTTGCCCTCCTTAGACATGTGTACCAAAGTGTATGATGCTAGACCTCTTTGTTAGATATGTATTATGACGATTATGGCTATGTTCTTTGCCCTCTGATTAGATATGTATATCAAAATGTGTGTTCTCCCTGCGAAGACTCTTTACTCATATGCATTCTTTGGATATAGTTATGTTATAATCTTTCTTTAGATATGTGTTTCTTTTTTTCGTCGTATCAATAAGATTAGATTCCTAAGTTTAGTTAAACGGGAGTGTCTCTCTACCCTAATAGAAAGCAATGAATAAACATTCTCTATTAACTTCTAGGGAAATTTTGTTCTTTTTATGATATCAAAAAATATGTAAATGTAAAAAAAATAAAATTATAGCAAATAAATACAAATAATAAATATAACTTCTAGGGAAATTTTATTATTTTTATGATATTAAAAAATTTACAAATAATAACTGAAATTTATATACTAAGTAAATAAAAATAATAAATATTAACTGTTAACTCATGCCTGGAAACACGAATAAACCAAGATATAATCCATAAAGCATGAATACACATCCATGATTCCAAAATACAAATCTGATAACCTGAAGCTGTTTATACATTAATTCCCAGTGACTTTAATTTAGTACCTATCCCTTCCTGCGCCGGAAGGATTAAATACTAAATTAAACCCCTGCATATTTGCCTCCTCCATCGAGAAATGGAGGAGGTGAATATCTAATATCTAAACTTGTCTACTACTTCTCTACTTCTTCATGCTTCTATCTACTCTCAAGACATGATAGATGTTGCGACATACTCTCATAGTTCGCACCATCTATCACTCACTTCTATCGCCAACTTCTGTACCCATCTCCTGCTTGCAGTAAGCTATACAACTATGTATCTTCGAAGAAAATTTATTTGATACCTCAGAATTCCAAAAGCTATCATGTATATGAATCCACAAATGACAAAGAGCATTTAACTGGAGTTATTAAAATAATTAACTATTATGGAGACCGGTATCCTGAAGTTCTTTATATGCGAAATAAATAATTAGTTCAACCACATGTCACGTCAGTTTGGGCACCTCGGCTAGGTTGACCGAGTGCGAAGTGACGCATCCCGGTAAGGCCGTTAGTGCCGTTAGGGCGAGTTGGAGAGAGAGCCCACTAGGGGTAAACTTCGCAGGTAGGGCTTGGAGGCCTTAGTTCTTTGAGTTGAGCCTTCAAGCTCCAAGCTATGGTGGATAGTCTAGTTGAGTGTAACCCGGATTCTCTTCGCGTTTCGAGTGGGTTTGGCTTGACCGTTTGTGAGTAGTCCTTGTTGTGGTGTTGGAGATGGTAATCTCTGTATTCAGATTACTCAAAGAACTGAGTGCAGGTCGAGGCGGAGTTCAGTAAGAGCTCGCAGATCTGAAATCGGAAATCGTCCGCTGGTATCTTCGGGCGTTGCCGTTCGTGGTTGATTGTTTGGAGCTGTGATCGAGGTGTGTGGACGCCGTGCTACATTGGTGGTCGCAGATCGATTTGCTGTCGTTGGGGTCGAGTGGAGATTTCTGTCATGCGGAAGCGCTGCAGAAATTTTGCGGAATGTTCTTGAAGTGTGTTGTTGGAGCCGGATTGCGCGTTTGGGCGTAGCAGCTGAAATACTTGTCAATGTCGGGCCGGAGTGGACTCTTTGGAAGCGCATTGGAGAGACGATTCTAGCGCACTAAGTTTCGTGGAGTTTGGCCAAGGACTGAAGAAGTTATGGCATGTCGAAGTTCGCTGCCGTGAAACCCGCAAGCACTAAAAGGCTAGTTACGTCAGATTTTGGCTCAATTTCGAGGAGCTTCGAGGAGCAGAGGTGCATGAGTGCGGAGGCGTGAGAGCGGAGTGCGAGAGTGCGGAGGCGGAGCGGAGCTGAGCCTGAGCCCGAGCCCGCGCCCGCCGCAAGCCAGCTTGCTGGCGTGCGTGAGAGAGGTATCCAAGTTCTAGTGTGTGGGAAGGGTAAAACCAGCTGGTCACCCATCCCAACACTATTTCTGGATCTGGACTCCTGACTTTTTAGTCTTAGCTTTGGCTTTACCACTAGACCAATAGCTCTTGGTGTCCTACAGGGATGCGTGCAAGTACTTATGGACTTGTTTAAGGTAGTAGGAGACCTTCTCGCACGTTCCTAGAGGAGTGGTAGGGCGACCCCATAGTATTAGGAGCAAGCTATAGTTGTGGTAGTGTTTGTCTATACCGTAGAGACGCGTATGTAGGCAGTTGGTGGCAGTTGTCTTGGGTGAGCTAGTAGAGCTACCACGTGGATGTTTTTGGAGCTACTAGAGGTGTGGACATCTAGTTAGTGACCTCCAGTGTCAGTTACGACAGTTGGTGATCATATATTGTGCATGTGGTCACTGACGAGGAGACGTCAGTCCGAGTGGGGCTGGATTTCTCTTTATGTGAATGTTTGAGTGTGGAGGGTTATCGTTTGGACTTCTTGTGGTTGGAACCCCTCCATATTCTGCTTCCTGTTTGTGCGCCGCGTTTGCTTGTGTTGGCGCTTGATTTCCGGAGTGAGTTCACTCCAGTGTGCTGTCGGTAGTGAGGCTGGAGTTGCGGACCAGTCAGACTACCTTTGTCTCTCTCACGGTGCGGTTGGAGTGACGACCAACAGACCGTGAGAGGCTGCCTGTGGTGATGGCAGGTACAGGTTGCCCTTACCTTGACCGTCCTAGTAGGGGATAGGTGAGCTCAGTAGGAGCGGGGTTAGGCAAGTGGTGGTTACGGTGGTGACGGAGATTGCGACATTCCAGTTGGGGAGGGTGTTGGCGGGATTCGCTCATCACGGAGTTCTCGGGAGGTTCTGGTGGGGACTTCTCGGACAGTGGGTATACACGGAGTGGGGTGAGGTACCGACTACCTACACCATTGCCGTCGGTTGTTCCAGAGGACGAGTCAGACGCAGACAGCGCGTTTTCTGGTGGTGAGTCTAGTGTCGCCAAACCGTTGTTGTGGGACATGGACGAGATCTATGGGGTCACGAAGGGGCCTCGACGTTACTCGGGTACAGTTGGTACCATTGAGCTGGATGACTTCATCCAGGAGTTCGACAGTTGGTGCGATCTGCAGCAGATGCAGAACCCACAGTTGTTTACACCCTTCATGGCGTGGAAGGGTTTGTTCCAACACTTGGAGGGACCGCCGATGGACGATTATCATGAGTTCAGGCGAGATTACAGTGTTGAGATCGAGTTGTGGAGACAACATTGGTCTCCCAACTACGTTTCTATCACTACTGGCGCAGTTTCGGGAGGCGTAGCACCTGCGAGTTCGGGTGCCAGTAGCAGTGGTGCAGCCACAGGTGGTGGAGTACCTACTACCGGTGCATCCACAAGTAGTGGAGCAGGTGGTAGTGTGAGCGGGATACCACCAGGGTTTAACCCTGTGGTTCAGTTCTTCCAATGTTTGAGGAAGAACTATCAGGGTGTGCGGACCGACAAGTTGAGGAGTCTGCACGAGTTCCAGCGGAAGACTGGAGAGAGCCTACGCGAGGCGTTTACTCGCATGAGGCGGTTGATCAGCGTTACCCAAGGGGTGACGGAAGCACAGGCAGTCCAGTTCTGGTATGGGATACTAGACCGGGAGCTGCGTAGGAGAGTTAGAGATGCTACTCTTCTTAGAGATACCGCTCCGACGTTGGCGGTTGTCTTTAGTCTGGCTGAGCGGATTGAGCTCAACATGGTGGAGGAGAGGGTGGTGGTTGCTGGGTTCAGCAAGGAGACACCACATGGAGCGACCACCTCTTCTCGAGGATCACAGGCTACGCAACAGCGTGGTGGTGGTGGTGGTAAGGATCGTGCAGAGCAGTCACGATCGCAGGGAGGTGTAGGAGGATCTGGTGGGCAGAAGCCCATGCCGTCCTTCTCTAGTCAGCAGCAAGCGGGTCCTTGCTGGACGTGTGATGGTCCTCATCAGCAGAGGGACTGTCCACAGAGGAGAGGTTATGAGACGTCAGGGACATCAGGGACGTCTCAAGCAGTACCTAGGCAATGTGAGCATTGCGGACGACCTGGTCACAGTAGTGACCGTTGTTTTGATCTCCATCCCGAGTTGCGGCAAGGGAAGGTTGATCGTGGACGAGGCGGAGGAGCTCAAGGAGGCCGTGGTGGTCGAGCTGGAGGTAGAGGTCCAGCACCTGGGAGAGGACCGATCGGTCCACCGCCTGCTACGATGTCAGAAGCAGGTATGGCTGCTCGGATTGAGCAGTTGGAGCAGAGGATAGCTAGTATGGCTATGGCTCAGCGGAGATCGGGTGGAACAAAGGCTTCCACGTCTTATGGAGGAGAAGGAGGTGACTTCGACTTCATGGCTGGTGTGGCGCAGATTGAGGCATCTGCAGCAGTGACTAGAGGTGCAGTACGTGCCTCTGAGCCACGAGGTGCGTCAGTGGAGTTGGATCCACAACGCGGGGAGGCTGGTAGACAAGCCAGGCTTCCCCAGTCGTTCACGTTATCGGAGGCGTTGAGGACCACATCTATGGTTCCTAAACGACCTACCGATGGTGCAGTAGAGTTGGAGGCATCGACATCCAGGAGTGGGTGTGATGTGAGTCCACCTTCGACGTCTGTGGATGCGACGTCGAACCCGATGTTGGGGGCGGCTACAGCAGTTTTGCGAGCCCCACTATTCTCAGCCACGGATATGAGGGCATTGGGAGTCAACTTGGCTCCAGTGTTCCAGTTGGCGGCCACACTCAGTGAGAGCGAGGATGTAGTTACCTCTAGTGCTGAAGTAGTTCAACAAGAGGCGGTAGACGTGTCCATGGAGTCGAGGATCAGGACAGCTACCAGTGGTACTTGGCAAGCGGCGGCTGCTAGGTTAGATGAGTTATCAGCTAGGCCGGCGATTGACCGTGCTAGTTTGGCACCAGGTGTGGTGTTGTTGGACAACAGAAGTAGTATCTTCTGTTTGGTGGCACCTTCAGGGAAAGTGTATCGACCCCAGAAGGTCTTGTTAGACTCTGGAGCCCAACCGTTGATGTTGGGAAAGGCGGCGTGTATTGGTTTGGGTCTGAAGAAGTCCGAGATAGAGAGATGTCCATTCCAGTTGCAGACATCTCTAGGGGGATCAGGAGGTACGGCTCTACACATGACACGAGAGATGTTGACGGTGAGAGTTCGGTCAGATCACCCCACGGATGGCTCTATGGTGAAGGCCAAGGCCATTGTTACAGCCGCAGAGTCTTATGATGTATTGGTGGGAGGTGCTGTGTTGTACCCTATGGGGTTCGTGATTGACTATTGGGCAGAGACAGCATCTTACAGGCCAGGTTGGCAGTCCGGTGAGGGACGAGTGAGCCGCTTACCAGTGCGGTTCAGTGCTAGAGTAGGGACGACGGAGCCTACACCAGGAACGATGGCATCCGTTGCAGGGTTCAGTTCGATCATCACTTGGCCGGACGAGTTGTTGGAGGGTAATGCCCATGCGGAGGATACTCCGATCTATGAGGAGGTGGAGGACATGCCTAGCATGTCTACGTTAATACCATCTGCCTTGGATGTGCCACTCTGGAGTTCGAGTGGAGAGTTGCAGCAGTATGCTGATCAGTTGGTGCAGCAGGCTTGGAGTGAAGCTTTTGTACCACCAGTAGAGGAACAAAGGGTTGTTCCTGCTACTGGTCCTGTGACCTTATCACCGTTGGATACGACTCCCATTGTGTGGCAGTATCCAGAGGAAGGTGTATGTGTGCTGGAGCTGTTTGGAGGGATCAGCACAGGTTTGGCTGCGGTATTGCAGGTAGGTATACAAGTACAGCGATACTTGTATGTGGAGAGAGATGAGATTGCGAGAAGCATCTCATTGCGACATGTGGCACGTTTGGTGCAGAGATATCCTGAGTTGTTGCCCATATCAGCTGTTAGAGGATACCAGCAAGCATTACCGTCGAATATTTCGCTGCTGGGGGCGCAGGATCTTACGTTTGTGGGCACCATTCACTTGGTGATAGCCGGATGGTCATGTCAAGGTCACACGCGTGCAGGGAGAGGTCAGGGTTTACATGACCCGCGATCTAGGATGTTCTGGGAGATGTTACGGATCCTACGACATCTCCAGATGCATCAGGTGGATTCTCCAGCATACATCTTGGAGAATGTTCCTTTGTTGGGTGATGCTCGTACACAGATGCTGGTCCAACCCAAGTGCGGTCTTGGGTTGGACCAGCAGTGTTGTTGGATGCAGCGAGAGTGGGATCTCGTGCACATCGTCCACGGTTGTGGTGGACGAACTTGTTACCGAGAGAGGTGCTTAAGTGCGCACACGATGGAGTGAGACGACCAGCGCACCTCACGGTTGATAGCATCTTGGATGCAGGACGACGATCTCAAGTAGTGAGAGTCGTCGATAGGTCACCCATGGCAGTGGTGAACCTAGTGGGACGGCCCATGGTAGCATTACCCACATTGGTAAGCTTTCCAGCGTCACATGCTTACAGAGATGGAGGACCTGGGCTTGTGTGGGATGCTCAATTACGGCAGTTGGTGGAGCCCAATGCCGATGAGAGAGAGCGAGCGATGGGTTTCACTACGGGTACGACGGCAGTAGCTTCGGTGTCGGAGGCTTCACGTCGTCAAGTATTGGGTCAAGCAATGGACTTGAATTGCTTGACATGGATTGTTAGCCTTGGATTGGCTGAGCAGCGTCGGATGCGATCGATGGGTGTTACTGCTCGAGCACTCTTGAGCTCTTTGCCTACCGGGTCGGTGGAGGCAAAGGCTGGGGACGAGGCACGTGGAGTTCGTCATCCTTGGACATCATGGGATGTCATAGGAGAGAGTGTGGAGTTTGCAGCTAGAACTGCAGAAGTTTTACACACAGTAGCGGTGGAGGTTGTTGGTGGTGAGCAGAAGGAAACTGCTCCAGAGGCTGCAAGATAGCAGTCAACGACTTCGTCTTCTACCTCTAGCATGGTGACAGAGGATACTTGGGAGCCGGAGATCGGACCCAAGCTTATAGGAGAGGAGAGACGAAGAGTCCAAAGATTCCTGAAGAGCTACAGGAATTGTTTTGCCTTCAGTATGAAGGATTTGGGTACTTTGAAGGGACCTGGTATACGGATCGACTTGGCTAATGACACGCCAATCTTTCGACGTCCTTACAGGTACAGTGACATGGAGAGAGCCTTGATCCAGAGTCGGACTCAAGACTTGTTGGAGGCTGGGTTGGTGGAGATGTCGCATGGAGAGTATGAATCTGCCACAGTTATGTCAGCCAAGAAGGATATGTATGGCAACTACACAGATAGACGGATGTGTGGGGACTATCGTCCTATCAATCGGCAGACGAAGTCCGATAAGTATGCCATGCCGACACCTGAGGAGATCTTTGATGCAGTGGGGCATGTGAAGGTCTTCAGTACTTTGGATCTTCGAGCAAGGTATCATCAGTTGCCAGTGAGAGAAGAAGATAAGTCCAAGACAGCATTCTGGGGAATTGACTCTCACGGCAAGGATTGTTTGTATCAGTGGCGGTTCTTACCATTTGGGTTGAAGAACGCCCCTGCTGAGTTCCAAAGGGTGATGGACAGAATCCTAGCAGGATTGGATTTTGTCAGATGTTATATTGACGACATCTTAGTCTATAGTGCTACAGTGGAGGAGCACGAGAGACACTTACGGGATGTGTTTGAGCGGTTGAGAGCTCATGGGTTGAAGTTACACCCTGGGAAGTGTAAGTTCTTCCAGGAGTTGGTAGAGTATCTGGGCCACACCATCTATCCAGGTGGATTGGGTGTTCAACAGACGAAGGTTGAGGCTATTGCACGTATTCCACGCCCCACAGATGTGAGTCGAGTTCGAGCATTTGTTGGTTTGGCGAACTTCTATCGTCGATACGTGAAAGGGTTTAGTGCAATTGCGAAGCCGTTGACCAAGCTGATGAAGGTGGACCAGGAGTGGCAGTGGGGAGATGAGCAGGAGCGAGCTTTTGTAGAGCTCAAGGATACGTTGACATCTGCTCCCATCTTGAGTAGACTCGTTAGAGGGCGTCCTTTCCAACTGCACACCGATTGGAGTATGTTGGGACTTGGAGCAGTGCTGACTCAGCATGATGATGAGAAAAAGGAGTTCGTGGTGGTGTATGCCAGTCGCTCCAACAATTCAACGGAGGCGAGGTATAGTTCGTATGAGGGAGAGTGTTTGGCGGCAGTGTGGGCTGTTGCACACTTTCGATGTTATCTGTTTGGGAACCCCTTTACTCTCATCACTGATCACCAGCCGCTCAAGTGGTTGATGGAGTCCGACAAGCTTACAGGGAAGCTTGCACGATGGGCTCTGATCTTACAGGAGTATGACTTCCAGGTAGTACATAGACCTGGAGTTGCAAACCTAGATGCCGATGGGTTGAGTCGCAACCCGTGCACGAGTCAGCAGGATCAGACTGGGGCTCGATGGCATGACGAGGTTGATGAGGAGATAGTGCTAGGGTGGCATGCATCTGCCTTTCTTTGTGTGTTGGCCATGAACTCTAGTATGGAGGGCCAAGTCGTATCTTTCTCTGGTCAGAGAGTAGATGACGAGTCTCCAGATCCTGAGGGTGGAGATGGTGTTCCAGATCAGCGGGATATCCATGATGATGTGACCGTGATGGAGTATCTACGCAGTGGTGTGATAGTAGGCACAGTAAGTGCCAAGGAGCGAGATCGTGTTCTTCAACGAGCGAAGAGATTTCGACGAGAAGGACGACATGTACTTCGAGTGTGGGGTGATGGAAGGGTACGAATAGTGCCACATCCATCCCAGAGGGCACAGTTAGTACGACATGCCCATGAGGAGTTGGGACATTTTGGAGTGAAGCGTACACATAGCTTATTCCAAGGACAGTATTGGTGGAGTGGTATGCACATCGATGTGCAACAGTTTGTCGCACGATGTGTGGTTTGTGATCGAGTACGAGCATCGTTTAATGCTCCTACTCCACAGTTACACCCCTTACCGATTATGGGGTTGGGTTACCGTTGGAGTTTGGATTTTGCGGGACCCTTACCGTTGACCGTACGTCACCACCGGTATGTGTTGGTGATGGTGGAGCACTTCTCCAAGTGGATTGAGTTGGTGGCATTACCAGACAAGGCGAGTGAAGGGACAGCGTATGCGTTCTTAGATCGAGTGCTGAGTCGTTTTGGAGCACCAGCTGAAGTGCTGACAGACCAAGGTACAGAGTTCCTTGGTGAGTTTCAGGCCTTGTGTGATCAGGCATTGATTGATCATCGGACTACATCTCGAGATCATCCTGAGGCGGATGGTTTGGCGGAGAGGGTAGTTCAGACGGTGAAGAGAGGATTGCGCAAGTATGGCTTGCAGAAGGGCCACTTGGGAGACTGGGATGTGCAGCTACCATGGTTGGCTATGGGCTACCGTTTTAGCCGACAAGCGTCTTTGGCTTCCTTCTCACCGTATTTCTTATTGTATGGCCGAGATCCAGATCTACCTTCGGCCATTCGTCGTGATTCTGCTGGGGTGCTGGACCTTGATGACCCGGATATGTGGGTGAGAGCATGTTCTCAACGAGCAGAGACATTTCGGAGAGTTATGCCTATGGCTTTTGAGAACCTAGCGATTGCCCAGCATAGAGACACGTTGAGGTATGCGACTATCCGAGGAGGAGGTTATCGGTCGTCGATTCGCAGGTTTCATCCTGGCGATTATATCTATCTACAGCAGACTGCACCGACGACGTTGGACGTGACCGCAGGACGCACTATTTTACGAGTGCGTGAGGTGTTACCTTCTGGAGTACTCATGTTAGAGGGCCGTGATGGTGTTGTGTGGAAGGACCATGTGCGTAATTGCGCGCCATGTCATCTTCCCAACATTGATGGTACCGTTGACCCAAGCTTAGCAGTTGTACGCGCGGGCTTGAGGTGTATGTTGTGTGGGTCTGCTGGTGGAGCAGCCCGTATGTTGGTGTGTGATGGTTGTTCGAGAGGTTGGCACATGTCATGTTTGACTCCACCTCTCAGTGTAGTTCCTACTGGACGGTGGGTTTGTCCTCGATGTATATAGCGGAGATAGTCGATTAGATCTTTGCGTGGTATGGATTGCAGACAGGCGACTAACGATGAGGCAATGTAGCACCCGGCCTCCTGATCCTTGCACCCATGAAGGTGTGTATCACGTAGTTGGGATATGGAGCTATCTGGAGTTAGAGGGACCTAACCGCCAGTTAGGGGGGCGATTGTGGTACACTTGTGTATGTGTATGACATCGTCCATGTGTTATGTGTATGTGTGGTGTACCTCTGACAGCGATGTATGTTGTGTAGCGATGTGTATGCGCACGACAGCTGTCACGTCAGTTTGGGCACCTCGGCTAGGTTGACCGAGTGCGAAGTGACACATCCCGGTAAGGCCGTTAGTGCCGTTAGGGCGAGTTGGAGAGAGAGCACACTAAGGGTAAACTTCGCAGGTAGGGCTTGGAGGCCTTAGTTCTTTGAGTTGAGCCTTCAAGCTCCAGGCTATGGTGGATAGTCTAGTTGAATGTAACCCGGATTCTCTTCGCGTTTAGAGTGGGTTTGGCTTGACTGTTTGTGAATAGTCCTTGTTATTGTGTTGGAGATGATAATCTCTGTATTCAGATTAATTGTGATACACTTGTGTATGTGTATGACATCGTCCATGTGTTATATGTATGTGTGATGTACCCCTGAAAGCGATGTATGTTGTGTAACGATGTGTATGCGCACGACACACATGAATGCAATCTCCTGTAGAGTATTCTTGATCTATAAAGTTTAACTTACTTTCACTTTTTGAGCTCCAAGGGATTTAAATTCTTGACATCAAATAAGAAGGCGCCAGACATATATCGATTTGTATAGAATCCTGTAAGCCGGTTCAGATCAATGTGTTGACGACAATCAGACAACATTGCAAGCAAACTACCGGGCGTAATTTCCAATGGCTTGAATAATAAACTTCATGGTACAAAGAACCCACTTGTCGTCGATGAAAGCTGGGCCCTAAAGCTACCGCTGATTAGTCCCCAAATCTGTCATAGCGGTATTCCTGCTGGGTGAATTATCCTATTATTACAGAGTCACCCGCTTTAGGGGAAGGCGACGAAGAACTAACAGAAGAACGCGGATTGCGATACGAAGATGTGGAAGACCTAGATGATACCAGGCATGTTCAGTGGGGTATCTATTCTCCTAGACAAACGGGACACTATCAACAAAGAAGTCCAAAGTTCGGGCCGAAGGAGGGGCTCTGACTGAGAAAGACAGTTGCAGAGCAGTCTCAACGAGAACAGTCTCTCGATCAAAGTAGGACTCAAAATCTGAGGGAGGATCCCTCAAAGAACCCGCATTCCTTTGTTTTGAAGGTGTATGTACTAGGAGGGAATGAAGGGTAGGTTGACCGTAATCTATGGGTGAGAACACGTTCAGCAATCTGTACAAATGGATCAATTTTGTGAAGTAGCAGAATATTCAAAGAGCAGCCGATTGTCCACAGAAGGTATAGACGAGAACAGCAACCGTAGCTTGCTGTTCAGTTGGTACAACAAAGTCCATTGGGTTGCCATCTCAGACTCCTTCAACTGTCGCACCACTGAAGCCTGCCATGCCACTCAAAATCCATCAGTACCTTCAACCACACTAGGATGTCAAAGAGGTATGGAGAAACCACCGAATCAATAAGATGTATGGTGATTGTCACGTTGCATTCGTCTAGGAATTTTGACAACCAGTTGTCGATACCTATGCCCTATCTCGACATTTAGTTCCTTGGAACTGGGAAAAGGTCCAGTTCTCGCGTATAGTTACCTGGAGATGTTTACCCAACTGCACCTCCACTTCGGCTCCGAAAGAAAGGTTGGCAAGGGACTTGAAGGGATCAGTCGTTGGATCCAGAGAAAGAAGGTTAGGAATTTGAGGAGCTGATACCAGACGCCATCGAGCCTGCCCAAACTCTCCCTTGGTTTCAATCCGTGGCATGAGAGTCTCAACTGTTGCAGCGGCAAGCTTTTTAAACGCAAGCTGACCGTCTCCTTCTAGAAGAGACTCTGCAAGTTGGCTCTCAAATACTCTAGCGGCCTGCAGTGTACAGATGCACTGTCAAGTAGGAAACCAAAACACTGTCCACTGCTACGTATGTACTTCAAAGATGAAAGCAAATTGTATATGACCTTCTTTTTAACATGAATAAGAGAAGAAGCGAAAAGAACCTCCGTTCGTGTGAGAGCATCTTGTTCTCCTGACCGAGTTGAACTGACGACAATATTGTCTTGCCAATTCCTTGCTCGCCCTTGCACCTTAAGCTGCCAGTCAGCACCGATCAGGGCCAAGTCCAAGCTCGGATCTAGACCTTGTTCAGGCTCAAATTTGGCCCTGTTTGGATGATCCTTGTTCAGCCTTACCTGCAAGACGCGTATGGTCAAATATCCTGGATAAACACGGCTCATGGACTTGCGCGAAACGTGCTTCGACGATCAAAGCCATACACGAAGCACGAAACTCTTTGTAAGACGTTTCCGGTATTGTGGACTACCGGTTTGAATATCTCGAGTGAAGAGCAGATTGTACCTGAGTAGCTACCAGATTGACATCACCATTTTCAAATGTCAATGTACCCTTTGGTTTGACGCGAAGAGGATCTGCATAGCCATTGAGCTCCAATTCTCCACTGACAGCGAAGTTTAGTATCAGCGGATAGACCATCCTTAGTTCTGGTCCGAGTAAAAGTTTCAAACTCCGTAGACGAATATCTAAAGGCGGCAGAAGACCAAGGCTTCTCCCATCTTTTGGATCTTCCTTTTTCTCTGGAATCACAGCAAGAAATGGACTTGTTACAGCCTTACAACTTCTTAAGATATGCAGCTCTATGTACAAGAAGATACTAACACCTCCGCACGTGAAGCTCGACAGTTTAAAATTAGGTCTCCCAACCATGCCATCCGTACAGAACTTACGAACCCACCAGGTTTTTGGTTCACAAGCTGCTCTGGTAGCGGAAAGATGTCGGGACCGCGGCGAGCAACACTCGATGCCGCTGCCATCCAGCTGTATCCTCCTCCTGGTGGGCTTGTAGATATAGTCGAAGGAGGAGTACTACTGCCCTTCTCTTGAGAAAGATAAGCCTCTCCGTGGCTGAGCTTTATCATACCAGTCACTTCCGGTTCCAGCAGCGTTCCCATCAACCTCACCTGACTGTTTACTTGACCGCTATCGTCCAATAGTTCACAACCGGAAAGGAATAAGAACAAGCAAAACATCTGAAAGAAAGTTAAGCTGACCACATTTGCTACAAGACATAGATGCAACGCGACCGTACACTGAAAACACCAAGCTGTAAACTGAAATGACTCTGACACTCCCTGCAGTATTAGTGTCAATACGCACGACTTTCAATCAGTTAGAACCTCGAAGCCTAAACCACTTCGGAGCTTACACGAGACTTTGCTCACATACTTGCTCAGAGGAACGTCGCTCTCACCAGGCACTGAAAGATCGGTCGAGCCATGTTACCTGAATGCATTTCTGGCTCGCACTTCAAGATGTTCAGTCTTCAGTTCAATGGCATCACCATTCGTCACAATGTCACTGACTTTCAGAGGCAGCTGTCCCTTGACTTCCACCAGACCTCTACGACCAACTCGCCCTTCTAACCCCTCAACAAAAAGCTGATTGTTCTTTACACGGATAGTGCCTCCCATGTTTGTTAATGGTCTCGGAAGGACTGGAGAGGAGATGGCAACTTTGTGGAAAGACGCTATCCCATCTGCAACTGGTTGCTGGACAGTACCTCTCACCTGTGGCAACCATCATGCAGTCAATTTCTCTACACTCCCCTGCGTATTCTAACGATCCAGTCAAGTTCCTACGGCATTCCGGACATCTTTACTGACAATGTCTACGCTCACCCCAGAACTACGTCCACCATCCACGAGCGCGTTCTAATGTAACATTACTGACCTACTAGCTTTCGGACTGCTGGCAGTGTTTCCCCCTCCTCCCAGAAGCATCATCATCAAGCATCAAGAAGTAGTCCGTACAACCAGAAAATTCTGACCAAAACCTTCAAGAGCAGAAGAGCTTTGTGTACCTGCAGCTTGATATCTGCGTTACCCTGGAGCCAATGCAAACCTGGAGAAATGGCTGTAAGCAACATCATGCCTCCATCCTTAACCGCTGCATCAACTTGCACTGCACCGCTTTCAAGAAACTCTCCATCTAATGACTTCAAGCTTTCAGCAAGGCGCACTTCCCACCCTTCTTCTCCTCCCTTCTCTACACTCTCGCTCTTTTCATCTTCTTCGTCATCTTTCCTATCCCGATTCCTTTCTCTTCCCCACCCTCTCGTCCTGCTACGCTTTTCCTTGTCTCTTTCTTGAACCTCCACCTCATTCTCCTCCAAGCCGCCAGGGCCCATCGGCAAGCTTCCACGAACGCGGACATGCCCACTTTGAGCAACTGGTTCTAGGACCGCATTGAAAGCTAGTCGATTGGCTGAAGTTATGGACGCAGCCATCTCCGCCTTGCCGAGACTGATACCACCCACGGCTCCATCTAACAACCTGATTTGAACATCACACTGCGGCTTCGCTAAAGTACCGCGCAAATCACCTTCCGTATACAATATCCCTTTGATTGGAGTATGGTAAGGTCGCGTGGAAGGAGATAAGAAAGGTTCAGGCGTTGAAGACTGGATAGCATGCATCAGGGGTGGAACAAGGTCGACAGGAAAATTCAACACAGCGAAGTGAAGATTGGGTTTCGGTCCGAGAAGAGTTCCATCTGCGTGCAAGGTAGCAGTGTCTTTCTGTATGAAAAACTTTTCAAGCCGAAGCCCATCAGTGTTGCAGTAATCTCCTATCGCTATTACTCTTTTGGTTTTGTAAGTACCCCACTCCCATTCCTCGCCACGAAGGTCAAAGTCAGCCTGCGACAAGTGAAGTAATCAGCTTTTGCGCCTAGCAACAATTATAAGCAGCAATTAAAACATCGCCCATCAAAATGGTACAAGTAGACAGATCCGTACATATGTATCACCATCTCCGCCACCACTTGCGTCGAGAGTTCCATGCCATGCACCTTTCAACTCCGCGAGACCAGGGAGCGGTATAGACTCAGGAGTGCCCTCTGACGTAGTCGTGCCCTTGCTCCTTCGTAGATACTGAAAGATCCGAGAGATTTAGTATTTAGTTCAGTTAGGCTAGAAACAAACGGAAGCTTGATCAGCTCTTAGCCCTAGTTCATTACTTATTACAGCAATAATAATCAAGCATACGACTCAAACAGTACATCTCCAACGGAAACAATTCTCACGTCAGAGTAAGACATATGTTCGGGAAACAGGAACAAAAGTCTAGTTGTCAATCTACCGGCCAAAAGATATAATCAGAAAAGGTGTCGTATGCCAGGAATAACAGCAGAGCAGAACCTTAATACGTATATGCGCGCAAGGACATGTATGAACCCCGGATCACCCCAAAACGACTCTAGAGGACCGTGCCTTCATCTAGAAGGAAGACTGTTGCCATAGACATCCTACCTCAAGGTGCTCCTTGAGATTTTCCGCATGAAAACCCACAGCTGACACACTTTCCAGAAACAACTCCTGCAGGTAGAAAATCAATCAAGATCAGTTCCAGCCTTCACATACTTCAACAAGGACCTCAAGTCCAGTCCAATTTCATCTGACCTAAACTGATCCCCATGTTTTCCCCGGTATGCAGCGGGAGTCACCGACCCACACTGGAAACCAGTAAAGGTTTGGCTATACCGCGATTCTTTCGCGAGTCCAGCGTCAGCGTTCAGCGGAAAGCATTATCTGAAACCTCTACATAGACATCCCAAGGAAGCGATCAAATATTACCACCCAAGAAACAAATCCAGGCAATAAGCATTTGGCTATTTAAAACAAGAGCACGGGAACAAGGCCTTGATTTGACTAGAAAGCGCTAGAGACGATAGAGAACAGACCCAAACTAAGGATTAGGAAGTCAAACAATAGTGACAGAACGACTTCTGTGACAGCTCATTCACGAAGAGTAACGACTCCAAGCTCACGATATGCTCGCATTCAGACTCAAATGCATTTACATGACCTCCAGTTCCATCCAGCCACGTTAAGAAGTGTTTCGGCAAAGAAAGGCACTTCGGCAAAATGTGTTCACCTTGGACCTTGAAACGACGGCCGGATCGCTACTTCTGGAAAGCAGACGGGCAACAGGCAGCATATCAGAGACCTCAGCCTTCGGAACGTCCAACCTAAGGCGCCATCGTCCCATAGAGGTGATCATGTTCCCTAGATGCCCTGCCATCGCTTTCTCCCACATTCTAGCTTCCTTCCCTTTCTCTATGACAGTTCGATCGCGTAACCCAGGAAGAACGTACTCGCCCTGCATCTCGTACCTACTGTTCGCTTGCTCCAGAAGCAGTTTGTCAAGAGTGATCTGCGTGCCCACTGATGTAGGAAGATCAGAATATGTCCACGAGTTTCACATACAGAAAGACAAAAGCATAGAATCAGCAGATCTCGCCGTAACGTCACACTAGGGTAGTTGAGCGAAACAGTACCACATCACCGGACCACCGCGCATTGATATCCAATGATTCTCCCTGTACACCACTGCAACGGGGTCGACGAACGGATAAATTTCCTTGCCCCCTCCTCTTCTGAAAATTAAGTGCCAACTCTGCCTGTTCGACACGTATGCGCGAAGTTAAGAAAGTCGTTTAGTACACCAACGGAAAACGCGCACTCTATAATGTATCCTGTCAACAGTACAGCAAAATAAGTCCACCAGTCATGTGAGTGTGACCACCACATGTTTACAGACTGCACTCCTGATTTAACTATGAAAGAAATGCATAGCAAACTGAGAAAGGTCTTCTAGGTCTGACGCTGCAACCGGAACCTGGTCAGAAATCTCACCTTTTGTACGGCACCTCGCAAAGATGCAAGTTCTAGCTCATCAAGCTGCAAATTTCGTATCTGCAAACCATACCTCCAAGCCTTCAATTTGATAGGTCTACCAGTATGTACAACAACCGCTCAAGGACTTTGCAGCATATGAAGGGAGGTTACGGACAAGGTTAACAAACCTCTACTCTTGCTGAGTGACCGGGTTGAAAGTGCAGGTCAGTGCGAAGCTGACCCCTTAGTAAGGAGAATGAGGCACCTTCGTCAAATGGTTCAAAGAAGGAATCTGGAGCAGGTGCATTACCCACCGACCGCTTCGATACAAGAACATGGAGATGTTCATCAGGCCTCCCTGTTGTATGAACCTGAAACAGATCAAAAAATATTAAATTCCCCAGGTTCACTTACATCTCCTTTCAGATTACTTCGGATGAAACAGGACGAAACACAACAAGAACATCCTGGTATGTAACAAAGTGGAGTGCCACATTAAGCTTCACTTTTTCTGTAAAAAAGGTCTGCAACTTGTGTAATACCAGCAGATGAATGAATCTATCATTCCGTGGAGTACAGTTTTACCTTGAAGCTAGTTGGAGATATTTCCAGAGAACCATTAAGTTGAGGAGCAACAAGAAGCTGATTCAGTTTCACGCCCGCTAATGAGATCTCACCCTTTAGACCCGGGATTCCCTTCCCTGATTGCGAGATTCCAGCTCGATCCTTCGACTCCGATCTCAAAGACGTTCCCTCCACTGCTGCCTCGTTGATTTCTGACTTTGGCACATATCCATTGAATTTGACTTTGCCCGTCACTTTCATATGCGATGAAGGTGCCAGAGGTGATTGTAAATGGGACATTCCCATAATATCAAACCCCCTTAGTCTCAAGTCGACATCAAGCCCCTCGATGGTAGGTGGTGGAGCAGGTTTGTATTCAAACACCTTTTTCCTCTTAGGATCAATTGGAGGGTGCAGAGTGTTTAGTTTCGATGACAGGTCATATGTGAAAGCAGAAGAGTTCAGGACTATTGCTTCGCGCGAAATATGCACATTACCATGCGCTCCACTAAACGGACCTTGCGCTTCTGGTGTATTCCACTTGATGTCAAAGACGCTGAAAACGTAACACCACATTTCCACGTTCATTATCCCAAGGACTGTGATTAAGATACAAGATTCAGCTAATCATCAATCTTTAGGATATATCCAATCTACAAGCATATGCGGAAGAAAATATGATGTCAGTTGTGAGTCCTCAGAAGAGTAACGACTGAGTCCTCAGAAGAGTAACACGCGCCTTGCGTTGCGTTCAGGTTATAGGCTGCATGCATTACAGTAGGTTGATGTAACTAAGTGCAGAGGCCGAAGATCGGGCTTTCACCCCATACGCAATTTGTCATGGATCGAATAACTAGAAAAGGGCCAGATGCTTCTACATGAATTACGCAATAAATTAGACAACAAAGAGGGAAGCAACCGAGACGATCAAAGGACGAAATATCAGTACAAGTTAGAGGGGCAAGTATGTACGGCATGAGGATGGAGCCTCGAATCTTTGCTTCGTTGTGCAAAGTTCCAAAGGTAGAAGAGGGGATTTCGACTCCGGTTGGAATATAGAACCGAAGTAAAGGATCGGTAGCAACTTGTCCTGAGCAGTCGATGTTCACGGCTGAAGGATCCACTTCTCCCTGTGCACGTATACAGAGGAAAAAAAAACTTACTGTCACCATGTATGAGAATACTCTTCATCTACTGATAGATCCATTATGGAGAGCAGCTGAAGATAGTCCAGACCAACTTGAGTCCTACAATTCTAAGCAGTATTGGTAGCCATGAACATATAACCGTTCAAAAACACGTCATTAGTGGCAGTAATTTTCAGGTTCAAGTTTAGAATCACCTCAATACACAATCAATAAGTATATTGTGTAAGGTCAAAGTTCACAAGAACAACAAAACGATAATCAAACCTTAACCAACGATGAAGGCAGACACTAGGGTTTTGAGGCTTCACTCACTTCAGGACACACCCACACACTGCCACCACCGCGAATCTCCCCCCCACCAACAGGTACTGCTCTCAAGCCATATAGCTCAGCCATCTGCAGAGAAGCATAGGAACGAAACCTTGAAAGTTGTACAGAATCGCAGCAAGAAGATAAGAACCACTTAGGGACATGGCGTAGACCAGTGAACGATGCACTGCTCAGCTTAGTGAGCCACACCTTTCAACTATATCAGTAACTTAAAGAAGAAAAGGACACGTAGACCGTAACAAATGCACAGGCAACTTAGTGAGTGAGACGCACGAAGTAAGGAAAAGGTGAATGAATCTGCCAAGGCACAGATAGAGAAGAATCACAAGTTTAAAGTGCTCAAACGGTACAGGCTTCTTACTTGAAGATCTTACTTACACAATTATCAGTACTGAATGTGAAGCTTGCAGATGCAGATGTAAATGGGATACGATCGTATGCGGCAACTGCACCAACAGCCATATTATCTTTGATTGCAGTAGTCGCAGTTGACGTGGGAGATTCAAAAACCGATTGCAAATGCTTTCCAGAAACTTCCGCAGCACCCTCGAAGATAGGGGCATCTAATGGACCTCGGCAATGTACAACAGCTTTCAGTGCCCCTGCAAGCTGCATGACCAAAGATATGAATAAATTTCACTTCCCATTTGATTCTAAGTCTGAAATTATCAGATAAGGATCTACGAACCAGTGAAACTCTACTTGTAAAGCAAGTAATCATAATTTTCAAAAAGCCGAAGGTATCGAAGCCTCGAAACAAGTCATGCCTATAACTTTTAGAATCTTCTTGTCCCTCTTGATAGTTTCTAGGCGTTGGGCAACTATGTTCCTTACCTCATACAACTTTATAGAATTGATTGTTGCTCGTATATGATCCACGGCCAACGTAACCAATTACAACAAGGGTAGACAGGTTTACCAAGAAATTATGATATTTATACCACGCGACTCATCTACGAGAACCAACAACTAGCTGTTCAGACTTTTCGAACAAACTACCATCCTAATCCTGAACTCCGACGTTAACTCCGTAGACATGCACCAATAAAAACTTCCTGCAGACGAAGATAGCAAGCCCAGTACATAAGCCGCCCCTTGACGTCAACAGACTGTACTAATTAGTCTACCAGATCTGGTAAGGGAACAGCAACGTACAGGATAAGGAGGAGGCTGAGCCTTGAGCGTTCTCATGAGAGAATTTGCTTCCACGCCAGAAACCTGTACACGTATAACCCAAAGGGATACATACTGCATAGTCATCAACAGCTCAAAGCTGAACTAACCATCTAAACAGTTTCACAGTACTCTAGACACCGGTCTTACGCTTCATAGATCCTGATTTGAGTTAATGGGTAAGGGTCCCTAAAAAGGGACCCTCCTACCAGAAATATTAATGTGCATCTATAAAATGGTATGCTAGTGCTTGGACCAGTCCCTTAGGGAGGAACTCGTCCTAGGACATCAACCTTCCTGATCAGGGATGGCCCCATTATCTTCGAGATTGTACAAGTTTCTAATTTTCGTCAACTACACGTATTTGAAGTAGAACCACCAAACACTTTCCGTTTATGGGTTCAATCCAAGCGGTATGCTGAACCCCCTGCAAGTTGCCGCAGATAAATGTAACCTCGTAAAATCCGCTCTATAACGTGCAATTCGACCCACGGTGTAACATCCTCGCGATGCCTTAAAACTCTCTGAATGATCTTTACGGGTAACACTGACCTCTGTGTTATACTTCATTAGACCAGACTTTCTATACGGACGCATCCCTAGATATTATATATCATGCAGAAAACTACACAAGAACTATGATCTTGCTCTCTAATCTCCTTTTGCCGCAGGAAATGTCAAAGGATTGCGTAACATGCCTCAACCCTTTGGAATTACAGCCTACAGCCATACTGAATCTCCATGCTAAAAGAAAGTGTATAAAATAGACAGATTCAACACAAGAAGCCGATCTGACTCAGATAGAGGAAAACTATCGTACACACCATTGCGGTGAATGACAGTTTAAAGCGACTCTGATACCGACCTGGCAACTGAGACGATATTCTCCTTCATCCGGATTCAAGTCCATATCTCCAGAGACTTGCAAAGGAATTGCGCCGTAGAACCCAGAGGTATTATGGAAAAACAATCGTTGTCCCTGTAGAAAAAGGGTTCCATCCACTCCCTGCATGGCGTTTATACGAACCATGCTGTCAGAAAACTTGCCCAAGTCTTAAGAGTTCAAGATGCATTGTTTAAATTCGCCACAATATATCTAACTAGCAGACTGGCCTCTAAGACAGTTGTTCCCATAGAATCTTCATAACGGACTAAGGGAAGTATAAGACGTAACAGCTGCAAGATCTTAGTCAAACAAAGTCCTACCCTGGGTCAAAGTTATTCCACAGGTCCATTTACCTTAAACGGAGCGGGAGCGTCCCATATGGAAAAATCAAGTCCTCTGATGCCCACACGACCCCCAAAGCTCGGAAACTGATCACCTTTGAGCATCCACGCATGAACCTACATCAGGAGAGAAACTTGAGCAGAGGGACAAACGTCTCGACCAACCCTTAGGTGCACAAGACACTACCTTTCCTCTCATAGCAAGATGCCAACAGTTATTTGCAGCTTAAAGTTGTTAATTCATCGAACAAATATAAGAGTTTGGCCGACCCATACTAGAGGTCGCATAAGCAAGGAATGTTGTTGAGTTTTCTTCTACCGTTTTAGGTTATAAAACGTTCAGCTCACAATTTGGACAACATTTTTCCAGCTTCACATCGGTCTCTGGATTAATGACTGCCGGTCCGGTTACCAAAAAGCTTATGCAGCTTTGAGAACTCACCTCACCGCTGGCCCTGCCCCCAGTCCAATCCAGAGGCAGTTCCAAAAGCCTCTCAAACAGCTGTCAACGACAACAATACTATGTCAGACGAAGATGCAAGTTCAACCTGTGTTTTGCGCCGCAGTGGTACATAATATGGCCACCGAGAACTACGAATGTCAATAAACCCTGCTCTAGACTGTTCTCCTAGACAAACTTTCTCCTACGACTATCTCCAATCCCGATTTCTCTTACCACCCTGCAACTAAATCCATCTTGACGTAAACAGGCTCATCAACATGTTCTGAGGTGCGGGGTTTGTCACATAAAACTATATTCAAACGAAGACTCATCCACTGACCGGAGCATATAAATTGCGACCTCTGATTTTCAAGTGCCACTCCTGCTTTGCAAGATCTACCGCCACTTTCACAAATATCTTTCCGCCATCACCCTTGATATTCTCCGTTCTCCACTCTTTAGGATTCCCCTTGACGCGAATACTGATTTGATCATAGGTGCGTCCAAACTTTACGACTCCCGCAGCCTTTTCCATAACTCTGTCATCGTAAACAGGACTAGTCAACCAATGATGAACGCGAAATCAAAACAAAATTGTGGAGAGCCCGTGCCAGGTGCAGTTGCTGAAGTGGTACAAATTTATGAACCATGAACCCCAAGAGATTCAAACATACTTTTCCAGTAGGTTTCAACGTGCAGTTACTATCTAACACCGACAGGCACTGCTTCCAGCAAACTCCACACATCTACATCATACCGGGGTTCACGATCGCCGTAGGCTAGCAGCATGAGACTTCCCTCCTTGAAGTACACAGAGTTGAGAGCTACTGGTATCCGACGCGCTGAATCCACATTGGTGGGCTTTGGATGAGACTCTTCACTGTCTGGCTCGTCATCATCTGACTTTTCTAGCTTGTCTTGAGCCCCTTCCTTACTACTGGAACAGTCCGCTTGGAACTGCTCGTCGTGAGCCACCTTCTGGGGAACTGAGCCGTTCTCATGCGTAGACAAGTTAGCATTTTCAGCCGCGTGTAGATTGGGTTGACTTACAGAATCTCTGTATGGTTCTTTGAAACTAGTAAAATCCATATGCTTGCCAGTGACAGCAGATGGCAAGCCTCCCAGATCGACATGAGAAAGGGAACGTAGTTCAGCCTGATATGTAAAATCAGAAATTCTCGGATCCGAGGAATCTGATAACTTGTTAGACTCATACGATTCGGATGTATTGTTGCTCAAAGACTGGAAATCCCGAAGTTGCGCGTAATCCTTAGAATCAAGTAAGGAACTCAAGTCGTCAAAGACTTCCTCGTTAAGGCCTCCCGCCAACTCTAAATTCCCTGAGTCGGGTACTTGTTGAAGGTCTGAGTTCAACTTGGCAAGTTCAGAGGCAGAGGTCGATGCTTTATCCCTCTGATTCCTGATAGTTTCTTGCCGTTCGCGAATGGCCTGCACGAGACACTCTTTCACTTCTTGTCCTGGCCCAAGTGAGGAACCCTCCGCGATGCCAGACTGCTTGACAGCAACCGGATTATCACAAGCCGTTGCCTCCTTCTCCTGTCCTTTCTCTTGACCATAACGATCAAGTGTATCCGCCACATCTTTCCTGCCCAGTGCTCTACGCCAATGCTGTCTGCCACCATATCTCCTTATATTTACATGCTCTATCTGACTCTTTTGCTTCCTGAGAGAATGCTCAACATGTAGCAAGGATTTATCAGGAGCAGCTCTAGTATTTCCCTCGTGTTTCCTGTGTTCTCTGGCGCCCAGAGCGCTCGAAAGAGACATTGGAGGTAGCGTAGGGCGGTGATCACTTGAAAAGAAACCTCTGTAACCTTCTCGCCTTTGGGCATCAGGGGTGACAATCGACGGTTTATTGGTTGATTTAGATCCGAACTGAGCTGGGGATGCGATCTCGCTTGCTGCGACTACAGCAATTTTACTCAAGTCGTTCACTTCCCTATTCTCTCGAGGATTCGCATCTCTTGAGCTTTCCCTACCACCGCTTCCCTCGCTCGTCAATCCTGGAGACTGCACTCGATCTAACTGCTCGAAATAAGCTCGAGCTGCCGATGCGCTTAGTTCAAGATTCTTTTTCTGCAAAGCGATCTTCGTCACAGGTTTTATTCCATGGCGAGTCCACCTTCGAAGCACTCCGCCTTTCACTGGCTTCATCATATTGGTGTTTATCCAAACCTTAGCTCCGGTGATACTGTTCCTCCACTCATTCAAACTGTTCAGTTTGTGACTTCCATTCAATCTTTCCTCCACTTGCTGCCCAGCCTTAATTCCATCGACCTCCCCCAGATAGTGAGGACTCGTGTCTAGTGTTTCATCGTTATCTGAATCTTCTATCTCCATATGCTGGTCCTTACCCTGCTTATGTGCTCCGGCAAAGTCTGACTTGGTGGTAACGCCTTTCTTGCCATCAATTTCCACACCTATTCTAGCAAGCTTGTACCCACTCCTTGCAGCCTCTCTAGCAGCTTGATTTCGGTCACGCAAAAATTTCTCTCCCTGCTGCTCTCTAGATAATCGTCTAATTTTTGTTCGCGAGTCAGTGTTCAATTCGGAGCTGTGGCGAGTTTTCTTTTTCTCGTCTGAAATGATAGGAATTCCCAGCCAAGTCCAATCCTCCTTCTGAGCAACGAGCAAATGTGGTTGAGCTAGCACAGCGTCCACAACAAGCTGACCTCTGCGAAGACTTGCAAGAGGGAGAACTCTGATTTCCACACCCGGAATCTCCCCACATGAAAATTCATCCTCATGCGTACCGACTGAACAGGGTCCCAACGTTAGCCCTAAGGGAGACAGACTTTGAATTTTTCCCAGATCAATTTCTCTGCCAAAATATTCCCCAACCATGGCTGCGACAGGAGGCAAGAGTGTTGACTCAATATAAGCCTGAGCTTTGGCTTGTCCGTAAAGAGCTCCGCCGCCCATCAACAGTACTGCTGCAACCCACGCGGATTTTTGCAACAGATTTTTCTTCTGTCTCTGGACCCATGATTGCATGGAAGTGGTCATTTCCGCGCCATTTTCAGGCTCCTCGGCGTTCTGAGGCTCCTGCGAGTAGGGATCCTTCTGGCCCCACTTACGCCCATTGACAAAAAAGCGGGTGAATGCCTGGCTCCGGTGGTCGTAAGGAGGCCGGAGGGGAAGGGTGGAACGTGCATTCTTCCGGGACGAGAGAGAAATCGAATCTCCCGTGACGAATGGCTTCCGGAATTTCTTCCATCGTAAATCCTGCCATTTAGACGAGCCAACACCCAGAAATCGGCTGTTGCTGCCCCGAGCCCCAATCCCGGGCGAATTATGACAACCTTGTGGTAACGACAATGAGTTCGAGCTGCTTCCAAGGTTCACCGTAGCTTGCATCGGACACGGAGAGCTCCCTGCATTCACAAGAAAAGAGAGACTCGCACATTTCATTGGAAATCACAGTAGCTCCTCACCGAGAGTGAGTACTGCAATATGTTGAAACACCCTCTTGGTTCCACACCCTTGCCAGAAACCCGGGAAAAGTGTAATTGAAGAGCATGGGCAAAATCCCGAGTCATACGTCCTGATTTGAACCAATAGGGTTTGCCGTGCTTCTACCTTCGTACTCTATTCTTTGTCTTCCTCAATGTAGGAAATGCCTTTGAATCTCCCAGCAATGATCTCCCTCTCGAGAGGATGATCATCGTTGGCACTCACTGCTTGGTCAGAATCCTGACACTGGACTCCTTTCAAATGGCGTCGAAATGGCCCGGAGCTTCTCTCTACCGCCCGCCCGGCATCGGAACGCTCTACTGTAGGGCGTACACACGAGAAGTTCCGTCAACGTACACGCCTACTTTGGCTTCATGCAAGGAGTCACTTCGTACTTCCGGTCACATAAGTAGCAAGGCTGTAAGGGTCTCTGCCGACTATCAAGTTATTACGCTTACCTCAACACAATTTGTTGGCCTCGGCAATAAGCAAACGTTTCCGACTCCCCCGCGCACTTTTTGTTTTGGGTATATTCACGAGCATATGGCATCTTCTGCGGTTTGTAATGTTGGGGTGACTTACCTCTCCTTACCCTTTCTACATATTTCGCGAGCGGAGTTACTGTAGGATGATGCGTGGAGGAGGCCAACTGGACGCACGAAAAGACTGTCACGTGGACGCCTGTCATTTCTATGAGCGGCAAGTTCAAGCCTTAGCGCAGAACTTGAAATTCAGGACATAACTTGCTCCACCGGGCAAGTGGATTTCAGTCTATGCTGGAATTGTATCGTTTACTCGAGTCACACGCCGTGAACTTGCTGTGTCGTGTGTATACTGAACCTTCAGAAATTGTAAGTTGATGCAATAGTTTCGTTGTTTCGCCTCATTTCTGCTTATGTATATGCGGTTCATGGAGCGATCGAGGTGGTCTGTTGGGGTGGACAAACGAGTCGTTGTTGGAATTTTGCATATGTCCGAGTTCGGCACTTCATGCTAGTGTTCTTTTCTCAGCTCGGTCGGAAAGTCTGCATCTAGGGAAATGGAAGATTGCTTCCATTTAGAGGGTTGGTTATGACATTGCAAAGTTAGGGGTGGTTGTGATCTAGCAAAGTCCGTGGGATGCTTTTCAGATTTCGACATGTAGACAGTTGACTGCTATACTGGACAGTACGGAGTTTAATGTGATATTGCAAAATTCGGACCGTGCTTGTAAATGTGCCAGCGTTAGTTGCTTGTTGGGTTTACTACTCTCATCATTTGCAGCGTTATGTATATTGTGTGCCGGTTTCAGTGCTCAAGTTTCTGTCATTAACATAAACTGCCTAGTACTAACCGGTAGATTTTCTTTACTGTGATAGTTTTGCTAGAACAGTGTCTGTTCACGATATAGAACGTTTCGTGCATTATGCATGTACTAACACATTAAAGTTTCGTGAACAAGAATATGGATCCATCGTTCGAACCTAACGTTTTTTACTCCTAAGCAATTGCAAGTCAACTGTTGACTGAGAGCGAGCAGTTCTCATCTTAAGCACTATTCTCTCGAGGGTTCATGGTTGATTTTCGTTAAGAACACGTGCAATTATAAAAGTGGCGTTTCTAATAAGTTTTTGTGAGATTTTAAAACAAACTGTTGATTGTAAAATATAGTATTTAGCATTAAAATTTTCAAAATTAGAAAATTATATATATTTATGTTTCATACTGGAAAAAATTTATTTTTACTATTAAGGTGTTTTTTATGTTATAACAAATATTCGTATGTCAAGTTTGTCTAAACTATGAACTTCAAGTATAGTAGTTGACGTAAGTAAACATATGTCCATTATTTATATCAATTGAAGAAAAGTTGTTGGAATGACAGTGATAAAATCAATTATGTGAACAAAAAAGTTTAAATTATACTTAGATTTATCACATTGTTTTTTAGAAAAAAGTATCTTCTATTATAAGAAAGATCCACTCTTAATTTGGACAACTGATATATAATTTATTCTTCGATATTCTAAAAATGAGCTGATTTGAGAATTCATATGTAACATAACTCAAACTGTTTCACGATAAGTAAGCTATAAGTCCTCAACAAAAGTTTTCCAAGGATTATATAATCAAGTCTTAACCATAACACAATTCTTAGATTGTACTAATCATGTAAGATAAGATATAAGAAACTTCTAAGAAAGGATATTTCTTATTAATTAATAAAAATGGTATACTAAAAATATATTATTATTTGTTTATTTAAATAAGGCTTTGAAAATGTTATAGTAAACAAATAGAAGTTTGACAAGTATAAGTTACCCTTACCTTGACCATCCTAGTAGGGGATAGGTGAGCTCAGTAGGAGCGAGGTTAGGCAAGTGGTGGTTATGATGGTGACGGGGATTTCAACATTCTGGTTGGAGAGTGTGTTATAGAGTTTCTATCATCACGGAATTCTCAAGAGGTTCTTGTGAGGATTTCTCGGACAGTGGGTATACACAGAGTGGGGTGAGATATCGACTATCTACACCATTGCCGTCGGTTGTTCCAGAGGACAAGTCAGACGCAGATAACGCATTTTTGATAATGAGTCGACTGTCACCACACCGTTATTGTGAGACATGGACGAGATCTATGGAGTCACGAAGGTATCTCGATGTTACTCGGGTACAATGGATACCATCGAGCTGGATGATTTCATCCAGGAGTTCCACAGTTGATGTGATTTGCGGTAGATGAGGAACTCACAGCTGTTTACATCCTTCATGGCGTGGAAGAGTTTGTTCCAACACTTGGAGGGACCGTCGATGGACGATTACCCTGAGTTCCAGTGAGACTACAGTGTGGAGATTGAGTTGTGAAGACAACATTGGTCTCCCAACTTCGTTTTTATCACTACTGATGCAATTTCAGGAGGCGTAGCACCTACGAGTTCGTGTGTCAGTAGCAGTGTTACATCCACAGGTGGCGGAGTACCTACTACCGACGGTGCATCCACTAGTAGTTGAGCAGGTGGTAGTATAAGCGGGATACCAACAGGGTTTAACCCTGTGGTTCAATTCTTCTAGTGTTTGAGGAAGAACTATCAAGGTGTGCGGACCGACAAGTTGAGGAGTCTGTAGGAGTTCCAGCGGAAGACTGGAGAGGGTTTAAGCAAGGCGTTTACTCGCATGAGGCGGTTGATCAGCGTTACCCAAGGGGTGACGGAAGTACAGGCAGTCCAGTTTTGATATGAGATACTAGATCGGGAGCTGCGTAGGAGAGTCAGAGATGCCACTCTTCTTAGAGACACCGCTTCGATGTTAGCAGTTGTCTTTGGTTTGGTTGAGCGGATTGAGCTCAACATGGTGGAAGAGATAGTGGTGGTTGTTGGGTTCAGCAAGGAGACACCACATGGGGCGACCACCTCATCTCGAGGATCACAAGCTACGCAACAGCGTGGTGATGGTGGTGGTAAGGATCGTGCAGAGCAGTCACGATCCCAAGGAGGTGTTGGAGGATTTGGTGGACAAAAGCTCATGCCGTCCTTCTATAGTCAGCAGCAAGCAGGTCCTTGTTGCACGTGTGATGATCCTCATCAGCAAAAAGATTGTCCACAGAGGAGATGTGGTTATGAGATGTCAAGGACGTCTCAAGCGATACCTAGACAATGTGAGCATTTCGGACGATCTGATCACAATAGTGACCGTTGTTTTGATCTCCATCTCGAGCTACGGCAAGAGAATGCTGATTGTGGACGAGGCGGAGGAGCTCAGAGAGGCTGTGGTGGTCGAGTTGAGATAGAGGTCCAGCACCTGAGAGAGGACCAGTCGGTCCATCGTCTGCTACGACGTCAGAAGCAAATATGGCTGCTCGAATTGAGTAGTTGAAGTAGAGGATAGCTAGTATGGCTATGGCTTAGTAGAGATCTGGTGGAACAGAAGTTTTCACGTCTTATGAAAGAGAAAGAGGTGACTTCGACTTTATGGCTGGTGTGGCGCAGATTGAGACATCTGCGGTAGTGACTAGAGGTGCAGTACGTGCCTCTGAGCCACGAGGTGCGTTAGTGGAGTTGGATCACAAAGCGAGGAGACTGGTAGACAAGTCAGGCTTCCCCAGTCGTTCATGTTATCGGAGGCGTTGAGGACCACATTTATGGTTCCTAAACGACCTACCGATGATGTAGTGGAGTTGAAGGCATCGACATCAAAGAGGGGTGTGATGTGAGTCAATCCTTGACGTCTATGGATGCGACGTCGAACCCGATGTTGAAGGCGACTATAGTAGTTTTGCGAGCCTCACTATTTTCAGCCATGGATATGAGAGCTTTGGGAGTCAGCTTGACTCTAGTGTTCCAGTTGGCGGTTACGCTCAATGAGAGCGAGGATGTTGTTACCTCTAGTGCTGAGGTGGTTCAGCAAGAGATGGTAGACGTGTCCATGGAATCGAAGATCAAGACAGCTACCAGTGGTACTTGGCAAGCGGCGACTGCCAAGTTAGATTAGTTATCAGCTAGGCCGACGATTGACCGTGCTGGATTGGCACCAGGTGTGGACAACAGAAGTGGTATTTTCTGTTTAGTGACACCTTCAGGGAAGGTGTATCGACCACAGAGAGTCTTGTAAGACTCTGGAGTCTAACCGTTGATGTTGGAGAAGGCGGTGTGTATTGGTTTGGGTCTGAAGAAGTCCGAGGTGGAGAGATGTCCATTCTACCTACAGACATCTCTAGAGGATCAGGAGGTACAGCTCTACACATGACACGCGAGATGTTGACGATGAGAGTTCGACTAGATCATCCCACTGATGGATCTATGGTAAAGACAAAGTCATCATTACGACCGCGGAGTCCTATGATGTATTGGTTGGAGGTGTTGTGTTATATCTTATGAGGTTCGTGATCGACTATTGAGCGGAGACAGCATCTTACAGACCAGGTTGGCAGTCCGGTGATGGACGAGTGAGCCGCTTACTAGTGCTGTTCAATGCTAGAGTTGAGACAACGGAGCATACACCGAGACGATGATATCTGTTGTAGGGTTCAGTTCGATCATCACTTGGCCGAGCGAGTTGTTAGAGGATAATGCTCATGCGGATGATACTCCGGTCTTTGAGGAGATGGAGGACATGCCTAGTATGATTACGGTAGTACCATCTGGATGTTCCACTCTGGAGTTCGAGTGGAGAGTTGCGGCAGTATGCTGATCGGTTGGTGCAACAGGGTTGGAGTGAAGTCTTTGTACCACCAGTAGAGGAACCAAAGGTTGTTCTTGCTACTGACCTTGTGACCTTATCACTGTTGGATACGACTCTCATTGTGTGATAGTATCTAGAGGAGAGTATATGTGTGTTGGAGCTGTTTGGAGAGATCAACAAAGATTGGCTGCGATATTGCAAGCAGGTATACAAGTACATCGATACTTGTATGTGGAGAGAGATGAGGTTACGAGACGTATATCATTGCAACATGTGGCACGTTTGGTGTAGAGATATCTTGAGTTGTTGTCCATATCAGCCATTAAAGAATACCAGCAAGCATTACCGTCGGATATTTTGCTGTTGGGGGTGCAAGATCTCACGTTTGTTGACACCATTCACTTGGTGATAGTCGCGTGGTCATGTCAAGATCACACGCGTGTTGAAGAGGTCAGGGTTTACATGATCTACGATCTAGGATGTTCTGAGGGATGTTACAAATCTTACGACATCTCCAGATGCATCAGATGGATTCTCCAACGTACATCTTGGAGAACGTTCATTTGATGGGTGATGCTCGTACACAAATGATGACGAGTGTGCACCAAGTGCGGTCTTGGGTTGGACCGGCAGTGTTGTTGGATGCAGCAAGAGTAGGATCTCGTGCACATCGTCCACGGTTGTCGTGGACGAACTTGTTACCGAGAGAGGTGCTTAAGCGCTCACATGATGAAGTGAGACGACCAGCGCACCTCACGATTGATATCATCTTGGATGTAGGACGACGATCTAAAGTAGTGAGAATAGTCGATAGATCACTCATGGTAGTGGTCAACCTAGTGAGACGGCTCATGATAGCGTTACCCACTTTGGTGAACTTTCCAACGTCACATGCTTATAGAGATGGAGGACCTATGCTTATGTGGGATGCTCAATTACCGTAGTTGGTGGAGCTCAATGTCGATGAGAGGAGCGAACGATGAGGTTCGCTACGATTACGATGGCAGTAGCTTCGGTGTTGGAGGCTTCACGTTGTCAAGTATTTGGTCAAGCAATGGACTTGAATTGCTTGACATGGATTGTTAGCCTTGGATTGGCTGAGCAGCGTCGGATGTGGTCGACGGATGTTACTGCTCGGACACTTCTGAGCTCTTTGTCTATCGAGTCGGTGGAGGCAAAGACGGGTGGCGAGGCGTGTGGAGTTCGTCATCCTTGGACATCATGAGATGTCATAGGAGAGAGTGTGGAGCTTGCAGCTAGGACTATAGGAGTTTTCCGCACAGTGGCGGTGGAGGTTGTTGGTGATGAGCAGAATGAAACTGCTCCAGAGGCTGCAAGATAGCAGTCAATGACTTCGTCTTCTACCTCTAACATGATGACATAAGATACTTAGGAGTCAGAGATTGGACCCAAGCTTATAAGAGAGGAGAGACGAAGAGTATAGGATTACTGAGATGTAGCTCTGAAGACGAGAAGTACTTAGGAAACACTGTTAGAATCACGAAGGACGGAATAGCTATCTTCTGGAAGACTAGATTTGTCTTCTGAGAGTTGAAGCTGGACTGTGAGGACATGGTAAGGACTGAGCTCACAGCTAGTATGTGTGGTTTAGTGTAATAGAAGCTTGAACATGTCGATGCATCCTCGAGGGTTGATGTTATCGACAACGGAGTTGGCTAAGGTCAAACTTTACATCAAGGAGTTGGGCCTCGACTTCTTTCTGTGAGACTAGAATCTCACGGACTAGGATATAGTGTGGAGGAGGTTTGGACAGCGTTGCCTCCGTGCAACCTTGTATCTGTGAGGACAGGGTCGCTCAGACAAGAATATCTTCTTAGACAGTGGAGTGGTGGCATAGAGCTTTTCACCGATCAGAAGTAGAGAACCGCGGGTACGAGTTGGAGAAGAAGATCTTACCGATGATCTCTGAGAAGTGATATGTACCATGCACCTTGGGACTTGAGGCCAATCCCTGTACCTAGGGCTCATCTACCTAAGCTTATGGAGCTTCTAAAGGAGAAAATGCAGATGAAGATTCTCGAACCTTCATTTGCACTGTATTTCAGTCGTTGGTTTACAGTTCCGAAAAAGAGTGGAGCGTTACGCTTCATTCAAGATATGCAGCCAGTAAACCAAGTGACTATCAGGAATACAGGGATAGGACCGATTGTAGGAGAGTTTGCTGAAGCATTTGCTGGAAGAGCGATCTATTCTGTGGGAGATCTCTACTCCGGATACGATCAATTTCAACTTGCCGAAAGAAGTAGGGATGTCACCACTATGAGGACTCCGTTGGGACTGGTAAGGATGTGCACATTATCACAAGGGGCTACTAACTCAGTGGCGCACATGATAAATGGGATGAATAAAGTCTTACGAGATTTTATTCCGGAGAAGACAATGCCATTCTTGGATGACATGCCAATCAAGGGTTGTCCAGAAGAGGAGAAGGATGAAGCGACAGATCAGAGGGGGTGCCATAAGTTTGTTGTTGATCACATTGCAGATGTTGATAAGATATTGTCACGTCTTGAGGAAGTCCACTTGACGCTATCAGGAGCTAAGTCCTCGTTTGGAGTGCGAGAGGTTGTGATTGTGGGACATTTGTGTGGATGGTTTGGTCGTAGGCCTGATCCAAGTAAGGTAGATGCCATCCAACGGATGAAAGATACATGTAGTTCGCAAACTGAAGTACGGAGGTTCTTAGGGGCTTGTGTATTCTATCATGTTTGGATTCCTCACTTTGCACATGTTGCTGATCCTTTATACGGCTTGCTTCGGAAAGGTAAGAAGTTTAAGTGGGACGAGAAGCACTCAGAGGCAATTCGAAGGCTAAAAGAACTGTTGTCTTCCCCGCTTGTACTTCGTAGAGTCAGCTATGAAGGGGGTAAACCTGTAGTTCTGACTGTTGATAGTAGTCCTATAGCAATTGGATGGGCTGTGGGGCAAGATGATGAAGAAGGAAACAGGTTTGCTGTGCGGTTTGGGACAAAGGTGTTGAGTGAGCGACAAAGGAAGTACCCACAGGTGAAGCGAGAACTATGGGGGGTGGTTACAGCTATGAAGGCTGAGAAAGATTACCTGATTGGAGCATCGGTGGTTGTGGAGACTGATTGTTTGCCATTGTTGGGAATGATTACGAATTGTAACACTCCTGATATTGCTATGCTAAGGTGGATAGCGTACATCAAATCATTGAATCCTGAATTCAAGCACATAGCCGGTAAGGATAATCCAGTAGCAGACATGTTGTCTCGAGCAAGGTATGAAGGAGAGGAAGATATGATCGAGGACACAGAGGATGTTGGCACTACCGTCTTTTCTAGAGCGCAAAAGGGAGAAGTAGTGTATCCAAAATCATTCGAAGAGGAGTTGTACGAGGGTGAATGGATAGATATTGTGTGGAGATCTAGGATTTTGACCATCGAGATCTGTAAAGCTCAGAAGTTAGCACAGACGGGTGGCTTGATTCATCGCGGACAGTTGGGTTCAGATCTGAGACTGAAATTTCATACAGTAGTAGAGAAGGGTCAGAGGGGATGTCCTGTGAAGTTTGAGCCTGATTGGAAATCGAGATGAAGGCACGAGATTGTCAAAGTTCAGTTTGCAGCGAGGCGAGAAAGACGTAGAGAGATTTCGCTTAAATCTCTTGGTTGGAGTTGAACAAAAAACGACTTGAAAATGAGAGGTGTGCTTCTTGAAGGTGTCGTGTGGATGACAAGGAGGCTGTATTGTGAGATTGGTACGGCGATCACGCTCAATGGAGGTGCCACGTCTTGCTGAAGCTGAGGTACCGTTATCCTCGGTGTCACGCCCGAGTTTCTAGCTGTTTGCTGCCGATATGTCTTGTATCGTTGGGAAGCTTGTGTAGTAGGTGGTCCTTGCTGTGGACATCTTCCTGAGCAAACTTGTATCAGCGAACAATAGAAGGTCAGAGTCTACAATTTAGGTAGTTTGTCGAGAAGAAGTAGTGAAGCGGATGTTGATAAGAGATTGTATGAAAAGTGCTTGGGATCTAAAGCAGACACGTACTGTGTATGAGCCTTGCCTTTATCTAGAGTGGAATCGAGCTCCGAGTCATTTGTGCGATGCACATGTGTTGCACTTGGATCAAGTTAGATCGCTAGTAACCTACAAAAAAGACTGATAGATTAGATAGTGAGAGCATAAGTTTTCATCGGTTAGGTTGTAGATCTAGTTGTATCTCTCTACAGTCAGATACCCCGTGTATTCCCAGACCATATTCCACGCCTTACGACAACGTTCCTGAAGGATCATGCGTTTCTCTGATGGACTGCATACAGAGACGAGCATGCCTTGACCGTCTTAGCGTTTGGTTGGAAAGAGTTCAAGGTGTTGCTCGCGGGACGATTCACTCCGGAGTATCAAAGGATTCGAGATGATGTCGAGCTAGTTAGGCTGAAACAGACGGGGACCTTAAGTGCTTATGTATGCGAGTTCAGTGCCAAGCTGGATTCGTTCTCCGAGTGGATTGAGGAGACCGAAATATGTATATTTATTGGAGGACTCAAGTCTAGCTCGGAGAAGGCTCTCTTTCGGATGCTAGAGCTATCATCGACAAGTGCTGAACTTTTGAAGCTAGCGGAACGAATTGGGGACGACGAAGTCCAACAACAGAAACCTTTTGAACCACGCAGTACGGACAAGTTCCAGAAGAAGAACAATGGCTTCAAGCGACAGTGGGATGGGGGTGAGAAAGATCGGAAGGATTCTTCTGTCTCGACAGCAAAGCGGCAAAACCCAAGGGCAAACACCTCAGAAGGGCAATGGTGCTAAGTTTACTTGCTACAATTGTGGCGAGGCTGGCAATATTGCTAGGGGTGCACGAAACCTAAGGTTAGTAACTGTAGCATGAATGCAATGGAGTTGGCTTCCAGAGCTTCCTGCTTCTACTTTTGGAGCTCCTCCTGCTGCACCAAGGTGCGAAGACCGAAGCCAGGCTGTAGTGGCTTCTCCTGAGTCATCGCACGCTTCTCCACCAACTCCATGGCTGGCTGGATCTCCAAACTGAAGAAGGCGCTGAACTCTTCCAGCCTTCTTCTCGCTGAAGACAAGTTCATCCCCACGAATCGATTGGAGGTGTCTTCTCTGTCTTCCAGAGACAAGGATGTCTCTTCTACCACCGTAGTCTTATACTTCTACGCACGGGAAGACGCTACTCTCAACATCTTCCGGGATGAAAGATCTCTTCTCATCGCAAGAGCGGTCCTCTTTCCTGCGCTTTCTCGAGTCACAATCAAAATCTCAACCCATACCTTGACTTCTGGAGTCTTCAGAAGACTCAATGTACTTGTAGAAGCTGTCTTCCGCGTGTCTTTGATGCTCGACGTATCTTCTTGAGCATCCGACTCGGATCTAGAGTGGATGGTCAAGAACAATGTGCTCTTCCTAAGCACACTCCTAGGTCCCATCTTCCTTGGTGATGACGTGTCTTCTGTGCCGCTGGAGTCGTCTTCTCTCATCAAAATTGACTTATGTTAAGGGCCTGGTCCTACCTAGGGCACTAAAGGAGGAAGGGAAGACATGGTTGCTGTCCGGTCTTCCTCTCTCGAGGTCTCTTCCTTCACCTCGCGCTGTCCTGCTGTCCCTTACTTGACCAAGTGGTCTTCCTTCAGGTCACTCTTGGACACGTACAAATAACCAAGAAGGGAGTAAGATGTCCTCCTACTGGAGTGCCCAAGTACACTAACTCGGTCTGGATGTAGGTGTGGAAGAAGACGCTCCAGTTGACGACCTATCCTTCCCAGATAGCTTCTAGAACTTCACATCCTGGTCTCCAAGGTATCTCACCTTCTGGATCTTTTTCTTGGGGAAAAAATAAAGATACAACTTTCCTAGAAGACGATTCCTCGACTCTCAATAAGCTTCTACCTTCCATCTGTTCCTCCCATGTCTGTCTTCCAAGAAGAGGCATGTGGTGCTTCTGATGGCACTGTAAAGATAATCATTGGAGCTACTACGCTCGGATCCACGCATCCTATCTCCGAAGCTTCAAAAGAAAAAGCCTTCCCATGCTTACTCAACATCTCTTTGAACTCTCGCTCTTCAATAGGAAAGAGAAAATCTGCGGATCCTACCTTCAACTCCTTGAGCGTAGCTGCAGTAAACTTGTGACCCACTTGGCGAGGATCCCTTAAGCTCTTCTCCTTCGAAGCTTGCTGAACTTGGTGGTTGGAGTCATCGGGTAAAGGTTGAGCTACAGGCTTAATCTTTCTATCCACCGTTTTGTACTTGGTTTCAACCCTGACTTCTGGTTTCTGGAATGACTCTATGATCGAATAGAGCTCTCTAGAATTTATTTCCACTAGTTGATCTTCACTTCTTTTCTCAATCTTGGTAAGTTCCTCCAAAGGATCCTCTAATCCCATCTCCATGTAAACACCCGCTATTCTATCCTCCTCGTCAAGTACACACACTCTTTTTAGATCTTTCTCAACTCTTTCCACAGCCTTCCGCTCCCACTTCTGTAGATCAACAAGCTGCATATATAAAGCAAATCCACCCTCAGAAAATCTCACAACTCCTGTACAAAAGGCACTTCCCTTCGCTGACGAGAGTACCTCCTTTTGTGTATCGGTATCACCATACCCTCGCTCTATGGTGACCCTATGCAAAAATCCTTAAACTCTTCAGTGACTTTAGGAAGAGAACCACTCCGCAAGTTCTCCCGATTGCGCTCATGGTTAGGAGGTACAGTTAGAAACTGCACTGCTCTCTTACCGTCTTGATTTCTGATCCTAGCATATGCAGATCCATCATCCAGCACCTTGGTCTCCATCCTTACAGCCGTAATGTATGGCTGTCCAAGAATTACCGGATACGAAGTAGTGTCTTGAACGAAAAAGTTTTGCTCTATGACTACATCTCCAATCTTCACCCTTATATCCGGACAAGCACCGTAGAGTTCTCCCCGTGTGTTGTTCGCTGCCCGGATCATCCAACCATGCTCTGTGTCAATGGGCCACTTCTCTCGCTTATAGACATCTTTGGATACGATGTTAATCTCATATCCATGGTCAATGAGAGCAACCACCGGATCTACCAAATCTCCTATCTTCACCAAGGTCTCCGTAGTACCTCTAGCCCAATGTCCCCTAGTATAATAACTGAGAACCCTATCATCTCTCTCATCTTCATCGACAGCAAATTGAACCTTATGACTGGTGCAATATTTAGCTAACTCTTGCTCCTCCTCCTTCGTTATTCTCGTATCTAGAGCGTTTGTCATAGCAGTCTCTCCTGTCAACTGCCTCTTCCTCTTGATGGTGTCAATAATGACATCATGGAACTCCTTCTTTGCTATTCCAAGGATCTCTCGTAAAGTAAACTCAATCTTTGCGTTGAGCACTCTCTCTTCTAACACCCCTTTCAAATCTGTAGCAGCTTCAATATATGACTGCAGCTTGTAGGTAGCAGGCTTATCTTTCTTACTCCTTTCTAACCTCTCTGTAGTAGATGGTGGAACTTCCTCCGTAGTCTCTTCTCGCACCGACGTTGTATCTAGCCGAGGTTTCTCACCTCGTAACTGCCTCTTAGGAGTACTTCTCTCCTCACTAGGACCAACATCATCCCTCCTACGCTTCTCCTCCATGAGAGCCTCATGTTGACTCTTTGCCAAGTAGGCGTATACAGACATTGTATCTACTGGATCACTCCATCCAGTAGCACCTCTGATTGTCGTGGCCACCTTGAGTAATTCACCCCTTGTTGCTTTTCCTTTCTCCATTGTGGTCACAGCATGACTCCATATTTCACTCGCCTTTACTTCCTCTTCAGAAGTACTATCTCTATCTTTCACTATCTCAACTCCATAGGTAGCGGCTTTTACTGATACCTCAGCATGTTGTGAAAGATAATCCTCTAAAACTTGTCTCATCCCTCCTCTTCCAAAGTTAGTTTTGAGGATCTCACCTGTCTCCTTCAAGGCAACCTTCCCCTCCTTCCAGTAGATCACTCCTTGCCGTAGGATGTCAGCAAAGTCTCCGCACTCCTTCCGGTGATGTTCAGTGCTATCGCACCACATACATCTCTGCACATACCCTTGCTTTGGAGCGGTTTTGCTCTCAAGTACTCCTCCTTTCTCCTCTAGCCTTGCTAGCTTAATCTGCCAGTCTCTCATCCCTTTTACAAATTCCTCTATTGCATCTTTTTGAGGTGCAACCATAGGGACAAGAACAGCAGGAAATGAAATAGGAGGTACTTGTACATTAGGTATTGTTGGTTGCCTACGGGGTAGTACGATTGGCGGTGGTCTCACTTCTTGCCTTACCACCACCTTCCCTCTCCGATACTCCCGCTTCGCAAGTACCACCCACTGCTTCAGAAACCTTCCTCCAATCAGCCGTGAGCCCAGTATCTTCCATCCTGTCTTCCAGAAGTAGTTCCAACTCCCTCTGTAGCTCATTGTTAGCTGCTTGCAGAAACAGCTCCACTTTGTCGTTCTCCAATGTGAGCTTCTCCATCCGAGACAACTGAAGGAACTGTCTCTCGAACTCCCTAAATAGCTCTGTAGCAACAAGCCCTTTATTGGGTTTGTTTACCCACTCCATGAATGACTTCTTAGTCACTCGATCTGCATCTTCTAGAGAATATTCTTCTTTTAATTGAAAAGTAAACTCTTCCCATGTAGCGCCATGAGAGTGAATGATCTCCTTCACATGCTCTCGTATCTCTGGTACGACAGCAAGCTCAAATGTGTTGATCATCTCTCTCTCCGGCACTTTACTCAACTCCATCTCCCTAGAATAGTACTTAAGGTACTTGGAGATGTTCTTTCCATCAAACTGATCCAACAAATCCACAACAGACTGCAAAGCTCTAGTAGCCATTGCCTCCTTTCGTTCAGCGGCTTGTTGTTGTTACATGATCAACGCGAATGCCTCAAGCAATCGCATATCAGAACTTTTTAGTGGGTTCACCATCGGGACCTCTCTAGACGTAGAAGCCTTATCTATGAATTGAGATAGGCTCTCAGCGTCCATGGTTGAAAAAAAACATATCCCTCAACCCTAGACGTTTCACGTCGAGTTCACCAACTGTCGTAAGGCGTGGAATATGGTCTGAGAATACACGGGGTATCTGACTGTAGAGAGATACAACTAGATCTACGACCTAACCGATGAAAACTTATGCTCTCACTATCTAATCTATCAGTCTTTTTTGTAGGTTACTAGCGATCTAACTTGATCCAAGTGCAACACATGTGCATCGCACAAATGACTCGGAGCTCGATTCCACTCTAGATAAAGGCAAGGCTCATACACAGTACGTGTCTGCTTTAGATCCCAAGCACTTTTCATACAATCTCTTATCAACATCCGCTTCACTACTTCTTCTCGACAAACTACCTAAATTGTAGACTCTGACCTTCTATTGTTCGCTGATACAAGTTTGCTCAGGAAGATGTCCACAGCAAGGACCACCTACTACACAAGCTTCCCAACGATACAAGACATATCGGCAGCAAACAGCTAGAAACTCGGGCGTGACACCGAGGATAACGGTACCTCAGCTTCAGCAAGACGTGGCACCTCCATTGAGCGTGATCGCCGTACCAATCTCACAATACAGCCTCCTTGTCATCCACACGACACCTTCAAGAAGCACACCTCTCATTTTCAAGTCGTTTTTTGTTCAACTCCAACCAAGAGATTTAAGCGAAATCTCTCTACGTCTTTCTCGTCTCGCTACAAACTGAACTTTGCCAATCTCGTGCCTTCACCTTGATTATCCAATCAGGCTCAAACTTCACAGGACATCCCCTCTGACCCTTCTCTACTACTGTATGAAATTTCAGTCTCAGATCTGAACCCAACTGTCCACGATGAATCAAGCCACCCGCCTGTGCTAACTTCTGAGCTTTACAGATCTCGATGGTCAAAATCCTAGATCTCCACACATTCTCTTACCCAATTGAACTGAAATTTCACATGTGACTAGCTGATAGGGCACACTCTCATCCTGGAAAGTTTCACTCAGAGATCCAATCCCATGTGCACGGAGCAACTCAAGCTTTGAATCCAAAGAAAGCGGATTTTCTCATACCTCTCAACTGTAACAGCCAACTTCAATTGATCATTTCAGGAGCAAATCCAACCCAAATGTAAGATTGTTTTACATCAATACAACCAGCACGGAGTGAACTACTCGATCCCCTTGACAGCTCCTAAAGATCACCTCTCAAACTCCCGGATCACTCCAAAACGTGGCTCGAGGTACTGATTTGACCCCCCTGACTTTCAACGTCCATCACTCTCTCCTTTGAACTCCAAATCGCCTGATCTTTGTCTCTAGAGTGTAGCCCGTCTCGAGAGCTTTCCAACAAGACCACTCACTCCTTAAATGACCCCCGGGAAGACCTCCAAAACCCTAAAGCCGTCTGCAGATCTAGAATAGAGTTGATTGGTCGAAAATAGATCAATAAGAAAACAGATCTGGAAACCTCTTTTGTCCTCTACTTGGTACCCTAGAACAACTATAACCTTACTATCCTCTCATGCCTTCAAGGCATCGGCCCCAACCTTAGGTTAATTACATTCGTCAAACTATAGAGATCGTACTTAACACTTAAGATTCAGTACAAGGTCAAGATGACGACCTGGAACCGATTTACGATGAAAGGTACTACAAAAGGAAATGGAGAAGCCATCACTTGATTACAGTACTCCTCCCCAAAGTTCCTTGCGATCCACGCACGATGATTGATCTTCCGTCGACAGTGACACCGAACATCCACCCAGACGTTGAAAGGGATGTTGGCTGGATAATTCAAGTCCATTGGCCCTCGTCAAAGTAAGATGTACACTGTCAAGTCCCAGTCCTCTCCATACGTGACGATTGGTAAGATCACCAGAGTAGGCGAGTCCATCATCCTCCTCATGAACTCTTCTCCAAAGTAGGCGACGAACCACTGTCGAAAGTGATCGCGGTGGATCAAGTGAAGCTTGATATGAAACGGGTTCGGAAATGGCAGATTTAGAACTCGATTCAGTCGCCCATCCATGAATACAACTCCTGCCGCTCCTTCTTATCACGTAAGACACTAAGACACACTCATGAAAACTACCCCCAAAGAAGAATGCCTCACAAACCCCCAACCCACTATCTTATACCTATGTTTGACAACAAGAGCCATTCACGCGAACGTTCACGGATCATTGAGTCGGCACATCTTGTTATCGTGCGATCTCACATCCAGATCTCTGTGAACGTGACACCTAATACCCTCTCATGCGAACTACACAAAAGGTTCATTGAACACAAAAGAAACACAATACCCGTTCTACACTGAATTCACATGTGGGACGTCTCACAACACGACAACGTAACTGCCACTCTCATCTTGTCTGACTCCTGAGCCTGTTGCGCCTCAAAGTATAACTCCAACTCAGTTAAAAAATCCTTTACCTTGCGAGCCTGTCCTATACCTGAAAATGGAGTTGGCAAATTCGTCTTACAAAGCTTTTTGGTAGACGAGGAACTTCCTTGGCCTACCTCAAGCTCAGCGATACGTTTATCCATGGAAACCATACCCTCCTGCATGGTCTTCATCATCTTGATGAGTTTCACATACAAGGCTCCTTGACTTCCCGTGTCTGAATCATTGAGCACCGTTGACAAGACTCCATCTTGCTTCACTGGTACCACAGCTGGTACTAGGCTTCTTTGACGTTGGGATGAAAATTGTCGGTTATCGTCCCCAGACATTGTCTCAAGGTTAACTCGAGTCGATCTGGTCCTGGTGTCAATCGTCACTCGTCTCTTGGTCTTCCTCTTGGAACTCTGTCCTACGTCGGCCATCGCTCCAAGTGTTCACCTAGAAACATTGATCTGCTTCGTGTCTCGCGTCCCTCCTCAAGCGTCTAGTCTTCAACCGCTACCTCAAGTTCTCGCTCGGAAGCGTTGGCTCTGATATCACTTTCCGCGCACCATGTAGAAGCTCGCAGCGAAGTACAAGCCGGAAGCTTCTGCTTCTGCCAAGAAGTTGGCGCAGCTGAGAAAGAGCATCAGGAGTTGCAAGCACGATTTCAGCAGCGTGAACAGGAGATTCTATGGATTAGGGATAAGCTCACTGATCTCGCAGAAGAGATGACAACTTGGAGTGCACTGTGGGAAGTTGTGGAAGCTCAGACCGCGGCAGAGAAGAAGCAGCGGGAGGAAGCAGAAGCCCGAGCGAAGGAGATTATGACGCAGATGGTGGAAGCGCTTCAGAAGAAGTTCAACTTCACCGCGGGTAGGAAGCTTCTCACCCTGGCTCGTGAGTGGGATGACAATTCCAAAGAGATGTTAGTGGAATGCAAGGAAAGCATGTTTCACTACTTGGATCGGCATATCGAAGACTTGAAGATTCTTTATGGTCTTTCCTCGATTTCACAGCCTGCAGCTACGTCTTCTCAGGCACCAAGACCAGCGATCAGGAGAGATCTCGATAAGGAGGAGTTCGACCTCGCAGTCCACTTGGTAATGATAGCATTGGAAGTCAAGAAGATCACAAAAGAAGCACCGGAAGACATGAAGCAAAGGTGTCTTCCCAGGTGTTTCGAGTGGAAGAGGTGACTTCCTCTGAACACTATGAGGTCATCCCAGCTCCTAGCGTTGAACAGGTGGAGCAGAAGAGTCAGGAAGCGCAGGTGGACTCCGCTTCCTAGAAGCCTCTTCCGTCTTCCGAAGCCACACTAGAAGCTCACATCCCGAACATTGAAGAGGAAGTCACCTCAGCCGCATCCGAGGTACCAGCAGGGCTTCTCACTTTATCAGAAGCCGAATTAAGAGATCAGATAAGAGATGATCCAATGGAGATCGCACCTAGCAATCAAGAGTAGATAGTAGAGGTAAGAAGATAGTTGACTTGTCTAATTTTGATAGGAAATGAGATCTGCTATTTCAAAAAGAGACAACTCTCCTTGTATTTTTAGATGACTGTCCATGTGACAAGATAGACAACGGTAAGAGTAGAGAATTAGTTTTCAAATTGAGAAAGGAATCGAATGCATGGGAGGTGATGGTCTTCTGAAAGAGCCCCATCTTTCTTGGCTGTGAGTGCGATTAGAGGGGATCTCTCTTCTGCAACTCAAAGGCGATAGTATAAGGTGGATGCCAAGGTAAGATTTCAGACACATTAGACACATATGCAAATTGCTACACACATGTGGATTCACATATACTACAAGCGTCGAGTAAGTATACACTTTCATTTCCAAGATCGAAAGATGTAAATAGCAGTAGCAGACATCATAGAACAGAGAATGGCATCATCGTGTAGTCGTACTTCTAGGCTGGTGTGTCGAGGAGTAGTGACAGGAAGCGGATGGAGTGAACTTCTAGAAGCCAATGTACCTTATTCTCGTGGAAATTATTTTGGATTTGATTGCAGAAGCTTTGTCTGTGTCTTCTGGGCAGTGGGTTTCCTCGAATTCACACTCAATTGTGCATGAGAATCCTTCTTCTTGAGTGGCGATGATTGTTAGAAGTTGTGTAAAGTCAAATCTTATCTCATCCAGTGGAGAACTTCGGATCCACTTACGGACTGACTTATGAGAGAGTGGTCCTTGAAGTCAGAGTAGTCGGAGCAACGACAGAAGAAAGAAGACTTCTTTCCACAGTAGAAGACGACATCCTCGATTGAACGGCTGTGTAACTATCTTCTTCCTCAAATTACTACAAGCACGGATGACTTGTTAGTCAGGATCCGGACTAGAAGCTTGTCAGAATCTTAATTTCTACTTTTCATCTTGTTTCCTCTTGTTTGGATTTTTCCTTTCTTCCTTTCTTCCCTTCTTCCCTATCTTCTCCCATCTTCCCATCTTCCCCCCTTCTTCTAATTGATTTTCGAGACTTCTATTGAATTGTCGTGAAGATGAATGTCGTTGCAAGAAGACCGCTTCTATGACAGAAGCATGAGAAGGCTACAGAGGGCATACACCTTGTGATGAATCTAACCCCGTTGGAAATTGGAAGAGCAATGTGTGATAAGCAGTGATAATTTGACATCTATGGAGCAGGGACAGTCTTCTGGAGGTGTCAGAAGCCGAGTTGAACCTCCGGAAGCCGAGAATTGCTTCGAGAAGACCGTCGTGAGAAGACTGGAAGTCGTGACCTGGAAGCAGGAAGCGTCTTCCCGAGCTTCTCAGTGGGTAATTGTGTGATATTTTAGGTACTAGTTGTATGTTTGGATCCAGAGCACCTTCTGAAGGGTCTAGAAGCCGTGTGGTTTCGTGAGAAGACGGGATTTCTAGATAAAACCCGTGTGTTTGTGAGTTTAGACAGATCTTAGAACTTAGAGCAGCGATACTAGTGTAAATCTTCTTGGAGAACAAAATCTTTTATGCTATAATGGGGTAAAGGAGAAATCACAAGACACTACAACGTTCATTCTCACACGAAGAAAATCTTTCGTTCAAACACAATTCATCACCACAAGAAAAAACATTATTTACAAGTCCAACCAATTAATACACTGTGACCATGTAAGCATACTATTAACTCATTTGATCAAAGATAAGTATGTGAACTCTACGAGTGATTATAAAGTGTAGTACTCTCAAGATTCTCTTCACCATGTGTGATGCAAGAGGAACAAGAACATGATCAACTCGGAGTAGTCTACATTGAGATCACGCAAGACGTGCGGAGAGAACCTTTATACTTTTGCTACCAAGATAAGCTCATCAAATACAATGGGTATTGTAATTGTTCCATGGAACGTGGACAAGCAAAGTTTACAAACTCCACATCTAAGCACGAGAACATAACGTCTGGCGAGCAACAACAATAACCAATCTTCAAAGATCATACCACTCCTATAGGTTGCAACTATTACAACATCCAATTCCTCCATTAGAAGAGCTGCAATATTTCTAAGTCTGCACATATTGATTGATTGGTCTATCAAAAGTATTGTTTTCTCCTCCAAAAGATCTACAATTGTTTGCAAAATTATTTATGCAGACGGTGAAGTCAGAGACACATAGATCGTCTAGTAATCCTTTCTCAATTATCGTCATGTCCATCTTAGGAAATTTCAAACAAGAGGGATATCATTATGTTATACAAGACAATATGTGTTGCATAAGTATGAGACATTGTAGAAACTCAGATGTATACCATCACCTCTTGATCTTATATGACATCACATCTTAATGTCAAGAATATTGTTAAGACCTTCACAGATTTGCTAGTAATAGATCACGACAATTCACTATCATAAAGGTAACAACGAGATTTATCATTCTTAGAACATTGACAACCGTTAGAAACACTTGAATGACATATCTTATTGGATGCAAAATTCTTCTTGATGCTCTGTCTTACGTGAATCGATTCATGATCTCTCTATATTTTTTATTTTTCATATATTTATTATATTTGATGAAATCTAATAAGAGATATCATCTTATAGAATCCCACGAGCTTGCATTTGTCAACCATGATTTGGTGGCTTATGTCGTTCAATATCCTCTTGATCATCTGGAAGAGATTCATCCTAATGTCGATAAACCTCTATCATACCACTCGAAGATGGTTATTGAGATATTTTCACTAGCAACATTGCTTCAACTTGACGGAATGAGTCGAGAGTGCAAATTCAAGAACGCCAAAACAAAAACTATGCCATAATATAGAGATATAGTGGCACCTATATCAACTTTGTAGAATGACATAAGTAACCAAATGCGGAAGCAATGATCGCATCTTAATCAACTTGTGCATGACTCGACATGCCAACTCAATGACAATAAAGATGGCGAGGTTGTTGTGCTATGTCGTTTGAGTGGATTTAAGAAATATATTGTAGTTTGTCGCGCGTCTCATTCTCAAGATCGGGCGCAGACGCGAACAACAGAACCCTTTGCGCTAGGTTGTGAACGCTGCGAGTGGGACTTAACGGCTTGGCCGGCAAGTCGGGATCAGATGAACCCTAAGTGGTTCTCTGAACCAAGGTTAGAACCTTGGGTTAGGACATAAGGGCCCACCCCAAGAGGACCCCAGACGAACGCTGACCTAAGGGGACGAGTCTCGGAACGGGCTGAAACATGAGTCTCAGACATAGGTTTGAGACGTGGGACCAAGACGTGAGTCCGAGACGCAGACGAACCACAGGGTTCGACCCTGGGTCTGGACCACAGGTTTCAGAAAAACTGCTAAGTGTTGGAGCTCCAGGGACGTTTTAGGTCGTGGACGGAGCTCCACGTAAGATCTCGAGGCGAGTGAGGTATCATTGGAAATGTCTCGTCGAGAGCTTTCCAGTGATATATAACACTCCTCGATCTGACCTCCGAGCTGGAAGTTATGGCCGAACCACAATCGGGTTGTGGTATAATTTTTAGGGACCAAAGAAGAGGGCGGAGCCGCCGATCCCCAGAAGTATATATGAGGGGGCTCGATGCCTGGGTGGGCCAGGACGAGTCACCCGACCCCAGGGTTCGGCGGGCGGACTCTAGGGGCATGAGGCTGGGCCAGTTCCAAGGCACGTTCCGATCTAGACTTGGACGTCTAGACTTAGGAACGATGTATGGGCTGGAGCAAGACTAGGGAACGAGTCGGCGGGTTAGACCACCACTCGGGAGCCTGGACCTAGACGGACATCACGGGCGGTTGGGCCGTTAGGTGTGCTGGAGGCATCGTTTAGGACCATGGACTTTATGGGAAGTCCGCCCCAAGTCATCTTGTGACTTGCTCATGTTTGGGACCGACCTAGGCGGGTCAAGGTCGGGACTTAAGAACTGCTGAGCTTGATAAATAGGGAGACGGTCCGACTCCGGTCCGGACCAAACAGAATTAAGGTAAGTGGTGCATGGACGCTAATTTGTGATTGTGTTTGCAGGTTAGCGGTGTAAATTTTACGACCTACTGAGCTAGAGCTTCCGTTGACGTAACAAGGCGGTAGGTGCGCGAAAAGTGGTATCAGAGCATGACGCTTCGGTGAGCGAGAACTTGAGGTAGCGGCTGAAGGCTGGACGCTTGAGGAGGGACGCAAGACACGAAGTGGATCAGCGTTTCTAGGTGAACACTTGGAGCGATGGCCGACGATGGACAGAGTTCCAGGAGGAAGACCAAGAAACGAGGGGCGGCTAACGGGAACAGATCGACTCGAGCTAGCCCCGAGGCACAGTCAGACGACGACAACCGACAACCTTCATCCCAACGTCAAGAGAGCCATGTACCAGCTGCGGCACCGGTGCAGCAAGATGGAGTCTTGCCAACAGTGCCCAACGATTCAGACGCAGGAAGTCAAGGAGCCTTGTATGCGAAACTCATCAAGATGATGAAGACCATGCAAGAGGGTATGGTTCCAGGGATAAACGTATAGCCGAGCTTGCGGCAGGCCAAGGAAGTTCCTCGTCTACCAGGAAGCTTTGTAAGACGAATTTGCCGACCCCGTTTTGAGGTATAGGACGGGCTCGCAAGGTTAAGGATTTCTTAACTGAGTTGGATCTATACTTTGGGCGCAACAGGCTAAGGAGTCTGACAAGGTGAGAGCGGCGGTTACGTTCCTGAAAGACCATGCGCTTCTCTGATGGACTGCATACACGGATGAGCATGCCTTGACCGTCTCGGCGTTTGGTTGGAAAGAGTTCAAGGAGTTGCTCGCAGGACGATTCACTCCGGAGTATCAAAGGATTCGGGACGGTGTTGAGTTGGTGAGACTGAAGCAGACAGGGACCTTAAGCGCTTATGTGCGCGAGTTCAGTGCCAAGCTGGATTCGTTCTCCAAGTGGACTGAGGAGACCAAGATATGTATATTCATTGAGAGACTCAAGTCTAGCTCGGAGAAGGCTCTCTTTCGGATGCCAAAGCTACCAGAGACAAGTGCCGAACTTTTGAAGCTAGCGGAGCGAATTGGGGACGACGAAGTCCAACAGCAGAAACCCTTTGAACCACGCAGCACGGACAAGTTCCAGAAGAAGAACAAGGGCTTCAAGCGACAGTGGGATGGGGGTGAGAAGGATCAGAAAGATACTTCTGCCTCGGCAGCAAAGCGACAGCAAACAGGAGTAAAACCTAAGGGGCAAACACCTCAGAAGGGCAATGACGCTAAGTTTACTTGCTACAACTGTGGCGAGGCGGGCCATATTGCTAAGGGGTGTACGAAACCTAAGGTTAGTAACTGTAGCATGAATGCGTTTGTTGCAAAGGACTCGTTGGAGGGCCAGATGACTGTGACCTTGAGAACCACGAAGAAGACGCCGAGATTGATGTTTCTACAAGCCAAGGTTGCTGACCGTGATGTTACTTTTCTTGTGGACACAAGAGAAACTCACTCCTTCATAAGTCCAAAGTTGTTGAAGAAGTTGGGCTTGTCTACCTCCAAGGCAAACAAGCCTATTCAGGTGCGCTTTGCCAAGGGCAAGACGTACCAAACTTCTGAAGTGGCCTTGGACGTACGATTTGTGTGTGGGAAGTTGGAGTTCACAGAGAACTTCACGGTGTGCGAGATGGATGATATCCATGCGGTTTTGGGGAACACTTTCTTAGATAGGTTCGACGTGGAACTTAGACGAAGACCTTTGAGGTTGAATGTCAGAGTTAAAGACGGAAGCTGGGAGTGAGGCTGATCCGGAAGGCACGGAAGATTGATGACTTTGCAGTGAATTTGATCAAAGGCAAACAGATGGACTTCAACGACGGGGTCATGTGTTTGATGCGGGTTGCAGATTTGATGGCGGGTGACAGACAAGAGGAAACATCAGGAGACGCGACTAAACTTCCGAAGGTGCTTCACGAAGTGATTAAGGAGTTTGAGGATGTCTTGACGGATGAGTTACCTGCTGAGTTACCTCCAAAGCGGGTGGTGGATCACAAGATCGAAGTCTTGCCAAGATCAGAACCACCTTCCAAAGCCCCTTACCGACTCAATCAGGTGAAACTCCTTGAGTTGAAAAGACAACTCGGTGAGCTATTAGCGTGGGGATATATTCGAACCAGCAAGTCACCTTATGGAGCCCCAGTTCTTTTCGCAAAGAAGAAGGATGGGAAGTTACGACTCTGCGTGCGTGATTATCGTGCACTCAATAAGGTGACAGTGAAGAATAATTATCCTTTGCCAAGGATAGACGACCTCTTTGATAGGCTAGCGGGCGCAAGATACTTCAGCAGGATAGACTTGAAGTCAGGATATTACCAGATCCGGATAGCTGACCCAGATGTTGAGAAGACCGCTTGTCGAACCAGATACGGATCATTTGAATTCGTGGTGATGCCATTTGGACTCTGCAACGCCCCTTCGACGTTCACTACATTGATGAACACAATTTTTCACGAGGAGATGGACAAGTTTGTCATCATTTACATCGACGACATCTTGATCTACTCCAAAACCTTGGAGTCGTACGCGGAGCAGCTAAGGGTGGTGTTGACGAAGCTGCGGGAACATAAGCTGTTTGCCAACATTGACAAGAGTGAGTTTGGTTTGGAGCGCATTGTAACAACCCAGAGAAACACAAAGTATCGGAAATAGTAAATAAAGGATCGTTCTCACGAAGATACAGTTAACAATTACACAAAACACAGTACTACAACGTCACAATGATAATTCAGATAGTTTTCTGTTATTCTCACGGAATGGAATAATATCCGGATGAGAGTTTAAGTCTGATAAGAAACCAAACCCAAGTATAAACCTGATAAATCGAATACAAACAACAATGAAATAGTTCTTTGATCAGGGACCTTTCCAACAAACATATAAAAGATTCGAGAAGATAGATGTATGAGTAAATGAGGTAGCAAAATACTGCTGAAATGTTACTAGTCTTCTTCTGAAAAGACAGAAGAATACAGACTTCACATCAAGGTTCAAAGAATAAACCTCTACTCTTCCTAAGAAATGTTCTTCCAACTAAATCCTCACTCTTAAGAATCCCACTTATTTGAAGAAGGCAGACTTAAGACGAAGCCACCATCATCCGAACTCTTCTTACAATTTAACTTATGCTTCTCCACTTCACAGTAACTAATATGTTCTCAGATCTTCGTTCAAACACCTTCGAAGTATATAGTTTCAACTTCGGCCGAAGTCACCTTCGGTCAAATTTCACACTGAAGTCTCTTCGTCCAATGTAAATGAGAAAGGCCTTCGTCAATCAGAATTACCCCTACGACAGCAAACTACGTCCTTCGTAGGTAAATCACCTTCGCCCACTTCCATTCACACACTCACTCCGCAATCTTGCGCAATCGAAAATTAAGAAACAAAGACTGAAAACATGGAAAAGGTAAAATGACTGAGTGTCGCATCGCTTATATAGCCCTTCGCCCTAAGATGGCGGATCTCGTTTCCTACAAAAGATGGTCACATCTAGATCGCATGATCACGACTCCCCAGTTGGCGAAACCGCAGTATCTACTCTACCTAACTCTAACTTCTGTCATAAACTGCATAGTGTAAACTTAACTATCTCTCTAAGCTCCTTCAAATCTCGAATGATCCTCTCCCCTAGTCTAACTATTCTGCTCTTCGCCGAAGGATCTGGTGCTATCGTTAACTCTGCCCGAAGTCGTTGAAGTAACTCTAACTCTGTCGCGTCGAGTTCGGTGGCGAAGTAGGTTGTCGTAATCTCATCCACCTTCGTTCGAAGTTCTTCGGCCTTTGCCTCAGCTATCTCCTTCGCTTTCTCTGACTTCGCCAGCTCCTCATCCTTTGCAACCAACTGTTCGTCCTTCGTCGCAAGCTGTTCCAACATGGCATCCCTCTCTGACTTCAAATCGTGAAAGCGTGAAGTCATAAGATTCAACTTTGTCTCTACCTCTTGAATCGCATCCAAGTATCGCGTTTGTTCGTGCGCCTGCTGTACGAGTAACGCCTCGCGTTGTGACATATACTTCTTGACATCGGCCGAAGTCTCTTCTAACTTCGCCATAAGAGCATCCTTTTCCTTCAACCATCCATATCGTCCAAAGTGCACGGCGTCGAGAAGGTCACTCAATGAAACTTGTTCCTTCGTCTCCTTCTCATAGATATGTCGTTGAAGATCCAACTGCGCTATGAGTGGCAACGCTGTACCGCTCAGGAATTCAAGAGTCTGCTCGAACATCTTCAATTCTTTCCTGACGTTGGAGTCACTTGGTCCCGCCGAAGTGGTCGCTTCTCCTGGTTTAGGCGAAGTCCGAAGTTCTAGAACTTCGCTCTCAATTATGTGCTCCCTCGAAAGTACCCTGCGCACACTTGACTCTGCTTGGTCTCCCCTGGGTCTCACGGTTCCTAGTATCTCGAAGAAGACGACTCCGCTGGTGATTGAACACCATCGACACCTTCGTCCGAAGTCGTAATCGTCGTTCTTCTTGCTTTCTTCTTCCTTCTTGAAGTTGCGCCTCCTGGCGTAAGTTCGTCAATCTTCCTCTTCGCTCGAGTACTAGGTCCCGCCGAAGTTGTCACTGGCGTCGTCACTTCTTCTTCTCTCTGAGGAGTAGCTTCCATGACCCGTTCATCTTCCGAAATCGTCCTTCTGTCGAACCTCTCTTCTTCTTCTGGGGACAGCAACTTCATTCCTCTGTAGAAGAAAACTGCGAAGGCTGCAAAATATGTCGATCCTCCTTCGTCGAAGGTGTTGAAGAGCTTCTGCACATGGTCGTGGAGGATCTTCGCCGAATACGCCTTCTTGCCTCCGAAGATCTGTTCGATAAAGTTAATCTGCCAATTGGCCAAATAAGAAGTACGTTGTGGTTTGAAGATGGTGTTGAGGGCGATCGCGACATCCCTCTTGAAAGGATCGATGTAGGTATGTACTTTGAACCCATTCGATCCCACCGGTGACTTCGAGAAGAGTTCACCGTACTTCGTTACTTCGTCCGAAGTCGGTTTACATGTGCTATCGTACATCAAGTCGCCTGGCTTTCCTGCGTCATCGATTCCTAGGGCGAAGTTCCAGTGGTTCAGCGTCCAGTTGTTCGACCTTGACCGAAGATCTTCAGATGGATGTCCTCTGCAAATGAGTATCTCCTGTAACAGCTCCGAAGATATCACACCCCAGTTCTCCAGCAAGAACGCCAATCCCATCTCCTCGAGTCGTTCTCGATACGGACTGAAGTCCGGCCACTTTGTCGCAATAGTCTTCAACTTCGGTCGCTTCGCCGTCTGCATTCCTCTCATCTTCGCTGACGGTCCGAAGTCCCTTCGGTCTTCCACGCTTACGACACTTCTTCATCGAAGTTGATACCTAACCGTGGAAACGTCCACTTCGGACGTCGCCGTCGTAACCGCCACAGACCGCACCGATAAAACCTAACAGAGGTCCTTCGCCGAAGTCTGTCTTCGTCCACTTTCTTCCGAACGATAACAGCGGAGAACTACAGTAAACTCGCGATTGGAAATAGTAAAGTGAAAATTGCTTTTCGATCTTACTTATAGCTTTTCCTCTTCTTCTCCTCACGTGCAAAGTCCTTCTCGATTCTCGAGTGCGAAGTCGCGCTAACTCCTGTCTCATTTTAATTCTTCTTTCCCAGGCCATAACTTCGTCGTCCGATATCCATTCTTAGCAAATGAGGTATCCCTGGAAAGCTCTTCGTCCGTAGAATACAACCAAGTTATCTCCTCAAAGATATATCTGTCATAACTTCTGTATTTCTACTCAGCATCATCCTTCGGCGTAGAAATCCTATTCTATACTGAATCTATCTTATCTATCATCTATACTAACCATTCTATTGTGTTACTTATCAAAAATCGAAAAGTTCTTAGGAAAGTGAAAATCCAAAGCTTCACACGCATTAACTTCTTGGGACATGTCATTATGCAGAAGGAGTCGGCCCGGATATGCAGAAGGTGGACTCGATTGTAACTTGGGAGCCTCCGACTACAGTGAAGGGGATGCGGTGATTCTTAGGATTGGTGCAGTTTTACCGCAAGTATGTGAAGGGGTTTTCAAAGATCACGAAGCCGCTGACGGACTGGACGGGCAAAGACGCACAGGTAAGTTGGACCAAGGAGGTGGATGATGCGACGATCAAAGCTATTTTGTCAAAGACGCTAGTATTGAAGCTGCCGGAGTTCGACAAACCATTCGAGGTGCACACGGACGCGAGTGACTATGCGATTGACGGAGTGTTGGTGCAGGATGGAAAACCTGTAGCGCACAAAAGCAAGAAGCTATATGGGACAGAGAGTCGATGGCCGATCACGAGAAGGAGCTGTTTGCGGTGGTCCATTGCTTGAGGAAATGGCGGCATTACTTGGGACTTCACAAGACCCAAGTGTATACTGATAACATCTCGCTCAAGTACTTTGAGACACAAGATCGGGTGACGCCAAAGCAACTACGGTGGCATGATACCTTGGCGCTCATGAACGTGGAATTAATCCACAAAGCGGGAAAAGACAATGTGGTTCCTGACGCCTTGAGTCGCAAGGAGGAATATCTTCCATCGTCAACACAGATTTTGCGAGCTATGTAGCCTAAGGAGTCAGATTTGGAGAGACGAATACGTGAAGGCTACATGGGTGATGACCAAGCGAAGGAGTACCTGGAACAACTCAAGCGAGGAGTGAAGTTGCAGAACATGCAGCTAAGACATGGTTTACTCATGTTCAAGCAAAATCGGGTTTATGTGGGACAAGGAAAACTTAAGACGAAGTTACTCAAAGAATGTCACGATGCGCCCTTATCAGGTCATAAAGGAGAAAAGTCCACTTTAGCAGTGATAGCTAAAAAGTTTTATTGGCCCCACATGAAAGACGATGTTGCACACTTTGTGAAAACATGTGTAACCTGTCAAGCGAACCGCGTTTCTTATGAGAAGAAACAAGGGTTGCTTCATCCTCTATCGATTCCAGTCCGACCTTGGGAAAGCATTAGCATGGACTTCATTACCTCTCTGCCTGACTCGAATGGATAAAATGCGATTTTTATGATAGTTGATCGGTATAGCAAACTAGCGAAGTTTGTTCCGACCTTGGATACTACAACAGCGTTCACAACTTCTCGGTTGTTCCTAGATACTTGGTGGCGTTCACATGGATTACCTCGGAGTATTATTTCAGATAGAGACTCTAAGTTCACAAGTGTCTTTTGGAAACACTTGTTCCAAAAATTGGGGACTAAGTTAAAATTTAGTACCGCCTTTCATCCGGAAACAGATGGGCAAACGGAACGAGTTAACTCGGTTCTGAATCAATACTTCAGGAATTATGTGAGCGCGGACCAAAGTGATTGGGCGGAGTGGTTCAGTCTTGCGGAGTATTGCTACAATTCCATGAAGCATTCGGCAACCAACGAATCGCCTTTCTTACTGGCTTACGGACGTGAGCCAGAAGGGCCTCTTGACTTGACTCTTGCAGGGAGTTCTACATCGGCACGACCAAGAACACGGCAAACATCAGCTGAAGAGTTGGTGGCGGCAATGCAGCGGCACGAGGAGCAAGTAAAGAAGAACCTCGAGAAGACGCAGCAACGATACATGAAGCAGATAAACAAGCATCGGCGACAAGTGAAGTTTCAAGTGGGCGAAGAAGTATGGTTAAGTACAAAAAACTTCACACTTCCGAAAGAAATATCGACGAAGTCTTCATCGAAGTTCGCGGGACCTTTTATTGTTGTCAAGAATCCGCATGAAGATGTCTATACATTAGACCTTCCTCGCGAGTGACAGTTGCATCCGACTTTCCATGTTTCTTTATTAAAGAAATACTTCAAGGATGATTTGCAGCCGGAGCGCAAACAAGTACTCAGGCCTCAACCTGATGTCGTGCAAGGCGAAGCAGAATATGAGGTGGAGTCCATTTTGCGATCTCAGCGCAAATCAAACCGGATGGAGTACTTGGTCAAATGGCGTGGTTACCATTTGAAGGAAGCAACTTGGGTGCCAGAGGAAGATCTCGCACATGCGAGCGAAGTATTGGACCTATTCAAACGGAGACAAGGACAACAAGGGCGTAAGCAAGATGATGACATCTCCTTCCAGCGAGGGATGAAGAAACGACAAACCATACGAGTAGCAACTTGAGGCGATTTGGGCCGATGGACTTTGTACTTGTGTTTGGAAATAAAGATTTTGTTTCTTGAAAATTTGTCTAAGTGTATTGGTAGTGCATGACTATGACTAGTTCTGATCAGATGCCTAGGATGTTGTCAAGAGGAGGAACGAAGCACACTCAAAGGAAACGAGCTGGTTTGGATAAGCATCTAAATCAAGACTAAGTCTTGATGTCAAGACTTAGGTTTGCCGTAGCGTTGGCAAAGCAAGTATGAAATTTCATACTTGTCTTGGGGCTTGGGGTGATCTTACTTTGTGGTTTTCTACAAAGTAAACTTAGTCTCGCGTCTAAGTCAAATCAGGTTGCGACCGGAAAGTGAGTTTCGGGGGATCTCGTAAGTAGGTGTGAATACTTATAGTTTGCAAGTTAGTTTCGCGCACCTACCACCTTGTTGCGCCAGCGGAAGCTCTAGCTCAGTAGGTCGCAAACTTTACACCGCTAACCTGCAAACACAATCACAAGTTAGCGTCCATGCACCACTTACCTTAGTTCTGTTTGGTCCGGACCGGAGCCGGACCGTCTCCCTATTTATCAAGCTCAGCAGTTCCTAAGTCCCGACCTAGTCCCGCCTAGGTCGGTCCCAAACATGAGCAGGTCACAAGATGACTTGGGGCGGACTTCCCATAAAGTCCAGGGTCCTAAACGGTGCCTCCAGCACACCTAGCGGCCCAACCGCCCGTGATGTCCGCCTGGGTCCAGGCTCCCGAGTGGTGGTCTAACCCGCCGACTCGTTCCTTAGTCTTGCTCCAGCCCTTACATCGTTCCTAAGTCTAGACGTCCAAGTCTAGATCGGAACGTGCCTTGGAAATGGCCTAGCCATCACCTCATGCCCCCAGAGTCCGTCCGCCGAACCCTGGGGTCGGGTGACTCGTCCTGGCCCACCCAGGCATCGAGCCCCCCTCATATATACTTCTGGGGATCGGCGGCCCCTCCCTCCTCTTTGGTCCCTGAAAATTATACCACAACCCGATTGTGGTTCGGCCATAACTTCTAGCTCAGAGGTCAGATCGAGGAGTGTTATATATCACTGGAAAGCTCTCGACGAGACCTTTCCAATGATACCTCACTCGCCTCGAGATCTTACGTGGAGCTCCGTCCACGACCTAAAACGTCTCTAGAGCTCCAACACTTAGCAGTTTTTCCGAAACCTGTGGTCCAGACCCAGGGTCGAACCCTGTGGTTCGTCTGCGTCTCGGACCCACGTCTCGATCCCACGTCTCGGACCCACGTCTCAGACCTTTGTCTGAGACTCATGTTTCAGCCCGTTCCCAGACTCGCCCCCTTAGGTCAGCGTTCGTCTGGGCCATCTTGGGGTAGGCCCTTATGTCCTAACCCAAGGTTCTAACCTTGGTTCAAAGAACCACTTTGGGTTTATCTGATCTCGACTTGCCGGCCAAGCCGTTAAGTCCCACTCGCAGCGTTCACAACCTACCGCAAGTCCGCTAGGGTTCTGTTGTTCGCGTCTGCGTCTGATCTTGAGAATGAGGGGCGCGACACTCACCCCCACTTTGGAGGTTGATGCCCTCATCAACAATGATTCTTTAAGTTAACACCAAGTTCAAAATGGGTAGCCAACCCCTTGGCGTCAGAATTGCGTTCTGATAGCTAACTCGCAATTCCCTTCTTGGCTTGAGTCTTAAGTTGTCGCTAGAACACTTAGAAAATTCCAACTAGTCTCGGGAAAAGCCTTACCTTTTTGGCTTACCCTAAACAAAACTAGTTGGCAACTTCTAAACATTCTACTTAAGACTCTAACTTGCAAACTATAAGTATTCACACCTACTTACGAGGTCCCCCGAAACTCACTTTCCGGTCGCAACCTGATTTGACTTAGACGCGAGACTAAGTTTACTTTGTAGAAAACCACAAAGCAAGATCACCCCAAGCCCCAAGACAAGTATGAAATTTCATACTTGCTTTGCCAACGCTACGGCAAACCTAAGTCTTGACATCAAGACTTAGTCTTGATTTAGATGCTTATCCAAACCAGCTCGCTTCCTTTGAGTGTGCTTCGTTCCTCCTCTTGACAACATCCTAGGCATCTGATCAGAACTAGTCATAGCCATGCACTACCAATACACTTAGACAAATTTTCAAGAAACAAATCTTTATTTCCAAACACAAGTACAAAGTCCATCGGCCCAAATCGCCTCAAGTTGCTACTCGTATGGTTCGTCGTTTCTTCACCCCTCGCTGGAAGGAGATGTCCTCATCTTGCTAACGCCCTTGTTGTCCTTGTCTCCGCTTGAAGAGGTCCAATGCTTCGCTCGCATGTGCGAGATCGTCCTCTGGCATCCAAGTTGCTTCCTTCAAATGGTAACCACGCCATTTGACCAAGTACTCCATCCGGTTTGATTTGCGCCGAGATCGCAGAATGGACTCCACCTCATATTCTGCTTCGCCTTGCACGACATCAAGTTGAGGCCTCAGAACCTGTTTGCGCTCCGGTCGCAAATCATCCTTGAAGTATTTCTTTAATAAAGAAACATTGAAAGTAGGATGCAACTGCCACTCGCGAGGAAGGTCTAATGTATAGACATCTTCATGTGGATTCTTGACAACGACAAAAGATCCCGCGAACTTCGATGAAAACTTCGCCGATATTTCCTTCGGAAGTGTGAAGTTTTTCGTACTTAACCAGACTTCTTCGTCGACTTGAAACTTCACTTGCCGCCGATGCTTGTTTACCTGCTTTGTGTACCGTTGCTGCGCCTTCTCGAGGTTGCTCTTTACTTGCTCCTCGCGCCGCTGCATTGCCGCCACCAACTCTTCAGCTGATGTTTGCCGTGTTCTTGGTCGTGCCGATGTAGAACTCCCTGCAAGAGTCAAGTCAAGAGGCCCTTCTGGCTCACGTCCGTAAGTCAGCAAGAAAGGCAATTCGCCGGTTGCCGAATGCTTCGTGGAGTTGTAGCAATACTCCGCAAGACTGAGCCACTCCGCCCAATCACTTTGGTCCGCGCTCACATAATTCCTCAAGTATTGATTCAGAACCGAGTTAACTCGTTCCGTTTGTCCATCTGTTTCTGGATGAAAGACGGTACTAAATTTTAATTTAGTCCCCAATTTTTGGAACAAGTGTTTCCAAAAGGCACTTGTGAACTTAGAGTCTCTATCTGAAATAATACTCCGAGGTAATCTATGTGAACGCCACCAAGTATCTAGGAACAACCGGGAAGTCGTGAACGCTGTTGCAGTGTCTAAGGTCGGAACAAACTTCACTAGTTTGCTAAACCGATCAACTATCACAAAAATCGCGTTGTATCCATTCGAGTCAGGCAGAGAGGTAATGAAGTCCATGCTAATGCTTTCCCAAGGTCTGGCTGGAATCGGCAAAGGATGAAGCAATCCTTGTTTCTTCTCATAAGAAACGCGATTCGCTTGACAGGTTACGCATGTTTTCACAAAGTGGGAAACATCGTCTTTCATGTGGGACCAATAAAACTTTTTAGCGATTATTGCTAAAGTGGACTTTTCTCCTTTATGGCCTGATAAGGGCACATCGTGAGATTCTTTTAACAACTTGGTCCTAAGTTTTCCTTGTCCCACATAAACCCGATTTTGCTTGAACATGAGTAAACCATGTCTTAGCTGCATGTTCTGCAACTTCACCCCTCGCTTGAGTTGTTCCAAGTATCCCTTCGCTTGGTCATCGCCCATGTAACCTTCACGTATTCGCCTCTCCAAGTTTGACTCCTTAGGATACATAGCTCGCAAAATCTGTGTTGACGATGGAAGATATTCCTCCTTGTGACTCAAGGCGTCTGGAACCACATTGTCCTTTCCCGCTTTGTGGATTAATTCCACGTTCATGAGCGCCAAGGTATCATGCCACCGTAGTTGCTTTGGCGTCACCCGATCTTGTATTTCAAAGTACTTGAGCGAAATATTATCAGTATATACTTGGGTTTTGTGAAGTCCCAAGTAATGCCGCCATTTCCTCAAGCAATGAACCACCGCGAACAGTTCCTTCTCGTGAGTCGGCCATCGACTCTCCGTCCCAGATAGCTTCTTGCTTTCATATGCTACAGATTTTCCATCCTGCACCAACACTCCGCCAATCGCATAGTCGCTCGCGTCCGTGTGCACCTCGAATGGTTTGTTGAACTCTAGCAGCTTCAAAACTGACGCCTTTGACAAAATAGCTTTGATCGTCTGAAACGCATCATCCACCTCCTTGGTCCAACTTACTTGTGCGTCTTTGCCCGTCCAGTCCGTCAGCGGCTTCGCGATCTTTGAAAATCCCTTCACATACTTGCGGTAGAACTGCGCCAATCCTAAGAATCGCCGCATTTTCTTCACTGTAGTCGGAGGCTCCCAAGTCACAATCGCGTCCACCTTCTGCATATCCGGGCCGACTCCTTCTGCACTAATTACATGTCCCAAGAAGTTAATGCGCTCCAAACCAAACTCACTCTTGTCAATGTTGGCAAACAGCTTATGCTCCCGCAGCTTCGTCAACACCACCCTTAGCTGCTCCGCGTGCGACTCCAAGGTTTTGGAGTAGATCAAGATGTCGTCGATGTAAACAATGACAAACTCATCCATCTCCTCACGAAAAATTGTGTTCATCAATGTAGTGAACGTCGAAGGGGTATTGCAGAGTCCAAATGACATCACCACGAATTCAAATGATCCGTATCTGGTTCGACAAGCGGTCTTCTCAACATCTGGGTCAACTATCCGGATCTGATAATATCCTGACTTCAAGTCTATCCTGCTGAAGTACTTCGCACCCGCTAACCTATCAAAGAGGTCATCTATCCTTGGCAAGGGATAGTTATTCTTCACCGTCATCTTATTGAGTGCACGATAATCTACGCAGAGTCGTAACTTCTCATCCTTCTTCTTTGCAAAAAGAACTGGGGCTCCATAAGGTGACTTGCTGGTTCGAATATATCCCCGCGCTAATAGCTCGCCGAGTTGCCTTTTCAACTCAAGGAGTTCCACCTGATTGAGTTGGTAAGGGGCTTTGGAAGGTGGTTCTGATCCTGGCAAGACCTCGATCTTGTGATCCACCACCCGCCTTGGAGGTAACTCAGCAGGTAACTCATCCGTCAAGACATCCTCAAACTCCTTAATCACTCCGTGAACCACCTCCGGAAGTTTAGTCGCGTCTCCTGATGTTTCCTCTTGTCCGTCACCCGTCATCAAATCTGCAACCCGCATCAAACACATGACTCCGTCGTTGAAGTCCATCTGTTTGCCTTTGATCAAATTCACTGCAAAGTCATCAATCTTCCGCGCCTTCCGGATCAGCCTCACTCCCAGCTTCCGCCCTTTAACTCTAACGTTTAACCTTAAAGGTTTCCGCCTAAGTTCCACTTCAAACCTGTCCAAGAAAGTGTTCTCCAAAATTGCATGGATATCATCCATCTCGCACACCGTGAAGTTCTCTGTGAACTCCAACTTTCCACACGCAAATCGTACGTCCAAGACCACTTCAGAAGTTTGGTACGTCTTGCCCTTGGCAAAGCGCACCTGAATAGGCTTGTCCGCCTTGGAGGTAGACAAGCCCAACTTCTTCACCAACTTTGGACTTATGAAGGAGTGAGTCTCTCACAAGAAAAGTAACATCACGGTTAGCAACCTTGGCTTGTAGAAACATCAATACCGGCGTCTTCTTCGTGATTCACAGTCATCTGGCCCTCCAACAAGTCCTTTGTAACAAATGCATTCATGCTACAGTTACTAACCTAAGGTTTCGTACACCCCTTAGCAATATGACCCGCCTCGCCACAATTGTAGCAAGTAAACTTAGCGCCATTGCCCTTCTGAGGTGTCTGCCCCTTAGGTTTTACTCCTGTTTGCTGCCGCTTTGCTGCCAAGGCAGAAGTATCTTTCCGATCCTTCTCACCCCCATCCCACTGTTGCTTGAAGCCCTTGTTCTTCTTCTGGAACTTGTCCGTGCTGCGTGGTTCAAAGGGTTTCTGTTGCTGGACTTCGTCGTCCCCAATTCGCTCCGCTAGCTTCAAAAGTTCGGCACTTGTCGCAGGTAGCTCCGGCATCCGAAAGAGAGCCTTCTCCGAGCTTGACTTGAGTCCCCCGATAAATATACATATTTTGGTCTCCTCAGTCCACTTGGAGAACGAGTCCAGCTTGGCACTGAACTCGCGCACATAAGCGCTTAAGGTCCCTGTCTGCTTCAGCCGAACTAACTCAACACCGTCCCGAATCCTTTGATACTCTAGAGTGAATCGTCTTGCGAGCAACTCCTTGAACTCTTTCCAACCAAGCGCCGAGACGGTCAAAGCATGTTCATCCCTGTATGCGGTCCACCAGAGAAGCGCATGGTCTTTCAGAAACGTAACCGCCCCTCTCACTTTGTCTGACTCTTGAGCCTGATGCGCTTCAAAGTATAGGTCCAACTCAGTTAAGAAATCCTTAACCTTGCGAGGCCGTCCTATACCTGTAAACGGAGTCGGCAGATTTGTCTTACAAAGCTTCCTGGTAGACGAGGAACTTCCTTGGCCTGCCTCAAGTTCAGCGATACGTTTATCCCTGGAGGCCATGCCTTCCTGCATGGTCTTCATCATTTTGATGAGTTCCGCATACAAGGCTCCTTGACTGTCCGTGCCTGAATTGTTGGACACCGCTGGCAAGACTCCATCTTGCTGCACCGATACCGCAGCTGGTACGGGGCTTCCTTGATGTTGGGACGAAGGTTGTTGGTTGTCGTCGCCTGACTGTGCCTCGGGGCTAGCTCGAGTCGATCTGTTCCCGTTAGCCGCTCCTCGTTTCTTGGTCATCCTCCTGGAACTCTGTCCATCGTCGGCCATCGCTCCAAGTGTTCACCTAGAAACGCTGATCCGCTTCGTGTCTCGCATCCCTCCTCAAGCGTCCAGCCTTCAACCGCTACCTCAAGTTCTCGCTCACCGAAGCGTCGGCTCTGATACCACTTTTCGCGCACCTATCGCCTTGTTGTGCCAGCGGAAGCTCTAGCTCAGTAGGTCGCAAACTTTACACCGCTAACCTGCAAACACAATCACAAGTTAGCGTCCATGCACCACTTACCTTAGTTCTGTTTGGTCCGGACCGGAGCCGGATCGTCTCCTTATTTATCAAGCTCAGCAGTTCCTAAGTCCCGACCTAGTCCCGCCTAGGTCGGTCCCAAACATGAGCAAGTCACAAGATGACTTGGAGCGGACTTCCCATAAAGTCCAGGGTCCTAAACGGTGCCTCCAGCACACCTAGCGGCCCAACCGCCCATGATGTCTGTCTGGGTCCAGGCTCCCGAGTGGTGGTCTACCCGCCGACTCGTTCCCTAGTCTTGCTCCAGCCCTTACATCGTTCCTAAGTCTAGACGTCCAAGTCTAGATCAGAACGTGCCTTGGAACTGGCCTAGCCATCACCTCATGCCCCCAGAGTCCGCCCGCCAAACCTTGGGGTCAGGTGACTCGTCCTGGCCCACCCAGGCATCGAGCCCTCCTCTTTGGTCCCTAAAAATTATACCAACCCGATTGTGGTTCGGCCATAACTTCTAGCTCAGAGGTCAGATCATGTAGTTCTAGAAACGGATTGTCTACCTCTACTAGGCATGATATCCAACTGTAGCACGTCAGACATAGCGATGTTACGTTGGATTGCTTATATTAGAAGCTTGAACCCAAAGCTGAAGCATATAAAAGGAAAGGAGAATATGGTCGCAGATATGTTGTCAAGAGCTCGATTTGTAGACGAGGATGTCATGATTTCAGAAGCTGAGGAAGAGGAGAGAAAGGATGCTCAGTGCCAGGTTAACCGACGAGCTGCGAACTTGGAGCCGTTGATGTTTAGAGAGGAGCTTTACACAAGTAGACTTCGTGACATAGGGTATTATCTGAGCTTGTTGGAGAGGCAAGAGAGATGGAGCAAAGTAGAGTTCAGAGAGATAAGGAAACAAGCTTACAACTATCTTCTGCATGATGGGTATCTTTGGAGACGGCCACAGAGGAGAGATGGGATATTCATACGAGTAGTGGACGATCTGCAGACTAAGCAGCAACTAATGAAAGAGTTCCATGATACCTTATGGGCCAGACATCGAGGGATTTGGGCTACCTACGTCAAGCTGAAGGAAAGGTATTGGTGGAAAGTGGGTTCTCGACTTGGTGGTAATGCCTCTGGGGTTATGGGGCATGCGATATTTGGTTTTGGCTCGTGAGGATCTCTCCAACTTTGTAGACGGACGAGCTTTGAGAACGAAGACCACAGAGGGGATATGTAAGTTTGTTCTTGAAGATATTATTTGTAGATATGGGTCTGTAGGAAGGCTACGTGCAGATAGAGGAGAACTACGTGGTACGGAAGCGAAAGAGTTTTTTGCTCGATATGGTGTGAAGCTCAAGCTTATTACTGCGATGAATCCAGAGGGGATTGACAAGAGCGAACGAGGACATCCATCAATAGTTCAGGCTTTGGTGAAAGCGTGTGATGGTAAGCATAGAGAGTGGCCTAGGTTACTCCCTTTTGCTTTATGGACAGATAGAACAACTCATTGTTCTACTACAGGGTACATGCCTGTTGAGTTAATGCTAGGACAGAAAACAATGATGCCAGCAGAAGAAGACTTTCCTACCTGGGCTACCTTGCCATGGGAGGACAATGTGGACCGTGTGCAGCTTCTCTCACTACGAATCAGACAGCTAGAATGTAGAGAGGAGGATCTCGCTGAAGCGCAGCGACGGCTGAAGGCGGCTCGACTTGGGAACAAGGAGAGGTTTGATAAGACTCATAGACTTTGACCAAAACCGATACAAGTTGGGGACTGGGTGTTGGTATACGACAGCACATTGGAGAACCAACACTCTACTGTTCGAAAGTTTTCGAGAAGGTGGTTTGGCCCGTACCTTGTCTCTGATGTACATCAGAATGCTACCTATTCCTTGCAAGAGCTAGATGACACGCCTTTAAGGCTTCCAGTTGCAGGGAAACGAGTGAAGTTATTCAAGAAGAGAGGGGCGACTTTGGAGCTAGCTGAGTTCTTAGGTTCTGAGCAGACAGGAGCAAATGAAGACTTTTCTGAGACGGTCGAAGAGAGCGAGGACGATTCGGAGGACCACGAGGATCGGTGACGGATTGGCACATACCAGAGGATGTGCAGGTTTGGGGGGGTGAATGTCGTATTGTACATAGGTCTATACAGTGAAAAGTATTGCAGAGAGACTTTTTTCTATATTGTGTAAAGGAAGCTGCCCTGCAGCTTAACAAGCTAGGCAGGAGCTAAGCTGGGGCTATGCTTGACAAGCTGCCCCCAAGCTTGGATTAGAATATCACCCCTAAAGGAGTCGAGAGACACCAAAATGCAAAGCTCGACGAGGAGAGCGACCTCATGCTTCTAGTTTTGACAGAAAGTGTTTTAAGCAATAGTTAGTACGAGTTTTAGGCTGTGAAATATGTGAAAGAGAGAAATCTGTCGATTCTGGTTCGTGACTCGAACTCAGAATCGGATAGCGTGAGCGTGTAGGTGTTCACAAATACTATAGTTTTGACTCCTTGTTCATTAAAAACGGAGTTGTATAGAGAAGTTAGTGTAGGAAAGACTAGTAAAGATCTTACAGAAAAATTTCTTCAGGTAAACATATGTACAAAAGTTTTTACCTTCTTGAACGGAACCAAAGGCCATCCCAGTGATAGGGCGCCTGCCTAGGAGGGAAGTGGTCTCAAGATCAATCCCCCCTGGCCTCTGGTTCCTATTCCGGCATGTTGGCCTCCTAGAAGGGAGTCTATGTTGGATATGCAGCCACGTCCTGCATATCTAGGGGCGGGAGACCAGTATCTCCCTTAATCGTGGGCTTCCTGGCCTAAGCCTCCGCATGCCATCCTGAATATACTATGGGAGATACCTGGTGTGCATATGGGGGGGCTGTGAGCCCTGTGGGGCAGCCTCATAAGTGTTGGGGCTTCGGCCTACATTGGATGGCTTGTAGTATATTCAGGGTGGCATCAAGATGGCATCGAGGGCACGGGAAATTTTTGCTGATTATTATGTACGCATAAGGACAGCAGAGGAACAGCTTTAGATGGGGCCTTAAAATTAAAGCGAAAGATTACAGTGGAAGCGGAAAACTACAGCGGAAGCGGAAGATTACCGCGGAAGCTTGAAGCGGAAGATTACAGCGGAAGCTTGAAGCGGAAGATTACAGCGGAAGCGGAAAACTACAGTGGAAGCGGAAGATTACCGCGGAAGCTTGAAGCGGAATATTACAGCAGAAGCGGAAAACTACAGCGGAAGCGGAAGAGTATCGCGGAAGCTTGAAGTGGAACTACAGTGGAAGCGGAAGATTACAACAGAAGCTTGAAGCGGAAGATTACAGCGGAAGCAGAAGATTGCCGCTGAAGCTTGAAGCGGAAGATTACAACAGAAGCTTGAAGCGGAAGATTACAGCGGAGGCGGAAGGAGGAGAATTAGAGTTTAAGAGGGGGGCAGCTTAGCTAAGGCCCTGCTTCTGATAAGTGACTGCGCTTATAAGGACAGCAGGGGGGCAGCTTAAGCTGGGGCCTTAACTTTTAGGTAAAATACCTGCGGCGACTTGGGATCGGGGGACAGTTTTTGCAAAGGAATGTTTTCTGAGAGAGCTGAAGGGGAACACGCAGGAGAAGCTAAGAAGCTGGGGAAAGATCAAATTGGAGACAGATTGAATTGGGAGACCATCGTAGGAAGAGGGGCAGGAGTTTTAAGCTTGGACGTCGTCCAATAAACTGTACGGAGGAGAAATTACTCTCAGGAGGCAGTTTTATTGAGAGAGATCGTTTGAAAATCTACGGAGGACTTTTGATCGACGCATGATCAAATTTCTGAGAGTTTCAGTTGAGGCAAAGAGAGGAATAAGATTCAGGGGTCCGAATTTCACTATTAGGTTCGAATTGAGACGTACTTGGTAGACTTTTGATTGAAAACTGGTTGACGGGAGAGAAAAGACACGCAGGAGAGAAAGAGGGAGAGATTTTCTTTACAGTTGAAGAAATTGCAATTGATGAAATTGCAATTGATGCAGCTGCACTGAAATAAAGTTATTTGGATCTTGAGAGACCTATCTGTGTACCTAAGGTGTGCTGGAGTGCTTGTTTTTGTAAACAGTGGACACAAGAGGCTGTGGTTTGAGATTTCATCGTTGGCAGCAATCTATTTTCCTTTCTGGTCGTTTTTCTCTGATCGGTCACAGTCAGGAGGTCCGTCCTCCCCAAGAAAGACTCTCAACTCGACATCTGGTGCTTCCACTAAGAGCTATTGGGGTGATTGATTTGGAGAATTGATTGGATTGAGAAGATGGATCACAGTGCTGCCGTACAGGGTGTAGCTGCTGCTCAAGATGCTCCTGTTCAAGGGACTCCTGGTCAAGATGGAATTGGCTCTCAAGGAGGGCCTACGGTGGTTCCAACAGCAACAGCACAGCCTGCTGTAGACACGTCTCAGATTCTTCAGACGTTGGCTGCCTTGATTCAGCAGCAGCCTGCAATTGGGGGAGCTGAGCCGAAGTCCACAAGAGCATTACAAGCAATTGTTGGTCGGTGTGGACGGTTTGATGGAAGAGATGTTACTAGATACTTGCGGGAGTATGTGGGTGAGATGGAGTTGGTCAGGGCACCTGAAGTTGAGGTAATTCTAAGCTTTGAGTTGACTGTTGTCCCTGAATTGAGAGAGAAGGTGAGAAATTTACAGAGAAGACATCTAGGTGGGTGGACTTTGTTTGAGCGTGCATTAAGAGAAGAGTTTCTAGAAGAGGACTCTGAAAGAGTCACCAGAAGAACTCTCATGGACTGGATAGAGTGTCAGCCTGGACGTTCCATGGGATTGAATGAGATAATTCGGGAGTTTGAGAAGAGGTACTCTCAGCTTTCTGGTCTAGAGAAGTTGACGCTGGATGCTAGGAAGACGGAGTTGTTCTTGGGGGCTCTGGATGAGTTCACAGCAGATAGGCTTTGTTTCATGTTGGCTGATCGAGGGACTGAAGGGGGAGTTACATCTGATTGGAGGAGAGTGGAAGAAGCAGTATCTACCCTTGCTAGGCAACGTCATGGTAGGATGGTGTTACAGCTAGAAACCTTACCAGAGCAGCAGAGAGTAGCTCCTCAAGTTCATGTAGCTCCTCCTGCATTACCTCAGGCACCTATTGTGATTCCTCAAGCACCCATAGTGGTTCCCCAAGTGATTGCTCAAGCGCCTGCAGTACCTATCCCAGCACAGAGAGGACCTAGACAGCAACAGCGACCTGCTGAGAACCGAAATCAGAATAACTTGATAGAAGAGCTCACTCAACAGCTGAGAGATTTGAGGGTTGAGATGGCAGACTTGAGGAGAGACCAACGACCAGTTGCGCCAGATGCTCGACCTGTAGGAGGAACCTTTACCAGGAGATGTATTTGGTGCGACAGTCCAGATCATCTCAGAGGAGACTGTCAAGACTTGGCGGTTGCTTTGCGAGAGGGCGTGGTCAACTATCAGAATAATAGGTTGTATTTCACCGCCACAGGGCAGCCTCTGAACACGTATTTTGGGAGAGGAGGAATGAGGAGTTCTCTTCCAGTACTTACTGGTGCGAATACTACAGCGATGACTGCGGGGCATGCGGAGGCTGATGTATATACTGGGAGAGTTGAGGTGCGCTCTAATCCAACTATGGTTGAGCAGGCTGTTGAGGTTCCGGTTGAAATGATGAAGAGAGGTGCTGAAAGCATTAGGAGAGCTACTGGATGGAGGGACCCAGTGGATGCAACTTCTATTCGAGCATTTTTAGAAGCGAGCAGTGAGCAAGATGCCATGGTGGAAGACAAAAGAAGACGGGATGCTTCTGATTTAGATGCAGGGGTACCAGAGGATAGTGACCGTCGGAGGGTTACGAGGAGGAGAGCAGCGGAACCATCACCATCTGTACCAGCTGGTAGATTTCCTGCTGCAGAGGATATACCTTCTACCTCTACAGCTCCACCACCTGCAGTAGATCCTATGGAAGGTGTACAGGATTTGCCACAAGAGACTACTACTCCAGATAGAGTACGGGGAAAGAGGTTTACAGCACAGGAGAAGGGAAAGGCTCCAGCTTACAAGTTAGCGGCAGACATCGAGACAACAACAGACTTGCGTGCTGTTCTAAAGCAACGCATTTTGGATGCTAGAGTTGAGTTTACTCTTCGTGAAGTGCTTGGTATCGCAAAGAGAGAGTTTCATGAGTTGATAATAGACATCATGAAGAGAAAGAGACAGGTATTGACTGAACAAGTAAGTAGTCAGATGGTTGGAGCAGTAGATGCTATTGGTGTTGATCAATTCAGAGATGATAAGTATGAGGCATGGGTTGCTGGTCCTGCTGTTATTGAGAACGAAGATGAAGAGTTTGAGGAGGATAGGTCAAGCGCGGACAGTGATTTCAAAGAAAAGCACTGGGCAAGAGCGACAACCGAGACGCAGGTTCGACTTGGGGACTTTCTGAGTCAGTACCTGCACTTGTGGATCACGGGTCAGAGATCAACATCATTTCCAAGGAGGTGTATGAAAAAGGACAGTGGCCAATCGAAAGAAATCATGGTTGGGTGCTTCGAGCTGCAAATAACCAAAAGGGTGAGTTATACGGAGCCTGTCCCAATATGCGTGTAAGGATTGGGGATGTAGAGGTTGATCAGCATTTCTTTGTATAGTCATCTGCCTCCTATCCTGTCATACTGGGCCAACCATACATCACCGCTGTTCGAATGGAGACAAAGGTGATGAATGATGGGTCTCATTATGCCAGAGTTCGGAGTCCTGATGATAAGTACTCAGTACAGTTTTTGACGGTTCGTTCAAGACATGAGCGGAACCGACAAACCCTTAGAGATTCTCAGACGAAGAGATGTAAGGGTTTTCACAGTCCACTCCTGTAGAGCGGGAAGACAGGGGTGTAGAACCTACTGTTGAGGTCCCGTCGGAGTTGGAAGCGAGACATGTACAAAGGTCTGGAGACAAGTGTGGTGTACAGAGTTGGCAGTTCGGATTGCTGATGTTTGAGGCAGATGGCTGGAGTCGATTTACAAGAGTTGAAGATATGAGGAAAAATACAAAAAGATGGATGGTGAACCACGTATCAGAGTTGTGGCGTGTAGGAGTTCTACCTGAAGACGAAGTAGTTTCTGGCTTGTTTGAAGAGTTTATGTCTGTACAGTCAGTTATTGGTTGGTTAGACAATGTGAGTAGATTGATGGAGGGGGAAAATAGTGTGGTGGTGATCCCTATCCACTCTCGATGCATATATGAGGAGATTGCTACATACATGCAGTTCTTTCCTCATCCGATGCAGAATAATGAAGGGAGAGAAGCAAGTTGTTGGTGTACACTCACTCAAGAAGCAGATGTCCATGCGAAGTACAAATCTGTACTGAGAAAGGTAAGACCGGTAGCAGCTCAACTACCTGCTAACTCCCAACAGCAAGTACAGTTAGTGGGGACTGAGCCTATATTGCGTGATCATAGACGAGTAGGACACCAGTTTACTGAGGAGACATTGAAAGAGCTCCAGATAGGAGGGGGTGATTTCTTGACTGAGGTCGAGAAGGCAGTGTTTGAACAGATGATAGTGAAGCATGGTAAAGCATTCTCTTTTTCAGCAGAGGAGATAGGTTGTGTGGACCCAAAGGTTATAACGCCTATGGTTATATTCACAATCTCTCATGTGCCTTGGGACCTGAAACCGATCCCAGTCCCTCGTGCTTTGTTGCCTAAACTCATCGAGTTATTGAAGGAGAAGGTACAGATGGGGATACTTGGGCCGTCTATGGGGCCATATTCTAGCAGGTGGTTCACTGTTCCCAAGAAGTCAGGAGCTTTGCGTTTTATTCAAGACTTACAGCCTGCGAATAACGTAACCATTCGTAACGTTGGGACGGGTCCTGTGATTGAAGAGGTAGCAGAGGCATTTGCAAGGAGAGCTATCTATTCGATAGGAGATCTATATTCTGGTTATGATCAGTTCCAGCTGGCTGTGGAGAGTAGAGATTTGACTACTATGCGTACGCCCCTGGGGTTGATGCGGATGTGTACTCTTCCACAAGGAGCGACGAACTCGGTGGCCCATATGCAGAATGCGATGCATAAGGTACTAAGGGAGTTTGTGCCTGATGTTACCATTCCATTTCTAGATGATATTCCTATAAAGGGTTGCGCGGTTGAAGACAAGGATGAAGCAGTACTTGCGAATGGATGTAGAAGGTTTGTTGTAGACCATATCAGGGATGTAGAACATATCTTGACTCGTCTGGAGGAGGTACATCTCACCCTGTCAGGAGCTAAGTCCAAGTTTGGTGTGTTTGAGATTTTAGTGGTTGGACATCTGTGTGGCATTTTTGGAAGGCGACCAAACCCTGAGAGGTTGAAGCTATAGCTAGGATGGCAGACTGTAAGAACATCACGGAGGTTCGACGCTTTCTAGGTGCTTGTGTATTTTATCGCTTATCCATTCCTCATTATGCTCATGTTGCTGAGCCTTTGTATGCATTATTGAGGAAGGGTAAGAGGTTTGTATGGACCTCAGTCCATAGAGAAGCTATGAATAGACTGAAGGAGGCTCTACAGTCTCCGCCTGTTTTGAGGAGAGTAGACTACGTGTGTGGGAGACCTATCATGATCACAGTAGATACTAGTCCTGTACGACTTACCTCTAGGTTTGGAGCTAGGATCTTGACAGAGAGGCAACGAGATTATCCTCAAGTGAAGCGTGAGTTGTGGGGAGCGGTGACAGCAATGAAGACAGACCGTGAGTTTCTGATTGGTGCTCATGTAGTTCTAGAAACGGATTGTCTACCTCTACTAGGCATGATATCCAACTGTAGCACGCCAGACATAGCGATGTTACGTTGGATTGCTTATATTAGAAGCTTGAACCCAAAGCTGAAGCATATAAAAGGAAAGGAGAATATGGTCGCAGATATGTTGTCAAGAGCTCGATTTGTAGACGAGGATGTCATGATTTCAGAAGCTGAGGAAGAGGAGAGAAAGGATGCTCAGTGCCAGGTTAACTGACGAGCTGCGAACTTGGAGCCGTTGATGTTTAGAGAGGAGCTTTACACAAGTAGACTTCGTGACATAGGGTATTATCTGAGCTTGTTGGAGAGGCAAGAGAGATGGAGCAAAGTAGAGTTCAGAGAGATAAGGAAACAAGCTTACAACTATCTTCTGCATGATGGGTATCTTTGGAGACGGCCACAGAGGAGAGATGGGATATTCATACGAGTAGTGGACGATCTGCAGACTAAGCAGCAACTAATGAAAGAGTTCCATGATACCTTATGGGCCAGACATCGAGGGATTTGGGCTACCTACGTCAAGCTGAAGGAAAGGTATTGGTGGAAAGTGGGTTCTCGACTTGGTGGTAATGCCTCTGGGGTTATGGGGCATGCGATATTTGGTTTTGGCTCGTGAGGATCTCTCCAACTTTGTAGACGGACGAGCTTTGAGAACGAAGACCACAGAGGGGATATGTAAGTTTGTTCTTGAAGATATTATTTGTAGATATGGGTCTGTAGGAAGGCTACGTGCAGATAGAGGAGAACTACGTGGTACGGAAGCGAAAGAGTTTTTTGCTCGATATGGTGTGAAGCTCAAGCTTATTACTGCGATGAATCCAGAGGGGATTGACAAGAGCGAACGAGGACATCCATCAATAGTTCAGGCTTTGGTGAAAGCGTGTGATGGTAAGCATAGAGAGTGGCCTAGGTTACTCCCTTTTGCTTTATGGACAGATAGAACAACTCATTGTTCTACTACAGGGTACATGCCTGTTGAGTTAATGCTAGGACAGAAAACAATGATGCCAGCAGAAGAAGACTTTCCTACCTGGGCTACCTTGCCATGGGAGGACAATGTGGACCGTGTGCAGCTTCTCTCACTACGAATCAGACAGCTAGAATGTAGAGAGGAGGATCTCGCTGAAGCGCAGCGACGGCTGAAGGCGGCTCGACTTGGGAACAAGGAGAGGTTTGATAAGACTCATAGACTTTGACCAAAACCGATACAAGTTGGGGACTGGGTGTTGGTATACGACAGCACATTGGAGAACCAACACTCTACTGTTCGAAAGTTTTCGAGAAGGTGGTTTGGCCCGTACCTTGTCTCTGATGTACATCAGAATGCTACCTATTCCTTGCAAGAGCTAGATGACACGCCTTTAAGGCTTCCAGTTGCAGGGAAACGAGTGAAGTTATTCAAGAAGAGAGGGGCGACTTTGGAGCTAGCTGAGTTCTTAGGTTCTGAGCAGACAGGAGCAAATGAAGACTTTTCTGAGACGGTCGAAGAGAGCGAGAACGATTCGGAGGACCACGAGGATCGGTGACGGATTGGCACATACCAGAGGATGTGCAGGTTTGGGGGGGTGAATGTCGTATTGTACATAGGTCTATACAGTGAAAAGTATTGCAGAGAGACTTTTTTCTATATTGTGTAAAGGAAGCTGCCCTGCAGCTTAACAAGCTAGGCAGGAGCTAAGCTGGGGCTATGCTTGACAAGCTGCCCCCAAGCTTGGATTAGAATATCACCCCTAAAGGAGTCGAGAGACACCAAAATGCAAAGCTCGACGAGGAGAGCGACCTCATGCTTCTAGTTTTGACAGAAAGTGTTTTAAGCAATAGTTAGTACGAGTTTTAGGCTGTGAAATATGTGAAAGAGAGAAATCTGTCGATTCTGGTTCGTGACTCGAACTCAGAATCGGATAGCGTGAGCGTGTAGGTGTTCACAAATACTATAGTTTTGACTCCTTGTTCATTAAAAACGGAGTTGTATAGAGAAGTTAGTGTAGGAAAGACTAGTAAAGATCTTACAGAAAAATTTCTTCAGGTAAACATATGTACAAAAGTTTTTACCTTCTTGAACGGAACCAAAGGCCATCCCAGTGATAGGGCGCCTGCCTAGGAGGGAAGTGGTCTCAAGATCAATCCCCCCTGGCCTCTGGTTCCTATTCCGGCATGTTGGCCTCCTAGAAGGGAGTCTATGTTGGATATGCAGCCACGTCCTGCATATCTAGGGGCGGGAGACCAGTATCTCCCTTAATCGTGGGCTTCCTGGCCTAAGCCTCCGCATGCCATCCTGAATATACTATGGGAGATACCTGGTGTGCATATGGGGGGGCTGTGAGCCCTGTGGGGCAGCCTCATAAGTGTTGGGGCTTCGGCCTACATTGGATGGCTTGTAGTATATTCAGGGTGGCATCAAGATGGCATCGAGGGCACGGGAAACTTTTGCTGATTATTATGTACGCATAAGGACAGCAGAGGAACAGCTTTAGATGGGGCCTTAAAATTAAAGCGAAAGATTACAGTGGAAGCGGAAAACTACAGCGGAAGCGGAAGATTACAGCGGAAGATTACAGCGGAAGCGGAAAACTACAGTGGAAGCGGAAGATTACCGCGGAAGCTTGAAGCGGAATATTACAGCAGAAGCGGAAAACTACAGCGGAAGCGGAAGAGTATCGCGGAAGCTTGAAGCGGAACTACAGTGGAAGCGGAAGATTACAACAGAAGCTTGAAGCGAAAGATTACAGCGGAAGCAGAAGATTGCCGCTGAAGCTTGAAGCGGAAGATTACAACAGAAGCTTGAAGCGGAAGATTACAGCGGAGGCGGAAGGAGGAGAATTAGAGTTTAAGAGGGGGGCAGCTTAGCTAAGGCCCTGCTTCTGATAAGTGACTGCGCTTATAAGGACAGCAGGGGGGCAGCTTAAGCTGGGGCCTTAACTTTTAGGTAAAATACCTGCGGCGACTTGGGATCGGGGGACAGTTTTGCAAAGGAATGTTTTCTGAGAGAGCTGAAGGGGAACACGCAGGAGAAGCTAAGAAGCTGGGGAAAGATCAAATTGGAGACAGATTGAATTGGGAGACCATCGTAGGAAGAGGGGCAGGAGTTTTAAGCTTGGACGTCGTCCAATAAACTGTACGGAGGAGAAATTACTCTCAGGAGGCAGTTTTATTGAGAGAGATCGTTTGAAAATCTACGGAGGACTTTTGATCGACGCATGATCAAATTTCTGAGAGTTTCAGTTGAGGCAAAGAGAGGAATAAGATTCAGGGGTCCGAATTTCACTATTAGGTTCGAATTGAGACGTACTTGGTAGACTTTTGATTGAAAACTGGTTGACGGGAGAGAAAAGACACGCAGGAGAGAAAGAGGGAGAGATTTTCTTTACAGTTGAAGAAATTGCAATTGATGAAATTGCAATTGATGAAATTGCAATTGATGCAGCTGCACTGAAATAAAGTTATTTGGATCTTGAGAGACCTATCTGTGTACCTAAGGTGTGCTGGAGTGCTTGTTTTTGTAAACAGTGGACACAAGAGGCTGTGGTTTGAGATTTCATCGTTGGCAGCAACCTATTTTCCTTTCTGGTCGTTTTTCTCTGATCGGTCACAGTCAGGAGGTCCGTCCTCCCCAAGAAAGACTCTCAACTCGACAACGGGCTGAAACATGAGTCTCAGACATAGGTCTGAGACGTGGGTCCGAGACGCAGACGAACCACAGGGTTCAACCCTGGGTCTGGACCACAGGTTTCAGAAAAACTGCTAAGTGTTGGAGCTCCAGGGACGTTTTAGGTCGTGGATGGAGCTACACGTAAGATCTCGAGGCGAGTGAGGTATCATTGGAAAGGTCTCGTCGAGAGCTTTCCAGTGATATATAACACTCCTCGATCTGACCTCTGAGCTAGAAGTTATGGCCGAACCACAATCGGGTTGTGGTATAATTTTCAAGGACCAAAGAGGAGGGCGGGGCCGCCGATCCCCAGAAGTATATATGAGGGGGGCTCGATGCCTGGGTGGGCCAGGACGAGTCACCCGACCCCAGGGTTCGGCGGGCGGACTCTGGGGGCATGAGGTGATGGCTGGACCAGTTCCAAGGCACGTTCCGATCTAGACTTGGACGTCTAAACTTAGGAACGATGTATGGGCTAGAGCAAGACTAGGGAACGAGTCGGCGGGTTAGACCACCACTCGGGAGCCTGGACCCTGACGGACATCACGTGCGGTTGGACCGCTAGGTGTGCTGGAGGCACCGTTTAGGACCATGGACTTTATGGGAAGTCCGCCCCAAGTCATCTTGTGACTTGCTCATGTTTGGGACCGACCTAGGCGAGTCTAGGTCGAGACTTAAGAACTGCTGAGCTTGATAAATAGGGGGAGACGGTCCGGCTCCGGTCCGGACCAAACAGAATTAAGGTAAGTGGTGCATGGACGCTAACTTGTGATTGTGTTTGCAGGTTAGCGGTGTAGAGTTTGCGACCTACTGAGCTAGAGCTTCCGCTAGCGCAACAAGGCGATAGGTGCGCGAAAAGTTCTAACACACATCTTGATAATCCAACAAATGGCGTCACCAAATGATGAACATAGACGATACATCTATGTGAAAAAGCTGTTCATTGCATTTCAATCCTCTCTACTCCATGCTTATTTTAAGTCTTGTATTACACATTGTCGCATACTAATTAAGACATCAATTCACTCTTGATTACATCATTATTCCTCCATCGGCTCCTCTCTTGATCTCTGTTTTCTTCAACTAAAAGATACAATTGTTCTTTCATACTTGTTATTGGTTTGGCTCTCTTACCCTACCAGGAGAAAACACCTCATAAAGTTTAAGTCAAGAGTTGATCAAAACCACATTCATCAGTCCAAACTATCCATATCATATATTTATATCACACACATCATTTTGATACTATGGTTATTGGACAAAATCCGATTACACTCTTCCGTTATGGATGCATGTCTCAATAGTGTTCAACACGTTCATCAAAAATTGTGTGGTGCCCACAAATTATAGGATTCACGAATTTTTGAAATTTTTGAGATTAATAACTTATTTGTATAACTGAAGAAGCGTTGTTACTTAAGACTACGGCTTCCTTAGCAGGAAGATGATCTTAAGGGCTGTTTGTAATAATAAGTTGACTTCTTCGGAAGACGACCGTCTTCCGAAGAGCGTCTTCTCGGTGGTGTCTTCGGAAGACGGAAGACAACCATCTTCTGGAAGACGGCGGAAGACACGCATCTTCCGGAAGACGGCAACCATGGAAGCTTAACCACGTAAGGAGTAGGTGCACCCACCAGATAGCACCGAATCGGGTAGGTAGGTCAGGAGGGTCAAAACTCCTAAACTGCAGGGAAGATGCACAGGAAGCGCATTAGCACAGAAACCTACCTACTTCTCGCATCGAGAGATTGACGACCGAGAAGATCGATTTAGGCAGCGAGTTGATTTGAGTGAGGAAATCAGCGAGTGAAATCAAGTGAGGTTAGGATCGATTCGAAGCTAGAAGAAAGGCGAAGTCGAATTGCTGAGCGCAGAAGAGTGTCAAGCTGAAGACGGTTTTCTGTGAGCTCTCGGAAGCTGACATTGGAGGGTGACTGAGTGGAATCGAAGGTGGACTTGAGGCGTAGCTAGAAGCTGACCGCGGAAGTAGCCTTGTGAGGTCGCATTGGAGTTGGGACTAGAGCCAGAAGCGCGCGGAAGATCGAAGACAGCTCGGGAAGTCGACAGAAGACAGTAGAGGTTCTTCCCATGTTCTCTCCCCTTCTCCACTGCTTCTCGCCTTTGTTGGTATCCTCCCGTGCTTCCCCAGTGGTTTGCAGGCAGCCTGATCGATCGATTCCCTCATCCCCATTTTCCTATTGTGACATTGGACGCGGAAGCGCTGCCCAATTTCTGTCAGACATCTTCTTGATTCTTCCCGAGTTCAATTCGAGCTTCCCCACCTTTCGACCTCAAATTGACGATCCCAGCTATCAATTTCCCTACCCTACTACCCCTCTACTCTCGAAACCTTGAATAGAAGACACTTCGAAAGATTGGAACATCTTTGGAAGACTGTCTTCGGAAGACGCTTCAGTAGCTTGACTGTCTTCGGAAGTCGACTGTACACAATTCGTATCAAGAGTGGATTTGCTTGGCTTTGGTGTTCAGAGAGGCTTGGTATGAATCTTGAGTGGCGTGGTGAGTTCTTTTGTTATTTCGAGAAGTTGGAAGTCGGGAACTAGGCCTGCGCCTCCCAGTCTTCCAAGCTTCTCAAATCCACATCTTCCTAGAGAGACTAGAAGACTGGAAGGACTGGCAAAATGTGCGAGAAGACGTGAGGGTCCATTTCGGGTCTCTTCTGTCCGACCCATAGCAGTCCATTCCTCCTTCTTCCCGAACCTAGGAGAGAGTCGTGAGAAGACTTGCTGGCAGAATCTGGAGAGAATGGTCAAGGATCATGTCTTCTCATCGAGCAGCAAGCTTCTCTGAGTTCGTATGAGAGGTGAGAAGTCAGAAGAACAGAGTGCAAATGTCTTGAGTCTGTTGTGAGGATAGATTGCACGTAGGAAGAAGAAACAGGTGAGACCAATGAAGGGAAGCCTGACTTCGAGAGGTCTCCCGAGAAAGACATTGAATCGGAAACTGTCTCGGGTGTCTTCCCAGAGACCACTGTCATCGCAAGAGCCCGCAACTATCCTCTGAATCTGTTATGCACTTTACGTTTCACGAATCTTGTATCTTTTGAAAGGAAGTAGGATGTAACGCAAGGTGGGTTGTCTTCTTGATAATCCATGTGAGGCCTTGCTTAGATAGGATTGTTTAGATATAGCTCGGAAGACGAGAGCTATCTAGGAAGTACTGTTAGAATCCTGGAAGACGGAATAGTTGTCTTCTAGAAGACTAGTTTCGTCTTCTGAGAGCAGAAGCTAGACTGTGGGCACTTGGGAAGGACTGAGCCTTCAGCTCACAGTAAGTGCGTGTGGCTTAGTGCAACAGATCTTCCAGTATGTCGATGCATCCTCGAGGATTGGTGCTACTCGTAGCAGAGTTGACCGAGACCACTCCCTTCCTCATAGAGTTGGGTCTCGACTTCTTCCTATGGGATTGGAACCTCACCGACCAAGGACTTCTGGAGGAGGTGTGGGCAGCGTTACCACCTCGCAACCGTGTACCTGCGAAGGCAGGAGTAGCTCGAGGAAGACCATCTTCCTAGACTGAACATTGGTGGCGTAGGGCCTTCTACAGACCAAAATCTGAGGACCACGGGTATTGGCTCGAGAAGAAGATCTTACCCACGATCGTGAGTGAGTGACATGTGCCTGGAAGCACAACTTGCCTCTTCATGGAGGACACGCAGGGAAGGAACGGGTGGAAGATCGAATCTTACCGGGAGCCGAGGAAGCGACTTCTGGCGAAGTTGTTTCTGCATCTCTTTCCCAAGAGGAAAGCGCAGAAGACGAGGTATCTTGGAGATAAGGACGTGGAGTTCCTGGAAGCCGTGTATGCTGGAGAGAATGTCAACTGGGGCTCATTCTTCCACGTATATGTACAGGCGGAGCTAGCGTACTTGGGTATCCCGGCAGCAGGGCACTTGACACCTTTCATGTGTTACTTGTACGTAGCCATGGGGGATCTCACGGAAGGACAGTTAATGAGATATGGACCAACAGGGCAACAGGAGACGAAGGAGGAGACCTCGAAAGACAACGACCGAGCAGCAGCCGCAACTCTCCCTCCCACTCTGATGCCGTAGCTGAGACCGAGCACTCATCTGAAGACGCTTCTGGTGAGGGAAGATGACTCCAGTGGGTCGGAAGACGCCACGCCTATGAGGAAGATGGGTTCTAGAAGTGTACCTAGGAAGCTCACCTCCCTCATTCATTCAGGATCGGAGTCTGACTCGGAGGAAGAGCCGCTGAGTACTCGATCGGAGCAGAAGACCGCTTCTGCAACACCGGGGAGTCTTCCGAAGACTCCAGAAGACGAAGGATGGATGGACACTCCTACTGCGATGCGAGGAAGCGCAGTGAAGAGGACCGCTTCTACCAAGGGGAGAGATCTTCCACCCCGGAATATGAGAAGAGAAGCTTCTTCTCGTGCGCAGAAGATGAAGGTCATTGTGGTGGAAGAGGCATCCTTGCCTCTAGAAGACAAGGTCGACACCTCAGAGCGAGTAGTGGAGATGAACTTGTATTCCGCAGGAAGAAGACTGGAAGAGTTCAGCGCCTTCTTCCATACAGAGATCCAGCCCGCTATGGAGTTGCTGGAGAAGAGAGCGAAGGCTCAGGAGAGGCCTTTGCAGTCAGGATTCGGTCTGTGCACCTTGCTGCGACAGGAAGAAGACCAAAAGAAGACAGAGGCGTTGGAGGCTAGTCTCCGCACCACGGAGAAGCTCGCAACGAGATACAAGACGGAAGCAACCGCTTCTACCAAGGGGCTGGTGCAGCTTCGGAAGAGCAACCAGGAGATGCAGACGCGTGTACAGCAGCGCGACCATGAGGTCCTCCGAGTGCGAGAGAAGATCATCACCCTCGTAGAGGAGAAGATGACATGGACGACGCAGCAGGAAGCCGCAGAAGGGCGAGTTGCAGCTGAGAAGACGCAGCGAGAAGCAACGGAAGCTCGTGCGCAGAAGATGTTAGCACAGTCGGTGGAAGCGCTTCGGAAGAAGTTTAACTTCACCACGGGTAGGAAATTGCTTACCTTGGCTAGAGGATGGGATAACGAGTCCAAGACAATGTTGGTGGAATGCCGGGAGAGCATGTTCAGGTATTTGGATCGGCAAATAGAGAGAGTGAAGACACTCTATGATCTTCCCTCGCTTCCGACACCCGCAATTGCATCTTCTCAAGCTCCAGCACCATCGACTAGATCCGGATTGGAGAAGGAGGAGTTCGACCTCGCTGTGCACTTGGTAGTGACAGCGGTGGCAGCTGAGAAGACCTCGGAAGACACCCCGGAAGACAAGATGTCTTCTGAAAGACAGGAAGACGAGCCGTCTTCTCAGGTATTCCGCGTGGAGGAAGCGACTTCCGGACCACTATGAGGTCACCATGGTCCCTAGTACCGAGCTGATGCTCCAGAAGAGTGAGGAAGCATCGGTCGACTCCGCTTCCCAGAAGACGTTTCTGTCTTCCGAAGCAGAAGGCGAAGCCGAAGAAGACGCAGCAGCAACGACAGCAGGGCCAGCGAAGAACGATGAGGAGGAAGCCACCTCAGTGACACCCGAGGTAACTACAGGGTTTTCTAGCTTATCAGAAGCCGCGTTAGGAGCTCCGATAGGAGCAGATCAGATAGAGGTTATCTCCGAGCAATCAGAGTAGATAGTAACCAAAGTTGACAATTCCAAATTTAGTAGGACCGAACATGCTATCTTAAGGGTGGCAGTTTTTAGTGTAAAATTAGTTAGGATACCATGTGGCAGCATAGGTAGCGTAGGAGCAACAAGGTGGATGGCTAATTAGGAAGGAGAACCGCTTGCATGTGGGGTGGCAGTCTCCTGACAGCGCCCATCTCTCCCTGGTGATCGTCTCCTTTGTTTCTCATGGCAGCGGCATAAGTAGGATCGAAGGGTAGGAAATTGAGCACACATCTACACATTGTACGTTGCAGAGAGTCTACACACACAGACATTTTTACAGTGTAGACTGAGAGCACATCGAGCACATGATGTACAGTGCACACTACACCCGTGGTTGGAAACATACGAATAGTCTGACAATACACATGAGGGGTCTGCATGCTCGTACCAACAGTGGTCCGAAGATGTAGATAGAGGTAGTGGACAGTTTAGGAACAAGGAACGGCATCCTCGTGCAGTCTTGTTAACTAGGCTAGTGTGTCGAGGAGTAGGAGCAAAAAGTAGAGGGAGTGAGCTTCCCAATGCCAATGTGACTTCTTCTCGAGGAATAGATTGTTGATTTGAGTGCAGAAGCTTAATCCGTGTCTTCTGGGTGGTGGGTTTCTTTGAATTCGATCCCAATTATGCATGGGAAGTGTTCTCCTTGAGTGGCGGTGACTGTCAGCAGTTGTGGAAGTGTAACTTGGCTCGTCCAGTGGAGCACTTAGGATCCGCGTACGGACGGTCTTATGGGTAAGGGATCCCAGAAGACAGAGTAGTCGGAGCAGCAAAGAGAAGAAGAAAGAAGCCTTCTTTTCGCAACAGAAGACGACATCCTCAAGTAGAAGACGGTGCAACAGTACTCACATTTGTTGTCTTCCTCCCCAAACTATTACAAGCAGGGATGGCTTGTTAGTCAGGATCCGGACTAGAAGCCTGTCGGAATCTTAATTTCTCCTTTTCATCTTGTTTTCTCTTGTTTGGATTTTCTCTTCTTCCCATCTTCTCCCATCTTCCCCATCTTCTTACCTTCTTCTAGTGAGCTTCCGAGACTTCTATTGAACTTCCGTGAAGGTGAATGTCGTTGTAGTGCTACAGGAAGACCATTTTCGTAGGCAGAAGCATGGGAAGGCTACAGGGGGCATACACCCTATGATTGATCTAACCCGTTGTAATGTGAGTGGAAGAGTAAGGTGTAACGACCGTTGCTAGTCGACTTCTGTGGAGTAGGGCAATCTTCTGGAGGTGTGAGAAGACGAGCTGAATCCCCAGAAGACGAGAATCGCTTCGGGAAGATGGTATCGAGAAGACTGAAATAAGTGACCTGGAAGCAAGAAGATCGTCTTCTCGAGCTTCTCTGTGAATAGTTGTGTGATATTTTAGTTAGTAGTTGTTTGTTTAGTTCCAGAGCACCTTTTTGCGTGTCTGGAAGACGCGTGGTTTTGTGAGAAGACGGGATTTCTAGACAAAACCAGTGTGTTTGTGTGTGTGAACAGATCTTAGAACTTAGAGCAGCGTTACTTGTGCAAATCCTCTGTGGGAACGATATCTTGTATACTAAATGGGCAAAAAGAGTAATCATGCGTCACTACATGAGTTGTTTGTTATTTCGAGAAGTTGGAAGTCGGGAACTAGGCCTGTGCCTCCCGGTCTTCCAAGCTTCTCAAATCCACATCTTCCTAGAGAGACTAGAAGACTGGAAAGGCTAGCAAAATGCGCGAGAAGACGTGAGGGTCCATTTCAGGTCTCTTCTGTCCGACCCTTCTTCTTTCCAAACTTAGGAGAGAGTCGTGAGAAGTTTTGCTGGCAGAAATCTGGAGAGAATGGTCAAGGATCATGTCTTTCCACCAAGCAGCAAGCTTCTTCTGAGTGTGTATGAGAGGTGAGAAGTCAAAAGAACAAAGTGCACATGTCTTGAGTCTGTTGTGAGGATAGATTGCGCACTGTCGTAGGGCGTGAAATATGGTCTGGGAATACACGGGGTATCTGGCTGTAGAGAGATACAACTGGATCTATGACCTAACCGATGAAAACTTATGCTCTCAATATCTAATCTATCAGTGTTTTTTGTAGGTTACTAGCGAGCTAACTTGACCCAAGTGTAGCACATGTGCATCACACAAATGACTCGGAGCTCGATTCCACTCTAGATAAAGGCAAGGCTCATACACGGTACGTGTTTGCTTTAGATCCCAAGCACTCTTCATACAATCTCTCATCCACATCCGCTTCACTACTTCTTCTCGACAAACTACCTAATTGTAGCCTCTGACCTTCTATTGTTCGCTGATACGAGTTTGCTCAGGAGATGTCCACAGCAAGGACCGCCTACTACACAAGCTTCCCAACGATACAAGACATATCGGCAGCAAAACAGCTAGAAACTCGGGGCGTGATACCGAGGATAACGGTACCTCAGCTTCAGCAAGACGTGGCACCTCCACTGAGCGTGATAGCCGTACCAATCTCACAATACAGCCTCCTTGTCATCCACACGACACCTCCAAGAAGCACACCTCCCATCTTCAAGTCGTTTTTGTTCAACTCCAACCAAGAAATTTCAGCAAAATCTCTCTACGTCTTTCTCGCCCCGCTGCAAACTGAACTTTGACACTCTCGTGCCTTCACCTCGATTATCCAATCAGGCTCAAACTCCACAGGACATCCCCTCTGACCCTTCTCTACTACTGTATGAAATTTCAGTCTCAGATCTGACCCCCAACTGTTCGCGATGAATCAAGCCACCCGCCTGTGCTAACTTCTGAGCTTTACAGATCTCGATGGCCAAAATCCTAGATCTCCACACATTCTCTTATCCAATTGAACTGAAATTTCACATGTGACTAGCTGATAGGGCACACTCTCATCCTGGAAAGTTTCACTCAGAGATCCAATCCCATGTGCACGGAGCAACTCAAGCTTTAAATCCAAAGAAAGCGGGTTTTCTCATACCTCTCAACTGTAACAGCCAACTTCAATTGATCATTTCAGGAGCAAATCCAACCCAAATGTAGGATTGTTTTACATCAATACAACCAGCACGGAGTGAACTACTCGATCCCCTTGACAGCTCCTAAAGATCACCTCTCAAACTCCCGGATCACTCCAAAACGTGGCTCGGGGTACCGATTTGACCTCCTGACTTTCAACGTCCATCACTCTCTCCTCAGAATTCCAAATCGCCTGATCTTTGTCTCCAGAGTGTAGCCCGTCTCGAGAGCTTTCCAACAAGACCACTCACTCCTCAAATGACCCCCGGGAAGACCTCCAAAACCCTAAAGCCGTCTGCAGATCTGGAATGGCGTTGATTGGTCGAAAATAGACCAATAAGAAACAGATCTGGAAACCTCTTTTGTCCTTTACTTGGTACCCTAGAACAACTATGACCTAGCTACCCTCTCATGCCTTCAAGGCATTGGTCCCAACCTTAGTTAATTACCCTCGTCAAACTATAGAGATCTTACTTAACACTTAAGATTCAGTACAAGGTCAAGATGACGACCTGGAACCGATTTACAATGAAAGGTACTACAAAAGGAAATGGAGAAGCCATCACTTGATTACAGTACTCCTCCCCAAAGTTCCTTGCGATCCACGCACGATGATTGATCTTCCGCCGACAGTGACACCGAACATCCACCCAGACGTTGAAAGGGATGTTGGCTGGATAATTCAAGTCCATTGGCCCTCCTCAAAGTAAGATGTACACTGTCAAGTCCCAGTCTTCTCCATACGTGACGATTGGTAAGATCACCGGAGTAGGCGAGTCCATCATCCTCCCCATGAACTCTTCTCCAAAGTGGGCGACGAACCACTGTCGAAAGTGATCGCGGTGGATCAAGTGAAGCTTGATATGGAACGGGTTCGGAAATGGCAGATTTGGAACTCGATTCAATCCTCCATCCATGAATACAACACTTGCCGCTCCTTCTTATCACGTAAGACACTAAGACACACTCATGAAAACTACCCCAAAGAAGAATGCCTCACAAACCCCCAACCCACTATCTTATACCTATGTTGACAACAAGAGCCATTCACGCGAACGTTCACGGATCATTGAGTCGGCACATCTCGTTATCGTGCGATCTCACATCCAGATCTCTGTGAACGTGACACCTAATACTCTCTCATGCGAACTACACAAAAGGTTCACCGAACACAAAAGAAAACACAACACCCGTTCTACACTGAATTCACATGTGGGACGTCTCACAACACGACATCCACCCCCTCTAAACCTGCGCATCCTCCGGCATGCGCCACAAACACTTACAAGTTGTGGACGGCATCACACCACGTCTTCGTCGTCTTGAATGATGTCATAGTTATCAGCATCCTCAAGAACCAAATCATCCTCGTCGTCGTCCAAGAGATCAAACTCCGCTCCGACTTCTTCCACGCTTATCTCTTCATCTCGCTTCTTGAAGAGTTTCACACGCTTTCCTGCAATGGGAACTTTGAGCTTTGATCCATCGAGCTCCCGAAGTGAATATGTAGCATTGTCATGTACAACAAGAACCACATATGGTCCAAACCACCGCTTAGAGAATTTTCTAAGAACACTGTGTTGGTTGTCCAAGCTACAATCATACACCAACACCCAATCGCCTTCCTTAATCTCCTTTGGCCGCAACCGATGACGCTCATCAAACCTGCCCTTATTCTTCAACCGAGCCTTTCTCAACCTATCAACTGCAATCTCTATGTCCTCGGGTCTTCTTTCCAGTTGACGAATCCGAAGCGCAAGAAGATCCTCCTTAGACATATTATCCTCCCAGGGTAGAACGCTCCAAGTAGGAATGTGCTCCTCAATGGGCATGATAGGTTTTTGCCCTTGCATTAGCTCTGCTGGCATGTACCCAGTCACTGAACTATGTGTGCAGCGATCAGCCCATAAAGCAAAAGGTAAGAACCTTGGCCACTCCTTCACCCTTCCTCTACAAGCTTTCACAATGGCTTTAACAATAGGAGGATGACCTCGCTCACTCTTAGCATTCCCTTCTGGATTGTAGGCCGTAGTAAGAGCTAGTTTCACCCCGCATCTCTCAAAGAACTGCTTAGCTTCGAGAGTATTCAGCTCTCCACGATCTGCTGTAATCTTCCCAACACACTCGTACCTACAGATCACGTCCTCCAACAAGAATCTGCAAACTCCTTCAGTGGACTTTGTACGTAAAGCTCGTCCTTCCACTTGATTGGATAGATCCTCTCGTGCAAGAGCCAGATATCGCATTTGCCATATCCCCACTGGCATGATAACCAGATCTACTACCCATTTGTAATGGATTGCAAGCGGATACGTAGGGTGCAAACCATCTCGATGTCTGATCTCTGAGTACATCTGACAAGTCTGACACGATTCTACAAACCTCACAACATCTCTATACATATTACGCCACCAGTACCTCTCCTTGAGCTTTGTGAAGGTCGCATAAATACCTCGATGTCCAGCCCATAAACTGTCATGGAACTCTCGAATAAGTTGCGTCTGCATCTCCTTCTTACACACAAGTCTTTGTGGTGAATCAACATCTCGCTTAGATCGCTTCCACAGATAACCACCTTGTAATAGGTAGTTGTATGCCTTCTTCCTGACCTGTTTGAAGTGTATATCACTCCACTCATGGTGCTTCAGCAACGTGCTAAGATAACGCCCAATATCTATCCATTCACCCTCGTACAACTCCTCTTCGAATGGTTTTGGATACACTGCTTCTCCCTTTTGTGCTCTAGAAAAGACAGTAGTGCCAACATCCTCTGTGTCCTCGATCATATCTTCCTCTCCTTCATACCTTGCTCGAGACAACATATCTGCTACTGGGTTATCCTTACCAGCTATGTGCTTGAATTCAGGATTCAATGATTTGATGTACGCTATCCACCTTAGCATAGCAATATCAGGAGTGTTACAATTCGTAATCATTCCCAACAATGGCAAACAATCAGTCTCCACAACCACCGATGCTCCAATCAGGTAATCTTTCTCAGCCTTCATAGCTGTAACCACCCCCCATAGTTCTCGCTTCACCTGTGGGTACTTCCTTTGTCGCTCACTCAACACCTTTGCGCCGAACCGCACAGCAAACCTGTTCCCTTCTTCATCATCTTGCCCCACAGCCCATCCAATTGCTATAGGACTACTATCAACAGTCAGAACTACAGGTTTACCCCCTTCATAGCTGACTCTACGAAGTACAAGCGGGGAAGACAACAGTTCTTTTAGCCTTCGAACTGCCTCTGAGTGCTTCTCGTCCCACTTAAACTTCTTGCCTTTCCGAAGCAAGCCGTATAAAGGATCAGCAACATGTGCAAAGTGAGGAATCCAAACATGATAGAATACACAAGCCCCTAAGAACCTCCGTACTTCAGTTTGCGAACTACATGTATCCTTCATCCGTTGGATGGCATCTACCTTACTCGGATCAGGCCTACGACCAAACCATCCACACAAATGTCCCACAATCACAACCTCTCGCACTCCAAACGAGGACTTAGCTCCTGATAACGTCAAGTGGACTTCCTCAAGACGTGATAATATCTTATCAACATCTGCAATGTGATCAACAACAAACTTACGGCACCCCCTCTGATCTGTCGCTTCATCCTTCTCCTCCTCTGGACAACCCTTGATTGGAATGTCATCCAAGAACGGCATTGTCTTCTCCGGAATAAAATCTCGTAAGATTTTATTCATCCCATTCATCATGTGCGCCACTGAGTTAGTAGCCCCTTGTGGTAATGTGCACATCCTTACCAGTCCCAACGGAGTCCTCATAGTGGTGACATCCCTACTTCTTTCGGCAAGTTGAAATTGATCGTATCCGGAGTAGAGATCTCCCACAGAATAGATCGCTCTTCCAGCAAATGCTTCAGCAAACTCTCCTACAATCGGTCCTATCCCTGTATTCCTGATAGTCACTTGGTTTACTGGCTACATATCTTGAATGAAGCGTAACGCTCCACTCTTTTTCGGAACTGTAAACCAACGACTGGAATACGGTGCAAATGAAGGTTCGAGAATCTTCATCTGCATTTTCTCCTTTAGAAGCTCCATAAGCTTAGGTAGATGAGCCCTAGGTACAGGGATTGGCCTCAAGTCCCAAGGTGCATGCGGCACTGTAAAGATAATCATTGGAGCTACTACGCTCGGATCCACGCATCCTATCTCTGAAGCTTCAAAAGAAAAAGCCTTCCCATGCTTACTCAACATCTCTTTGAACTCTCGCTCTTCAATAGGAAAGAGAAAATCTGCGGATCCTACCTTCAACTCCTTGAGCGTAGCTGCAGTAAACTTGTGACCCACTTGGCGAGGATCCCTTAAGCTCTTCTCCTTCGAAGCTTGCTGAACTTGGTTGTTGGAGTCATCAGGTAAAGGTTGAGCTACAGGCTTAACCTTTCTATCCACCGTTTTGTACTTGGTTTCAACCCTGACTTCTGGTTTCTGGAATGACTCTATGATCGAGTAGAGCTCTCTAGAATTTATTTCCACCAGTTGATCTTCACTCTTTTTCTCAATCTTCTTAAGCTCCTCCAAAGGATCCTCTAATCCCATCTCCATGTAAACACCGGCTATTCTATCCTCCTTGTCAAGTACACACATTCTTTTTAGATCTTTCTCAACTCTTTCCACAGCCTTCCGCTCCCACTTCTGTAGATCAACAAGCTGCGTATATAAAGCAAATCCACCCTCAGAAAATCTCACAACTCCTGTACAAAAGGCACTTCCCTTCGCTGGCGAGAGTACCTCCTTCTGTGTATCGGTATCACCATACCCTCGCTCTATGGTGACCCTATGCGAAAATCCTTAAACTCTTCAGTGACTTTAGGAAGAGAACCACTCCGCAAGTTCTCCCGATTGCGCTCATGGTTAGGCGGTACAGTTAGAAACTGCACTGCTCTCTTACCGTCTTGATTTCTGATCCTAGCATATGCAGACCCATCATCCAGCACCTTGGTCTCCATCCTTACAGCCGTAATGTATGGCTGTCCAAGAATTACCGGATACGAAGTAGTGTCTTGAACAAAAAAGTTTTGCTCTATGACTACATCTCCAATCTTTACCCTTACATCCGGACAAGCACCGTAGAGTTCTCCCCGTGTGTTGTTCGCTGTCCGGATCATCCAACCATGCTCTGTGTCAATGGGCCACTTCCCTCGCTTATAGACATCTTTGGATACGATGTTAATCTCAGATCCATGGTCAATGAGAGCAACCACCGGATCTACCAAATCTCCTATCTTCACCAAGGTCTCCGTAGTACCTCTAGCCCAATGTCTCCTAGTATAATAACTGGGAACCCTATCATCTCCCTCATCTTCATCGACAGCAAATCGAACCTTATGACTGGTGCAATATTTAGCTAACTCTTGCTCCTCCTCCTTCGTTATTCTCGTATCTAGAGCGTTTGTCATAGCAGTCTCTCCTGTCAACTGCCTCTTCCTCTTGATGGTGTCAATAATGACATCATGGAACTCCTTCTTTGCTATTCCAAGGATCTCTCGTAAAGTAAACTCAATCTTTGCGTTGAGCACTCTCTCTTCTAACACCCCCTTCAAATCTGTAGCAGCTTCAATATCCGACTGCAGCTTGTAGGTAGCAGGCTTACCTTTCTTACTCCTTTCTAACCTCTCTGTAGTAGATGGTGGAACTTCCTCCATAGTCTCTTCTCGCACCGGCGTTGTATCTAGCCTAGGTTTCTCACCTCGTAACTGCCTCTTAGGAGTACTTCTCTCCTCACTAGGACCAGCATCATCCCTCCTACGCTTCTCCTCCATGAGAGCCTCATGTTGACTCTTTGCCAAGTAGGCGTGTACAGACATTGTATCTACTGGATCACTCCATCCAGTAGCACCTCTGATTGTCGTGGCCACCTTGAGTAACTCACCCCTTGTTGCTTTTCCTTTCTCCATTGTGGTCACAGCATGACTCCATATTTCACTCGCCTTTACTTCCTCTTCAGAAGTACTATCTCTATCTTTCACTACCTCAACCCCATAGGTAGCGGCTTTTACTGATACCTCAGCATGTTGTGAAAGATAATCCTCTAAAACTTGCCTCATCCCTCCTCTTCCAAAGTTAGTTTTGAGGATCTCACCTGTCTCCTTCAAGGCAACCTTCCCCTCCTTCCAGTAGATCACCCCTTGCCGTAGGATGTCAGCAAAGTCTCCGCACTCCTTCCGGTGATGTTCAGTGCTATCGCACCACATACATCTCTGCACATACCCTTGCTTTGGAGCGGTTTTGCCCTCAAGTACTCCTCCTTTCTCCTCTAGCCTTGCTAGCTTAATCTGCAAGTCTCTCATCCCTTTTACCAATTCCTCTATTGCATCTTTTTGAGGTGCAACCATAGGGGCAGGAACAGCAGGAAATGAAATAGGAGGTACTTGTACCGTAGGTGCTTGTACATTAGGTATTGTTGGTTGCCTACGGGGTAGTACGATTGGCGGTGGTCTCACTTCTTGCCTTACCACCACCTTCCCTCTCCGATACTCCCGCTTCGCAAGTACACCCACTGCTTCAGAAACCTTCCTCCAATCAGCCGTGAGTCCAGTATCTTCCATCCTGTCTTCCAGAAGTAGTTCCAACTCCCTCTGTAGCTCATTGTTAGCTGCTTGCAGAAACAGCTCCACTTTGTCGTTCTCCAATGTGAGCTTCTCCATCCGAGACAACTGAAGGAACTGTCTCTCGAACTCCCTAAATAGCTCTGTAGCAACAAGCCCTTTATTGGGTTTGTTTACCCACTCCATGAATGACTTCTTAGTCACTCGATCTGCATCTTCTAGAGAATATTCTTCTTTTAATTGAAAAGTAAACTCTTCCCATGTAGCGCCATGAGAGTGAATGATCTCCTTCACATGCTCTCGTATCTCTGGTACGACAGCAAGCTCAAATGTGTTGACCATCTCTCTCTCCGGCACTTTACTCAACTCCATCTCCCTAGAATAGTACTTAAGGTACTTGGAGATGTTCTTTCCATCAAACTGATCCAACAAACCCACAACAGACTGCAAAGCTCTAGTAGCCATTGCCTCTTTTCGTTCAGCGGCTTGTTGTTGTTGCATGATCAATGCGAATGCCTCAAGCAATCGCATGTCAGATCTTTTCAGTGGGTTCACCCTCGGGACCTCTCCAGACGTAGAAGCCTCATCTATGAATTGAGATAGGCTCTCAGCGTCCATGATTGGAAAAACGTATCTCTCAACCCCAGACGTTTCACGTCGAGTTCACCAACTGTCGTAGGGCGTGAAATATGGTCTGGGAATACACGGGGTATCTGGCTGTAGAGAGATACAACTGGATCTATGACCTAACCGATGAAAACTTATGCTCTCAATATCTAATCTATCAGTGTTTTTTGTAGGTTACTAGCGAGCTAACTTGACCCAAGTGTAGCACATGTGCATCACACAAATGACTCGGAGCTCGATTCCACTCTAGATAAAGGCAAGGCTCATACACGGTACGTGTCTGCTTTAGATCCCAAGCACTCTTCATACAATCTCTCATCCACATCCGCTTCACTACTTCTTCTCGACAAACTACCTAATTGTAGCCTCTGACCTTCTATTGTTCGCTGATACGAGTTTGCTCAGGAGATGTCCACAGCAAGGACCGCCTACTACACAAGCTTCCCAACGATACAAGACATATCGGCAGCAAAACAGCTAGAAACTCGGGGCGTGATACCGAGGATAACGGTACCTCAGCTTCAGCAAGACGTGGCACCTCCACTGAGCGTGATAGCCGTACCAATCTCACAATACAGCCTCCTTGTCATCCACACGACACCTCCAAGAAGCACACCTCTCATCTTCAAGTCGTTTTTGTTCAACTCCAACCAAGAAATTTCAGCAAAATCTCTCTACGTCTTTCTCGCCCCGCTGCAAACTGAACTTTGACACTCTCGTGCCTTCACCTCGATTATCCAATCAGGCTCAAACTCCACAGGACATCCCCTCTGACCCTTCTCTACTACTGTATGAAATTTCAGTCTCAGATCTGACCCCCAACTGTTCGTGATGAATCAAGCCACCCGCCTGTGCTAACTTCTGAGCTTTACAGATCTCGATGGCCAAAATCCTAGATCTCCACACATTCTCTTATCCAATTGAACTGAAATTTCACATGTGACTAGCTGATAGGGCACACTCTCATCCTGGAAAGTTTCACTCAGAGATCCAATCCCATGTGCACGGAGCAACTCAAGCTTTAAATCCAAAGAAAGCGGGTTTTCTCATACCTCTCAACTGTAACAGCCAACTTCAATTGATCATTTCAGGAGCAAATCCAACCCAAATGTAGGATTGTTTTACATCAATACAACCAGCACGGAGTGAACTACTCGATCCCCTTGACAGCTCCTAAAGATCACCTCTCAAACTCCCGGATCACTCCAAAACGTGGCTCGGGGTACCGATTTGACCTCTTGACTTTCAACGTCCATCACTCTCTCCTCAGAATTCCAAATCGCCTGATCTTTGTCTCCAGAGTGTAGCCCGTCTCGAGAGCTTTCCAACAAAACCACTCACTCCTCAAATGACCCCCGGGAAGACCTCCAAAACCCTAAAGCCGTCTGCAGATCTGGAATGGCGTTGATTGGTCGAAAATAGACCAATAAGAAACAGATCTGGAAACCTCTTTTGTCCTTTACTTGGTACCCTAGAACAACTATGACCTAGCTACCCTCTCATGCCTTCAAGGCATTGGTCCCAACCTTAGTTAATTACCCTCGTCAAACTATAGAGATCTTACTTAACACTTAAGATTCAGTACAAGGTCAAGATGACGACCTGGAACCGATTTACAATGAAAGGTACTACAAAAGGAAATGGAGAAGCCATCACTTGATTACAGTACTCCTCCCCAAAGTTCCTTGCGATCCACGCACGATGATTGATCTTCCGCCGACAGTGACACCGAACATCCACCCAGACGTTGAAAGGGATGTTGGCTGGATAATTCAAGTCCATTGGCCCTCCTCAAAGTAAGATGTACACTGTCAAGTCCCAGTCTTCTCCATACGTGACGATTGGTAAGATCACCGGAGTAGGCGAGTCCATCATCCTCCCCATGAACTCTTCTCCAAAGTGGGCGACGAACCACTGTCGAAAGTGATCGCGGTGGATCAAGTGAAGCTTGATATGGAACGGGTTCGGAAATGGCAGATTTGGAACTCGATTCAATCCTCCATCCATGAATACAACACTTGCCGCTCCTTCTTATCACGTAAGACACTAAGACACACTCATGAAAACTACCCCAAAGAAGAATGCCTCACAAACCCCCAACCCACTATCTTATACCTATGTTGACAACAAGAGCCATTCACGCGAACGTTCACGGATCATTGAGTCGGCACATCTCGTTATCGTGCGATCTCACATCCAGATCTCTGTGAACGTGACACCTAATACTCTCTCATGCGAACTACACAAAAGGTTCACCGAACACAAAAGAAAACACAACACCCGTTCTACACTGAATTCACATGTGGGACGTCTCACAACACGACAGCGTAGGAAGAAGAAGAGAGGTGAGACCAGTGAAGGGAAGTCTGACTTCGGGAGGTCTTCCGAGAAAGACATTGAATCGGAAGCTGTCCTGGGTTCCTGGCGGCTTCTGATAAGCTAGAAAGCCCTGTAGTTACCTCGGGTGTCACTGAGGTGACTTCCTCCTCATCGTTCTTCGCTGGCCCTGCTGTCGCTGCTGCTGCGTCTTCCTCGGCTTCGGCTTCTGCTTCGGAAGACAGAAGCGTCTTCTGGGAAGCGGAGTCGACCGGTGCTTCCTCACTCTTCTGGAGCATCAGCTCGGTACTAGGGACCATGGTGACCTCATAGGGGTCCGGGGAAGTCGCTTCCTCCACGCGGAATACCTGGGAAGACGGCTCGTCTTCCTGTCTTCCAGAAGACATCTTGTCTTCCGGGGTCTTCTCGGCTTCCAACGCTGTCACTACCAAGTGCACAGCGAGGTCGAACTCCTCCTCCACCAAGTCTGATCTTGTCGATGATGCGGGTGCTTGGGAAGATGCGTTTACTGGTGGCGGGATCAAGAGAAGACCATAGAGTGTCTTCACTCTCTCTATCTGCCGATCCAAGTATCGGAACATACTCTCCTTGCACTCCACCAACATTGCTTTGGACTCATCGTCCCACTCCCTAGCTAAGGTAAGGAGCTTCCTACCCGCGGTGAAGTTAAACTTCTTCCGAAGCGCTTCCACCGACTGAGCTAGCAACCCCTGCGCACGAGCTTTTGCTGCTTCCCGCTGCGTCTTCTCGGCTGCAGCCTGCACTTCTGCGGCTTCTCGCAGTGTCTTCCACGTCGTCTTCTCTTCTGCAAGGGCGGTGATCTTATCCCGTACTCGTAGAACCTCTTGGTCACGCTGCTGTAAACGCGCCTGCAACTCCTGGTTGCTCTTCTTCAGCTGCGCTAACTCCTTGGCAGAAGTGACGTACTTGCTGTGAGTCGAAGACTCAGTCCTTCCCTCAGTCCTCACAGTCTAGCTTCCGCTCTCAGAAGACGAATCTAGTCTTCCAAAAGACAGCTACTCCGTCTTCCGGGATTCTAACAGCGCATCCTAACTTCCTCTCGTCTTCCAAGCTGTATCTAAACAATCCTAACTAACCAAGGCCTCACATGGATTACCAAGAAGACAACCCACCTTGCATTACATCTTACTTCCTATCAAAAGATACAAGATTCGTGAAACGTAGAGTGCATAACAGGTTCAGAAGATGGTTGTGCGCTCCTGCGGTGACAGTGGTCTATGGGAAGACTCCCAGGACAGCTTCCGATTCAATGTCTTTCTCGGAAGACCTCCCAAAGTCAGGCTTCCCTTCACTGATCTCATCTGTTTTCTTCTTCCTACGCGTAATCTATCCTCACAACAGACTCAAGACATGTGCACTCTGTTCTTCTGACTTCTCACCTCTCATACACACTCGGAAGAAGCTTGCTGCTTGGTGCGAAGACATGACCCTTGACCATTCTCTCTAGATTCTGCCGGCAAGACTTCTCACGACTCTCTCCTAAGTTCGGGAAGAAGAAGGAATGGACTGCTATGGGTCGGACAGAAGAGACCCGAAATGGACCCTCACGTCTTCTCGCGCATTTTGCCAGCCCTTCTTGTCTTCTAGTCTCTCTAGGAAGATGTGGATTTTGAGAAGCTTGGAAGACCGGGGGGCACAAGCCTAGTTCCCGACTCCCAACTTCTCGAAATAACAAAAGAACTCACCACGCCACTCAAGATTCGTACCAAACCTCTCTGAACACCAAAGCAAAGCAAATCCACTCTTGATACGAATTGTGTACAGTCGACTTCCGAAGACAGTCAGGCTTCCAAAGATGTCAGGTTTCCGAAGATGTTCCAATCTCAGAGACGTCTTCCGAAGATGTTCTGATCTTCTGAAGCGTCTTCCGAAGACAGTCTTCCGAAGATGTTCCAATCTTCTGCCGTCTTTGATCTTCCGCCGTCTTCCGAAGAAGTCAGCTTCTTATTACAAAAAGCTCATAAGATCATCTTCCTGCTAAGGAAGCCGTAATCTTAAGTAACAACGCTTCTTCAGTTATACAAACAAGTTATTAATCTTAAAAATTTCAAAAATTTGTGAATCCTGTAATTTGTGGGCACCACATACGTCCACCCTCACATGTTTGCGTCCTCGCAAACATCAGTGTTTCAGCACTTCCATTTACGTCCAGTACTTCTTGACACGCCACCCATTTACAAGAGTAGTCATCAACGTACCGTCCAACTCTTCCAACTGCAAGGAGCCATTGGTGAAGACCTCCAAGACGCGGTAAGGAGACATCCAGCGAAGATGAAGTTTCCCGAGGAACTTAAGGTGTCGGTTGTCATAGAGAAGAACCAAGTCCCCATCTACGACGGTCACCTTCTTCAGCTTGCCATCGTAGTTCACCTTACGTTGCGCTTGTACCTCGTACGTCTTCTCCAAGGCTGCATTCCTGTCTTCTTCAAACTCTACGAAGTTTAGAAGACGATGCTCTTGACTTTCTTCTTCTCCCATGCGTTCGGATACGGCTAACATGTACGTCGGGACCTCTAACTCAATGGGCACAATAAGTGTCATGCCATAAGTTAGGTAGAAGGGTGTCTTTTGGGTTGTGACTTTGGGTGAAATCCTGAAAGCCCATAACACAGATGGCAATTTCGTGTCCCAATCATACGCATGGTTAACAGTTACCTTATTCAGGATGTTACACAGAAGACCATTTGACTTCTCCGTCAGTCCGTTTGCTTTCGGGTTGTATGGCGTCGTCTTCCTATGCTTAATCCTGAAGTATTGGGTCAGGAGGGAGATAGTCTCATTTAAGAAATGAGTACCCCTATCTGATACCAATTCCAGCGGACATCCGTACCGAGTGATAATATTATGCCAGAGGAACCTGGCTACTACGGCGGCGTCGTTCAAGAACGACGCCGCCGACGAAGCAACAAGGAAGATTCCTTGTTGCTTCGCCTTCCACCATCTTGGTAACATAGTCGGTAGCTATCAAAATATACCGTGCTCGTGTTCTTCTAGCCACCGGGGCGATAGACCCCACAAAGTCGATTCCTCACTTTTCAAAAGGAACAAGCGGAAGAATGGGAGTAAGAGGCTACCTAGTAGTAGCTGTTGGTCTTCCCACCCTTTGGCACGCATCGCATTTCCTGATCTCCTGAAAAGTGTCTCTGTACATGGTCGGCCACCAATATCCGACGTCTAACATCTTCTTCACGGTGGTTTTCAGCCCGTAGTGACCCCCAGCATCTTCGTAGTGAAGACCTGTGATCAGTGGTTTAATCTCTGAAGGCTCAAGACATCTCCTTAGCTTCTCGTCATGTCCCTTCCTGAAAAGGATACCCTGGAAGATGGCATAAGGACCTGCCTTGTGTAAGAAGACAGCCTTCTGCTCCGCATCCAATCCCTCGGGATTCTGTTGGTCTTCCAAGAACTTCCTCAAGTCCTTGAAGATCGACTCTTCTGTGGAAGTCGTAAAGACTGGATCAGAAGATCTAGTCTCGTCTTCTGGGAAGTAGGCGGTACGTCCCCCCTCAGATGAAAGTGTCTCTGCGAAAACTGAAAACAGCTTCTCGTCAAAGAACTCGTCTTCCACTTCATCTTCTCGTCGTTCTGTCTCTAATCTGGATAGGTAGTCAGCATTAACATGCTGTCTTCCAGGGCTGTACTCAACTGTGTAAGTAAATTCCTGGAGTAGAAGAATCCACCTAGCTATCCTACCAAACAAATCCGCTTTCTTCACAAGATGTTTCAAAGAAAAATGATCCACATAGAAGACAAATGAGTTAGCTAGAAGATAGTGTCTGAACTTCCCACAAGAGTAAATCATGCCAAGACACTCCCTTTCCGTTGTCGAGTACTTCTTCTCTGCATCACTGAGTTGTCTTCTTGCATAGTAGATTGGATAATCCTTCTTCTTCTCATCTTTCTGACTCAACACCACCCCTATGGCGAAAGCAGAAACATCCACATAAATGTGGAAGACTCTCTCCCAATCAGGTGGTCTTAGGACAGGGGATTCCGACAGAAGCCTCTTCATTTCTTCGAATGCTTCTTGCTGCTCAGAAGACCAAATGTAGGGTTCGTCCTTCTTCAGCAACTTGGTGAGTCTTCCAGCTATCTCTGCGTACTTGTCAATAAACCTCCTGTAGTATCCTACGTTGCCTAGGAAGCTTCTCAACTGAGTCAGGTTAGCAGGTGGGTGAAGTTTCATGATGACCTCCACCTTAGCACAGTCGACCTCTATACCTCTTCCAAAAATCCTATGTCCTAGCAAAATTCCTTCTGACATACCATAGAAGCATTTCTCAGGGTGAAGAGCCAAACGATGTTCTCTACACTTCAAAAAACACTTCCTTAGAAATATCAGGTGATCTTCTTTCGATCCAAACACACAAAAGTCATCCAAGAAGATCTCCATGAAAGTGCGAAGATACTCCTTGAAGATGGTGATCATCAATCTCTGGAATGTGGAGGGTGCGTTGCATAAACCAAATGGCATTTGATTGTACGCGTACGTGTCCCAATCAGTAGTGAAAGTGATTTTCGACTTGTCTTCTTCCCTGATTGAAACTTGGTTGTACCCAGAATACCCATCCAGGAAGCTGTAGAACTCATGTCCTGCTACCTGGTCTAACACAAAATCAGTGAATGGTAAAGGATGATGATCCTTCTTCGTGGCCAAGTTCAGCTTGCGGAAGTCTTGACACACTCGGATCTTCCCTGTTTGCTTCTTCGGCACGATGACAATAGGAGCTACCCACTCACTGCTAAGCACTGGGAAGATGACTCCCGTCTTCAGGTATTGGTCGATCTGATCCTTCACCAGAAGCGAGTACTTGGGGTTGAGCCGATACTGCCTCTAACGTGCAGGAACAACGCCTTCCAGCAAGTCAATGCGATGCTCTCCCAATTCTCGAGGTATTCCCTTCATGTCTTCTATGGTCCATACGAAGACATCCTGGAACTCCGTCAGAAGTTCTCGAAAGTCTTCCAACTGCTGGTCCTCGATCACCTTGGAAAGCTTCAGCTTCTTCTCGGGAGCAACCTCCATTTCTTGAAGATCATCCGGGTTACCATTCCTTCAGTGTGACTTTACTCACTGGCACCAAAGTATTCCGATTTGGGAGCTTCTTCTGGTTCAGATTTGTCTTCCGGAAGACCAACTGTAAGATCTTTTGAAGGGAAGACGGTATTCTCGTCTTCTGGAAGACCAACTGTCGGATCTTTCGAAGAGAAGACGATACTTTTATCTTCTGGAAGCTCTTCTTTCGCAATTTCGTAGCACTCAATGTATCCACAGATCACGTCTTCTGCTATCTCCGCTACTTCTGTAGTACACAAGTTATTCACCACAAACTCATTATATCGTTCATCACTGTAAGAAGACACAGCTGAGTCTTCTGAAGTGTACCCCTCTGTTATAGAAGGAGTTTCACCTTGGTGTCCAATCTTGATCCAAGGAAGCGAGACCTTAGTCTTCTCACCTAGCTTGGGTGTAGGATTGGGAAATCTCAAACGATGTCTTCTCCAGTCGGTATTTATATTTGCAGCATACAGCCATGGTCTTCCTATCAACACCTGATATCCTACCTTCGCTACAGGTCGCAAAATGATGTAAGTGAGGTAAAAGGATACTCCACCAATTACCGTCAAGACATCTTTCAGTTGTCCCAAAGGTCGTCTTCTGGTCTGGTCCTCCATTCTGAGGATTCTCGGAGTAGGCTAGAACTCAGTGAAGCCTAGGGCATGCGCCGTTTCTTCAGTCATGATGTTAACTCCGGAGCCGGAATCAATGGATACCTTCTTCAGAAGACAGCCATGGATCTCCATATCAATTTCTGGGGCTCCCAAGTCCTCATGCTCTATCCTTAGGATCGGGGTGCTCTTAAGAAGTTTACTGTCCTCCTCTTCCTCGACCCTCGAAGCACAGATTGTAACAACTTCTTGTAACCAGCGTTGTCATCCAACAGCTGTTGGAAGGTTACATCCACCTTCTGATTCCACAAGTCTCGCAAGAAGTCGTAAGAGGATCTCTTCAGAAGAGTGACGGGTGTTTCCAACAGAGAAGATGTAGTAGCTGCTTCCTTAGGTGGGAGATCAGAAGAGTGTCTTCCCTCGACTGGAGGATGTTCCCGTGAATCAGGGGCTGCCGTAGTCGGTGTAGGAAGCTGCTGTACTATCTTCCGTCGTTTCTCCAGCTCTTCTTGCATGATCGCTTCAACTTCTTGTCTTATGTCAGGAGCAAAGTACTTCGGATCTTCTCGGTCGTAAGTAGGAAAAGAAGGCCGCTCAGGGGAAGATGACCTCTCCTTTCGCTGCTTCTTCTTCTTAATCTCCTTTTGACGAGATTCTATCTTCCCTTTGCTTCTGGTACTTATCTTGAACACCGCTTCATCCAAGACTTCTTCCGGAGGCCAACTGTCTGAATCCGGACTAGGGCTCCAAACAGTGCCATCCGTCAAAGTGAAAGAAGAAACTGCTTCAAGTGACGTCGTCTTCTGAGCTACAGTCGTCTTCTGCAGCTGAGGTTCCTTTCCTTCGCGCTTCCCGGGGTCTGGTTCGTCTTCCTCGATATGGAGACAATCCGTACAATCTCCAGGGTCTTCTTCTTCTACCGTGATGTGTTGTACCACTGCTAATTCGAGTTTAGAAGCTGATGCAGCTTCTGCAGGAGACGTGGTCTATGCAAATCTAACCATTTGTCGTGGCCGTAAGGTTTGAGGACAATTCCCTGTGAAATGATCGGCTTCCTTACAGTTCCCACACAAGGGCACTTGCCCAATCTGTCTTCTCGGATGAGGACAGGTGGACCACCAGTGTCCTGTCTCTTCACAATTATTGCACGCTCCAGGAAGAGGGTTGAGAGGTCGTTGTGATGAAGAAGGTTGCCAAGGTGTCATGGTCTGTACATTGATAGCTCTATCCCTAGGTACATAACGATTATATTGGGCGGGAGGAGTAGGAGTGAAAGGTTGTATCGTCTCGATCCTACAGCAGGTTTCTCCACTAGGATCGTGTAGATATCCCTCATCGTCTTCTTCCCAGCCTGCCCAATTGACAGCTTGGTCCTGCGTACACTGATCTCTGGTGTGTCCGAAAGAGTTACAAAGGTTGCACCAAAGGTTTGGCCGGGAAGCCGTAGGTTGCTTCCGCTTGTCCTTCTGGTTCAGAAGATGAACTTTCAGGTCGACAAACTGCTTCAATACTTCATCGATGCGGGGATCAAGTGCAGACTGAATGATATGAGTCTGAGGCATCTTCTGCACAACTTCTTCCCTTGCTCGTATCTTCTCCTTCTTCTTCTTCCGTGTCTTCTTCTCTTGTTCAGATTCGGATTCTGAACTTTCGACAGTAGACTCTTCAGAAGTAGAAGATACTTCCGAATCACTGTTATCAGGTTCAGTGGACTTGGACTTCCTCTTGGACTTCCTAGAAGACTTCTTCGACTTCTTGGACTTCTTCGAGGTCTTCCCTCTGTCTTTCGTCATATTTCGAGTGATGCTCGAGGTTTCATACTGCTCGGCATGCTTTTGTACTTCTACTAAATCATCACCTCCTCCTGTTCTGCAGTACAATTCCATATCCTGAGACAATCCTCCCAAGTACCAATCCACGGCTTGCTGAGCACAGTAACCGGATCTCCTTGGTTCTGAGGGATGTGATCCAGGAGGTCTTCAAACCTCTCGGTGTAATCCCACAGTGTCTCTTTCTTCTTCCGTTCGAGCCTCTGAAGTTCTATGAGGGTCATTCGATCATAACCCACTTCTCTAAACCTCTTCAGAAAAGCTGCCTTCAGAGTTGCCCAAGCGGTCATTACTATCCCATCATCCAACATTTTACTCATCCATTTCCTCCCCTTCCCTACGGTCAAACTAGGAAATACACGGAGTCTGTCGACATCAGGTCTTCCTTGTTGGATCGAGAGATGGTCTCGAACATCGTGATGAAGTCGTCCGCGTCAGCATCATCGTCGTACGGATGGTACTTCTGCCGAGTGTGGGAAGTCATGTCGACTGCCGGCTGATGCGACTGCCCACTTCTTCCTTCCTCAGGTCCAGGTGGTGGAGATGGTCTTCTCGAAGATCCAGGCTTGTTTGAATCACGAAGGTCGTCTTCTGAGTCAGAACTACTGTCACTGCTATCTTCTGAGACGTCTAGAACAATCTCCTCCAGTCTTCCTTCACCTTGAGAAGCTTCTTCCGCACTTGGGAAGACTTCTTCCGAGTAACCAGTACCAAAATCTACTTTATACACGTGATCACCCGGTTGGCTTCTGTCTTCGCCAAAGATTATGCTTGAGATGGAAGGCTCTTCCAACTCTACTGATCGGATCTTCCTGAGCTCTTCTTCTTTCCTTTGGTGTCTCAAGGATATCCGCTGCTCTCTAGAAGCGGTTCGCTGGGGTGAATTTACCCACTCAGGATTTTTACCCGTGCGTCTTTTGCTTCTTCCTCTGGTCGGAGGCATCCACCAGAGTGCTGAGAAGAGATGTCCCTCTTCTTCTAATACTAGATCCGGCAGATTGAATGTCTAAACAACCGATCACAGCTTCGGAACGTTTTCTTCTCCTGCTTCTTGTTGCACTCACTACAATCTTCCAAGATCGAGTCTTCCAAAAAACTCTTGGAAGCGGGGAAGCGGCTTCTTCCAGTTCCCCCTGACGTATCTTATCAGTTTCTGATTGCAGTTCCTGTCTTCTAGCAAGATAGAATCCCACAACACATTCAACTACAATCGAAGTTAGTTCGAAATGAAAACTAACTACTGGCACACAGATCCAGGAAGCTTAGAACGGAAGTTACTAAGATGATGTAACACACAAGAAAACCAAAAGATGCTCGAAAGTAGTAATTTAAGGATCGAACCCACAGAGATGCAAGTAAAGATCATCCAAAAGTAGTAAACACGTGACAAAGGTGATTCTTTATAGTTGTCTTTTATTCTCACGGGCAGAAATCAATCCCGGTAGAGATCAAACTCAAGTCTATCCAACAAGACAGAGTTGATAATCCTGACAAATAAACATAACAGGTACTGAACTATAAACCCTCCGCGGTCCTATCGATCAACTACCCCCCGATCTCTCAACCTCCACGATCGTCATCCACGAATCTGCAACATGTCGGGCCTGTCTCTCACTCAGGGGTCACCTCTGATGGCTTTGATGGAAGCACACCATGAACTTGAAGGGAAAATGCTGAGTTCACTCATTCATACACCCACAAACTTATCAACTAAAAATCTCATTAAACCCATCAACTAAAATCCTCCATTCTAACGACGTCTCTCAAGTTCTCACATGCTAAAAATATCTCACACTCTCTATATTACTCAAGTTGTCATTACGACAATGTGAAAACAAGGATGAGGAGCTCTTCTCTACTCCTCTATTTATACATTCTAGGTTTTTACTTTGGTACCCTCCGGTAACTCACCCGTAACTACTTTTACTGGGTTTTACTAAGATATTACTTAAGGTAAAAGCATTGATCACATGGGCTTTTTACCTTTTCACATGGGCTTATTCCTTCAAAGTCAACAACTTCTAGAAGGATTCTGGAATATTCTCAAGGAATCTTGAATTTCCACCCCCTCTCTACACTAGGACCCACTAAAAAGGAAACATGTGGAATCTCTTCTTGTTTTTAATGCCCACAAAGTCCACAACTTTAATCCAACCACTAATATCAAGTCAAAAAGGAGATAAGGGATACTTTCCACCTCCTTTCTATCCTTTGGACAAGATGACAAGATAGTAGTGCTCACTCTTTAGCAAATATCTGAATTCTGCCAAAAGTAAAGCTAAGTTTAACCATAACTAACTTTTAGCTAGTCATGACTAACTTGATACCTCCTTAAAGTACTTTGGCAGCAAATAAACATTCTCAACACTTAGTTATAACTAAATACCTTACTAATAGACAAACTTCCTATGTGTAACATAGGTCGTTAGAGAACAGGTCAGAGACCTCAAGAAACAGGTGAACAACAGAGAAACAGAGCCACGGACGGAATTGTCACACGAGAAAGTACTGCTGAAGTGTTACTAGGTAGCCTCTAACACCATAAACGCTAAGTATCTTCACACTAAGTTACTTTCACTACTACTGCTCTCGGGAAACTCTGGCGAAGAAGACTCTTCTTCCGTCGAAGTACCAGACTGAACTCCTTCCTAAGTGTTCCACCAAAGAACAACTTCCTCCGAAGTCAACTTCGCCCAAAAACGTCTTCGCAGGAAACTTAGTCCGCAAATGCTGGTCTATTCTCAGTCCTCGCCGTAAACGTTCTACTCTGATTTCAAATGTCGACAGCAAATCCTTCGGCACCCATACTAATTCCTACCACAGCAAACTACGATACTTCGTAGGTAAATCCCCGAAGAAGACAAAACACTCAATGGCTCCACAAACTCAGGAAATAGAAAACTAAAAAATGATAAAACACATAGAGGTCCTGAATACGAACAACACAACGCTTATATACAGATTTTCCCGAAGATGACGGATCTTCTTCCTAAGAAGTCGGGAGTACTTCTGGACCGTCGGATGAAGGTCTTGTGTCCGAAACGACACCAGGAACGACACCGCTTCCTACCGCTAGCTCTCTACTTATCTCACGAACTGAGAACTCTACGGTTGCTCTAACCTCCCTAAGCTCCCTAATTACTCGCTGGCCTAGCCTAGCTATCCGGTTCTTAGCTGAAGTACCCTCCGCATCTGCAGCTAAGAACTCCTCTCTAACATGGCGAAGAAATCCCGACTCTTCGGCGTCCATCTCAATGGCGAAGTAGTTCTTCAACACTGGCTCGACCCTACTCCGAAGTTGAGCGCTCAGTTCCTCGGCTTTGATGACGCGGTGCTTCAGATCCTCCACTTCCTTCGTCATGGCAGCGACAGTGTCCTGATACTTGTTTCGTTGCCCACGCATGTCATCCAAATCCTTCTTCATCAGAGAAAGAATCTTCTCATGCTCTTTCTCGCGATCTATCTTCTGCCGAAGAAGCTCCTCCTTCTCTGATGTCATAGTCTTCAGCTCATCGGTCCTCATCTGCGTTTCTTTCTGGGCCATGCGAAGTGCAGCCCTCAAATTCTCCTTCTCTTCTTGCCAGTTACCTCGGCCGAAGTGCATCGTATGCACTAACTCTGCCAGGTTCCTCTTCCTATCGACGACTTCCTCGTAGGCTCCGCGGTTCGCCTCCAAGCTGTACAGTAGCGGTACGACTACAACCTTGAGGTAGTCCACCGAAGAAGCCAATCGTTCGATCTCCTCAACTATCGATGGAGAAATAGCACTCTTCGGTGTAGTGGCAACGTCCTTCTTCGTCCGAGGAGTGCTCCCTTCATCGGCTTCCTCAGTCGCCTCTTCAACTGCTTCATCATCGATCCGGACCGTCTTCGTCATCTTCATCTTCTTCCGGGACTTCTTCACAGACCTCGGCGTTTCGTCCAGAGGTTTCTTCCTTGCACTTCTGCGGATTGGAGGAGATACCTCGACCACATCTTCGTCTTCGACCGGAGTCACCTCTTCGGTCGCCTTCTCTGGAGCTGGTGCTGAAGTCGATGCCTCCTGCCTCGGCGTAGTGTCAGCCGCTACTTCGGTTGCTGCTCCCTCCGCGATGACTTCGTCGAAGAGTTTTTCTAGTTGCGCGTCTCGGACTGGAGTCTGCACTACCTGAAATTCATCTTCCTCGGCGGCTGCGGTAAAGCCTAACTTCTTCTGCTGTTCGTCAGATAGCAACCCCATCCTCATATAGAACACCGATACGAATGGTCCTATGTACGCTAAGTCGTTCTCATTCCAAAGCTTCAGCACATGTCGATGGAAGATCCTCGCCCAATGTGCTCTTCGTCCGACGAAGAGCTGCTCGATGAAATTGATTTGCCAATTCGACATGTATGTCGTTCTTCGTGGCATGAAGATCACCATAATCGCATCGGCTACTTCTCTCTTCCTCGGGTCGCAGTAATCGCTCGTTCGGTAGCCGTTCCTCCCTAGAGGTAACTCCTTGAAGAGATTCGGGAAGTTCTTCACTGCTTCGGACGAAGCAGCGGCAGATGTGGTGTCAAACAGAAGATCACCTTCCCGACCTGCATTGTCGATTCCCAAGACACCGGACCAGTGAACTTCGGTCCAGTTACATGGTCGCCCATATGATCATCGGCCGGATGCTGCTTGCAGACCTTCAACTCATGCACCAATTTGGAGGAGACCATCCCCCACCAAGGAAGTAAGAGGAACGATAACCCCATTTCCTCGAGGTCCTTGTCATAGCGACGAAGAGCCGCTCGATTAACTTCAAAGGATCGGAGCCTCGGCGTCTTAGCCGTCTGCATCCTTCGCATCCCTAGGATCATTGCAACGATCTTCGTCACAAACGGATTCTTCGCTGCAATTCCTTCCTCGCCCGTAATTGAGTTCTTCCTCGCAATTTGGCTTCCTCGCCAGTCACTCGCAAATTGGCTTCCTCGCCCGTCACTGATGTACTTCGGCGCTCGGAAAATGCGGCTCGCTGCGCCCTGCTATCGCTCGCTCTGGGAATAGTAAAACAGTAAAGTAAATGACTTGTTACCTGGCTTATATCTCGCAATAGGTTTTCCCGCACGTGCCGAAGTTAGAGTTTTCCTCTTGATGACTGACAATCTTCAGTCTGCTGCAACTTCGTCATTCGGTCTCCGATTGCCTCGCACAACATATCGTTAGAAAGCTCTTCGCCCGAGGAATCCATCTATGAGAAAATCATCTTTCAGTGTCTCCATAGATTCGATAAATTCCTCCAGAACTGAGATTCTTCACTAAACTTCTAATTAACACTATTCTACTCATATCGTTTATCTTCTATCATCTATTCTTCTTATTTACTTTACAACTAATCAATTAATTAACAAAACGAAAAACCAAGGCTTCACATACTCCCCCTCTCAATTGTGAAGCGACCCCGCTGTCGTATTGTACATAGGTCTATACAGTGAAAAGTATTGCAGAGAGATTCTTTTTCTATATTGTGTAAAGGAAGCTGCCCTGCAGCTTAACAAGCTAGGCAGGAGCTAAGCTGGGGCTATGCTTGACAAGCTGCCCCCTAGCTTGGGTTGGAATATCACCCCTAAGGGAGTCGAAAGACGTCAGAATGCAAAGCTCGACGAGGAGAGCGGCCTCATGCTTCTAGTTTTGATAGAAAGTGTTTTAAGCAATAGTTAGTACGAGTTTTAGGCTGTGAAATATGTGAAAGAGGGAAATCAGTCGGTTCTGGCTCGTGACTCGAACTCAGAATCTGATAGCATGGGTGTGTAGGTGTTCATGAATACTATAGTTTTGACTCCTTGTTCATTAAAAACGGAGTTGTATAGAGAAGTTAGCGTAGGAAAGGCTAGTAAAGACTTTACAGGAAAATTTCTTCAGGAAAACATGTGTACAAAAGTTTTTACCTTCTTGAACGGAACCAAAGGCCATCCCAGTGATAGGGCGCCTGCCTAGGAGGGAAGTGGTCTCAGGATCAATCCCCCCTGGCCTCTGGTTCCTATTCCGGCATGTTGGCCTCCTGGAAGGGAGTCTATGTTGGATATGCAGCTACGTCCTGCATATCTAGGGGCGGGAGACCGGTATCTCCCTTAATCGTGGGCTTCTTGGCCTAAGCCTCCGCATGCCATCCTGAATATACTATGGGAGATACCTGGTGCGCATATGGGGGGGCTGTAAGCCCTGTGGGGCAGCCTCATAAGTGTTGGGGCTTCGGCCTACATTGGATGGCTTGTAGTATATTCAGGGTGGCATCAAGATGGCATCGAGGGCACGGGAAACTTTTGCTGAATATTATGTACGCATAAGGACAGCAGAGGAGCAGCTTTAGATGGGGCCTTAAAATTAAAGCGAAAGATTACAGTGGAAGCGGAAGATTACAACAGAAAACTGAAGCGGAAGATTACAGCGGAAGCAGAAGATTCCCGCGGAAGCTTGAAGCGGAATATTACAGCGGAAGCGGAAGATTACCGCGGAAGCTTGAAGCGGAATATTACAGTGGAAGCGGAAAACTACAATGGAAGCGGAAGATTACAACAGAAGCTTGAAGCGGAAGATTACAGCGGAAGCGGAAAACTACAGCGGAAGCGGAAGATTACCGCGGAAGCTTGAAGCGGAAGACTACAGCGGAAGCGGAAAACTACAGCGGAAGCGGGAGATTACCGCGGAAGCTTGAAGCGGAAGATTACAGCGGAAGCGGAAAACTACAGCGGAAGCGAAAGATTACCGCGGAAGCTTGAAGCGGAATATTACAGCGGAAGCGGAAAACTACAGCGGAAGCGGAAGATTATCGCGGAAGCTTGAAGCGGAATATTACAGCGGAAGCGGAAAACTACAGCGGAAGCGGAAGATTACCGCGGAAGCTTGAAGCGGAATATTACAGCGGAAGCGGAAAACTACAGCGGAAGCTGAAGATTATCGCGGAAGCTTGAAGCGGAAGATTACAGCGGAGGCGGAAGGAGGAGAATTAGAGTTTAAGAGGGGGGGCAGCTTAGCTAAGGTCCTGCTTCTGATAAGTGACTGCGCTGATAAGGACAGCAGGGGGGCAGCTTAAGCTGGGGCCTTTACTTTTAGGTAAAATACCTGCGGCGACTTGGGATCGGGAGGAGAGAGTTTTGGAAAGGAATGTTTTTTCGGAGAGAGCTGAAGTGGAACACGCAGGAGAAGCTAAGAAGCTGGGGAAAGATCAAATTGGAGACAGATTGAATTGAGAGATCATCGTAGGGAGAGGAGCAGGAGTTTTAAGCTTGGACGCTGTCAAATAAACTGTTCTGAGGAGAAATTACTCTCAGGAGGCAGTTTTATTGAGAGAGACCGAAAATCTAGAGAGGACTTTTTGATCGACGCTGGATCAAATCTCTGAGAGCTTCAGCTGAGGCAAAGAGAGGAATAAGATTCAGGGGCCTGAATTTCTCTATTAAGTTTGGATTGAGACGTACTAGGTAGACTTTTGGCTTGACGGGTGAAGAGAGGTGCGCAGGAGAGGAAGAGAGAGATTTTCTGTACAGTTGGAGAAATTGGTGATGCAGACGACACTGTAATAAAGTTAATTGAATCTTGAGAGACCTATGTGTGTACCCAGGGTGTGTTTGAGTGCTTGTTTTTGTAATTGGTGAGCACAAGGAGCAGTGTTTTGAGATCACATCGTCAGCAGCAACCTATTTTCTTTTCTGGTCATTTTTCTCTGATCGATCACAGTCAGGAGGTCCGCCCTCCCCAAGAAAGACTCTCAACTCGACATCTGGTGCTTCCACTGAGAGCTATTGGGGTGATTGATTTGGAGAATTGACTGAATTGAGAAGATGGATCACAATGCTGCCGTACAAGGTGTAGCTGCTGCTCAAGGTGCTCCTGTTCAAGGGACTCCTGGTCAAGATGGAATTGGCTCTCAAGGAGGACCTACAGCGGTTCCAACAGCAACAACACAGCCTGCTGTAGACACGTCTCAGATTCTTCAGGCGTTGGCTGCCTTGATTCAGCAGCAGCCTGCAATTGGGGGAGCTGAGCAGAAGTCCACAAGAGCATTACAAGCAATTGTTGGTCGGTGTGGACGATTTGATGGAAGAGATGTTACTAGGTACCTACGGGAGTATGTGGGTGAGATGGAGTTGGTCAGGGCACCTGAAGTTGAGGTAATTCTGAGCTTTGAGTTGACTGTTGTCCCTGAACTGAGAGAGAAGGTGAGAAATTTACAGAGAAGACATCTAGGTGGGTGGACTTTGTTTGAGCGTGCATTGAGAGAAGAGTTTCTAGAAGAGGACTCTGAAAGAGTCACCAGAAGAACTCTCATGGACTGGATAGAGCGTCAGCCTGGACGTTCCATGGGATTGAATGAGGTAATTCGTGAGTTTGAGAAGAGATACTCTCAGCTTTCTGGTCTAGAGAAGTTGACGCTGGATGCTAGGAAGACGGAGTTGTTCTTGGGGGCTCTGGATGAGTTCACAGCAGATAGGCTTTGTTTCATGTTGGCTGATCGAGGGACTGAAGGGGGAGTTACATCTGATTGGAGGAGAGTGGAAGAAGCAGTATCTACCCTTGCTAGGCAACGTCGTGGTAGGATGGTGTTACAGCTAGAAACCTTACCAGAGCAGCAGAGAGTAGCTCCTCCAGTTCATGTAGCTCCTCCTACAATATCACAGGCACCTATAGTGGTTCCTCAGGCACCTATAGTGGTTCCCCAAGCACCTATAGTGGTACCTCAAGCGCCTGTAGTACCTAATCCAGCACAGAGAGGACCTAGACAGCAGCAGCGACCTGTTGAGAATCGAAATCAACATAACTTGATAGAAGAACTCACTCAACAGCTGAGAGATTTGAGGGTTGAGATGGCAGACCTGAGGAGAGACCAACGACCAGTTGCACCAGGTGCTCGACCTATAGGAGGAACCTTTACCAGGAGATGTATTTGGTGCGACAGTCCAGATCATCTCAGAGCAGACTGTCAAGACTTGGCGGTTGCCTTGCGAGAGGGCGTAGTCAACTATCAGAATAACAGGTTGTATTTAACTGCCACGGGGCAGCCTCTGAACACATATTTTGGGAGAGGAGGAATGAGGAGTTCTCTTCCAGCACTTACTGGCGTGAATACTACAGCGATGACTGCGGGTTCTGCAGAGGCTGATGTCTATACTGGGAAGGTTGAGGTGCGCTCTAATCCAACTATGGTTGAGCAGGCTAATGAGGTTTCAGTTGAAATGATGAAGAGAGGTGCAGAAAGCATTAGGAGAGCTACTGGATGGAGGGACCCAGTAGATGCAATTTCTATTCGAGCGTTTTTAGAGACAAGTGGTGAACAGGATGCCATGGTGGAAGACAAGAGAAGACGGGATGCTTCTGATTTAGATGCAGGGGTACCAGAGGACAGTGACCGTAGGAGGGTTACGAGGAGGAGAGCAGCAGAACCATCACCAACTGTACCAGCTGGTAGATTTCCTGCTGCAGAGGATCTACCTTCTACCTCTACAGCCCCACCACCTACAGTAGACCCTATGGAAGGTGTACATGATTTACCACAGGAGCCTACTGCTGCGGATAGAGTGCGGGGGAAAAGGTTTACAGCACAGGAAAAGGGGAAAGCTCCAGCTTACAAGTTAGCGGCAGACATAGAAACAACAACAGACTTGCGTGCTGTCTTAGAACAACGCATTTTGGATGCTAGAGTTGAGTTTACTCTTCGTGAAGTGCTTGGTATCGCAAAGAGAGAGTTTCATGAGTTGATAATAGACATCATGAAGAGAAAGAGACAGATATTGACTGAACAAGTAAGTAGTCAGATGGTTGGAGCAGTAGATGCTATTGGTGTTGATCAGTTCAAAGATGATAAGTATGAGGCATGGGTTGCTGGTCCAGCTGTTATTGAGAATGAAGATGAAGAGTTTGAAGAGGAAAGGTCAGGCGTAGACAGCGATTTCAAGGAGAAGCACTGGGCAAGAGCGACAACTGAGACGCAGGTTCGACTTGGGGGACTTTCTGAGCCAGTACCTGCACTTGTGGATCACGGGTCGGAGATCAATATCATTTCCAAAGAGGTGTATGAGAAGGGGCAGTGGCCAATCGAAAGGAATCATGGTTGGGTGCTTCGAGCTGCAAATAATCAGAAGGGTGAGTTATACGGAGCTTGTCCTAATATGCGTGTGAAGATTGGAGATGTAGAGGTTGATCAGCATTTCTTTGTACAGTCGTCTGCCTCCTATCCTGTCATACTGGGCCAACCATACATCACCGCTGTTCGAATGGAGACAAAGGTGATGAACGATGGGTCTCATTATGCCAGAGTTCGGAGTCCTGATGACAAGTACTCAGTACAGTTTTTAACGGTTCGTTCAAGACATGAACGGAACCGACAAACCCTTAGAGATTCTCAGACGAAGAGATGTAAGGGTTTTCACAGTCCACTCCTGTAGAGCGGGAAGACAGGGGTGTAGAACCTACTGTTGAGGTCCCGTTAGGATTGGAAGCGAAACATGTACAAAAGTCTGGAGACAAGTGTGGTGTACAGAGTTGGCAGTCTGGATTGCTGATGTTTGAGGCAGATGGGTGGAGTCGATTTACAAGAGTTGAAGATATGGAGAAAAATACAAAAAGATGGGTGGTGAAACAGGTATCAGAGTTGTGGCGTGTAGGAGTTCTACCTGAAGACGAAGTGGTTTCTGGGTTGTTTGAAGAGTTTATGTCTGTACAGTCAGTTGTCGGTTGGTTAGATAATGTGAGTAGATTGATGGAGGGGGGAAATAGTGTGGTGGTGATCCCTATCCACTCTCGACGCATATATGGGGAGATTGCTACATACGTGCAGTTCTTTCCTCATCCAATGCAGAATAATGAAGGGAGAGAAGCAAGTTGTTGGTGTGCGCTCCCTCAGGAAGCAGATGTCCATGCGAAGTACAAATCCGTACTGAGAAAGGTAAGACCGGTAGCAGCTCAACTACCTGCTAACTCCCAGCAGCAAGTACAGCTAGTGGGGACTGAGCCTATTTTGCGTGATCATAGGCGAGTAGGACACCAGTTTATTGAGGAGACATTGAAGGAGCTCCAGATAGGAGGGGGTGATTTCTTGACTGAGGACGAGAAGGCAGTGTTTGAACAGATGATAGTGAAGCATGGTAAAGCGTTCTCTTTTTCAGCAGAGGAGATAGGTTGTGTGGACCCAAAGGTTATAGCGCCTATGGTTATATTCACAATCCCTCATGTGCCTTGGGACTTGAAACCGATCCCAGTTCCTCGTGCTTTGTTGCCTAAGCTCATCGAGTTGTTGAAAGAGAAGGTACAGATGGGGATACTTGAGCCGTCTATGGGGCCATATTCTAGCAGGTGGTTCACTGTACCCAAGAAGTCAGGAGCTTTGCGTTTTATTCAAGACTTACAGCCTGCGAATAACGTAACCATACGTAACGTTGGGACGGGTCCTGTGATTGAAGAGGTAGCAGAGGCATTTGCAGAGAGAGCTATTTATTCGATAGGAGATCTATATTCTGGTTATGATCAGTTCCAGCTGGCTGTGGAGAGTAGAGATTTAACTACTATGCGTACGCCCCTGGGATTGATGCGGATGTGTACTCTTCCGCAAGGAGCGACAAACTCGGTGGCTCATATGCAGAATGCGATGCATAAGGTACTAAGGGAGTTTGTGCCTGATGTTACCATTCCATTTCTAGATGATATTCCTATAAAGGGTTGCGCGGTTGAAGACAAGGATGAAGCAGTACTTGCAAATGGATGTAGAAGGTTTGTTACAGACCATATCAGGGATGTAGAACGTATCTTGACTCGACTGGAGGAGGTGCATCTCACCCTGTCAGGAGCTAAGTCCAAGTTTGGTGTGTCTGAGATTTTAGTGGTTGGACATCTGTGTGGTGCTTTTGGAAGGCGACCAAACCCAGAGAAGGTTGAAGCTATAGCTAGGATGGCAGACTGTAAGAACATCACGGAGGTTCGACGTTTTCTAGGTGCTTGTGTATTTTATCGTTTATCCATTCCTCATTATGCCCATGTTGCTGAGCCTTTGTATGCATTATTGAGGAAGGGTAAGAGGTTTGCATGGACCTCAGTCCATCGAGAAGCTATGAATAGGCTGAAGGAGGCTCTACAGTCTCCACCTGTTCTAAGAAGAGTAGACTACGGATGTGGGAGACCTGTCATGGTCACAGTAGATACTAGTCCAAAGGCGATTGGCTGGGCAATAGGTCAAGATGATGCGGATGGTATGCGGTTTACCTCTAGGTTTGGAGCTAAGATCTTGACAGACAGGCAACGAGATTATCCTCAGGTGAAGCGTGAGTTGTGGGGAGCGATGACAGCGATGAAGACAGACCGTGAGTTTTTGATTGGTGCTCATGTAGTTCTAGAAACGGATTGTCTACCTCTACTAGGCATGATATCCAACTGTAACACGCCAGACATAGCGATGTTACGTTGGATTGCCTATATTAGAAGTTTGAATCCAGAGCTGAAGCATATAAAAGGAAAGGAGAATATGGTCGCAGACATGTTATCAAGAGCTAGATTTGTAGACGAGGATGTCATGATTTCAGAAGCTGAGGAAGAGGAGAGAAAGGATGCTCAGTGTCATGTTAATCGACGGGCTACAAACTTGGAGCCGTTGATGTTTAGAGAGGAGCTTTACACAGGTAGACTTCGTGATATAGGGTATTATCTGAGCTTGTTGGAGAGGCAAGAGAGATGGAGCAAAGTAGAGTTCAGAGAGATAAGGAAACAAGCTTACAACTATCTTCTGCATGATGGGTATCTTTGGAGACGGCCACAGAGGAGAGATGGGATGTTCATACGAGTAGTGGACGATCTGCAGACTAAGCAGCAACTGATGAAGGAGTTCCATGATACTTTGTGGGCCGGACATCGAGGGATTTGGGCTACCTACGTCAAGTTGAAGGAAAGGTATTGGTGGAAAGGTCTGTACCAGGATGTGATGAACTACGTCAGTTCTTGCTTACACTGCCAGTTCTATTCGAAGATGCGGTATAGAGACGGTCTCGTGCCAACTTATCCGCCTTGCATTCACTTTCAGTGGGTTCTCGACTTGGTGGTAATGCCTCTGGGGTTATGGGGCATGCGATATTTGGTTCTGGCTCGTGAGGATCTCTCCAACTTTGTAGAAGGGCGAGCGCTGAGGACGAAGACCACAGAGGGGATATGTAAGTTTGTTCTTGAAGATATTATTTGTAGATATGGGTCTGTAGGAAGGCTACGTGCAGATAGGGGAGAACTACGTGGTACGGAAGCGAAAGAGTTTTTTGCTCGATATGGTGTGAAGCTCAAGCTTACTACTGCGATGAATCCAGAGGGGATTGGCAAGAGTGAACGAGGACATCCATCAATAGTTCAGGCTTTGGTGAAAGCGTGTGATGGTAAGCATAGAGAGTGGCCTAGGTTACTCCCTTTTGCTTTATGGGCAGATAGAACAACTCATTGTTCTACTACAGGGTACATGCCTGTTGAGTTAATGCTAGGACAGAAACCGATGATGCCGGCAGAAGAAGACTTTCCTACTTGGGCTATCTTGCCATGGGAGGACAATGTGAACCGTGTGCAGCTTCTCTCACTACGAATCAGACAGCTAGAATGCAGAGAGGAGGATCTCGCTGAAGCGCAGCGACGGCTGAAGGCGGCTCGACTTGGAAACAAGGAGAGGTTTGATAAGACTCATAGACTTCGACCAAAACCGATACAAGTTGGAGACTGGGTGTTGGTATACGACAGTACATTGGAGAACCAACACTCTACAATTCGAAAGTTTTCGAGAAGGTGGTTTGGCCCGTACCTTGTCTCTGGTGTACATCAGAATGCTACCTATTCCTTGCAAGAGCTAGATGGCACGCCTTTAAGGCTTCCAGTTGCTGGGAAACGAGTGAAATTATTCAAGAAGAGAGGGGAGAATGTGGAGCTAGCTGAGTTCTTAAGTTCAGAGCAGACAGGAGCAAATGAAGACCTTTCTGAGACGGTCGAAGAGAGCGAAGACAATTTGGAGGACCACGAGGATCGGTGACGGATTGGCACATACCAGAGGATGTGCAGGTTTGGAAGGGGTGAATGTCGTATTGTACATAGGTCTATACAGTGAAAAGTATTGCAGAGAGATTCTTTTTCTATATTGTGTAAAGGAAGCTGCCCTGCAGCTTAACAAGCTAGGCAGGAGCTAAGCTGGGGCTATGCTTGACAAGCTGCCCCCTAGCTTGGGTTGGAATATCACCCCTAAGGGAGTCGAAAGACGTCAGAATGCAAAGCTCGACGAGGAGAGCGGCCTCATGCTTCTAGTTTTGATAGAAAGTGTTTTAAGCAATAGTTAGTACGAGTTTTAGGCTGTGAAATATGTGAAAGAGGGAAATCAGTCGGTTCTGGCTCGTGACTCGAACTCAGAATCTGATAGCATGGGTGTGTAGGTGTTCATGAATACTATAGTTTTGACTCCTTGTTCATTAAAAACGGAGTTGTATAGAGAAGTTAGCGTAGGAAAGGCTAGTAAAGACTTTACAGGAAAATTTCTTCAGGAAAACATGTGTACAAAAGTTTTTACCTTCTTGAACGGAACCAAAGGCCATCCTAGTGATAGGGCGCCTGCCTAGGAGGGAAGTGGTCTCAGGATCAATCCCCCCTGGCCTCTGGTTCCTATTCCGGCATGTTGGCCTCCTGGAAGGGAGTCTATGTTGGATATGCAGCTACGTCCTGCATATCTAGGGGCGGGAGACCGGTATCTCCCTTAATCGTGGGCTTCCTGGCCTAAGCCTCCGCATGCCATCCTGAATATACTATGGGAGATACCTGGTGCGCATATGGGGGGGCTGTAAGCCCTGTGGGGCAGCCTCATAAGTGTTGGGGCTTCGGCCTACATTGGATGGCTTGTAGTATATTCAGGGTGGCATCAAGATGGCATCGAGGGCACGGGAAACTTTTGCTGAATATTATGTACGCATAAGGACAGCAGAGGAGCAGCTTTAGATGGGGCCTTAAAATTAAAGCGAAAGATTACAGTGGAAGCGGAAGATTACAACAGAAAACTGAAGCGGAAGATTACAGCGGAAGCAGAAGATTCCCGCGGAAGCTTGAAGCGGAATATTACAGCGGAAGCGGAAGATTACCGCGGAAGCTTGAAGCGGAATATTACAGTGGAAGCGGAAAACTACAATGGAAGCGGAAGATTACAACAGAAGCTTGAAGCGGAAGATTACAGCGGAAGCGGAAAACTACAGCGGAAGCGGAAGATTACCGCGGAAGCTTGAAGCGGAAGACTACAGCGGAAGCGGAAAACTACAGCGGAAGCGGAAGATTACCGCGGAAGCTTGAAGCGGAAGATTACAGCGGAAGCGGAAAACTACAGCGGAAGCGAAAGATTACCGCGGAAGCTTGAAGCGGAATATTACAGCGGAAGCGGAAAACTACAGCGGAAGCGGAAGATTATCGCGGAAGCTTGAAGCGGAATATTACAGCGGAAGCGGAAAACTACAGCGGAAGCGGAAGATTACCGCGGAAGCTTGAAGCGGAATATTACAGCGGAAGCGGAAAACTACAGCGGAAGCTGAAGATTATCGCGGAAGCTTGAAGCGGAAGATTACAGCGGAGGCGGAAGGAGGAGAATTAGAGTTTAAGAGGGGGGGCAGCTTAGCTAAGGTCCTGCTTCTGATAAGTGACTGCGCTGATAAGGACAGCAGGGGGGCAGCTTAAGCTGGGGCCTTTACTTTTAGGTAAAATACCTGCGGCGACTTGGGATCGGGAGGACAGAGTTTTGGAAAGGAATGTTTTTTCGGAGAGAGCTGAAGTGGAACACGCAGGAGAAGCTAAGAAGCTGGGGAAAGATCAAATTGGAGACAGATTGAATTGAGAGATCATCGTAGGGAGAGGAGCAGGAGTTTTAAGCTTGGACGCTGTCAAATAAACTGTTCTGAGGAGAAATTACTCTCAGGAGGCAGTTTTATTGAGAGAGACTGAAAATCTAGAGAGGACTTTTTGATCGACGCTGGATCAAATCTCTGAGAGCTTCAGCTGAGGCAAAGAGAGGAATAAGATTCAGGGGCCTGAATTTCTCTATTAAGTTTGGATTGAGACGTACTGGGTAGACTTTTGGCTTGACGGGTGAAGAGAGGTGCGCAGGAGAGGAAGAGAGAGATTTTCTGTACAGTTGGAGAAACTGGTGATGCAGACGACACTGTAATAAAGTTAATTGAATCTTGAGAGATCTATCTGTGTATTTGAGTGTTTGTTTTGTAATTGGTGAGCACAAGGAGCAGTGTTGTGAGATCTCATCGTCAGCAGCAACCTATTTTCCTTTCAGGTCATTTTTCTCTGATCGGTCACAGTCAGGAGGTCCGCCCTCCCCAAGAAAGACTCGCAACTTGACACCGCGAACACTTAAGAGTAGTATCTCTTGATTCTCCACCCATTGACTCGGGTGGCTAACAATGTCCCATCGAGTTCTTCCAACTGAACCGAACCATTACTATAACGACGCGTTACTTTGTAAGGGCCCGTCCAATGTAAGTGTAACTTCCTTGGAAATTTGATGTACCTACTATCATACAGCAGTACTAAATCACCATCCTTGATGTCCACTTTGCGGATCTTCTTATCGTGCTTCTCTTTCCGCTTCATTTGAATGATCTCCGTTAGTCGTTTAGACTCTTCACGGTCTTCCTCAAGTGTCATCAGACTCTTAAGTCGTAACAGTTGACTCTCCTCCACTGACAGTCTATCTTCAGACAGGATTCTGTAAGTAGGCACATCAAATTCAACTCGCATAATCGGTGTCATGCCATATGTTAGGAAAAAGGGTGTTTGTTGAGTTGTGATCTTCTCTGCATTCCGAAATGTCCATAAGACAGCCGGTAACTTTGTATCCCAATCATATGCATGATTCACTGTCACCTTGTTCAGAATCTTGCACAACACTCCATTAGACTTCTCTGTCAATCCATTAGCTTTTGGATTGTACGGTGTTGTCTTCCGGTGTTTTATACCAAAGTAATCTGTCAGTTCTTCTATCATCTTGTTCAAAAAATGTGTACCTCGGTCACTCACCAACTCTAGTGGGCATCCATATCGAGTGATGATCTGTGTGTACAAAAACTCAGTCACAGTGGCTGCGTCGTCTTTTTTGGTAGCTGCTGCTTCAACCATCTTCGTTGCATAATCAGTAGCTATCAGTATGTACCTTCTTCTAGTGCGGCGTGTTGCAGGTTGTATAGGTCCTACAAAATCAATCCCCCACTTTTCGAATTGTGCTAATGGGAGTATCGGATGTAACGGCCACTGAGTGGTTGGCGTAGGCTTACCCACTCGTTGACAGTTATCACACTTCTTGATGATCTCATGACATCTTTGTACATCGTCGGCCACCAGTATCCAGCTGAGAGAATCTTCTTCACAGTGTTCCTCAGTGCATAATGTCCGCCTTCAGGTTCCGAGTGTAGTGCTCCCACCACTTGTGGTATCTCATGCACTTCAAGACATCTTCGAAGTTCTTCATCAGGCCCTCTTTTGAACAATATCACGTTCTTCATCTCGTAGGGTCCCGCCTGATGTATGAAGACTGTTCGCTGCTCAGCGTCCATTTTTTCCGGGCACTGCAAAGTCTGTAAATATCTGTACAGATCATAGTACTTTGTAGCAAGTGCTACGGTCAGCTGAAACAATTCCTCATCTGGAAAATCATCTGCCACTGTATCCACTCGTTCTCCCGTTCTCAGTCGAGACAAGTAATCAGCATTCTCATGATGAATCCCTTGTCTCGTCTGAACTGTGAAAGTAAACTCTTGAAGTAACAACATCCATCTTGCTATCCGCCCTGACAAGTCTGATTTCTGTACTAGATGCTTCAACGCATAATGATCCACGTGAAAAACAAACTCATAACCAAGGAGGTAATGTCTAAACTTCTTTACTGAGTACACCATTCCCAACGCTTCACGTTCAGTAGTGGTGTAGTTCTTCTCTGCTGCTGAAAGTTGTCTACTCGCATAGTAGATTGGGTGGTCTCTCTTTTCATCATCTTTCTGACTGAGCACCACTCCAATAGCAAACGCAGAAGTGTCTACATACACTTGAAAAGGTCTCTCCCAGTCTGGTGGTCGCATGACAGGTGCTTCTGCCAACTTCTTCTTCAGCGTCTCAAACGCCTCATGCTGTTTCTCGTGCCAATGGTACTCTGTCGTCTTCTTCAGCAATTCTGTCAGTGGCGCAGCAAGTATGACGTAGTCTTTGATGAACCTCCTGTAATATCCAACATGTCCTAGGAAGGCTCTCAACTCGCTGATGTCAGTAGGGGGTTGTAGGGAGAGTATTACTCGAACGTTCTCTACATCTACTTCTATGCCTCGACCTGATACTCTATGTCCAAGAAGTATTCCTTCAGTCATCACGAAGAAACACTTCTCATGATGTAATGCAAGTCTGGCTTCCCTACACTTCTGAAAGGTTTTGGCTAAACACTCTGCATGTTCTTCACGTGTGCCGAAAACACAAAAATCGTCTATAAAGATCTCTAAAAATTTTCGCAAATAATCTTGAAAAATTGAGGTCATCATCCTCTGAAAGGTAGTTGGTGCATTGCATAGTCCAAAAGGCATCTTGTGATAAGCATAAGTGCCCCAATCTGTAGTAAAGGTAGTCTTGTCCTTATCTTGCTCTCTTATGGACACTTGATTGTATCCTGAAAACCCATCCAGAAAGCTGTAACATTCCTTTCCAGATACATGATCCAAAATGGTATCAGTAAAAGGTAAAGGGTGATGATCCTTCTTGGTTGCTGCATTCAGCTTTCTGAAATCTTGACAGACTCTTATCCTTCCTGTTTGCTTCTTGGGTACCACTACTATGGGTGCTACCCATTCGCTGCTTAACACAGGAAAAATAATACCTGCCTTTAGATACTTATCTATCTCGTCTTTAACCATCAAAGAGTATTTTGGGTTGAGTCGGTACTGCCTCGGTCGTACAAGTACTGATCCTTCAATGAGGTCGATACGATGTTCTCCCACTGTGCAGGTATCCCCTTCATGTCCTCCACAGTCCAGGCGAAGACATCTTGGTAATGGATCAGCATCTGACGATATACTTCCAACTCTTCTCCTTGTACCACAACAGAAATCTTTAGGCTCTTACCTTCGCTTATTAGTAGGTCTTGGGATGCTCCTGGAAGGACTATACTATCTGTATGACTGGTCTCTGCACTCCCGTGACCTAGCTGTGATTGCTATTCGACCTCGTTCATATCCTCTTCTTCATCAATTTCATAGCACTGCAGATAGTTGACCATCGAATAAGGGTCTCCTTTCCTTTCTCCTGCGCTGCTTGTTGATGAATCAGATCTTGAAGTGTAACCCTCATCAGTCGACTCTGTTTCGCCCTGATGTGTTATCTTCTTCCAAGAAACCATCACAGCCTTATCAGTTGGTTTCTGTGGATCTTTGAACTGTAAACGGTGCTGGTACCAGTCTGTTAGTACCTTTGCACCATACAACCATGGCCTCCCAATCAAAATTTGATAACCAAACTTAACCAAAGGGCGCAGCACAACATAAGTAAGTTTAAAAGAAATTTCGTCTATTAAGGTGGGAATGTTGCGCAGTAGCCCAAGTGGTCGTCTTCTCGTTTGATCTGCCAGCCGTAACACCCGTTGAGTTTCTTCAAACTTGCTGAAACCCAACGCGTGTGCCGTGTCTTCTGTCATTATGTTGACTCCTGATCCAGAGTCAATTGACACTTTCCTAATTACACAACATGCAACCTCCACTTCCACTTCTGGAGATCCCAGGTCTTCTGCCTCGATGTGAAACAGAGAAGGTAACTTTGATCTTCTTACTTTAGTGGGTTTCTTCAGTGCTTGAAGTAACAATTTTCTGTAAATTTTGTTATCTTCAATCAGCTGCTTGAAACTTATGTTAGCCTTCTGTGTTTCTAGATCAGCTACCACATCATAGTGTGGTACCGCCACAGGTTCTTTCTTCACAGGTTCCGGTCGACTGTGCTTCTTCAGAACCTCCTCGTTCTTGGCCGCAGTCTTGTCTTCAGTGGCCGAAGTACGGAAAATCTTGGGTACGGACGAAGTTGATTGTTCTGGTACTTCGGCCGAAGTTGTATCAGCTTCTCTTGCCGAAGTTCCTGCTCGTAGTAACTCTTTCTTCAGGAGTTCGCGGACTTCGTCTGTAATGTCAACTGGTAGTCTCGGAGGATTTACACTCTTCAGTATTTCTTCTTCCTCTTCTTCGGTATCCTCCTCAACTATCTTCTTTTTGGCTTTCTCTTTTGCCTTCTTCTACTTCTTCAACTCTTTCTTCGATTGAGTTTTTAGAGGTGCTTCTTCCGCCTTCCTCTTAGATTTGAAGGAGCTTCTAGTATCCACTTTGCAAATCCAAGTTTCTTCTGGTGGCCATCCCTCATCTCCAGCGGCTTTTCATTCTTCCAAGTCCACCTTGTGCAGTTGTGCTTCCGCAGGACGGTCTGTTTTGGGATCAAAGCGAACCCCCCTTCTCTCTACAGATGGATTGGTACAATCTGCCGTGGCATGTCCTGGTTGATGACACTTTGCACAAAGTGCTACATAGCCCAGCTGTTTCTTCGGATGTGGGCAGTTGGGTGACCAATGATATGTACTACCACAATTGAAACAGGAGCCATGGGGTGGCGGCTTATTTGCTCCTGCTTGACTCATTAAATGTTTCTGGGAAACATTTTGAGCCCTCTCTCTTGGTACAAACCTCAAAATTGGTATGAGTTGGATTGGGGTAATCGATGATGGTTGAGAAGGTCTAGGAGATTGGGGTGGTGTTCCTTGCGGTATCGATTGTACTCCATATACATCATCTGGAGTCTCTATAAAGAATGAACTATAATATGACTCAAATGCGGGTGCACATTCCACATGTGACGCTTGAATTGACCTTGCGTTTGTACACTCTGTATTGGCATGCCCTTGTTTCCCACAGGTCGTACACCATAAGCTCGGTCGTGATGCCGAAGGTGATTTTCTCCTGTCAGGAGTCCCTATCATCTGCACTTTCAGATCCACGAACCCTTTAATCATCTCCTCCATAAGGTGATTATTCCCTTTTGCTTTGCCCTTCTTTTCCTTCGAGCTTTTCTTTTCCTTGGACGAAGAACTGCGTTTCATTCTTCGTTCTTCTTCGCTCGAAGAAGATGAGCTCGCCGATGAAGACTCTTCGACTTCGGCCGAAGAAGACTCATCGTCAGAAGATTCGTCGGAGGAAGAGGGTTCTCTGCGACTCTTCTTGTGCTTCTTTCTTCGAGTCGATTTCTCTTCCTTCTTCTCCTTCTTTTCTTTCTTCCCTTTCTTCTTCTCTTTTATCCATCCTCCTTTACTTCCGAGGGTGGATGCTTCAAATGCTTCTGCTGAGGCAACAACCTCTTCAATGGTGTCCATCTTTCCTCGACGACACCAGATCTCCATTTCAATCGGTAAGCCAGTAACTAGCCATTCTGTGGCTTGATCCATAGAGTATGGATTGGCTGTACCCATCCTCGGAATTCTGTCCAGTAGATTATAAAATCTTTGGACATAATCTTTTAGGCTCTCTTTCTTTCCTCTGACCAGTCTGGTCAGCTTTCCCAAAACTTGACGATTGTACCCAATTTCTCAGAACCGCTCTAAGAATTTTGTCTTCAGCTTGTCCCAAGTATCGATGTCTCCTGGTATTCTATTTGCATGATTATACCAGCTGCGTGCTCTCTTCCTGAGGAGACTTGGAAAGATTCGCAGATGATCTGGTTCAGCATCTTCCTTATTTGTAACAGATACAGATTCAAATAGTTTAATGTAAGCATCTGCATCATCATCGTCATCTGAAGAACCTCCTCTGAACTTTGGGTAACCATGTTTCGTGATGGGTTGGCCTGCCATACTTCGAACGAAGGGAGCTCTTGGAACTTGAGTTGCTATCTTGGTAGGAGCTGGAATCGGCGCTGGTACTGCAGCTTGAACGAGGACAGCAGGGGCAATACCCGCAGCAGCAGCTGCTTGGGCTTGTCTCTTCTTGAATATGGACGGTCCTGTGGTTGGCTGTAAGTAAGGAGCAGCGCTGTCCTTCTGAGTCACTGGAGTTAACGGAAGGATTTCCCGCACCAGTGCTTGAGGAATAAGTTCCTGCGCCTGTAAAAGTTCCACTAAGGTAGTAACAGCTTCTACTGCCTTAGTTGCAGCTTCTTCATTCGAAGAAGTAAACTGATCTTGATCTGCAGAAGTACTTCCCACCTCTGGGTTAGGAGTAAACAACTGCGGATATAAAACAGTATTGACTTCGGGGAAAGGTTTCCACCCTGCTTCACTTTTTGGGTGTTCGGTCTCAGCACTTAGCCGAGTGGCAACTTCTTCGAAGTCAAGTTCTCTCTGAGCAGATTCGAGAGGGGTTGGAGGTAATGACTTTGGTGTCCGGGGTGAACTTGATTCACCAAGGCTTGGTTCCTTCCTCTTTCATTCTTTTGAGTGAGGTGTTCTCCAACCTCGTTCTCTCTTCTTATGCTCTTCTTTCAACCGACGAGCTTCTTCCAGAATCTGTTCTCGATATTCTGCTCGTCTTTCTCGCCTCCTGTCTCTCTCAGATTGCACGTTTCTAGGAGGATCAGGCTTGCCGTCGACATACATATCTTTGGACTTCTGTTCACTGATCTTGGATAATTTCAGCATTCGCATCCCCGGCAGCGGCGCCAAAATTTATTCAGTCTTCTATATGTAACACACAAGAAAACCAAAAGATGCTCGAAAGTAGTAATTTAAGGATCGAACCCACAGAGATGCAAGTAAAGATCATCCAAAAGTAGTAAACACGTGACAAAGGTGATTCTTTATAGTTGTCTTTTATTCTCACGGGCAGAAATCAATCCCGGTAGAGATCAAACTCAAGTCTATCCAACAAGACAGAGTTGATAATCCTGACAAATAAACATAACATGTACTGAACTGTAAACCTTCCGCGGTCCTATCGATCAACTACCCCCCGATCTCTCAACCTCCACGATCGTCATCCACGAATCTGCAACATGTCAGGCCTGTCTCTCACTTAGGGGTCACCTCTGATGGCTTTGATGGAAGCACACCATGAACTTGAAGGGAAAATGCTGAGTTCACTCATTCATACACCCACAAACTTATCAACTAAAAATCTCATTAAACCCATCAACTAAAATCCTCCATTCTAACGACGTCTCTCAAGTTCTCACATGCTAAAAATATCCCACACTCTCTATATTACTCAAGTTGTCATTACGACAATGTGAAAACAAGGATGAGGAGCTCTTCTCTACTCCTCTATTTATACATTCTAGGTTTTTACTTTGGTACCCTCCGGTAACTCACCCGTAACTACTTTTACTGGGTTTTACTAAGATATTACTTAAGGTAAAAGCATTGATCACATGGGCTTTTTACCTTTTCACATGGGCTTATTCCTTCAAAGTCAACAACTTCTAGAAGGATTCTGGAATATTCTCAAGGAATCTCGAATTTCCACCCCCTCTCTACACTAGGACCCACTAAAAAGGAAACATGTGGAATCTCTTCTTGTTTTTAATGCCCACAAAGTCCACAACTTTAATCCAACCGCTAATATCAAGTCAAAAAGGAGATAAGGGATACTTTCCACCTCCTTTCTATCCTTTGGACAAGATGACAAGATAGTAGTGCTCACTCTTTAGCAAATATCTGAATTCTGCCAAAAGTACAGCTAAGTTTAACCATAACTAACTTTTAGCTAGTCATGACTAACTTGATACCTCCTTAAAGTACTTTGGCAGCAAATAAACATTCTCAACACTTAGTTATAACTAAATACCTTACTAATAGACAAACTTCCTATGTGTAACATAGGTCGTTAGAGAACAGGTCAGAGACCTCAAGAAACAGGTGAACAACAGAGAAACAGAGCCACGGACGGAATTGTCACACGAGAAAGTACTGCTGAAGTGTTACTAGGTAGCCTCTAACACCATAAACGCTAAGTGTCTTCACACTAAGTTACTTTCACTACTGCTCTCGGGAAACTCTGGCGAAGAAGACTCTTCTTCCGCCGAAGTACCAGACTGAACTCCTTCCTAAGTGTTCCACCAAAGAACAACTTCCTCCGAAGTCAACTTCGCCCAAAAACGTCTTCGCTGGAAACTTAGTCCGCAAATGCTGGTCTATTCTCAGTCCTCGCCGTAAACGTTCTACTCTGATTTCAAATGTCGACAGCAAATCCTTCGGCACCCATACTAATTCCTACCACAGCAAACTACGATACTTCGTAGGTAAATCCCCGAAGAAGACAAAACACTCAATGGCTCCGCAAACTCAGGAAATAGAAAACTCAAAAATGATAAAACACATAGAGGTCCTGAATACGAACAACACAACGCTTATATACAAATTTTCCCGAAGATGACGGATCTTCTTCCTAAGAAGTCGGGAGTACTTCTGGACCGTCGGATGAAGGTCTTGTGTCCGAAACGACACCAGGAACGACACCGCTTCCTACCGCTAGCTCTCTACTTATCTCACAAACTAAGAACTCTACGGTTGCTCTAACCTCCCTAAGCTCCCTAATTACTCGCTGGCCTAGCCTAGCTACCCGGTTCTTAGCTGAAGTATCCTCCGCATCTGCAGCTAAGAACTCCTCTCTAACATGGCGAAGAAATCCCGACTCTTCGGCGTCCATCTCAACGGCGAAGTAGTTCTTCAACACTGGCTCGACCCTACTCCGAAGTTGAGCGCTCAGTTCCTCGGCTTTGATGACGCGGTGCTTCAGATCCTCCACTTCCTTCGTCATGGCAGCGACAGTGTCTTGATACTTGTTTCGTTGCCCACGCATGTCATCCAAATCCTTCTTCATCAGAGAAAGAATCTTCTCATGCTCTTTCTCGCGATCTATCTTCTGCCGAAGAAGCTCCTCCTTCTCTGATGTCATAGTCTTCAGCTCAACGGTCCTCATCTGCATTTCTTTCTGGGCCATGCGAAGTGCAGCCCTCAAATTCTCCTTCTCTTCTTGCCAGTTACCTCGGCCGAAGTGCATCGTATGCACTAACTCTGCCAGGTTCAGCTTCCTATTGACGACTTCCTCGTAGGCTCCGCGGTTCGTCTCCAAGCTGTACAGTAGCGGTACGACTACATCCTTGAGGTAGTCCACCGAAGAAGCCAATCGTTCGATCTCCTCAACTGTCGATGGAGAAACAGCACTCTTCGGTGTAGTGACAATGTCCTTCTCCGTCCGAGGAGTGCTCCCTTCATCGGCTTCCTCAGTCGTCTCTTCAACTGCTTCATCATCGGTCCGGACCGTCTTCGTCATCTTCATCTTCTTCCGGGACTTCTACACAGACCTCGGCGTTTCGTCCAGAGGTTTCTTCCTTGCATTTCTGCGGATTGGAGGAGATACCTCGACCACATCTTCGTCTTCGGCCGTCTTCGTCTTCGTCTCCTGGTTGACCCAACTAAGGAAGGGCAACCAGGAGTTGCAGGCGCATCTACAGCACCGCGATCAAGAGGTTCTCCGAGTGTGGGGGAAGATCACCGCCCTCGTAGAGGAGAAGACAACATGGAAGACGCAACGAGAAGCCGCAGAAGCGCGAGTTGCAACTGAGAAGATGCAGCGAGAAGCAGCGGAAGCTCGTGCGTAGGAGATGCTAGCACAGTCGGTGGAAGCCCTTCGAAAGAAGTTCAACTTCACCGCGGGTAGGAAGTTGCTTACCTTGGCTAGAGAGTGGGACGAGGAGTCCAGAGCGAGGTTGGTCGAGTGCAAGGAGAGCATGTTCAGGTATTTGGATCGGAAGATAGAAAGAGTGAAGACACTCTATGGTCTTCCCTTGATTCCGCCACCTGCAACCGCGTCTTCCCAAGCTCCAGCATCATCGACTGGATCCGGATTGGAGAAGGAGGAGTTCGACCTCTCTGTCCACTTGGTAGTGACAGCGTTGGAAGCCGAGAAGACACCGGAAGATGCCCCGGAAGACAGGATGTCTTCTGGAAGACAGGAAGAAGAACCGTCTTCCCAGGTATTCCGCGTGGAGGAAGCGACTTCCCCGTGCCCTTATGAGGTCGCCATGGTCCCTAGTACCGCACCAGTGCCTCAGAAGAGCGAGGAAGTACCACTCGACTCCGCTTCCCAGAAGACGCTTCCGTCTTCCGAAGCAGAAGTAGAAGCCGAAGCAGAAGCAGAAGCCGAGGTAGAAGCAGCAGCAGCGACAGCAAGGCCAGCAAAGACTGATGAGGAGGAAGTCACCTCAGTGTCACCCGAGGTAATCGCAGGGCTTTCTAGCTTATCAGAAGCCGCGTTAGGAGCTCCGATAGGGACAGATCAGGTAGATATTGCCACCGAGCAATCAGAGTAGATAGTAACCGACGTTGACATTTCCAGATTTAGTAAGAACCGAACATGCTATCTTAAGAGTGGCAGTTTCAGTGTAAAATTAGTTAGGCAACCATGTGGCAGAGTTGGGAGCGCAAGAATAGACAGGAGAAACCGTTTGCATGTAGAGAGGCATCTTTTCTCTCCCTGGTGGTGGTTTCTTCTGTTTCCTTGTGGTAGATGCATAAATAGGATCGAAGAGTAAGAATTCGGGCTGCCGCATGCTCATACACATTTTTCAGTGCAGACAGAGACACAGGAGTTTGTTAGTAACACACACTACATCCGATGTAAGAGACATACGAATAGACTAGGATTATATCGGAAGGGTCTGCATGCTCGATACCAGCAGTGGTTCGAAGATGTAGATAGAAGTAGTGGACAGTTTAGGAACAGGGAACGGCATCCTCATGCAATCTTGTTGGCTAGACTGTTGTGTCGAGGAGTAGGCGCAGGAAGTAGAAGGAGTGAGCTTCCCAATGCCAATGTGACATCTTCTCAGGGAATGGATTGCGAATTTGAGTGCAGAAGCTTTATTCGTGTCTTCTGGGTGGTGGGTTTTCTTGCATTCACTCCCAATTGTGCATGGGAAGTGTTCTTCTTGAGTGGCGGAGACTGTCAGCAGTTGTGGAATTGCATGCTTGGCTCGTCTAGTAGAGCACTTCGGATCTACATACGGACGGTCTGATGGATAAGGGATCTCAGAAGACAGAGTAGTCGGAGCATCGAAGAGAAAAAGAAAGAAGCCTTTTTCCCACAACAGAAGACGACATCCTCAAGTAGAAGACGGTGCAACTGTACGCACGTTTGTTGTCTTCCTCCCCAAACTATTACAAGCAGGGATGGCTTGTTAGTCAGGATCCGGACTAGAAGCCTGTCGGAATCTTAATTTCTCCTTTTCATCTTGTTTTCTCTTGTTTGGATTTTCTCTTCTTCCCCATCTTCTCTCTTCTTTCTCATCTTCTTACCTTCTTCTAGTGAGCTTCCGAGATTTCTATTGAGCTTCCGTGAAGGTGAATGTCGTTGTAGTGCTGCAGGAAGACCATTTCCGTAGACAGAAGCTTGGGAAGGCTACAAGGGGCATACACCCTGTGATTAATCTAATCCGTTGGAATGTGATTGGGAGAGTAAGGTGTAACAGCCGTGCTAGTCGATTTCTGCGAAGCAAGACAGTCTTCTGGAGGTACGAGAAGTCGAGTTGAACCCCCAGAAGCTGAGAATCGCTTCGAGAAGACGGTACTGAGAAGACCGGAAGAAGTGACCTGGAAGCAGGAAGCGCGTCTGAAGACGCGCTTCTCTATGAATAGTTGTGTGATATTTTAGTTAGTAGTCGTTTGTTTAGTTCCAGAGCACCTTTTGGAGGTTCTGGAAGACGCGTGGTTTTGTGAGAAGATGAGATTTCTAGACAAAACCCGTGTGTTTGTGTGTTTGAACAGATCTTAGAACTTAGAGCAGCGTTACTTGTGCAAATTCTCTGTGGGAACGATATCTTGTATACTAAATGGACAAAAGGAGTAATCATGCGACACTACAAATTGCATTGAAAGGGTGGAAAAAATCCACGAAGATTACATCACTTCTCAAGATGTCATCATCTACACGAATCACAATAGTTGTAAGCTACTGATATTCATATTCGAATATGTTCGATGAAAATAATCACTTAACTCATCAATTAGGTACAATAAAATAGAAAGATCTTTAGTTACATATTTCATATCACTCCCATGTATAATCATTGGATGACTCGAGCACTATATATCATGATAACTGATGAGTTATTTGCACATGACTGTGAAACATACATTGACTATATTAGCTAAAACACAATAAACTTGTTCTACACCATGAATAAAAAACATTGTTTATGAACGATGATCTCTAATGAAACTCAAGGTTACATACAAATAACACATTTTTTCACTATCAAGGGTGCCTTGTGCATTGATTTCTTGTCTGTCCGGTGTAGACGACTAATTGTTGTAGACGTTTAGCCGTCTATGACAATTATCTTTTTGCTCATTTCCCCTTTGATGTTCAAAGCACGCGAAGCCTTTGTGGTGTTGAATAGCCTTTTGAGTGAAGTCACAAAAGACAGGACACATAATGATCTTGTATTTGCCAAGTTGCTACACTTTCTGAACGTTTTTTTTAAGTTTATACTTATCTTCTTGCAGAGTTTGAGCATCCTTGGCATCGTCAAGAGAGCAAAAAGATTTTGGCAGATTATTTTCACCATGAAGTAAGACAAAATTGTATTTTGATTTTTCTCAGAGTATTATGTTGAATAATGATCAAATATGTTGTTGTATTTTTGTATTAAGAATCAGTTGAGAGTTCAGATTGCACCATTTTGTTTTGATCGAAGACGTGTGTTTTTACCTGAAAATGTAGATCGAGGAGACTCTACCATTGGAGAAGGACGAGGCGGGAGTTTTTGGTTATAAAATATATGACAATGATTGTTTTCACGCTAAATCAATGATAGAAAAATGAAGAGCTTGTCCAAAATGAAATAGAATATGAGTATCATAAAAGAAATTTTGAGTCCACGATGTCTTGGGTAGGATGTTTGGTAAATTGTAGAGAAATTGCGGGGCTGGCAAACCTCTTGATTCTCAAATACCCATAAATGGCTATTTTTCACCGGAATCTCATAGCACCAAAAAGTATAAGCTTATTTGGAATAGAGAGAGTGATAGAGTGGTTAAAAGCGACATACTGTAAATCTGCTGGTTCAAATCTTATCTCTCCCAAGTATACTTCTTATTTTTCAAATAGAGACGAAGTGCATATTTTTGTGCTTAACTTTTCCTGAAGATTATATAAAACCTTGAAATGCTCTTTTTCAGAATGACTATAAAAGACAAGGAGTTCTTTTTCTTGACTTGTGCAAGATTTCCTCACATTCGGCTCTCCGAATGAATCTTCCAGCTTTGGAAGACTTAGCCAATATATATGATTCATCCTAGCCAAGTAAATGGTGGGAGACCAAAGCATGTAGTAGAGGCGATATTGAGGATTTTTGTCTTTTCTATGCAGCTTTTGGAGATGAAATTTCTCTATTAAATGTAATGTATTTGTTCTTTAATGGTATATGGAGGACTATCTAGACAAGTTTTTTCTGATCTCAATTGTACATAAAGATTCCTATTCATTCTTATGTTGATCACATATGAAAGGATTTCTCTCTTGATATCGTTTCAGTTAAAGACTATCGATATAATCTTCCTTACCAACATTCGGCCACGGATAGCCATTCTTATAATCTTGGCCAACCATAGTTATTGCTCAACGCATATTTCTGTCCTTGACGACTTTAGAAGCCTTAGGTCCCTGCCAACGCGCATCCCATCGTAAACACGGCGTTCACATGAAGACTGCTAACCGGAAGAACACTCCGCAAGCAACCGGGTGAGGCCGGATCATACTTCGTCGGCTGGTACCTACACTAAACTCGGCTCAGAATATTTTATCGTCTGTACTTAGAAACTAACTCAGTCTGCAAATCAAGAAGGATTTGCAGACGCAAATGATACTTGTAAGTACGGACTGGAGACCGAGGAGAAAGTCCAGGGAAGTGCCAGATGTGACAAAAGTTTCTTACGACTGAATTGCCGATAATGCTCTTTATAGTACACGATGATCAGAAACCTTCAGGTCCGCGGCCTTTGGATGAACCACGAGGCCATGTGCTAGTTCTAATATCTACAGTCGCTACGCATCTTTGGGAAAATTTCGACTCTGCTTGATCGTCAAGAGATCTCCAACCTACTGTGCTCGATTAAGGTACAAGGAACTCTTACGACTTCGAAGTGTGCCTTCCTCGTATCGTGGATTATTTATTTGCCCGATTAAGTTCCGACTCCGGAGAGTCACCACTCACCCACGTGCGAATATGATAAGATGCAATTATCATAACTGGATGAGATACATAATGCGCACACAAAGCAGGTGGTTCGCTGATGCCGCAGATGCTCAACAGGAGGAGAAGTGGCCTAACCCCGTGCCCTTTTCTTCGCCTGCAAAACCAGCAAGGCTAACTGTCAGCTGCTATACGCGAGGTATATATTTGTCCATGAGAATGGCAGCTCGAAACAAGAACAAAACGCAGAAACAGAGGTAACACGCAATAAATGAACCTTGAAGTACATAAATTCGTGGAGTACATAGTAAGAGCGGACAGGGGAAAATGTGTCCTTTGCTGAAATGTCTTAGCGAAAAATATTGTGACCGAAGTGTTAGCCCGACAGGCATGTGTAATATAGGGCATATTACCAGAGATGGTACCCAAGGTATGGAAGTGCAATATATATGACATTTACGAAATGAAATGCAAGCAGATCCACCGAGGTCTCTAGTGTGTCATTAGCTATCAATTAGAAAGGATCAAGAAAGGAGAAACATGATAGTCAGCTACTGTTCTAAAGCAATCAGAAAAACAATAATCGACCAGCCAGGTTGGGCGACAGGGGAAAACATAAGGACCACTTTTCTGCGAGAAAAACGAGTTAAACAAAGAGTACAGCAGCTGGAAGCAAGAACTACGCTTCATACACAGAATGTAACGTGCAAAAACAGAACCAAGAGGACGAACTCCAGGAGCGAATTATCGAATAACTTTGAAGAACTGGGAAGAAAGAAGGAGAAGGTGCACATTTGTTCAGAAAGCAGTCCTTAAAGAGAGCAAAACAATTAAGTCGAGATCCACAACCCAGAAATATGAAACATTTTCTTCTGCGCAACGGTCACTGCCACAGCTGTAGGCAATGAGCAGGGTACACTCAAGTACCTAACAACCACAAATTACAGGCAGATTATATACGAGGTATAGTATCAAGCAGCCGAGACTTACGAGTGCAACGACTCATGAAATTAGCCTCTTAACTGCAGCACGCGGGAAACAGACGGCAAAGTAAGACGGTGAGAGTCAAGGACAGGAAGCCATTAAACCCGTAGGGACCCTACTACACACTCGAAACCTAGATCTACGTGATGATACATTTGACGAAAGGGCGTACATACCGCTGAGCCAGTCATGAAGCTTTCAATGCTTGCTTGCTTGCCCTTTCTCGGGGCTGACCCACTGGCTCCCTCCTTCTCAACAGACCATGCCCGTCTAGCGGGTGAAGCGTTACTCTACATCGAGAAAAAGAGAACAGGACATCTGAGATCGAATTTAGTGTATCAAGTTTGATACATATCCTACTATCTCCCAGTTTCAAGCCTTCAAAGTGCATTGTACAACTTCCGACCTCTCTTAAAGTTTTAATAACAGATTTAACCTCGATTTCTTCATTTTTCACGACTTGTCCAAGACACTCACCTCCGGGGGACCTTTTTAAGAGCATTACATGGGCACAGTAGTGCTGTAAGCTCTTAAAAAGTTCCCCCGACCTTAAGACATTTCACAACCGTTACCGCGGAGTGGAGACTGACTCAAAACTAACCACTCAAGCACAAAATCCCAAGAGACTTACTTTCGCAAGCTTCTTCTGGTCTTTTCGTGCCTGGCGCTCCTTCTCATCCAACTCTTGGTTCTCTCGCTCAATTAGCCGTATGAGAGTGTCACATCGTCTGGCTAACTCGGAGGCAGTTCTAGATTTCACAAACCAATCGAATCTGAACAAAGGAGACATGCGGAAAGCTGCCTTCAACTCATCCCAGTTACCATAGCCAAGTCTGTGGACCATACAAAGCTGCATCACAAAATATCTCAACACGATTTTCGTTATTAAATGAAAGAGAACATACAACGCTAAACCACTGATGAGTCGAATCTTGAAGAGGACGAAAGAAGGGCCTATACAAATGCTCAGCTATAATCAACAACTCTCAGCTCGGAGTCCGTACCAAAAAGCGGTCACACTCCTCGTTGTAAAGTTTCCCTTTGTTTTGTCCGTACTGGATTTTTAGTTCGAGCCACGGATTTCGGTACCGGTCTAATTTCTTCCCAATGGACTTCATTATTTCATCCTTACGCGAGATTCTGGCCTCGCCTCTTTCTATGTTTTTGATGATTCGATCATAATCTGCGTGGCGAAATAAAACAAAGTTTTCTCACTTCCGATGTACTGTGAGCACAAGACCGCAGATAAACTCTCTCTAACCGTCTCAATTCTAATTCCGAATCCAACACTCTTCAGGCGAGACGATACATCCATGCATCCACACAGTTGAGTCCAGACTTCTATATAACTGCCCTCGCGGTGGAAACATCAAGAACAGAAAACTCGGGACATCCCCCTTCAAGCCACACTGCAACAGAAAGGGACCAGTAACAATCACCATTCAAATCCTTGTATCTTTCCCAGAAGACTTTCGAGTATTTGCTAATATCTTCCTCAGTCTTCCCTTCGATTTCACTTGCTATACTTCTGATATCATTGCGTCCGTATTTCTCACAAGCTCGCACAAAGGCGTTGAAGTCACGACGCGTCCAGTTCGAAAATCCCTGAGTTTGGTACCGAACGTGAATGAGTGCAGGCAAGTAAAACAGGGAAAAAGCTCTAACAGAGATCGTACTCGGATGAAGCAGATAAACAGTCATAACTCAAAAGGGAGCACCGCATAAACTTGTACTGGAATCATGCGGGGTTCCAACAAACCAAGAGCTCTCTAGATCCCGTGCATATTCAATGTGCACACCTTCATAGACTAAACGAGAGTCTATGAACCTACAACCGTGCACACTTCCATTCTATTCTTTCAATAAAACAATAGCAGTAGTGAACTTCAGAACCGTGGTACCTCCTCTAGTAGACGATCCTTCTCCTCCTGCTCCTTCTCAGTGAGTTGTTCGGCAACTGCGTTATCTGCAAGCGCATTGAAGTAGTTTATACCCAGCAGAGCGAAGTAACTAGACAAAGTTCAAGTAGGACATACGGGCTGCTCCTGATTGAAAAGACTTGAAATAACAGATTGATTGTAGGTCGACTCACCGCCATCAAGGGCTATCACATCCTCTCCAACCGACCTCTGATGGGCCTGCTGCTAACGACGCACAAATAAACCACTCGTAGATTCAGAAAGGGTGCAAGTAAGACCCAGGTATTGAATAAGTAAGGATGACCACGAGTATAACACCCGCACTAACGGACACTGAATGCATACGGCAGCATAATACCCGGGAAAAGCAATTACACATCTCCATGGTCCTGGACAACGCGAAACGATGTCCGATAGAAGCAATCCATGCCAGTGCTTTTCCACAAGAAAACGTACCAGCAGAGATCTAACTTCCTTCTCGTAAAGCTCTGTCAGACGAGTGTTATTGAAAAACTGGAAGTCATGCCTGTTTTACTTAGTTAAGTGTAACCATCAGAAACATAAGCGACATCCGTTCAATAACCAAAGAAACAACTGCGCCTATCCAGCTTTTTCTTTCTCCTAACACTTCTACATTGATTCCCATGAACGTGGATTGCTTCTTATGTGCACGTTCAAAATAACTTCCTCAAACTTGTTACCCTGTCATTGCAAAGCACTGCAAAAACTCAAAACTTTTCCAGCTATGGAGGGAATTAGGATACAATTGCGGCATTCGGGGAATTCGAGGTTCCCTTGGTTTTGTAACAGTTCCTGCGCGCATCGCTTGCTTGAAGTACTCCGTTTCTGAGTAGCTGTATACAGGACACCAAACGAACTTTCGTGAGCCAAACTGAAGAATAGCACATGAATAGCTCATAAGAGTAGCACCTGAACTGGCTTAATCGTAATCGTACTAAGTTCCTGCTGGACTCACAGCGTGCTAGGGCTTCAGACTATGCAACACGACATCACAAAAGTCCACTGAAAACACAACTACTTTTTTGGAAAGATTCTTGTAAGGGCCGCTGATTCTGATCCCAAGTCAACAGAGCGTTTCGAGTAAACACGGCTAGCCGAAAATTCTAGCATCAGCCTCAAGTAGACTGGGATCCTATGCATAACGACCGATTGCTGCCAAAGTGTTGAAGAAGGGTAACAATATCTGTGTTCTAAAAAGGTGCAACAACGTTGAGTGAACCAGAGTATGGTACAAAGTTTGTGGTATCTACTTCCGTTTGCGCTCACGCCTGGGTGGTTCTATCCAGTTTTCAGCAATCATTCTTTTTAAGTCCACCTTGCTCTCATCCTGCAAGTCCGACATAAACACATGATCGGTAAGGTGACGGTCACTAAACCTGCTCTTTCAAGTTACTTCTAGCTTTCTAGGGACTACTGCTAGCATCGTAATGCTGCGCTTGAAATCTCAAGGAAGAGAGCCTCTTTACGTAAAATACTAATGGAAACGCACCTTATCATCCTTATCATCGAAATCATAGAGGCCTGCGGCTGTGAATCCAGTGCCGATCACCCGTCAAAAAGTTTGCAAGAATAAGAGAAAGAAATCTCAACCGTAAACCATATAAAATCGAATTATACCGTAGAACATAAAAATGACACGACAGGTTCCTTAGACGTGTGGACTGATTTTACAAGTGCGAAGGGGCGAAAACTGTTGCTTACTGTCATCCATTTTGAACTTGATAGCATCCTCAGTGAACTTCTTCATTTTTGCATCCAATTCAGCAGTGGCTTCTTCTCCTTTCGCGATGATGCGGTCAATGTCTTCATCAGTGATGGTACTGTCTTTGGAGCTGAAAACCTTCTCAGCTCCGAATCGAACCATCTGAAGCAGCTCATCTTTATTCACCGCTGCAACCCAAATCCCATCGAACATCAAAACTCAGAGGATGCCCCAAGGAATCTTGAAATTCGCCTAAGGAAACGGGTACATACAAACCCAAACAACGTGAAGGTAAGTGATACCTTTCTGCTCAGCAAGCCGGCCTTGCTGGATGACGAGGGCATCCAAAGCAAGTTTCTTGTATGCTCTCTCTATAACTTTCTCCTCGATGGTGAACTGCGAGGATCTCAAAATCCGCAATCAGGGAGCTGGCAGGCCAACGCTTCTACTGAACTACATAGTGGTGACTTAGAAAGCCAAATTGATAGAACGATTTGCCACACACAACGCTACTAAGTTGCAAAGTCCAAAGGAAGTACCTCTGTACAAAAACGGAAGACTTGTACTTCCTTCTTCTGTCCGATACGATGAGCTCGATCTTGAGCTTGTAAGTCTACTTGCGGATTCCTGGAGCAGAATATCACTCTCAGTCCTGGATATATTGAGTAAAGACCAAAGACTTTAAAACAAGAGGAACTTAGCATTCCTTTTCCCATACATGGAGTGAGACGCAAGACACCGAACTGACTGGAAAGATTTGTCTCGGCATTTAGCTTCAAGTAACCGTGGCAAGGTTCGGTACAAGGGACATACCAATCACTGTCGTACAGGATAACTGTATCAGCAGTAGCCAAATTGATACCCAGTCCACCAGCCCTGGTTGAAAGTAGAAAAATGAACTTCTCGCTATTCTCTATGTTAAAGGCGTCTATAGCACTCTCGCGATCTTCTCCAGTCGTATTACCGTCGATCCGACAATACAAATAACCCCGATACTGACAGTAATCCTCAAGGATATCGAGAAGCCTAGTCATCTGACACACAACGTGACATATGAACGGTCAGAGGAAGGTGCTGAAATGTTTCGTGTAGCTACGCTAGAATGACTCTCTTGCCCCACAAGCAAAATTTTGCAGTACAATTTACTTGGAAAGTATGGAACTCTACGTAGAGCAATAACAGGGATCCCCCATCCTTTTCAACTGAAGATCTAAAAAGAAGTCACCTGTGAAAATATTAGCACTCGAGAGTCACGGTCCTTCAGCTTTGGTAAAAGCTTGTCGAGCAAAACCATCTTGCCTGCAAATAGGTGATTTAACATATACAAATTCAATTAAAAGAGCACATCCTGTCCGTTACAATAGGCTGAGAGTTATCTGAACATTGACTCTCAGCCGGGACGAAATTTAACCAGAAAAGAAACCTGCCACCTCGGTCAAGCACTTATTACAACCCGTCAGTTCGAGAGATTAGGTCACACCTGCATTCTCAACTAGATGATCACCCGTCGTAAAAGGTGGCCCAGGTTCAGCCCCTTGGAAAAGGTACGGATGGTTGCAACATTTACGGAGCTGCATAGCTATGTTAAGGAGACGTTTGCGCTCGCCACCCGTGTTCACGGCATCTATGTCTTTTTGCAAAAGAGCACGGTAGTATTGCTTTTGCATTTGCGACATTCCAACCTTCAGAATTGTCTCCTTTTTTGGAGGTAAACCCCTTTCAACATCCGACTTGAGTCGACGCAAGAGAAATGGTCGTAGCACCTACACAAACAGAGATAGGAAAGTTGAATACGACAAAGATCTATTATTCCCACTAAAGAACACAGCCAGTGCAGTATACCTGTCCAGTATGTGAGGCGGAGGTCCAGATGTACACCAGGCTGACTAAGCAACAGAGAGTGGTGGATCTCTCACTTATTGAAGCAGTACCTTGTGCAATTGCTGAACAACCTCCTGTTGGTCGTTTTCACCCGAAATCTGAAACCATTCATCAAAGGCTTCCGCGGAGCTGAATATCTCTGGAAGCAAGAAATTAAGTAGAGCCCAGAGTTCATGCAAATTATTCTGCACACACAAAGGGGACGAGTCCATCAAGCTGTAATCAACCCAATCTCTAACAAATCCCAAATCTGTACCAACCAAGCTAAGCGTAAACGTCCATCGTGCCCAAACGCATTCCCGTTCGATGACTGGCCCTGTCCTTCCGCAATACGCAGCCCACTGGAGACCTACTGTAAGAGTTGGCTGTAGTCAAGGTCCATCAGCAGGCGGGGTAGCTTACTAGGGAGCAGCAAGTTCTACTGGGGGACAACTGAACTAGACGTTTACTAGGTAGTCTCTGTCAATCACCGGAAGACTTTCAGAAAGCAACCAGATATACACGACTTATCGGTAAATCTGGATAGTCTCTTGATTGTGCTTAGCAGAAGCACGGCACGTACTGCGTTAATGTTGGGAGCCTACTCCTCCAATAACATCTAACTACTCGCGTTCGGAGATTGCGAAGAGAATAAAGTCGTCACCTGAAGAGGAGTTCCTGTGATCAGCAATCGGTAATTTGTGTTAAAAATCCTCATGGTTTTGGCCAAGATGGAATTCTCATTCTTGATGCGGTGAGCTTCATCAATGATGATATACCGCCAGCTGAACTTCCTAAGAGCTGTTCTCTCTTTGATAGCCATCTCAAAACTCGTAACGCAAATGTCAAACTTCCCGGCAACAAGCAAATTGTCACGTTGATGAGCCTGCACAAGGATTCGGCACGCAAATCACGGATATTATCAGTATCACTTTCACCGTTCACATCGGGAGTCGACGACTCATTGCACCCTGAATACTGTAAAATCCAACACACAGCAGTTGTGAAGCAACAGGAATGTATCTACACCACCCTTCATTATCATACCGAGGGCACAGTCTCCCTTAGGCAGCGCACAGAATATGACCAGCCTGAAAGATGGTTCACAAGTACGGTACTCATAGATTATCAAGCGATTACTAAACACCGACCAACAACGACGCTTTGGCTTTAAGATCTTTCCAAACTCAAAGCTGAAGTCACAGGGAAGGGGACACGTCATTTTACCCGCTCTTCCTGGTTACCGTGGAACTTCATGGCTCGAAGAATAGGACAAAATCTCCGAATTTCATTCATCCAATTACTCAATGTTGACTTCGGTGCCACAACCATGTGTGGACCTGAAATGCCTTTGAACTCGTTCAGGTATGCGAGAAGCGATATTGTTTGCAGGGTCTTCCCCAAACCCTGGCAGTCAAATGTCCACAATAAGTACTACAACAGGTAAAAGTTATGTCCTATGCGAAATATTCTGCGGAATTTAGAATGTGAAATGAAGAAGAGTATGAGAGACATACACACCATTTCATCTGCAAGAATTCCGTTAATGCCGTTTTCGTATAAGCGAATCAGCCAGTTCAACCCCGCAAGCTGGTAATCTCTCATCTTCCCCACAATGCCTAAAACCAAGTGAAGACTCAATATCTTAGCATCAAATCTTCAGTGGACCTCGCGCCGAAAGACCATTCGCAGATGTGCTTGCAACTGCGTCAGCAACGCAGTGAAAAGAACCTTCCTACAATCATGACTATAAAATCCGCTGCAACACTGTCCGCAATTCCTAATCCGATGGTTCCAATGGAAGAACTACTTACTAGTAGGCTGCGCAAGTAACCTTGTCCCACCAGTTCCACCGAGGGCATCTTCCTCTTCTTTCAAATATTCCTCATCCTCCTCTTCTTCAGTTAACTTGGAACTATGCCGCCCCCTGCAACCAGCGCAATTAGGACTTTGGGCATCGATGCAGCAGTCACTTCTACAAAAAGGTTGGCGCCTCTGATTGAGTTGATTAAGAGCAAGCTGGTCCGCTTAACACCTTACCATTTACTGCAGCGTCCCAATGCACTACAAGGCAATGCATGTTCCTTACCGTGCGTGAAGAAAGTGTTCAAGTAAGCACGGTATACTCTCTGAAATCTCTGAGAACTCATTGCTAGCCCCTCTGAATAGCACCTTATATATCGTACCACTCCTTGTAGAACATCGCTCACGCTTCGGGAAATATAATGCTTAGATTCTACAATAATTTCTACATCAGGCTGAAGTCCCTCAGATATATCACTCACCTGCCCTTCCCTTTCTTACTCGGTCCACCAGGGGTTCCTGAGGGACCCTGTGCAAAGTGCGCAAAAATCTCCGTTTGCTGCAAAAGAAACTTCAACCTTCCCCTCGCTTTGCTGTTCTGGAGGCACGGACAAGAACATTGGGACGATGGAAGTCAGAAACAATGCTGAAAGATATATCAAATCCAATCCAAAGGCTGTTCCTACAGGCCAACACCACTAACAGAGAACAGGATCAATTGCCTGCTCAATCCTCTACCCATCTCATATATTCACACAAAACTGATCGTAGTCAGGAGAGGGAAGTCAACCATATCAGCATCCACCATCGCGTTTTGCTGGTTCAAGAACTTGTCAAGCTCGTCCCTCTTCCGTTTCTTCAACTCCCGCAATCTCTGCTTCTCCCGACGGGCAATGTCTTGTTTGGAGGGTGACCTCAAGCTCTGCAAGAGTAAACATTTCGTCAAGGGTGTTGACCAACCGGTCAATTCTTATGGATCGTCTGTACGAACAATCTAAGTGGTTTGCCCTCAATTCGCGATGAGTGAAGGAAATGAGAAGGAGGCTGTAAGAGCAGACCGATGATGCAAACAAATGCCATCTGAGTAGAAACTGCTGGAATACACTCAAGCTGCATACTGCAATCCAGAGGGCCGGACGGGCTAGATAACGGTGGACAGTTTACCTCAGTCTATCGGTTGCTTATACTTAAGGCGCTTCTAGAGTTCTATGTCCATCAACAGAACTGAATTCGTTAGAGTGGATGCCGTGTGACTATATTCTCGTCCCAGCCATGTTAGCACTACAAGGGACTGACTAGACTTCATCCTGACCACTGCACGGGTCGGAAACTGAATAGGAGGACGGCTACTACGAATTATAAGGACCATGCCTACGATCCGTAACGTCTACGTCCCTTTCTCGCTGAAGTTACTATGGGCAAAAAACCGAATCTGGCCTGAATTCCCTTTTCGGGACTACTGAAGAGAGTGGACCTGAAACTCTCGGTAAAAATCAGTCCAGCGATACCCTTGAAGGTCCCAGCTGAGCCTGCACCCTTGAGTGGGTGACTCAGCTGCAGCCGTTTACACCCATAGAGTTTTAACTTAAACATGACCCTTAGTGCCCTCTCCACTTTGCACCGTAGAAGTCAAAGCAACCCTAAAACCAACCGTTCTCGCAATCATAACTTGACTCCGTACTCATCGAGGAGTTGCAATCGTTGAGCGAGGGAACGTAACAGCATCAACCAACACTTAAATCTCCAATTCAGTACTATCCAAGTATAATCAGCATCCTGGAATAGAAAAGTAACAGTAGACGACCCCAACCAAGAAGGCAAAAGGTGAAGGATTGTTCTGCGCACATCATCATCGGTTTCGGCGTCTTCGGAATCTTCTTCCGCATCGTTTTCTTCCTGCTCCTGTGGTGTGGAAGGAGAGGCAACGGCCGCCTCAATTTCTACCTCTTCTGGTGCGGCAGCTTCTTCAACGGCTGCCATTTCTTCCTCCGGGTCTTCTTCATCTCCTTCCTGCTCGTCACCTTCCTGTTCCTCTCCTTCTCCTTCCTGTTCGCCTACATCTTGTTCATCCCCTTCATCTTGTTCTTCTCCTTCCTGCTGATCTTGGTCATCATCCTCTTCCTCTTCGCCCTCTCCTTCTCCTTCCTCCTCCATTTCCTCGTCAGCTTCTCCTCGGCCCGCCTCTTGCTCATCAGACATCTGCTCATCCTCCTCATCAGAATCCGACACAGGACGCCGTGGAGCCATTTTCCCCTTGAAAGCTCTTCACAAAACCTTCCAAAAGGTTGTAGTTTCTAAAACCCCGCCAACGTTGTTGACAAGCACAAAATTTCGCGAGACCGACGCTCAAAATTTCCAAAAACTGGATACAATTGCGCAACCTGAGCCATGCGACTCGACCTTTGTCATCTCCTACATAGGACAAGTTTCGATATAATCAGCAGAGCCATAGTCTAGCAACTTAGCACACAAAATATGAAGTCCAAAATTATCGGACACAGAGCGCTCCGCGGATCACGCAAATATGCACTTCAACGAAAAGGGACTCACACATTTCATTGGAACTCAAAGTACAGAAGCTTCTCCGCGACAGAACTATCGACAGAGTGAAACACGCCTCTTGGTTCCACACCGTTGCCAGAAACCCGGGAAAAGTGCATTCCAGGACAGTGGAATCCTGAATTATATGTCCTGATTTGCAGCAATAGGGTTTGCTATACTTCCAGTCTTCCACCCTCCCACTGCATCTCTGTCTACCACAAGGTAGCAAATGCCTTCGAATCTCCGCACAATGTCTCCCGTCTGAAAAGGATCATCATCGTTGGCACTGCTTCCTCACCGTGGAGTTTTCAAAATGATTCAAAATACCCCAGAGACTCCCCTACCCGCCCTTCCGGCAACTACTACGTACAGGGATTCTGTGGGAAACACTACAAGTTCCCTGAACGCTCTCGAACTGAGGACGGAGCGTACTAACCATGCGTGATGCAGAGAGTCTGTCCTTCCTTTCAGGCGGGTATTGCCAGGAGACCCAGAATAGAAAGCTGTAGGAAAATAAAATCTCTTGGCGGATGGCGGGGAAATCAGGTGGACAGATACTGTATATAGTGTTTATACACCCGAGGATGTTACTTCATGCTTCATACTTCTGGGTGTCTCATGATGTCTCCAGCCGCCGCACCTCCGTAAGTAAGCAATAAATGATCGTCACAGTACCGTATTAGTTTGTGCAAACAATTTGCTTGATCACACCCCCAGTAGGTTCCTTGAGCTTCATCATACCCGTTGACAGTAGAACCAGTCATTTTATCTTTTGGTTCATCATTTTAATATTTCCAACCTTGACTAAATATCACTGTAATTCAAAATAGTTGACATTATTTAAAATAGTTAGACCATACATGCTACGAAATTTAATTTGTGCATTCTCAGATGTGAGTAACATCACAAAGTGACTGGTTTTATAGGCAACAGCCAGTCAGGGGTGTGATCAAGCCATACATCGTAAAAGGGGTGTTATCAAGCTCAAGGAACCTATTGCGGATGTAATCAAGCAAATTCTTGTGAATGCTTTTTGAATATTTGACGACCAGCCGTAGAGCTCATAGCCTCGTACTGTACCTGCCAGTGATGGGAGTTGACAACCTCCGCAGAGAATACTAATTGGCAAAACAAAGACGCCAAGAGGGATTCTTTAACTCATGTGGGTGCTCGATGCTTGAGTTCTGAGAACTTTTGTTCGCTTTGTGTTCATGTAAAATAAGCAAATAGTTACACATTACAATTTAGTGCCTCAATAGATAGCGGTCGGCCCCAGACCGAAACGTGTTACATGTTTTAGATTATTGTCTATAAGACATATGATGGCTTGGACCTCTGCTTCTTTTCCTTGCTTAGTGAATTCCTTCAAACCCAATGTTCCTCCAAATGTTTTCTCCATAGAAGGAGGTGGAGCATTGTTGCATCTACATTGTCGAGAAGTTGTGACTATAGCTACTAAATATTCACAAGACGTAAAAAATGAATCACAAAAGTTTTAGGATGGACAACATAGCATCCAATGGGAGCTGAGGTATGTGTAAAAGCTTTGACCAATACAAAGTTTCACACGTGCATTGAGATGATGAGATATTGTATGAAAGAGGTTAAAGAGCACCATCACGTGCATATCAAACATGTTCTTGAGAGTATGTTAGCAAACAATAGAGAGCTATATTCTGCTTACATTTAGAATAGAAGAAAGTGGTTAGAACTACAAAAGTACAAATAGAAATAAACAATATAGGGTGTCATACTTAGAATAATTCTAAAGATTTGGATTTACAAGAGGGAGTTACAACTTCGGCCAGACCTTGATGAATGGTTCTAGAAGAAAATGTTGCAAGCATTCTCTTAACATAGTTTTATTTCTTTCGTCCGTTGTTTTATGAGTAATTATGTTCAGTGTCAGAAATGAAACAAAATAATGAGATCACAATGTTCATTCAAAGACATATAAAATGAGCAATTCCACATGAAATCACCCGTGCAAAATTATTACTTTTTGTCTCTCCATCGTTGAATAATATTTTCTTGTAACTTTGACACCTCTAATAGCATATTTTTTTGAGGAAGTGGAATATAGTTTATGTCTACAAGCTTCCAGTGATAGTCCTATACAAGGTACTACATAAAAAAATAGCTTGATCATGCCATGTCAAGTTTGTCGAGTTTGATCTGACCTCTGTTATGAATGTATCGCTTGATCGAACTCTTGACTACCAAAGGCTATACTTCGGATAAATGTGCATGATGAATTGACAATGTCAGACAGTCTTCCACGTGGATGTTGACGTCAATAACGCACAGACAACCGACGGTAGAACTGGAATTTCATTTTTCCCTTGCAGTCCATTGAGATGACAAGATGAGAAATCTCTGAATATTATCGATGGCAACAGAAGCATGTACTCTCATGGAGTTCTATAAGGAAGCATAATTGAGTCATTCGAGTCGTGTAGAACCGCGATGGGTGAAGTGTGGAGTGATTAGAATCGCAACTCGATTGATATATTGTGTTATGATGCTTGTCCTTGATGTTTGAATTCAATTTCAGACATTTTTTGACGAAAGAACTTCAATTCACCTAGAGGTCGTAGTTATCACCCAGCTGTTGTGTTAGAAGCTCACCTATTCGCGCATGGAGATTTCATGTTATGTTGATGAACAAATCCACAAAAGATTGGTCAATTGAAGATTGTCATACATTTACAATGTCATGCTACATGACGTTCCAATACAGTGAAATAGATCTTCATAAGACACTCGAGTGACATTTTCACAAGAAGTTACACTCGAGCTTACCAAGCTGGGTAGGAGTAAGCTAGGATTGAGTTAAACAAGCTATTCCTAGCTTGAGTTAAAGTATCACTTTGAAAAAGAGTGAAAGTAATAGAGTGCGGAATATCACTTTGAAGAGAGTGACCTCGTGCCTTCTATTGTGAGAAATAGCATTGTATGCAATAGTTGATGCAATTTTTAAGTTATGAAAAATGTGAAAGAGAGAAATCCATCGATTCTAGTTCGTGACTCGGATCCACAATTTGAATGCACAAGTGCATTGATGTTAAATATAACTCTTCATTCATAGAAAATGGAGCCATGAAAATTAGTAAATAATGTAAAAGTAACTTCCTTTAAGTTTATGTATTAGTTTTAATTATCTTTTTTAACGAACAGAGGCCATCCTCAATGATAGAGACGCCCACATAGGAAGAAGAGGTCTCAAGATCAAATCCTCCTGGCCTGTTGGATGAGAGTCTCTATTGGATATGTAGCTATGTCTTGCATATCTAGGGGCGGAGGATCGATATCTTCTTTATTCGTGGATTTCCTTACCTAAGCCTATGCATGTCACTTCGTTATAGACCATGAGTTATCTGGTACAGCTATGGGGGGTCTATAAGCCTTGTGGGATGACTCCATAGCTATGATTTCAGTCGACATGGTTGACATGTATTATAACAGAAGCGATATCAAGATGACATCAAGAGCTAAGAAATTTTATAATAAGCAGTGGCTCCCCTTAGCAGATGGCCTTCTTGTTTGATATGCAAGTTTACTTATAAAGACCTTAGCTTCTGAAGGGCTCTTAGCTGAGGTGTTAGTTAAGAAATGTGTCGCATCGTCTGATTAGGGATATTGTACTTCTAGTTGCTTAAGAGAGCCGTTGATGCGTACGAGAGGAAGACAAAGATTGAGAGGATCATAATTTAGAAGTTTTCAAGTATGGGAAGGTTGCAAGAAGATAAATTAAGAATTGAGAGTACAAATTTCATCTATTATTATATACGGAGGTAAATCTATCTTTTGGTGAACGAAAATTGATCTTGTTAAGTAAGGATCTATTGTTAGATAGAAATCGATATCCGTGGAAGACTTTGGTTGTTGTAGACAAGCTAGTTGGCTCTTGTCTTCTCATTCAATCTATATTTTCACAATTAGTCACCGTTAGAAGGTTCACCCTTCTTGAGAAAGACTCTCCTCGACAACGATGTGGCAGATAGGCGAGACTTTAATTCTGAAAAGAGATCTTGAACGCCACAATCTTCAAGAGATTATGGGAGCTACAAGTCGGGTTGATCTGGAAGTGGAGAGAATGAACAGTCTTCGCTGCATGACGACATGGTGTGGATGTCGAAGACACTATTGAACGCCTTGGGGTGGATGTTATTCAAAGAGAGTTTAGCAATTTAAGCACAGAAGAGCCGACGGTCGTTATATCAAACTATCAGCAGCATTATAGAGATGCAATTGACAAAATCCAGTTTGTTTGCAAGCAGATCAAAGAAACAAACCGAAATACGTTGCTCTCCCCCGAGATTTAGATGAGACAATTGAAGACATGGGGAGTGTTCAAGAAGGTTTAGGATCTGCTATAGAGAAATTATAACACTTTTGCTTCGTGTTGGAGTAGTAATGTTTAACTATGTTAAGCTGATCAGTTGATCCGCAGTCAAAAACTGGGTGTTATGGTTCGTTAGTTTGCAACGATGAGAGTGCTTTGTTGGTCAAATCGGTAGGTTTAGAGGAGTAGTATGAATGAAGAAGTGGAACTGAGATTTGGTGGTTGAGAAGAACTACTTTGTGGGGATGTCTTTTAGGATAGGAGTGATGTTGATTTATGAAGTTTACTACTAGCATTGAAGCAGTGGTTAATTTGTGAGTCTCTGTGAGTCAACATAGATCCAAACGTCATGGTGCTGTGAAGTGAACCTATTAGCTATTGCTTTGTGTTGCGATAGAGAGTTAGAGAAAGTGTTACGTTATTGCATTACAAAGAAATCACTATAAACTTATTACATAGCACAGACTCAAGCTCAAGCAAGGATGGCCTTTCAATACACATTGAAAGGATCAAAATTTCAAAGGTTTGGCAATTCGGGCATTAGCAATGTGTGTGGAAGTGAAAATTGCTTTATTTCAACATCGTCGATCAAGAACCAAAGTCATCTTATACTCAGCCCGACTACATCGAAACGAGAACCTACATCGGATGGAGAATTACAAACTTTGAAGACGAACGAATTAAAAACTCAGAAATGTCGAGGTATCATGAAAATGACGAGAACGACGAACTTATGAGATGGTCTCAAGTGAAGACCATCACGACAACATCTAGGTGCAGTCGATATCATGCAACCCGCATGAAGTGAAAAAGATTTTCATATGGAAGTCATAGAATGTCACGATGGGATTGATAGTCAAATGGAGATGGGAAGAAAACATGAATTTGAGGCTCGTAGTTCGAGAAGTAGAGGCTTTCACTTGACGTTTACAACCTCGTGTGTTATAGAAGTTTGACTCGATGAGCTTCACTACTTGGCTAGCGGTGATCAGAGATCACTTAAAGAGAAGAATTACTATCCATCGGGTTTGACATTGTGTTTTCAACAGAGTGATCGCAAAATCCTGAAATGTATCAAGTAGAAAGAAACAACCGCTTCTGATAAGCTTCTGGCACCAAACGCATTGTAACTAATGATGAGCTAATGTGTATCGTCCTTTTGGAAAATGGTTAACTTGTTCTTCATGAATTTGGAACTCAATCTTGGACACGATTGACTCTGGAGTAACACTGCTACTTCTTCCTTTTCTTGGCAACTCTTCGCTCGTCATAGCAATAGATCTAGTGAACTAAGTATTATTGTGAATTCGGACTACTCTGTGTCTACCAAGATGTCTGGCTACTGGAGGTGACCTACATGTCCACACATGCTCCAAATCATGGATGCAAATTGAAGATAGATATTGATGTCCATAGATGGAAAACAATGACGAGCTATATCATATATTTCTCGTTCTCATTATTGTATTCTCTCCTTGTTCTCGATCGAAGACTATCATGTGAGCACAAGGTCATCTCATTTCTTAATACTCTAGACAAGTACATGTGCCTCGACTATTCAATCCATGTTTCACAATGTGAGTTAGTCCACTTGCATGACATATAATTGTCGCTTCAATTGGGTTATAAATATATCAAAGAAAACCTTCAACAACATCCTCATTCTCAACTAAACGTCGTCTTGTAAAATCTACGAGCAAGTTCATTTTCAATTGCAGCTGTTGTATGTATTTCATGAACTTATGAATGACATATCATCATAAATCAACACTTTTAGGAAAACACTCAAGAAGAGAGAACGAGTAGACAAGGAAGTAAATATGAATTAGATGAAAGAGGCTTCGTCTTTTCATGTATATATAGTGAGAGTGAGTACAAGAGAAACACTCATGGCGAGTTAGTCCTCTAACTAACTATATGTAACAATCTTAAACTACTCTGGTTGATATTAGTCGTCGATCTACTAGAGCTTGAGACTATATCAACACTCTCTTTCAAGCTCAACTCTACACCTTGTACTCATAGACAATGTCTGAAAGCTCAAATTTATCTCTAAGCAATGCTTAAGTAAAGATATTGACAACCTGATCTCATATGCTCATATAATTGAGCTCAATCTCTCTTGCAAAGACATTATCTCTAATGAAATGATAGTACATCTCAGTGTGCTTCGTCATAGTATGAAAAACATGATCACTAGTTAACTTCATGTTGTTAATGTTGTCAATATGTACAAGGACATGATATGTACACTCTACACCAACATCAAGTAGCAAACATATCGAATCGATTCGCATGTTGCGTTAGTTGCTCCTCAATATTCTATTTCTGTGGATGATAAAGAAATCATATGTTGCTTTTTAGAAGCTCAACTTATAGCAACGCTTCCAAGTCCAAAAGCGTGTGAATTTTTTGTTGGCACTCCTTGCCCAATCAGCATCAGTGTAGTCATATAACAACAATGGTCCATCGTATCGATAGTGAAGTCCGTATTACATCGAGAATTTTACGTAGCGGAAGATCTGCTTGACAGCTTCCAAAAGTGATATCCATAATGATTGCATAAACTGATTGATCAGATCGACGATATAGCTCAAGTTTGATCTAGTGATAGTCAAGTAGATAAAGCTCCCAACCATCTGTCGTACATGTGAAGATCATCAAGTTATTCACCATCATCCGTCCATAGCTTTACCCTTTGCTCTAATGACATAACAATGAACTTGTAATCAATCATATCAAATCTCAATCATATTGAGAGCATATTGTCATTTTAGAAGCCAAACTCCTTCTCATCTCTAATAAACTCCACAGTAAAGAAGTATTTGAGCTCTAATAAGTCAATCTATGGAACTCATATTTCAAGTGGTACTTGATCTGGAAAATAAATTCATCATAATTATTGATAACGATCAAATCATCAACATAGATGGTGATCATGACAATCTGATCTCGTACTCTTAATGAATACAAGATAGATTTTGAATTACAAAGATAAAAACCAAGAGAATATAAATAAAAATTGATCTTTGCATATCATGTCCGTGGTACATATTTCAAACCATAGAGTACTTTTTGTAACTTACACACACGAGAATGTAACTTATGATCTTCATAACTTGGAGGTTGTTGTATGTAGACCTCTTCCTCAAGATCACCGTTGAAAAATGCATTATTGAAATTCATCTAGTGCATCTTCTAATCTTTATGAGTCGCAACTACTACTACGATTCAAATAGTCATCATCTTCGCAACTAGAGCAAAAATCTTCTCAAAATTCACTCAATGTTGTTGTGCGTAACCCTTAATTACCAATTGGTCTTGTATTGACACACGATATTCTCCGAGTTGCGCTTGACCTTGAAGATTCATCTGCAACCAATCATCTTCTTATCTTCAAATAAGTCCACCAACTCTCAAAAATGTTGGTGATGAAGCACAACAAGTTCAATTTCCATAACACTCCTCCATTGGACTTTATACATTATTTCCTCAAGTGAATTTGGTTATTGTTCTTAAAAGACATTGGTCATCTATGCATAGTGTGCATAGAGGACCAATGTTTTTTAGGAACATTGATCATTAATACATATACATATTACTAAGTTGTGAAACAGATTATCTGGTTGAAGTGATGAACTACTTGTACTCAACATATAATCTTTGTAATGTGATTTCGATCAAGACAATGAGATCAATATCAACTCTGACAAAAGATAATTGATCTACGAGTTATTCGAAATAGTTCACATAGTCATTTATGCACATCGAACATTTCTTCACAATATTGAACTGTTGTAACAATTGTAACTTTTGCGCATCTATTCTTTATTTAAATAGATATGCGAATGCATCTCAAGCTTTTATAGACGTATTACAATCTTGGATGTGATAAACCATCGATGTTGAAATTGTCAATACGATGTAGTGAATCGTTTGGTACGATCGCTTCTTCCATTTTTTGAATTTTGTATCAGAAACAATTACCTCAAGCACTGTGTCCTCTTCAGTGTTAAGATCTCATAGATTTTGTTCTTGCAAGAAAATCATTATCCGAATTTCCACAATAATAGTTATTCTTGTCGAGTTTTTCTCCAATGATCAAAGACAAAAACTCCGTCATAATTATAATCAAAAAAATTATTTTTTGTACGCGAAAAACCTCACAAGATCTCCACAGAACTCATTTGTCCAACGACAACTCTACGCACACTTCTTACAACGAGGATGAAAAATAACCTATTCGTCAACTATATGTGTATTAAATAAAACAAAAATACCAAATAAATAAATAAATAAAACTTAAAATTAGATCAAATGAGAAAAAATTTGACGTGTACTACTTTAAATTTCATAAATTTTTCAAAATGTTAAGGGAGCACCTTAAGTGGACGAGTATTTATTTTAGACTCAAGTTTTAAAATTTTCATTTTGATAGAAAAAGAATAATTTGAAAATTTATCTACGGAAAACTCCAAATTGAATGAAACTTGATCGAATATACAATTCGCAACTTTTGAAGAAAATAATTTTATTAGAGTTGGTTTACAATTTCAACAAGACAAAATCAAATCTCTAAAATCACGTTCAAAATGTTTTGAGTTAAAAAAAAGATTACGTAAAAATAATGCTAAACATCAAACACTACTCCAATTGCTCTTTCATGTTTTCCTCCATGCACAATCTCTATCTTATTCAAATACAACATGGAATTACCAATATTTATAAAATGAAATGAAAGAAACTTTATCTGTTCATGTATATATAATGGAAATAAATGCAAAAAGAACTTAAAAAAAGTATAATAATTAATTAATTTTCTACCTAATTATACATAATAAATTTAATTACTCTTGTCGATATTAATCTTTAATCTTTTAGAACTTAAGACTATATCCAACAATTATCAACAATCAAAATCTTTAATACTCATCTATCCTATGTTGGATCGATATATGTTTACATGAATAAAAACTTCAACTTTCAATAAAAAATTTCAATGCAACCGCTTCCTTTGTCTATGCATCTTTCGCACCAACACTCCAAGTCTTTCCTTCATGTGGAATATTACTGAAATGACCAATTTGATATGATATATTTATCGAAAAGACAATCTCTGACAGATCAAGACCCTACATGTGGAATATTACTGAAATGACCAATTTGACATGATACATTTATCGAAAAGACAATCTCTGACAGATCAAGACCCGATAAAACTATACATGCATAATAAAGATCTGATCAAGTCGAAGAACTTGACAAGGGCCTTATCGAACCTTTTTTCCTTTACTACATATTACAGTGTAGTTATAAATATTTCCAAATACTTCGAATAAAGTGAAATCCGCAGACAATCCTCGCAAATTGTGCCTTTATTAAATATGTTATACGGGGTTCTGAATAAAACCAGACGCTTCCAAAACTATTTTCAAGATCACCCCTATTCATCGGGAGGAAAAGTAATCGAGATGATTTTTCTGGTTTGGGTAGATCGTATCTCGGAGAAGTGAATTTGCAAGTGTTAATAGCAATGAGGGAAAGGTTAATGGACGAGACATGAATACTGCGATGAAATGGAAGAATGGAGGAATGGAAAAAGTCCTAGGCGGGTTCTTAGATCTGAATCTAAGAATCGGGATAAAAAAAGAAATCATGTTAACACGATGTACAATCTTCCATGGCATAACCTTTTATCAGAGATGATATTGAACATTCGCTTCCAATCTTTAGCTTGGAGATGAAGTTGTCAATATCTGTTCAGTTCCGTATGACATTGGTCGTATCCCAGCAAACTACTAAGTCTCGTGTGTAGAAGGGTGTATGGAACGGTCTACGTGCGTAGCAGCACACCTGCAAAAGCTCTCCACATATACTTGAAGGTAACCCGCGAAATAGAACTCAGAGCAGTACATAGCAAAGACAATGAAGGAAAAGTAAGTCTCGGGTATAGAAGGGAAGTCCTACGACTTCGGACTCTGACTTGCGGTACACCTGCAAAAGCTCTCCACATAAACTTGAAAGTAACCCGCGAAATATAACTCAGAGCAGTACATAGCAAGACAATGAAGTAAAAGTAAGTCTCGGGTATAGAAGGGAAGTCCTACGGTACGCTGACTTGCGGTACATGAAGGCAACCTAATTTTGAGGTACAGCGTACTCAGTTGCTTGTCATGTGCCACCACCACGCTGTCTGTCATCATCATGTACAAGTACAACGTCGCACAACGAGAGAGTTTCATCGTCCACGCGTTCCTCTTAAATAAACTGGCAGCATAAAGCCCGACTAACAAACACTGCGCGGAAATCTGTTCGATTGAGTTGCTTCTCAACAATAACAAAATTGATTTATTTTAAAGATTTGAGACATGAATGTCACCACCACCACCACCACCGTACTGTGTACAAGGACTAAAGTTCGGTTATCCCAAAGTCCTGATAAATCTCAGAATAAATGCTCTTTTGCTAGACCCAAATTTCTCCTTTTGCAAATATCTATCCAATCATCCATCCATCCAACAAAGAAATCGGTTTGGATGAAATAATGTTGTACTTGTTCAAATCACCAACTAATTCAATCAAGAGTATCGAAAGCTTTCAATGCCTTACCCCTACACCCTAAGCAAGATCCTGCCTTGTGTAGCGTCTCCCATATCCTCAAGTGCAGTATCGAACCCAAATGACAGAAAGCAGAAGAAGACTATGACAAGGAGTCTCAAGTGCAGTATCGAACCCAAATGACAAAAAGCAGAAGAAGACTATGACAAGGAGGCTAGTGAGCCATCTGGTCATACCAAACCTTCTTCTCAACCTCTTCGTGGGCCAGGGTTGGAAATGGAGAAATCGTTAAGAAAAGAGAAAAGGTATTTTAAGCTACAAATGTACCTCTGAACAAAAGGAAGAATTTAGGGAACGAACGAACGAGGGAGGGAAGGAGGGAGGGAGGGAGGAAAAGATCAATGTTGTAGGATGTTACAATGCCTAATGAACTCATTGGAGTAGTTCACATACTTGGCCCAAAACGGTCTCAACTCTGGGAATCCAATTTCAAGCCAGGGCTTTGCTTGCCCGTTGTAATGGATGACGCCAGACTTTTTAATATTCTCGGTACTGCTTTTAGCATGGTATCCCAAACCTAGCATGTGCCAAGACGAAGAGATGGGATGCACATAACCATCAAAAGCAATTAGGGCCGGAGGTAAGGTACCTAGCCGCCAAAGAGTCAAATTGGACCTGAGATTCTGCAAGGAAGAACCAAAGAAAATAGTTTTAATCAAATGAAATTGTGATCACAGATATCTATACACAGTTGATCAAAATCTGGCCAACGATACTCCAGATCTCTGTCCGCAGAAAAATATCATTTCCAAAGGGAAACACTAATGACGAGATAGAAAATGACAAAGAAACCTAAAACTGCAACGGCTAATTCTAGTAGGTGATAACGCCTAAGGCAACACAGTACGTAAAACCGCTATGGAGGAAGCTAACTTTATCACGGAGATTGATCTGAAGTGATGCATCAATGGTATAAACTCAAGCATATGCATATACATATAAGAGCTGAATGGTGCTGGAATTAGAACTCAATTCATTTTGTCGGCTTCCAGTGGATGATGCTTGGCTACTTATAATGAAAACCTCAGTTTCTTTACTCCTCTCTCATGGGTTTGGATGTATAGCATTCGAGAAGGAGCGAGTGACATCTAAGAGCAAAAGAATTTCTCGTGGAGAAGACGAGAATAATCGCAATCGAAATTCAGTTACCTGAATTTCGAACAAACCAGGCGCAAGATTGTGAACATGGAATAGTGATGGGAAAAATTTAGACTATGGACGACATGGTATACTGTTTCAGAACAGTCTGGAGCAAGCACCGAACACTGAAAAGAATTAAGACAGTAAGAAAGAGAATGAACGAAAATATTTGCGGTCGTCATAAAAGGCGGGAAGGTGGTTGTTGCTCCGTCACGCCATCGATCAGGTTGAGCACACAGGACAGACCTCACCAAACAAGCCACAAGTGGTCTATTGGCCGGGAAGTGTTACTACATACGAAGCCGCTTCAATCCCCTTCTTCGCAAGCTTCCGACTGGGAATGGTAAAGCCAAGCTGTCTGTCGGTCTAGAGGGCTGATTCAGTCCTAATGAAGTAACCTCTGCTATCTCAAAACGATATTTTTGCCCTCCCGTCCGCTACGGCAGTACGGGAGTTAGATCCTACGCGGAGAATACAGATATGAAGGATTCAAACAAGCTCAACCTTAATTCTCTATAAGGGTCTTCGAATTTAGGAAATCAGCAATAAACAGAAATTACACCTTTGATCATGTAATGTGACCCTGAGTATCACCAAAATACTGGAACCATTCCAAAGAAGGAAGGAGAATCAGTGCATTCAGCGAAGTATGACTAGCACCCCCGACTGTGCTGAACTCGCAACTATTAAAACCTGTGCTTCACCAATTTTATAACCAACAAAACACAAGAACACAAGAGGACAACTGAAAACTCAGCTGCATAGATTGTAGTAGACTCCACAGCCAAGCTAAGAAACAAGAAGCGCTATAATACTCTGGCGGATAGTCTCCCCTCTGACAGGATGGGTACAGGAGGCACCACAGCCCCAAGGTGACGGGATGCACGTCCTCCGATATTGCATTAGCCTCCAATACTAAAGCGATCGCAAGTGGAACAAAACCAACAACCTCTACATTAGCCACAAGCGAGAAACAGGAGTTGCGAGAAACGTAGGAGGATAGAGGATAGACAGTGAACGCAAGGACAAAAATCTGACGATCCCGCTACCAAGCCAACGGCCTTGCAAGACGGCACAGACAGGAGAACAATCGAACTCCAAGAAAGCATAGCTAGTCAAAACTTTGAAGCTAGAATCAATATCGAGAAGAATTTGAACACCTCCCCCAACAGTACTTGCATGGGTGACACACCATTTGGCAAGAGGTCTAGTACCCCACATAAAGTGAAGCTATAACCAATATCGAGCAGAATATGAGAAGCCCTTCTGCACCTACGTGGATGAAGGTACTATTTTGCGAGATGGTCTAGTATCCAAAGAAAATACTGGTACACCTGAAGACTTGAATACTGGTAGGTTTGAGAACTACTGCTCCCGCATGGGGAAACTGGAAGCCACCGGGGTGATCTTTCCCTTTTTTGAGGTAAAAGCTTGAGGGAATAACATCCCGCATGGGGAAACTGGAAGCCACCGGGGTGATCTTTCCCTTTTTTGAGGTAAAAGCTTGAGGGAACAACATCCCGCATGGGGAAACTGGAAGCCACCCGGGTGATCTTTCCTTTTTTGAGGTAAAAGCTTGAGGGAACAACAAATTTCACTGGTTAGTTGGAAACTAAACTATCTTTCCCTCTTCCTTAGAAGAGGTGATACTTTCCCTTGCTCTGCAATACTCCCCTGAACCGTGGGACAGCAGCCTAGATGGAGCAGGTTTTTTTCCAACAAACTTTACGAACAAGATCTTTCGGGATACAAACATGAAGCAAGTTCAAGATGCACTTTCAGTCGCCAAATCTCTCCCTCGGTGACCTTTTAGCAGCGCCACTAAAACCGTCTCAAGATGCTAAACTTCTGATCACTTCCCTCTATCTCCGGTATTATTCTACAAAGTTGCCCACCACATACCGATGAAAGCTGATACCAACCATCCAGTCATAACTGAGAAGATGTTCTGAGAGACAGAGCTGCGGCCAAGGCGTTAAACAATAGATTTTGAACTGCAAGTGGTCAGAAGAACCTCCACAATTTAAACAAACCTAATCTAATTTGTGAAGAAAATTAACAGTAATCGACTGGTTACATGAGGAAACACGGTACTAACCACATAACTTGATCATAACACTAAGAGGAAGAAGAAGACATAGCAGCAATCAAATTAGAAATTAATCAATCAGTACGTGGGACAGGATGCGTAAAAGATGCAATAACGGCGTGTCTTACCTCTTGAGCCTATCACCAGACACAACATCATGCTGGTCTTTCAGTATGATGTTCTGTCTGGTGCTAGGCTCCGGTGTTAGTTATGGACACTAACCAGTAGTTTACCGCCTCGTGATTAGAACTATCCTTTCAGGACTGGCATGCGAGTGACCAGTAAGTCACCGCTTCACGACATCGTTTCATTCACGAAATGAAACGAAGCAACTGACTCGTTAAATGCTACCAGACCGAACGAGTGAAACTTAAGTAGACAGTGGCTATGTACGACTTGGACCTGACCATTGTAATTCTTCTGTTCACTGAATTGTGCAGGTTCAAGAAAAGCTCGGCGGAGAAAAGAATTCAATTTCAGAACGGCAATCCCGCAAATAATCATTTACTCCATTAGGTCCGTTCTTCTCCTTCAGCTGGTTAGTACATGATTACTGGTCATACCCTTCGAAATACCGAGAAGAAGGAACCCACTGCAAGTTCTACACGAATTGAACCAAGAAAACGTGGGAGAGGCAAGAGAACACTACTTTTAGTTCCACCCATATCAACACTTAATCTCTCTAACGAGGTGCGTTCGTAAAGGTTTTCGAAGGTTGGCAACAAAAGTCTCATCCTTAACTGTAACCTTCTCTGTGAGGTGAAAGAGGATATAGCACATGCGTAATTTCGACAGACATGAAACTCACCAGCTTCTGCCAGCGATGATATATCTTCGTGATCTCCGTTTTTCTCCACTCATGAAGATCAAACAAATTCATACCGTAAGCCCAGGCACACTGCTCCGGATTGAAAGTGTTCGAGATGACGGGATTCGAAAAGTTGAAATAGTTCCTGAAGTGCTTTGACATGACCCAAGGATCTTCGCCCCGGCAAGTCTCCACCGCCCCGTTAACCTTTCCTTGCATGTCTATATTCCACAGTGGTGCGAGGTCTCGCTGGACAACCACGTCGTCGTCTAAGAATAGTACCTTATTGAGCTCTGGAAAAAGCTGCCGTTGGACACAAATATTCACCAGACTACTTGTTAGCAAACAGAAGTGGTCACAGAGTCCTTGGAACAATGAACCTGAATATTACGATCGTCCAATTCACACGCGTGACCCCTGAGAGCGCCTTAAGCAACAAATGTCATTCATAAATGTTCGAGATGTCAAGGGAACTCACATCAGGTAGGTATATACGCAGATGATTCATGATAGAAATGTACTTTGGACTACGAGCCTGCAATTTTGCAGCTAATATGGTGGGAGAATCCGTGAGATCAGTTCCTGCGCTGTGGTCACCGTGGTAGTAACGCAGTATATCCGCTGAACTTTCCAGAACCTCCAGCACTGGCACATTGTCTTTGGTCAGCCAGTCGAACTGATGAACCCCTTTAACCTCAACAATAGCTGGAGGAAGCGGATGCAAAGAAAACCATGAATGCATTGCAGCATAAGTCTTCTGATCCGTAATGACGTGGAAGACAATCTTCCCAGGTTCAGCGGCATTTTTAATAGCTGATGAAACCACAACAGAAGCTGCTAAAACATTGTCTGTTGCAACGACGTAGTGATGGCGTGAATTATCTGTAAGCCCTGGTGCAAGATCAGGAGATGGAAGATCCTGCCGGGCTAGAGCATTGGTGGAGTACTCCGATGTCAACTTTAAGGAAAGACAATGCATCCCCTTAGGAATCCCACTAGATGCGAAGTGTCGATAAAGTGCCTCCTGAAATTTGGCAGCCCTTGTCTGCTCATCTTTATTTTCCACCTGAAACATCCCATTGAAAGAATTTAATTTAAATCTAGTCGTGCTAACTACTGTCGAAACTCCGTGTGTTATGTTATGTTCAAGTGTGTCGCTTCTGGAGCAACTTCATCTCAGAGTTCCTTTGGTTAAAGAAACTCATCTTGCTGGAGCGTCTTATATCAAGTATACCCACACGATACTGATTATCCCTCTGGAGTACAGCAATAAACGAGGGAGTGGATGGGTAATTCTACAGATAAAAGGGACGACTGAGGGCCACTTTAAACTATCATGCAACACCAGAATATGGTAATTTCAGGTCTTTAAAGTACTACAAACAACTTGCCTTGTCATAATTCATCTTATATTAAGCAGCCTTTACATTCTCAACAGGCATACTCACCATGTCACAGAAGCAAGAGACTCACCATAGCGGTAAGTGTCACCAGTAGAGTATTCGTATCGTAGTTTTTAGCTTTGGCTTCATCAATCAGCGCATGTAAAGTCTCAGGAACAGGAACATCTTTCGGTAGCTTGGTTTTCGCAGCTAATTCAAGGGCAGTCATGACTTCACGTGAATACTGTTGCTACACACAGACACAATAAACAATATCATTAATCCGCAACCGGTGAGATCCACTCGATGCTCAAACTAAATTCAGCTTCACTTCCTTTCACACCGTAACTGTTACAGCCATAGAGGGGCTCCAGATAATTCGTGCTTACAGGTATGTTACTGTTTCTCCACGGAGCTCCTGGTCCAAACTTCCTCGTTAAGCAATCTGCTCCAGTCCAGAAAGAAAGTTGGATGGAAGGTGGTTAGAAAATTACCAGAACGAAAATTCGACTTGATTATGCTCGTTCAGTACAAGTACCTAGCCACGATCATATGAAAAAAGTGACCGGACACGTGCCTGACATGATAAGTAAACTCATGCCCTTCAGTGCTAACATAAAAGCGGTGTTACTCGACAGATGGACGAGCCTTTAAGGCACAAAAACTGGGGGAGAGTACTCAGTATGCTTACAAATTGAAGTGCACTTGTTGGCACCTTCCAGAGTGGCGATCATGGTCGTGATGAAAAGAAATGGGAGTAAAAAAACTAGAATCAAAATCGTCCAGAACAGGCATCGGTAGGACAGATAACGAACAGCTCCCTTTAACTTCATGGGGTCCAAAAATCCATTCGTTGTGGAGATGGTGATTCGACGCATACTCGGAGATATATGGACCTGCATTGTGAGTCCTATGCCAAATGCCCACTATCCGAGAGGCCTTTCAAAATTCCGCCTTCTGGATCTCCTGTATTCCTTCATCAAGTCTGTTCCACCGACAACCTTGTTCAGCTTCTGCTAGGCCCCAAAAGCAATGGGGTGGCCGGAGGCCGTCAAGTAGGGGTGTACGTAGAAAACACTCGAGTCGAAGTTAACCCAGTCTACAGTATGTAAAAACCAGGTGTCTAAGACACTAAAGACAGGGCTCCGATCGCCCTGGCGAGAGTGTGGACACGGAGAGCTCCTGATGGCATATTGAGCTGGCTGCTGGAATTGCTCGTGCTGTAGAAGTTCGACGAACCGGAACCCCCCACCTTCAACCTCGGCGGACAGTTCGAGGTCTACATCCTATAATAAGATGTCCCTTCTCTGAAAGACGTTACTAAGCGCAGATAAACGCCTTCCAGAGTCAGCCGAACTCAATCTCGACTAATCAGCATGGCATCTGGAGGCAAACCGTGTACATCAACCGCAATGGCTGGCAGGCAGCAGCAGATGTAAGCCAGTGATTATGGGAATGTGGCGCTGCGGGCATCTGGAGTATGGTGCTCAGACCAGCTTATTCTTGTTCCCACCACGTATTATCCTGTCCTTGAGTCACCTGACTCCACCTTATGCTTCCAGCTGCAGAAGTCAGATCACAGGTCCGCATTCCTTGCGTGCACGTTAGCGTTCACGAGAGCGCTGTGTGAGAGGCTGTCGTGGTCGTAGTCGAGAGAGAGAGAGAGAGAGAGAGAGAGAGAGAGAGAGAGTTTAGGGTTAAGGTGAAGATGCTATGGGAGGTGGATGAGCGGATTCTCCATGTCAAATTGCTGTTCTGTCCCCAACTCCGCTATGTAGTTTGTTATGAGGATCTCCAAGAGAACAGACACGCTTCGAGAATCCCCGTCTCAGAAATGTAATACTTTCAATCGCCTCTGTGACTTCCAGGCACTCGGATCCAACAGCCACCAAATCCTTCCCAAGCATTCATTACCCGTGACTTCACTTCTCATCACTGCTCTCGGACTTGTAGCACCTCTTCCTCGGCTCGGCTTAATCTCCACTTGCGCGCTGTCTGCCTGGCCTCTGGCTTCCGCCCCTTCACCACTCCCCCTCCTCACTCACTCACTCAACTCAGCAAACTCGAACCCACCACGAGCCCCAGCAGGGATCTCTCTACCCCCACCGGTGCAGACCTCTCTCTGCTCACAGATTTTTCCTCGTCATTATTAACCTAGTAGACTGAGTGAAGAGTCTGTTAGTGGTAGCAGTAGTCAGCCCGTCTCTCTCTCAAGAGAGACGGACAGAGCGAGGAGAGCGAGTGAGTCCCAGAAGAGTCTCTTCTCTGTGTCTCGTGTTCACGGATCCGGGCCTCAAGCTCGAGCCAGGACGCAGCTGCTTCTTCTACCCCCACAGTGAGTCCACTCCACTGGGCGGCTCCGTGTACAGCCTACAGGTACTAAGACCCGCCCCTCCTCGACCCCTCACCCCGTCTACTTCTTTCCCTTTCCCCACACACTCGCACCGGCTCCAGTGCGCGTCTGCGTGTAAGCCATGGCCGCCATGGCAGACCCCCGCCTTCCTCCTCCTCTGGAGTCTGCCACTACTAGCGTCACGTAGCATAACCTTCCCCATTCCCCTTCACTCGCCTGGTATTCCCTTTCCTCGCGTCGCTTTCCTTTCCTTTCCTGCAGCCTCTCCCATACGAACAGCACCACCCGTGCCTCGCTCGGTCCGACCCCACACAGAATTCTCCCTCGCCCTCGACCTCGCCTCCTTCTACAAAATATCAATTTACTCTTCCCTCTACTCCTGTGCCAGCTCATGTCCCCGCTCTTCCTCATTACCTGCTCGCGTTACTAGAACTTGTCTCCTCTCCATGGAATATGTGTTCCTCGATGCCCGTTCCGCGTCTACCATTGGGTGAGCGGATGTGACCTCTGACTTATCGGTCCGCTCCTCCGACCTTCAGCCCCTTCCCCGACCATGTCATCGACACCGTCTCATCCGCATCCATCCTTCCGATTCCCAAGTAAGTAACCTACCGGACAGTAAGTGGTAAGTATACTTCTCAGTGATTTTACTGAATCACGTAATAATGTCACCGGACATATACCCGGTGAGTGGTTTAGTCAGGAATTTACTTCAACTCAACTCTAATATATTTGTTGGATTTTACTCCACCCCTCTTAAGATCGCAGCACTTGACTGGTAACAGTAGGTTAAGTACTTCAAAATACCATGTCATTTGAGTGCTAGATGTGTATGTCCGATGCCGGTCATGTATCTGCATTGACAGTTAAGTTTAAAATGTATTTAAAATCGATTAATAATCTTTTACTTCTTAAATGCAGTGTCCTCACATGGTGGAAAACTTGCTGAACCTGGTGTTGTAAGTAAAAGATATGATCAAGTAAAATAATCTTTTTATGTTTGATTTGTTTTTAGGTCTCTTTTCGCTCTAAGGGTTTTTGCAACCGTGTGTTGTTCCCCTTGCACAGCATGAATCCCTCGGCAAGAGGATGGGGTTACCAACAAGCTACTGCTTGTTGACTAGAGTAAAATCATCTTAACACAGGTGGAATCAAGTTCGAACAACATTTAGGGATAATGTCAAAGAGATTTCTGGTGGTTTAGTTAACCTCAGTCGTACCATGAGATATTATTATGATATTTAAAATAAATTAATATTTTCAATATTTTATTTAATCACACCTCTAATATATTTAGTGTATTTTAGCACACCCTTCACAGTGAAGTATAATTTGATTACATTTTGATTAATTATTAACGGTGAAACCAATCACTTTTCCATGTTAGTGAAATTTTGAACAGCACATAACAGTTTTCTGGATATGTATCGTCTTATGTGTATTTTCTTGTCAAAATTATTTAAAGTGCAGAAGATTTATTCACGATGTACTTTTTTTGCATACACGGTCGAAAACATTTTAACAGTAAAATGATAGAGTAACTGGTTTACAGTCAGTAGCCAGTCAAAGGTGTTATCAAACATACATCTCTCCGAGTAATGTGATCAAGCAATACCTTGTCATTACTTCCAAGTGAAGTGTGCAATTTACTCATAACTCGTCTCTTGAGGAATTAAAGATTATTCCGTTGTTATATTAGCAAAGCCTTCCCTTACTATATTGTTTTTTCTCTTTTTACGGTTTCCTTTCTGTTCGTGCTCGGAATATTGGCGCTTCCCTCCGTGCATCTATCCATCCGCGTCACTCGCATGAGCGAACGTCCATCCATCCCGCGTCTTTTGCATGAGCGAACAAAAATTGCGGAGAGTCCTGCCAAAAGAGGAAAGAGATGATTTCAGCACTACAGTAGGTGGAGTCATTTGTCCCACATGCCATGTCACCCACATGTGGCAATTATTTGATGGTGCACTCCGTCATTCATTGGCATACAGCAACTTGCTTCACAGCCGGCAGAAGACCCACAGGCTAGAACCGAAGCAGGTCATGCTTCTCTACACGGCTGTCAATGCCATACGATCCTCTCCTCTCCTCTCCTCTACTACGAAGTCTTGCTCCTCGAATATTATCATCGAGGGAGAATGAATGAACGGAAGAGTGAGGCCTCGAGCAACCACATGACCTCTCCTCGTCTGCTGTGTTTCCTTGTAGCCATGATTGCTGGACTGGGACTTTCGTCGCACGGAGGAAAGAATATTACACTGCGAAAGTGATTCTCGTGCCTTGAGTCTCACTCGTGTCAATCTGGTCTCAGTTTGTGCTTCAGTTTTACTGTATATGCTCACTTTCCAGCATTGTCAATGTTTACATTCTTGCTCTTCCCTTGACTTCGAACTCACTCATATCCCAGTGAATCTATCCTCCGCGATTCGGTACTGATACATGCGTTGGGAGAATGTGCGCTTGAGGAATAGCTTTTCAACGGAAGTGTTACTTTACAGTACAACGAAGGAAGTGACACCTCCAAACATGTACATGAGAGACTCTCTGACAGAAGGTCATTAATTCGTAGCCTAATTCGAGTAACAGTATCGCATCTTCTTGTGCGATCTTTCTGTGCATTCAAGCAACGGTAGAAACTGAACAACAACGATATCTTTCTAGTCAATGCAGAAATAATACACATCTGGACTGTTTTCCCTCTATCTATTTTCCATACACTCAATCGCCCAAGAATTTTCCTTATGTCTCAATCATATGTAATAATTCTCAACATCATTTCCAGCTAAACTGTAATAATGTTTCTTCAAGGACGAACTGATTTGCATTCTAAGAACCTTCAGTCAAGCTCAGTGTGCTGTATACTCTATTTCTAAACCACCCTTCTCTGCTTACTAGAGTGGGGTCAAGGGTTCAAGCCGTGGCATGTCCTGGACGGTCAACTCCGGCCTGCGCGTGAGGGTTAGCACACGTTGGATTGGGTCTTTATGCACGGCACGCAATGAGTATAAAAGTTTATTTAGGTACTTTCATAATCTTGTGTATATTCTCCACTTCAAAACCAGTCAAAAACTGCCGCTAGTAAGCTTCCCTCAGAAATTCACTCGACCGCACCTCTAACTGGCAATAGCAAGTTCAGAAGGTTTGTGGGACTTGACCCCACGCCTCTTATGATGGTGTTACTTCACTTTTCACTAACAATAGTAAATTTAGCAGGTAGATCGATATGCAAAAATACTCACTAAGTTAAATAAGAGATAATCTGGACGGATAATTTACTGTAAAATACAAACTTAACTTTCCTTCTAAATACACGATTTTACTGCTAACATGCACATTCCCATTCAAATGACTTGGTACTTTGACCTACTGAACCTTCTGTTGTCCATCAAAGGTGCGATGAAATAATGCAATGATTTCTATATATATTAGATGATTTCTGAAAATAATATACTCTTTGAAATTCTTAAATTCTTATACTATTCCTGAAAGTTATTTACTCTATAATCGAACATTTAGATTTGATTTCAAGTTTAACTTGTTCCAAGTAATTTTGAGAATGTGCACGAGTACAGTATGTCATCGACGAGATCGTATGGTGGGAGCACGGGTATCAAGGGAGTTGAACTCAACAAGGTCCCAGTGACACACGCACACAAACCATAATAAAAGAAAGAACGTAGTTCTACTCCGGAATATAATTAAACCATGGAGTCCATCGAAAGTCAGCAGTATTGCGCTACTCTTTACTACATTCTTTATAAAACTTATTTCTTTTGTTTTAAGTCGATAAGTCTCACGTCACATTCTTTTTCAAATGAATTAGTATGGAGATTTATAGCGTATCTCCACTTACAGTTTCAAAACATGTTTTATCGCAGTTTTTGTCATTTTTGGTGCATCTAGAAGATAGTTTCTATGTTTGTCTCCGCACTGGACTCTGCAGTTTCACTAAATAAATTAATCTGACATAAGTGATTCGAGGAATTATGAAAATTGAACTGAAAATGATCTATTTTAGAACCATCTCTTGAACTGAGCGAGACTGTACGATTCCACTCCAACCCTATTCGTAGTTTCGAAACTATCTGCAGTCTGGATCTCTCGCTAAATATCAACCTTTACTCGTACGCGTGAACACCTTTTTCGCAATTTTGAAAATGTAAGTGCAGAGCAACTCTTAGTAAATTGGACTTTCATACTAAGAGAAGATCAATTTTGCTAGAGAGTGCTATGTACCTAAATAATTTTCCAATAATGATTTCATTCTCAAAATCTAAGTCAATTAATATTATCAACCGTTAATTCTATTATACTATAAAATAAAGAAAACTGTTACAATTGTCGGGTGACTTGTACGGCCATTCTCCTATGCATTATACATCTTGGATCCAGTAATGTATTTAGCACATTACCGTCAGTATTATTCATGAATGCCCGCGTGCAAACATGCAAGTGAAAGAGTATGCGAGTATGCAATTATGGATTCCATGGACTCAAATGCACAATCACTGTCACTATACAGTCTTTCTCCAAAACAATAAACTCTAATTTATGGAATGTGTTATGTTTGTACAATTGATTATTGACTCACATTGATCCTCAGTAGCCTAGCCATTGGTAAGTATTATGGTTATTTTAGGAAATTGTCTCTTATTTACGGTAGGTAAAACAAAATGGAGGCTATTCAGAAGGCGATTTGATACTATCAGAGCTATATTATGTCCAAACATTTAGTTATTGAATGTTAATATTTTATTTTCTTCTTCTTTTATTAGTACAAGTAGAAGATAGGTATATGACCTGACAACAGAACTGAATGATAACCAGTCGATCTTGATAAAATATCACGTCTTGAGAACACACATAAACCTAAAGAATGAATAAATCTATGAATTTAATTCTTTATTAGACATCACTGATTCTAGTATTCTAGTTCAAAGAGACACACTTAGCTAACGAAAGGGCAAGCAACATATCCATACTCAATGTGTGCAAGTGTGATCGAGCAATTCTAATGAGATATCAGTAAGATTTCTCTCAACATGTTGAACATAGTAGAATAGTGTACATAACTTCCAAGCATGGGACACAAACATCACAATCTCTGGAAAGAAAACAAGAGTCGAATTTTGCACAACAGGTTGAGATACTTTTGGTAACCCTTGAGCTAGTCCTCGAGGGTCTCGTTTCTCTTGTTATGAAAATAATTTTGAATTTTGAATTTTTCCTAAATACATGTTAATATTTATCTATGCGGAGTTTACCATCAATAACATAGACAATAGTTTTTACCCTTTTTGCTTCCTTGCTAAATATCCATCTTGTTTACTAATTCATTTTGAAAATCCAGTTGTTGATGAAAAATGACCAGCCTACGTTTATATATCAATAATATACACAAGAGATACATCAACACATTATGTTTAGTGGTTTTCATATTACGCTTTGTTTAAGTATTTTATCTATCTTTTATCTCACGAAAAAGGAGTACAAGTTTATGAATTATTTGTATTTTCTTTGACACGTGACAACTTGGAAAACCAAGTTAAACACAATGAAGCGAAAGTTACCAAAGGCTGATTTTACAAAATTCCATCATGCAGGGTTTAACTAATCAGTAGCAAATGAATTACTATAATGGATTGAAAGTTCCTTGGGATCATCTTTACAAGACTTCGTCAGGCCTGGACTTTTAACAGTCCAGTCACTGCAAACGTATCACTAATCATGATATCTTATTATCCTTTAGAGATTTTTCTCGCAAGAAACATCAAAGACTATACAAATAGTAAACACAACACAATATTGTGTCCCCAAGTAGGGATAGCACCTTGGATCCTTGTCCCACAAAGAGACAATGTGACCAACACAAAGAACCCGAAGACTTTTTGGATCGGTTTGCTCGTATTCCTCAGTTTCCTTTCAAGCTAAGCTTTCTGTTGTGCTTTTTCCGTTACTCTACATGGATGACCCACGCATTCGTCTAGCATATGTAAGCGAGAGATAGAAAAAACACACGAGATTGGGGATGCTCGTTGCTGAGAGATTCAAACATGAATAATACCATAATACTGTGAACTGTCAGATAAATGTCTCAGCACACTTTTTCCTTTCTCCTATAGTGGAATGTCTATATAAACTTTAAGCGGACCAAACTTTTGGCGAGAAACTAACACAAAACATTCAGTCTTATCTCTAATCTCGTCAGTAATTTGTATCGAAGTTGCTTCAACGTGACGAACATACGCTGATTTTCCATATCGCTTCTCGAAGCTCTATAACATCAATATTAGAATTTTAGCTCTTTTACGAAAAACAGCGTTTCAAAACATTATCGTTTACAACCTGAGTATGGGTTTAAAAGTCCAAAACGAATATTCTTTTGTCTTCTCAGAGTATTTTGAGTATGAAAAAAGATTCCTTTTGCTCAAAATATCTCAAAATATTTTTTCTATAAACTTTTCAATATTTAATAAATCATAACTTGTAAAGCTGATGAATAGTTTTAAGTGGATTCTTTATTCTATAGATTCCAAAGTGAGATGAAGAAGTAATTAACCAAAAATATTTCTGCATAATAGTTAAATTTCTCAATTCTCTGAAATCAAACCAGGAAAATAAGGTCTTCTGGATCACTTGTAGTCACGCCGTTCAGGAATCACACATTGCTTTTCCATAATCAGGAACCAGTGACATAGGATCTTCTCCAAGTTTAGACACTAAGGATCCCAGAAGAGTTTCACCTCTAACTTTGAAAAATTCACTCCAAGAAACTCCTCCTTGTGGTTCGTAATTCAGCTCAGTTCCGTAATCGAGACTAATCGTCTCGTGACCACCGTTAGCTGTGTGTGATACATCTCATCTCCACCCCAATATGCATTTAACGGATTTTCTATAAATATATTATTTACTCGATTAAATATATTCGCAAATTATAATTTATAAGTGTAATATAACAATTACTCGAGTAAATAAACAAAGTCCCAAAAATATAACAATTTAACAAGGACAACCAAATAACTTGTTGATAATAAATACTGAAAATATCCATGTAACATACAGCCAAGGACGACTGTAATCCCTTTGTCTCCATCGACCACAATATCCCAATCATGAGGATAAAATGATCAGCGTTGACACATGAAAAATATGCTTCGGAGGAAGGACCTTTCGTCTTTCCTTTCTCCCCGCCTTGCGTTTGTACCGGCACTACTTTCCCAGTGAACTGAACGCGCTCTACTTTGTCCCCACGAAACAGATATTTTGTAGACAGAAAAGTAAATTTCTGCTGGGGCATGCTTATAAAGGAACTAGTACAAAAAGTCCCAAATAATTGAAGAGTTGACCAGAACCCTCGACGGCTAAACGTACCCTTCGGATGCCAACGTTCCGTAACTCCGTGGTACCCGCAAACTCCATTTCCCAACTACGGTAGTTTTAGCCCTCATGCCATTAGATCTTGTCGCCACTTGTGGATATTTATGAAAATACAATATTACCTCCGGCAAAATCAAAGAATTGTACTTTTCACTAAGGAGCAGTAAGTACGTATCCTTGTTGAATGTGTGCTTGTATCAAGCATGAGAGCACAGGCGCACGTCCCGACCGACTGGAGATGGAACGGGCTGGTAGAGATAGTCACCAGCTGACACATCGCAGCCCAGAGACTCGGAAATAAGAGAGGTAAGGCAGTCATTTAGCCCACGAGCGCGTCGCCAAATTTAGAGGCAACTACGGCAGTGCTGGATCAAAGTTACTGTTTTGGGGCTACGGTAGCCGAAAGCCATGTACAGTCGGACCTATATAACTCGCGACTCCCAACTGTAAAGGAATGGCAGGCTTCTGACAGGTTTGAACCTTTCCACGCCGCAGCACAAAGATGATGCCATTGAGATCAGCTCAGTTCTACATAGTAGTATTATGCTCGTTACCACGTAGAAAACGAGCGTTGTCTACATAGCCCAGCTCCTCCAATCTACTCCAATCGGGCTTCTCCCGAAGTTCACGGCTTTCAAGCTGAGAAACTGTCAGAGCGTGGTGGTGGGCCATTCATGGACTCTGCCAATCACGTTCTTTGCGATGGCATCCTTTGTCAGTAGCTTTTATGTGGGCGCATTGCTCCACATGTCGACTTTCCCTTCTCTGGTCACAGTTTTCCTCAGATTTCTTCTTCCTCAGTCCCCGAAATCGACTGTCGGTCTTCCTCAGCCCCGAAGTTAGAAAATACCTGCAGTCGACTGTTTTTGGTCGCGATTATATAGTTCGTTACACATCGTAGTTTGTTCGCGCGGGTGCAGGTAATGTTGGTTGGAGAGTGAAGAAAAAAATAATTTTTTTCGTACCGTGTTTTTGGAACCATGGAAGTCGACTGTGTAATTACATATTCAAAGTTGAGATATTTATCACAATTGTTACCCAGAAGACAGCCCGTTGAAAACTGAGGAAGACATTTTCTAACTTCGAGAACTGAAGAAGATCGACAGTAGATTTCAAAGACTGAAGAAGAAAAAAAATACAGTTTTCTTACGGAACAAATGTTCATTCCAGTGGAACTTGGATATTTACAAAATATAACATAGTAACATAGTAACCATCTAAGTATTATAACGCATAACCAATACTTAGCTCATATGTTATAACACATTAACAATAAATTCTATTAGAATAACAACACAAGAACAAAAAGAACCTACGGTACAGCATGATAAGCACATGCATGAAAAGTTGTTATTGAGATGATGTTTAAAATTCAAAACTCAGTTCTTACATGATACAATATTTAGCTTTTCACTGAAAGAAGTTACAAAACTCATATCACTTTGAACAAGATATAAGGAAAATATATATAAGACTTCTTTTACATAAATCTGTTTTTTGTTATCAGATCTTTGTATCCTCAGTGGTCATCACAAAATCAATTAAAACATCCACATACATCTGCCACTCCAGACCAAGCTCAATTCTTCCAAATGCTGAAGTAAGTGATTTAACTCTGTTCTTTCATCTCAAAGTTAGATATTTAAGTGAAGGTAAGGAAATATAATCATAATTTGATTTTCTGGCACCGATTTTACTGTATTTCCAATACTTACAAATAGTTGTTACAGATTCATGATCGATAGTTATTTATCAATTATCAATACATCTTCTAAAACAACACATATCCAGAGTAGGAATAGAGTATTAACAAAGTAACAGAGTACCTAAACCATACAGATAACAAAATAACAGGTTTACGAGTATTTGAATTATAAATTATAACACTTAACCAAGTAACCTTTATCCAGGGCAAATTATACAGTGATACCTCGTTATAATCACACACTTGGTGCTTTGCATCTTTGTGATAACAAATATTTGTGCTAATATAATACATAATCACGATTACAAACGTAAAACTCAAGAACGTGAGTATAAACGTATAGTAATCTTTTTTCTGAAGATATCTTTGGAATGTGATCATATATCTTAGAGTCCTCATAAAATGTTGTAAAGATTAAGGCTTCATCAAAACTCAACTGAATTCCTCAGACATCGTAACATTTTTATTTTTTCTCATATTTATGATAATGAAAAACAAAAACTCTGGAACTAAGAAATGAGAAATAACAAGCATTTCACAATCCATACATGATGTTAGGGTAACCGAGTACTGTCTATAACCACCTCCTCTAGTAAATTTTTAAAAAAGTACATGCTTAAATATAGTGTGATAATGATTATAAAGAAAACGTTTACGTTAGAAAAAATCAGTCCTCTTGATATTTGTGAATATAACGGGACTGTGACTATAACGAGTGTGATTATAGCGGGGTTTCACTCAGATTTCAGACTGAAGGTTCACAAACAAGTAGCTGGAAGAAAGAGTGGTGCGTAGTGATAACTTGGAATTCAATAATATGTATTACATAAACTTTTAAAGAAAGTGGTTTATTTTTATAAACCATTCTACCGAATCTTTGTTGGTAGGATATGGATAGAGATTTATTTTATCGTAACCCTAACACGTTTGTCGGACTTGACCCTAACCCTCTTAAGATCATATTATTTTATCGCATGTTGACTGGAAACAGTAGGTTCAGTCAGTTCAACAGGTTTAGCGTCATATGAAGACAAATTGCACTGATAAGACAAGGAAGAGATAATCTAGATTTATCATTTTCTGTAAAGATGTTTTAAACTAAACTTTTCATGTAGATATATGACTGGGTGCTAATTTGCATGTTTCACATTCAGATGATGTGACATTTGACCAACTGAACCTGCTATTGCGAGAGTGCGATCAAGTAATGCTATGTTAATAGCGGTGGGGTCAAGTTCGAAAAACATATTAAGTATCTATCAAATAAATTTTGGTAAAATATGGTTTACCATATAATCAAAACACTATAATTTTTATGTAATATAAACCATGTATATTTTTTGAATGCTAATATACTTAGAATATATAATATATAATAGCCGGGACTTGACGTGAAGCTCTTTATCGTTTGTTTTCTCGTTTATTTAGCTTTCTCCTGAACTTTTAAAGTGTGATGTGACAATCTCTCATACCAAAATAGAACATATCAATCATGGCATATCAATTTTTACAAATCTAAACCGAACCTAAACAGTGGTTTATCTATTTCTCCAACCTAAACAAAGACATATCGACTCTTGGCTCTTGGACAAAACCCAGATAATAAATATCAAACTTCTGATCTTAAAATCGTGACTAAATTGTGGTTTGTCAAGTTTAGAACGTAAACATTAGTGTACGGAAAGAATATTCGTAGTTTATCAAATATAAACCACAGAAATATACATTAATCCTTTAAAGATGATCTTGATCAGATATATATGAATCTCTATCGGAGTATCTACCCACTTTCACATACTTTTAGACTTTCTTGATAGTTCGCCGCAAACGAAGATTCTTTATGAGTGTACAAGCTACACTTAAAAAGCATGAAAGGTAGATATACATCCACAATAACATTTCAGCAGTTGTATCAGGGAATTACTGATGTAGCTAAAAAGACATATTTACACTTACTTTGAGAACACAACCAAGTAACAGTTTGGAGATGTTGCAACTAAAATAAAGCATATATTAAACGATATAATAATTGACGTGTAAACAGATCTTCTCATTCACTTTGGTAGAAAATATATGCTTGAATTTAAAAACTTTCAACTCCGTTATGAAGTGAAGATGGCATTTGAAAATGTATGAGGTAAGAGACAAATATGTTTCAGAGTGAGGACAACTTTTGTATTTTGTTGATTATTTTATTCTTTCTCTAAAATAAAATTATTACTTTTAACTGAAAATATATTTTCAAAATAAATATATTAATATAAATCATCTTAATTTGTTTTAAAATTATTTAATAATTAAAATTATTTTATTTAGTTTTATCCTATTTTTTACTTGCAATTATTTATAAGAAAATTGCTTACTGAACCCTCCAAGCATAAATTTCCAATTAACTGACTATTACATCCTAATAGTCAATTAAGTGTTTAGTTATCATTAAAAGTTTGGTTCATCATTTTAGTAGTTCCAACCTTGACTAAATATCACTGTAATTCAAAATATTTAATCAAAATAGTTAGACTATACATGCTAGGAAATTTAATATGTGCAGTTTCACATGTGAGTAAAATCACAAAGTGACTGGTTTTACAGGCAACAGCCAGTCAGGGGTGTGATCAAGCCATACATCGTAAGACGGTGTGATCAAGCTCAAGGAACCTACTGGGGGTGTGATCAAGCAAATTGCTTGTACATATGCCAGCATGCTGGGAATTTGACCTGCATGAATGCAAATACAAATAATGCATGTGACTAGGAGACTTGAGATATAAGTACGGGGCGTATTAACTTACCCGTTCTGGAGTATGGATTATAATACCATGTTTATACTATTACCATTAGATGGTCCAGAACTAATGGTTGTACGTATAATACACCTTACCATTAGTTAATGGGTGATTATATGTAAAAGTAACCCCTATTTACTCTAAATTATAAATTAGTTATAATGAATATTAAACTCTAAAATTACACCCTAAAATTTGTTTTTACTCATAACCCTACCTACTATTCCCTCTAGACTCAACTGTGCACCTCTAAACCCTAGTTATGATCTCTACTGTAACACCCTAAACCGGCTGGTATTATAAACGTACTTTAATCCTGTATTAGGAAGGAGGTGCCAAGGAAGAGTTTCTTTCACTTCTTATCTTCTCCTTCCATTTTATTTATTTAGTTTACCTTGGGGAGACAACTTCTTTTACCTACCAACTAACATCGTTCAATGAATATATGCATCTATTTGGTGCACTCTCATGCAAAACTATTCGGTGTTAGTGTCTGTTGGAACACTTAGCTGGGATACCATCCTCATTTGGAGCGTGGTAAAGAATGTATGAATATACTGAGTGGTTTGTCGTGTCTAAGTATTAAAATATCTCCTTACCTGTTCAAGTATATTCTACTTTACAGTCCTAGATGGTACTAGAAAACACCAACCAAAGAGGCATTGCTATGCATTTGAGGGTGGACAAGGGAATATTACTGTCGTTTTCTGCTTTGACGTTTAATCCACCTTGAATATTTACTCCATATTTGACTGTCTTCACTACTTTCACCTTCTCTTGAGCGAATGTATAACCTCGCAAAGTCATTGAATTGGCAGCACCTTGTTTCGGCTCAATGATACAGCGACGACATGGAAAAGCATTGATTAAGTAAGATGAGCATACCAGAAAGAAGACAGGTAAAACCGGTACCAAAGATCACCAGAAGTAGATGTCAGAAGCATGTAGTACGTTCCCTGAGCCCTCAAGTTTTAGCCTTCAAGTTATCAAGTTCAAGCTTTGAAGTCTATTTTCCTGAAATCAATTATGTAACCCATTTGCCTATCTCCAGTAGTAAGCAAAAGAAAAGCAGTCTAAAGCGCAGAATGTGCCAAGCCCAGTTGGTAAGCTAAACTCGCCACATGGAGAATCACACTCAGGTACGACACACCAGCCAATACAATACCGTCTGCCTGGTATACCCCGGGAAAAGGTTCAGATATTCGTCCTGTTGATGATGAGTATAGCATGCCATATTCAATCGCTAATATGCACCCAGTCAGTTCAATTCACTTCAGCCTCGTTCGTTCCTGAGAATCATATTTGCACTCCATCTATTCACGTTGACAATGACACTCGTTGTAAAACCGCTCTTGTTCTACTGGGTTATCACTAATGCCATCGCTGTGTAAGTACCCGACAGTGGTGATCCAGCACCACTACGCCAGGTTCAGGTAATGGAATGTTCGGCGGACGGACGTTGGCTTGGTGTCCACCATTGCTTTGTGTGCCGGTTGCTGCTGTCTACAGTCTTCGCAGTATCCTCAGCTCGTAATACTGCTACTGTAGCGTTGGACTTCTTCGCACTTTCCAGTTTTAAAAATCAACCCTATGGAAGGACGAGGTGACAGGCCTGCTGCTATAGTCGGTGTTGGTAACTTGCTGTGTAAAGTTTGAGAACAGGTGCTCCGACATTTTCAACGTCACATGCAAGACTCCAGCGCAGTACGATTGCAGTCTCCCAGCACGCGGAGCTGACTGTTCACCACTAAGAACCAGTTCAGAATCTCTTTCTTTGCTTCGGGATTACGTTATCAGGAATATAAGATCGTACTATCCAGTGAAGTTTAAAAACCCGCAGCAAGATTTGTCACCATTCAGGAACCGTTGAGGATCCTGAATAAGTGTTGTAAGCAAGAGTCAAGCTTGCGTCACACTCTTGACAATAAGTTCCAGGATCTTGCATTTTCCTCACAAATTTCAAGCCTAGGCTTTGGAAAACGGGATTACTTTTGCGTGGCGCTTCTAGTATATTTCGGTCTATGTGCATAGCAGCAATGCACATACTACCCGCGTACACTTGAAGGTAGCCCGTCAAAGGTAGAACCAATAGCATATGTGAGATCGGTGGTGTGATGTATTCTAAGCTCAGCCTTCTGTCACTGTAATGTCACCCACTCGTCTGCTCTGGCTCTCCGGGCCTTCAACCCACCAGAATGCTTCTGGAATGAAAAGCTGGTGGCAGTTACGTGGGTTGGCAAGATTAAGATTTACGAGAGTAGGTTATAACAGCCAGACCTGACACCGTATGGTGAAGCCCACTGAAGTAGGAAAAAACCAGTCCCCATATGATTTCATTACCAGGCTCCTTTATAAATTGACAGTTAAAAGGCTACATACTTCCACTAAAAGTGGCCTGTAATGCATCTAAAGACCAAAAATGAGTCAACCTAATATCTGCCTAGCACGTCAAGAGATTCTGGGATGCAGTTCCTTTCCTTGCGCTTACATCGACAATTAAGCATATGGTTGATGCCAATAGCACGTGCGATTACTTTATCCCTGAAGCTGAACTTCGAGATACGAAGGGTGTAAGAGATGTGATGAGAAGCCAAGCACGGAAGAACTTTACTCCTCACTACCTAAAGCCATCAAAAACTCACCCTCACACACCACATCACCCCCAACGTATGCTTTCCCTTCCATTTTGGCTATCCCAAATCGCTTCTGAAGCTTGATAAGATTCATCCGCATCACGAGCGTGTCTCCAGCAATAACAGGCTTCCTGAAGCGCACTTTGTCGACCCCAGCAAAGAAGAAAGTCTCCTTTGAACCTCCAACATCAGGCTGGAGCATCACAATACCACCCACTTGGGCCATTGCCTGCACAAAACGGTAACCCCACGTGAGCTATCCACAATCGACAGTTCTGCAGCATCGCCCTTTGGTGGAGTCACGACCCTGTCTATGTGCGTTAACAAGGTTCACTTTACTGTTTATCATGCTCAACGATCTCAGTCAAGATGCAGAAGTTCACAGCAGGAGAGTACTCATTGACAACACTTCCATGCATTTGCCAGGACAAGCAAAGTAGGTGTACCTTTGGTGACCTTAACGCGAATAAACTATTTCTACTTGGCTTAAAAGATCACATGATGGCGGGCTTCGTTGGGAAGTTCTCAAGAATTCTTCAGAGAAAGAACAACGCGGCACTGAAACTAAGTTTACCTTAGAGCATCACAGATCATGCGTTTTCCCCGTTGTCCACAAGGATACACGCAGTATTTATGACTTACCCCAATTATGAGGGGCACTATATGTGTGGTGCATTCACAACCAAAGATGAGAAACGACAAGCATTGGAGACAAGTAACATACAGCTCGTCAATACAACCCGGCAAATAAGGATTAGAGAAAAATATCTATCTGGAGGGAACAGATACGAGATAAGGCACGCAAGGGAGTAAAAGATAGGATGCTCACTTCGACCATGAGAACTCCGGGCATAATCGGCCTCTCGGGGAAGTGACCTGGGAAAAAGTTGTCGTTGATGGTAACATTCTTGATTGCTACCGCTGAAACGCCAGGATTGTACTCGATCACTCTGTCTACGAGGAGAAACGGGAACCTGCAAGACACCAGATAGTCTCATGCTATTCAGCAAGATGGTTTTGACAGAAAATCTTCCATTTTTACGAGCGAGAAGGTATAACACAGGGCATATAGAGGCTTGGTCCAAATCAAAATCAATTCTGAATCAGCTTTGGCCATCGAAGTGAGTTCCTGCTTAAGCATGTAACTCCCTTCGATGTCCTGTTTCTGTCAGGCAAGTGTCTTCCAATTGGTGATTACCTGTGAGGTAGAATCTCTCGGATGGCATTTATGTCAAGAACGGACGGAAATGCTGGATATCCTGCCACCACCCAAGCCGTCCATGGGCAACTTCTCAGTCTCATTTGTTTCGCAAAATTGCTCCTCCGACTTTGAACCCAAGGCTGTTTGGACTACGTAACTCTCTGCAACTTGAGTGTTGAATCTTTGCGTACTCTGTTCTCTATTTGCTTTTACCATGCTATACTTCTCTACGAGTTAGCTGCTATGTTGCCCTTGTCAGTCTCCTGTTTCGTATTATTTTTCTTCATCTGATTCAACGTTCCTTCCAGTGCTCGACGGCCTTCGGCGCGCCAGAGTCTTTTACCACGCTATACTTCTCTAGGAGTTAGCTGCTATGTTGTCCTTTTCAGTCTCCTGTTTCGTATTGTTTTTCTTCATCTGATTCAACGTTACTTCCAGTGCTCGACGGCCTTCGGCGCGCCAGAGTCAAGTGTCGTAGAAAACGTAGCCTACGCTGCAGCCTTTATGATGGCCGCTTCCTCTTCGGACTACGCGACAATAAACTAGATAAAGGCCCAGGAGTGAAGCGAATTATAACCGAACACACACACACACACACACTCTCTCTCTCTCTCTCTCTCTCTCTCTCTCTCTCTCTCTCTGAGAAATTTATTCTACGCTGTCTGGAAATTGTTACCATTCCAAGAGAACCGAACAGAATTCAGCGGACATTTCTGTCGACGGCTCACAAAGCCCAAGTTCTCGACCACAAACCCTGCCCAAACTTTGTACTGCCGCAAGTCAAGAGGTAAAGCATGGATTGACAAGCAAGATGTGTTCACAAAACTTACTCTTCTCGATTGGAACTTCAGCAGGTGCACTTTCCGCAGACGCGGTATCAGTAGTAGCAACTGCATTTCCATCTGCAGCGGCGCAGCTGACACCAAGCACTCTCTTATGCTGCCTCACAGCCGAAGATCGCTTCGCAACTAGCCCTTGCACCTTTCCAACAACAAATACATCGCGAGGAAAAGCAAGCGATGAAACAACGCTCGACGATGGCGTCAACGAGCAGGAAATCGTCGAAGCGCATGAAACCAATCTGGACTGTGCGAGTGGCGACGACGCTACTAACGCCTCCATGGCTGTGTGAGCCTGCCTGCCTGCCTGCCTGCCTGCCGTCGTTCGTTCACACGTTCACACTTCCACCTCGCTCTGGCTATCGATCAGCACAATATACAGATCTCGACGAGAGTCCGATCCAAGTGGCGTGCTCTGATATAATCGACCACTTGGACGCCCCGCCCGCGCCCTACGAGCGTTTACTTCCAGAAGCTAATGAGCGTTCTTGCATCGGAATTATCGATCGATAGACTACAACATCCCGACAATGCAAAGCTCCTCACTAGAGCAATTTAACGAGACTGCTTGCTCAGCCCAAAAGGGATGAGCATGCTGCTTCTTATAGAGTGCTACTGTACTGATTTGGGTAGAATTCTCGTCACATCACCTACTCTTTACAGGAACCGACCCCATCTTCGAATAGTAAGGGTTTTACGGACGAACCGAGGCCAACCTAAAAACAGTCCAGAAAGAGGAATGGACGACAACACCAGACAAGAAGAAAAGCGTATTTTGATTCTTTTGTTTCGCCCGGGTAGTTGCAAATTATTAACTATAAACAGGAAAGATAGCAGATTTGGCTCAGAATCACACTTTCGTTAAACAACGTGTACTACACAAAACATGCAGAGATGTATATTCATTTTGAGGAGAATATCGAGGATATTCACCCATGTGTACCTGAGGTGTAATTTATATTCAGATAAATTAATATAAATTAATATTTTAATAAAATTGCACAGTTTAAAAATGAGTGTCTCGTACTTATCGTCCCAGCAACGCATCAGCCCGGATTCACTTATGATTTTTATGGTTTATATCCGGATGAATTCACTATTATAAAATTGATTAATATATATCACTTATGAATTAATTAAAATTTTATAATAATTTACTATAATATATTTTTATAATATTTACGTATTTTCTGATAAGAGAAAACAAAATTCATTGTACAATGCAGTGGGGAAAGATAATATTCTATGTACACCGCACCGGTGCATAATTTCACTCCTTTAAATTATCACCAAACTCTTCTGCAGGGAAGGGTTTTGTCTAAATTAAATTACTTGAAAACAATCGTTTGTATATTATATATGGACAATTATTTTATTTACAATTTTCTTTCGAGTTTTCTGTTGAAATAATACTTATACTAAAATTTTTAGTTATTAATATTATTCAATTCAGTTCTATGTCTGCAATGTTTTGGTAACGTAAAACGATGAAAATGTACACCGCTAATGAAATTAGGTGATGCATATTATTTTATCTCAAGTAGCTGACGAATGAAATCTTTCAGAAAACCTCAGACGTTAGAGAGGGGAGGCCACTTCTTTTATGAAGAACGGAAATTTAATAAAATGTTTATTAAATGTCATTCAAGCCAGTGCACGAGGAAAGTTCCCAGAAAGTATTTCGCGTTATTCTTCTCGAAACCAATTATCACCTGATTTGACATACCTTAAAATAACTGGACTTGAAGTATCTGAACGAAGAAAAGTAATTAATTAAGGAAGTAGCATATTTTAATTGCTAATTAATTACTCTCCCGAACAACCCTACCAAAGGTTGTAACTTGCATGTGGAAAATAGATCACATTTATTTATCAAAACTTACACTAGTTGACAATTCATAACCTTAGTAAACAATAAATACAATAACAACAGTTTGCCTACTGTAATCATCTATAATTATATATGTATATACCAAACTCATTAACTCACTAACTTAACCAAGACCTCTTCCAGACCCAGTTGCCTGACCTGCAGCTTTCTGACATGTGACAGAGGAAATAAGACGCATCGCTTTTATTTCCGTATCTATAATTACAACTTGCAAACGTTCTCTCTCTCTCATGCAAAATGCTTGTAAAATCTCCCACAACTCCAGATTTTGAAATGAAGTTAAATGGAGATGAATGCCAAATTCTATTAAATTGGTTCATGAAGATGGAAAATGTAGAGCCACCGGACATTCCAAAAAATACTGAAAGGTAAATTGAAGATAATAAATATGCATGCTGGATTAACTTCGTGGGAACTTTTGCTCGCTTGCTGTTATCGGGGAAATATATAAGTGTTAAATGAAAATAATTTTATAAATAAATATAAATAATCAAAATTATCATTAATATTAACTGCTAACGTATGCCAAGAAACACGAGAATAAAAGGCTTGAGTATACGGCTGCGCTTCTAAACGTACAAGGTTGAGAACTTATTACTATTAATATGTTATTTAATGATAGTTTAATTTATTACTTAACCCTTCGGCAAGAAAAGTTATGTAATAAATTAAAATCTACATATTTACTTCCTCCATCAAAACATAGAAGGTGAATACGCACTTGCTCTGAAAAAGTGAATACGCAACTGCTAACATAAACCATAAAACCATTATTCAAGACCAAGTATGAACCTGCAAGCTTAACGGACCAAAAAACTTTCGCTATCATCACGTCCGGGAAAAAAAAAGAACTGCAAAAATGGTATGCTAAACTTCACTCTCCGAAACATAAAATTGTTGTTAAGATCTCTCTAACTTTCAAAGCACCTTCTCTCACCCCGTCGCTACAGATAGTCGGAAGGATATCAGGAAAAAAGATTCAGTTTCTTGGGCACTCGCAAGCCTTGCTTGGTGTTAAATAACAACTTTTTGTGATTTCATACACTCATCTAGGCTCAATGAGTGTGAGCTCTTCATCAGCGTATCTCGCTGGACGGTAAATAATAACTCTTTTGTTCTTTTGCACTTATAATAACCACTTAGTGTTATTTCAGAAAAAGTTAACACTCGGCGAGCTCGCCGGATGTCCTGACTGTTTTTTAGTTTTCCTGATACATGATATCTTACTTTCCCTCGTCGCTACATGTGGAGAGCGGACTTCCCTGGGTAACTCTTTGACTTGAGATAGATTTATATCTGCACTCTTTAACCAAATGTTTTCAGTAGACAACACTCATGCACAATATTCAGAGCTCAGTAGACTGGAGATAAAAATATCTTTCATTTTTGTTTAAACAAATCAGAAGCACGTTTTATCACCATATGATCTCATATTTAGGCATCATTGAATATGTCTCTTGGTTGTTGAGCTCTCGGGTTTATGATTGTAAGAGATAATCATCCATTGATGAAGCAGAAGATATGACTTTCTCATTCTCATACTATGTATCTACCTCTCTTCTCGATAAATTCTTATTAAGCAGTTGTCAAACAACATAGCTATTCTATCTTTCAACCACCTTTGATACGATATTTCTCCCATACACACATCATCGTTATGAGATTAATGAACTCCTCATATGTATCCGGTTCTTGGTCCCGCATGACCATAGCCTGAACGTTTTTCCTTTAGTAGATAATCATTGCTCTTCTATCACTTATGCTCTCCAATATAGACTAGAAGAACACCCCCAATGTGTCTTGGTGGAGACCAGCTCTCTCACCCATGGTAGTTATCCTTCCAAGTTGTCGGGTGAGTCCTCTGCGGGTGACGATCTTGAGTGTGATGAAGGATATACTAGTCACGTAAAGTTTTATTTTAAGCATGCATATTCACCCTCTCCCGAGTTCGGAAGAGGGGGCATGCCGTTTAATTTAATACCTAACCTTTCCGGCTGGAAGGGTTAGGTACTAAATCAAACGTCTGATTAAATTATTAACTATTGAGTACAGTACCCCGGACTTGTACCTCCTGAAGCGCGACAATCCACACAAGACTTGTTGATTTTTTCCTGCTCTCCTCGTGTTTGCAGGCATGGGCTAACAAATAACATTTACAAAATTTTTAAATTATTTATATCTACTTAGTATATATATTTTATTTAATACTTATATAATTTCTTGTTAATAAACACAAGTTCCCAGAAAGTTCATGTTGCATGCATATTACATGCATATTAGTCACGTAAAGTTTTCAAGTGGAAAACATAGAAAAACAAAAACTTTAAAATCTATTCAACTTGTCCTAGAGAACAACCAGAAAGTCTTTGTTGAGAGCATGAGCAAGAGTGAAAGTCGGAAAGACTCTGGACATATTCAAACTATGGAGTTTGAGAAAGTGAAGCACAATGAGCACTTACCGCGGTTCAAATTATCGTCAACAACGCAGTTAGGTGCAGGTTATTTTGCAGCTCTTAGTGTCCTTGAGGACAATATTCAATTTCTATCAAAAAGTTTGTTGAAGGTAAACCTAGAAATATGATCTTATTGTTATAGTAGGTTTGCACATTTTAAACATGAAGCAAGATTATATCTTTTGCTGAATTAACAATGATGTTACATAGATTTTGTGGAATGATCTGGAATATTATGTATTCTTTTCACGAGAATCTCAACTTTGCATGAATCTGTGAATGGAAGGGTCTCAGTTATCAGAAACTAATATCAAGAGTTTTTTCCTGATATCAGTAGAAATTTTATGATATCAGCATACATATATCGAGGTTGATATCTATATAACCACGAATAAGAGATGAAGTTTCATATAACTTTTGACTGAGTACAAAATTATATTGTGGTAGAGTCACGGAATTTAAAGCAGCTATCCAACCTAACAATACACAACAAAGATAATTTTCTATCTGCATAAGAGGAATTATAAGGAAAATAAGTCTGAGATACATATATCTTACTCCGATAACTATAACTCCTTATAGTAGAGTTTCTATGAAGACGTATATATGCAAAATATGTAATCTAGTACATGATAGGAAATAATATGGATTGCCGACTATCAAGGTCGATAGCTTTGTCAAAGCTTATGAGATCGAGGGAGATAACTTCTATGTTAGATGTCAAGATGATGAATGGAAACTTATGAAAGACTTGTGATGGGCTATAAGAACTATAACCGACAAGAATTTTCAGTTGCATTATTTTCTCCATCCTCAATCGGAAAGGTTAAGACTAGTTGTTGTAGAGGTTTGTAGAAGATAAAAATTCTTCCGGGGATTTGTGTGAGGATCGTTATGACAATGTGTACAATAGTTTTGGTGTCGATCGCTTGCATAACGAGTGAGATGTGATGTGGTATCCACTTATTGTGAAAAGACGAGTGGATTGAGTTGTACTTGGACACCATTCTATTCGATTTTTGTTAGTTTGATTGACGATGAGTTCTAGACAAAGACAACAAGAAAATGCAGGTCGTATGTACTTGTTGTAATCTCATATGGCTGTGACTGCAGAGCCAATCCTTGCATAGACTTATGACATGTGAGTACATGTGTTAACTAGACCAAAAACTGCAACCGACTTGAAGTGATCAATCGATATTGGAGTCGGCAGTGTTTTGAAAAGTCAACAATTGTAGAACTCGATGAAACAACAAAACAATAGTATTTTATGCTCACCAAAACAAATCATAAAGCAAAGAGCTTAGTTGTGAAGGATCCAAAGAATTACAACAATGCAAAAACTTTACAACAACTTCAAACTGTGTTGTTTTACAACTCTCCAACTGATTGCTAGACCTAAAAGTCTATACAATTATATAGAAATGGTTGTACACAAGATGCAGACCGAAGTGCTAGAGATCAAGCAGTTATGCTTTGTCATCCGTGTAGAAAGAAAATTGGAAGATTGGTGTGATGAATGTCATTCATGAATTGTAAGCCCTTGAGGACACCTCCAATCAAGTAACAGAGAATAATATTTATATGGTATCTATAAGTTCCTAAGGAGATAGGCTTCTTCAAAGATATGGACATCATTATAAAACAATATGGATTATTGAGTTTGTAATAGATATATCAAATCTCTACGAGTACATAAGGGTCATTATGAACTATATAAAGGCTACTGGGTTTGTAATAAAAATATCGATGTCATATATCTATAAGACCATAGAGAGATAGACTTGTGTAGTGAGATCAGTATGACATATACAAGGATTATTGATTTTGTAGCAAGACATCTCTAAGTCTGATACATATAATTAAATCTGTATAGGGCGGCTAGTATGAATATATAAAGACTATTTGGTTTAGAATAAAGATATCGATGTCTGATATCTATAAGTACGTATAGAGATAGACTTGTGTAATGAGATGAGTATGAGATATATAGGGTTAATAATTTTATAGCAAAGAAATTGAAGTCTGATATCTATAAGTAGATAGAGAAATATACCTATGTAGTGAGATCAATATGACATATATAGGGGCTATTGAGTTCAAAATAAAGATATCGAAGTCCGATATCTATAAGTGCATAAAGCGATAGACTTGTGCATAAGATCAATATGAAATATATAAGAGTGATTGGAATCATAATAAAGATATCGAAATCTGATATCTATAAGTTATAGGGAGCTAGACTTGTGTAGCGAGATCAGTAAGACATATATAAGGGCTATTGAGTTTAAAATAAAGATATCAAAGTTTGATATCTACAAGTGCATAAAGAGATAGACTTGTGTAGTGAGATCAATATGAAATATTATTGGGTTCATAATAATATATCAAATTCTGATGTCTACAAGTTGTAGAGAGATAGATATGTATAGCAAGATCAGTATGACAAATATAGGGGCTACTGAGTTCAAAATAAAAATATCGAAGCCTTATATCTATAAGTGTGTAAACAAATAGACTTGTGTAATGAGACCAACATGAAATATATAAGGGCTACTGAGTTTGTAATAAAGATATCGAAGTTTGATATCTATAAGTACGTAGAGAGATAGACATATGTAGTGAGATCAGTATGACATATATAAGGATAACTGAATTCAAAATAAAGATATCAAAGTTTGATATCTATTAGTGCGTAAAGAAATAGATTTGTGTAGTGAGACCAGTATGTAATATATAGCGATAATTAAGTTTATAATAGAGATATTGAACTTTGATATCTACAATTTTGTGGAAAGATCACTGCGAATATATAAGGATTATTGAGTTTGTAATAAAAGAAAATGAGAACACTATCAGTAACTGATATTAAGAAAAGTGTTGTGATATCAGCATTTTCATGATATCAGGCTAATGGTGTAGAATTTGATATCTAGAACTCTAGAATTTATAAGATAAATGAGATATAAAGATATGAGCAAATGTGAAAAAACAAATCAAGATAAGATATAAAAGATACTAATCACAATAGAGGATAATATTTGTATAGTCATGATGTTCAAGTAGATATCAATGTCTGATGTTTATCTCAACATTAAAGGTTTAGGGTTACGTGTATAGAGAAGACCAAAAAATGAAAAATCCGTCGTGAGATGTAGTTGGAACTAGAAGGAAATATGAAAGAAATTTGCACGTTTATTGTTATACGGTTGTGACTGCCTTAGATTGTTTTGATCTATTCAACAACTGCTTGTAAAATGTTGAATGAGGAGTGACCGCAATGACCTAACTATTGAAGGTTGAGTTCAGACTCCTCGCTTTCTCTATTGGTCGTGAGAACAACAACCTTGAGGGTTTTGTTTAGGTTTCAAGCGACTGAGCGATATAGCAATTTTGATAAGAGCATAATTACTTACATTTTTTGGTTCTGAATTGGTCGCTTGAGACATTATGATTGTTTTAGGTTCTGATTTTTTGGAGTTGGTCCATCTATTGGAACCACGATCAAGGATTTGTTTCCTCTACAACACCTTGAGGTGTAAATAAGTAATGTCAATTGAAAATCCATATCTTTCAACCAAGAAACAGCGAGAGAGAGAGGAGAAGCACGAAGAGAAAGTATGAAGAGAAAACATTTCATGAATCCGTTTGATATATTTCAAACTCTGAAAAGCTATTATGTGGATATATCATACAAACTTTTCTGTTTTTCAAAACGTAAAATTGAGATCAGACAAGCATATCTAAAACTTTTGAACATGCTCAATGGAATGTCTGCAACTTTTGATTGTGTTTATCATCATATTTTTTATTATTTTTGATCATATTTCCACCTCATTATAAAAGATAATATATATCTGATGATGATATATATTACTAGGATTATATTTTAGACCATGTTTTGAGAGATATATGAGAGATATTTGGAATGTTTTATCACTAATCGAAAAGCTCAAAAAATTGACTATAATATTGAAAAAGAAAGTTCTGCGTCTAAAGAGAACCGCTGAAGTTTCAACTATTATTAAATGAAAGACATACGTTTCAGCCCAAACATTTGGATCCAAAATTTTGAGATGAAACTCACAAATCAGTTTAATTTAAATCTAGACTTAACCTTCCATACTTTGAGAAATTGCAATACTTTGAAAACTGCAGTTTCATACAAGAAGTAACTGTTGTGTTTTCCTACCAAACCTTCATCTTTCGGCCTCTCTTTGATCTTTGGCCCTCCTTGTAATCTTTGGTCCCCTTCCGTTTTGTTCTCTACTCCAAATCGCACCTTCGCCTCCTATGACAATGATGACATGCGAAGTACAACTTGCAGTCCCCATGGACACCTCATGAATATCCACTTCAACCATCGGTATGAATGCTATTCTTCCGAACACTCCTAGACATAAAAAATAATACTCGTGTAGTGCCTTCTAGATTAACACATTCACCTAAATGCACTTTACAATTGACTTGTCACACGGTTTAGCAGATACGACTCTCTATATGATGACGATGGTGTCTATTACTCTTCTAGACTAATTGAACTTAACTGTATTTCTCTTCTCTTTATTTTCTTTGAATTCTTTATATACCTTAGAGCTACTACTCACCTAGTGTCCTTTGACCATTTCTATGGATAGAGTGTCATTCGGCTGAACCAATGGACTAGTATCATTTGTATCTATTAAAGTGCACATTTTCTTTTCTTTGCTAACATCATCTCTGATATGTATCTTTTGTAAAGAGTTTGGAAAATAAAACTCTAGAGGAATATGAGAATGTGACTCTAACGGGTGTCACACAAGCTTCTAACTTCGTGTAGACGAGAAAAATCGATGTTCTTCCTTCCTTGACTTTAGATATTGACCTTTGATATATCCTCTCCTCTCTTATAAATTGGACAAAAATAGAGTAGACCAGATATATCAACTTCCGATATCTACCCAACAAATGGAATTTGAAGATCAAGTAATGTTTGGAATAGGAAAACATGGTTATAATGGATGTACCAAGGCCTTTGAAATTCTTGGAAACAGACAAGAACGAAAGTTCAGTCTTATATAACAGACAAGAGATATATATAAAGGATCGATATCTTCTTTTACTCTGTGAATAATTGTACTGAAATTCACTACTTCGGATAGTGGTGAATCTATAGTGACTTCTAGAGATATAGAGGTCCGATATCTATCATGCAGATGAAATTTGAAGATCTACTTCCAGTTGGAATCTGAAAATGTGGCTTTAATTGATGTCATTCAAACCTCTAAACTGCTTATAAATGGACCGAACTGAATGGAAGTTCATTTTCCAAGACACAGATACCGTGGTCCAATATCTTCTTTACTCTGTCAATAATTGTGTTGAGATTCACATCTCTTAGGAGTGGATACCTTGATAGATATCAAGGTTTGATATCTATCAAACAAATGGAATATGAAGATCTGAAAATACGACTATAATGGATGTCACCCAAGCCTCTTAATTGTTTGTAAACGCGAGGTCAGATTTCTTCTTTACAGTCTTTGAACTTTTTGTAAACAAGCAAGAACAGAAGTTTAATATTACAAGACATAGATATCGAGGTCTGATATCTTCTTTGCTCTATCAATAAGTATGCTGAAATTCATAGCTCCTAGAAGTGGACCAGAGATAGCAAGGTCTGATATCTATCAAGCAAATGGAATTTGAAGATCTAATTCTGGTTGGAATTTGAAAACACGGCTGTAATGGATGTCATCAAAGCCTCTGCACTTCTTGTAAACGAGCAGAACGGAAGTTTAATCTTCCAAGACATAGATATCGAGGTCTCATAATTTATATCAATAATTATGCTGAAATTAAGAACTCATAGAAGTGAACCAGAGATATTGAGGTCCGATATCTATGGGTTGCAAAAAGATTACATAGATATCAACCCTCGATATCTAATATATCAATGTCTATAACATACCAATTAAATAGAGCTTATGCGAAATACATAGATATCGAGATTTGATGTCTTTGTGAATTTAACATTCTGGAGGTAACTGGAGGGTTGGAATCAGTAATCTGATGCAAAATATAGATATAGAACATCTATTACTATAAACTCGTCCACTTTTAAACAAAATATGCATATAATTTGCTGGAAAAGTGTGAAAAGCAAAAATTAGAACAAGACTATAATTTGAATCCTCGTCGGTGTTACTATAAACCTGTCCATTTTTCATACATACTATGCATCTCATCAATACATCGAGAATTGAAATTGAGGCAAGACTAGAATTTGAGTCCTCATATAGAGTGAACGACATAAGAACTATCCTCAAGTGAAAAGAGAGTTATGGGGAGTAGTTACAACTACGAAAGCTGAAAATGACTATTTGATTGGAGCGCCAGTAGTAGTAAAAACATATTGTTTATTATTGTCAAGGATTATTACAAAATGTAACATCTTTGATACTGTTATGCTACGATGAATTGTCTATATCAAGTCCTTAAATCCTGAGTTCAGACACATAAGGAGGAAGAACGACCCAGTAGCTGATATGTTATGTCTTGCAAGGTATGAAGATGAGGAGGAGATGGTTGAGGATATAGAAGACGTTGACACTACTATTTTCTATAGAGTTCAAGGAGGTGAGAGTGAACATTCAAAACCATTCATGGAGGAGCTATATGAAGGAAAATGGATAAACATAGGACGCTATCTAAGCTTCTTGACTAGACAGTCGGGATGGAGCGATGCCAATTGTAAACATATCAAGAGGAAGACTTATAACTACTTCCTACAAGGTGGTTATTTGTGAAAGCAACCTAAACAAGGCAGTCAGATACCACAAAGGGTTATGTGCAAAATTGACATGCAAAAGTTACTAATGGAGGAGTTTCATGAGAGCTTGTGGGCATGACATAGATGTATGTATACCACCTTTACAAAGTTGAAGGAGAGATATTGGTGGCGTAACATGTGTAGAGATGTAGTTCAATTTGTGGAGACATGCCAAACTTGTCAAGAGTCAAGTCAAGAGTATTCAAGAATTCAGATGGATTATATCATACTTATCCACTTGCAATGCATTATAAGTGTGTAGTAGATCCTGTTATTATGCCGGTTGATATATGATAGATGCAATACTTAAGTTTTGTGTATGTGAGGATTTGTCCAACCAAGTAGAAGGGCGAACTTTACGGACAAAATCTACTATCTATAAATATCTATTCGAGGACGTGGTTTGTAGATATAGTTGTGTTGGGAAGATCACGGTTCATCGAGGGGAGTTGAACACTGATGAAGCTATTTCGCGCACCTACCGTCTTGTTGCACCAGCGGAAGCTTTTGCTCAGTAGGTCCTGAAATTCAGACCGCTAACCTGCAAACACAATCACAAGTTAGCGTCCATGCACCACTTACTTTAGTTCTGTTTGGTCCGGACAGGAGCCGGACCGTCTCCCTAACCATCAAGCTCAGCAATCCTAAGTCCCGACTTAGATCCGCCTAAGTCGGTCCCAAACATGAGCAAGTCACAATATGACTTGGGGTGGACTTCTCATAAAGTCCAGGGTCCTAAACGGAGTCTCCAACACACCTAGCGGCCCAACCGCCCGTGATGTCCGTCTGGGTCTAGGCTCCCGAACGGTGGTCTAACCCGCCGACTCGTTCCATAGTCTTGTCCTAGCCCTTACATCGTTCCTAAGTCCAGACATCCAAGTCTGGATCGGAACGTGCCTTGGAACCGGCCCAGCCATCACCTCATGCCCCCAGAGTTCGCCCGCCGAACCCTGGGGTCGGGTGACTCGTCCTGGCTCACCCAAGCATCGAGCCCCCCTCATATATACTTCTGGGGATCGGCGGCCCCGCCCTCCTCTTTGGTCCCTGAAAATTATACCACAACTCGATTGTGGTTTGGCCATAACTTCTAGCTCGGAGGTCAGATCGAGGAGTGTTATATATCACTGGAAAGCTCTCGACGAGACCTTTACAATGATACCTCACTCGCCTCGAGATCTTACGTGGAGCTCCGTCCACGACCTAAAACGTCCCTAGAGCTCCAACACTTCGCCATTTTTCGAAAATCTGTGGTCCAGACCCAGATTCGAACCCTGTGGTTCAGACCAGCGTTCGAACCACGGTTCGTCTGCATCTCGGACCCACGTCTCGGTCTCACGTCTCGGACCTATGTTTGAGATTCATGTTTCAGCCCGTTCCCAGACTCGCCCCCTTAGGTCAGCGTTCGTCTGGGGCCCTCTTGGGGTAGTCCTTTATGTCTTAACCCAAGGTTCTAACCTTGGTTCAGAGAACCACTTAGGGTTCATCTGCTCCCGACTTCCCGGCCAAGCCGTTAAGTCCTACTTGCAGCGTTCACAATCTAGTGTAAGTCCGCTAGGGTTCTGCTGTTCGCGTCTGCGCCCGATGAGGAAGGACGCGAGACACAAAGCGGATCAGCGTTTCTAGGTGAACACTTGGAGCGATGGCCGACGTCGGACAGAGTTCCAGGAGGAAGACCAAGAAACGTGGAGCGGTTGACACCGGGACCAGATCGACTCGAGCTAGCCCCGAAGCACAGTCAGGGGACGACAACCGACAACCTTTGCCCCAACGTCAAGGAAGCCCAGTTCCAGCTGTGGCACCGCTGCAGCACATACTTTGCACCCTCTAGCCTATCAAAGAGGTCGTCTATCCTTGGCAAGGGATAATTATTCTTTACCGTCACCTTATTGAGTGCACGATAATCTACACAGAGTCGTAACTTCCCATCCTTCTTCTTTGCAAAAAGAACTGGGGCTCCATAAGGTGACTTGCTGGTTCGAATATATCCCCGCGCTAATAGCTCACCGAGTTGTCTTTTCAACTCAAGGAGTTCCACCTGATTGAGTCGGTAAGGGGCTTTGGAAGGTGGTTCCGATCCTGGCAAGACCTCGATCTTGTGATCCACTACCCGCCTTGGAGGTAACTCAGCAGGTAACTCATCCGTCAAGACATCCTCAAACTCCTTAATCACTTCGCGAAGCATCTTCGGAAGTTTAGTCGCGTCTCCTGATGTTTCCTCTTGTCTATCACCCGCCATCAAATCTGCAACCCGCATCAAACACATGACCCCATCGTTGAAGTCCATCTGTTTGCCTTTGATCAAATTCACTGCAAAATCGTCCATTTTCCACGCCTTTCGGATCAGCCTCACTCCCAGCTTCCGTCCTTTAACTCTGACATTTAACCGCAAAGGTCTCCGTCTAAGTTCCAAGTCGAACCTATCTAAGAAAGTGTTCCCCAAAACCGCATGGATATCATCCATCTCGCACACCGTGAAGTTCTCTGTGAACTCCAACTTCTCACACGCAAATCGTACGTCCAAGGCTACTTCAGAAGTTTGGTACGTCTTGCCCTTGGCAAAGCGCACCTGAATAGGCTTGTCTGCCTTGGAGGTAGACAAGCCCAACTTCTTCACCAACTTTGGACTTATGAAGGAGTGAGTCGCTCCTGTGTCCACAAGAAAAGTAACATCACGGTTAGCAACCTTGGCTTGTAGAAACATCAATCCCGACGTCTTCTTCGTGGTTCTCAAGGTCACAGTCATCTGGCCCTCCAACAAGTCCTTTGCAACAAACTCATTCATACTACAGTTACTAACCTTAGGTTTCGTGCACCCCTTAGCAATATGGCCCGCCTCGCCACAATTGTAGCAAGTAAACTTTGCGCCATTGCCCTTCTGAGGTGTTTGCCCCTTAGGTTTTACTCCTGTTTGCTGCCGCTTTGCTGCCGGGGCAGAAGAATCCTTCCGATCCTTCTCACCCCCATCCCACTGTCGTTTGAAGCCCTTGTTCTTTTTCTGGAACTTGTCCGTGCTGCAAGGTTCAAAGGGTTTCTGTTGCTGGACTTCGTCGTCCCCAATTCGCTCCGCTAACTTCAAAAGTTTGGCAGTTGTCGCAGATAGCTCCGGCATCCGAAAGAGAGCCTTCTCCGAGCTTGACTTGAGTCCCCCAATGAATATACATATCTTGGTCTCCTCAGTCCACTTGGAGAACGAATCCAGCTTAGCACTGAACTCGCGCACATAAGCACTTAAGGTCCCTGTCTGCTTCAGCCGAACTAACTCAACACCATCCCGAATCCTTTGATAGTTCGGAGTGAATCGTCTTGCGAGCAACTCCTTGAACTCCTTCCAACCAAGCGCTGAGACGGTCAAAGCATGCTCATCCCTGTATGCGGTCCACCAGAGAAGCGCATGGTCCTTCAGGAACGTAACCGCCGCTCTCACTTTGTCTGACTCCTGAGCCTGATGCGCTTCAAAGTATAGGTCTAACTCAGTTAAGAAATCCTTAACCTTGCGAGCCCGTCCTATACCTGTAAACGGGGTCGACAAATTCGTCTTACAAAGCTTCCTGGTAGACGAGGAACTTCCTTGGCCTGCCTCAAGCTCAGCGATACGTTTATCCCTGGAGGCCATACCTTCCTGCATGGTCTTCATCATCTTGATGAGTTCCGCATACAAGGCTCCTTGACTTCCCGCGCCTACATCGTTGGGCACCGTTGGCAAGACTCCATCTTGCTGCAGCGGTGCCACAGCTAGAACTGGGCTTCCTTGACGTTGGGGCGAAGGTTGTCGGTTGTCGTCTCCTGACTGTGCCTCGGGGCTAGCTCGAGTCGATCTGGTCCCGGTGTCAGCCGCTCCACGTTTCTTGGTCTTCCTCCTAGAACTCTGTCCGACGTCGGCCATCGCTCCAAGTGTTCACCTAGAAACGCTGATCCGCTTCGTGTCTTGCGTCCCTCCTCAAGCGTCCAGCCTTCAGCCGCTACCTCAAGTTCTCGCTCACCGAAGCGTCGGCTCTGATACCACTTTTCGCGCACCTACCGTCTTGTTGCACCAGCGGAAGCTTTTGCTCAGTAGGTCCTGAAATTCAGACTGCTAACCTGCAAACACAATCACAAGTTAGCGTCCATGCACCACTTATCTTAGTTCTGTTTGGTCCGGACAGGAGCCGGACCGTCTCCTTAATCATCAAGCTCAGCAATCCTAAGTCCCGACTTAGATCCGCCTAAGTCGGTCCCAAACATGAGCAAGTCACAATATGACTTGGGGCGGACTTCCCATAAAGTCCAGGGTCCTAAACGGAGCCTCCAGCACACCTAGCGGTCCAACCGCCCGTGATGTCCGTCTGGGTCTAGGCTCCCGAACGGTGGTCTAACCCGCCGACTCGTTCCCTAGTCTTGTCCTAGCTCTTACATCGTTCCTAAGTCCAGACATCCAAGTCTGGATCGGAATGTGCCTTGGAACCGGCCCAGCCATCACCTCATGCCCCCAGAGTTCGCCCGCCGAACCCTGGGGTCGGGTGACCTGTCCTGGCCCACCCAGGCTTTGAGCCCCCCTCATATATACTTCTGGGGATCGGCGGCCCCGCCCTCCTCTTTGGTCCCTGAAAATTATACCACAACCTGATTGTGGTTTGGCCATAACTTCCAGCTCGGAGGTCAGATCGAGGAGTGTTATATATCACTGGAAAGCTCTCGACGAGACCTTTCCAATGATACCTCACTCGCCTCGAGATCTTATGTGGAGCTCCGTCCACAACCTAAAACGTCCCTAGAGCTCCAACACTTAGCCATTTTTCGGAAATCTGTGGTCCAGACCCAGGTTCGAACCCTGTGGTTCAGACCAGCGTTCGAACCATGGTTCGTCTGCGTCTCGGACCCACGTCTCGGACCTATGTTTGAGACTCATGTTTCAGCCCGTTCCCAGACTCGCTGTCGTAGCGAGAGCCTTTCCTTTGAGCAAGGGCGTACCTTTTGGCTGTGGTTAGCGATCGATGCACAGCAGAGCGACTAGTATCTCGTAGATTTCTCTCTAACTTCCTCGATAACTAAGCACTTTCTTTCTCTCAGTAAAGGGTCAAGATAACTACACGAAAACGGTGGATGATCATGGGCACGACAAACGGGATATGTGATGACATGATCTCTCGGTAGTATTCCTCTCCGAAGTTTCTCACTACTAGGGCTTCGTACATGGCTTTGGGTCGACAGATGTGTCTTATCTCGCACTGGGTGTTAAAGTTTACAGGAGGGAGCTGATTTAGATCCATCCTTCGTTAGATGGGGGGATAAAGACGGTGAGATCCCATTCTTGGCCGTAAGTGACAATAGGTAAGATCACAGGGACAGAAGAGAGCATGACTTGCGCGGTAAAGTTATGCCCGAAGGATCCTATCAGAAACTGTTGAAAGTGAACTCTTTCCATATACATCAGTTTAATCGAGAAAGGGTTTCGAAAAGGGAATCTGGGCGGTAAGTAGAGTCCATCGTCCATCTCTCACAACATGTGCACTCCAACTACAAAGGTATATTCATCCATAAAACTCTGATTCAATCTCATAGGATCACCACGATCTCTCCACGAACAATCTCTTGGATTTTTCCCCAGGTCGAATGCCCCCACACAGGTCACTCCCCTTTGCTTAAAAGTTTCGAACACAAAACAAGGATAGTTGCAAGCTCCCTAACCAAGCAACCCAAGCCTCACGGACCGATGAGGTGGCACACATGCACATCGCATGTTTGGTGCCGTCATACTCATCCACGTGTGGGTCTTTTGGGTGAAAGGTTCTAATGCATGCACCGTAACGTGTCCCAAAAACCAGAGACTAGGCTAGACAGGTAGTCGACTCTACAGGTCAAGGATCGCACTTTGCCACGTTGAGTGCGAACCTAACAACCACATGACGTGGATACAACGTAGGTCGCTAAAGTCATATCTACGCCTAGAATACTCCCCAAAGCAATACAAATGTCGCACTGGATACTTTTCAGCCAGCTGCCGCTAACAACTCGAGACCTAGAGTAGATATCGTTGCCGATACAACTCGGCAGAAAAACCAGCGAACTTTCACACATGCTAGGTACAGATGTACAGCTCAGTCTCCTCTCAAACTTGCCACGTAGGTAGGATACTAAAATCTCTACTTGCAGGTCAAATTTCAGGAAGATCTGACGGCTAGATCTCCTCCCACAATTAACACAAATCCACAGAAACTAACACGCACTTCCAATCTCAGATTCAGGACAGAAGCTTCTTCGACTAAATGAACCGTCCACTTCCACTCCAACTTCCTGTGTTATCAATTCAGAAGGTAAACTCACTACACAGGAAATTTGAGCCGATTTGACCGTTCTGATCGTCCTCCATAAATCTGCAAACTCGCTGCTTCAGATTGACAGCTTTCTGCACCCCGTCGCCTTCAAATCGCCATTGCGCTCAATCCGCAGAACATCCGGTGGTGAAATTTGTGGTCAGAGCTTCAGCAGCTGACAGACTACAAGCTCATGAAATCTGGTCTCAATCTGACGGCTCAATCACTCAAACCCCTTAATCTTACAATCGGAAGAGAAAACTATGTACTCTCATCACTCTATGAACTTCAAATCGTCATAACGTATGCCCTGGACCTCCAAATCGAGTGAAATTTGTGGTCAGATTGCTCCTCCCGTCGAGAGCTCTCCGCCCATGCCCTCTGATCTTCCAAATCCCTCGTCAAAGTGCCCCGAACCTCCCAGAGCGCACACTTAGGTAGATGATAAGTTATCTTCACTTTTGGGTGGACCAATGGGAAGTTAAAGGACTCAACCTTGTCCTTTTCTGCCCCATGGAGACCCCCAGCAGATAATAGAGCATTCTAAGCTCATAAGAGCAATGTTTTAGATCCCATTACACCACAACTTCTACAACTGTGTGCAAAACGTACTTATACGGGTAATTTACATACTAACTGGTCCCACAACAGGACATTCACCCCCTCCAAACCTGCACATCCTCCGGTATGTGCCAACTTGTTATCCATAGTCATCATCGTATCCCTCATCATGCTCTGAATTGTCTGGTTCATCATCATCTTCTCTCGCATAAGGTCTGGAAAGATGAGAATCAGACTCGAGAAGTTCATCGAAATCAAGAAATCCTTCACGTCTTCGGAAAACCTTGACCCTTTTACCAGCAATGGGTAACTGCAAGAGTGTACCATCCAATTCTCGCAAACCATATGTGGCGTTGTCGTGAACGACAACAACAACATAAGGACCAAACCAACGTCGTGCAAACTTCTTGATAGTGATGTGTTGGTTATCCAAACTGTTGTCATATACTATGACCCAGTCACCTTCTCGGATCGACTTCTTCCGCAGTCGATGTGTCTTGTCGAACCGCTCCTTGTTCTTCAATCTCGCCTCCTTGAGTTTGACCAATGCTTCTTCAAGGTCCTCCTCACGTCGCTCAAGCTGCTGAATTCGTAGTGCCAATAGTCCCTCCCTATCAAAACCATCCTCCCAAGGTAGATATACCCAAGTAGGAACGTCTCCTTCCGCTGGCATGATAGGTTTTTGACCAGTCATCAATTCTGTAGGCATGTAACCAGTGACAGTACTATGAATAGTTCTATCAGCCCACAAAAGGAAGAAGTCTAGGCCAATCCCCATGACGTCCCTTGCACGCTTTCACCAATGCTTGGATGATTGGTGGATGCCCTCGTTCACTTTTGCCATTCGCTTTCGGGTTCATTGAAGTGGTCAACTTCAATCGTATTCCATATCTGTTGAAGAACTCACGTGCTTCATCTGCATTCAACTCTCCTCTATCTGCACGGATGCTTCCCACACTTCCATATCTAGAAACGATATCTTCTAATATGAATCGACAGACAAGCTCAGTAGCTTTGATGCGTAGAGCCCTCCCTTCTACAAAGTTAGATAGCTCTTCCCGAGCCAAAACTAAATGACGCATGCCTCAAATTCCTGGTGGTATGGCAACCAAATCCAAAACCCATTAGAAATGAATGGACAAAGGATATGTGGGTCTCAATCCATCCCTATACTGAATCTTGGATTGGAATTGACATTCAATGCATGACCCAACAAACTTCTCTACATCTCGATACAATCCTTTCCACCAATACCTCTCCTTGATCTTGGTAAAGGTTGCCCATGTACCTCGATGTCCTGCCCATAAGGTATCATGGAATTGTTCGAGTACTTGTTTCTTGGTCTCTGCATCGTCCACTACTCTCAAGGGTACTCCATCTCTCCTCTTTGGCCTCTTCCACAGATATCCATCTCGTAATAGATAGCCATAGGCCTGATGTCGTATCTCCTTGAAGACTTTCTCTGTCCATTCTTCATACTTCTGAAGAGTGCTTAGATAGCGTCCGATTTCCTTGAGCCTCCCACAGTAGAGTTCTTCCTTGAAAGGAAGAACACCATCCAAGCGACTCCGGTCCTCGCTCGATACTTGTAGAACTTGCCCCTCCTCTGCATCATCTTCATCCATATCTTCCGCTTCCATATCTTCTTCTTGAGAGTACCTAGCTCTAGACAACATGTCTGCCATCGAGTTCATCTTCCCTGCTATGTGTCTCAACTCTGGATTCAACGACCTAATGTAAGCTATCCAACGTATTGTGCAGTTTGCTATCATTCCCAACAAAGGTAAGCAATCAGTTTCAAGTAGTACATGTGCTCCAATGAGATACTCCTTCTCAGCTTTCATTGCAGTTACAACGCCCCATAGCTCTCGTTTGACTTGAGGGTATCTCCTTTGTCGATCTGTAAGTATGCGAGCACCAAATCTTGTTGCAAACCTCTTTTCCTCACCATCATCCTGCCCTATTGCCCAACCTATAGCGATAGGACTAGTATCAACAGTAACGACTATGGATCTACCACAATCATAGCTCAACTGTCGTAGAACTGGTGGTGATTTCAATGCTTCTTTTAGTCGCATCATAGCGACCCTCTGCTCCTCACCCCAAGTGAACCTTCTTCGCTTCCTCAGCAACTCATACAACGGTTCAGACATGTGACCAAAATGAAAAATCCACACTCGATAAAACAAACAAGCTCCCAAGAATCTTCTAACCTCTGTGGTGTTGACACAATCTTTCATCCTCCCTATGGCGTCAACCTTTGATGGGTTCGGACGTCGGCCAAAAGCTCCACAAAGATGACCAACAACAACAATCTCTGGTACTCCAAAGCTCGACTTCTCTGCTGAAAGAGTGAGATTTACCTCCTCAAGCCTTGTTAAGATCATCTCCACATCGTGAATATGATCAACCACAAACCTTCGACATCCATCCTCAGTCAGCTTCTCATCTTTGTCTTCGACCGCACACCCTTTCATAGGAATATCATCTATGAAAGGTATGGTCTTCTCCGGAATGAATTCTCTCAAAATCCTATTCATTGCATTTTGCACATGCGCAATAGAGTTTGTCGCTCCTTGCGGTAATGTACACATCCTTACAAGCCCAAGCGGAGTACGCATGGTGGTGAGATCTCTGCTCTCCATTGCCAACTGAAACTGATCATACCCAGAGTATAAATCTCCAATCGAGTAGATAGCACGACCAGCAAAAGCTTCTGCAACTTCATCTACTATGGGTCCTGCTCCCATGTTTCGAATAGTCACCTTGTTAGCATGTTGCATGTCTTGGATGAACCTAAGAGCCATGACTTCTTAGGTACAGTAAACCACCAACTCGAGTAAGGTCCCATAGATGGCTCTAAAATACCCATGCGTATCTTCTCTTTCAACAATTCAACAAGCTTTGGCAACATAGCTCGTGGCACTGGTATAGACTTCAAGTCCCAAGGCACATGTGGTACTGTGAAGATCACCATGGGTGCTACGACACTCGTATCTGCACATCCAATCTCTTCTGCACTGAAAGCAAAAGCCTTTCCATGCCTTCTCAACATCTCATGAAAACGCTTTCTCTCTTCCTCAGTGAGAAACTCACCCCCTCCAATTTGCAGTCGTTTGAATGTCTCTTCTGTGAACTTGTGCCCTACTCTTTGTGAATCCCGTAGAACTGGTTCAGTCGATGCTCGTTCCACCTGCTTGTTAGAGTCTTCAGGTAGTTGAGTAGCCACCGGTTTCACTTTTCGCGCCACAGTCTTGTATTTTGTATGAACTTGCGCTTCTTGATGTTTCATGGCTCTACTCTTTTCTAACTCCAACTCATGATCTCCTTTCATCTGAAGCTGAACCTTGTAGCCATCCTCGACGAATCTTGTAATCTCCTCATGTAACTCACGTGAACGGATTGCGACTAATCCATTAACCAAAGAATCGGTGCTTATAAACGACAAAACCTCCTCAAGAGTATCTTCAAAGCCCTCTTCTTCATACACCCCGTTAATGAACTCCTGATCTACCAAAACTCCTTGAGTTTTGAAGAGATCTTCCTGCTTCTTCACACATCGTCTTTGTACACTATCCATCTCTTCTACCACTCGAAATCTATTTACACATGTTTCAGAAAACTGAGCAAATCCACATTTAAACATCTCTTCTTCATCTTCTGGCACTAGCGGAAGGCTCTTTCTCCTATCAACACTCCCATACTCCCGCTCTACAGGAGTGTTAACTAAAAATCCGAAAACTCTTTGTCAGTCCTTAAGGGACTGTCCCTTAGCTTCTCTCTATTCCTTTCATGACCCGTACGTACAGTAAGAAACTGTACCGCCCTCGTACCATCTTGACTTCTGATACGAGCATAATGAGACCAATCGTCCATTACTTTCGTCTCCATCCTAGACGCAGTAATGTACGGTTGACCAAGGATCACCGGATAAGCAGCTACACTCTGAACAAAAAAGTTTTGTTCTATCTCTACATCTCCTATTCGAGTCTTGACAGCTGGACAAGCACCAAAAAGTTCACCTCTTTGGTTGTTAGCAGCACGAAGAACCCATCCATGTCCTGTGTCGATTGGCCACTTCCCCTTCTCGTAAACGTTTTTGGACATGATATTAATCTCCGAACCGTGATCCACCAACGCCACTATAGCCTCCGACAAGTTACCTAGTCGGACCCTTGTCTCTGTAGTTACACGAGCCCAATATGCTCGAGAATAGTGACTCTCATGCTGCTTCTCGTCACCATGTTCTGCTGCGCAGTCTGAAACGCTTGCCTCTCTTCCTTTCGACGCCTGTAGTACGTGCTTTTGGGCAAATACGCGACCTAACTCTTCATCTTCTTCCCCAGTGATGTCAGTATCCAATGCTTTCACCATCACTGTATCCGCAGTCATTTGCCTCTTTCTCTTGATCACATCTATGATCAACTCATGAAAATCACGTTTAGCTATTCCCAAGGCCTCTCGCAAGGAAACTTCTATCTTTGCATCCAAAATTCTCTCTTCAAGAATCGCCTTCAAGTTGGTGCTGGTCTCGATATCTGACTGTAGCCTGTAGGTCGGTGCTTTACCTTTGCCCTTTGAAGACGCTCCTTTGCCTTTCTCTCTCATCTCCGTGTCATGAATAGGAACATCAACCATAGGTTCAGATGTAGATGCCCCTTGAGACGTCGAAGGAATATCGGAAGGTGATGCCTCTTGTTGCCCTCTCCTCTTAGTGGCTCTGGTTCTCCTTGTAGCTTCCTCCGGATCAGCAACATCATCATCACGTCTCCTTTTCTCTTCCACAATCGCATCCTGCCAGCTTACATGCTTCTCTTGTACCAGGTAAGCTTTGACACACCCTGCCTCTACAAGATCATCCCATCCAGTAATGCGGCAAATTGCCTCCGCACCTCGTAACATTACTTCTCGTGGAACTTCAACTACATTACTCTTAACAGCTGCTACAACCGGTACATCTACTTCAATCGCAAATGTTTCAGGCTCTATTATACGTATTGCCGTAGCTATACCAACCTGACCTCTCACCAAGCTCTTCATTCCTCCCTTACCAAAGTTGGTACTCAACGGCGCACCAGTTTGGGCGAGATGAATCTTTCCATTCTAAAATTCACGACTCCGGTTCTGAGAGCCTCAGAAAAGTCCTCACAATCCCGATGTTGGTGTTCAGTACTGTCACACCATATACATCTTCTAACAAAGTTTCTGCTAGTTGAAGATGCATTGGTATCACCAGGACTTCGACTATGCTTTAGCTCTATCATCTCTATCCTTAACTCTCTCAGACCTTTAACCAACTCATCGATTGCAGAATCTTCAATCTTGCTATTGGCAGGCTTGGGCAACGGAGTTAAAGAGACATCAGACCTCAAGGTTGCAGCTCTACCTCTTCCACGTTTCTGCTTCGTGAGAATAGTAACAGCTTCCTCTACCTTTCTCCAGTCTGTGCTCACTCCTCCTTCTTCTCCTTTGTCTGCTAGCATCAAGAAAAGCTTATCCTCTAGATTTTCATCAGCAGCTTCTAGAAAAAGTTCTGTCTTCCTTAAGTCAAGCGTCGTCCTCTCGGATGGAGATAATTGACAGAACCGTTTCTCAAACTCACGTAGCAACTCATTTGGTGTCATCTCATTCCCCGGACGCTGCTCTATCCACTCCAAGAACGTTCTCTTGGTTACTCTATCCGCATCATCATCAAAAAATTCACTCTTCAACCTCTGCTCATACTCCTCCCAAGAACTTGTACGTGCATCCTTCAGCTTTGTCACTTGACTACAGATCTCAGGTATCACAGCCAACTTGAAACTAGAAATCATCTCTGTCTCAGGCACACGATTTACCTCCATCTCACAAATATACTCCCGAACATACTTCGTGATGTTCCTTCCATCGAACCTCCCCAACTTCTTCACCACCGCTTGTAGAGCTCTTGTAGACTTCTGCTCCCCAACATCGCCTCCTTGTTGTTGTCACAACAACATCGTCAATGCTCGAAGCAGATCGTCCGCTCCTCCTCCACTCGTCCCCATTGCTTCGGGAAGATTTATACTTGACGCTCCTCGGCAACAACTCACTCAACCACCTTAAAGCGTGCTCCCGGCAGAAGCACCAAATATGTCGTAGCGAGAGCCTTTCCTTTGAGCAAGGGCGTACCTTCTGGCTGTGGTTAGCGATCGATGCACAGCATAGCGACTAATATCTCGTAGATTTCTCTCTAACTTCCTCGATAACTAAGCACTTTCTTTCTCTCAGTAAAGGGTCAAGATAACTACACGAAAATGTTGGATAATCATGGGCACGACAAACGGGATATGTGATGACATGATCTCTCGGTAGTATTCCTCTCCGAAGTTTCTCACTACTAGGGCTTCGTACATGGCTTTGGGTCGACAGATGTGTCTTATCTCGCACTGGGTGTTAAAGTTTACAGGAGGGAGCTGATTTAGATCCATCCTTCGTTAGATGAGGATAAAGACGATGAGATCCCATTCTTGGCCGTAAGTGACAACATGTAAGATCACAGGGACAGACGAGAGCATGACTTGCGCGGTAAAGTTATGCCCGAAGGATCCTATCAGAAACTGTTGAAAGTGAACTCGTTCCATATACATCAGTTTAATCGAGAAAGGGTTTCGAAAAGGGAATCTGGGCGGTAAGTAGAGTCCTTCGTCCATCTCTCACAACATGTGCACTCCAACTACAAAGGTATATCCATCCATAAAACTCTGATTCAATCTCATAGGATCACCACGATCTCTCCACGAACAATCTCTTGGATTTTTCCCCAGGTCGAATGCCCCCACACAGGTCACTCCCCTTTGCTTAAAAGTTTCGAACACAAAACAAGGATAGTTGCAAGCTCCCTAACCAAGCAACCCAAGCCTCACGGACCGATGAGGTGGCACACATGCACATCGCATGTTTGGTGCCGTCATACTCATCCACGTGTGGGTCTTTTGGGTGAAAGGTTCTAATGCATGCACCGTAACGTGTCCCAAAAACCAGAGACTAGGCTAGACAGGTAGTCGACTCTACAGGTCAAGGATCGCACTTTGCCACGTTGAGTGCGAACCTAACAATCACATGACGTGGATACAACGTAGGTCGCTAAAGTCATATCTACGCCTAGAATACTCCCCAAAGCAATACAAATGTCGCACTGGATACTTTTCAGCCAGCTGCCGCTAACAACTCGAGACCTAGAGTAGATATCGTTGCCGATACAACTCGGCAGAAAAACCAGCAAACTTTCACACATGATAGGTACAGATGTACAGCTCAGTCTCCTCTCAAACTTGCCACGTAGGTAGGATACTAAAATCTCTACTTGCAGGTCAAATTTCAGGAAGATCTGACGGCTAGATCTCCTCCCACAATTAACACAAATCCACAGAAACTAACACGCACTTCCAATCTCAGATTCAGGACAGAAGCTTCTTCGACTAAATGAACCGTCCACTTCCACTCCAACTTCCTGTGTTATCAATTCAGAAGGTAAACTCACTACACAGGAAATTTGAGCCGATTTGACCGTTCTGATCGTCCTCCATAAATCTGCAAACTCGCTGCTTCAGATTGACAGCTTTCTGCACCCCGTCGCCTTCAAATCGCCATTGCGCTCAATCCGCAGAACATCCGGTGGTGAAATTTGTGGTCAGAGCTTCAGCAGCTGACAGACTACAAGCTCATGAAATCTGGTCTCAATCTGACGGCTCAATCACTCAAACCCCTTAATCTTACAATCGGAAGAGAAAACTATGTACTCTCATCACTCTATGAACTTCAAATCGTCATAACGTATGCCCTGGACCTCCAAATCGAGTGAAATTTGTGGTCAGATTGCTCCTCCCGTCGAGAGCTCTCCGCCCATGCCCTCTGATCTTCCAAATCCCTCGTCAAAGTGCCCCGAACCTCCCAGAGCGCACACTTAGGTAGATGATAAGTTATCTTCACTTTTGGGTGGACCAATGGGAAGTTAAAGGACTCAACCTTGTCCTTTTCTGCCCCATGGAGACCCCCAGCAGATAATAGAGCATTCTAAGCTCATAAGAGCAATGTTTTAGATCCCATTACATCACAACTTCTACAACTGTGTGCAAAACGTACTTATACGGGTAATTTACATACTAACTGATCCCACAACAGGACATCGCCCTCTTAGGTCAGCGTTCGTCTGGGGCCCTCTTGGGATAGGCCTTTATGTCTTAACCCAAGGTTCTAACCTTGGTTCAGAGAACCACTTAGGGTTCATCTGCTCCCGACTTCCCGGCCAAGCTGTTAAGTCCTACTCGCAGCGTTCACAACCTAGTGCAAGTCCGCTAGGGTTCTGCTGTTCGCGTCTGCGCCCGATCTTGAGAATGAGGGGCGTGACAAGCTAAAACTTTCTTCAAGAGATGTGGTGTGAAGTTAGCTCTTACCATTGCCTACAATCTAGAGAGAAATGCAAAGAGTGAACATGGTCATCCTCCTATTATGAAAGCTATTGTGAAAGCTTGCAAAAGGATGGCAAGAGAATGACCAAGGTTTCTTTCATTTGCATTATGGACTAATCAGTCACGAGATATATGTCGACGGAGTTGATGCAAGAGCAGAAACCTATCATGCCCATTGAGGAGTACATACCCACTTGGAGTGTTCTACCTTGAAAAGATGATAGGTCTACAGAAGATCTTCTTGCTGTCCAAATTTGTCAACTAGAGAGAAGACTCGAAAATGTAGAGATTGCAATGAAGAAGTTGAAAGAGATGCGTTTGAGAAACAAGGACAAATTCTATAAACATCATCCGTTAAGACCGAAGGAGATTGAGGAAGGAGTCTAGTGTTGGTGTACGATAATAGTTTGGATAGCCAAGATAGTGCGCTTAGAAAATTCTCTAAGTGATGGTTTGACTCGTATGTGATTCTTGTCGTGCATGACAATACCACATAGTCGCTACAAGAATTTGATGAAGCAAAGCTTAAAGTTTCCATTGCAGGCAATCGCGTGAAACTCTTCAAGAAACGAGATGAAGAGATAAGCATGGAGGAAGTTAGAATAGAGCTTGATTCTCTTCGTTGATGATCAAGAAGATGTTGAAGATATTGCTAACGACGACATAAATCGAGAGGACGAAGATATTATATGATGGATCATAATTTTGTGAGTGTTTTGTGACGCATACCAAAGGATGCGTAAGTTTAGAAGTGATGGATGTCGTGTTGTGATGTGGCTCTTGTGTGAAATTCTCCTAGAACTTAGGTTATGTTTTTTTTATGTTTTGTAAACCTTATCATGTAACTCGTCGAATGGTGTGATGCGTACCACGATCATGATTATATGCTGAAGTGATCGCACAATAGTGACACGTGCTAAATGAGCAATTTGTGCACATTCACTTCAGTGATCTTTTATACCAAATATGGGTATAAAATGGTGGATCGAAGGTTCATGAGGGTTTCTCTCTTAGCGGGTGATTCGTGAAGATTTCTCGGTGGTCTATATAGAGGAGTGAAGAAATGCGAGAGTAATGGTTATGGATGGAGGTCTGATAATAGCTCCATATCTTCGTTTCTTTAATCCATTTCACACCAAGCTTCATTGCATCCACTGTGATCACTTTCGACAATGCTTAATTTTGTATTTTGGTGATGAATTCATGAGGAAGGTGATGGACTTACCGCTTCCAGTGATCCTTTTGATTGTTACATACGGTATCGTGTCGGATATTTTGTGCGTGAAGGATGTCCAAGAAAACGCGAGGTTCCTGGCTGTGGAGATGTTGTGTGCTGAAACAAAGACAAGACAGAGAAGAACAACCACGAAAACGAACGCGCAATATATACCACTCCAAATGTATGTACACTGCTGTTTCTTTCCCCTAACAACACAAAACTGAGGAACAGACCAGAGCGGTCTGTAACCTACTTCAGAAGCCCTAAAACAAACCCCTGAATCGCAACCCTAGCCTGAAATCGCCAAAGCGTAGCTCAAAGCAAGAGAAACTTCTCTTTGCTAACAACCAGAGCCACGACAGTATCACGCGATCCAAACTCAAGTCCAAACCACATCCACACACTAGCTCTTGGCTAAAGCTAGCTACCACAAGCCATACACAACAAACCAGAACTCTAACGAACTCAAAAGAGCAAAACCCGTAGCGAAGAAACCGAAAAAGACCTATCTGTGGACTTCCTCCTTTCGCTGAACGGACTTCAGATGTCGATAGGGTCTCCTCTGCTGACTCCGTTAACCCAAGAAACCTTCAGATCCGACTCCTGATAGCCGAGGTATCGCTGATTTTCGGTCGCAGGTGACCGAACCTTCAAAAACTGCTCCCTGCGGCTTAAAACCGCACACCACGCACAAACGGATCGTCTAAGCTGATATCCGTCTTCCCTGGCAGATAGATCTAGCTACCCTGAACCCAACAAGACTCCAAACAAGTCGTTTGGAGTTCCCCTTGCAAAACCACTCAAGAAATTTGGTCGCAGGTTGCAAAAACTGACGTAAATCAGCCCCCTGCGGCTCAAACTTGCTCACCACACCCAAACCAACAATCCAATTCATGTACAGTCTTCTCCTATGCGTACATGAAGACTCCCTTATCGCGTAGGCACCAAGAACGAAGAGCTTGGCTCACCTATTGCGAAGAACAACCCAATCTCAGGTCGTAGGCGAACGAAAATATGATGTAAGCGCTTCCTTGCGAGCCAATTTCACTCACAACTCCCAAACCGCTCGATGAAACTTTGAATCGTCTTCAATTTCCTGAAAAACTCATTGTTCTGATCTTGATGGATCCAAGGACAGCAAGTTTGGACTCCGGAACGGCCCGAACGGTCCAACTTCCTTCACAGGTAACTGAAAACTCCAAATCTGCTTCCTGCGTCTCAATTTCTCTCAGTTCGCACTCCCCGATCCGTCTCTTCCCAAACCGTTTGAACCAGTGCGTAGCTTGCACAGATTTGAACCTAACGACGCCTTGCGCGCTTGCATTGGACTCCTAAATCTCCCGAACCGTCCGTTGACAGGTTGCAGGTGCAAGCTAGCCCCTAAGCTGCCCCCTTGTTTACAGTATCTGTACGTACAGTTCTCTCCTGAATCCCCTGAATAATAAGAAGCAGGCCCCTTGCGTCTTTGATATAACGCCTGAAGCCCTAAATATCCAGTCAGCAAGTAACCAGGGGCCTAGCTTGATTTTACCTTCTTTCGAATCGCATAACTTCTTCTCTGGATGTCCAAACGAAGTAAACAAGATGCCCATGGAATGCTGACAACAAGCTCTACCCATCTATGTGATGAAAGTGAAGATCCGAAGTTGCGCCAAAAGCCCGTAAGCTGGGGCCTAGCTTGTTTTCTCCATCTTTCGAGTCCTGTAACTTCTCCACTAGGCGCCCAAACGAAGTAGACAAAGTGCCTATGGAAAGCTGACAAGGAGCTCTACCCATCTATGCGATGAAAACAAAGATCCGAAATGGTGCCAAAAACCCGTAAGCTGGGGCTTAGCTTGTTTTCTCCATCTTTCGAGTCTTGTAACTTCTCCACTATGCGTCCAAACGAAGTAGACGAAGTGCTTATGGAAAGCTGACAAGGAGCTCTACCCATCTATGCGATGGAAATGGAGATCTGAAATTGTGCCAAAAACTCGTAAGCTAGGGCCTAGCTTGTCTTACCCATAAGTGTCTTTGGAGCGACAAAAGTCAAAATTTGATTTTCATGTAGGAGCCGGTCCACGACACGACAACGGTGGGACTTGAGATCTAACGGTGTACATCTTGCTGTGACAAAGAATGGATCTCAACTATCCTGCGAACGTTCCTTCCAACATTTGGATCGATATTCGATGTCTCTACAGACCAAAGACCAATCATGGAGCATGGATCGTGAAGAACTTTGGAAAAAAGTATTTCAACTGAGTGATAACTTCACATTTTTCTTTTGTCATACCTTTCAATGTACACCATTTTCAAGTTGAATAACTGACTATGTATTAATCGACGACTCAGCTGTCCTATTCTAGTTGAGCATTTTTGTATATTTACGTTCCGTATAGAATCCTTCAACATGTCATAAGAATTTTATGATTTCTCCTAGTCTTATTGGTGTCTATTGTTTCCTTGGGTGTTACAAATAGTTACAGTGGAAAAAGTTGAGTGAGGAAAATACAAAATTTTAGCTCTTTTTGCTCTCATTGGTCTATTTTGGATCAATGACCTCATGATGTTTTCTATGGTTATAGGAGGCTTCAGATGTTCATTTGAGCGAAGAAAGACATGGTTGGAAAGCTCTCGTCAAAAGCTACAATATGTGCTAAAAATCGGAAGATTTCATAACGTCCTCAATGAGGACGTTATGATAGATTGAGGGGAGGGGGTGCAATTCATATCCATTGTTACATTTTTTGTTGTTTCTAGAAACGTGTGAGGAGTTTTGAGGAGCTGTGAGTTGGGATGGAGAGAAGACAACGAGGTGGTCATCTTGGTATCAAGTTCAATTGATTCTTGATTGTTCTAGATTTTCAATCGATCAACTGAAGTTGAATGGTACTGACATGATGAGGCGTGCATTACGAACTATGACAAACATGGGGAATTGGTTATATCTCGAGTTCGGAGTCAAATTTTAAGTGAAACTTTCCAAGACTAAGGGATGCTTTATCAGTAAGATATCTTGAAAGTTCATCTTGAATGATAAAATAAGTTGTTCACGATCTTGAATCAAGCCTACGTGGATCTATAACTTTCTTAAGTTAGCACAGATTAAAGCTTGATTTGTATATGAGATTTGGATTGAGGTTTTTCATCTGAAAATTATTCAAGGTAAGAGTAGAGGGTCCAATTAATTTTCTTGTGAAGTTTGATCATCATTGATCGACCGATTTGGGAGAAATGATGTCTCAAAGTTCGAAGAAGCTTATGCTATTTGTGGGTTCAGATTTTTTGTCATTGTGTATTGTCATCTTTTGGTTCTTTCCGAGCAATTAGGGAAGAGTTTACTGCTGAAACTACCACGCAAGCATACAAGTTGACATTGTGAAGATGTGGGGCTGATTTCAGCTCTATGTGGCAAAGGAGCAAGGAGAATGAATCAATCGTCATCATTGGCGCTATGTTGTGAACTAAGTAATTCCTTGAAACGTGCATGCTTTATCTTGCTAGAATGCTTAGGAGACCAAGGTGTGCAGCAAGTTGTATTGGGACTCGACTAGTTTACAAATATGGATACGAAGTTTGGTTGAGCTGTACTAGAGCATCTTTCGGTTGTAATAGATAGAGTTGTGGTGATTGGATTGACGAGTAGCTAGCATCGTTGGAAAGCTATTAAGTCGTGCTTTTAGTAATGTAGAGTTACTTTCAATTAAACAATACAGAGCTAAGTATTTCAGATAGAGCACATATGGATATATTTGTAACGTAGTTTTCTCCAACTTATACATATCCTTTGGATCATAGTTAACTTTATCCTTGAATCGAAAGAATACAAGATCACTTGTGCTAGAAAATTAGATAGAGAAACATTTAGGTTGAAAGATCAAGATTTAGAGCTAACCTGTTCAAGCCACATACCTCTGTACAGCCATATACCTACTGTTGTGGTGCCCACAGTTTGCAATTTTTGAGATTTTTCCAAAAATTTTAAGTAAACGTCATGTACATATAATTGAATTAACCTTGTTACTTAAGTTTATCCACTGCTTAGCAGGAAGATGATTTTAAGACGGATTTTTTAGAAGAAGTCAACTTCTTCCGAAGCCGGAAGACGGAATCCGGAAGACATAGTGCAAAGTCTTCCAAGGAGGACCATGACTGTAATTGCGAGAGACACCAACCTAGCACTAACTTGATGAACTAGTAGGTGTTTGGTGGACCTGAGGACAACCACCTAAGCAGTAGATAGGGCCAAGGCTGATAGAGCATTTACCTAAAACACGGACAACTGAGGAGTAGACAGGGAAGCTATCAGATCAAGAGAAGAGGCGCGGAAGCGCCGTATCCTTTTTCCTTTTTTCCTACTCAAATTCAAACCTATCGAGGAAGACACCAAAGGCTCGCATAGAGAGATTCTAGTGAGAGATTGTGAGAGCGATCGTCTTCTAGCAGGAAGAGAGCTCGAAGTAGAAGCAGATAGGATTTCTCAAGGATTACAAGAATTGAAAATCTCTAGAATCAAAGATTGGAGCTTTAAGTTACAGGCAGCAGAGCTCGGAGTTGAATGCGAGAGAAGGGTCTTAGCAAGACGAAGTCATCTTGAGCAGAATCGAAGTACTTATCAGAGGTGCACGCAGAAGACATCAGAGATTGGAGCAAAGGCGTAGCACATTCTCACTTTTCCCCCCTTCTCATCGCCTTCACTGTTCTGTTCCTCTGTTCTCTTCTTCCTCAATTGCTTGCAAGAAGCCTATCTATTCCCCCCTCTCTCCTGAAATTTCTCTTGAGTGGATTGGAGACGGAAGCGTTGTCCAATTTTTGACAGCCTTCTTCCCAATCTCATTTCTCGAAAATCGAATTTGATTTTTCTCCTCTTTCTTCCGAAACCCTTTGTTTTTGTCCATCAATTTCCCTTCTGTCTCTGAATCCATGGACATAAGACTTGTTTGAAGGTCTGGACATTTCTAGAAGCCGAATTTCGAATTCACATCAAGTATTGGAATTGAATTGTGAGAATCTTGATATGAATCCAGAGTGGAATTATGAGTTGGTAATTGTTTCGAGAAGCAGGAAAACTTGGAATCTGACCAGTGTCTCTCTATCTTCTTGTCTTCTCAAATCCACATCTTTCTAGAGAGCTAGAAGACTGGAAAGGCTGGCAGAATGCACGAGAAGATGTGAGGGTCCTCTACGGGTCTCTTTGTCTGACCCGTAGCAGCATGTTCCTTCCTCTTCCCAACTTTAGATGAGAATTGTGAGGACTCTTGCTGGCAAAATCTGAGGAGCAATATCAAGAGTCATGTCTTCTCATTACGCAACAAGCTTCTTCTGAAAGTGTATGTGAGGTGAGGAGTCAAAAAATGGAGTGCGAACGTTAAGTGTCTGTTGTGAGGATAGATTACGTGCAAGAAACTGAAGACATGTGAGACTAGTGATAAGAAGTCTTAATGCGGGAAGTCTTCTGAAGACGTCAGTTCTCTAGAAGCTGTCTCGCGAGTCTTCTTAGAGACCATTGTCACTGTAGGAGCCCTCAAACTTCTTCTTATCGTTTCTTAGGACTCACTTCTCGAGTATCTCTTCATCTTCTGCTAGGAAGTAGGATGAATCGCAAAGTGGGTTGTCTTCTTAAGAATCCATGAGATCCCTTGGTTAGTTAGAATTGCGTAGATATAGATCAGAAGGCGTGATGCAATCAGGAAGTACTCTTAGAATTCTAGAAGATAGAATAGTTGTCTTCTGGAAGACTGAACTCGTCTTCTGAGAATGAAAACTGGAATGTGAGGGCCATGTAAGGATTGAGTCATAGGCTCACAACAGGTATGTGTTGTATAGTGTAACAAAAGCTTCGAAATAACTATGCATCCTTGAGGTCTTGTGTTATCACAAGCGGAGCTGAGCTGCGACCAAACCCTTCATCAGGGAGTTTGACCTTGACTTCTGGAAACTACTTTTATCAAGGAGTTGATCTCTTCCATGAGTCGTCTCAATTTCATGATTTTCTATTGATTCACTCTCTCTACTCTAGACGATTCGTGCTCCTTCTTTGAACTCTAGTTTGTAAGGTCTAATAAAGAAGAGCTTCCACTTGGTACCTTCGTGGCTTCTTAGTCCTTCTTTGGAATATAAGCTAGGGGGCACTCATTTTTTTTCAGCTTGGCCCTAGCTAAGCACCTACCCAGCTTAACAAGCTCCTGGGCAGATTCTTCTACAACTACGTACCCTATGTTTTGCTATCCACTTTCAATGTACAGACCCTCATGCAACAAGACAACGTTGTTGTGTCATGGTCTTACCTGAAAATCTATTTTTGATACTTACTATTATCGTTCCAAAGACGCTCATAAGATAAAAATGAGTTTTTTTTGCACAGCTTTTGATCTTCACTTTCATTACATCAATGGGTAGAGCTCGTTGTCAGCTTCCCATGAGCACTTCGTCTACTTCATTGGACGCTTAGTGGTGAAGTTACGAGACTTGAAAGAAGTGAAAATCAAGCTAAGCCATAGTTTACTCTTGCTGACTGGGTATTTGCGGCTTCTGAGACTATACTAAGGACGCAAGGGGTCTGCTTGCTCATTATCTGTAGAAACTTGTACAATGATTGACGTAAGGAGAAGCTTAAGGGGTTAGCTTATTTCTGCGATTTGTCGATGGACGGTATGGAGAATTGAGAAGTCCAATGCATGCACTCAAGAAGTCATTGGGTCCAGATCTGTGCAGGCTACACATTGGTTAAGACGGTTCGTGAAGAGACGGATCAGGGAGTGTGTTCTGGGAGAAATTGTAACGCATGGAAAAGATTTGGAGTGCTTCAGTGACTTGTGAAGGAGAGTTGGACCGTTCAGACCGTTCTGCAGTCTAAACTTGTTATCCTTGGATCCATCGAGATCACAACGCCGAGTTCTTCAGGAAATTGAAGCCAATACGAAGTTTCATCGGACGATTTGGGAGTTCTGAGTGAAATTGACTCGCAGGGAAGCGCTTACGTCAGTTTTTTGTCGCATACGATATGAGATTGGGTTGTTCTTCGCGATCGATGAGCCAAGCTCTTCATTCTTGGTGTCTATGCGATCAGAGAGTCTTCACCTACGCATAAGAGAATATCTCATGTGGATTGGATTGTTGGTTTGGGTGTGGTAAGCGAGTTTGAGCAATAAGGAGTCGATTTACGTTAATTTTTTGCATCCTGCGATCAAATTTCTTGCGTGGTTTTGCAAAAAGAACACCAAACGGCTTGTTTGGAATCTCGTTAGTTTCAGGGTAGCTAGATCTACCTATATGAGAAGACGGATATCAGATCAGGCGATCCGTTTGGACGGTGTACGCGGTTTTAAGTCATAGGGAGGAGGTTTTGGAGGTTTAGTCACCTACGAACTAAAATAGGCGATATCTCGGCTATCAGGAGTCAGATCTGATAGTTCTTGAGGTCAACACAGTCAGGAAAGAAGACCTTATCGACATCTGTAGACCGTTTGGTGAAAAGAGAAAGTTCTCAGATAGATCTTTTTTGTTCTTTCGCTACGATTTTTGTCCTTTTGAATTCCTTAGAGTTCTAGTAGGTTATGTACAGCTTGTGGTAGTTAGCTTTAGCTAAGAGCTTGTACATTGTTGTTGTTTGGACTTGGGTTTGAATTGTGTGATATTGGTGCAGCTCTTTTTGTTAGCAAAGGGATGTTTCTCTTGCTTTGAGCTACGCATCGATAGTTTTGGGTCTGGGTTGAGATTCACGGACTCGTTTGAGGGAGTTTTGAAGCAGATTACATACCACTCTAGTTTGTTTCTCAATTTTGTGTTCTTAGGGAGAAAGAACCGGCAGTGTATATACATTGACAGTTGGTATATATTACGACGCTCGTTTTCGTGCTTGTTTCTCTCTTTCTTGTCTTTGTTCAGCACACTACATCTCCACAGCCAAGAACCTCACGTTTTCTTGGACATCCTTCATGCAAAATCTGAAACGACAACGGTGGTGAACTCGACGTTAAGGTCTAGGATGGAGATTTCTTCTGTGTTTGAACTTTGAAGAAGAGATTGATAATCATGACGAGAACGGTGATGGAAATGGAGCTAGTGGTTCATGTGGATTGCCAAAGGTGCAGTTGGATCCGACGACAACATCGATGTTTCAAGCATTCACATTGTTCTTACGACAACAATAGTTTGAGGAACGAAAGGAAGCTTTTGGCAACAAAGGCTCTTCAAGCAGTGGTCAGCAAAATTAATCAATTTGATGAGAGAGATGTCTCAAAATATCTGAGACATTATGTGAAGGAGATGGAGCTGAATCAAATATCAGAAGAAGATGAGATGATTGAGACGTAGATTCCTATTAGGAGACCAACACCATAGCTGACTGATGTAGCACCTATTCATGTGGTTCGACAAGTGGTTCCTGTTGCTAGACAGATGGTACTAGTTGCTCCAATTGTTCTGGTTGTCCAAGCATCTATAGTATCTCCGAAGAAGGATGATTCAAGCCTTGAAGGGATCATGCGTGGAATGCGAGACCTGCAGATCAAGCTCACAAGCTTGGAGGAGCAAGAGTATACTAGCGGAGCAAAACCAATTGGAAAGCAAGGTTGGATCCAACGATGTATCTAATGTGATGGTACTGATCATCCATGCAGAGATTACAAGAAGGATGGGAAGCAAAGCTCAAGTCATTACAGTCACAGTCACTGGGCTCGCGCTACGACAGAGACATTGGTGAGGATTGGAGATTTGGATAAGCCAGTGGTTGCGCTAATTGATCATGGATAAGAAATCAATATCATGTCAAAGAAGTTGTACACGAAGAAGAATCGACACAGAGCATGGGTGGGTCATAAGAGCAGCCAACAACACAAGAGGAGATTTATATGGAGCCTGTAGAGATGTTAGAGTGCGCATAGATGATGTTGCTATCAAGCAAAACTTCTTTGTTCAAGAAGCAACATCATATTCGCTCATTCTTGATCAACTTTTCATCACAGCAACTCGGATGGAGACAAGGGTACTAGCGACGGATCTGCTTATGCTAGGATCCGAAGTCAAGATGAGAAAAGAGCTATACAATTCTTGACTGTACCATCCAGTCACGAGCATAATCGAGATCGTCTAAGAGAGAAATCGCTTCCAAGGGTGAGTAAAGAGTTCAAGGATTTTTGTTGAGTATCACTATATAGCGAGATTGTGGTGATGCGTAGGAGAAGGTACTCTCGCTTGAAGGAGAAAGTGTCTTTTGTACAAGGTTTGTTGGGTTTTCCGAGTGTGAGATTGCTATTTACAAGAAGGTTGAAGAAGAACTGAGAAGAAAAGAACAAAAACATTTGCATGAGGTTGAGTTGATGTTGAAAGAGCTGGGTGAGCTAGAAGGGCATGAATGGATTTCTGGTGTTTATGAAGAGGATGGGTTGGAGGATCCTTTGCGAAAGATCACGTCTATTGGATGGAAGGATATGGATAAAGTTGTACATATTCATTCAAGGGAGGTCTATTAAGTGGTCGAATCATTCCCTGCACTTAAGATTCGAGTTGAGATGAAGTACAAGACAATGGATAAGAAGATAAAGCCAATTGTTGGTCCTTTACTGAAAAACATTAACCAATAGATGGTCGAGCTTCAAGAGAAAAGAGCTTGAGACTAACCAACATCCGGCATCGAGTTGGATTACACATGACTTATCCATTGGCAATCCACTTCAAGTGAGTCGTAGACTTGGTGACTATGCCGATTGGATTGTGATAGATGAGATACTTGGTCGTTGGTCGAGAAGAAATTTCAAATCAAGTTGAGGGTAGGGCGCTTCGGACAAAGACAACTGAAGGATATGTAAATTTCTCTGAAAAAAGTTGTTTGTTGATATGGATGTGTGGGAAAGATTACTGCAGATCGAAGAAAGTTAGATGCATATGAGACTCATGAATTCTTTGCAAGGTGTGGGATGAGGTTTTCATTGACAACTACTTACAACCTCGAAGGGAATTTCAAGAGTGAACTTGGTCATCCGCCCATTGTGAAGGCTTTGGTGAAGGTCTGCAACAGAAGGGTGCGCGAGTGACCTCGACTCTTACCATTCGCGTTATGGACAAATCGTACGATGCACAGCCCGACAACAGATTAGATGTCAGTGGAGCTCATCACAGGTCAAAAACCTATCATGCCGATTGAAGAACATGTTCTGACATGGAGTGTGTTATCTTGGGAGGACAGTCTGAGAAGGGAAGAACTTCTTGCTATTCGAATTAGACAGTTAGAGAGAAGACATGAGGATATTCAAGTTGCTTTGGATATGCTGCGAGATGCACGGTTGAAGAACAAAGTCAGATTGGATCAGCGACATCGTTTAAGACCTAGAGAAATCAAGGAAGGTGATTGAGTGTTAGTCTATGACAACAGTCTAGACAACCAGCATAGTGCACTGCAAAAGTTTTCCAAGAGATGGTTTGGTCCGTATGTGATGAAGAAGATTCATGACAACGCAACTTATGTCCTACAAGAGTTGGACGGAACGAGCTTGAAGATACCAGTGATAGGTAAACATGTCAAGATTTTCAAAAAGAGATGAGGAGGTCGATCTAGCAGATATCTTGACAGAGCTTCAGTTTGAGGATGAGGATTATGTAGTAGAGCTTGAAGATTAAGTTGACTACGATGGGAAGTAGGACGATAAGACGATGTGCGTGTCGGTCCACTCCTTGGTTGGTATCTCTGGTGCATATCAAAAAATCCACATGTTTAGAAGGGGTGGATGTCGTGTCGGGGACGGACTCCTACTTGAAAATTTATTTTTGATACTTATCATTATCGCTCCAAAGATGCTCATAAAATAAAAAATGAGCTTTTTTGCACAACCTCGGATCTTCACTTTCATTCCATCAATGGGTAGAACTCTTTGTCAGCTTTCTATGGGCACTTCGTCTACTTCATTTGGACACTTAGTGGTGATGTTACGAGATTTGAAAGAAGAGAAAATCAAACTAAGACCTAGCTTACTATTGGTGAATGGGTATTTGTGGCTCCTTGCGTTATACTAAGGACGCAAGGGGCCTACTTTCTCATTGTCTGTAAAAACTTGCATGTACAACGATTGACGTAAGGGGACAGCTTAAGAGGTTAGCTTGTTACTGTGAATTGGAAAGTCCAATGCATGCACGCAAGGAGTCATTAGTATAGCAGATCTATGCAGACTACACGTTGGTTAAGGCGGTTCGTGAAGAGGCGGATCGAGGAGTGTGTTTTGGGAGAAATTGTAACTCATGGAAAGGATTTGGAGTGCTTCAGTGATTTGTGAAGGAGAGTTGGACCGTTCAAACCGTTCTGGAGTCTAAACTTGCTGTCCTTAGATCCATCGGGATCAGGACGTCGAGTTCTTCAAGAAATTGAAGACGACACGAAGTTTCATTGGACGATTTGGGAGTTCTGAGTGAAATTGACTCGTAAGGAAATGCTTACGTCAGTTTTCATCGCCTGCGATATGAGATTGGGTTGTTCTTCGCGATCGGTGAGCCAAGCTCTTCGTTCTTGGTGCCTATGCGATCAGGGAGTCTTCTCCTACGCATAGGAGTTTATCATATGTGGATTGGATTGTTGGTTTACGTGTGGTAAGCAAGTTTGAGCCGCAGGGAGTCGATTTATGTCATTTTTTGCATCCTGCGATCAAATTTCTTGCGTGGTTTTGCAGGGATGCAAATGCAACTTCCTTGTCTTCCTTATAGAAAGATAGGGAAGTTGTCGTAGATCGGTATGTCAACATGAATCTGGCTTCTGTGCGAAGAAGACTGGAAGAGTTCAATGTCTTTTTCAGCGTCGAGCTCCAGCCAGTCATGGAGATAGTGGAGTAGCGAGCTAGGACCTAGGAGAAGCATCTTTCGTCTGGATTTGGTCTTCAGACTTTGATCCAGCAGGAAGAAGCACATACATAGAGGGTGGAAGCTCTGGAGTCCAACCTCCGCATATATTGCGGAGGTTGGACAACGCTCAAACAGAAGTTGCATCTACAATGTCTCCATCATGTAGCTCTCCTGATACTTTTTGCGCCTCTCGTCATCATTTCAGTTTAAACTTCAGAAGCTTGCTCAATCATAGTTGGATTATAGCGCACTTCAACTCTTCCTATATATACATCAACTTCTGTAGAATTTGAAGTGATTGTTGCAGTGTTCATACTAGTAAGTGTTGCACCAAACTCCTCATTACTCCTCTTCCATAATGCGTGTTCAGAGGCTGTCCATAGCAATTAGATGTATCATGTTATTATGATAGTTGACAACGTCCTCTCGCAAAACAATTGCTAAGTCTTGGCAATCCCCTCTGAGATGACCTGGGCTATCACACCAAATACATCTCTTGGTAAAGGTTCCTCTTACAGGTCGAGCACATGATGCTATTGGTCGCTGATCTCTCAACAAGTCTCTGTCTAAGACCTCTTTGTGCTGGAACAGGCACTATAAGTGTCTGAGGGATCACTAAAGGTACTTGGGGAGCTATATGAAGAACTACTGAGACTTGAGGAATCACTTGCTGTTCTAACAAGGTCATTGTATCTAGTTGTCCAGCTACTGCCATCTTGTCACGATGTTGTCTAGCAAGAGTAGATATTGCTTCTTTCACTCTTCTCCAATCAGAGATAACTCCTCTCTCTCTTCCACAATCAGCTAACATGAAACAAGTCTATCACTCATCCATAGTCCTCAAGAACAATTATGTCTTCTTAGCATCCAATGTCAACTTTTCTAGACCAAAAAGCTGCGAGTATCGCTTATCAAACTCACGAATCAACTCATTCAGTCTCATGGTATGTCCAAGATGACGCTCTATCCAATCAAGGAATGTCCTCTTGGTGACTCTATCAGAATCTTCTTCTAAAAACTCCTTCTCATTGCAAGTTCAAAAAGAGTCCATCCTCCTAGATGTCTTCTCTGTAAATTTCTCACTTTCTCTCTCAGTTCAGGAACAATAGTCAACTCAAAACTCAAAATTATCTCAACTTCAGATGTCTTCATCAATTCTATTTCACCCACATACTCTCGTAGGTACTTAGTAACGTCTCTGTCATCAAGTCATCCACATCGACCAACAACTACTTGTAGTGTCTTTGTTGATTTTTGCTCAGCTCCTCCAATTGCAAGTTGCTGCTGAATCAGAGCTGTCAACGCTTTAAGAATCTAAGTTGTATCAACAGCAGGTTGTGCACTTGCCACTAGTATCACAGTAGGTCCTCCTTGAAGGCCAACGTCATCTTGGCCAAGAGTTCCTTGAACATGAATACCTTGAGCAGTAACATCACCCTAGACGGCAACATCATGATCCATCTTCCTCACTCAATCTAACAAATTCTCCAAATCAATCCTGCCAAGGGCTCTCAGTGGAAGCACTAGATGTGATGGAGAGAGTCTTTCTTGAGGAGGACGGACCTCTTGATTGCAATTGATTGTGAGAGCGATCAAAAGAAAAATAGATTACTACCAATGATTAGAACTCAAATATGCTCTCTTGCATCCAACAAGGTCAATCAAACACTCAAATCTGTGCAAATAAGCTTCTCAAGACTCAAGAAACTTTATTCACATCTCAATTTCACCATCAATGTCCTCAGTGATCAAAATCTTCTGCTCTCTCTCTCTCTCGTGCACACGCCATCTCTTCTCTCTCTTCAATTCTCTATAATGTCTCCCGAACTCTCACCGCAAGTCGATTTATCTAGAAAACAAGCCCCCTACTAAGCAGCCCTCTAGCTAAGCTGGGATCTTTATATCCTTATACGCACATTTACTTATCAAGCAACCCCTAGCTAAGCTGACCCTTAGCTAAGCTAACCTCTTACTTAATAAAAATTTCTCAACCCTTGATGCAACTTAGATTATGAGTCAAGCCATGATTTTAGAGTCTAAGCCATAGCTATAAGACCACCCCACAAGGCTTACAGCCCTCCTATAGTTGTATCAAGTATCTCCCAACTCATAATCTCAGGCATGAGTAGACTTAGGTCAGGAAGCTCATGTTTAAGGAAGATATCAGATAAGACGTAGTCACACACCCAACATATACTCCCATCCAGGAGACCAACTTGCTGAGAAAAGAAACATGAGCTATGAGGATTTGATCCAATGACTTCTTCTTCTTTGGTGCATACCTCTTCCATTGAGGTGGCTCCTTTTTCGTTTAATAAAGTAAAGAAACTTGCACACAAGCCTATAGAACTCTCTTTTATCTCCTTTGCTAGTTTTTTTGGTATTGAAAGAACCAAAATTATACTACTCAAGAACACATATCCTATGATTCATTAAATAACGAATATGAGTTACCAACGGAAAATGATAGAGTTTTCTCTTTATCATTTTTTTAAATTAGAAATAATGCAAACATCTACTTATAATCTTATTCCGCACAAGTGAAAACACGTGCTTGCTCTAATCAAGAAGAGCTTCCACCTAGTACCTTCGTGACTTCTTAGTAGTTCTTTGGAATACAATCTAGGGGCCAGCTTGTCTAGCTTAACAAGCTCCAAGACAACTTCCTTGACAACTTCGTACACAATGGAAGAAAAATCCTTTTGTTATCAACTTTCACTGTATAGACGTTCACGCAACACGATACCGTAATCTTGATAATATGTTCATTTGCGATTCTCTCTTCGAGCACACTTTTAATAATGAACTCATGCGAAGATGAGCATTATCTTTTCTTGAACCTAGAAGACAACAACAAACATCAAGAAATAAACGACTAGAATCACATAAGCCTTATAACATAATAGAATGACCGTGATGTCAACTATGGTATGATGTCTTGCAAGTAATTCTGCACACTTATATGGAGGTCATAAATGACTCTCTACATTTTAGGAATTATAGTTATTGTAGAAAGATTACTCCAAGAAAGAGAACGAGTAGACAAAGAAGTACATAAGAATGAGATAAGAGAGACTTCGCCTCTCCATGTATTTATAGTGGGGTGAGTACAAAAGAAATCCTAATGGTGTTAGTCCTCTAACTAACTATACGTAACAACTCTAACTACTCTGGTTGGTATCAGCCATCGATCTTTTAGAGCTTAGGACTATATCAACACTCCTTTTCAAGCTCAACTCTACATCTTGTACTTCATCAAACTTATATCTAGGCAACATCTTAGTAAAGATATCGCTAACTTGATCTCATGTGCTCACATAACTGAGCTTACTCTCTCATGCAAGGACCTTCGCTTTAATGAAATGATAGTGCACCTCAATGTGCTTTGTCTTAGCATGATATAAATGCAGGTTTTCCACATCTCTAACTGAACTCTGCGTTTGGCTTGGCGTGGTGTCGAGGCGAGAGTTTCCTGGGAAGGACGAACCTTCTAGCTGTGATACGATCGTGAAGAAGAGGACGAAAACCTCACAAGGAATACGGACCGCAAGAAACCACACCACCACGTTCTCGATCTGGTCAAGATAAAACACACGGCGTGCAAGTAGATCTTCAACTCCAGATCATGCAGATTGCAAAAATAACGCTCAGTAACTCAGAATATCAGAAAACTGCTCCTGTGAAGCACCAGCGCGTTCACCTAGAAGCTTCCCGTCTTCTTTTCAGAAAAGATGTGCGTACAAGTTGTAGGTATCCTATCTACTCGATTCTGCTCTCTACTCTCAGACAAAAGTTCTCTTCAGACGTAACCTCTGTGTAATCTTCTCCTAGCTCTTCGATTCTCTCTACTCGATAGCTCTCGCACGGTAAACTCTACACTGCTCGGTGATCGACACTCTCCGATAATGCGATAATGGACAATGCCCTGAGAATTCTCTCTCTCCGGAGTACACCCCTCTGGGTTTTCCTCCACCCTACGTAACCTTCAGTGTCACCTGGCAGGGATAAAAGATGCCCTAAACAGATGGCAGCAGAAAATTAAATCACTGGTAAAATATCTACACGTAAGAAGACTATTTCACTAAGCCTCGCAGGTTCATCTGTACGGACGGCCACCGAGTCGGCCGTACAGTCAGCATCTGACACCTCCACTCAAAGTAACTCCACCACGGCTACCTCTGGCCACCTGAATCACCTCGTTCTGACACGTGGAGCCCGAGTTATCATCATTGTCGTTTCCCGACCCCCTTAAACTTCGAAGTGCCGTAAGTATTGCCTCAGGTATCAGTTTCACTTGATTTTTCGACCCAAGTGAATAATATTTCGAACTCTACATTTTTCTACAAAAGAATTGGTACCGACTTGGAGTATCTTTGATGCCATCTCGCTACCCCAGGACTTAGAGGGCCGCAACCGAATTCGTACTAATTACCCCGCCAACCCGAAGGTGAGAGGTCCATTTCGAAACCCGGTGGTAATCTCCCTCTAGCATCCACACTAGGTGACTGCACTAGTGCAGGGATAGACAGAGGCGTCCCGCATTCACGGTACGTTTAAGGGACATCTAGTGTCCCGCCCCTAGGCAACTTGGTGCCCCTCATATTCCCCCGAAGGGGCCAGCCTACTCCAAGCCGGTTGTGAGTCTTAAGGGATTTGATCCGGAGACCTCCTCCCTACAAGTTTCTCAGCTACACCACGGAAGCTGATCTCACAACTGGTTTTGAAGACCAGTTTCTAAGTTAATATGCTAGAAAGTTGCGGTATTTCGTCTTTCCTTTGCTAACACGAAGTGCCATAACTTTCTCTAAACATGCTCTTTTTGTACGTTTCGAATTTTAAACAAATACTACATACCATAATCTACATGAGAAAAATCTAAAAAGTATTTTTCGAACTCACTCTGATTTATGGTAAATTTCCCGGTATCAGAAATCTTGTAGAAGAACCCCAAGTAACTTTTCGCCTGCAACTCCGTTTGTAACTTTTGAACATACCACGGTGATCAGCGCGACGAGACCTACGCCGTGGTGTTTTCAGATTTTCGAATGCACACTTCCTCCAAAATCGATTTCTCTGAGGTCTTAACTTCACTCAGAGAGATTAACTTCTAACTGAGAGGTGAATTATTCACTATGTGGAATAATTCACATCACGACAGCGTGGTCTAAGAAGCCCTCTCGTTGGAAGACCTATGATATCAGAACTTCTGATGGAGACATACATGTTCAACGTAGCAGTTGGATTATTACTGTTTGGGACCTTGTTATGTATAGGTTAACTTAACTAAGAATAATTACCCTACCTAATGGACAGAGGTTTGAAAAAAAATATTTCGGTCAATTTTTGTTGTTCTTGAGACATTTACTTGTTTTGGTATTCTTTAGAATTATTTCATTCACTTGGACCTCTTGAAGATCTACATGATATGGCTTGACTAACTAATTAAGATTACGATCTCTATAGATTTGAATGAGAGTGTTAATTAATAATTATATTATGAACTGAATCTAATCTTACGTCTTTTGAGACACTAAACACTATATTTACTCATGAACATGAAAGCGATCAAGCCAATAATACTTTATATATGATGCAATCTAACAGAAACAGTCAAGATAAACTCGTTCCACTGCTGCAGCCCGAAGTATTCACTACGTAAATATGCATCCAAAGTGTACTTCTGGCCGGTGGATGAAAAAAACAAACGAAAAAAAATGTAGAAAAATTTCCTGTTTCTTTCAATAACAGCATGTCTTTTGTGGAATTGGCACGGCAAACTAGCACAGGTGCCTTCGAGATGTTAATGGAAATTATATAAATTATATAAATAAAATTTCTAATATTTATAAGATAAAATTTTTATTTCTGTATATATTATATGTTAACTCTGAAATACATGCCGGATGTTGCAGAGAAAACTAGTAAGGGAAGTGGGTTGGAGCGTGCAACGGGAAACATGAGTGCGTGTTATATTCTTTTCCTAATATTGTTTTTTTACACAGTTTAATTTATCACCTAACTCTTCTCGCTAGAAAAGTTAAGTGATAAATTAAACGCACTTTCATATTCCCCTCTTCTGAACTTGGAAGAGGTGAATATGCAACGAAGTCACACAAATGAGAACTAATACAACCGTGACTGCAGTTCAGACCGTGACCATGATTGCAGTTCGAGGCTCGGTGACTGCGGTAATGAGCGGAGAACCCGGTTACAGGTGATTCGACTGACCACGAATCTGGACCCCATCGTTAATCAATTCGCACGTATAAACCCATACGTAATTAGCGGAAATGTGCCACAGCTGCGGGCTTGTAGGAACTAGATCTTCCCGATTTGTTTCCTGTATTGGGGTGGAGATGCTCTCAATATTCTGATGGTTATTAGATACCTCGAGTCTAAATGTTTCATGTCTGTTGTTTAGTTCGAACTGCAGTCACAATCAAGGTTCTCACTGCAAGGTTCTCTCCGTCTGTTCGTTGCAAGTCCGTTGTCTGAGATTTGTTCGTCCATAATTCACCGCGTCTTGTACTGGAACGGCGGCATTGAAGACGCCTGGAGGCGCCATGTTACCCGTTACAGTTAGAGGCGACGTGAAGAGAATTTTGTGTCCTCACGGCTGAATTTTGCAGAAATTTCCTCACGACTGAATCGTGGTAGAATTCCGCTTGGTGACTGAAAGTCTGATAGACCTGGGTCCTCGTTGTGCTTGTAGTGGTGTCTTCTTTTTAGTGCTTATCATGGAGATGGTTTACTGCAATCGATGCAATCGAACATTGTCAATCAGCACATTCACGCGTGCTCGCAAAGGACATAATCCTCTTTACTTAGCTATGTTCAAGCAGTGTAACCAGTGTTATAACAAAGCAAACCTCGGTACTACTACGTGCGAAGCGGCTATGGAGAATGAGATTGATGTTGACAACGCTTTCATAGTGACAGTGGAGTGTGATCATTCAGAAATGATTCATGTTGTGAAAGAGTGCTTCGAGGATGAAGATAACAAAGACGGGTTTGTGTTTTTCCGACTGAAAGTCAACCTTTCAGACGAGAACAACATGCATGAGTTGCAGACTTTAAACTCAGTGTGTTTGACATCTTGGTTGAAGACAAGCATCATTCCGAATATGGAGGTAGCCTCTGGATACTATTGGGAAGTACGTAACCCGCGTGTTTTTGTGAAAGACTGTTCGATCTTAAAAATTATGGTGTACCTTACGATCTGACAGGACAAAATTCAGAGATAAAGGTGAAGGATCTACATCGCAGGTAAGACAACCAAAGAAGAAGCAAAAAATAGAACGATCTGAGTGCAATGGAACTTTACGAGTAACGGTGGACGTACAACATAAGTTAATATATTTAACGTGTCAACATTTGCTGTCACATGAGAAGTCGACGCATAAGTTGCATTGTTTCCCTACTGTTGCTATCACGTTTTTGGAATCGATATCTGGATTAAATCTCCGGAAGCCTGAGGTGTACCGTATATTATGTGAAAAAGAGATCGTTAGTCCTTTGAGTATAACTCGGGCGCAGGTAAATTTTTGGATCGCTGAAGTTCAGTCTAGACAATATCGGCGCGATATAGATGATCAAGTGAAGTCTGCATCTTTACTGATACGCATCGAAGCTTTAGCTCAGAAAGGCTTTGTTGAGGTGTTGTATGAACAGACTGACGAATATATTGGTTTTGCAATATGCACACCCTTTTTTGAGCATATAGGTAGTGTAAGAGAAATTATTATCGATAGTACTTTTAAAACTAACTCTTTGCGCTTTGAGCTGTTTGTTATTGCTGCAAACTTCGGAGGTTTTGGTATGTCTCTATCATACATGTTCTACTTGAGACATTGTGATGCAAAGAAGAGTTCTAGATCAACGATGGAGCAATATAGAAAGGCGGTTCTTATGATGTGGTTCGAGAGATTAAGAGGGAGAGGACTACGTCTTGTATTCGCACTCACCGACAAAGACATTGGTCAGATTTCGGCATTACGCTCTATCTTTACTGCTATATATGTTCAGCTTTGTTTGAAGCATGCTCAATCAGCTGTCGAAGTTCGACATATGTGTACTGGATGAGCCACTGGATCATACAACAGTGTGGAGGTAAGTAATTCTTTCCCTTTTATTGATGTAAATTGGTTTTCAGAGAGTGTGGAAGTTGTTGGTCAGTTGTGTAATGCTGAACAACGAAAGGTTGTTGTTGAAATGATCACCAAACATTTCAACTTGCATTCACTTATACCATCAGCAGAAGAGAAATTTTTTACTCCCGATGTATTACACTCTACGGCTGTTCGTGAGATTTATGAGTTTTGTAAAGATTCAAACTTTTTGTCTTTGTGGATATATCTCTAACGAGAGTGGTACAATCAAGACAAATGGAAAATTTTCAGTAGAGCATCAAAACCTCTCCTTTGCTTGTCGCGCACTACGAATATTGTCTAGAGTCATCGGAGAAAATTAAAGCACGATTACAAATATGTCCTTAACCGTCCTCATTTAGATAAGTTGACTCTAATCATTTGTGAAAGTCTTGTGGCAGATATGCAAGTGTCGCTCAAACAAATCGTTCACGAACGTTTATTTCTCAGCTGGTGAGAACAGTTTCGTGTCACTTGGTGCAAATATCTGAGTAAAGATGTCTCTGTTCCGGGTAGTCATTTCACAAACGTGGAGAGATGGATATGCTCTTGCTACTCATTTTTAAATAGCCCATACTTGTTTTGCAAGCATTTGGTCAGAACTTATGATGAGAAGTCTACGATACAACTCGTGTTCTCGTCTACGTTATGACGTTGCACGCATCCATTTTATGTTTTCACTAGTCCGGAGAGCTTTTTCAACAGAGAAGTTGTATCGGATGATCTGAACACATGGTTTGAACCAAGTCATGTACATGTAAATGAAGAAATGTCAAATTGTATGACTCACTTTGATTTTACAGAGGGTGGAGAGGATGGAGAAGATGCATATGTACGCTCGCAAGGAGCATCTGAAGACACAGAAGGATTAAATCTGGTCGAGCGATGTCAAGATATTCTTGATTTTCTCAGAACTCTTTGCAATCGTGAACATGACAATCCTCTTTTTCTGAAGTCACTTGACATGGCGTTCCAACCTTTTGAGAGAAAAGTCTGTCATTGTACAACTGTTTTGTGATCTTGAGGACAACAACATACCTGGGCATCTACTGGTCCCTCATTGTATTTGCGTTAACTTTTGTTTTTATGCTTTTGTTTTGTTTTGTTTTGTGCAGGACACCCTGTTGGACCAGGTCGATTTGGCCTACCAAGGTTCAACTCCCTGGAGGGTGACTCTTATTTGTGGATGATCTATGAACCTCCAAAAAGTAATTACAGTGGATTATGAGTTGAACATAAGTCACTATAATGAACTTATAATTAAATTATAAGAAGCCAATGTCATACTCTAAACCTTCGTAAAGTGTCTTATGAAATTAATCTAAAACGTGCACTCAGTGCGACCGAATACTTGTCGCACTGAGAGCAGTGCGACTGCTTGGAGTGGCGCGCTCAGTGCACCAAATGGTCGGTGTGGTCGCACTGACCGCGATGTGCGATTGTATCGAGCCGTGCGCTCAGTGCGACAAGTTGTCGATTGCACTAAGCGCGTGGCTTTTTGTTTGTGCGATCGCATCGAGCCGTGCACTCAGTGCGATCGAAAACTTGTTGCATTGAGCACACAGCTCGAAGTCAGTGTCTACTCGCGTGCTCAGTGCGACCTAGGCATGGTCGCATTGTCGCAGTACGATCACTTATTCTCACGCTCACTGCAAGGTCGCACTGAACGTGCAGGTATTTAGTTCTAAAATTATGTATTTAGTTTTTAGTTCTTACACGCTGGAGCACACCGTCGCACTAGCGCGATTTACACCGCCGCATCTAAAGTCTTTCTCAACGCGCTTCCGCATTGAACGCGCTTCCGCCCACCGTCGCACTGGCTCCGCATTGAACGCGATTCCGTCCACAGTTGCACTGACTGCGATTAACGATTTTCTCTGCACGTTGATTTCTCATAGTCAGTATTAGCGATCGACCATGGAGTATTGAGGAGCAGCAATCGACAACATGGAGTCTTGATCGAACACATGGAGTATTGATTGATTTCTGCGGGTAACGATCTGTAAACCCTCCGCGGTCTTATCGATCAACTACCCCCTCGATCTCTCAACCTCCACGATCGTCATCCACGAATCTGCAACATGTCGGGCCTGTCTCTCACTCAGGGGTCACCTCTGATGGCTTTGATGGAAGCACACCATGAACTTGAAGGGAAAATGCTGAGTTCACTCATTCATACACCCACAAACTTATGAACTAAAAATCTCCTTAAACACATCAACTAAAATCCTCCATTCTAACGACGTCTCTCAAGTTTTCACATGCTAAAAATATCCCACACTCTCTATATTACTCAAGTTGTCATTACGACAATGTGAAAACAAGGATGAGGAGCTCTTCTCTACTCCTCTATTTATACATTCTAGGTTTTTACTTTGGTATCCTCCGGTAACTCAGCCGTAACTACTTTTATCGGATTTTACTAAGATATTACTTAAGATAAAAGCATTGATCACATGGGCTTTTTACCTTTTCACATGGGCTTATTCCTTCAAAGTCAACAACTTCTAGAAGGATTCTGGAATATTCTCAAGGAATCTCGAATTTCCACCCCCCTCTACACTAGGACCCACTAAAAAGGAAACATGTGGAATCTCTTCTTGTTTTTAATGCCCACAAAGTCCACAACTTTAATCCAACCACTAATATCAAGTCAAAAAGGAGATAAGGGATACTTTCCACCTCCTTTCTACCTTTTAGACAAGATGACAAGATAGTAGTGCTCACTCTTTAGCAAATATCTGAATTCTGCCAAAAGTACAGCTAAGTTTAACCATAACTAACTTTTAGCTAGTCATGACTAACTTGTTACCTCCTTAAAGTACTTTGGCAGCAAATAAACATTCTCAACACTTAGTTATAACTAAATACCTTACTAATAGACAAACTTCCTATGTGTAACATAAGTCGTTATATTTTACCCCCGGACTAAATTTTCGCTCCGTCCTCGGAGTGAATAGAGAACTTTCGTCGATGAAACAATTTCAACTTGTCATGGTTGACCCGATCGAATCTCCTTCCTCCCAACTCCTGAAGGTCATACGTGAAGTTGCTCCACACCTTATCTACAACAAAAGGACCAAAATATCTAGGAAGAAACTTCTTCCTAGCCCTCTTGAATCTGACAGCATCATACAACATTACCCAATCTCCGACTTGAAAAGGTTTTACCTCCCTCTTGCCCAACCGTTTGTCGTAACTCTTCTTTTGATACGCCTGAGCTCGTTCCATCCGGATCATTGCTAGCGCTCGGGTCTCTTTCAACTTCATGAGTTGCTCCCTTCTTGATCTGACCACGTCTTCTCCTCTCGGCCTCTTCAACTTTCGTTGAATATTTTGAAAAGTATCCAATTCGAATTGGATCGGCAACTTGGACTCCACTCCATAAACCAATCGAAATGGAGAGTACCCAGTAGAAGTCTTTGTTGTTGTTCGATACTTCCATAAGATGGCATGTAGCCTCTTATCCCAAGTATGTTTCGCAGTCTCAACACCAGCATCTTTGGCGAGCATCATACAAAGTGTAAGATTGATCTTCTCCGCAAGACCATTAGCATTTGGTTTGTATGAGGTCGTTACTCGTGGCTTGATAGAAAAGTGTTGTAGCATAGCAGTAGTCATGCTCCCTACAAACTCTCCTCCTCTATCTGAGACCAACTCTAACGGACATCCAAATCTGGTGATGATCCTTTCCCATAGGAATCTACCGACTTCTGTTTCATTAGTCTCTCTCAAAGGTCTAGCCTCTACCCACTTGGTACAATAGTCAGTGACGACTACAATGTATCTATTGCCTCGAGGTGTCTTATTAAGAGGACCTACAAAGTCAATACCCCACTTCTCAAATGGTCTTAATATTGGAATTGATCTTAACGGAGGTGTTCTAGTAGACTTCAGAGCAAATGCTTGACATACGTCGCAAGTTTTGCAATAGTCTAAACACTCCTTGAAAATCCCTCTCCAGTGATAACCCGCATCCAAAATCTTGAAAGCTGTTATCTTACCACCAAAGTGACCTCCGCAAACAGTGCCATCGTGAAACTCGTGCATCAGCTTGAACGCCTCCTTCTGACCAACTGCTCTCCTTAGTAACCCATCTGCTTTTTGATGAAATAGAATTCCCTCCACCATGGTGTAAGGTTTGCATCTCTTGATCAACGCGTTACGTTCTCGGGTATGCATACCTTCTGGAAAGGAGCCATCTGCAAGGAAACTCCAGATTTCCTTGTACTCATCCGGTATCTCCTCAATGCTTGTGATGGTCATCAGATGCTCGTCTGGAAATGAATCATCAAACGGTTCTTCTCCCTCATCATCATAAGCTCTCGACAAAAGATCAGCATTCGCATGCTTTTTCCCTGGTCTATCTTCAATCACGTAATCGTATTCTGTTAGAAGGATCTTCCAACGAGCAATACGACCTTCGGCATTAGGCTTATTAAAGATATACTTTAAAGCCTTGTGATCTGTGACTATGGAAAATTTCCCTCCTAGCAAGTAATGTCGGAACTTCTTCAATCCAAAGATCACCGCTAATCCTTCTCGTTCAGTCACGGAGTAATTCTTCTCCGCTGGCACCATCTGCCTACTAGCATAAGCTATAGGATGATCATGCCCATCTACATCTAACTGACTTAATGTACACCCGATAGCTACATTAGAGGCATCCGTATACAGAATAAATGCTTTACTCCACTCAGGTTTAGCAAGTATAGGAGCTGTCACCAATGTCTTTTTCAGCTCCTCAAATGCTTCCTTTGCCTTCTGATCATGCACTATCAAGTCAAACTCAACTCCCTTCTTCATGTACATAGTCAAAGCTATTGCTTTGTTTGAGAAGGAAAAGACAAACCTACGATAATATCCAACCATCCCAAGAAATTGTCTCAACTTTGTCAAGTTGATTGGAAATGGAAGATCCACAATCTTCTTCACCTTCTCAGGATCTACCGCAATCCCTTTCTTGGAAATGATGTGTCCTAACAGCAGACCTTCTTCGCCGCCAAAGATGCACTTCTCCAGATTCAGAGAAGCGTTAGCTTGCTCCAACCGCTGCAGAACTTTGATCACATGATCAAAGTGGTCCTCCTTTCTTCCGTACACACAGAAATCATCAATGAAATCACGAACAATCTTTCCTATGAATGGTTCGAACACCTTGTTCATGAACCTCTGAAACGTGGCCGGAGCATTACACAGTCCGAATGACATCACTCGAAATGCAAATGTTCCCCAAGGAGTAGTGAAAGTAGTCAATTGCTGGTACTCCTGTGCTATCTTGATCTGGTTGTATCCACTATAACCATCACCAAAGCTGTACCACTCATGACCAGCAACTTCCTCCAAAATCTCATCTATAAATGGTAGAGGATAATAATCCTTCTTGGTAACTGCATTCAGCTTCTTATAGTATATGCACACTCGCAGCTTACCATTCTTCTTCTTGACAATCACAATGGGTGAAACCCATTCTGAGTTCTCCACCTCGTAGATGAAACTCGCCTCCCTCAACTTGTCTATCTCCTCCTTGACCATCATCGCTGTTGTAGGATTGACCCTTCTCTGCTTCTATCGAACTGGTCTTGCGTTCGCCTCCAATTCAATTCGATGAGTCTCGAGGATCACCTCCTTCAAATCCTTGTAGTTGAAAGCAAACACATGGATATATTTTCGAAATATATCTAGGAATCTACTTTTCTCCTCTTGAGTGACATTGATACCAAACTTCACGGTAGAGAGTCTTCTCACAATCTCTACCTCACTCAACTCTTCTTTGTCAGGATCTTTCTCCACTACTGATCGAGACAACAAGTCAATAGCACTAAGCTGATGTACTGATTCATCTCGACCAAATCCTTCATCCTCAGACGAGGATTCTTGGTCGTAAGAATCCCCAGTATCTACTTCTGAGACACTATGATCATCCTCCGTATCAGATTCCCAGTAGTCACTAGTGGGTCTATCAGAGTCAGAAGTCACAACTCCAACACCCGAGAGAGGAACTATCACTCTATGATCTCTAGGCCCAATCCGTAAGTATCCCTTGTGCCACCTATCCGTGGTGCGCACAGCTCTCAACCAAGGCCTACCTAGGAGCAAATCATAACTAGAGTCCTTTAACACTTGAAAGGACATCAATGTTTGAACTCCCATCACAGACACGACCACCTTCTCTAACACGCCAAGAGGTCTTACCCGTTGCTTGTTAGCCATCCCCACGACAATGCTAGCCGGACGAGTTGATTCCATCCCCAACTTCTTCATGAACCTCTCCGATATGGCGTTTACAGCCGACCCTCCATCCACCAATACGTCAGAGACATAGTGACCATTCAACCGGACTTCAATCTTTGAAGCCCTAGTGCATACCTCTGAAGCATGCACATCCACCACACCAACTCCCACAGACTTTGATGTCTTGCTCTTGGGTTTCTTCTTCTTGCTTGTCTTAGAACTCAGTCCTCCTCTGAGTTCCCTTCGTAAGCTGGGATTAAGTGCGATCAGTTGTCCAACAGTGATGTTGGCTTTCTGAGCACCCATATCTTCAACCACATCATATCCCGCTTAGGAAGATGAAATGGTGAAATCCGCCATCCCCAGCTTCCTTCTTGGCTCCCTTGGTGTACTCGAAACATTACTCGAACGAGTACTTCTACTAGATGATTCCTCCATGAAAACCGGTTCATCAGAAAATCGAGTTCTTTTCCTTTCTTGAGCTAAAAGCTCCACCGGTGCATGAGAAGAGTTTGAACTCTCTCCTTTCTCGTAGATGGGATCTCGCACAACATCGATAGTAGCCACCCCCTTGTCTCGTCCTTGTGATGGATTTCCTCCACCCACATTCATTCTGATAGCTTCGGCACCTCTTGCTCCGTTGTTAGGACAATTTCGCTGGAAATGAGAACCTCCACACGTCCAACAAGTGATTCCTCCAAAGTTACCTTGGTTACTTCCAAAGTTACCTTGATTTCCTCGGTTGGGATTGTTGTCGTAACCTCTTTGACCTCCTCCTCCACCTTTGTTCCTCCATTCTCGTAACTGCACCACGTTTATCTTGAGATCCGCAAGAGTATCGGTGATGCTCTTCAGCTCGGCATGAAAATCAGAGGTGGCAGTAGACATCGTTGTTGGGACAAACGGTCTTGGCACCACCGTTGGAGTAGGAGCTGACGTTGAAGCAATCACCAATTGTGATGGTGCAGGTGCGATCATTGTGACTACACCAGGAGTCGAAGTCGACACCAGAGCAGCATGATGAGGTTGGATGATATCTCCTTCATCCAAACTCTCTTCCATGTTTGTCGCAATCTTGATGGCCTCCGCTTTGGTTGTTGGCTTCTCGTACCTCACTTGGGTTCGAATTGAAGGTCTCAACCCTCCCACCAAGTTCTTGGTCAACACTGCTCCAATCCCCGTCATCGTTAGCTCCACATTGTCTCCACTCTTCCGTAGGACCGTCCGAAACCGTTGCTCCAACTTATCCACCCTTTCGGCATATTGCCGAACTTTCTCGTCGTCCCGTTGCTTCAAATGAGTAAGCTCCACCATGAGCTTCTCATAACTCTCTTCTGGAAGAAATTCTTCGATGAGTGCATTACTCAACGTCTCCCATGTGTCCTCAACTGCACCAGGTGTCTTGCTCTTCACTCGGTCGTCATACCACGGAAGAGCAAAATCTTCTAAAAACTCTGGCAGTAACAACACCCATTCTTCCTTCCTTCTCACGTTGTTTCCGATGCAACCCCTTTTGAAGTCTCGTACAAATGGTTCTACATCTTCATTGTCCTTCCCCTGAAACACTGGTAACTTCCCCATCTTGTAACTATTCTTTCTACCCTTCTAATTTTTGTGCAATAACTACTCGCTAAAAGAGTACGAACATCACCAATTCCATTCGCGAATAATCTACCATAGGTAAAATGAAAGGAAATGGTTGTAACAACACCTCTTGTGCCATCTCTTCTCCCAAGGTAATCATGAGCCTGAGTCGCATCACCGCCTTCTCCACCATCCGAATGACGATCTTCATCACAACTCAGCTGAGTCCTCTTTTGAAGTCGACAACTTCTCCGTCTCAGCTCTTTGAGTCTCGTCCAACTTATCGACTACTGACGTAAGTAGGGCGGCCACATCGACGCACTTGTGTCCTCTGGATAGATCACCCACTCCACAACTTGGACAAGGATCTTCGTCTAGAAGATGAATTGGCGCTGGTGACGATGGACCCACTCGAAGACTTAAATCAGTAAACTCCCGCTTCCCTTTAGCTCTCTCGGTTCTGATTCTAGTTGGACAATTCACTACTTTGTGTCCCAACCCTCTACAGAAATAACACCACAAGTCGGTTTCTCGACGACGATAATCTCTCTCGAACTTTCTCCGACACTTACTATGACATCTAAACCTTGAGGAAGGTTTCTAAGTCTAACTTTCCAATCTTTTGAATTCCCACTCATGTTGCACCTTCTCAACCATTAAGTGGACCAAATATCATAGAGGAAAATAATTCTACCTCACTTTCTTAACTCTTCCAAGCTTTATATTGGAAATCATGTATTATACATGCTATACACGAAATAAAATCTAATCCAAAATTAACTATCGAAGATATGATTCTCCTCATCATTGTTTGTACTAATCACAACAGACATCTTGAACTCACTCTTGTAAGGATCCAACTCTACTTCACCAGGAGCATTCGTGGCCTCCACAATGAATGATGCTTTAAACTCGGCTTTCTTCAAATCTGTGTCAATGGTCGCGGAAGCTTCTTCGTATAAGGTAAAGAGGGCACCCCAAGTGCTATAGATGAAGATAGTGCGGATTCGTAACTCATCTATACTTAACTTGGGCTTCTCCGTCTCTGTTCGAACTCCTAAACGTCTCTTCTTCCACCTCGTCATTCGAACTGGATTCCCCATGAAGTATCTTCAAGACCTCCTTGTATGCCGAAACGTATATCTCTTAGTTGGTAAGAGATCTCTCCAAGATTTTTGTGGTCTCCAGTAGCTCAACCTCCAAGCTACTAAATCATGAAGTTTCAACAGAAACTTTCCTAATCAGAAGAGATGGTGATGACTGTACAAATTTTCAGAGAACTGAAATTTGTATATTTTCACTTCCCTCACATGGTTGTCAACCCCCTCCACTTTGAAAAATTCTTTCTCCCTCTTCAGACCTCATCTTCTCATGATTTTTTTGTCCTGGATAGCTTATCTACCACTCTAAAACATTGGAAAGTTTCTCAGAAAAATAAAATTCACAGAAAATCTGACAATGACTGTAAATTTTTTTCAGATAACAGAATTCCTCAACTCTCACGAATAGACCCCCTCAACTTTGAAAATTCATTGCTCCCTCTCTAGACCACTTTTTCCTATGATTTCTTTTGTCTTAGATAGGTTATCAGCCAATCTAAAACACTGGAAAGTTTCACAGGAAAATAAAATTCACAGAAAAGTTGACAGCGACTGTACAAATTTTCCAGAGAGTAGAATTTCTAAACTCACAAATTTATCTCCTCTAATAACTTTTCTCTCCTCCTTTCTCTACAACTCTTGATGCACCCTCTTTCAACTCCCCTCAAACCCTTTCTAAGTGAACAAGATGTAAAGAATGACTTCGAACGCGTCATATATCACTACGGGATACACGAAAGGTTCTAACATTGCTAACATCGCGTTAGCTCTCTCTCCTCCCAACGTTCTCTCCATGTGCTCTCTCATAATCTCCTTTTGTCGAATATAGAACTGAACTCTAAAAATCGTTCAACGATCCCTTCAAGTGAGGTCCCAGCAACGAAACCAAAAATGTAAACCCTCCGCGGTCTTATCGATCAACTACCCCCCCGATCTCTCAACCTCCACGATCGTCATCCACGAATCTACAACATGTCGGACCTGTCTCTCACTCAGGGGTCACCTCTGATGGCTTTGATGGAAACACACCATGAACTTGAAGGGAAAATGCTGAGTTCACTCATTCATACACCCACAAACTTATCAACTAAAAATCTCCTTAAACACATCAACTAAAATCCTCCATTCTAACGACGTCTCTCAAGTTTTCACATGCTAAAAATATCCCACACTCTCTATATTACTCAAGTTGTCATTACGACAATGTGAAAACAAGGATGAGGAGCTCTTCTCTACTCCTCTATTTATACATTCTAGGTTTTTACTTTGGTACCCTCCGGTAACTCAGCCGTAACTACTTTTACCGGGTTTTACTAAGATATTACTTAAGATAAAAGCATTGATCACATGGGCTTTTTACCTTTTCACATGGGCTTATTCCTTCAAAGTCAACAACTTCTAGAAGGATTCTGGAATATTCTCAAGGAATCTCGAATTTCCACCCCCCCTCTACACTAGGACCCACTAAAAAGGAAACATGTGGAATCTCTTCTTGTTTTTAATGCCCACAAAGTCCACAACTTTAATCCAACCACTAATATCAAGTCAAAAGGAGATAATGGATACTTTCCACCTCCTTTCTACCTTTTAGACAAGATGACAAGATAGTAGTGCTCACTTTTTAGCAAATATCTGAATTCTGCCAAAAGTATAGCTAAGTTTAACCATAACTAACTTTTAGCTAGTCATGACTAACTTGTTACCTCCTTAAAGTACTTTGGCAGCAAATAAACATTCTCAACACTTAGTTATAACTAAATACCTTACTAATAGACAAACTTCCTATGTGTAACATAAGTCGTTACAGATCGATCGACTACTTGGAGTATTGTAGTGTCGCAAGATTGCTCCTTTTGCTCATTTAGTATACAAGATATTGTTCCCACAGAGGATTTGCACAAGTATCGCTGCTTCAAGAGGTGCTCTGGACCTAAACAAACAACTACCACCTAAAATATCACACAGATATGTACTGGGAAACTCGGGAAGACGCTTTCTATTTCCATGTTACGGCTTTCAGTCTTCCCACGACAGTCTTCTCGAAGCAATTCTCGGCTTTTGGGGGGGTTCAACTCGGCTTCTCACACGTCCAGAAGACTGCTTCTGCTTCGTAGCCATCAAATTATCAATGTCTATCACACATTGCTCTTCCATTTTCCAACGAGATTAGATCAATGACAGGGTGTAAGCCTGCTGTAGCCTTCCCAGGCTTTTGCCTATGGAAACGGTCTTTCTGCAGCACTACAACGACATTCACCTTCACGGAAGCTCAACAGAAGACTCGGAAGCTCACTAGAAGAAGATAGGTAGATGGGGAAGAAGAAAAAATCCAAATAAGAGAAAACAAGATGAAAATGAGAAATTAAGACTCCGACAGGCTTCTAGTTTGGATCCTGACTAACAAGCCATCCCTGCTTGTAGTAATTTGGGGAAGAAGACCACAAATTCGCTTACAGTTACACAGTCTTATACTCGAGGATGTCATCTTCTGCTGTGGAAAGAAGGCTTCTTTCTTCTTTTGTCGTTGCTTCGACTACTCCGTCTTTTGGGATCGCTTATCCATAAGACCGTCCGTACGTGATCCTAAGTGCTCCACTGGATGAGACAAGTTTCGACTCTGCACAGCTTCTAACAATCATCGCCACTTAAGGAGAAGGCTTCTCATGCACAATTGGGTGTGAATTCGAGGAAACCCACTGCCCAGAAGACACAAACAAAGCTTCTGCACTCAAATGCAAAATCCATTCGCCGAGAAGAAGGTACATTGGTGTTGGGAAGCTCACACTCTCTACTTCCTGCTCTTACTCCTCGATACACCAGCTTAGAAACAGGACTACACGATGATGTTGTTCCCTGCTCTAGGCTGTCCATTATCTCTATCTACATCTTCGATCCACTGCTGAAAGCGAGAATGCAGACCCCTCCGGTGTAATCTGAATCCATTCGTATGTCTCTAGCATCAGGTGTAATGTGGTTAGTGCGTCCTAGATCCTACTCTGTATCCTAACTTATACTACTATCTTGAGGCACAGGGGAGATCCCCTCCAATCCTCAACTTGCAATCAGGGAGATGAGGGACTGTCAGAAGACCACCACCTCACATGCAGTCGGCTCCCTGCCTTGGTTTAGAAACTTACTTTCTACTCATGCGCTGCCTACTCTGCCACCTGGACAGTTAGCTAAAATTACAAAAGAAACTGTCATTTCCTAAGATAGCAAATTTCGACTTCTACCAAAATTAGACAAGTCAACTGTCTTCTTAACTTGCTGCCTACTCTAATTTGTAGGGTGTGATCCCCTCCCGATCTACTCCTACCTGAACTCCTAATTCGGTTTCTGATAAGGTGAGAAGCCCTGCAAGTACCTCGGGTGTGATTGAGGTGGCTTCCTCCTCTCTGTTCGTGGCTTGCTCTTCTGGGACGGCTTCGGAAGACGGAAGCGTCTTTTGAGAAGCTGAGTTCACCTGCGCTTCCTCGCTCTTCTGTGGCACTGGTTCGACACTAGGAGCTGGGGTGACTTCACAGTGGTAAGAGGAAGTCACCTCCTCCACTCGAAACACCAAGGAAGACAACTCTACTTCTTGTCTTCCAGAAGACACCTTGTCTTCCGAGGCGTCTTCCACGGTCTTCTTGGCTTCCAGCACTGTCACTACCAAGTGGACGGCGAGGTCGAACTCCTCCTTCTCCAAATCTATCCTGATCGCTGGTCCTGAAGCATGAGAAGATGTAGTTGCTGGTCGTGGGATCGAGAGAAGACCGTAAAATGTCTTCAGGTCCTCAATCTGCCGATCCAAGTAGCGGAACATGTTGTTCTTGCACTCCGCTAACATCGCTCTGGAATCATCATCCCACTCCCTAGCTAGGGTGAGAAGCTTCCTACCCGCGGTGAAGTTGAACTTCTTGCGAAGTGCTTCCATCGACTACGCCATGAGTCCATTTTCTCGGGCTTCTGCTTCTTCCCGATGCGTCTTCTCTGCTGCAGCCTGTGCTTCTGCGGCTTCCCCCAGTGCCCTCTATGTCGTCTTCTCTTCTGCGAGGGAGGTGATCTTATCTCTGACCCGCAGAACCTCCTGGTCACGCTGCTGTAGACGTGCTTGTAACTCATGGTTGCTCTTCCTCAGCTGTGCTGACTCCTTGACAGAAGCGGCTGCTTCCGTCTTGTACCCTCACTGCAAGCTTCTCCTTGGTGCGGAGGTTGGCTTCCAGCGCATCCCTCTTCTTTTGGATCTCTTCCTACTACATCAAGGTGCACAGACCGAATCCAAGTCGCAGTGGTTTCTCTTGAACCATCGTGCGTTTCTCCACCAACTCCATGGTTGGCTGGATCTCTGAGTGGAAGAAGGCGCTGAATTCCTCCAACCTTCTTCTAGCGGAAGATAGGTTCATCTCCACAATCTGATCGGAGATGTCTTCCTTGTCTTCCAGAGACAAGGATGCCTCTTCCACCACTGTGGTCTTCTGCTTCTGCGCGCGAGAAGATGCTACTCTTCTCATCTTCCGAGGTGGAAGATCTCTTCCCACTGCAGGAGCGGTTCTCTTCACTATGCTTCCTCAAGTCGCAGTTAGGATGTCAACCCATACTTCGGCTTCTGGAGTCTTCGGAAGACTCCCTGTAGGTGCAAAAGCTGTCTTCTGTGCAATCCTGGTACTCAGCGTCTCCTCCTGTGAATTCAACTTTGATCCATATGGAAAAGATGTGCTCTTCCTAGGCACACTCCTAGGCCCCATCTTCCTCGGCGGTGATGCGTCTTCCGTATCATTGGAGTCGTCTTCTCGCACCAGAAGCGTCTTCTGATGAGTGTTCAGTCTCGTCTGAGGCACTAAAGTGAGAGAGGGAGTTGCGGCTGCTGCTCGGTCGTCTTCTCCCGAGTTCACTTCCTTCATCTCGCACTGTTCTGTTGGCTCATACCTTGCCAACTGATCTTCTGTCAAGTCCCTCTCGGACACGTACAGATAACAGAAGAACGGAGTGAGGTGTCCTCCTGCTGGGGTGCCCAAGTACACCAACTCCGTCTGAACGTAAGCGTGGAAGAAGGCACCCCAATTGATAGGCAGCCCCTCCCAGATGGCTTCCAAGAACTCCACGACCTGATCTCTAAGGTATCTCGTCTTCTGTGCTTTCCCCTTGAGAAAGAGGTGAAGAAATAGCTTCGCAAGAAGACTCTTCCGTGGCTCCCGGTACGCTTCTATCTTCCATCCATTCCTTCCCTGTCTATCTTTCAGGAAGAGGCAAGTCGTGCTTCCAGACACATGTCACTTCTCCGAGATCATGGGTAAGATCTTCTTCTCGAGTTCGTATCCTCGGTTCTTTGATTCTGGCCCGTGAAAGACCCTACGTCACCACTCCGTCGTCCAGGAAGATGGTCTTCCACGAGCTACTCCTGCCTTCGCAACAAAGTTGTGAGAAGATAGTGCTGTCCAAACTTCCTCTAGAAGACCCTGGTCTGCGAGGTTCTAGTCCCACAGAAAGAAGTCGAAACCCAACTCCTTGATGAAGGGTTTGGCCCTTGTCATCTCTGCTGCTAGCAACACCAACCCTCGAGGATGCATCGACATGCTTCGAGTCTCTGTTGCACTAAGCCACACGTACTTGCTGCGAAGGCTCTGTCCTTTCCAAGTTCTCACAATCTAGCTTCCACTCTCAAAAGACGAATCTAATCTTCCAGAAGACAATTATTCTGTCTTCCGGGATTCTAACATTGCTTCCTAAGTACCTCTCGTCTTCCGAGCTATATCTAAACAATCTTAACTAAGCAAGGCATCGCATGGATTACCAAGAAGACAACCCACCTTGCATTTCATCCTACTTCCTAACAAAAGATACAAGATATGTGAGAAGAAGAGTATACAAGAAGTTCAGAAGATGGTAGCGGGCTCCTGCAGTGACAGTGGCCTCCAGGAAGACTCCTGGGACTGCTTCTGATTAACTGACGTACTCGGAAGACTTCCTGCAGCCAGGCTTCCCATCACTGGTCTCATCTGTCCTCGTCTTCCGACACGCAATCTAACCTCACAACAGACACGAAACATCCATATTCTGTTCTTCCGACTTCTCACCTCTCATACACACTCAGAAGAAGCTTGCTGCATGACGAGAAGACATGACCCTCGACCATTCTCTCCAGATTCTGCCAGCAAGACTTCTCACAACTCTCTTCTAAGTTCGGGAAGAAGAAGGAATAGGCTGCTATGGGTCGGACAGAAGAGATCCATAAAGGACTCTCACGTGTTCTCACGCATTCTGCCAGCCTTTCCAACCTTCTAGTCTCTCTAGGAAGATGTGGACTTGAGAAGTTTGGAAGATCGGGAGACACAGGCCTGGTTCTCAACTTCCAACTTCTCGAAACAACAATCAACTCACCAAGTCACTCAGGATTCGTACCAAGCCTCTCTCAACACAAAACCCAATCCAATCCAATCTTGATACAAATTGAACACAGTCGTCTTCCGAAGACGTTCAGACATTCAGAAGCGTCTTCCGAAGATGGGTTTGGGAACAAAGGTGTGGTAGGGTAGAGAAATTGACAGTCAGGTGATCAAATTTAAGAATGAGAGATGGGGAAGCTCGATTCCTACCTAGGAAGAAGTGGGAAGATGGCTGTCGAAAATTGGACAGCGCTTCCGCGCCCAATTGTCACAGAGGAAATTTTAGGGTAGGAGAAACGATCGATGGCTTCTTGCAAACGAGCGAGGAAGCGCGAGGAACTTCAAATCAGAGGTGGGAAGCGGTGGGAAAGGAAAAGAACACTGGAAGAACCTCAATATAGCTTCTGGCTGCTTCTGGTGCGCATTTAGTCTTCTATGCGCTTTCGATCTTAATCCCAGCTCCAATGCGATCTCACGAACCTGCTCCTATCGTCAATCTTGAGCTGCACCCCTCTCCTGCTGCAATCGATCCTTCTCTTCCTTGGAAACTTCTCTAATCGACCCTCAATGTCTGCTTCCTAAAATTTGAAGGGATTCCTTCAGCTCGACTGGGCTTCCACCTCTCACAAAATCGTGCTCGCTCTCTCTCTAGCCTCAATTCGGTTATCTGAGTTCTCAATTACACTCTCCTCGCTTCCAAGTCCAATTCGACACCTTGATGACGACCGGCTTCTCAAAACGCAGATGTCCTTCACTGTGAGAAGCAGGCTATCGATCTTATGCTAATGCGCCTTGTCTGTTTCTTCCTCGCGTTTTAGAGTAATATCTTGGTAACCCCGACTCACCCACTACTAGATAGTACCTACTCTATCACGGTGATGTGACACGTGGTTGGTACCCCGAAGGTCCAGTCACTGCCTTTCGGAAGATGTCTGTCTTCCGTCTTTCGAAGACATGGTCGAGAAGACGTCTTCTCGGAAGATGTCGACTCTTCTTACAAAAAGTTCTTAAGACCATCTTTCTTCTAAGCAAGATGTAATCTTAAGCAACAGGGTTATTTCAATTACACAGACATGTTATTATCTTCAAAAATTTCAAAAATTTTGTAAATCCTGTAAATTGTGGGCACCACAAGTATTAGTGATCATGAACTTGGAGTTTTCATTCTTTATGTTGTTCGCTCTTCTCTCGCTACTATTAATTTCGCTCTTGAATTTTGCTATTCTCTCGGACATTTGGACATTGAGTATTTGTGTCATTTTCTCTTCGATCATTCGTGTCTAAATTGACATACTCGCTTCTTTTTTTCTTATCAAACTGATCTCTTCGTGTAATTGCGAAGCGAGCTGGCAGTGAACGAGTCTGGCATGTATGTGCAGTGAGTGAACGAGGTACAAGTGAGTGAACGCACTACAAGTATGGCACCGCGAGAAGAAGGACCTTTTCTAATTACGTTTACTTCTCAACACGATGTACATCGACGTATCGTCTGACAATAGATGGATAAAGAAGCTATCAGTCAAGCCTTGAGCGAAATAGACGAGGACGAGCTAGAGAAGCTAAGATTATTGATCGCTTTCTCGTTCGAATTTCCTCAGCTTGACGTAAGTACTCTGCCATTAGTCCCTCATTTACAATAAGCTCAAGTGTAACTCAACCTAAGTAAACTCAAGTTAAGCATTGGGTGCTAGTTGGTTATACCCTTACTTCTTGTAATGTGTAATGTTTATTTATGTCAGATTGGACTTTGTGCTGCTTTCATCCAATCCTATAATGCAAAAACACGAATGGTCAAAATTGAGGATCGAGAGTTCAAGTTGACGCTTGACTTAATCCGGGAAGCCTTTGTTATCCCTGAAGGATCTGTGATGTTACCCCCCTTCGTAAGATACGTCCGAATAGACGATTGGTTTCTTGAGTATGATAAAGTCGGAAAAAGATACTTCGCAAGAGAATGTGCTTTCGAGGGATGGAGATCTGCTTTTCAGTGCTTGAATGCGGTTCTCCTGACGAGAAGAAGACCTTAAGCTGTTATAGGTCAACTCATCTTGTACGTAAAATCTAAAGTGGAAGGAGAAGATAAGGATTACGACTGGTCTTTGTTCATGTTTGAGAATGTGGAGGCAGAAGTGTTACATCTGCAAAAGCACATACGAGAACAGAGGAAAGGAGTATCCGTAGAAACTTTCTGCAGGATGGCTTTAATCCATCTCATGCGACACTTGGGTATATTGAGCGAGGAGGCGTTAGTATTCTTTATTGAACACGAAGTACAAGAGAGTACTCCTCATCCAAATATCCATCAGGATGAGCTTGGCGTGAGCCACGATGATGGAGCTAACTGTTTTCTCTTTACTTGTGTATTATTTGCTTGCTTGAGTTACGTTGGCTCTGTGTAAAGTTCAGTGAAATCTATGTTTAGTGTTCGCTCGATGTAAAGTGTAGTGTTGTTGTTGAGTGTTAGAAAGTGTTGTTGTTGTTCGGTCCGCTGATAGCACAGTGCGACGGTCCTAGCTGATAGCACAATACGACGGACTTGAGGTCGCACTGTGCTATCATGTGCTGCACGGCCAATGCGACAGTAGCCAGGTCGCACTGCGTGGAGGTCGTACTGCGTGGAGGTCTTTCTCTTCGTCCAATGCACGCGGTCAGTGCGACCGTGTCTCGGTCGCACTGAGCGTGCGGCCTTAAGGTGTTGCACTGAGCGCAGTGTGAAAAATTCCTACGTCGCACTTAACACTTTGTTCAGTGCGACAGGAACGGTGTCGCACTGAGCAGTAACTACAAGCAAGAACTCTTAAGGACTCGCGCTCAATGCAACAGTGTCTAGGTCGCACTGAGCGCGTGGCCTTAAGGTGTTTCACTGAGCGCAGTGCGACAAAAATACTACGTCACACTGAACACTTCGCTCAGTGCGACAAGAACAATGTCACACTGAGTAGTAACTGCGAGCAAGAAAGCTTAAGGACTCGCGCTCAGTGCGACCGTGTCCCGGTCGCACTGAGAGTGACGAGTTTAAGACGTCGCACTATGCGCGACCTCTCCACTTCACACTGCGTTCAGTGCGACGGGTCTGAGATCTACTGAGGCCTTTTACTTCCTAAGCTTTATACACAGCATCGAACATCTGATGTAGGAGGATCAGAGACTCTATTGAACAAGAGGAAAGAGGAGGAAGACTTAGATGCTCAGCTCACCATCAAAAGAGAAGAAGAAGAAACTTTGAACCTCCGAATAGCAGAAGTGAGCCAGAGAGAGGATTACATGTACGAGCGACTGCAAACACAGGATGAGGAGTTGGAGAGGTTAAAAACGGATGTCACTCGACTTCGTTCTTCCAAACTCTTCTATCCCAGATTGACAGATCTTACTGTGATCAAGAGGAAGACGCTGATTTTAGATCTGAACGGGTTTTTGGTAAGAACTAGACGTAACGACTTAGAGCTCCAAGGAGCTAAAGAGAGAGGTTACCAAGCTGAGAGTGCCAAAAAGGATTTATTCTATGTGGCACGAAAAGGAGTTAAAGAGTTCATGGAGATATGCTATCAAGATTTTCAAGTGCTGATATGGACATCTAAAACTCTTAGCAACTGCAATGCCATCCTGCGATCCATAGAAACCAAAAAGTACTTGCCTACAAGGATCGCTTCGGGCCAGGTAAATTAAATAAACTCAATGCTATCAAATCGTTTTAGATGTTATCAATTTTCACTTTTCACCTACTTAGTTTTCACTTTTCACTACTTATCTTCTCGTAAAATTATACTATGCAGATATGTAGAATCTTTGGACAACCCATGTGTACTCGTTTCAAGACGATCAGAGAAGTTGCCACGGGTAATTACTTGTATCTGAAGGATTTTTCTTGACTGTTTACGTTTAACTTATGTACACGAGATGTGTTGTTGATAGATGATTCTCTCGAGAAGAATAGTACTAATCATCCCTACAACGCAATCCATCCTCTCTCTTTCACGCTTGAGTCAGTGACATGGACAGAGATGATTATCTCATGAATGTACTCTTACCATGATTGAAATCATGAGCAAGCAGCACTCAAGATACCCAGGTGATGTGGTCTACAAGTATAGACAGGCTTTTGGAAGAGATCCTTATCCCGCTCTTAAAAACTACTGGGACACTATGTCACAGGAGGAAATCAACTTGATTTGGCGTTCTGGCACTTGTCGTTCAAACGACCGACTTTATGGAGAAATTGAAATCATTTTAATAAAGTGTGTTGTTTTCTGATTCTGTTAAACTCTTCTCCCCGAACCCAACGTAACAAAATCTGTGTTTGAACTGTTAAACTCTTCTTCCCCAACCCTCAACAGCTCCGCTGTAAAGTACCCTATATTGCATTTTACACTCTGTCATCTCGACTTAACCTAGATCGCAGTTAAGCTCGCGCTTAGTGCGACCGGTCCAAGATCACACTGAGCGCGAATCTCTAATCGGTCGCACTGAGCCTAGGCGATCGCAGTAAAAGCCTCGCACTGAGACCGTGCGACCAGATCTAGGTGGCACTGAGCCTAAGCGATCGCAGTTAAGACCTCGCGCTTAGTGCGACCGGTCCAAGATCGCATTGAGCAAAAAATCTCTAACCAGTCACACTGAGATCAGGTTACCATCAGTACGATCGGTCGTAAGTCGCACTACGCAACTCTTCTCCCCGCTGTAAGATAGAATAATTCATCATTGAAATTGTAGACTCATACACGGGAGGGAAGTAGACACTAGAGGAAAGATAACTGACGTAGAGTTTCTTACACAAAATATACACAATAGGTGAAGACTGCCATCTCTATTCATTCAAAATGTAAACAATACATTTTGACTGTCAAACGCATATTACAGTCCATCGTGACGGTCACCGTCACCACTTCAATATAGCAAAAGCGAACATAACTAACGATAACAACACGGCCAGAGATCTCACTGAAAACCTCACGAAAAAACCACTCTTATAATCATGAGAATTTGCTACTTATCTCTCCGTCTCTCTTCTACAACTACTTGATGTCTCTCGTCTGCACGAAAGTTGATGTCTGGCTCCTGTGTGGTGCTTGTGCTCGACCCGGGTATAACACACTGGGTAGGAGTGAGAATTCGAGTAGTAGACACGTGTCGTTCTGAAACAGGAAGAGACGTCGAATAACTATCATTTTTTACATGGTTGTGCTTGGTCGATCCGAATATATTTTCCGCCAACAACTTTACTTGTCACAACTGTAAAGTGACAGTACCAGTGATGACAAACAATCCGGTCCATCAGAACATTATCATCTCCGCGTAATTCCAGTAGACTATAGGCTGAGGCACTTATGCCTAGAAATTATCTCCCAGCTTCTCATGCTATGGTCCACGCGTTGGCACTTTCATCCGTTACCAGAAGCTGCAATCTGAAACATTTCATCGAAGACAGACGCTCATTTTTACATCGTGAACAAAATAACCCAGATATTTTTTTGCTGCATCTGTCGCATCTGTCATATGTCCTGAATCCACTTTCCGCATACGCTATGACCGAAACCTTCAATAGCAGATGAGAGCAACACATATTAGTTTCCAAGCAGTCCACCAAGTACTGCAAATTACATCTCTCGTAGCTGCTCACTGTAGCAGAAGAACAAAACATCACGACTGTAAAACACAATCAAGCTGTATTAGCGAAGATCAGACTGCAAAATGTAATATCAAGCTGTATTAGCGAAAGCTCGATGTTAACGCTGTCGGGTTGAGAGTCTTCCTGGGAAGGGCGTACCTTCTGGCTGTGATATGAGCTTGAAGGCTGTGTTCAATCTACTCGGGAAAGCGTTGGGCTCTTGGCTGTGGCTGGTTCACTCACAGGATAGGCTTCAGGTCTCAAGGTGATACTGAAAAACACTCATATAAGTCTCTAGGCTCTTCTGATATGTTCACGAAGCAAGTTCAGGCTTAACTAGCAATGATAAGATCAGATGGCGAACTTTGACACTCAAGATTGAGAAATATGTGAAGGTTCAGACTTCAGAACTCCTCCTACATGTAAATGAGGTTCTACTGGATACACATACGAAATTTCAGCTTCAGATCAATTCAAAGCACTAAGATATGAGCAGAAACTTTCTGAGTAGAGAAATTACGGCAGTTTCTGGTACCCTGACAGCTATTTCGACCTATAACAAGGAATTGGCTCGATCACTTTGGGAAATTCTTACAGGATTTGCAGTACACAGCTTGCTGAACACTCCTGTGAAGTTGGGCCTCCTGATTCCACACAGAACTCCAGATCTCGCTCTCTGAAGTTGCTGCTCCAGATTGAAAGCTTTTCGGAGCCCCTCTACTTCAGCGGTCGCCCTGAATTACTCACTGACTCAATTGACATGAAAATTTGGAGACAGTCGTAGCCCTGCTGACAGTGAACACAGCCACGAAGTTTTGAAGCAATTTCCTCGATTCTGCTGCAAATGACACTCAAAACCCCAAATTCAACAGAAGTGCTGCAATTCTGACACAAATCGAACTTCAATCAACCATAACTCCTTCTTTATTGCTCCAAATCGATCAAACTCTTCGCTGACAGTGCTTGGCTCCACGAGCTCTATCTCCCTGTGCTCTCAGATTTCGAAGTGCCTTCACAAATTGCTTGAAATCCCCTTTAGACCTCTGTTTCTAAATTTAGAGTTATACAAAAGATAAAAATGAACCAATGAGAATTCATAGCTCCATTTGGTTGTCATGTTGTGCCTTAAACCATGTGGTAACTTATCTACACTCATAGGCTACCACGTCAAGCCCCCTAGAGTGCCAACGTAAAACTTAAACTACCTAAAACGACACGCAGCCCCGAAAAATAACTTAAATCAGCTAGAAAGCGTGCATGGGTGACACGCAAATACAACCCATGAGCTTAAGCTCTATCAACATGGTAATCAACCTACTAAGACTCAAAATATATAACATCTTCCTAAAACGGACTTCTCTGAGGTCTTAACTTCACTCAGAGAGACTAATGCCTGACAGAGAAGTGAATCATTTACTATGTGAAATGATTCACATCACGACAACGCACAGTGTGTTGTGAAGTCTCACATTGCGCATTGTGAGACTATGGACCACCATGCACTTCCGAGCACATCTGAGACTACTGATAATTTGTTGTTAAATTGTGCCTAATTCAAAATGAACGGAGAACTCTGAGCACATCTGAGACTACTGACAATTTGTTGTTAAACTATGCCTAATTCAAAATGAACGGAGAACGGGCTTCAGTCAAAATGACGGAGAACAGCATTACTGTGCTCAGAGCTCGGTGACTGCAATCGTGACCGTGACTGCAATTCCAGACTCGGTGACTGCGATAATGAGCCGAGAACTCGGTTACAGATGATTTGACCGATCATGAATCTGGACCTCATCATTAATCAATTCGCACGTATAAACCCAGACATAATTAACGGAACTGTGCCACCGCTGCGTGCTTGAGTTCCTAGTCCCTTCGAAAAAACTTATGCTAACCGTTATTTCCTCATTCGTTTCAGCTTTAGCGTGGACGTTTACCGGGACGCAACACGTTTACCGTGGGAAAGCATTTACGGTGTTCTTTCTGGTCGAGATGCTGTAACAGGCAAAAGTGGCTCCCGCTCCACTACACAACCTCACTTCATATAGTTGAAGTCTAAAGCAGAAACTGGAAACAGCTGCACACTGAATAAAAAACACTTTAAGTAGTCTAGATAGTAGGTAAGCCAGGCTGAACTTCATGATGACTCCTTTATTTCCTGTCCTAAAGGAAAACAGTGTATAAACAACTAATAGGTATCCCATGGGTACAAAGTTACAAATCGTGTTGTCTACCTCGCACACTTCTACTTGTTCACCAACAAGCTAGATTCCATACACTTTCGAATAGTGATTAAAACTTACCATAGTTTTTCATTTTGTTTTCCATCCTTTAGTAATGGTTTAACCCTGATTTTGATACTTACATGTATATCTGTGAAAACATCTTGGAGAGTATCTATCCAACACAGTTATGTCACTTGACAAAACCTCCAGTGTCATTGCAACAACACAGAACTGGGCATACACATCTCCTTTTAGTTTAATTAAATTGTTTTGTAAGTAATGAAAAAATGATTCTACTTGTTTATTCCTCCTTTTAAATACTTTTCATTACTTAAAGAAAACTTCCATTTTTCCTAAATTTGGATTATCATGTGCACTGCGATATGGTATGATTATATTAGCTTTATCTATTTTTGTTATATAAAGTCAAAGAACAAGTTTGGAATATCTTATTACAAATAGCTTTTGAGCCTGTTGTATTATCTGCTTAAAGTTTTGTATTTTTGACCATTTTATTGGCTATAATAGTAAATTGAATAAACTTAAGCAAATTATTCAATTGCTTAAGTCTTACTTGGGTTTAGTAAGATATGAATTTCCAAGCTAAAGATTCCGACCACCTTTTCAGAAAACTGAACTAGAACGCCCACCTCATATGCAATCAACATTTTCATTGCTGGCTAAATTACATACGATATATTTGTTATATCTACCATAATAACAACACCAGTGGTAGGAGACCTTTCTTCCTGTGCGCTTCGAGCGTTCTCTCTCGCTTTCTTTCGTTAAGAAATACCTTTCCACTGAAGTTATACCATTATACGAAGATTTGGTAGTTAGATATGAATATATTATAGGATTTCCTACGCTGGGAGTTCAAATATTTCAAACCTAAGATACGGTTTACGCCACTAATATGCATTATTGCTTATTATCTTGGTTATTCACTCTCCATCTTTCGATGGAAGAGGGCTGCAAGTTAATTTATTACCTAATCTTTTCGAAGAGAAGGGTTAGATAAATAAACTAAAGTACTTATTAAATATTTTATTATAATCGACTACCGACCGGACTTATACAGTTAGAGGCGGGTTGTTATGGACTTTACTTGTGGATTTTCTAAGATGTTTTTTCAATTCTTTGTATGGTTGATATTTACATTTCAACATTAATTTTAATTTTCAGTAAAACTTGGTATAGAATTTTTGTATAATAGATACAGTTTTTCGATAACAGATAAGGGGCAAATGTTCCCCGAAGGTGGTTGAGCATTCTTATTTTGCTTGTCCCTAAACAGCTACTCTGTACCGTTATACTTTGTACTTGCACTCTGGTGTCGTGTTCTTCCTACTTGCACTTGTCCTGTCTTCAGTATACAAGTGTCTCGACACACACTGTTTGGTGCCTATGTCTTCAAGCTAGCAGCTTTTATGGTATAGTACTTATCCACGATGTTTTGGGTCTAACTGGGTTATGACTTATACACATGTTGACAACACATGCATGCCAAAAGGAGAATGAGAATAGGGTTTAATGCAGTGGGAGCTTATACTGCCGGCTGCAAGGAATCAACCCCAAGGCACCAGACAAGCTAGAGGTAGTAACAGTATCATAGGACAAAAACATAGCACTTAGGAGGGATAATTAAAATCCTGCTCTTCCAATCCGTTAAAGCATGAGCATGATAGGATATTATTCATCCATGTACACTTCGAAGTCTATATAGGTGTACATTAATTAATATTTTAACCCTTTCGAGGAGAAGGGTTAGAACATTAATTAATGTGCTCTAGAAACGGTGCGATTTGACAATTAATGCGTCAGACTTATCCTCCCAGCAACGCATCAGTCCGGACACTTGTGGGTTATATCTTGATGAGTTGGCTATTCGAAAACTGATAACATATATTACTTATGAATTAATTCAAACTTTTTAATAACTTATTATAACATATTTTTATAACATTTAGATGTTTTCTTATAAGAGAAAACGAAATTCATTGTACAAGGCCGTGGGGAAGGATATTAACTATAAGTGCTGATTGCGGGTTTTTTTTCATAGAACTGAGAAATTTAACCGTGATGTAAAAATTACTTTTGGTTACTGCGTCTTCATCTCAATTTGGAGTCTTTTTGAAATAAAGAATCAACTAAAAGTTATGATTCATCTGGAAACAAACTATTCAAGTATTGACAAAACAATACTAAAATGAAAATTTCAAGTTTTTTTCAGACTCAAAAAATACTATAGGAAAGAGAATATTTGCTTTCATGCTCTTATACTCATACTCGGGGTTTAAGAAGAATCGGTTCTACTATAATTACAGCTCGTTCCCCGGTCACATATAGGTTTTATTCTTGTTCTCGGATACCTTTACGCTGCCTGCCTTTAGCATCCTAGGGTTTTAAGGATTACTGCCTCTCCAACAATTTTCCGTTGTTCTGGATGCTTGGAACGAGTAATAAAGCTACTGGAACTGCATATCTATCGCTCCATGGCCGTCATATTGTACCGTTCCTTGTGGTCCTCATAATGGTGCCAACGAAGTCACAATCAAAGTTGAGTTGCATGCTAGCGAAAAATATAACTGCATGCTCGGCGTATACGTGGTAAGTTTTGGGTGTACGTCTGCTGACAACCTTACTGCGGTTCGCAGTGAATCTCATGGAGGAGGCTGACCAAGTGTCATTCTGAATACAGATCTGCAAATTTTGCTCGCCCTCTGATCCTAATTTTCATCTTTAAATCCCCACTATGGGTATAAAAGGGCCGGAGAGAATCATTCTCTCCGGATCCCTTTGTCCGGAACGTGTCAGGATCGTGTCGGGCAGATCGGTTCCTGCCCCCAATGCGAGACAGACCGCCCTGCACAACGTCTCGATAGCCCGATGTGCCATAGGTAGTGTGTAAGCAGGCAGTAGTCGGTGGACTCTATTTTGACGTACTGCGGAGTGCAGGAAGTAGTCGGCGGACTCGATTTTGACGTTTTGTGAGTGGTGTTTATCGTATCTGTTCGCGAGTGTTCTGTGCAAGCTGTTGATTCACGTGTTTTCTTCGCTGTGGTTCTCGGTTATTGGTGCTTGTGTTTTCTTTCTATGCAATCGATCTCGGTGCGACTTCGTTGTGTTATCGACCTTGGTTCTCGGTTATTGTCCCTTGATGTGTTTTCTTTCTGTGCAATCGATCTCGGTGTGACTTCGTTGTGTTATCGACCTCGGTGTAGTTGACGGCAGGAAGCTGGTGCAATCTATCGAGCAGGTGCAATCAATCCCGGTTGGTTGCATCCGATCTATCTCGCAGGTGCAATCGATCCCGGTTGGAAGCTGGTGCAATCTATCTCGCAGGTTGCATCCGTTCCCTGTTCATTTCAAGACGTCTTCGTTCCGTTCTCTATTCTTTTCTGAAACTGCATTTGTGCTTTCGATCTTTGTGGTCGTGGCGGCAGGTAGCATCTCGTTCCACTTTCATTTCAAAAGGTCTTCGTGCTATCTTTTCTCAGTGGAGTTGGCGGCAGGTAGCATCTCGTTCCCTGTTAGTTTCATTACGTCTTTTGTGCTTTCGGTTCTTGGCGATTGGTTCTGCAGTCATGGTCCAGTCTTCGCCAGCACAAACTCGACATACAACCATTCTTTGATGGGAAGGGGGGGCGCTTGGGCACTGGGTTGTCAGTGGATGAGTTTTGGAAACTCCTATCTTGGTGACTCCTGAGCAAATTCGGTCTGAGTTTCTTGTTTTTTCTGAGACATGTCTAGAGGTCTCCCAACGGACTGATATGCAAGTTGGTTTTGATGACGAGTTACCACTGTTGGCATGTGCAGCAGCATCATACACCGAGATAAAGCTATCGCGGAAATGGTTTCAAGTGTACAGGGCTATAGCTTTTTGTCTTGGATACAAAGATCGAACTCAGTTACCTGAGTCGTTAGAGAGAGCTGTGAAGATTACTTGGTCTGAGCCTGGAGAGGAATTTGTTGACTTCAAAGAGTAAATTTTGTTTTGTTTATGTATGTTTTGTCTTGTCATGACATCTCCATTGCATCTGTATTAGCTGCATCGCGACTAGCGGGTCCAGGAGTGCACAACTCATGTGAAACGTCAACCCAGATGAGGATTTTGTGGGTTCAACTCCCACTGACGTTGGTTGCACAATTTTTCAATGTTTGTTTACTTAGCCTTTGAATTACGATGTTTCAACTGTCAAAGATACACTCCCTGTGTCAAGTCGTTGATTCCCTTCCACAGCAAGGCACAAAGAATAAACTTGCATCTGCTGCAAAGCCATGAATTCAACTTTTTACAGTGTGTTGCGTTGCAGACAAGGAGCTGCTGTAGATCAAGCCGGGCTGTCAGTTCTTGAGAATTAGCTTCTCTGATTTCAGCCCTCTGGACCTTTCGTGCACACTGAAAATCCATTCACGTAATTTACGGCTTCTGCCGCAAACAGACAAACTGGAGTAGGCTTCCCTCATTCGAGATTGCTTGTCGGACTTCAGAAGTGGATCTGTCTGGTCGTTTCTCTGGGCCCTTTGAATTGCCAAACGCTGAACTTGCTGCACTGCCGGTAGCTAGCGCTTTCAAGTCCGCTCGTCCACGCAAGAAACTCTTGGCAATCTGTAGGTCGGTCTTTTGCAGACTTCGGAAGTGGATCTGTTTTGACCATAACACAGTTCCAGAGACAAGGATGGGAAGTCATCATAGCAAGGGAGTGTTACAGGGGAAATTGTATCTTGTGTGTTGGAGTTCCTCTTGAACAGTTGCAGCCGATGGACCGGGTACGCATAAGACGTAAGCTAGCTACAAACGCAGAGTGGAATACGAGTTGGGAAACAAGAGCAGTCACGATGCTACCGAAATGACACAAATTTTTATCTAAGTTCAAACCCGGACTGATATTTGGAACACCCGTGGTTCTTGATAAGCTAGATTTGTAAAGATAAGATGTAAACTTTCGATGCAGAGCCACAGAAAGTGATATATAATGCTGTATACATAGTGTAAGGAGCTGCTCTGTTACCAACATAAACTCTCTTTCTCTTCACCAAAGAATTATAAGTTATATAATGCTTAATATATTCCAAAAATGCTCTAGCTTCATTCATGGTATAACCTCGAGTTTTGATGCTAAATATATTTCAAAATATAGCAAAAATTTGGCAAATGACATACTTGCACCAAGTATGAGTCCGGTCCCAGTATTTGTCTCAAGAGGACTCATAACAAAAAGTGACCTTATATAATTATTTTGAAGGGCAATAAAAGCAGATACAGTACCGAAGCTCGTAAACCAGCAAGAAAATGCGCCTTCTGCAAGAACTGAACAGACAAGAGACCACACAATCTGTTACAATCACCGCAACAATATTGACTAGTGGCAGGGAAACAGCAAATGCAAAGCTAAGATGTAAAGAAAGACAAGTAAAAACGAAATGTAAAGAAAAGATATACCTTGTAAGGATAATAAAAGCAGATACAAAAGTCTGTCGTAAACCAGCAGGAACAGACACCTTCTGTAACAGTTTTTAGGTTCAAGTGTAAGTATAAAAGACCGCCACAGCAAGATAAAATATACACCGTAAACTCAAAATCACCCAGAAATAATGTACCTTGTAGAGAAATAATTTTATTTACCTATTATCAGTATCCAAAAATCTGTTGTCTCAGTTCATCCTTCCATGCCGTTGTTCGACGCACAAGCACCCTGTTTGTTGTCGGTCGTCAACGGACGGTACTATCATTTTGTCGACGTGGATAAACTGCTACTACCTCTCGACGAATGTTCTCGTTCCATACATAGCAGCACAAGCTAATCGAGCCTCATGCGATCTCTCCCAATGGATCCTCTTCGTCGCAAACTTGTTGATGACAAAGTGGAAAGTCTCGCTCATGAAATTCTCTCTCACGCGTATGTAGAATCGCATCTTCGCTGGTGTAATGTGTAGAGTAAGGAAGGCCGCCACAGCAAGATGAGTAGCTCCGCCATGTGAAAAGCGTGCACCTTCTCCAAACTCGTGCTCACTACAAGGTCGATCGTCTAGAAGAATACGACAATCCGAATGATTGCCAGCCCAATGTGATGCGGCAGTCAAGATGTCAAAACACATCAACTCCGGATGAAGGTCCCGTCTGCAACAAATGGAAGAAATATGGTTAGATAAGCAAAAATTGTAATCACGTGAGATTGAAATATAGAAATCACAAAAGCGACAAACTACGACATAGAACTTATTATCTCTCAAAAGCACGACGAGCACAAGTGTAAATCCATGACTTGAGTTTATAAGCAATATCTTGTGCACCAAGCTCAGGTTATTTCAGCCCTCGGGTGCGCTCAGGCTGCCAATAGTCCTCTGTGGGAAGAGCTAGATGCTCGACAATTCGATTCACGAGCACTATCTTTGAATCGTCTAGAGGAAGAGCTCTAGCTCGACAAAAACTCTTCAATGTTGACACTGAAAAGACCGCTAGCTGGCTCCTGCTCCGTGCATCCTCGATTTTCTTATCACTCGTAGACATACGCACATCTTGCAACTCCTCCTTGAACTTGGTAACAATCCCCTTACACTTGTGCCAAAGATCCTTTTGGTTACGGATCTCGTTCCTGCACCACAAGATGCAAGATGAAACCATGGAAAATAAAATTTTCTCCAAAACAATTTCAAAACAGCTTATGAAGTTACATACCTATCAATAATAGTGTCGACAGCGTGATTATCATCATGGATAATCTCCAAGATGAACATGCCTCTCTCTTGGAGATTCTCAATTCCTTTCTAAACCGCGGCCGTCTCTATTCTCCAAGAGCTTTCAGCTTCCACCCGCGTCATCCTGACCATCTCAATAACTTGATTGTTGGCTGCATTGATGAATGAAACTGTCCCATGATATCCATTGCGAGATGAATCTCATCGACAATCGACGTATAAGATCAAAGGCTCTAGTGTGTACAATATTACAAAAAACACTTATAAGAATCTTGACAATAATAAAAAATACACATAAATATCAAATATCTTATGTACATAAAAATGGATATATGACTAAATCTATAAATGATAAGATAAGTATTTACCTCCAAATAATATTGCATGCATCGCCGTCTTGTGTTATTCCCATTGTGATAATGCAGCACTGCACCACCCGAGAGGACGTCCAACTCCACCTTGAAAATCATACCAATGTCTCTCCGTGAGGACATGAAGTCGCATGACCTCTAGCATACTCGCAATTGAGGTATAACTAAGACCTGCACATAATGCAGCGTGGTACATCTGCCCTATCACATCTGGCGATCCTCTCTCTCTTTCTCCATCCCTCCTGTCACAAAAACCAGCATATGGCCTGCATCGCATCCGAACTTCAACTGCCAAACCTGATGCAACTCTGTATTAACTGATGCGGTGCAATACAATACGCAATCTGATCGTGGACATTTCACACGAAATACATCACAGAACTCCATGATCTTTCCTCGGCCTCATAACCCATATTCGACCTACATGCTTGTGAGGGACTCATCCTCCGTCTCGACGTGAGGCTCCTCCTCCAACTCATCAGTACACACTCTTGTGGGCTCAACCTGACTATCGAGGACAGTAGTCTGACTATCACTCACATGGTCTAGTGACTCTTGTTCAACTATGGACTCATCAGGCACATGCTCAGGGGCTGCTATACGTTGTGCACGAGCAGCCACTAAGACATCTATACGTCTTGCTGAACCATCCAGCAACCATCTCAAGACAACGGCATGTGTCGTTTGCAGTCCCAGTGCATGACGTAAACGTGAGTAAGTGTCTAAAACATCCTCTGGAATCCGAATAACTTGAACGTTATTCGGATGTCTCTCCCCATGGTAGTTGATTTGATCAGAAAGAAATTGACCCCAACGTCGATCCGCCATATAGTCAAAATAGTGATATGAGATACAAGTATGCACTGTTTACGAGTAACAACTTACTCCTATACGTCGTGCCAACAAGTCCAACTTCAATTTTGAAAAAAATCAATAACAAAATTTATATCATTTGAAACTCTGGAATAAGAACAAAATGCACAATATCTAGTAGGCTCAACAATAAAATTTAAACTGAGTATAATCAACAAAGCTTCTGAAATTCAAATAAGAGACGCCACTAGCAAGTTTAGGAATAATTATTCATAAAATAAAGTAATATTCAAAACTAACATGACTAAACAGCTCTGCAGCTCATAAATCTGTACCTAAACAAATCTATAAACATAAAAAATCCTATAATTCTATAGGTCTCAGTAACATCACCTTGTAAAATAACATGAGAGTATGATGACGCATCAACACTTTCAAATGACACACTTTGATTCAAAGTGAAAATGAATAAACTCCAGAGCAACAGGCTAACTCTTCAAGCCTCTCCCACCTCGATCCAGTTTACAATGTAAAATTTACAATGTAAAATAACATGAGAGTATGATGACACATCAACACCTTCAAATGACACACTTGATTCAAAGTGAAAATGAATAAACTCCAGAGCAAGAGGTTAACTCCCCAAGCCTCTCCCACCTCACGTCCATCCAGTTTACAGTCGAAGCTAAGAATATAATGACTTCCTCCCCCTTCCTGCAAGGAGCACATCCCGTTTCAAACTGCCCAAGCATTTTCAGGACAACTGCCCAAAGATTTGAGGAATTACTGCTCATGGATACTAGGACAACTGCCCAAGTCCAAAGGTTTTCAAATTCGAATTTTTTCACAGTGGCTGCAGATATCACGTGAGAAGGTTGTTTTGTGTCAGTGGGTACTGCATACGTATTTCTGAGTCCTATACAATGATTTTTTTACAGAAATGTAGAGCATCCTTTGCCGATTCTATCGCTATACAGCATGGCTGGAACTGACAACTGTAGAGTGCATTATCACTCCCTGAATTCTGCTCTGGGTAACCCAGAGACTCCATTTCCACGAAACACGATCCGCGGAAATGAAGCTCTGGGTTACCCAGAGCCTTGATACGGGTAGTGGGGGTTTAAGTTCTTGGTAGACTCCTTTTTATACATTCTGCTCCACTCCTTTAGACGTATTATATATATACTCATATGTATATGGATCTATTAACCTACCGGCTCTCAGGCACCGCTTAAATTTATGTATATTCATCTCCTCCATCGGAAGATGGAGGAGGTAAATTTACATGCATTTAATTTAGTACCTAACCTTTCCGGCAGGAAGGGTTTAACTCTGCGTGAGTTAACTGTATTCATGAGTATAGCTGACCGCATTTGTATCTTCTGAAGCGCGGAAGGCGAGCCAAGATTTATGGTTTATCTCCTGCACGCTTCGTGTTTCCGGGCATGGACTAACAGATAACTTTTATAGAATATTTTAATTATTTATACTTACTTAATATATATTTTTATTTAATATATATATAGATTCTTGATAACATTAAGCAAACAAAAAATTACAGAGTTCATCCAGCATGGATATCAGATTAAGCGTCTTCTCCAGAACCCTAACGGTTACACCGATAAAAATTCAAACCGGCCACACAGCCTATCCGCTGCACGTATTTTAAGGTCCGTTTTTGTCGACTTTCATCTTCCTCTGATTTCCCATTCTCCCGGTTTAGATGTGTATTATCTTGTTTGGAAGTCTATGATAATCTATCAATCAAGTGGATTTGGAAGATTTTAAAACCGGGAAAATTTGACTTATCGGGAATTTAAAAATAGATAATTTAATCATCTTTGATACTCAAAGGTGACCTCAGTGTGATGAATGAACGATCATTGTTGATCCATACCATAAGGTATTCTAAGGAATACCCAAACATCAGCTACTGCATATGTATAATTTTCAGTTACCATACACCGTTTATCGTAATTAGTGTGGTCTATATTAATTATGATGAAAATTTTGTAAATTATTATACTTATTTTAATTTACAAAATTTTCATCTATAGTATAGTCCATACTATAGTATGTTCCATATTAATTGTAGTGTAAACTATATAATATGGACCATACTATTAGTATTGATAATTAGTATGGACCATACTATCTTAATTACAAATAGAACTTGTTATAAAAGATAACTTTCTAGAGTGATTTAATACTATATTAAATTATTGATATAGTATAATATATTTAATCACTCACAGTCAATTACATTCGTTATATTTTAACATCTAAATCTTTCTGGAAAATATCTTCTAGTATTAAAATATATCGTGAAGTGAATCACCTATTAAACTAAATGCATACATTAAGAATCTTCTATGACGTTGATTCGGTCCCCGGGAACTAGCCTCCCCGGCCGCTCATTTTCTTAAGCAGCACATAATGTTTCTTTTAAGTTATAGTTTCAGGGAGAACTAAAATTTATTTCTATCATATTTATATGTGTTTCACTGCAAAATGCACTTGATGTTCTTCTTTGTAGTAATTATTTGTTCATTAAACACTAATTTTATCTTGCAGTACTAATTTTTGTCCGTGCCAAGTTTTACTCCATACTAAATACGATGAGCGGTGTACCACTTAGTCCAAAATCGTTTTCATCAGCTTATCTTTTCCCGTGCCTCTGCATCTTACTGCTTAATATGCGCTTTGCAAACCATATGTACACTTTCTCTTCATCTCTATAGTTATGCACCATAAGTAATTTTTATACATTCCTTGGTGTTTTTGTGCAGAAATTTAACTGACCTCAGCCCTAATAAGGAAGGAATTGACTCCACCCCACTTAACTTTGCATTACTTGACCCTAACTGGAAACAGCAGGTTTAAAAGATTTTTTCATTATATAATGAAATTACATTAACATAAATAAAAGATAATATGAGTTGATAACTATTATAAAGAAATTCTAAATTAAACTTTCGTGTAGATACATAGTTTACGACTAACATGCACTTTCTGTATTCTGATGACATAACATTCTGACCTACTGAAACCACTAAAGGGTGTGGTCAAGTAAAGCAAAGTTAAGAAGGTTGGTGTCAAGTCCGGAAACGTATTATGGGTGGTGTCAAGTAAATTTATGTGTGTTTGTGATTGAAATCGTACTCGCACTTCACTCTTGCTGCCTCAGGCTGATTTTGCTTCAGCGGTCATTTTCTTTCTAACATATATATATAGCTTCCATTGCTGCTTTGTATGGGCCCTCTGAGTTTGTGGATTTGAAGCATGTTTTGTTGTAGACAAATTGTCTAGATTGTTTTCCATGCAAGGGGTTTTGGTCCTAGAAATGAGCTGTTTGCGGTACATTATCGTTGGCATGCATATCTTTACGCTGAAAAGAAATAGAAACAGGCAGTTTTCAGCGAACACATGTTGTACTTACTACATAGTTCTGGGTTCAGGTTCACGAAGTGTATGTATCTAAAAGTATCTCATTATCTAAAGCGTAGATATATATATATTCCTTTCTCCCCTTCGTCTAAATAACTACATTTTCACTTGCAGATAGAAAACCACTTAACAGGGTAAGCTTTGTTCAATTAGTTAGTCCACTGACCACCTTACTTTCACCGTTATTCTGGGTCACTCATGACAAAGTTACAGATCACCCATTGCCATTGAACAATTGGTTATTATTCCTGAAATTTCCAACTCCCTACTTGGCCAGTGTTCTCCAATGGCCAACATTCGAGAAGAATGTTGGAATTGGCTAGTCGAAGGCCGAGTTGAAGGTCTGGTGATGGTATTTCAACAGAGGCTGGAGTTCTGTTCGAAATGTGAGTAGCAATTTTGTCCAACATAATACACATATGGAATTTGTGAGATTTATCATCCATCCATCCTTGTGTGTACCAAGTCACCATATACTAGGGTTCCTGGCAAAGCAACTGCATCTGCAGACTGTTTAATCCAAGTACAAGCATGCTATCATGCATATATGTGGCTCTGTTATCACTAATACCTGCACATTAATAGCGCTATGGATCTCTGTTGATTCTACACACGGTAACATAAAGATAATGAGACCACATTTTAAGTTTGGTTGGGTTTCCGATTTAGGTGGTTATAACCTTGAAAAATAAGACCATAATCATTGCCATGAAGAAGAGTTCAAGATGATTCGATCAGCGTATCTTAAGTCTTCGTACCTCTGTAAATCAAACGTCACATAACTTCAACAATGAAGCTTCAATCGAGTTATTGATGGTATATTTCATAGTCTTACCCCTTTAATATTAAGCATCCACTGAGTGGATGCTTTGATATTGTCAAAGTTGTGTCACGTTACTGACCTTGGAGTTTGTAGAGGGCTCAGAAGTTACAGTGGATTCGGGCATGACATGACGAATGGATACAATGTTATCACTTGTATCAAATAGATGGATGATTGTGGGAGAATAGAAGGCTGAATGAATTACAATTGGTCCTGTTTGCCTTACCCAAGTCGAAGAATCAGTCAGACAAAATAGCTCGTCGATGTACTAGTTGATAATACGTGAATAACAATAAGCTTTGAGTTTGGGCAGAATTCTCAAGGTTGATAGAATCCAGAGATGAGATTTCGTCCTCCGTAGTGAACTCGGTCGAACATCCTTCGAGAGTTTAGTCAGGACTAAGGAGAGACCAAGAGTTCACATCACATACAGTATGTCACCTTTCATCCACAGAAAAGAAATCGGCAGATCATTCACCTTTGCTGACATCTACTGGAAACGCTCGGGTTTGGATAAAACTGTTATTCATAAGCGCACTGAGATTGTCACGCAGATCTCCGTAAACAATGAACAAACGTCTGAACCTGCGCGCACAAGAGATGGTCGTCCACTGCTTGACTTTCTCCGCCCCAACAGTTCGTTCTGGTGTTCGTTGCTTCTGCATGTCTCCGTACAAATGAAGGTAACTTCGTCATGAAACCAGAAGCTCGACCGACCGATCGCGTTAGCTTGTTATCACGCGCATTCGCGGGCGCAACCTCAGAGTGTACGCGGGTGAATACCTCCTGTCGTCGCAAATTCACTTACGAATGGCTTATCCTCCTGCTTTCGTCCTCTTGCCATGCAATTGGTCGGTCCTCTTCGCAGGGAATGCCGATTGCAGGAGTACTGGATTCATTCCAGTGTATTCTCGGACGTTTCGCGCAAGTTGGGGTAAAAGGGCAAATGCACGTTCCTTTGCAAATGCGTATTTGAAAGCCCCACCTCCTTCCTCACAGCCAACACAAAGGGCTAACATCTTCAGTTTTCAGTACCAGCTCCTGAATCACAAAGTGCCGAGAAACCTAGCAGCGGATAGTGGTGACCTGCAGTCAAGATGTTGCTGAAAGCGAGTGTATTCAAGCTCTCAAGTAATAATCCGTGGAGAATCGTTCCTTTCCCACCAGTGGGGTAAATCGGGAGACGTTGAGTCTTGGCCGCCTGTATGTCTGTCTGTCGGTAGGCCTCACTAACAGGAACACGATGGAAGTCGCTACACTGACGCACCCTCTGCTGGCAGTTCCGGAAGAATCTCACTCGACGACGCATTCGTGTAGCTAAGGATTCTAAGTTCGCGTAGCACGACTATCCCACAATTCAACCCCACCCAGGCTTTCTACTTCCCTCGCTCGCTCGATAAATTTGAGCCAGTTTGATACTTGTACTCCCAGCGTGCCACGAGCCAACCGCAGCACACTTCGTGCAAAAGCTGCCATATGCAATCGCTGACTTACGGACGGAAAGGAAGAAGGAGCGAGGAGAAGCGAGAGGCTGGACGTTGGAGGTCAGAGATAAGCAGCCGTGCCTATCTTGACTATCTTTGACATGTCAAAGTTGATGCAAGAACGAAGGGAGCGAATCCCAGTGAGTTGTGTGACGCCAGTAGCGGTCGGTCCGACAAAGATGCCCATTATCCTGAACATGTGCTTTTCCCCGTAATGAATGAGTACGACGGTAGTAACAAGTACGAGAGAAAAAAAAGGGAGAGCAAAAAAGTGCACAATGCTACAAGAGAATCCTTGGACTGAACAAGAGCTTAGGGCTTACCGAGAGTTTAGAGGGAACTAGGGCGACGACGAACTGGCCTTGTGGTCCTTCTCTAAATGGTTACACATCATATCAGTCAGTCAGTCCGTCCGTCGGGCAGTCGGTCAGCACGATGAAGGAATCACTCGGTGGGATTCGACAGAGTTTGAGAAAAGATGAGAGGTTCGTAATTCCCCAGAACCCAATGGAATTTGAAATCAAGGTATGTTTAGAAAATCCAGATAAAGGAAGGAAGTTCCTGCTTTTGGTTAATTAATAAGATTTATCGCCTTTATACTGAAAGGCTTTGAATCGACGAAATCGGAAAAGTTAGTACTGTATTTGAAAGTGCATCCTCTGACGAATGGGAAGGGGCGGGGGAGTAATGATTTTCGTAAACTGTTTTGAGTGGATCAACTCAAAAGGTCTGATTGCAGTTGTAGTCGAGAGAGAGAGAGAGAGGTCATGTCATTTGTTAGTATTCACACATGCACGCTTGTCGACGTTCATCAAGGACGGACGTATTAATTCTGATCGCGAGCCCCTCTCTCTCTCTCGCACTACTTATGCCTAGATTCAGTTCTTGTTCCTCATTTCTTCCCATTTTGATGTATGCGCTTCCTGGATCTCGAACCAATATTGTGAAGGTGGCAACCATATTGTGATTCTGGATTTACGAAGATGATCTGAGTGGTGGTTCGAAAATCCAAACTCCATCAAACATCCTAGTCAAAGTACACTTATCATCCATGAAAATTGCATAATTCCACCTTTAGAGCTTGAGCCGTTTCTTTGGCAATCAGAAACTGCAAGGTTTCTTCCTTTTTCTTTCTTCCTCCCTTTTCCTTGGCAGGAAGATTGCATCTGCCGTTAATCCCCTGCAAGCTTCTGATCAGAAAGAAGAGTTGCAATGCTTGTGATGATGTATGTTGGAGGTAGTCGGTGGGTGTGTTAAGATCGTCAGCAAGCGGTTCGGTTATAGTTTAGTGCTCACGGTGGAAAATTCAAGTTTGTTTCTTGAAGAGCCTGTGAGATTGACTGATGGGAGGTAGCTCTGAGAGAGTGCGAACCCTATCACTGGATCCCGTGTGCGCATCATTGATTTCATAAAAGAAGTGGGTGGGATGCTGCAGCACGCCAACGGTCCTCAAAATCCTTATGGCTGCTTGCTCAACCTCATTACATACGTTCTGCGATCGTCACGTTTCTGGATCTTCAAGTTGGAAATCACTTCCAGGAGGCCAAACCAAGTGATCAAGATGGAAACCATACATGAATTCCTGCAAGGTTAGAAAAATCCCGTTTCAGTTTGTCCCCGTTTTCAGCATGGCACTAAACGAAGCTTTCGTGAATTCGCTGTTGTCAAGAGAATAATAGCTTAAGATCCCAGTTTTATTGCTCCATTTGCAGTGGCCGGGCACTAAGCAAGAACCAGGTTTCAGTGAGTTGCAATCCTTCAGAAGTTTATTTACTTCTTACATAACAAACGTGAATAGTAGTGTTGTTTGAGGAAAAAATTGGACTTTGCTGAGCTGAACTTTCCTTCCCTACTCACGGTCGATTTCAATCGAATCCACCTACTGTTTGAAATCTTTAGCACCGACTTGGCAGCATGCGACCTTCCGTTGTTGTCATTCTGCGTGTGTGTGTATGATCTTCCTTACACTTGTACGTTTCTCAAACTGCTGTTTGTGCATACTTGCGACTCGTTGCGGGATTGGATTTGTGTCGTTGTTATCGAACGTTTCCCTCGAGCTTCAAAAATTGCGTCCAGTATTCATGAGTTGGAATCTTACCAAAGCCGTTGATACATTCGTGCTTGCAGATAGAATCTTCGTTCGATGCAATGCACTCACGGGATTTGGCCACAACGGGAGAACTCGATAACAGTGGTAGACCCGAGCATCCGGATTTTGCAACTTCCTGAGGTGAGTTGTTCAACTTGGGTCGACTTCTATACTACGGCAGTTTGTAGAAAGTTTTGCAGCACTCTCTGCTCTCAGACGAAGACAGACATATCGATCGTAGCAGATTTCTTTGCACTTTAGTAAGCCCGTACTTGAATCTTGAACCCGGAGAATCACGTTACCTTGCAGCTCTCTTCTTCTCTAGCCATGGTTGCAAGAAGGAACTGCCTAGACTACGGACATTATCGACCCGTATGAAATGAGCTGCATAATCAACCACACGGACCGTAGCGACCAGTATCTTCAACCCGGTTTCATCAGTTTGTTTCGGGAGTTGAGAACTCAATGAATACATGACCCCAATGAATACAAGACCCCATGACCCCAAACGAATCAGAAAATCAGTATGATCGACAACCAGTATCGAATTTACTCTCACCACAACGATATCCTAACTCTGAATTCATCAGTAGAATGGTCTCTCCGGGAGTTTCGTAGTGACCATGTTCGTTGATCGAATCCACTATCGGCGTTCACCTCTTCAAGTGAATGATACTTACTAATGCATTCGATAAAATGTCCGGGCCGTGGTCGTTTGACCTCTTTCTCTTCTACGAACAGTTGAGGGCCAGGAAGTCAAGTATTACCATTAGTCGAAAGAACAGTGCCTTGGAATAGACTGGCGACATGATTCATGCTTGTTAAGAGCGCAGTAGATGCTGGTGTTAAAGCAAAAAGCTGTCACATGACCGAAGAACCCTGAGGATATGAAGCTTAACAGTCCCACACAGTAGTCTTATACTTTCTAAACAGTCACTGGTTTTTCAGTCTTTTTAGCCTTCTGAGAAACATTCCGTTGTCCAAGCTATGGACGGGAGTCATGTCAGGAGTATTTACGAAACTTGATTCTCCATTGAATTGCTGAAAATTCAAAGACAGTCAATTCTTCGATTCTCTTCATTCTGTTTCCATCCTTGCTGCCAGGAGCAGGTTTAGGTTACCAAGAACCCCGTCGAACCTTGTGTTTGATTAGAACAAGGCTGACTTGTAGAAAGCTTACGCACACAGAGGAGAGTTGATGTGAGTGCCTACTCTGCGAGTCCTCCTATAAGGTAAGAGTAGGGTTCCCGTTCTTCGAGTTTAGATGTCTGCTTTCTTCATATAAGATGAAGGAGTGGCTGTTTTGTTCTTAGCTTGAAAGAGGTTCCCAGTGGCCTGCTTTCGGTAGGTTGCTCGGTTTAACTAAAAGTGTACTGGCTCGTGAAAATTTGTGAGCCTTTTCTGTGAGTTTGGTCATCACCACAATGCCCCTGTCCGCAGAAGATAATCACAGGATTCCGATGGTACTCGTTGGTGGCGTTTGAGGAAACATCAACGCATCTAGCGTGTGACGTCTTTGGAAGTTATGGCCAAGACAAAGCGTCGACAATTGGCTGCACTTGCGGCGAAGGTTGATGGCAAGGGTTTTACTGGCACTGAGGAGAGGATTGCGTCATGCCAAGAGGCAGGTCCATCAGGGACTGAGTCACACAAGAATGATCCCTTGGTTGAAATTCGAACCCAGCGCGTCATAATCAAGATACCTCCTTTGCCCCTGAAGCCTGCCGCCATAACTTCGAATCCTGTTAGAAGGCGCAAAAGAAAGGCTTCATCGACAGCGGAATTGAGTTCAAAGCCTCTTCCAGCAGACGGTGCAAAGAGGAACAAACGAAAGGCTCGAGTGGACACGGAGCTAAAATGTGAGAACGTGCCTGCAGATGAGGAGAAGATTAGCAAACGGAGAGCCACCATGAACTCGAAACTTGTTGCCAAGCAAGTTCCAGACGGCGATGCGAGGATAAGGAGAAGAAGGGCCTCATCCAAGTCCAAGCTGAACAGTAAGCATGTTCCAGCAGATGAGGCAAAATTAAGCAGAAAGGAAGGTCCATCCGAGACAGATTCCAAGCAGATTCCAGCAGACGAGGCGAAGATCAGCAAGGTTATCTTGAAGTTAGGAAAATGGAGAAGGGAGAAGATGATTGGGGAACTGAGGTCTCCAGTAGCACAAGTACCCTCAGTAGGTAGACAATCTAGAACAAAAGTGACCTCGCTACCACCTTCAAGAAAGAGATTGAAGGTGCAACGAGTGATGATAAAATCTCCAGTAGAAACCAACATCGAGGAAGTGGCAAGCAGAGCTCAGGATCACACTTCAGCAGAAAATGGAGCCACTGCTCCTCTCGTTGCGTTAGAAGCATGTTCTGGGGAGCCTGTTCTTAGTTCCACCAACGGACCGCTAGAAGTTGCAAGCACCTGCAATCTAGATAGTATCATAAATCGAGCTTCTTCGCCAATCAACACGTTCAGGAGAAAGCGAGGTTCTGTTGCCAAAGCGATTGTTCAAGCCCCAGCCACTTGCAAGAATGCAGAACGAGAGGAGAAATCAAGAACGGAAACCTTGGCAAACGGAGTTGATGGTGTTCCAGAGTCACGAAACATGCCAACGAATAAGAATGTTACTCCTCATCCCGAGGTCATAGGTAATACTCCGTCAGATGATATTTCGACGGTAAGAAACACCAAAGATGGGGCAACATCAAGTAGAGCACAAGCTGAACCTCACATTGCTGGATCTACAAGAACAGGTTCGCAACAAAACTTGCAGCTCCCTCAAATGGAACCTCTTAACACTGCTTACCATCAAGATCAGAATATCAGACCCATGCAGCAGACTTATCCATCAGGTGCGACAGAGGAGGACTGTAAACCACTCTGGCAGATGGAACAGCTTCAACTAACCCTTCCTTTCACTCCTGGGGAGAATGGAGTATTTCTAGTCATCAAAAAGGAAGAAGGGATAGATATTGATCAGTCTGCCGAATGTTCTGCAGGGAAAGATGTCATTCTTAGAGGAGCAGAACTTATTAAACAGAACAATCAGTTGGCTATCATCAACAAACGCCTAGATGCAGCAGGAGGGCTTAGGAAGTGGCTCTTGGACAAGGGTTTGGGACAGTTTGTGCCCATCTTCGATGACAACAAGGTTGATAGCTTGACTCTGTTACAGATAACTATGAGAGGGCTGAAGGAGATGGGAATGATTCCAGTTGGACCTCGTCGAAAGTTGATGCATGCTCTTAGTTGCTTGACTGGCGGCTCTTCGTTGACTTCCCTCGGAGGGTTGGTTGTGAGATAGATGAAACTCTTCTTGAGCCAGTTCTGGTCCTGACTTGTCTTGGACAAAAGTATCATCGGCCTAGATTGAACGGCTGTCCTAGTTGCCAATTTGTTTATGTTCCAGTTACACAAACTTGAGTGCAGAGAGGACACTATCCACACTCTTACAGTTTCAAGTCAGGTTGTAAGGGATCAGAGCAATATTCTCGTAGAAGTAGAACCATTGAAGAGCAGGTTCCAGCCAGAGCGTCCATGAGAAAGTAGAAAGTAGAAATTTCTTTGATGCTCTGCACCAAGTTTTGATGAGTCGCAGTCTCACCAAGATGAGTGGGATCAGTACATTCGTAGGGTTTAGGATCATACATGCAGTTTGCAAGGTGTTTAGATATTATTAGCAGTTTTAAATTTTTTTTCTTTATCCTCTTATTTCACTTATAGATTCACCATAGTCGTTTCAGCTCGCTGTTTCACTTACTCATTTAAGACCTGCGAGTTGCTAGCATTAATACGATCTATTCATCTATATGCCATCTGTTCAGTTCAGTTCTGATCTGGATATGCCCCGACTGTAAGCGTATGCAAATACAAGCTAACAGCCAGACGATCTGTCTGTCTTCTGTGCTTCTCCTACATGTTATGAAAGGCTTACTTTCTAACTTCCATCATCGTGTCTGGGCAGAAAGAACCTGTTAAACATTTGCATATGGTTACTTCATGTGTATCAAGACGTGACAATTTCTGGCCGTGTAATTAGCTTTTTCTGGTTTATGAAGTCTCGATCCTTTCGGTCTAGTGTCATCGTTTGATACGACTAGTGAAACTGTAGGCTGGGATTGAAAAGTCCTGTAGAGGACTCCGGTACGCACGCAGTTTCGTGGTTTCGTGGTATGCTTCGATCCATGAGAATAGCAGTTCGATGCAAGAACTACCCTCACACACTTGAGGTAGTTCGAAATGCTTTCTGTGACAGCATATTCATTTTGTCCATCCATCGTCACCACAGCTGAAGCTACGTGATATTCGAGTCACCTTAGCAGCCAGATTGACCCTCTGAACGGCTTGGACTAAAAGTTTTAAGCAACACAAACACAAAGAGTTTCGGATGTCTGAGAACAAAATATTAACCTATAGTACTTAGGAGTATTTACCACTGAATAGGGTTTCTGGTTCCACTTGCAAAGGTATACACATTTGGATTATCCTACTCTCTTAGTTTCTTTGACATGCGGATGCTGTAAGTGCTATGAATATTCTGTTCGACTGCTTTTGAAGAGTAACCTTGTCCAGCAGAGTCTCATGGTGGTTCTGAAGTACAATGGAGCTCTCATTCTGCAACTGAAGTTGCGAGTTCATAGCCCAAGCTCCCAAGGTAGCAAAGTGACGGACAACTCAGGCACACCCTTCGGAACTACACGTTGTCTGAGAGTAATTATGCTACATCAGAACGCAAAACCGCTCACGCTGAATTATAACCAACCTTGAAGACATAGACTGCACGAACACTGTTAAGTGGACTCCAAAGGTATACTGCACGATTCTAAATTTGTCAAATTTGCAAGTTGATGAGAAATCTCACATAAAAGTATATCTTTACCTCAAGCAACAATAAAATCAGCTCAAAGACATCGTGAAAGTGGATTCAAAAGTAGCAATATTCATCTACAACTTTCTAACTTCGTTCGAAGCAAGCCATGCATAAAACCAAAGTGGGTACACAATACAACGAACACTAAAGGGTAGAAACATAACTGGATGCTAGCTATTATTTCTTCCGAACATTATTACGCTTCCTAAACGTTCTTCAGTACACATACACTGAGCTTCTCCTTGTAGAAGAGCTAAGAGTTACCATCTCTATGCTATGCTTACCCCTTTGTTACCTATCTCTCCGAACCGTGGCTTTCTGTTGACCGGTGCGTATCAACCTACCGTAAGATAGAATGTGGCCATTTCGACTCCTCAGACCTCCTCAAATAAAGGAGAGGACGAGTCTCTGCTTTTGGCACAAAAGTTGTGGTAGTTTTCTCAAGAACGACCCGTATGTCCTAATAAATATGCATGCAAAGGGCCCCGGCCCACGTAGCCCGGGAAGAGGACAAGCGCAGAGCGAGGCAGAAAATACACAAATGAGATTTGCTGGCCGGGTCGATTTGGGAGGGGGGCATTCGAAAGTTTAAAAATCTCTTTGTACCATTCCGGTGTAGTGCCTTTAGTGTCTTTTTTAGTTTCTGTTAAGTTTTTATATATATATATCTATTATATGGACCATCTATACTAATTAGAATTAAAGTTAACATTTTTATGTAAATGTTAAATGACATGTCAACCGAGAATCACACCTTCATCCAGATATAATCCATAAGCAAAGTATAGAGAAACGTGCCTTCAAAACTACAAGACCAGGAGTATGCGTACTAAAAAATCATTGATTCTCAGTGACATTAATTTATTATCTAACCCTTCTCGCAGGAAGGCTATGTAATAAATTAATGGACATGCCACCTTCTCTATCTGAAGATGGAGAGAGTGAATATGCATCTCAAGCATACACATATCCAGGGGCTCAAAACAGACAAGTACGGAAGGCAGAGAAAAAAGAATTTGGTTTGCTGATAAGAGGCATGGGGTGAGCAGTTAGGTAGACGGAGCGTCTGTTATATGAAATATTTGATGAGAGATAGTCTTTCACTTTATCTTGCTCATCAGCATTTTGCCTGCGGGGTTATGAAAAAAAATTCAAAGTATTTCTCGAGAATTTCATGAGTCCAGAATGTACGATCCACAAGGATGACATTATTGACATGGTGTTTGAACAAGAGAAATGCATGCATTGGGCTGTTTACTCTCAGAGCTCTCGCTCCTGCTCGGACTGTCCACTACCAAGTTACATGCATATCAGAATTGGTGGAAATAACCTGCAAACATGTAGTTCAGAGTGTGCTCCAAGAGAGATAAGAACCCTCTTCTTGTCCAGTAAAAAATAAAATATTTTCATAAATTTATCATCTAACTTTTCTGATGAGAAGGGTTAGGAGATAAATTAAACTACCTTGTATATTCCGTTCCATCAAAAGATGAAGGAGGTGAATATGCATGCTCGATGAATATCCACGTATATTGGAAGTAAGTCACGTGATATATCAGTTTGCAGTGATTTACTTGACCACACCCCTAATATGTTTACTCGACTTGACTCATTCTTCTTATTATTAAATTACCTGATAACACTATTCAACTCTTCCTCTTATAAGGATTTAAGTTTAAAATTAATTTAAAATAGTTTTTTTATTTGTTGGGGGGAACTGTTTTATATATGTGTGGGAGCGTTATCGAAGATTAACTTTATGAGTTTATGTGTTTTTTCCTATCAAAGTGTCAATCGAGCAAGAAGAGCACGAAAGGCCTCTAATCGGTATTTATATACTTAGTATTTTAATCCAACTGTCATTCAAGCAAGAGAACATTTTTAATTAGCAATCTGTCAAACTGAAGTCAATATTAGAAATATAACATTATGTCAAACACAACGAAATGTTCCGATAAACCCCAAGTCTCCGAGAAAAATAAACTATGGGATCTTTTCTTCTCATGTGCGTTGTTGTTTTTCCTTTAGCGCTCTGCTGAACACAACAAAATTTGGTGCGTTTAATAAACCTGAACGTCCAAATAAACCTCATTGTCTGGGCACATTCATTGTTCTTTTTCCTGAACTAGTAACATAAGTGCTACAATCAGTTCTATAGGTGAATTCTCATCTTCATTCTACATTTCTTGGTTCAAAAAGGAGAGTTGGGATGCTTATTATTTTCTCATTGTAAAAGAGTAAACTGAATCGCTACTACGGTAGTTGAGCTATTGCGTTTAAAGTGAGCTTTCCAACTAAATGCTAAAATATTTTTCCTAATTTCCTATCTTAATTACAGCAAAGTGATATTCATGTTTACTCTTCGAATACACATTAAAATAATGAAGAGCTCATAAGTGAGAAATAATAAGCGTCTTTTGGTCTTCAACATCTCTTCAGCCACTAATCTAAATTGACGTAATATTGTTTTGTAAACATTCTTCCTTTCTTCATAAAAGCGATATCATGTCTACTGGTAATGTTAAAAATTCACATTAAAATCATGAAGATCAAATGAGTCGATAATTTCGATGGACAGAATTTCTCTCGGGTTTAACAAGTTACCGGCTTCAAACATTGTCATCTTAAAATTAAATGACAACAAAGAGAGAAATCTACATTTAGTTGCACGAAGGATGGGGATAAGATAGAGATAAATCAAGAAAGAGGAAAAACATTCAAGATGATTTCGACATAAAAGACGACAGAGTACTTATATATTGTATAAATAATACTTAATATTGTATATGGTTAAAAGTCTCTTCTAAAAACAGCGTTTCAGTTTTTATGTATATATTTATAATATTTTCGTTTTTTGAAAATATTGTTATATGCAATGACAGGTTATTGGTTATTATAATTACCTGTAGAACGAGTATTGTGGATTACTTTCATATTACTTTTGACAAGTTATCATATTTGAAACGATCAGTTTTGTCAGGCCTGACTGTAATATTCTGGTGGTCTTCGAAATCTCTTCAGCTAAAGGTATATCCAGATCGAGGTAGAATATTGTTTACTAGATAATTTTTAATCTTTGCTGGAACTATATTATTTTAATTACTATTCTTTAAACACAAGTTTAGTTTATGAAAAGTTCCTATTTAAGCAGGGAGTGAGAACAATTTAATATTATTAACACAACCGGAAGGAGAAGAGGGAGCTCGCCAGCACACGCCATCACGCACCGACAGCTCACCACGCAAGGAGGCTGACCGGTAGAGAAGCAGACCAACCAAGCAGCAAGTCTTAGTTAGGGGTTCTCAGTTATCACCTTGTTACATTACCCAACGGGATTAGGTTTTGGATCTGTAGTGAGATCACCGGAGGAAGTTACAAAAATGGTGTTCATATTGTCAGAGCAGACTCTATAGTGAGCAGTTATGGATATCGGAGGAAGTTAGAGATCTTTTCAAATATATCATTACTATGTGATTATTTTATTATAAAAAACTAATTACATGATAAAACTAATCATTCATATCAATATATTACATTCTTCTAATTCTATGATCGTTGATAAAACACATTCGAATTAATAAATTTAGAGTTTTTTTATTTATAATTTTCATCAAAACTGGACACGTAGAATGGATTGCTCTTCTTGACTTTTCTTATAGATAGTTTTCTAAAATATGAATTTTGATCAATAGTTCAAAATTTAAATTTCTAGAAAATATGAAATATCACTATGAAATGTTAAATGTGTTCTCTGATCCTGCAGTTCGTCATCCTATATACATACATATGTATATACAAATAACATAGAGTTTAGAAAACATTAACCAAAGGTTTTGTTATCTTGAAGTTCGTATAGTAACTCTATTTACATATAAATCATTACATATAAAATAAAAACCATGTAGTATATGCAGAAACCGAACAAGTAACTGAAGTGCAGAACCAGTTCCGCACTTCAGTCTAGTTTTGGTGGTTACTCATTTCAAATCTGCACTTTCATAGTTATGTTTAAATAAAGTGGTTTAATGCTTTACTAGTTTAAATTTCTTTGATATTAATTTTGCTGTTTAGTCGGTTCCACACTTCAGTAATGGGTTATGCGCTTAAGTTATATATATATATATATATATATATATAAGTTTGTCCTAAAAAATTTTATTACATGGTTTTGTTATAAACCTCTTAAGTTTTAGCTATTTGTTGAAACAAAGAAAGTAAACGTATAATAATCAAGACCGCACTTCAGTCTAGTTTGGTGATTCCTAATTTCAAATCCGCAGTTTCACAGTTATATTTAAATGAAGTTGTTTAATGTTTTACTAATTTAAATTTCTTTGGTATTAATTTTACTGTTTAGTTGGTTCCGCACTTCAATAATGCTTTATGCGCTAAGGTTATATATATAATTTTATCTTAAAAAAATTTATTACGTGGTTTTGTTATAAACATCTTAAGTTTGAGCTATTTTTTGAAACAAAGAAGTAGAAGTATAATAATCAAGATGTGAGTACTTCAAAATAAAATTAAAAAATGGAAAACCTCGCATGCTAGAACCACTACGGGGACAATGATATGACCATTGTGAGCTAAAAACAGTAATTTAAAATTTATAAAACGAACGTATTAAAATATAGTCAAAATGAATGCAGACATTCACCGCTCCGAACATTCGTATGAGTTTGAGTTGAACTGAAATAAAAGAACTGGGAAGCATGGTAACTCGACAAGTACCCCGCTTTGTCTTCCTCCGTATCCGTCCAAGGACTTACTACCGTGGATATTTACCCATGTACACTTCAGTGTACTTAAACGTCTTCCGGCAAGAACGGAGACGTTATTCTACAGTTACTGCTGCGGACTTAGGGTCTCTTCCGACTAGGTCCTTAGTGTGCTTATCAGACACTGTCAGATTGATTCAGTAATAAGAATTGTCTTCCGATTGTGTGATAATAGTATATTCGTCAGCATATAGCATCTCCAGGGTTTTTGACTGTAGTACCTCAGAGCTAGCATTTCTGTGTATTTTGCTTACACAAACTCTCTCAAGCGGACGTGTGGATACTCAAGTGAAACTGACACGAATCGACTATCATGGCACTTGAGATTACTCTTTAATTTGAAAATCACGAAGTATATGATGAGAAGACGATAACTATAGCGACTGCAGTAGTTACCAGAAGCTGCAGGACTGGCAGCTGTACCCTTCAGGTCCGGCAGGACTCATTAGGCGCGTTAAAGGGTGTAGTCGGAAGAGACCCTTATACCCCCAAGAGCGCAGCAGCCCGCCCTTCACTTATGGATTTTCTCCAGACGAGTTTGCTCTTCCCGAGACTGAATTAACATATAATATTTATAAATTAATTTAATTTTTTATAATCTTAGAAAAATAAATTTTTATAACACGTACACGTTAAGAGAGACCTAAATTCACTGTACAAGGCCGTGGGGAAGGATATTATTTACTACCTGTGACCCGCTATTGAGCCATAACGGAAGCGCCACCAGAGCGGAGCTTAATCAGCCGAAGGGCGGGACTGCATGTAATAGTGGAGCCCCTAATCTCGATGTCTAGGGAACGAGAAATTTGCCCATTTCTTGAATACCGAGTGGAAGGAAATAATGAAAAGTTTTGCAGATTGGGAAAATGCTGTTTTCATCTTCAAAATATCTTCCGCCACTAATATATCTAAATTGTTCATTCAAGAACCTTTCATATTTGCGTGTCGCCGCACTTTGCAAGATGAATGCAGTCCGTAGTCCATAGGGTGCTAAAGTTGCATTCACATTTCGCATGTGCGGCTGGCCTCCATGGACAGCACAGCAGATGCAGTCGTCGTTGCAGTTTGCAGTCTTACAGTTTCTGTCGCATCCCAAACGACTGAGTAGCTGCATTAGAGGGTTTCAAACATCAGCCATAAAGGGTTACAACTGGGGCCACAAGACTTTTTATGATAGCGCCGTAAACTTATCGACCACCAATAAAATCCTGTAAAAACATGATGTTACTGCGGTCAAACACAGTCTTTGGTTGTAAGTCTTTATTTTACATTTATTGTTAGAATATTTTTGTTTTGACTTTTGTGTACGGGTTGTACGTCATCTTAGTCTGGCATTATAGATGTAGAGTATGCATATTCACTCTCCTCCAAGTTCGGGAGAAGGGACATTTTATTTGTTTCCTAACTCTTCCTCTTGGAAGGGTTAGGTTATAAAATGTCTAAATTAAAGATATTTTTACTCTGTGTAAAACCGAGGTTTGTACTAGGAAATGTAGCAATTTACGTAACTTGCCGATTGGTTTTGTGACTGCAGCTGCTATGCGTAATCAAGTTAACTAAGTAAGTTAATAAATTTAGTTAAATAATATAGAAAACTTAGCACTCCCTAAGATGTGTTTTCCAATTAAAGTCAGTTTAGCATGAGTCTTGTGTTTTTCTCCATAAGTCTGCATTTTATTCCATGTTATTTTTTCACTAAATTTCTGAAGCCAGTTGTCAGCAAATTGTTCATGATAATTTTCTGGATTGTGTAAAGTTTTATCTTTCCCTTTTCCTCTACCAGAAATTCATCGAGCATGCATTTTGTTAGGCTTACGTCTGACCACCCTTTGGATATCCTTTTATTTTGAGCTCTATTATACCTAGCTATTGGTATAATTACCTAGCTATAGCAAGTAACACGAAGCTTGTGTGATAGAGGATTCTGCATTGATCTTTGATTAGATTCGGTTAACCATCGAAGCCTTTTACCAGCCGTTAATTAACCATGATGATTTCTAAAATATGATAGGGATAAGTGTAGAAACCGACGAAGCTGCAAAATCTCACGATGTGAATGTAACTTAAACCACAAGAGTGAGGATTAGAGACACTCAAACACCAAAACTGTAACACTAGCTGTGAGAGTTTCCAGTCATGTGAGCCTATTCTATGGTGGTTTTTACGGATTATGGTACATTGTTTGAGAAGTCCATGTATCTAGTAGATACGGTTACGGACACTGTAACGTTCGACCGCAGATCTCGGAACAGATTCCTTTATCTCTAACCAATGAACTGCCAAACGTGAACCTCCCTGGAGACCTGTATACTTTATTTGTGTCTCCAGATCCAGTTCGTTAAACTATCCGCTAATAAGCACAGAGGATTTAATAACTGTTGAACGGGTTTCGAATAACCAACTAGTCTTTTGTAGGTCTCTGGTCAATCTTAGGTTACTAAATACAGGTGGAACTATTCTAGACCTGGGTTGCATAAAATTTGGGCAGCGCTTCCGCTACTGGTGATCAAGTCGGAACGCCAGGACTCACAAGGAGCAACCGCCAAGACTAAGAGACCTAGTAGATGCTAGGAAGTAGGAAGGCAAAGCAATTACACCGAAATAAAGTCAACACGACACCAGATGCGTCCAACTCAGTTTTGGCACACAACTCAAGCCTACTTATCAAAATGGAGAAAGTCACGGGCTCATATACATTACATGGCATTACTTGCTGACAAGGTCACGCAGCGCTCTTGGACCGGCAATTCTTCACTACTCAGCCACTCTGCTGTGATAAATTAACTCCAGAACTAAGACTTCACCAGAGAACCTAATTTCACTCTGAACGTCCTGATTTCTGTTACTCAACATATCAGACCCCAAGTCAACGATCTAATCAACACCATATCATTCTTGTTGATCATAAGTCGGCTCTCAAGGTCTACTCTTCAAATCTGTTCTCCAAGGAGCTTAATGTGCATTCAGTTCTAGCTCCTGATTTCTGACCTCAAAGGCAATATACACTACACTGAAAAATACAGTCTCCTCCCTCACCACCAAGAGTGCTCTCTCTCTTCAAATACTGAAAACTGAGAATGGCTCATTTAGGGTTCGCAACCCTCTTTATCTGGTCTCCTTGAGTTTGCTTTGTGACCATGCAGCTGCCACTTTTTTGTTAATCACTGCCCGAATGACATCTGGTTGAAAAGCAAAAGGTGTTACAATCGTCCCAACTAACAAAACGCAGTTCTTCCACTGAACTGCGGTATCTACAATACCACATTAGGAACAACACTTCCTCAGATCCAGAGGAACAGTACCCCATCCAGGGTAAGATTAAGCCCTTTTTCATAGCTATGCTCCATTACCGAGCATTCGTTGAAGCTTTCGGGTGAGATAGAACCCTAGCTTCCAGGTGGTGAACTCGTCAGTTTTCTTTTATCCACCTCTTTACTATGATACATCACAATAGCGTCAGCCTAAACCTGATTGACATCCGACAGTCACAAGAAGTCAGTAGACCACAACTCCACCTTTAGACGAGCAGATTGGCCAGATCTACTCGGTTCCAGTGTCCTTGAAGGACCCTTTGCATGACTCTTCTGACTCGATTCAATCCACCGCTTAGCTGGAAGAAAACACTGCGGACTGTCGTCTCACAAAGTATCTACGCAGTGGTTCTTGGAACTTGTACAATGCTAGATCATCTAGGTACTCCCAAGCTTCACTTACCAATCCTGGAACTCTACCTGTCCAACGACATAGGTATTGAGTAACGGGTTCTCCAGCTCCATCTGGATTCGGTGATGCTCGATGATCTACTATCTCAATCAACTCAAGATCATCAGCTCTTGGTAATGTTTCTAACAGTGGATGCCATTTGTGATATCTTCCAGGCAACGAATCTAGTTCTTCACGAAACATTTTCAAGTTAGAAACATGAATGATGGGTGATAATGTTTCATACTAGCTGGAAAACGTAACTTATAGGTCACAGGACCTAACTTCTTCTCGACCAGGAACTGTCCTGCCCACTTTGGAAGAAGCTTTTTGGCTAAATCCACCCCTGCTGGGATTCTGAAGTTCTTGGTTCTCAACCAGACTCTCTGTCCTTCTTCGAACTGTACGTCTTGTCTACCACGATTTGCATATTTGGCATACCGTTGTTGTGCCTTCTCCATGTGCTTCTTGGCTTCTTGAAACACAGTACCCTGAACACGTATGAAAGTCTCTAGATCTGGGAGATCCTGGTTCGACCTTCCTGTGTTTTCATGCCCCTTGGTAGCTAGAGCTATAGGAGTCCAAGGTGCATGAGAACCTCGATGAACCACTTCAAATGGTTTGAACCCTGTACTCGAGTGCTTGGTGTTGTTATATGTAAACTCCACCAAGTCCAAGTGCTCGCTCCAATCACTCTGATCTCGCATGATATAGTTTCTCAACCCTTGTTCTACTATCTAGATCGTCCTTTCCGTCTGACCATCAGTTTCAGGATGATAAGAGGAACTAAACTTGAGGGTAGTTCCGAGCCTTCGAAACAAACCCTTCCAAAAATCAGCTACAAACCTCCTATCCAGATCTGAAACAATGTCTTTAGGCATCCCATGATACTTAAAAACATATCGTATAAACAGTTCAGTGGCACCTTTTGACGTCACTGCTTCCCTACAAGGGATGAGGTGAGCTTGCTTACTGAAATGATCTATAACAACTAACAGAGCATCAAAACCTCCTGATTCGGATAAACCTGTGCATAAGTCCATACTTATGCTCTCCCAAGGTCCATCAGGTATTGGCAATGGCCTCATCAACCCTGCAGGTCTCCTTCGCTCCGTTCGTTGTTGTTGACAGGTCAAGCAAGTCTGCACGTACTTGACTACATCCTCCAACATGGACGGTCAATAGAATTGCTCTTTAACTCGTTGCAACGTTCTATTCTGCCCTCCATGTCCAGCCAGTTCACAATCATGACATTCTTGCATGACTAGTGTCCTTAGAGATCCAGCTGGGACATAGACCTTGGTTTGCTTATAAAACCAAAGGCCATTGCGAAATGAGAGATTACGTACCAATGGATCTCTCTCTTGTTGGCTGGTCCAACGTTGAGCCTGAGGATCATCTGGCAATGCTTGTCTGATTCGATCCAAAAGCTCTTCACTCGTGTCTTGAGTTGTTAACGCTTGGACATGTCTGCTTAACACATCCGCTGGAATATTTTCCTTCCCCTTTTGATACCGCCATTCGATATCAAAACGTGCAAGCTCCACTTGCCACCTCTGTTGTTTGCGTGACAAACGAGGTTTACTCTGAAAGTATGTATTATCCTCACAGTCCGTTACAACAGTAACTTTGCTTGGTAACAAATAATGCTCCCAACGCTTCAGACAATGAACAACTGCGAACATCTCCTATTCATGAGCAGGCCATTTTGCCTCAGTCTCTGAGAACTTGTGACTTTCGTAAGCCACCGGATGCTTTCCTTGCATCAACACTCCTCCAATGGCCCATCGAGAAGCATCTGTGTGAACCTCAAAAGGTTCTCCCATCTTTGGAAGAGCTAGCACGGGCATCTCTGTCAGTGCTTGTTTCAACTCCTGAAATGCTTTTTCAGCTGTTGGATTCCAAACAACCTTGGAAGTCTTGCGTAATAAGCCAAACAAAGGTGCGGCTTTATGCGCAAACTGATAAACAAAGCGCCAAAAATATGTGGCTAATCCAAGAAAAGATCTGAGCTCATGAACACTCTCAGGTCTCTTCCATTCAACAATGGCTCGAATCTTAGCCCTGTTAGGATGAATACCTTGCGAATCGATCAAACATCCCAGAAACACCACACTCTCTTGTCTAAAAGAACACTTGCTCTTCTTGAGGTAGAGTTGATGTTCTTCCAGGCGCTTAAACACCATTTCAACATCTACTAGATGCTGATCCCAAGTGGATGAAAAGATGATGATATCATCTAGGTACACGATAACACTCTCATCCAAGAGATCTCTGAAGATCTCGTTCATTAGCCTGCAAAAAGTACCAGGTGCATTGGACAATCCAAACGGCAACACTGTATACTCAAACAAGCCATACCTCGTCCTTACAGCCGTCTTTTCTTCATCACCTTCTTTGATCCGGATTTGATGATATCCAGAACGAAGATCTAACTTGGTGAAGTACCTTCCTGTGGTCAACCGATCGGTGGTTTCATCCATGAGAGGAAGAGGATACTTGTTCTTGACAGTAACCTTATTAAGTGCACGGTAGTCTGCACACATGCGGATACCACCATCTTTCTTGGCCACAAACAACACCGGGGCAGCATAAGGTGATATACTGGGCCGTAAGATACCCTGAGCTACCAACTCTTTCAGCTGAGTCTTAAGCTCCGTGAGCTCATCAAACGACATGCGTCTTGATGGCACTGCAATAGGTGTAGCCCCAAGAACCAGATCAATGGCATGATCCAAGGCTCTCCTCGGAGGAAGTCCTGTTGGTAACTGATCCGGCATTATATGAGAATACCTCTCAATCAGTACTTGCATATCAGGGTGTATGGGAAGAGCAGCAACATGTTCTTCCTCATCCGTCTCCATCTTGGGTTTAGACATCACTGCAACCCAAGCTTCGTCTACCGATTTGATCTGCTTTCCAAACTGTCTGGCTGTGAAGATCTGAAATGCCACCTTGGCTCGTTGGAACCTACGAGCAGCATGGTTTGGCTCCTTTGGTCTCTCTTTGATGATCAAAGGATGTGGTTGACCCAAGCCCCATCGATCCATGACTATGACGTTCCCTTCTTGCACATCTAGCTTTGCCTTGGTCTCTTGTAACCAGGACCAGGACAAGATACCCTCCATTGTATCACCCAAGTTCATAACTAGGAATTCATGCTTCCTGGTTACCCCTCCAACAGTAGTAGGAACACTCATGAGCTTTTCTGTAACGGTTGTGCTGCCTTGCACAAACCTTACTAACAACGGGCTCATGATCTTGGTTCTAGTCACCCCTAAGGTCTTGACCAGCTTTTCATCCAAGACATTCACATCTGCTCCAGTATCTATAAGCAAACAACACCGGTAGTTTTCTATTTTTACTTCAATCCACGACAGAAAATCTCCATGTTCTACCAAATGCTCACCAGCACATACCTCTACTTCAGTAGTCGCCTCAACTGGGTCTTCAACACTGTTGTCTCTTCAGCTGTCAACCCACGAACGTTGCTCGCTGTTGAACGTTGAGGACACTCACGAGCAATATGACCGTCCCGTCCGCATCAAAAACAGATGATCGTCCTTGAAGGTGTAGCACTGCTAGCTCCACTGCTCCTAGCACCTGAAGTCGAAGCTTGGTTGGATCCTGCATTGGATGTATAAGATCCAGTAGGTCGTGTTTGAGTAGGACCACGAGAAACTCCTTGCTGTTGAGATCCACGAGGAAACCTCCTTCCCGCTGCACCAAATCTTCCACCACCACGTCCTCTACCACCTCTACTCTGAGAGGACGCTATATGTCCTTGAGGATTGCGTCAAAATCCTCTACTAGGCTCGCCACCACTTGTTCCACGCTGAAACTTGGAGGGCTGCACGGTGTAATTACGTTCCCTAGTGTTCTCTGCTGCTTCCAGAAATGCAAACAAGTCTTGCATGTCCTCGGACTTATGAAACATAACCCAGCTATCAAACACACTAGCATAGAAACCTTGCAGACCTTTCTTCAAGTGAAACAGCAAGTCGGTGCGATCCACCATGTGCAAACGAGTAACCAACTCAGAAAATCGCTGGAGATACTGTATGATACTCCCTGTCTGTCTCAGATGAATGAGTTCTAGTCGAAACTGTGTAGCTTCATCCACTGGTACCAAATGTCGTCGGAGTTCATCCTTCAGCTCCGGCCAAGTGGACATAGGAGTTGTACCGTTCAAACTCCTCATCCGTTGTTGACCTCCATACCATTCCTTAGCCTCTCCTTCCAATCTACTAACAGCATAGGTGAACCAACTGCGCTCATCGAAATTCTCCAGGTAATTCTCCATTTTAGTCATCCATAACTCAAACCTGGAAAAACTTTTCTCACCGTTGAAGGCTGATGGTGTCGCTGGTTCAGCCCACTTCACTTTCCGCTTGTGCCCTTCTTTGGCTGAGCTGCCTTCCGCAACATTCTCTTGCACCTTCTGTGATCCATCTTCATTCTTATCTGCTTGAGCAATATCAACTGCTTCTTCACCTGATAGTGCTAAATCCTTGACTTGCTCGATTTGCAGTACAGGGACCTCCGCTTCCTTCTCTTGTGTCGCTTTTGCTTGAGTTAAATCCGCCTTAAGCACCTTGTTCTCAGCTTCTACTTGCTCAAGTCGGCCTTCCAACTTTCTCAGCAATGCTTTCATCTCGTCCAACTCGGTCGACACAGCCTCCACTGTCGATGGTGTTTAGCAAAGACTCAACTTGAGCCTGCTCTGATACCAACTGTAACGTTCGACCGCAGATCTCGGAACAGTTTCCTTTATCTCTAACCAATGAACTGCCGAACGTGAACCTCCCTTGGAGACCTGTATACTTTATTTGTGTCTCCAGATCCAGTTCATTAAACTATCCGCTAATAAGCACAAAAGATTTAATAACTGTTGAACGGGTTTCGAATAACCAACTAGTCTTTTGTAGGTCTCTGGTCAATCTTAGGTTACTAAATACAGGTGGAACTATTCTAGACCTAGGTTGCATAAAATTTGAGCAGCGCTTTCGCTACTGGTGATCAAGTCAGAACGCCAAGACCCACAAGGAGCAACCGCCAAGACTAGGAGACCTAGTAGATGCTAGGAAGTAGGAAGGCAAAGCAATTACACCGAAATAAAGTCAACACGACACCAGATGCGTCCAACTCAGTTTTGGCACACAACTCAAGCCTACTTATCAGAATGGAGAAAGTCACGGGCTCATATACATTACATGGCATTACTTGCTGACAAGGTCACGCAGCGCTCTTGGACCGGCAATTCTTCACTACTCAGCCACTCTGCTGTGATAAATTAACTCCAGAACTAAGACTTCACCAGAGAACCTAATTTCACTCTGAACGTCCTGATTTCTGTTACTCAACAGATCAGACCCCAAGTCAGCGATCTAATCAACACCATATCATTCTTGTTGATCATAAGTCGGCTCTCAAGGTCTACTCTTCAAATCTGCTCTCCAAGGAGCTTGATGTGCATTCAGTTCTAGCTCCTGATTTCTGACCTCAAAGGCAATATATAGTACACTGAAAAATACAGTCTCCTCCCTCACCACTAAGAGTGCTCTCTCTCTTCAAATACTGAAAACTGAGAATGACTCATTTAGGGTTCACGACTCTCTTTATCTGGTCTCCTTGAGTTTGCCTTGTGACCATGCAGCTGCCACTTTTTGGTTAATCACTGCCCGAATGACATCTGGTTGAAAAGCAAAAGGTGTTACAACACGCTTACATCTCCTGTCATAATTGGAGATGTATATTCACCTCATGTACTTATTCACCTCATGTACTCTTCACTTCAGTGTACATGAGGTGTACATTAAATAATGTTTTAACCCTTCCCGCCGGAAGGGTTAAAACATTATTTAATGTTCTCAGTAAACGGCGCTGAATTACAATCTCTACCCCGGAGTTATACCCCCAGGAGCGCAGCAGCCAGCTCTTGACTTATGGGTTTTCTCCAGATGCGTTGGCTACTCCAGGACTGACTAACATATAACATATATAAATGATTTTGATTTTTTATTATAGCGTATTACATTATATTTTTATAACACTTACATGTTTTCTGATAAGAGAAGACTATTTTCAGTGTACAAGTACGTTGGGGATGCCTACTGGATGTACAGTCCAAAAACTCCCATGACTAATCTAAAACTCGCACTTAAGATAGATCATAAGATCGTTTACACGATAGAGAACAACATTGTACAAATTTTGGTGTGCTTGTCTCACTCATCCATTACTCCCCGTTGCAGTTTTACACAATTAAGCTATTAGAGCCATCATCTACTGCAGAGTGAACGATCACTGTGGATACAGTTCAAGATGACTCAGTTATATGCTATGGCGGTTAGTTCTGATCAGAACTTTATATATAGCTCTAATTCTTTTAATCTAAGTGATTGCTTAACAAGCATTATACTATCAACGGTTTATTCAACTAGTACGAAAAAAAAATAATTAGACCTTTAGAAATTGTCATTTATACTTCTGAATTTTTTTCCTGGATAGATGGAAATTCTAGATTAGACATTTGAGTGCAATATTAAAATTTTATATTGCTGATTCAGAAAAATCAAATGCATTGTTAGATATTTAGACAATGCATTTTAGATAAACTTGAGAGAAGACATTCTAGCCTATTTATTGGAATTTTGTTTTAATTATCAAGAAGAAATGGAAAGTAGCCATTTGAAGAGGCTAATAGAGACGATTCATTGGACTACTTTTTATCGTTATGACTGAAATACATCATTTAGACGATTGGAAAAAAGATATATCATATTATATATCTGAAAATTATATAACCATAATTATATAATCATCACAATTCAGAAACGAATGTCAGTTTTGATGAATTGATCTTTGAAAACCTCAATCCTCCTAGAAATAGTGCTGATTGAGAACCAAGAAATTTAATCGTTACACACAAAATGCTCATCATCACACGAGAATGGAATCGGATAAGTAAAGGCTTGAATCAAGCTCTCCAAGTGCTTTACAGTATATAATTCACTTCTAAACTTCATCTCAACACTGAAAAGTGTTGAGATGAAGTTTTGGTGGTTTAGTGTAACACAATAGTATATTCTCTCCAACCTAAAATGCACACAGAGAGACAAAAAAATATTTATTTTCTAGATTTTATATGGGCACTTGAGATTAAAACTAAAGTTCCGCTCTACATAAAGAGCGAAACAAATGTAGAATGTTCTGCTCTTCATGTACAAAGGAACTAGCAGTCGGTTCCCTTCGGTCCCAAACCAAACAATTTTATATAGAACCGAACTGAATTGAGACCAATCTGTTTATAAAATCCCGAATTAAACCATTTGTGAATCAAAAAGTCTTTGAACCGAATTGTTTTTGCATCGAATCATTTTTTAAGAGTTTGAACCAAACCGTTTCTGAACCAAAATGTTTTAAAAATTCTTCAATTGTACTATACATTATTTTTTAATAAATATTTCAATTTTATTTGATTATAATATAATTAACTTAATACTAGAGTATTCAGCTTATAATCTAAAATTTATTATTCATGTGTATTATGATTCAAAAGAAATTATCATTAAATTAGAGACCGTTCAAAATATGAAATCGAATCATTTAGAGACCGTTTAGTTTGTAAACCAGACCGATTAAAAATCATTCACAAAGAAAACTAAACCGTTTCAAAATCAAACCATTTAAAAAAAATTTTAATCGGGCAATTTTTAAACTCGCCTCAATTTGAACCGAACCGTAAAATACGGTCCGGTATTCTACGGTCCGGTACCGGACTGAACCGGGACCGACTCCTAAACGGAACGTTAATCCGACGTTCTACTCTACATGAAGAGTGGAATGTTGGAGTTTGTTCCTCTCTTCACGAAGTGCAGAACATTTTTCTAGCATTCTTTATACTTTTCTAGTGTTCCGCACTCGAACAAAAGGGTGCAGAACAAGTATTATGTGTTATGGATCCTCATCACTAGAACTTTGAAACAACATGTTCATCTAAAGAACCTTCGATATCTTTTACAGTTTATCTCTTATATATGGATGGAGACAGGCTGGAAATACCAACGAAGAATGAAAAAGAAAAGACTGTTATCTCGTTAGAGACAAAAGCTAAATGATTCTCTCCTAGTTTTGTAAGACATCTGTCATCTTTTTTCTAATCTGCTGCTTGGTTGGAATTTCAGATTTTGAGCTCGTCATCGACTGATTATTTAATGAAATTCTACTATTCATTTAATTATATGTCACATTACAGAATATTATATTTACACTCAAAGACGTAAAACATTTATTTATCATATTTAGAGGTGTTACGTAACGTTACGTCTACAGACGGTAAAAGAATTTATTTCGATGTCGGTAAAGCCTAGATTTGAGTGGCCTTACTATTAGAGCTCCGGGGCCTCTCAGAATGGTTCATTTGTTCGCAGCAAACGTCGGAAGATGGCAGTTTAGGTAAAATCATACATATCTTACTGTAAAGATGTTACGATCACAAGATAATTATTGAAATGGCTTCTCAAATTGTCAGTCTTCCTAACTGTAGAAAATATTGTTAATTTAAACCCCGAGTATGAGTATCATGAAAGAGAATATTTTGTTTCTCTCCGTGTATATTGAGTCTGAAGAAAATATTTTCTTTTGTTCCAATAAACCCCGACATTTTCATTTTAACATTTTTCTATCGATATTTAGTAATTTTGTTTGAGATGAATCATACTTTATAATGCTGGTGAGTAAATCTAAATTGGGTTTTTATTTTGCAGATTACAAGTTGATATGAAGACTTAGTCACCAAAACTATTTTCTATGTAAGGGTCAAATTTCTCAGTTCTCTGAAAGCAAACCCGCAAAATAATTTCTTCCGGGTCACCGGATCACTTGTAGTTAAATAATACTATCCTATGTACTCCATCAAAAAGAAGAGAAAAAGATGCTACCGAGAGCACGTCAGACGGTCAGGTTCTTGACAAAGTAGAGTGCACTACGGGAAGCCACGAATGTGTTCTAGTGTGAGTATTTTGCACTCAAACTGTTGTGAGGCAACGTGCCCAGGCCGAGGAAGTCCCTGGACCTGACTCCAGTTAGGCAAGGGTGGTAACCATTCCGCTATCCTCCGAGGAAATGCAATACAGTACTAGGAAAGATATAGTGCTGTAGTGTCAAACTAACTCTCTGAATTTACATAATTAAATTATTTAAGACCACATACTGTAGCTGAGCCAAAGCTGCAAACATTGAGCAGAGTTTTAGCCTCACATGGCCACGACAGAAGAAGTTCCAGAATCTAGATGTACGAACAGTACGTCCAGTTGACCATCTGTGTCGGATAGATATTGCAAAGGCATCGGTAAATATAATAGGACAACGGAAATAGAGATCGGTTTATAGATCGCTGTCTGAAAACACTGGCAGGTTGCGTCCCATTTCTGACAGTTTGAGATAATGTCCAGGTGAAATCCGAAGCTCGTGATTTTCACGACCCGGCAATTTTTAGGTGGTAATCAGAAATTTACTTTACCACAACAGTAATACTTTGGTTGGAACTGATTTTATCTCTTTTAACATTGCATTACTTGATCGCACCCCTGACTGATAACAGCAAGTTAAAAGGTCACATCTGAATGAAAAATGTACATTTCAACATCCAGTCATGTATCTACACGAAAATTTCAATTTAAAATATCTTTACAACACACTTTGAGTCCAAATTGCTCATACTTCTTTTTTGCATGTTCCATATAGCATTAAACCTGCTGTTGCCAGTCAAAGGTGCGATCAAGTAATACAATCTTAAGAAGAGTAGAGTCAAATCCGATAAACATATCAAAGGTACAATCAAGTAGATTTGTGTTATTTTTTTGTAAAATGAAACTTTATCTTTTTGTTTTTTCCTGAACAATATCATCATTCACAGATGCGTCTGTATTAATATACGCGTATGAAAGCTTGAGTTCAGGAACTATAGAAATTTTGGCAGGAACAAAGTTTACTTATTCCACTGACGAAGTGTCCCATCGTAGCTCATTCAACATGAGAACTAACGTGTGAAATGACATGTAAACGTAATAAGGTGACCTGATGGCTCCCTAATGAAATGGGAGGGACTGTCTACCGCATTTTTCCTCATCTTCTTCATCATTTGTACATATAATTTTGGGATACAACCATTAGAAAACTGCAACTTGATAAGACACTGTAAAACTCTCACTTCGAGCTGTAAGACATCCGTTAGCTTGAGCGTAGATCCATTCATACAAATTGATGTTCAAACTGCACATAAGTGCGAGAGAGACAAAGAGACAGATATACGAAGTCTATTGTACGTAAGAATATATAATCACGAAAGAATCAAACAAAGAGCTACGCTTGCCATTCCGCTTGCAATGGAATGACAAGCGATTTATCCAGATCCAAACTCCTTCTTCTGAATCCTCTTACCTGATTCACATCGTGGTTGATGGACTACAACTGCCACTTAAAGATAAACTAATTTACAGCCGGAACTGATATCTAAGAAGAGTGCACTAGTGCAGTTTGAGATTTTTCTCATGACATACGTCAAGTCACTTGTTATTTGAGAAGGAAGGATGAGAGGGAAGAGAGAAAAAATATCATATGCTATCTTGCTGGACGTACAAGGTCTGACTAGCAGTCTGCACGTCAATTAAGACTGACGTACGACTGATAAACTCTTGATGGAATTTATCGTTTAGTGCACTATCTGACGAAATTTATGCGATGCGAGTCGTCATTCTCTCTCCTTTTTAGCTTACAGCGACTCTCTTTGTCGTCTAATATGATAACATATATTGCATCCGAAAAATTCTTTTTTTCAGTTTTCACAATCAACATATAACTGTTCTGTCTGAATAAAGATTTTATTCGGTTAGTATATTCTTTATTCGGTAATAAAGAACCCAAAAATTTATATATCGAATCGATGGATTACTCCACAAGCAAGCACTCCGTCTATGACTACATTCTAGTTGGACGGGTGGTGGACCATTCCATTTCATCTCAAAGTACTCACGAGTCTCTACTTATATAAGTTTGTGAACCAGAGTGAGCAGCTGTTCTCTATGATGCTAAAGAACAAAAATTTACTTCATCAGTCCTCCGCATGAACATCTGGTCTTCCTCAGTCCCTCGTAGTTAAAACTTTCTTCCTCATACTCCAAGCGGCTGCACTCTCGGTTTCGACTGTGTTGAGGATAAAACGATTATGACTCAATAATGTAGTACGTGTGACCAGTAGCACAATCACGAGTTGAGCAAGGTAGAGCGAGATAGTTATTCTCACCACGCGACTCTAAGGAAGTGCACAAAAAATTGACGATTGTGTTCGTTCTTCAGCCAGGTTCTCACTCCTAGTTAACAACAAGAAAATAAAGTTCTAGTTTGTCCCAGTAGAACTAATCCTTTCACACATTTTTTGTCCACACTCAGAAGCAAACAAACATGTCTGTACTGGTTTACTTCTATGATCGTTGTTCACCGGCCCATTTTGTCCAAGGCTTCAACAGAAGCAAATTGTTAGTTAATTTCTCCAAATGTCTGAGTATGGGCTTGTCCAATTTCTGATAAGTTCTTGGCAGAAATATTTACGCTTTACCTAAGAAAAGTCATTCATCTTCTCTTTGCACGGCTAAGGATGCCTTGTTCTTGTAGATGACTTGATGACGTGAAGGACCGACTCAACTTTACTGGACTCAACATCTTTCAGGTTACGATGCTCCGTGCTTAACACCATGCATTTGGTGCATTTGTGCTCTCTTGTTTAGAAGTTGAGCTTTTCTAATACAGTCAGACATTTGGATGATATCTTTCTCTAGTACGTCTGAACTTGAGTATTCATGCATTGGTGATAGCATTGTTCATTGGTGAGACAAGAAAAGATTTACATCTGATAGGTATGATAAAAAAAAAGTATCAGCTCGTGACACCATCTCTCTTCTTATTCTTTTAATTTCATCTTGCTCTGCAATCTGAGCGTCAACATACTATACTACAAGTCAGCTAATTCTATTATTTACAATTTTTTTTGCAATTTGATGCCAAAATATAATACAGTGAGTTAGCTAAATCATCCATAAATAAACGTTATGCAGGACCATGACTTTATCCTGTAATATTTCTCAAAAGATTTGTTACTTAATCACTTCTTTGTCAATTGAACTAGTAGTTCACTCTCGCACTCCTCGTCTGCTCCTTACTCTCCCGCTCTCACTTGCTCCTGCTTCTGATATAGGAAAATGAAGAGATAGAATCGATGCAAGAAAGATTAAGTATGTGTAAGCTTGTTTACTGAATGATAATAATATTGAGGTAGGAGGTCCATAGACCAGATATTTATACTTTGGTACAAGGGCAGGCAAGGATGTGAAGGGGCATGAGTCCAAATGACCTGAACTAGTTGTTGTACTTATATTTATACTATACAGCCTAATTCTAACACTCCCACTCTGCGACTAGTTGTTGTAGAGTAAACTTTTAATCTTAGTCTTGGTAGGAGGTAGTCCAACTTAAGAGCCGATAGGCCCTTAGTTAGGACATCCGCTACCATCTCTTGAGTAGGACAATTCTTCACTTCAGTTGTCTTGGATGTAACTTGATCTTTAATGAAATGATACCGGATATCTATGTGTTTCGCTTGTCATAGAATTTGGATGTTTCTACGAGTGTATTGCACTCTGATTATCACAATACAAAGTGGTAGCTTCATTCTCAGCTAACCTTATATCAGCTAACAGTTGTCAAAGTCATATTGCTTCTGATGAACATGTGTTGAGTGCCATATACTCAGCTTCAGTACTTGACAGTGCGACAGATTTCTGTCTCTTCGACGACCAACTGATTGCTCCTTGAGAATAGATGAAACAATTTCCAGAAGTTGAACGTTGTGACTCGATGTGACCTCCCCAGTTGTCATCAATGTAGTCAAATAGAGAAATTGGTTGAGACGAGTACTTGTATTTCTAAGTACTTGTCTCAACGTAAGTACCCTTGATATAACGAAATGTGTGCTTTATGACGGTGGTGTGTTTTAGTCCTAGGTTTAGTCATGTATTGAGATAATACACTAATGCTACAGGTTAGATGAGGACGAGTGCAAACGGTGGTCCAATTGATAGAGTCTGTCGCACTCTGATATGGATAAGAAGCACACTATGCCTTCTCTTCAGAAGAAGCGGGACAATCTTCAATTGAGAACTTTTCTCATGGGGTCAATGGTGTATTAACAGGTTGGCAATTCTGTAGACCAAACTGGAATAACTTTTGGATCATATACAAGGTTTGACTAAACCTCATCCATCCTTCTGCTCGGTTTTGATTAATCTCTATACTCAAGCAATGATGGATATTACCCATGTCACTTATCTTGAACCTTGCGCTAAGGTTACTTTTGATGTTAGCAATCCTTCGCTGGTGCTTGCTATGATTGTCTCGTCAACACTAAAGTGCTAGGATGACAAACTGATTATCCTTGTGAATGTAGTATATCGTTATCAACAGCTCTTGAATTACTGAACCCAAGAGAAAGTAAGAACTTGTTTATGATTAAATACCATTCTCTAGAAGATTGCTTCAATCCATAAAGTGTACGAAGTAGCCTGCACACTTTACTAGTTCTTGGGACATTGATGTCATCTGGGACAGCCATGTAGATCTCTTTGTTGAACGTCTCATTCAGGAATGCTGTCTTCACATCCATCTGATGGACGTGGAGGTTATGTTGAGCTGCGATTGCTAATATAATTCGCATTGATTGCACACGGACCACCATTTTAGGTAAATCAACCTGCAGTGATTTTTGACGAGGACTTTTACAAAGAACTGACGGAAGAAAGAGGAGACATGCGCGGGAGAGAGAGGAGAGATTTTTGACGATAGATTTTGATAGTGGAGTCGATACTGAAATAAAGTTTATTTGAGTCTTGAAAGACCTATATGTGTATCTGAGTGTTTGATTTATATTTGGTGGACGCAAGAGACAAAATTTTGAGTTATCATCGCTTGCAGCAGTCTGTTTCTTCTTGATTGTTCCTATGATCAATCACAGCCAGGAGGTCCATCCTCATCAAGAAAGACTCTCGCCACGACAGCGGTCCACTACTAGAGGTGTAAATTCATTGCAAAGTTATGTCATCAGTACTCGCTTAGTGTTGTTGTTGTTGTTGTTGTTGTTGCGTTGGCAGTTTTTCTCGTTGCGTGATCGCTGATTCTGATTTTGATTTCTGTCGTGCTGCTGAGATTGATTGGACAGAGCGCTGCTGCTTGAGGCTTGAATTGGACAATTCTGGACACAATGTCCAATTAAATTACACCCAAAACATTAAATATTGGAATCTGGTGGTCGCTTCTTAGACTGATTCCATCTGGAACGATTGCCGTTCTTGCCTTGACTGGATGATTGTCTCTTCTCTACGAATAATGTGATCGAAGGTTCATGTTGCATTCTTCGACGGAAGGTTTGTTTGGTGAGAAAAAACGAGATGAGATCTTGCAACGTCAAGTTGGTGTTGCATCTCATCAGTTGTAGGAACATTTGGTAACTATCAGACATGCTACCCATGAGTGTGAGCAGTTGCTCTTGTGTGTCTACTTGTACACCTGCAGACACCAGCTGCTCGATGATGGATTTGAAGGTGATTACATGCAATTTAACTGTGTCGTTCGTCTTCATCTTGAGGGTTCGCAACTTTTCTTTCAAATGTATCTGGGTCACTATGTCTTGCATGGCAAAGTTGAAAGTCAATATGTTCCATGTCGATTGTCGAATGAGAAAACTAATGTTATCGATAACAATGTTATCGCAACACTAGTTTATCATCGTGAGAGCATTCTTGCTCTGACGATCTCACTCCGTCATGCTTCTTGCTCCGGTGGCAAGTAAGAGAGTGGCAACTGGTCGAGGTTCACTACCATCGACAATTCCAAAGACGCCTTCCACATCTAACTGGAGCTTCATCTTGTGCTTCCAATATGTAAGCACGTCTCATCGAACTTCACCCAACCTTTCGTGCTGAAGATGTTCGTCATCGCAGATGTGTCACTAAACTACTAAGGTTCTATTGAGCTCTACGATCCTCTAAACGAGGAGCGTCCTCCGCGCTAGCAATCAAGACGTCCCCTGATTGCTCTTTCACTTATGCCTAGGGTCTACTTGAAGCCTACGTTATTGTGCTGAGAAAATAATAACCCGTAGCTATGACATCATATAAGAAAAAGAAGAGAAAGAATCGATGCAAGAGAGACCAAATATGTGTAAGTTTATTTACTGAATGATAATAATAATGAAATAAGAGGTCCATAAGCCAAGTATTTATATTTTGATACAAAGACAAGCAAGACTTGTCAAACTACATGAGCCCAAGTGACTTGAACTAGTTGCTGTACTTATATTTATACTATACAACCTAATGTAACACCTTTTGCTTTTTCCCCAAACCAGATGGCATTCGAGCAGTGATTAACCCAAAAGTGGCAACTGCATGGTCATAAAGCAGGCTCAAGAGACTAGATAAAAGAGTGTCGCGAGCCCTAAAGGGGACCATTCTCAGTTTCAGTTTTGGGAGAAGAGCACTCTTGGTGATGAGGAGAGAATACTGTATTTCCAGAATAGAGAGATTGTATCTTGGAGTTCAGAAAACAGAGAGCATGCAAATCTGATTCCTTGGAGAGTAGATCTGGAGAGCAGACTTGGGGTGTTGATTAGGGCGCTGACTTGGGGTCTGATCTGTTGAGTAACAGAAATCAGGACGTTCAGAGTGAAAGTAGGTTCTCTGGTGAAGTCTTAGTCATAGCAGAGTTGCTGAGTAGTGAAGGATTGCCGGTCCAAGAGCGCTGCGTGACCTTGTCAGCAAGTAATGCCATGTAATGTATATGAGCCCGTGACTTTCTCCATTCTGATAAGTAGGCTTGAGTTGTGTGCCAAAACTGAGTTGGGTGCATTTGGTGTCGTGTTGACTTTATTTCGGTGTAATTGCTTTGCCTTCCTACTTCCTAGCATCTACTAGGTCTCCTAGTCTTGGCGGTTGCTCCTTGTGGGTCCTGGCGTTCCGAATTGATCACCAGTAGCAGAAGCGCTGCCCAAATTTTATGCAACCCAGGTCTAGAATAGTTCCACTTATATTTAGTAACCTAAGATTGACCAGAGACTTATAAAAGACTAGTTGGTTATTCGAAACCTGTTCAACAGTTATCAAATCCTCGGTGCTCATTAGCTGATAGTTTAACGAACTGGATCTGGAGACACAAATAAAGTATACAGTTCTCCAGGGAGGTTCACGTTCGGCAGTTCATTGGTTAGAGATAAAGGAATCTATTCCGAGATCTGCGGTCGAACGTTACAGTTGGTATCAGAGCAGGCTCAAGTTGAGTCTTTGCTAAACACCATCGACAATGGAGGCTGTGTCGACCGAGTTGGACGAGATGAAAGCATTGCTGAGAAAGTTGGAAGGCCGACTTGAGCAAGTAGAAGCTGAGAACAAGGTGCTTAAGGCGGATTTAACTCAAGCAAAAGCGACACAAGAGAAGGAAGCGGAGGTCCCTGTACTACAAATCGAGCAAGTCAAGGATTTAGCACTACCAAGCGAAGAAGCAGTTGATATTGTTCAAGTAGATAAGAATGAAGATGGGTCACAGAAGGTGCAAGAGAATGTTGCGGAAGGCAGCTCTGCCAAAGGAGGGCACAAGCGAAAAGTGAAGTGGGCTGAACCAGCGACACCATCAGCCTTCAACGGTGAGAAAAGCTTTTCCGGGTTTGAGTTATGGATTACTGAAATGGAGAATTACTTGGAGAATTTCGATGAGCGCAGTTGGTTCACCTATGCTGTTAGTAGACTGGAAGGAGAGGCTAAGGAATGGTATGGAGGTCAACAACGGATGAGGAGTTTGAACGGTACAACTCCTATGTCCACTTGGCCGGAGCTGAAGGATGAACTCCGACGACATTTGGTACCAGTGGATGAAGCTACACAGTTTCGACTAGAACTCATTCATCTGAGACAGACAGGGAGTATCAGACAATATCTCCAGCGATTTTCTGAGTTGGTTACTCGTTTGCACATGGTGGATCGCACCGACTTGCTGTTTCACTTGAAGAAAGGTCTGCAAGGTTTCTATGCTAGTGTGTTTGATAGCTGGGTTATGTTTCATAAGTCCGAGGACATGCAAGACTTGTTTGCATTTCTGGAAGCAGCAGAGAACACTAGGGAACGTAACTACACCGTGCAGCCCTCCAAGTTTCAACGTGGAACAAGTGATGGCGAGCCTAGTAGAGGATTTTGGCGCAATCCTCAAGGACAGATAGCGTCCTCTCAGAGTAGAGGTGGTAGAGGACGTGATGGTGGAAGATTTGATGCAGCGGTGTCGGAGTGTGATCCGTCTACCTAGGAAAGCGCCGGGCTTCTGGCTGTGGTTGTTTACTCAAGAGGTTGGCTTTCAGGTCACAACAGGAGCTATAAACACTCACACAGGAGTGTAGGATCCTCTGATATGCTCAAAAAGCGAAATTTAGGTCTCGCTGGTAGTAATAGGCTTAAGCGGTGAACTTTGACACTCAAAGAGAGGAAAACTATGAAGGTTTAGACCTCTAAACTTCCCCTACATGCAAATGAGGTACTACTGAACTCACAGACGAAGTTTCAACCTGAGATCAAATTCTGACACGGAGATATGAACAGAAAAGTTCTGAATAAGAGAATTATGGCAATTTCTGGTACCTAGACAGCTATTCAGACATAGAACAGAGAATTGGCTCGATGAATTTCAAATCTTCTCACAGTATTTGAAGTCTACAGGATGCTGAACATCCCTGTGAAGTTGGGACTCCTGAATGTTTGTAGAACTCCAGATCTCCTTCTCTAAAGTCGCTGCTCTAGATTAAGAGCTTTTCAGACCCCCTCTGCTTCAGCGGCCGCCCTGAATTACTCAGTTACTCAAATGATCTGAAACCTTTTGGACAGTCGTAGCCCTCCTGACAGTGAACGCAACCACGAAGTTTTGAAGTGATTTCCTCAATTCTGCTGCAATTGGCACCGAAAACCCCAAAATTAACAAAAGTGATGCAGTTTTGACACAATCCGAACTTCAATTGGGCATAACTCCTTGTTTATTGATCCAAATCGAGCAAAAATTTCACTGACAGTGCTTGGCACGACGAGCTCTCCCTTCCTGTGTTCTCAGATTTCGAAGATACCTCACCAATTGCTCGAACTCCACTCTAGAGCTCTGTTTCTAAACTTAGAGTTTTACAAAAGACAAAAATGGACCAATGGGAGTTCATAGCTCCACTTGACTGTCCTTTTGTGCCTTAAACTACCTGGTAACTTTTCTACACTCATAAGCTACCACGTCAAGCCCCCTAGAGTGCCAGCGTAAAACTTAAACTACCTAAAATGACACATAGCCCTGAAAAATAACTTAAATTAGCTAGAAAGCGTGCATGGGCGACAAGTAAGTACAACCCATGAGCTCAAACCCCTATCAGCATGGAAACCCTAAGTTATGTACACTGAACGTCATAGACAAGTAAGAAGTCACTTGCACAAGCGCACAAATGCTTGAACAAGATAACTAACATACTATCAGCCTACTAGGACTCAAAATAGTGTTAACACCGTATGCAAAGGTGTCAAACATATACATAAAAGACTAGAAGTAATATGAGCTAACTTCTAGAACTACCAAACCTAAGCGTCGGAGTAGAAGTCAAGCATGTAGCCGCCAAGTAGCGCGACATCCACCCCCTCTGAACCTGCACATCCTCCGGTATGTGCCAGATCCAGATCAAGACTCTTCAGCTTCAACTTCAAATTCATCTTCAACCTCCATTGAGTCTTCAGCTTCATCCTCCATTGAGTCTTCAGCTTCATCCTCAGTAAGCTCTGCAATGTTCTGGTCATCCCCTCTCCTTCTAAAGAGCTTGATTCTCTTCCCTGCGACTGGTATCTTGAGCACTGCACCATCTAACTCTCTCAAAGAGTATGTGGCATTATCATAAACTTCTAACACCACATAAGGTCCGAACCATCTCTTGGAAAACTTTCTGATAGCGCTATGCTGATTATCAAGACTACTATCATAGACTAACACCCAATCACCTTCCTTAACTGGTTTGGGTCGTAATCTATGCGTCCTATCAAATCTGCCTTTGTTTCTCTCTCTAGCAGTCTTTAACCTTTCCACAGCTTTGGCAACATCCTCAGGTCTTCGTTCTAACTGCTGGATCCTTGATGCAAGAAGATCCTCCGTACTTCTACCATCTTCCCATGGCAAAACATTCCAAGTAGGCACAACCTCCTCAATCGGCATCACAGGTTTTTGCCCTAGTATCAACTCTGCTGGCATGTAACCTGTAACGGTACTATGAGTTGTACGATTTGCCCACAAAGCAAATGGTAACAGTCTAGGCCATTCACGGATCTTACCCTTGCAAGCTTTTACCAAAGCTTTGATGATTGGCGGATGACCTCTTTCGCTCTTGCCATTCCCTTCAGGATTGTAAGCAGTGGTTAACGCCAACTTGATTCCCAATCGCTTGAAGAACTCAACAGCTTCTTGTGCATCCAGCTCACCCCTATCTGCAGTGATCTTTTCCACACACCCATACCTACAAATAACATCTTCAAGTAGAAAGCGGCAGACACTAGCAGTGGTCTTCGTCCTCAGAGCACGACCTTCAACTTGGTTAGATAGATCTTCTCTAGCCAAGACTAGATACCTCATTTGTCCAAGTCCAAATGGCATAGTTACCAGATCAACTACCCATTTGTAATGAATGGCTAAAGGATAAGTAGGATGCAATCCATCACGATGACGTACGTTGGAATACATCTGGCAGGGTATACAAGATGAAACAAACTGTACTACATCCTTATACATACCCTTCCACCAATACTTTTCCTTCATCTTGGAAAATGTAGCCCAAACTCCTCTATGACCAGCCCATAAACTCTCATGGAACTCCTTGATCAGCTTCTGCTGCGATTCTAGGTCACATACCACCCGCTGCGGTATACCTCCTTGTAGCTTAGGGCGCTTCCATAGATGTCCTCCATGTAAAAAGTAACCATAAGCTATCCTACGGATCCTCTTGAAATCTGCATCAGACCAGCCTTCTTGCCTTTCCAGTGAACTCAAATAGCGCCCAAGATCCAACCACTCGCCATCGTACATAGTTTCCTCAAAAAACTCCAACGAGGCTGCAAAACAGCTTCTATCTCTTCTAGCAAGAGCACTAGAATAGAACTCTGTTCCCACATCCTCCTGATCATCTATCATTTCTTTCTCATCGTAATACCTAGCCCTTGATAACATATCTGCCACAGGATTGTCTTTTCCTGCAATATGTCTAAACTCTGGGTTCAAGGACTTGATATATGCTATCCACCTCAACATAGCAATATCTGGAGTTGTACAGCTAGTGATCATTCCCAAGAGAGGTAAACAATCTGTCTCCACAACCACATGTGCTCCTATCAAGTATTCCTTATCACTCTTCATCGCAGTAACTACTCCCCATAGCTCTCTCTTGACCTGAGGGTAGTCTCTCTGCCGTGAACTTAACACCTTAGCTCCAAAACGCACCACATATCTATTTCCATCCTCATCATCCTGTCCTATAGCCCATCCAATGCCAATAGGACTAGTATCAACAGTAAGGATAACAGATCTGCCCAACTCATATGTTACCTTCCGTAGAGTTGGTGGTGAAGCCAAAAGATCTTTCAACTTCCTCATAGACTCGCTTTGCTCCTCTTGCCACTGAAATCTTTGCCCCTTCCTCAGCAACTTGTACAACGGATCTGCTACATGTGCAAAGTGTGGAATCCATATATGATAAAACACACATGCACCTAGAAATCTTCTCACCTCAGTAACCGATCCACACGTCTCCTTCATCCTTCGAATGGCGTCAACCTTGTTTGGACAAGGTTTTCGACCATAAGATCCACACAGGTGCCCCACTACTAACACCTCTTGTACTCCAAACACAGACTTGGCTCCTGATAAAGTCAAATGAATCTCCTCCAGTCGACTCAGTATCTTATCACAATCAGCTATGTGATCTGCTACAAACTTACGGCACCCCCTCTGATCTTTTACCTCATTCTTCTCCTCCTCAGCACACCCTTTGATCGGCACATCATCAAGGAATGGCATAGTTTTTTCAGGAATGAAGTCCCTCAAAACTTTGTTCATGCCATTCATCATATGCGCTACAGAATTGGTAGCACCTTGTGGCAAGGTGCACATCCTTAGTAACCCCAAAGGTGTCCTCATTGTAGTCAAGTCTCTACTCTCAGAGGATAACTGAAACTGATCATAACCTGAATATAAGTCTCCCATGGAATAGATAGCACGACCAGCAAAAGCCTCTGCAAACTCGTCTACAATAGGTCCTATACCCATATTCCTGAAAGTTACCTTGTTAACTGGCTGCATATCTTGAATGAATCTCAAAGCTCCACTCTTCTTCGGAACAGTAAACCATCTACTAGAGTAGGGAGCTATAGATGGTTCCAAGATACCCATCCTAATCCTCTCATTGAGCAAGTCTATCAGCTTTGGTAGATGAGCTCTAGGCACAGGGATAGGACGTAGATTCCAAGGCACATGCGGTATAGTAAAGATTACCATAGGTGCAACTACACTTGGATCTACACATCCTACTTCATGTGACTCAAACGCAAACACCTTACCATGCCTAGATAGCATCTCCCTGAAGCTCTTCTTCTCTTGCTCAGTAAGAAATCCATCACCTCCAATCCTCAGCTCCTTCAGTGATGTTTCTGTGAACTGGTGCCCAATTCTTCTTGGTCCTCTGAGCGTCGGTTCTCGTGCAGCTTTCTCCATCTTCTGACTGTAGTCGAGTGGTAAAGGCAAAGCCACTGGTTTGACTTTCTTTGCCACTGACTTGTACTTGGTCTCCACATACACCTCTTGCCGATCTATAAACTTATCAATTACATCATAAAGCTCCTTGGAGCTCACTCTCACCACTCTATCTACATCATCTATAGAACTTTCTACTATAGATTTCAACTCCCCTATAGTATCTACCAAATACTGCTCTTCAAACACTCTAGATATGTATTCATCTCTTGCTAACTCTCCACTATCCCACAAAGACTGCTGTACATACTTCACATGTTGCCTCTCAAACCTCTTCAGATTCTCAACCTTTCTATAACACACTGATCCACATGATGTCAGTCCTAAGAAGCCAGTGGATAAAGCTTCCTGCTCTACTGGATCAGGCGAGAATCCTATCTCTACTGTACCATTGAAGTCTCGCTCTTCAATGGTACTCTGCCAAAACCCCTAGACTCTCTAAATTCCTGAGTAATCTTAGGTAATGGACGGTCTCTCAAGCTATCACGATTCCTCTCATGTTCTGCAACAACGGTCAAAAACTGAACAGCTCTTTTGCCGTCTCTACTACGTATCCTAGCATAGGCTGAACCATCATCCATAACTCGTGTCTCCATTCTAACAGCAGTAATGTAAGGCTGCCCTAGAATGATAGGATAGGTCGACATGTCTTGCACAAAGAAATTCTGAACATCACTGATGTCACCCACAGTTACCTTGATGTTGGGACAAGCACCATACAGTTCTCCCCTCAGGTTGTTGGCAGCACGGATAAGCCATCCATGGTCGATGTCTATGGGCCACCTCCCACGCTTGTACAGCTCCTTAGACATCAGATTAATCTCTGAGCCGTGATCAATCAATGCCACCACAGGTTCCTCTAGATCTCCTAGCTTCACTAAGGTCTCTGTGGTTGCTCTCGCCCAATGGTTGTGAGAATAATGGCTCTTCTGCGATGCTTCCACCTCATCTTCAAACCTCACGTTGTCAGAGTGTGATCCGTCTACCTAGGAAAGCGCCGGGCTTCTGGCTGTGGTTGTTTACTCAAGAGGTTGGCTTTCAGGTCACAACAGGAGCTATAAACACTCACACAGGAGTGTAGGATCCTCTGATATGCTCAAAAAGCGAAATTTAGGTCTCACTGGTAGTAATAGGCTTAAGCGGTGAACTTTGACACTCAAAGAGAGGAAAACTATGAAGGTTTAGACCTCTAAACTTCCCCTACATGCAAATGAGGTACTACTGAACTCACAGACGAAGTTTCAACCTGAGATCAAATTCTGACACGGAGATATGAACAGAAAAGTTCTGAATAAGAGAATTATGGCAATTTCTGGTACCTAGACAGCTATTCAGACATAGAACAGAGAATTGGCTCGATGAATTTCAAATCTTCTCACAGTATTTGAAGTCTACAGGATGCTGAACATCCCTGTGAAGTTGGGACTCCTGAATGTTTGTAGAACTCCAGATCTCCTTCTCTAAAGTCGCTGCTCTAGATTAAGAGCTTTTCAGACCCCCTCTGCTTCAGCGGCCGCCCTAAATTACTCAATTACTCAAATGATACGAAACTTTTTGGACAGTCATAGCCCTCCTGACAGTGAACGCAACCACGAAGTTTTGAAGTGATTTCCTCAATTCTGCTGCAATTGGCACCGAAAACCCCAAAATCAACAAAAGTGACGCAGTTTTGGCACAATCCGAACTTCAATTGGGCATAACTCCTTGTTTATTGATCCAAATCGAGCAAAAATTTCACTGACAATGCTTGGCACAACGAGCTCTCTCTTCCTGTGCTCTCAGATTTCGAAGATACCTCACCAATTGCTCGAACTCTCCTCTAGAGCTCTGTTTCTAAACTTAGAGTTTTACAAAAGACAAAAATGGACCAATGGGAGTTCATAGCTCCACTTGATTGTCCTTTTGTGCCTTAAACTACCTGGTAACTTATCTACACTCATAAGCTACCACGTCAAGCCCCCTAGAGTGCCAGCGTAAAACTTAAACTACCTAAAATGACACATAGCCCTGAAAAATAACTTAAATTAGCTAGAAAGCGTGCATGGGCGACAAGTAAGTACAACCCATGAGCTCAAACCACTATCAGCATGGAAACCCTAAGTTATGTACATTGAACGTCATAGACTAGTAAGAAGTCACTTGCACAAGCGCACAAATGCTTGAACAAGATAACTAACATACTATCAGCCTACTAGGACTCAAAATAGTGCTAACACCGTATGCAAAGGTGTCAAACATATACATAAAAGACTAGAAGTAATATGAGCTAACTTCTAGAACTACCAAACCTAAGCGTCGGAGTAGAAGTCAAGCATGTAGCCGCCAAATGGTGCGACAACGTGCTGATCTGATCTTCCCTCTGATACTTGAGAGCAGTAACCAGCAATCTCATCCTCCTCATCCTCCGACAGTTTGGTCCCTAGAGCGTTAAGCGTAGCTGCTTCACCCAAAATCTGACGTTTCCTCTTGATGATATCTATGATAACCTCATGGAACTCACGCTTTGCTATCCCAAGAATCTCACCCAAGGTAAACTCAACCTTCCCATTCAAGATACGATTCTCTAACACCTGCTTCAGGTCTGTAGCAATCTCAATATCAGACTGAAGTTTGTATGCAGGCATCTTACCTTTCTCCTTGCTTCTCTCCTTCTCCTTTGGTGTTGTAGGTGGTAGATCCTCCATAGTCTCCTCCCGAGTAGGTGTTGTCTCCTGCCTTGTCTCTGGTCTAGCCCTTTCACTCCTTGTAGCAGGTCGCTTGGCTGTAGAAGCCTCACCTGCATCCTCCCTCCTGCGTTTTTCTTCTAGTACAGCTTCATGCTGACTTCTTGCAACATAAGCATGCACTGACATAGTATCCACAGGATCATTCCATCCTGTAGTTTCTCTAATTGAGTTGCCAACCCTTCGTATCACATCCTTGTCTAGCTCTGTTCTAGCTACGGACCGCATTACATCAGACCACAACCCAGTAGTCCCTTTCTCTCTCTCCATCTCCACTTTCACTCCACAAGTAGCAGCATTCACAAGAGAAACAGCATGTGATGCTGATATCTCATTCACAAGTCTCTTCATACCACCCTTGCCAAAGTTGGTTCCCAACATCATCCCAGTCTCTCTCAAATGGATCTTACCATCTTTGAAGAAGATCAGATCCTTCCTCAATGCATCTGAAAACTCCCCACAATCTCTCCTTACATGGTCTAGGCTATCACACCATATACAACGATGAACAAAGCCTTCTCTCATCTGAGGTCTCTGCATAGCAGGCTGTACATTCTGCTCCTTCTCTTCTAACCTAGTGAGCTTAAGCTTAAGCTCCTTCATACCCTTAATCAACTCATCAAGCGTTGAGTCTTCCTCTCTAGCAATTACCAAAGCAGGCTTAGTAGGCAACTGCTTGACAGGAATTATCAGAGGTGCTGCTTCACTTACCACCACCTTGTCCCTTCTTCTTTGTCTCTTGGTCAGCAAAGAGACAGCCTCTTCAACCTCCTTCCAGTCAGTCTTCAATCCTCTCTCCTCACTCTTGTCTTCCAGCAACAGCTCAAGCTTCTCCTGAATAGTCACGTCCGCTGCTTGTAGGAAAAGCTCGGTCTTCTCCACCTCTAGTGTAAGCTTCTCTGTCCTAGAAAGCTGAGCATATTGACGATCAAACTCCCTTAACAACTCATTTACAGACAAACCTTTGTTAGGCTTCACCACCCACTCCAAGAATGTTCTCTTGGTCACCCTCTCTGAGTCTTCAGTGTAGTACTCCTCCTTCAAAGCTCGCATAAAGCTCTCCCAACTCTGTCCTTGCTGCTGTTTGAGTTCCTTCACACGCCCACGAATCTCAGGGACAACAGCAAGCTCAAAGTTCTCCACCATCTCCTTCTCAGGCACCTTGTTCACCTCCATCTCCCTAGCATAGTATCGCACATACTTGGAAATATCTGTACCCTTGAACTGATCCATCTGATGCACCACAGATTGCAACGCCTTGGTTGCTAACACCTCCTTCCTCTCTGTGCTCTGCTGCTGCTGCATGAACATGGAAAAAGCCTGGAACATCTTCATCGTAGCAGCATCTAACTGAGCAGGTTGCTGAGCAGCAGCAGCACCTCCACTTGATGATCCTTGGTTGGCCATGATATCTGATCCTGTAACACTCTCAAGAAAACTCCCACCCTAGGTGTTTCACGTCGAGTTCACCAAAAAGAGAGATGTCGGAGTGTGATCCGTCTACCTAGGAAAGCGCCGGGCTTCTGGCTGTGGTTGTTTACTCAAGAGGTTGGCTTTCAGGTCACAACAGGAGCTATAAACACTCACACAGGAGTGTAGGATCCTCTGATATGCTCAAAAAGCGAAATTTAGGTCTCGCTGGTAGTAATAGGCTTAAGCGGTGAACTTTGACACTCAAAGAGAGGAAAACTATGAAGGTTTAGACCTCTAAACTTCCCCTACATGCAAATGAGGTACTACTGAACTCACAGACGAAGTTTCAACCTGAGATCAAATTCTGACACGGAGATATGAACAGAAAAGTTCTGAATAAGAGAATTATGGCAATTTCTGGTACCTAGACAGCTATTCAGACATAGAACAGAGAATTGGCTCGATGAATTTCAAATCTTCTCACAGTATTTGAAGTCTACAGGATGCTGAACATCCCTGTGAAGTTGGGACTCCTGAATGTTTGTAGAACTCCAGATCTCCTTCTCTAAAGTCGTTGCTCTAGATTAAGAGCTTTTCAGACCCCCTCTGCTTCAGCGGCCGCCCTGAATTACTCAGTTACTCAAATGATCTGAAACCTTTTGGACAGTCGTAGCCCTCCTGACAGTGAACGCAACCACGAAGTTTTGAAGTGATTTCCTCAATTCTGCTGCAATTGGCACCGAAAACCCCAAAATTAACAAAAGTGATGCAGTTTTGACACAATCCGAACTTCAATTGGGCATAACTCCTTGTTTATTGATCCAAATCGAGCAAAAATTTCACTGACAGTGCTTGGCACGACGAGCTCTCCCTTCCTGTGTTCTCAGATTTCGAAGATACCTCACCAATTGCTCGAACTCCACTCTAGAGCTCTGTTTCTAAACTTAGAGTTTTACAAAAGACAAAAATGGACCAATGGGAGTTCATAGCTCCACTTGACTGTCCTTTTGTGCCTTAAACTACCTGGTAACTTTTCTACACTCATAAGCTACCACGTCAAGCCCCCTAGAGTGCCAGCGTAAAACTTAAACTACCTAAAATGACACATAGCCCTGAAAAATAACTTAAATTAGCTAGAAAGCGTGCATGGGCGACAAGTAAGTACAACCCATGAGCTCAAACCCCTATCAGCATGGAAACCCTAAGTTATGTACACTGAACGTCATAGACAAGTAAGAAGTCACTTGCACAAGCGCACAAATGCTTGAACAAGATAACTAACATACTATCAGCCTACTAGGACTCAAAATAGTGTTAACACCGTATGCAAAGGTGTCAAACATATACATAAAAGACTAGAAGTAATATGAGCTAACTTCTAGAACTACCAAACCTAAGCGTCGGAGTAGAAGTCAAGCATGTAGCCGCCAAGTAGCGCGACAGCGGGAAGGAGGTTTCCTCGTGGATCTCAACAGCAAGGAGTTACTCGTGGTCCTACTCAGACCCGACCTATTGGATCTTATGCATCCAATGTAGGATCCAACCAAGCTTCGACTTCAGGTGCTAGGAGCAGTGGAGCTAGCAGTGCTACACCTTCAAGAACGATCATCTGTTTTCGATGCGGACGGGACGGTCATATTGCTCGTGAGTGTCCACAACGTTCAACAGCAAGCAACGTTCGTGGGTTGACAGCTGAAGAGACAACCAATGTTGAAGAACCAGTTGAAGCGACTACTGAAGCAGAGGTATGTGCTGGTGAGCATTTGGTAGAACATGGAGATTTTCTACCGTGGATTGAAGTAAAAATAGGAAACCACCGGTGTTGTTTGCTTATAGATACTGGAGCAGATGTGAATGTCTTGGATGAAAAGCTGGTCAGGATCTTAGGGATGACTAGAACCAAGATCATGAGTCCGTTGTTGGTAAGGTTTGTGCAAGGCAGCACAACCGTTACAGAAAAGCTCATGAGTGTTCCTATTACTGTTGGAGGGGTAACTAGGAAGCATGAGTTTTTAGTTATGAGCTTAGGTGACACGATGGAGGGTATCTTGTCCTGGTCTTGGTTACAAGAGACCAAGGCAAAGCTAGATGTTCAAGAAGGGAACATCATAGTCATGGATCGATGGGGCTCGGGTCAACCACATCCATTGGTCATCAAAGAGAGACCTAAGGAGCCAAACCATGCTGCTCGTAAGTTCCAACGAGCCAAGGTGGCATTTCAGATCTGCACGGCCAGACAGTTTGGAAAGCAGATCAAGTTGGTTGACGAAGCTTAGGTTGCAGTGATGTCTAAACCCAAGGTGGAGACGGATGAGGAAGAACGTGTTGCTGCTCTTCCCATACATCTTGATATGCAAGCATTGATTGAGAGGTATTCTCACATAATGCCGGACCAGTTACCAACAGGACTTCCTCCGAGGAGAGCCTTGGATCATGCCATTGATCTGGTTCCTGGGACTACACCTATTGCAGTGCCATCAAGACGCATGTCGTTTGATGAGCTAACAGAGCTGAAGACTCAGTTGAAAGAGTTGGTAGCTCAAGGTCTCTTACGACCCAGCATATCACCTTATGCTGCACCGGTCTTGTTCGTGGCCAAGAAAGATGGTGGTATCCGCATGTGTGCAGACTACCGTGCACTTAATAAGGTTACTGTCAAGAACAAGTATCCTCTTCCTCTCATGGATGAAACCACAAATCGGTTGGTCACAGGAAAGTACTTCATCAAGTTGGATCTTCGTTCTGGATATCATCAAATCCGGATCAAAGAAGGAGATGAAGAAAAGACGGCTATAAGGACGAGGTATGGCTTGTTTGAGTATTCAGTGTTGCCGTTTGGATTGTCCAATGCACCTGGTACTTTCTGCAGGCTAATGAACGAGATCTTCAGAGATCTCTTGGATGAGAGTGTTATCGTGTACTTAGACGATATCATCATCTTCTCATCCACTTGGAATCAGCATCTAGCAGATGTTGAAATGGTGTTTAAGCGTCTAGAAGAACATCAACTCTACCTCAAGAAGAGCAAGTGCTCTTTTGGACAAGAGAGTGTGGTGTTTCTAGGATGTTTGATCGATGCGCAAGGTATTCATCCTAACAGGGCTAAGATTCGAGCCATTGTTGAATGGAAGAGACCTGAGAGTGTTCATGAGCTCAGATCTTTTCTTGGGTTAGCCACATATTTTCGGCGCTTTGTTTATCAGTTTGCGCATAAAGCCGCACCTTTGTTTGGCTTATTACGCAAGACTTCCAAGGTTGTTTGGAATCCAGCAGCTGAAAGAGCATTTCAGGAGTTGAAACAAGCACTGACAGAGATGCCCGTGCTAGCTCTTCCAAAGATGGGAGAACCTTTCGAGGTTCACACAGATGCTTCTCAATGAGCCATTGGAGGAGTGCTGATGCAAGAAAAGCATCCAGTGGCTTACGAAAGTCACAAGTTTTCAGAAACAGAGGCAAAATGGCATGCTCATGAACAGGAGATGTTCGCAGTTGTCCACTGTCTGAAACGTTGGGAGCATTATTTGTTACCAAGCAAAGTTACTGTTGTGACGGACTGCGAGGGTAATACATACTTTCAGAGTAAACTTCGTTTGTCACATAAACAACAGAGGTGGCAAGTGGAACTTGCACGTTTTGATATCGAATGGCGGTATCAAAAGGGGAAGGAAAATATTCCAGCGGATGTGTTAAGCAGACGTGTCCAGGCATTAACAACTCAAGACACGAGTGAAGAGCTTTTGGATCGAATCAGACAAGCATTGCCAGATGATCCTCAAGCTCAACGTTGGACCAGCCAACAAGAGAGAGATCCATTGGTACGTAATCTCTCATTTCGCAATGGCCTTTGGTTTTATAAGCAAACCAAGGTCTATGTTCCAGCTGGATCTCTAAGGACACTAGTCATGCAAGAATTTCATGATTGTGAACTGGCTGGACATGGAGGACAGAATAGGACGTTGCAACGAGTTAAAGAGCAGTTCTACTGGCCGTCCATGTTGGAGGATGTTGTCAAGTATGTGCAGACTTGCTTGACATGTCAACAACAACGAACGGAGCGAAGGAGACCTGCAGGGTTGCTGAGGCCATTGCCAATACCTGATGGGCCTTGGGAGAGCATAAGTATGGACTTATGCACAGGTTTACTCGAATCAGGAGGTTTTGATGCTCTGTTAGTTGTTATAGATCGTTTCAGTAAGCAAGCTCACCTTATCCCTTGTAGGGAAACAGTAACGTCAAGAGGTGTTGCTGAACTGTTTATACGATATGTTTTTAAGTATCATGGGATGCCTAAAGACATTGTTTCAGATCTGGATAGGAGGTTTGTAGCTGATTTTTGGAAGGGTTTGTTTCGAAGGCTCGGAACTACCCTCAAGTTCAGTTCCTCTTATCATCTTAAAACTGATGGTCAGACGGAAAGGACGATCCAGATAGTAGAACAAGGGTTGAGAAACTATATCATGCGAGATCAGAGTGATTGGAGCGAGCACTTGGACTTGATGGAGTTTACATATAACAACACTAAGCATTCGAGTACAGGATTTAAACCATTTGAAGTGGTTTATCGGGGCTCTCATGCACCTTGGACTCCTATAGCTCTGGCTACCAAGGGGCATGAAAATGCAGGAAGGTCAAATAAAGATCCTCCAGATCTAGAGACTTTCATACGTGTTCAGGGTACTGTGTTTCAAGAGGCAAAGAAACACATGGAGAAGGCACAACAACGGTATGCCAAGTATGCAAACCGTGGTAGACAAGACATACAGTTCGAAGAAGGGCAGAGAGTCTGGTTGAGAACCAAGAACTTCAGAATCCCAGCAGGGGTGGATTTAGCCAAGAAGCTTCTTCCAAAGTGGGCAGGACCGTTCTTGATCGAGAAGAAGTTAGGTCCTGTGACCTATAAGTTACGTTTTCCAGCTAGTATGAAACATTATCACCCCATCATTCATGTTTCTAACTTGAAAATATTTCGTGAAGAACTAGAATTGTTGCCTGGAAGATATCAGAAATGGCATCCAGTGTTAGAAGCATTACCAAGAGCTGATGATCTTGAGTTGATTGAGATAGTAGATCATCGAGCATCACCGAATCCAGATGGAGCTGGAGAACCCGTTACTCAATACCTATGTCGTTGGACAGATAGAGTTCCGGGATTGGTAAGTGAAGCTTGGGAGTATCTAGATGATCTAGCATTGTACAAGTTCCAGGAACCACTGCGTAAATACTTTGTGAGACGACAGTCCGCAGTGTTTTCTTCCAGCTAAGCGGTGGATTGAATTGAGTCAGAAGAGTCATGCAAAGGGCCCTTCAAGGACACTGGAACCGAGTAGATCTGGCCAATCTGCTCGTCTAAAGGTGGAGTTGTGGTCTGCTGACTGCTTATGGCTGTCGGATGTCAATCAGGTTTAGGCTGACGCTACTATGGTGTATCATAGTAAGGAGGTGGATAAAGAGAAACTGACGAGTGCACCACCTAGAAGCTAGGGTTCTGTCTCACCCGAAAGCTTCAACGGATGCTCGATAATGGAGCATAACCTTGAGAAAGGGCTTAATCTTACCCTGGATGGGGTACTGTTCCTCTGGATTTGAGGAAGTGTTGTTTCTAATGTGGTATTGTAGATACCGCAGTTCAGTGGAAGAACTGCGTTTTGCTGGTTGGGGCGATTGTAACACCTTTTGCTTTTTCCCCAAACCAGATGGCATTCGAGCAGTGATTAACCCAAAAGTGGCAACTGCATGGTCATAAAGCAGGCTCAAGAGACTAGATAAAAGAGTGTCGCGAGCCCTAAAGGGGACCATTCTCAGTTTCAGTTTTGGGAGAAGAGCACTCTTGGTGATGAGGAGAGAATACTGTATTTCCAGAATAGAGAGATTGTATCTTGGAGTTCAGAAAACAGAGAGCATGCAAATCTGATTCCTTGGAGAGTAGATCTGGAGAGCAGACTTGGGGTGTTGATTAGGGCGCTGACTTGGGGTCTGATCTGTTGAGTAACAGAAATCAGGACGTTCAGAGTGAAAGTAGGTTCTCTGGTGAAGTCTTAGTCATAGCAGAGTTGTTGAGTAGTGAAGGATTGCCGGTCCAAGAGCGCTGCGTGACCTTGTCAGCAAGTAATGCCATGTAATGTATATGAGCCCGTGACTTTCTCCATTTTGATAAGTAGGCTTGAGTTGTGTGCCAAAACTGAGTTGGGCGCATTTGGTGTCGTGTTGACTTTATTTCGGTGTAATTGCTTTGCCTTCCTACTTCCTAGCATCTACTAGGTCTCCTAGTCTTGGCGGTTGCTCCTTGTGGGTCCTGGCGTTCCGAATTGATCACTAGTAGCGGAAGCGCTGCCCAAATTTTATGCAACCCAGGTCTAGAATAGTTCCACTTATATTTAGTAACCTAAGATTGACCAGAGACCTATAAAAGACTAGTTGGTTATTCGAAACCTGTTCAACAGTTATCAAATCCTCGGTGCTCATTAGCTGATAGTTTAACGAACTGGATCTGGAAACACAAATAAAGTATACAGTTCTCCAGGGAGGTTCACGTTCGGCAGTTCATTGGTTAGAGATAAAGAAATCTATTCTGAGATCTGCGTTCGAACGTTACACTAATTCTAACATCTTACGTATAGTCAGACATTTCAAATCCGGCTCATACTTTTTTCCCTTTGTGCGCATACAATCGTCTCCACAGTCTTCAGTCCTCAAACGCTCGCTAGCCGGTATGGGGTATGAGGAAGGAAGTTTGAACTTCGAGGGACCGGGAAGACCAGATGTTCATACGGGGGACTGAGGAAGTAAGTTTCTGTGCTAAAGAATGATACCTTTCTTGACTCATAACTCCAGTACGGTACGCGCAAGTAGCGGCAGCTTGAAACTTTAACCAACAGTTACACACGGTCCCCGGTCTCTAGAGCCGTTGTTGACTATTTCAGAATCCTAAAACTGAGGATCGTTAGAGCTACGTAATCGGTAACTATCGGATTTATACAAATTCATAGTCGGTGACTCGGTCGATAATCTAGTGTAAACTGGCACCGGTAGTCAACGGTGGCACCGTGCCAGAGAACAAACCTTCACGTACATCTGCTAACATCTCCCGGAGTCCGAAATATCAATTTTCCCTGTCGGATGCGAGTCCGACATAGTCTCTCTCCAGCCGGAATTCTCACAATTACGCCAGCTGACCTCACAGACAATGCCGGGTCTGAACGGAGCAGGAAAACCTTGTATTCTCTGGTCTCTCTTCTCTGTCTCGCTACAATATTAGCGTCACTGGATGGCATGGAATGGGATGTGATGGCGGTGAAGGTGTGGTAAGTAGGAGACCTCGGAGGCAGAGCTGCGAATTCTGCTACGTGTTTATTTGCATCTGCGGCCCCGCCGCCTTAACTAAATATGCATGCAACCTGAAGAGGGAATAAAATTTACTCTTCACTAATGGATCACACGAACATGTTTCTTTGAACAGGGACACTTGGAGTTGTACCACAGTTGATGCTATTTACAGTAGAATGGAGTAGTGCTGTAGTAAATGGGTCTGCTTGACGAGGAATTAGTTTATCGGTGACCGAACATTCTTGGGCTCGAGAAACCGGTTAGTCCACTGCAACAGACGAAGAATGTACTTCGTCAGCCAGATGATTGAGAATTCGTTCCATTGGTCGACCTCTTCAGTCTTCACCTGCCGTAATGAATAAGTCGTGGGGTGGGCAAGAGCAATGCTGCTGGGCAACGAGGGGATACAGAGGAAATTTTCTGATCAAGGTTATCGTTCTGTGTCTTGTAGCACGACTTCTAAAGAGTTGTGGATGAGTGGGAAGGAGGTGAGACGAGAAGATGGGGGTGGGGAAGGGGTTTTGGGACCAGTTGAGGCCTCTTGCGCGGAAGGAGGACTTGAGCTTTCTACGAGGAAAAAGACTGGCCATTGATCTGTCATACTGGCTGGTGCAGCAGCAAACAGCATTGAAGGACCAGTATGTTCGTAAGCCGCATTTGCGGCTCACTTTCTACCGAGTTGTGAAACTCATGGCGAAGGTATGCGCGCACAAGGCACAAGGCCTAATTTCGCTTCCATACGATAGGTTTATGTCCTAAGACTCTACTCGCCTCTATACATGAGAAAGCAATCTTGACGAAAAGGATTCGTGTGCTTTTTCTCGTCAGTTTCTGTGCGAACTTGTTTTGAGGTTTACGGCTAAGTATTCGGACTGACGTGATCCATGGCTAAATTACGGGCAATATTGTCGGACTTTCGGCATGTATTAATAAGGTTCCACGGTGTTTGATTGTACCCCAGTTGTCAAACAAGTTGTGAACTTTGCTGCGATTTCGTTATCATCTGTGTTCAGTCCGTATGATATAGTTGTGAAACGATGTCCTCTCATCCTAGTTTTCTTACCCTTTTCCGTAAGTTGTCTTTGCCTGACGGTGCAGGTTGGAGCATTGCCGGTGTTCGTAGTTGATGGCGAACCGCCGTCCTTAAAGCAGGGGGTGAGGATGAAACGCTTTAAGAGATTCGCTGATACCTCTCCTTACCTTTTGTCCGAGCCTCCAGCAAGTCAGGAAGGCAGTAATTCGAGAAATGGGATTTTTCATGAGAATGTAGAGGATTGCGTGGTATGCATTTCTTCTCTCCGTGGAGTTACGTTATATGCTACCAGGGAAGTTTACCACTCATTTCTGGCATGCAAAGGGATCCGTTGTATCCAGTGCTAAACTTCTTTGTTATACTCTATGGATAGAGGAGATTAAAACTGCATATATATGTTTCATCTCCGAGAACGATAAATCCCTATGTTTTTGGGAGTGTAGCTCGGTCATGAACCGTCGAGTTCATCACCGAAACCTTTACCAGTGGCGCATACTGCGAATAATTCTTCGTCACAAGCAAGTTTACGTCGTCCAAGGTCGATAGTCTCAGTTCGTATATTCTTTTCTTCTTCGAAGCAAGAAGAAATATATCCTCCACTGTCAGAGGCGTTTTTTATGGTAATTAAAGCTCGTGTACAGACTCTTTTGGAGCTGTTAGGAGTGCCCGTCTTAAGGGCCACGGGAGAGGCGGAAAGCCTGTGTGCGGCACTCAATAGAGAAGGCTTGGTGGATGCCTGTGTTTCTCCAGACAGTGACGCTTTCGTACATGGAGCGAAATGGGTAATCAAAACCCTGCAACTCGAGCAAAGAAACGAGGCATGTCATGACATACTTTTGTACTTTTCACCACATGCACGGCTGTTGTGTTTTGCTTTATGCTTCCATGCACTTTATGTGTTGAGGTGAGCCAATCAAGACGATTTATACAAAAGTATGTTGTACGGCGAGTTTCACTCACAAAGTTCTGGATCTTTTGTTGAACACCTCCATTTTATAGGTGGCCTTGGTTCATGAGTCACCTGTAAGTGGGATGCATTACATTTTCAGGGGCCTGAAGTTGAGCTGTATGGTGCTGATGACATCGAGGCCTCTATGGGACTTCGTCGGGAGCATCTTTTGGCTTTGGCCTTGTTGGTAGGTTGTGATTACTCTCCAGAAGGAGTGCCTGGTGTAGGCTGTACCAATGCCCGCCGGCTCATCAGTTGCTTTGCTGAATCGGAGATTCTTGACCGGTACGTTAGTTAACATTGATTAAGTGTGGAATTTCCATCTGTTCGAAGCTTTCTTTGCAGAACGTCACTCCTATTTCTAAGTATTTTCCTGCTACTCCTGTTCGATCAAGATCAAGCGATGTATAGAAATGGTTTTGTCAGTACACATAGCAGTGGCTACGCAGGCAGTTAGTAGTTTCCATGCATGTGTCTATTTGTCCTAAAGGGTGCTTGGATTTCATGGGTCTTTCGTCTGCTTGGATCGGTTTCATATAGAAGCATTGCGCTTAGAAACTCACAGGTTCTGGTGTCAGGCTGCGCGCTTGGGGAAGGGGCGAGCTTCCGTTAAAGAATGAGGTTGATCTAGGCATGGATGTTGGATCCGGGTTTGAGACGGTTGAGTATGCTTCAGAAAACCTGAGTAAAGTTACTCATTGTTCCAAGTGTGGGCATCCAGGAAATAAAAGAGAACATGCTAACTCTGGCTGTCAGCCATGTACCTCTTATTCCAAGGAGTTGTCTATTAAAGCAGACTGCAAAGAGAAGCCTAAAGACTTTGTGTGCACGTGTCCATTTTGTTTACAGGTATTATCTGACCTCCCGTATTAAGTGTACTGTAGAGTGTGCTTGAAAATTCGTGTTTTATTCCAGTATGCTGTGATTTCGACGATCAGGTCTGAAACCCTTCAAATCGTGTGGCTACAACTGGATAACAGAGTGGTGCAAATTCCGCAGAAAGCTCAGAACAAGATGCGGAAGAAGTCCAAGGAGTGGTGGGCCAAGATGTGTCATAAAATGGCATCTACTCCAGGCTTCCCGAATGAGGAGATCATTACTCTCTTCCTTAATTCTGAAATAGCAACTGCCGAAGGTAACAGCTCTAACGCTATTGGTTCCCTGTAGTACAGAAACCACTATAGAGCACCGTCCTCTTAGAGGAGACGTTTTTCACTAACATGGAATCACAAGTGCGGATCGCCATCGTGCAGACATCAAGAGTTACTCCTCAAGCATAATTTGGCGTGCCCCCACTATGGAGGAGCTTGAAATATTTTTGCAGAGGCACTTATATTGGGACTCGTTCTATGTTCGGCAAAAAGTTCTGCCGTTGCTTTCGCTTTCCTACTTAAAGGAGCTAGCAGCCATGAAAGAGGGTGCTTCATGTACTGCCCTCGAGAAGTTCCTCGAAGGTGCCTATGCTCCACAATGTATAGATCGTATAAAGATCGAACAAGGAGAACCCCTCTATATGTTGAAGTGGAAAAGTTTAAAAGGAATAGACGGTCAGCAATGGCTGGGCTTGAAGCTCAAGTCCACATCTTCAAAGACAAACAAGACACAAAGGATTGGTAAAACAGGCGAGAACGACATGGACGGTGTAGAATTTCCAGAAACAGATGCAGAGGAAAGCGAATGGTGCTTCACAACAGTTGAGAATATGGAGCTTATTAAGGCTGCCTGTCCGGATTTAGTGGATAAATTTGCCACAGAGCAGGTACTCCCCATATCCCACTTCAAGTGATAAGGCAGAAACTATGTTTTGTTAGCAACATTCAACGGTTTTACTCCCCTCACAGGCGCTGCAAAGCAGTTTTTATACTGCTTTGCTACTGCAGGCATAAGTAAACTTTCCCGGCTTAGATCGTTGCGTATCATAATCAAAGATAGCTCTGAGATTCTGCATGGCTCTATTACTGCTTCATCTCAGTGTCAAAACCTCTTGCGTGTATGACAGGAAGCAAAGCAAGCAGCCCGCAGCCAGGCAAAGAAGAGAAAGAACGTCGAGGATAATGAACCTGCCAAACGACAGTCGAACATCACATCCTTCTTCAAACAGAAACATATTGCTCATTCCACTCTTAAAGCCAGTAGTTCGTGTGAGAAACTCTCCATGGAGGAGCTGTCTCCACATACACCTGGAAGAATGGCAACCGGACCCGGGTATGTTGACGCAGAATCTCTGATCGCCTCTCTTAACTTGAAGTCTACTTCCACAATATTTTCACTTGTATCTTCGGCCCCAGTACCTGCTACTCCTAGACGAAGAATCTCGAGGAAGGTTGCGAGGAGACTCTCACTGGAAGAACGTCTGTCATAAACTGCTCTACTGAGCTTTCGTAGAAGTGTCGATATCGAGGGAAGAAAGTTTTCGATGTACGTGTTATCTACATGTATATGTATGTTCCGATCTAGAAACGAGGGTGGGATGTTTCTAGAGATATTGAAGTCTCTGAGATATGAATATGTTCCTCGAGATACTTACAGAAGAGAACGACTGGAGGGTAAGGACGAAAGGACATATTCAAGGTTTCTACCTACGCAACAAGCGGTTTCCTCTCCTCATGTGAGTCCCTTGAGATGGTCGGTTACAAGCTGGAGTTCCTCCTCACTGTAGTGCACCCAGGAGGAGAAATAAGGTGTAGGCCAAGGAGTCTTGTAGATCAGTAGGAGTTAGCCTGGCGTAAGCGATGAAATTGTATACTGGAAAAGGAGACTTTTCTTGTTCCGAGATAGAACTCAATGGTTTTGGTTTTTCACAGCGACGTTACATTAGCCCTGCGTGCCTGAATGTATGTGGAAGTTTCGGAACCTCGAATGATCCCAAAACCGTGCTCCTCATGTTCCATTTATGTAGGATAGTAAGGTAAAGGATGTCGCAGCTTCGAGTCCCACGATAGTTTTGGCGTGTCCCTTGGTTTGTAGCCAAGTTCTTTAGTCTATTGCTTTTTGCTGAAAGGATCCCTTCGGTAAAATTTCTTGTATATGTGTGCACGTACTTCGCATGAAGAACCGAAATCAGTTACCGGCCTCCTCATGTCAGGCACTTGGTGAGTTCGCGACCTTAGTGGGACTGTACTTAACTGAGAATAAGAGCGGTTTAACATTGTGACCGTGATATTCCTGCACATGCGATCAGGGAGGCGATAGGATGCTGATAGTTCCTGCACATCAAGGTGAATCCAAGGCATCCGAATCTCACTCGCCTTAATTTGGTCCCTCCCTTCAGCAAAAGAGGCCGTGGAGAAAAGACTTTCTTGTACCTCTCTTAATGCTTGAAGAGCTAATGTTCAGTCGGGTTGTTTGACTTGTCTCGAGGTGCGAGTGGAGCAATTTAGTAGAGGGCACTCAGCACCTGACAGATTCAAAGTGTCCTTTCCTTCATGCTGTCTAGAGCGTTCGGTTCAGTAGAGATCGGTTGCGGTAATTCGGCCAACCACTTTAACGACATGAAACTTTCCGAGTGAAATAGGAATGTATCGTTTCGCTTGGCAAGGTATTCTTTTGGAGGCTACAAAACCATACAAAAAAGAGAAAAGGACAAGTCGTGAAAGCCGGAAGGAACTAGGACTAGAGACTGCGGAGCATGGGGAACCGACACGGAAAGAACATGAGCCGCATGGAGAGAGTACACGAAACGTACATGAGAGCCTAGGCTTGGAGTGGAGTATGAAAAGTAGTTACATCTTGGGCCCCACTGTAACGATGATTGGGAAGTTCGAATAAGAGAAACGAAAATTGAGGGCAAACTGGAGGATCATTCCAGTGGAGAATTTGTTCTCGGCCTGAAATACACGGGAGTCGGGAGCAAATGTTATAATGATGGAATGGTTGACTGATGCTGAGCAGGAGACAGCGAACGAAAGGGTTGTGTATACGCACGGTCGACATGGGCGCAGTACACGCTCTCCAGACCACCAACCCCTCCCTCCTTCCCTTCCTCCAGAGTCCGTACCTTTCCAGATGCTAAAAAACAAAACCTCGGCCCTTGAAGTTGATGCTGCCGCAGTGCGGTGCACTTCTCGTTCCGTGAAAGGGACAGCTCTTCCTGTGCAATCAGATGGAGTAGAGCAGTGGGAGGGAAGGTAGCCGAAGGAAGAGAAACATACAGCAAGAGAGCTCACGGACCAGCGGAGGAGAGGAGTGTGCAGCGGAGAAAGGGACGCGGGAGAAAGAAGACCGCCGGCCGAAACGGGTTCGGGTATACATCACGTTGACACCATCATGCGGCACGAGGACGCGTTCATTGAGGAGAAAGGTGAGTTTATATATAGGACATGGTGAACGAGAATTGGAGGTGTGGTCACCGGGTCGTCGCTGTTGTAATCGACGGGGAGGAGGAGGAAGAAGGAGAAGAAGAGAGGTTGGTGGTGGTTGAAGCAGAAGTGAATGTAGTAGCAGTCTAGCAGGCCATTCTCGGGAGACCAACGACAAGAACCTCGTCAAACCGTAGTAACACGGATAGCAATTGTAGAGCTGTTTGCCACCAGCATGCGAGTTTGGTTCTCCAGGACGAGGTGGCGGATCCGAGCCTTCTGTCAATGTCAGCAGTACTTTCGAGCGTTGTGGTCAACGTTAGAAAGCCGCCCTAATTGCGTGTAGAGGGAACCTGCGTGTGGAGGAAGAGCGAGGATCTTCAGGTGCGTCATTTCCCTCAAGCAGCAGCAGGTGGTTTGTTGTGGAGATCGTATCAAGGAGAAGGGAGATCTATGATAGATCGAGTGTGTGCTTGAGGAGTTTAGTAGAGCAGGAAGGATGTGGCGACTCAAGCAGTTCATCCCCAAAGAGCAGGCGGGATTGGAAGGCAAAACGGTGGATGTTGGGGCACTAAAACTGCAGGTTAGGAGTACAATTGCTCAAGGGGGGTTCTCGTGCGTCTACTTGGCCAGGGATGCTACTTCAGGGCGACAGTATGCGCTGAAGCATATCATCTGCAACGATGCAGAGAGTGTGGATCTTGTGAAAAAGGAAGCCGCGGTGATGAAGTTGCTGCGGGGACACCCGAATGTGGTCACATTGCATGCCCAGGTGGTCTACGACATGGGCAGGACTAAGGAATGTTTCCTTGTCATGGATTACTGCGAGAAGATGCTGGCGAACGTTTTGGAACAAAGAGGAGCTGGCTATTTTGAAGAAAAGCAACTCTTGTTGATCTTCCGTGACATTTGCAATGCCGTCTATGCTATGCATTGTCAGTCCCCTCCAGTTGCACACAGGTAGACTCGACAATTCTTGTAGGTATTCTGTCGTATTGATGCTTGTTTCTCGAGTAGGATGAGGACATCAAAATAGCAAAAACGAAAGGGTCCATAAGAATTTTGACACTGATAACAGTCAGGTGCAAGTCAGCGATGTTAGACAACAACGGCAAAGTTGCCAAGGAGCTTGTACTTCTCCACCACGCCTCTCCCCCACTCTTTCCCTCCCAGAAGCTAAGGAGTTTAGGGATATTAGATGTCTCAAAATCTCCAAGGAGGTGTTTGATAAGTGAGGCTAATCTAGCTTTTCTTGGTTGAACGTTACAGCCAACTTAGAATCTTAAGTTGATCTGCTTGTTCCAGTTTTGGACCGAATGTCCAGTCTAATGCACATATTCGTGGCTGTAATTGCTTTGCAACAGAGATCTGAAGGTAGAGAATGTGCTGATGGGCGGAGATGGTACTTGGAAGCTCTGCGATTTTGGAAGTACATCTACGAATCATAAACGGTTCGAGAAGGCAGATGAGATGGGACTCGAGGAAGATATTATTCGGAAACATACTACACCCGCATATCGGGCACCGGAGGTGAATATGTTCGGATCATATTATCCACTTTTATCACGAAGCCTTGGATATTGGGACGTAAACGGACATGCAGATGTTTTAGAAGGAGACGCAGTGTGTGATGCTCAGTTACAAGTTCAACGAGGAAGTCACATACTTTGATCGAACCCTTAGCATACTGGTGAACGAATAATAACGCCTGCGATCTGAAGTAGCGGGCATGATGAAAGTGGGCATCGAGGCTATCAGCGTGAGAGATTTGGATCAAACAGTTCCTTCTTTTCACTTGTCTTTGTGTCATGTGGACAGATGTGGGATCTTTTGCGAAGGGAGCTGATCAACGAGAAAGTTGATATTTGGGTAAGGGGCGTAGAGTCGTAAAGTTATTGAATATGAGTTCTACTATGTTATGAAACACTTCTGTAATTGGCGCAAAAAAGGAAGTACGACTGCCTTCTGCGGAGATTCAGATTATCACAAGTGATGCGACAATCTTGGATTTGCTACGATGTGCAGGCTCTTGGTTGCCTTTTGTACAGACTAGCGTACTTGAAGTCCGCCTTTGACGGTGAGTCAAAGCTGCAGATACTGAATGGGAATTATCGCATCCCAGACGCTCCCAGATACTCAAGTGCGGTCGTCGACTTGATTCGAAGCATGCTTACAGCAGAGCCAAGCGCAAGACCAGATGTCATGCAGGCAAGGGCTTTGCTCGATGGGCTCTTTGATCTGCCTGATCTAGGTTAGTTTCAATAGCAGCAAGCTGCTGTACTTGGAATAAGTTGCATGCTGGTGTCAGCGCGAAGAAAGAGGACTTCTGAGAGCGTTAGGTCGGGTTTCCGCACGACCTGTTTCTGGAGTTTTCATCATTCTTGTTTCTACAGGTTTGGCGCCGGGTGAATGAAGCACTTCCGAATGATGTACGGAAACCGCAGCCAGACAAGGCACCGTCTGCACCAGCTTCTCGTGAGCAAGCTGAGACGCGCACTGAATCTCGTCCTGGTAAGCATTTCAGTACTTTGCTTTCGTCCCCGTCGCTCTTGAGGCAGAGTGAGTTTGTCTTCTTCAAGCGAGGAATAATGGGACTTGTATAGCTCTCACCTCAGGCTAGATTTGTAACGCTTATACGTCACCTAGGATCGTAGGTATTGTGTCACTTCCATTTTTATCTTAAAAGAGAGCCGAATTCCAGACTCAATTTGTGCGGTCCAGGTGCAAAGGTAACACTCTTCCTGGACTTTTCCCAGGTTCTTACCCACAAGGCAAAGCACCCCTGCCAGCAAGATCTCCTCCTTTACCTCCTGGTCAGAAAGAGCCTGATCGCAGATCTTCACAAAATGGGTCGGGGGCGGTTGCTGGTGCGTTTTGGTCAACGGCATATGCACACGACGCGGTTAAAGAAGATAGTACTGCTAGTTCGGATAAACCTGGAGGTTCTGACAATCCTGGAAAGCTCAGATCTAATAGTCCGGGATCTAGGTCACGTCGAGAGGAATCCACTTCTGCAGAAAGGACTTCAATTACAGGTCAATTTTTGAAGAAGAGCTCTGTAACGAATTTGATTAAGAAGGTCCAAGGTGCAGGTGGTTGGGGTCGAGATGATCCCGAACATAATGGATACGAGATGAAGTTTGACTCAGAGAATCAAAAGGCAGACGAAGAAGAAATCAAGGGATATTCTCATTTGTCCTCGTCTCCAGCAACAGGGTTTTCAGATAAATTCGCTCCATCGACCGATGCAGCTTTCAACGAATTCGCAGCCCAGTTTGACAGCGCGGCCACCCTCATAGTGGATACAGGCATGCGAAATTCTTCGGACTCAAACAGCCGAAATCAGCCAGATGCTGCACGAAGTTACCACGATACAGGCAGCAGAAGTTATGCCGAGGGAGGCAGCCGTACCCCTCCGGACTCAGGAAATCGGACTCATCAACTACAGGCGGATCTCGAGAGGCTAAATAAAGAGCTCCAGCAAGCGTTGGCTGAGAAAGCAGTGGTGTCACAGCAGTATGAGAAGCTCACAGCCATTTGTCGCTCACAGCGGCAAGAGATTCAGGAACTGAAAACTGCTCTAGCATCATCAAGCAGCTCCAGTGTACCGACATCTGTCAGGACACGAGGTTCACCAGCCGCAGCTCACTCTGTTCACAGCCAAGCTCAACAGCAACATCAGACCCCGGGTGGCTGGCAGGCTTTTGACCAGGTATGATACTGACGATAGGATGCCAGTACTGGAAGCGTGTTCCAGCATCTACTCTTCTTCAGTCTTTGTTCAGGCGTAATTGCAGGTACAACATCTCTAGTTATCTGCCATCGATGATGACGTACTCAAAGGTCGTGTCTTAACTACTGTATAGATCATTGTATGGAAGGCCCTAGATACATTTATGGCGTTTGCGAGGTCTCCAATCGACATGCCATTGTGCTCTCAACTGATGCAGAGCGTAGGTTAGCTCTACGACAAAAGACAAACCTTTCAGCCGCTGTAATAGCAGATTGTCTTGTCTTATGATTCAGTTAACTCAGTAGGCGATCCTTAAAACCTCGTGTTAGATGTGCCGATGACGGGCACTTTTGAAGGTGTATATCACTTCAGATTCATCTGTATGATGAATTCTCCGAATCGGTTTCACCCTAGCATAGGAAGTGAGGGTAAGTCTTTAGAGGAAAGTGAACAGCCTGACGTGCTGTTGTGGAGTTCAACTTTGTGCCAGGAGTCTTAGGCTGAAACCGCAAGTATGGTATCTGCGTTGAATTGATCAATTCAATAGGGACCTTTGCGTTGGGCTCCTCCTGTGTTCACCAGGTTTAAGATGTTCTCATCTGGTTGTCTTACTTGTTCCAAAGTGAATAGCCGTCAGCCTCTCTCGACATCTGTTGCAGTGCATGCCGTTTATCAGTCACCACGACTGTTCATGCTACATAAAGTTGACTACGAAGGGATCCATAAGTTACAAGTCGTTAACTTTAAAGAGTCACGGTCATCGAATCTATAAATTACTAGCTTAGATGGACAGTGGGTGCCATGGTTGCTATCAAGTCTGTAGAGATGAAAGAAGCTTCCTGTAAAAGGAGAACCTTGAGGATGTGATCAGCAAAAAGCGGCTCTTAGCCTCCGTGCTTCATCCTGCTTAATGCATCCAGTTTGCTGACATTAATCCTGGAGGGAAGGATTTATCTCTTTAGCTAGCAATTAGCTTCATACTGTGAGCTACCCCCACACAGCAAACACAGTTTCCACCACGCTCATTGGTCAAAGTCCAGGACCCTCGGTGTCCGTTGAGAACTATCCAATGCTTCCTTCGAGAAGAATTGGATAGTGAATTCTTCTTAACAGTGGGAGAAAGCGACTCGAGAGGTCAAGGTCCAGATAGTATACCATGGTTTATTACACATCACTCGTTAAAGTCATCAATCGCGTGTCTGCCACTTTGGTAGTGTCATGCTGTCGAAGTTTACTCACTCAAAGGAAAATGTCATACATCGATCTTGTTCCCATACAGTACGTAAAACGTATCAGATTACTGGAAACATTTAATGGCGGTTCACTCAGAAGGTCTGTTCTACGTCCTTTAGTTCACGATCGCGTCGTGAACTAAAGGACCAGTTGATGTGACTGTCTGCTTCCCAACTTATTCAGTTGTCACGTCGTAGTCAGCATTGGACTAGACTAAGTTAACTGTCCCTCCGAGAGTAAGGACCTCCGAAGTTGCCGCCTGATGGAATCAGTATAATTTCGTTACTATGATCTGACCGGTCTACTAATTATAGGGGTAACTCTCTGCATTCTACTCGGAGTAAAGGTTTCTCTCTAGTTACACGTCAGAACGCAACAAGGGCAACTGTGCAGCAATCTAAACATCGTGCCAGCGGGATACGGTGTGCTTAACCGCCGGCTCGCGTCCAGACGTGATATTGTATAGTCGTTCCACCGAGAGATAATTTCTACTCATCTCTGTCCCAACAGAAGTGAGTAGGCCACTAGGTCATTTGGTGAACAGGAGTCCACAGAACGAAGCAAGTTCTGTCATTCAGCAGCTTGTATTAGAACTACTAAGGATGTAGGCGTTTCTGAGTATAACCCGTTGTATAACGTGTTTGAAGTCCGCAGGACGTAGGTTATAACAGACCTTGCTGTAGGCTCCTGTTTGGAAGGTAAGTTTTCTCGTGTGACAATCTCAGGTTAAGGACTAACGTCATCCACCTCAGCACCATCTCTAATCCGGAACTTTATGTCCGCCTTGAATTTCCTCGCTTGGTATCTCTTTGCAACCTCAGCAGGTTATACTGCTGTTTTGAATGCTGAGTTGCCTCCCTCTGTTTATCCGTTCAGTACAAGTTTGGTCTTGACTAACAGGTCTGGAGCCTGTATGGATGTGATCAGTTTATATCTGTAAGCATCACTTCTCTGGGTTCCATAATTTTTGGGTTAAGTCAAGTGCGTGTGGATAATTGTTGCATTACTGCTCCTAGTTGCATTGCTGCTACTAGTCCCTCGTGGATTGAAATATAAGCTATATTTCTCACTCGTTTGGTTCCTGGTTTCACGGCAACTCCAAGATCTCCGTAGTAGCTGGGAACAAGCCTTTTATTCAGGGTCTCCAGTTTCAGCTCGCAGGATGTATACCGTATGGAGCCACGAGCTACTAACACTTGAGTCGGAGTGCACTGTGGTTGCTCATAGCTTAGCAGCGTCGGCTGAGCAGCACACTGGCCACTTACTAAGGTTGGAACGAGGGTTATTCCCAGGAAGACCTAGAACAGCACACTGCCAGAAGGAAAAGTGGCAAGATCAGCTTCACAAATTATGATAATCCTGTAGGCCAGACGAGTCTCTTTTGCCCAGACGGGACCTCCTTTTCTTCCTGAAGCAGTTTGGTTTCTCCTATCTATGGTTTATGTTGCCATTTCCGTCAACGGACCTCACCATGAGTTAGGTAGAAACCAAGTCATCTGAGCTTTCAGTTCGAAGACTTGCTTTCAGACGTAAGCAGACTAGTGGCATGTCCTTTAGTGGTGGTTGTGTTTTGGCTTACGGCGGTCGGGTGCTGTTTGTTTGGTTCGTTGTTTAGTTTCATGGGCAATCTTGTGGGACTCCTTAGCTCTCTAATGGTGGACTTAACCTTACGGTATTCCCCACGTGTGTTGTTGAGCATTTCTGTGGAGGCATTGTTTCCTCTCCAGCAGCTCGATGATCTTAATACACGTACCTGACATCGTGTATTTGTCTGCTTGTTTTCCTTGAGTCCAGACTCATTCTAGGGAGAGGCAGAGTGGATCGATCTGGGATCTTCAAGACGGACTTTCTCCAGGCGCCGGCGGAAGCAAAAGTCAGCGTATGAACCACGTAGTGCCTTTGTCGCCCGAGTCAAGTAGCTGGCAAGCATTCAGCGATTCTCCCAGCAGGCCAGGGGGACCAAGTCCTAACTCTGAAGGTCGAAGACGTCCAGCGCAGCAGCACTCAAGGGCGGCTAGCATGGGTGGGGAAGGATGGGGCTTTAGTCAGGTTCAGGACAGTCTTTCTCATAACGGTGCTTTGCAGTCTCAGTCCCAACCAACAGGTATGTTTGGAAATGTCAGTACGTTCACTGGAGGTACTACAAATAACTCCGTGTCTGTAGGTGATAGTCGATCCACTCGGCCAGCTACGCGAAGTCAGCCTTCAGGCTGGGCAGGGTTCTAGTCTTGGTTAAACCATTTTTCATAGATAAATTGAATTCCAACGAAGTGCCCATAAAAAAAAATTGTAGGAGCATTTCGTCCCGGAAAGTTATCACATCGAAGTTTCAACGTCGGAAGATATCCGGATCATCAAAACGAGTCGGAAATATCTTTGAGGCCATCTCACTTCGGAAAGATGTGGTTGGTCAATTTTGTTCGGGTTGTAAAGGAGTTTTGAGTCTTTCTTTTGGTGATCATGCTTTCGCTGCACCTCACCATTACTCGGTCTTACTTTGCAGAATCGTATCCTTTTTAAGTCCCTTCGTTGGCGTCTCACTGGTAGCTTAAGTTTGTTTGCTTAAAGACTGTCAGAAACATACAGTTGAGGTGCACAGTCAACCAAAGAGTGAAAAGGTTCTCACCTGGCAGACTCGTATCGCCTATATTTTTAGGTTATGATTGTCGTTAAAGAGTGTTCAGCCCGGCTCCAGTCCAGTATTGTTTCGAGTCTCGATATTTTTATGTACAGCGGTTAACGAGATGGAGTTGTGGAGTTTTGGAGAGGCCTGAACTGGCCCCTCTCAGTTATCCTTGGCGCTCCTCTTACCCTTGTTTATCCACGACGCGAAGGCGTAAATTCTTTCCTGAAGGATTTGGTGTCTGCTGTTGTTGCGGAGTATGCTTTCAGTCCTGCTTTCTCTGGGCTCCCGGTGTTGGTATTTTATTAGATCTCAGGATCCAAGTTCAAGGTTGTAGACAGTAACCTTGTCAGATGCTCTGTACTCGTCGAGCGAAACTCAAGATCGTAGTCCGAACAGTGAAGAAGCTCAAATCCACGCGTAGAATGCATGTATTGTTAGTTGGCCAGGCCCGGTAATGATGAGTTGCGAGGTATGGTCAAAGCATGACTTATTTGTTAAGAATTCAGCAAGACTTAGTTGGAGTACAAATACAAGATCCACCCAGATCCAGCCCGGTTTTAAGTTGGACCATACACGAGAACTATGAAAGCAGCTTTTGATTTTCAAAGAACTCGGCAGGCAGTTCACAAGTTACCTGTTTGGGAAGTGCAACAGCTGTTCGAGTTGCTGAGAGATCATAAGAAGGAAACAGAAGCTGAAACGAACTTCCAGTAGAAGTAGGCTTCTCGGTCCCGTCACGAAGTTCGAGTGTCAAGCTACACGTTCCGTTGAGAATCCCAGAATCACAAGAGTCTACATAAGACCAGCAGACCGTAGAATTAGCAAAGGTGGGCCCGGATCTGACACTATGCCAAGTGGCGAATATACCAGGGTATTTATTCACTACTTCAACTCTAGTATATGTTGGTTTTGCATATTGAAAACTCCTTGGGTATAATATGTATCCAAAGTGGACTTCTGCTAGAAAAGTAGAACAGGACAAGCGACAAAAGCTGCAGTAAAATTTAAGATTAATTTATAGTCTCTTTTGGTTTTATTAATACGTTTAATTTATGGTAGGTGTGTATTATTTTATCATAGAAATGAAAAGTTCAACGGCTATGCAAAAGAGAGGTTGGGTAAGTGTGAACCAAAAACGTCAATAACCGTGGATGTGAACATACAAGTGGTTGTGAATCCGGAAGAACCGTCATCCGTCTTTAGAGTATAAAGTTACAACTTCAGAGAGATGAGCCTGGGGCGGAAAGATATCATCTTGGGAGTATAAGATATTTAAAATTAAAGGTATAGTAATAAAGCTAAAAGGGAAGCAAACGGTTTGATTGATTGTTATGAAAATAGCGTAAAAGGAAATAATAAATAAGCAATAGCAATAATATCCTTCCCCCACTGCCTTGTATAGTTAATTTCGTTTTTTGTTATCAAAAAGCGTGTAAATATTATAAAAATATATTATAATAAATAATTTTAAAAATTTTAAAAAAATTTTAAATAATATATGTTAACTAGTCTTTGAGTAGCCAACTTATCAAAATGTAACCCATAAGTGAAGTCAGAGTTGATGCTAGGAGAATAAATTCGGGGCATTATTTTTGAAACCACGTCGTTTTCAAAAGACATTAATTAATGTACACTCATGTACACTTCGAAGTGTACATGGATGAATATCTTCCTTCTTTGAATCTTCTTGCAAGTGCAAGGGTTCCAAAGTCTACATATTCATTAATCTTCAGATAATATATTGATCTAGATATTAATTAATTATCTAATCTTTCTCAACTAAAAAATAAAAATAAAAATTAGCATATTTACCTCTTCCATCTGTAGAAGGAGGAGATGAATATGCACACCTTAAATCCTGGGTATAAAAGAAGAAAAAACGAGACCCAATGAGTAGCAAACGGATGGGAAGACCCCATCAAGCCTTACAAGGGAAAGAAGGGGGAAAAGTATAAAAGAGGGATGAGACAGTGCTTAAAATAAATGTAAAACAAATGTTGTGCGTGTGTTTCAGTGCGTGATATCTTTCTTTACTTTTTCATCTCTTGCATTTTGTATATCAGTGCGAGAGAATATTTCACACAATTTTACAAGCATGGTTTGAACTGATGTTACGCTAGTTCCCTTGCTATAGTGATTTCTTGTTCCATTATTTTGGTTTTAACTTCTTGTCTGATTATCTTCAGACGGTAGAAACTTACATGTATCTTCTTTTTCATAGTGCGGATTATTTGAATCTGGAAATGCATTTATCATTAGAAGATTTGAGCGAAAAGAATGAAGACTGCATCTTTTGTTTATAACTCATCTTGATTCATGACCTAGTTCATGTTCAAACGAGTCAGTGACTCCATGAGTTGGAGAACCCTAAGGCTTGTACTGAGAGTATGGGTTTAAGTGGAAGAAGATTCTCGCTCGAACCGAGAAGGTGAATGCATCGGAGCTTCGTCTTGATCTTGATTTCAGATTTTACCTTCCTGTTATTCAAATTCACTACTTAAAATAATATTAAATACAATCACGAACTTGGATCTACATTCGAGGTAATACCAGCGGAAGTATTAATTACTATGTACTTCGAACTACCCAAGTCAAATATGCATTACAATAAATTTGCATTTGAACATTGTACCAAAGAGGTTAATCTATCTTGTGAACTTGTGAAGATAGTAAAATGTCCCGTTAAAAGAATTGCATGGAAACAAATGAAACTATGTGTATACTATCAATTATGAATATATCAGTTGATCACAATTAGTGGATGGTAGTATAATAAAACCTAAGGCTAATTATATCCAAGACTACCTCAAGACTTGATTGCATATGATTCGTTTCTCCATCTCCAAATGGGAGAGGAAATTATGTAGAGACATCCAGTTTATGGTTTAACCTTTTTTCTTGAAAAGTTTGATCATAAATTAACTGAACAAAAAGAAAAAAGTTAGTATTCATTCTACGAAAAAGAAAACTATATAGTGGAACCTGATGACTTTAATTGTGCTTTCTTCTTCTGACATCTTCAAGAGTAACATCTTCACATGACCGAAGATCAAATAAGAGGACCATGCATATTAGCAGCTGACAATAACTGATTGATTTTGATTGACTAATATTGATTTTGGTCACATCTTGAGTTTTTCTTTCACAAATCAAAATGTTTTGTTATCTGGAGTCGATTGCAATCACATAACGAACGGTACTTAGTTAGAGAGTATCTGCTCTGCTGCTATTCCATTTTACTTAAACCACAAGGGAGGGGGTACTTAAGCAATGGGATATCCCACCGCTAATCATTTTAGTCGCGAACTAAACAAGTTTAGTGAAGGCATGATAGCCCACCAAAACTGCGCAAGGCTGGTTTGTAGTCATTATTGATCTAAAACGACTGATCTACCCCTTGAATGAAAGAGTAGTTCAAGACCTACAATTTGAGCCCTCGATGAGCTCCAACTGATATCTAACGGCTCAGCAACAATTGATCAAAGCTGAAATTGATCTCAGCCAATCAAAGGATCAAAGCTGAAATCGATCTCAATCAATCAAAGAGAATATTCTCACTTTTTGAATTTTGAAAAGTTCTCCTACAAAGCTCCTGCACGTTAGAAGAGGCAAATCGAAAAGTAGAAGAGGAGGAAATACATCAGAGCGACTTACGAGACCCCCTCCTGAACTCAAGGTAAGCCGACGGGCGGCTTGACCTCCGCCTCGTGAAACCAGGCTGTCGTCGGATGCCATTTCCGGCAGCAGCCACTCTTGACGTGCGGACGTCAAGAGTGGCTGCCGGCCAATCCGTCAACTCATGTCAGTCACAATTCGACGCTGACAAGAGCTTGACCTCCTTGGAGGAGGAGGGCTTTGGATCTGCCCTCCTCTCTAGGTCTCGCCTCCTTCCCTTTCTCTTTTATTTTTCTGGAGTCACTTTCTTCTTTGTATCTTCCTTTGGGTCTTTTAGCCTCCTTTCTCTCCCATTTTTTGCGACTTAGCTAAAAGTTTTTTTGTTGGGACTTTTTACCTTGTGTTTATTAGGGTTATAGGGACGATATTTTTTTCTAAGCTAAGTAGAATTTTGGTCATTTTTGTATTTGTATTGTTCACTTACAAATACTTAGTTGGACCTCCGGACGGATATGACTGATTACTACCGAGCTTTACATTTCTTGTTATCATGCCACCACGGGTTCATCCTAGACGTCTCAGAGACCGTCATGCACCTAGAGGATGTCCGGAGGTCCCTACGGATATGGTGAGGGTCTCAGAGAGTTTACTTCTATGTTATGTTCAGTTGATGAGACTGTTAGGACCTACAGTCGGGCACGTTACAACAGTGTTAAGGTTTCTTTTCTCCACCGCTGATGTCAAAATAGATCAGATGGTTAGGGAGGCTGAAGTCTTACTCGCAGATCTAGATGTAATCCCAGAGGAGGGTGTTCTGGAGGTAGATGCTGCAGAGGCGGACGATGGAGAGTTCGACGCTGATCCGTTAGTCTTACACGCTCTTGGCGTCCATTCGACCTTGACGCATGTACATTGTTTTCCACTTTGCGTGCATGTTTGTCTGAATTATTTTCAAAGGCTTGTGTTTATTATTCTCATTATTGTTGTTTAAGATGGAGGGAGCCTGCTGACACTAGCTGATCAAGTAGTTGACTCGCAAGTGTCTTCAGTGCCGGTCACTGAGACTGTGGGGATAGATGATGAGAGTGTAGTAAGAGCAGAAGTTGATCCGCTCCTCGCATACGGTTTTGTCGCACAGTCTAGGCTGAGAGAGCTCTTCCATCTTTTTAGAGTGAAATGTCTGCACCATGCGTGCGACCACTTCTTTCTACCTCCCATTATCTCGTCCATCCATTAGAGCTGGTCTCTAAAGCTTATTTGTCCAGATCGTCACACCTACGGTTGGAGATCAACAGAGATGGAGATATACAATCATGTCTCTGACATCACTCATAGGCTTTATAGTGCAGCACTATGTGCCGGTTTAGGGTTTCCCAATTAGATAATCGGTGTACATAGAGGGAGGGTTGGCTCCAGTGTCGAGGATCCATTTCTTTTATTTTCAGAGTGAGAAACATCGTGAGATTGGATGGGTGGAGGCGACGCTGGACCAGTGGGCAAGACTGAAAGATGAAGTGCAAAGTGAAGTGATGAGGAGACACTTTCAAGACTTGAATGAGTTACCTTCTGGAGGTAAGAACACATCTAGTTCTTTTGTTTCTTGTTCACTTTGAGAGTTAAATCCTCTTTTCCACTTGATGAATTGTTTCATTTCATGCTAACCTTAGCTGTATTATTTATTGTTTATATGTTTAGAGAGATATTTTATGTATTTTTGGACGCGGTGAACTATTACATTTAGTGATTATCTTTGTCATATGCTAGATAATTTTGTCGTGTATGCTGATCTACGGTATGATTAAACGAGAAATAGGTATAACGGCACGTGTGCATTCGTTGCTGCTCATGACGGACGTGTCATTGAGATGATGAACATGACACGCGTTGAGACCGGCAACAACTCGTAGCTTATAGAGGATCGTGCGTTTGAGGTCGGTATTCAGCGGTTGATCGCTCGTGGTATCGTGTCCAATGAGATGATACACGACAATAAATCCTATGTGGATGTCATATTGCTTCGTCACGGGATTATATCTCAAAAGGATTTATGGGACAAGTGTAAGAACGTGGTTAAGAAGTTTTTGGTGGACCTACAGACCAAAAAGTGACCCCCTAGCAGTGTGGAGGACGCCGAAGTGATTGCTGACTTGGAGCTCTTGACCAAGCGACATTTGGTGACTTGGCTTCGTCTTCAAGGAGCTCCGATAGTTGATAACAAGCCTGTGTTAGTTCAGCGAGTGACACAACTTAGGCATCTAGAGGAGGGAGGCTCGATGCGATCTCGGCGTTTGATGTACCCGGAGCTATTACGGTATTGCTGACAAGCTGAAGGGCTGGATTTACACTTGTTGTCAACTGTATGCACGGAGAATCATTGGACCTGATGGTCGTTATGCTCAAGAGGAGGACAATTGCTCTACCTTGTGTTTGGACATTATGAATGCAGCAGACCATTGGGCAGGGAATCATTTATCCTGTCTCATCTTACAACGGGAGACAAGAACATAAAGGCCTTGCTGCGATGATTACGACTTGAACCGGCCAACACTTGACAAGTATTACGAGAAGAGTAAGTTTACTTCTCTTGGAAATGATAACTCGTTTTGATAAATAGATGTATGATGTATTGCGCTAAATACTAATTGTTCAACTGTAGATTCTCCGACGCATATTGTCATGGTGACTTTTCTTCAACGGATCATAATGCCTGCTAAGATGCGGTTCTACACACGAGCGTGAGAGAACTACATGTCTGAGACTTTCAACTCAGTAATATGCAAGTTTGCCACTAAGAGGATTCACTTCCAAAAAACTCATGAGGCGTGACTTGCTGCATGCGCCATGGATTGGAATGAGAACATAGTTCGAGAGCCCATCAAGATTTATGAGCGTCGACCACAACACATATCGGTACGACATAGAACATCCACAACTCGCGTGTTACCACCTCGGACTACCGTGTGGAAGATCGCACTAAGAGAAAGACTGTTCGGTGTCCGTTCAACAACTTGACAAGTAAGTTATTCTTAGTCTTTAGTGAAAGAGTAATCCTCCTCTGATAATTCGTCATAAAATGTTTCTAACCATGAGATTATGTTTGGAACATGCAGGCAAATATGGAACGAAGAGAAGTCATTGGTCATACGTGATTATCTTAGTTTTTTGAAACTGCAAAGTTATCCATTCCGGTTTTTAATATATACCTTTTGTTTTTGGAGTATTTTTAATAAATGGCTTTATGGTTTTTGAGTATTTTTGGAGTATTTTTTCTTTCCTCTACCCGCTCGATGCTTCCTTGGATTATTAATCGACAGGTCTAAACCTGTTTCTGAACCTGTTTTTGAAGGTTTCAAGAACCTGTTTCTCAAACAGATTTTGTAAACCTGATTTGGACAGGTTTTAAAAAACCTGTGTTCGACAGGTTTTAGAATATTCTTTTTCCTTTTTAGGGTATAGTATTAATTTTTCACTACGGGTATCCTTTATTTACAGAAATAGGGTTTAGGAGTACCCTTTATTTACAGAAATATTATTTCGGGGTACCCTTATGCAGGAATATTATTTAGGGGTGCCTTTATGCAGAAAAATTATTTAGGGGTACCCTTTATTTACAGAACTTGAATTATTTCTGGGGTGCTCTTATGAAAACCTGTTTTTAAAACCTGTTTTCGACAGGTTTTGAATAACTTGTTTCCAAAACACGTTTTGTAAACTTGTTTTCTATAGGTTACTGAAATCTGTTCGGAAGTAAACCTGTTCAAAAACTGGATTTTCAAACCTGTCTAAACCTATACAAACAATTGAGATGTTTTTCAGATGAGTACTTCTGGGAGGAGTTGAACCTCCTAAACTGGAACCGGTTCCAGCAGAAGTTCCTTCCTCCTTCACCATTGACACCTACTGTCAATGGGTCCTAGGGAGGAGGAGGCTATTGCCCACAAAAACACAAAACACACAGAGAATTATTGCCGAAACAAACTCAAAAAAATTACTGCAAATCTTGGTACAAAACCTATGTGTGATTCTCCAGACGACTCCCAAGTGGTCTGAATCGCTGACTGAAGATAATCTGAAAAGGCAGTACGCTCAACATAACCAACTGTTTTGACGAGTTGCTTATAAACAGAAAAGCGTTTTTGCTTCATTTCAGTCTCTGCAAACGAATGTGCTGCACAAAGTATTAGCTCCTTCACATCGAAGTCTTGCTCTACAGCAAACTTATCGCAAGCTGTGCAAAACTCAGGAAACTTCACTCGCAACTTATCCACAGAGACAAATTTCCACCTTTTGATCCTCTCGTCATCCTCTGTATTAGACCACAAGAACTTCCACACGTCCTCAAGAAGCACTTCGAGACGCGGAGGATTCCAGAGGTCTTGTGAGGAGACTCTCTGTGACATAAGATCTGATCGACTGCGGCTGGCCATGGTGGAAATGAAAGAAACGAGAAGCAGTACAGCTAGAACACCAGAGAAACAGTATAGCCAAGACATCGGAGAAACAGTACAGCTAGAACACCGGAGAAACACAAAGAGGGAGAGGACAAGGTACCCGGAGCGAGGTCAAAAGAGAGCCAAGAGCCAAGATGGCTAAAATCGAGCCAAGATCTAAGCTTTTTTTAGATAGCCCGTGCTTGCAGTGAAAAACCGGAGTCCAGTAACTGCCAGATCAACCGTTTAGAAATATAGCCCCCGCAGAAACAACCCGAAATCGCAAGCTGCAGCGAGCAGCCGCAGATCAAGAAAACCGCACAAAATCACAAAATAGACCATGACAAAGAACGCATCGAGCAAGATATGGACGCAGTAACCGCCAGATGAAATCCGTAGCGAGAAATAGCCACAACAAAAACAATCCGAAGTCACAAGCTGCAGCGAACAACCTTGGATCGGAAAACCGCACTAAGTCACAAAAACAACCCTTGACAAAGAACGCATCGTGGTCAAGATATCGATGCAGTAACCGTCAGATGAGAAAACCGTAGCGAAAAATAGTCCCTAGCAATCCGAAGTCACAGCCTGCAACCTGCCAACCTTGGATCGGAGCACCGCACAAAGTCATAAAAAAGACAAGGACAACGACAAAGATCGCATCCAGAGAGATAACGATGATAAGCAAAAAAAAATGTTGCTTACGAACGCCCGTAAGCAGAAACGTCTAAAGAAGCGTCAACACAAGCGGGTCCTAGTCCGTAGCAGTCGTGTAAACGAAAGCCTCCCCGATTACACAATCAGTGCTGCGGCGACATGCCTGTACGTTTGCGAAGACCTTCACGACTGCCGCTTGACAACAAAACCCTAAGAGACTGGAAAGAGTTCCCCGCTCCTGAAACCCAATCCGACATCGATCTCGCTCGCTACTATGGGCGAAGGAGAATGACGTGACATGGAGAGGTTTTTATACCCTACTTGTGGTTTAAGGAGCGATTAAAGGTTATAATTCCCTGCAAACTGATTCAACTCCATAGTTCCATACAGCTCTTCTCGCTCTGGATCCTCTTCCGTGTTACAAACAGAAAAAAACTAAAAGATAAGATATTTCAATCTTTGTTACGTTATTCAATCGGCGTCCCAAGTGATGTAAGCTGTTATTCAACCGGTGTCGCAAGTCGTTTAGCCTACAAGCTTCTACGAAATAGATTGTGAGTTCAATCCTCTTAGTCTTCTACGAAATATATTGTGAGTGCAAAGGCTACAATCTTCTACGAAATAGATTGTGAGTTAAATCTTTTTGCATACAATCTTCTACGAAATATATTGTGAGTTCAATCCTTTACAAGCACAATTAGAGGTGTCCCAAGTGGTCTAGGCGGGTATTCAACTGGTGTCCCAAGTGATATATCCTACACTCTTCTAAGAAATAGATTGTGACTTAAATCCTTTGCAAGCACAATTAGAGGTGTCCCAAGTGATTTAACCTACAGTCTTCTACGAAAAATATCATTAGTTCAATCCTCTGCAAGCATGATTAGAAGTGCATTCGCTTCAAACTCTTAATGAAACTTCTGGTTCGAACCCCTCTGTGGTGGATTCACATAAACAAATAATAACATTTACCATTTACCATATACAACTGAAAACGGATTTGAAATGTCTTTTCCTTAGATGTGCCAAAAATGGACATACATTTCTTAACTCAACGAAAGCATTTATTAACTTTCACTCCTCGATAACTTGTGGCAGGTTCGACAGATATTAAGACAAAGTTTGTAGTGAACTCATGCAGTGGCCGTGTGTTGAAATCACCGTTCAATCCATCACTCCATACCGTCACTGTTTTGTAGTATTAGACATCCAAATGCGGTTGTTCATACCAGTTGGTATGAATAACTGCGCAAGTGTCCGGTGAGATCATTGTATGTAGTTTCCACACGCCCCAGATCTTTGTTAGGTTTACCTTTTCACGCAGACCATAAACCCTATAGAATGTCGACGCTGCAGGAACACTTGACGACAGCATATGCAACCGGTATTGACGTATTTACAGTAACTGAAGTATCTTCAAGTGAATACTGATCTCAAAAAGTCGATCCAATGGTGATACCACATCATCAACTACATGACAGATCAAAATTAGATTCATGAACTCAAAATATGCCCTTGCAAATACTTAACCGTGGCATAGCTATCAGGAGCCTGCACGCGCTGGTCAAAACCTGGCCCACCGTCTGAACATAGCTTCAGATTTCTCTCTGCATATAGTGTAGTGTTGCATAGAGCAGAATGTCATATAGGGTACTTGAAAGGACCGTAACAGCACCGACTGGCCCTCCCTCCGACTAGTTTTCGAACTGATAAATAAACCGTCAACAAAGTGTTGATTGGTCATAAAGATGAAGGCTGATGATATCGATGGGACTACTGTCCCCATTCTTGAAGCTAGTGAACAAGCAACGGGCAATCTGAGTGTACACAGAGAAAGAGTACATAGAATTGCAGACCTTCTACTGTAACTATAGAGAACTCTGATGATGGCTCTTCAACGTTGGTAGAGTAAGTGGAGGAGCAGGCACCTCACCACTGACACTTCACTCATGATTTAGAAGTGTTTTCTCAATATCGATGACGAACCGATATCTCACATCCTTGTTCCCCATTCGCTGAAGATTCTCGTTACAATCCTTGATGTCAACCACCTCGATCATGGGTAACACTTTGTTTTTTGCACAAAAATTAAGCATTTCTTGCGTCTCTGCAATGTTTCCCGTTACACTCCCAGAAATACTCTTCAAGCCTGGATGGAACACATTCACCACTACATCAGTTCATGCACTTCCTGGAACTGCTGAATTTAATTTGACACTAACTAATAGCCTTCAAACACCTCAACGGGACGGTATGACTTTACCTGGAGAGAGATTGTGAGGTGCGAACTTCAGCTCGTGAGGAAATCCAACAAATACAAGGGTTCCCTTGTTCTTTAGTAATGGAAGATAAACGTCAAGAGGGTGGACATAAGGAACAGTGTCCACTATGTTGTGTATAGTGTTACGAGCAGCCTGCACATGTCACCAGTTCCAACTTAGCTCCAATCCTGAAACACCGGTTTTATATCTAGCACACAAGTAAAATTTCCAGGCCAGCACGACCTTTTGAAACATCTTTCTAAATCATCCTCTCACCTCAAGCTGGGCAGGATCCGAGGTATTCACGAAATTGTCTGCCCCAAGGACCGACAGCGCTTCTTCCCTTTTGGATTCGGATGTGCTCATCACCGTAACCTTCATACCAAAAGCTTTGCCGAACTTAACAACCATGTGGCCCAATCCTCCTAGACCAACAACACCTACAGTCTGACCAGCTTTATTCATACCATGCCGCATCATAGGGCTATATACGGTGATTCCAGCGCACAGAAGTGGCGCAGCCTCAGCAAGTGGTAGACCTTCCGGGATGGCCAGAACATGACTGCAGAGCAACACCGAATACTTCAGACTGGCAAAGAGTATTCTTGTTATAAAATTTTCGGTCCATGAAGATAGCAGCGTAATGCAAGAACTACCTACACGCTCCCGAGGTAACTAACTCACCCAAAGAAGTACACAGCAAGTAGCAAAGAGGGACATGAACGTACACTAACTTTAAGCATCTTGTTTGCGAATACTTCTTACCAGGGGATGGACACACGGGAATGTGTAGCAAAGATTGGACCTCATGTGTGTACCCGCACTACAGATTATATGTACCAAATGCAGTACAGACAGATTTATGCGTACGATGTTTCTAATGCGTAACAGAAACTGAGGTCTTGAAGTGCGCAAGGATTAAAACAGACTTTAAGCCGTGTAGAGTGAATGATATAGTACCCTTCAGAACAAACCAGTCATGCTCCCTGTGTCATAAAACACTCTCAGATTTTCTGCGACCACCTCCTTTGTACTTAGCGGTGGTTTATGTAGCTCCCACCAAGGTAATTGGTTAAGTGACTACTTGTCTAGTGTAAGCACTATCGTTAAGCTATACCGTCTTTAACGTGGTCAGAAAAGTAACCTAAGAACGTTTTATGGCGGTGGAGCACCTCATGCTCGTCATTCTGGATTTGAAGGTCACCTCTCGGTGCACACTCCTCTGCCCCTATACATAAACTATCAGTAAACAGGACAATCAACAAGCATAGGTGCACGATGCGGAAAAACGTTCGATCAGTTCTCTACTCAAAGGTCACTAACACGGCTGAAGGTAATGAGTAGGTGTGTACTCAAACACCTCAATACCACATATACTACGCGGAGCATGCTGGTACCGAAGTTGAAGATATTTCCTACTCAGCAGGGCATCGAAAGGAGTTCTTATCCTTTTCCGGAACGTCTCCGAAAGAACGGAAGAGGATCCTGGTTATAGGGAAAAACTGAAGTGCTGGTCCAACCTTGGAGTCCTAGCTTTGAGGCTGCAGTAAACACTGAAATAACATAGACTACCAACTGCTACGAGTGGGTCACAGGTGCTATTCCACCCATGCATTTGGTGTATTATGGGCGAGTTGCTCCATTGCAAGAACAGCATGAGCATGTATAACGACTGGTTCTTTATGGATATTGGATTTGATCCAGACTTCAAGCCAAAATACAGATCTGAGTGGGATCTGCAGCCAGCTGACAAGTATGGTCATTCATTATCCAACATCCAATTTCAAGAGGAGGGTGGAAGGTGATTTGATTCTGAGCTAAGTTACGACTTGGATCTGATGGAATATCACGGCGCCGTCTCGTCTTCGACTTACCCTGTTTTCATGCTATCTCATCATACCAGATCTCACCCATTCTAAGTTGAAGGGTGCAACGAGTAAAGTAGGATGGTTCATACTCTTGGTTGCAGACCATATGGCTGGAGTAGCCTCCGGCGGTGACTGTGCCGTCCCAGTCGATGTCGTTGTAGGTCCAGACCTTCTTCGGACACGACTGCTCCATACCGTCGTTGCATGTTTCACACTCCCGACACGACCTTACTATTGTGCCCACGCCTACGTAATCACCTTCTTTGAAACGGGTTACATTCGAGCCCACCTCCGTTACCACTCCCACAACCTCATGCCTGCAGTGACAACGGTTCAAACCTGTTAAAATACTATTCCTGTGTTTAAGATACCAATCTCTTCTGGACTTAAGTCAGGTAGATGCTCAATCTACCAAGCAGAGAGACCCCCAGCCTCTGCATTAGCACTGTGTTCAAAACCTGAGGAGGCAACCTACTCTTTGGTCAGACCAAATGACAACATAAAGGTAGATCCTCCAACATATCCTCGCACAATACTGCAAGGGTATCTTTCACTCTAAGGTAACCGAAGAATCAGGCAACTGCGACTGTGCACAGATTCCAAGCATTTAAACCAGTTCAGGACACATTCTTGCCTGTACGTTAGAATACTTAAAGTTTACGAAAGGGTTACAAACAACAAGACTCCTAGTTGTTCTTAGATGGAGGCAAAAAGAGCAGAAGGTACCCTGGGACCATGGGGTACTTGGAGTCCCCGGTCTTGTTGAAGCACCAGATGAGTTCAGCATGGCACATTCCGCAGTGGGTGATCCGAAATGTCACATCATCAGGACCTGTAGGCCTGCACAACATCCACCATATTCAGTCTCTCTATTCTGCATCCGACGCACTCCGGACAACGCACCGGATGGCCGAGGATAGCATACAACAACAGACAGCAGTCGATAAACCCCATCTAAACTTCTCACCGAACTATTCGAATGGCAACATGCATAGATTCACCTTGATACTCGATTCTTAGAGTACTGTTCCCTCCTTGACAAGTCTTTTTCTGACATGTTGGTCCAAGTTTTCTCTGGACTGCCCTGAGACTCGCAAGTCTCGTCAGACTGGTGATCGAATGCATAAACCTTAAACCCCAAAAGCACTAGACTCCAGTATTTGCCACATAAATCAGCAGGACAAATCGAGGTTACCTGCGGGTGAACTTGTACGGCGCTAGAACTCCAGAGGAATCCTGTGCAGCCCATCCGTAGCAATCGTGTTCCCCTGCCATTGATGATCGCTGCAGTTAACACTGCATGCATGTCACATCAAACGAACAGTCTTAGACATTCCCTTCGTATACCATGAACAGATCAAAATCCGATGAAGTAGTGTGCTGCTGTCGCTCCTTCACCTACAACGAACGACAAATGCTAAAGCCGAAGAAACATACTTCACGGCCCCCCTTCGAGACTTAGAGTGCATCTGCGTACATCAACTTATCTGACTCTCACCACTGACACTCTCTACCCGCCAGGGTTTCTACCAGTTTGGCCTCTAGCTAGACAGCTCTTGCCACTTAGTTACAAATTTTGCTAATTAGCTATCAGCTCGGAAACCTGGCCCTTATGCTGCAAAACCTGGCCCCGCACAGCCGATACTAGGCTGCAAGTAACAGACATTGAAAGAAAAAAGTTCCAAATCATTAGAGGCGACATCGAAGCTCATACAGTTGAGGATAAGGAGGTCCTTCGGCTCGACGAAAATACTTCTCCGAAGATCGCTTCAACTGTAAGTGAAATTCAGTTGAAGTACTGCCGCGTGATGATCAGCTGGATTGCCTCAATACTGAGATTTACAGGTTAGTATGAACAGACGTACAGTACAAGATTTAAGATTCATGAACAGCAGTAAAGTCCACTCTGGTCGCTTTGCCAATGCAGGTCTTATCTGGGCTTTCTGGACTCTATAGCGTAATAATAATGCTTCCTCGCTCGTGCGGAGTCAATCTGCCTCAATACTGAGATTTACAGGTTAGTAACGAACTCATGGTTATTCACTTCAGGTTGCTTATCATGGTTGCTTATTCACCTCTTCCAAGTTTCGTTTCGTTCCGTTCAGAACATGCGTATTATTTTCCTCCGAGGTTCGGTTCGCTTGCATGGCGGCGGGCGGCTTTTTTTTTTGGCTTCATTTTTCCTTCCTTCTTCTGCAGGTTCCATTTCGCCCCGCGATAAAAGGCTTCTTCAGTGGCCCGCACTTGTCGGTTGTTTAATTGGACCCGACTTGCCGCCGTATTTTTGCCTTCTTCCCCTTGCGTTTCACGAATTTCTTTGTTTCGTCTCTTGGCATACTGCATATTATCACACGGTATGGCATACTGTATTTTTTTTTCCCCAGCTTTGCGCATAAAATGACCACGGTCGGCCTTGATAACTTTATTGATATAAGAAAAATGAGTACACAGATCGATAAGCTTTTGAACGTACTGCTTGTCTGTAGGCTGAGGCTCCTACACAAGCTTTACGGCGTTTACGGTACTCGCAACGAAAAGCTAGACAATACACTGCACATCTGTGTTCTAACGCTCCTACGCAGAAACACCCTGCTATTTAGTTCCTGCGTTGCTGCTAACTGTCTGGGTATCCATCTACACTGCTACTCTTCAGTTCCTATCCATCTATATTGCTCATGGACGGTCCATCGTTGCTGCCATCTCCTGCCAGGAAGCGCCGAAAATATATCAGAAAACAGCAAGGGCCGACAGTAAGTAAAATACAAGTTACTTTCTCTGATGAACAGAAAAAACGACTTACCTTCTGCACGTCTGGCCGTCATGTCGCGAAGCATAGCACTGCACAACGGCATATACTCAGGAAATGCACGAACAGACTCAAACAGTGGGCATGCTGCATCCATTACGGGGGATGGAAGACTTAACAAGCGCTCCTCCTCCTCTGGACTGACTGCTTCGAAGTAGCGCCTGCGAGGTTGCTGATTGAAAAAAAAGATGGCATATATGTCCCTCATCGTAATTGTTTCCGGGTGCACTATAGACTTCCATAACGCGTCACTTCTTGCCCGCTGTATCCCGTTGTCCATCAGCCACCTGCAGGAAGGAGAATACTTTCCTGACCGGACCATCGATCGCAGCGAAGACCTTAACGTGCTTCCGAGGGGATGCCTGCATTTATATTTGTTAAACTGTAGGGCTCTCTGCAGAACATTGTTAGAATTCAACTCCACTCGATTTTTAGTATCCGTCGCACCTAGGAGAGTGAAGAGCTCTTCCCCATCTGCAAGCATGGAGTCAATCACGTTTTTCATGCAGGACTGATGATGGACCTCAGACTTATCCTTCATACAGTACCCGAGCATACCGACGAAAGTGTGGAGGCCACGGTTCGTAAGTATCTTGACACAAACCTCACCGCCCAAAGGCCTACTAGCACCCTTCCAACCTAGAACGGCGATCAACCTCTTCTTCACGTCTACAGGGCTAGAAGCTCGTAGAGATAAAACTCCCTGGACATGTATGTGCAACAGAGCCCCACCCCTCTCGACAGATATTAAACCAGCCTCGCATTCGCTATGAAGAAAGTTGCACAAAGGGACCCAACAAGACAGATCGAGGTCACCCCCTGTCTGACCTACAGTGACAGAAACCTCAAGATTTTTGCTTGCCGTCTCCCTCCGTGGAACAGTCGGACGGTTCGCTGCTCGCTTCGCGCGAGCTGCCTGCCGCATTTGCATCGGAAGGGTACCGACAGTACCTGCAACCTATCCTGTATATCCGAGGGTTCACAGTGCGGCAGACGCAGGGCAAGTACTTGCTTCGATACACAGAAATAACGACAGGCTTCAAATAATCAGTGTCCTCCTGACGAATGTACTTGGGATAAGAAAAAACACTTCCCTTTCTATCCTTGAGAACCAGCCAGAAATCTGTCGACTCCACGTAGAAGAAGGGACCGATTATACACTGTAGACACTCGATAGCCCCCGAAAAAGCATAAGAGATTTTAACGTAATCGGAAGCAGACAGAAGAAACTCGGGTGGCTTCAAGCAGAAACGGAAATCTATGTAAATGTAATTCCGCGTTAGGTACAGGTCCTGCTCCGAAAAAGAAAGATAACGTGCACACAGCAAGGGAAAAGGAGCAGGAGTAGATGGAACAGCAAACTTATCGAGTTCGCACTTGTAACCTTCTGTACCATGGTTACAATAAACTTGTATACTATCCAAGACAGAACTTCACTGAGGAGACGCAGAAGGTGAGAGGTCGGACGATGGTGAAGGTGTCGAGGGAACTAACAAAAGGCTAGACGGGCTAGACGAGAGGTCAGACAGAGTGTCATCATCGGTCCCATCCAGTACAGATTCGGTGGCCATCGACGATAAAGAAAGAGAAGTGGCAAGACAAGTACCAGGAGCTGTACAAATATGAACAGCACGGACGTGCAAGCGGACTGTCCATTGAAACGATTCGCCATCCTGGAGCAAGTAATGCGAATGTCGGCAGGTACGTACCGTGCGCACAACCGCGAGGCAAAGAAGACGTGCAACCAGCCGAAGAAATGAACAAACGCTCGTTCCATCATGCTGCCCCTGAAGAAAACGCCAAACCTCAAGCACGATTCGTCGATTGCTCGGTTTTCCTCCAAAGGAGAACCGAGCAAACGACCAAATGTAGTCAGTAAACAAAAGAAGTCAAGTTCCGAGCAACAATCCCCGAAGCTGAAAGAATCGACAAAGAACATCCACGACGACGACAGCAATCCGCGAACGAGAGACGACGAGAAGAAAAATGTGACGAGCGACGACGAGAAACAAGCCTTCCACGAGATCCTCAAGGAATGAAGGAGCCCGATGCCATGCCACCGCGAGAGCAATAGACCGTGGAGCGAGAATGCCGTCAAATCCACGGCCAGGCCGTCGTTCGTAAAACCGCGCCGCACGCGTCGTCCGTGTCTCTGCATGCCACGTTAAATCGGCTATCGGTCCGCGGCCCCCAACGTTAATACATCGCCTTTCTCTCGGCCGCGTAAAAACCGCGCTGCACGCGTCGGCCGCGTTTCTGCATGCCCGAAATCAAGTTAACAACGTTAATACATCGACTATCGGTCGTCAGCGGCTCCCAACGTTACTGAGCCGAAAAACAAGACGTGTATTCGGCTATCGGTCGTCCGCGGCCCCCAACGTTTACGCGATAAACAAGGCGTTTTCTTCCCGTCGATAAAGAAGCCGGGTAAGTCGACGACATTAATAAACCGCCAAGAGCCTCTTGCAGCCAACCGCCATTCAAGAAAATTACCTAACTTTATTACCTAACCCTTCCAACGGGAAGAGTTAGGTAATAAATTAATGTATTTATGAATGAATTGTTTTAATTCAGTAGTGTCTCGCACTTGTACCCTGAATCGCATAGTCCTGCACTCCGCTTATGGTTTTCTATCAACGTTTCCAGGAACTAACGTTACACATTCAAATTATTATTTTATTTTTTATTAAAATTAATCTAAAATATCCATACAATAGTCAAAATATTCCCATAACATAAAGATAGCAAAAGTAACCGAAGTTGATCGAGCATTTTGTTAACGAACTTGCAATACTGCAGCTCTTGCAATTTGGCGTACGTTGCTGCTATTAAAAATTGCCTTGCCATTCAAGGGGATAAAAATATATGTTATTTTAGAAGTTCTTCGGTTTGTATAGCGCATACCGTACAGGTCACTACAGAGGCAACTCGAGTGTTCGATGGACGACATAGCCACGAATGTGTAAAACGTATAATGTGCTCTCTCCGCCTTGATGTGAACGGAATCACAGTACGAAGGATTGAGTGAATCTTGTTCCCCGGAGTAGCGCACTGGTCAGTATCGTTGTCTAAGGGCCCAATCGCGCACAGTTTATCACTAGTAGTTTCTCATTTGTCTATTAATTGTTTTTTCTCAATCTGAAGCAGATTCGCAGGTTTGAAACACAAAGGTTTTTCACTCACCAGTTATTCCGTGGAAGCGTGTTTGTGTTTTTCACTCACCAGTTATTCCGTGGAAGCGTGCTTATTTATTCACCCTCTTCCAAGTTCGGAAGAGGGAGAATATACATTGCTTTTAATTTATATCGTAACCCTACCTCTTGGAAAGGTTACGGTATAAATTAAAAGTTGAAGAATTAATAATGTTATTATTCGTGGAAAGCAGAAGCATTAGTATCAGAAAGAGTTTCAGTCCCGGGGTATTGTTTATGGGTTTAAGTGACTGTAATGATAACGTGTAATCCAATGACGTAGTGTGAATCTAAATTTAGTAGAGTACAGCCCGGGTAACATGGGGTACGTGTGAATCTGCAAGGACCAGTTCTTGGGTAACTGATAGCGTGAGCTCTCGTATTACTGCACTTCTACTTGGTTAAATTTAGTTATTTAAATTTAGCTGTCTAAAAATCAATCCTTCATGTTTTCTCTGGAATCCAAAAGAGCAGCAAGTACTGTGTATTTTTCACTTTCATTTCTCACCAATCCGGATTTCAACCAATCATTTATGAAAATTTTATACTTTACTTTGATGTTTGTCCTTTTCTTCATCATTTGGGGAACGACGACTTCTATGCATATTCACTCTACAAACCTCGGGTAGATGTCGTGACTGGAACCATAGTCTAGGTTGTATGTGACTGAATAAAGAATTTTCTATATTTTATTTTTGTTGTAATAAGAACCAAAGCAATATGACACATGTCAACGTAGGAAACAAATAGCTTTTAATTAAGTAATTTGCTATATTTATCTTTTACTTCAACAAAGTCAAAGGAATAAGGTGACACGTGTCAACATAGAAGACAACATCGTCTTAAAGAACCTTAAGAAGGTACCCTAGATTGTCGCATGTACAATATTCTCACACACTGTGCGGAAGGAGAGGATTGCTGCACAAAAAGGGAGAGGCCAAGAGCCCGACAGACGTCTGAAGACTACCGAGGCTCTGACTAACTCTCTTGTGCACTATATATACTCAAACTCAAGGTTTAACCGCATTTGTGGATTGTTTTTAATGTCACTATTATAATCTATTCATCATTCCACTTCATATTCATGTCACTATAATCTATTCCTCATCTGTAGTGTCCGTTGTGAATTGCAACCAATATAGTTTACATGGATTTTCACTCACTTCTCGTTTATCTTTTTCTTTCCATATTGCAAAAACCTCAAGTTGCATGCATATTATATTTCAGCGATCGAGGATCGGAGCACTCGTCATTAATTTGTGTCTTGGGAGTGATGTCATTTTACATATTCGTGATTTTCATCTCGCTCGAATGAGTAAAAATTCGTTGCAATTCACTACGATTTGATGCTATTCGTTGTTACCTACAAACATATATTCTCATCTTTTCTTCGCATTGCATGAAAACACACAGATCTCGAGAATCCACGAGAAGCTGCTGTTGGAGCCCGTGAGTCAAAACGATGTAAACTACAGATCAGCGATGTTTCGCACGAGGTGCCGACTGCTGGTTTGAATGTGCCACGAAAGAATCCTCGCATCCGTCTATTGAATCCAATCTTGACAATGGACTATGGGAGGTATCAAGAGGTTATCTCGATTGGGGGCAGAAGGTGAAAGGCAGTGATATCCCTCGATGGTTTCGGACATTCTCAGTTGCAGCTTTGGTGTTCTGTCAGCAGGAGAAACATGAAAGAATAGAGAGTTGTCCTTTGACACAACCAATGACCTGATTATGTGCGCAGCATACTCCCTGGCTGAGTTCCCTCTAGCAAAGAAACGATTAGCGGTGTACAGAGCGCTTGCATTTTATTTGGTTATCATGATCGCACGCAGCTACCTCCAATCTTGGAGGCTACGGTGAGAGCTCAGTGGCTGAATCTGAAAGATCAGTACATAAGATTTCAGCAGTAGGTATAAGGTTGGCAGACCCCTAAGACAAGATCCCTCGAGAAGTTATAGCTTTTTGGCAATCTGCTTATCTTGCAGACATGATGTGATTCGTTACTCATGAAATAAATTACATGTTGTGTTTACATAACTATAAATTTCTCGTGTTCTACAAGTTGCTGCTCAGTTCACTATCGTGAGTAATAAGAAGGCCCACCATATATGAGGAGTGTTGGTTCCCAACCTCCGGTCGCAGATTTATCAACTGTCCTTTGCTTATAGTCCACAACAGGCCTGCAATCTCCTTGGTTTTGTCGAACAGCACTTTGGATTCACGGAGAAATCGGAACTGCTAATAGGAGAAGTCTGGGGAGGCTATGACTTGCACTCCTCCTCCACTGGATAGCTCTCAGTGATGAAAGAGTGCTTGAGAAGTTCCTCAGCAGTGGAGTGCACTTGGGGATCTCTTTAGAAACACTTGCACAAAAAATGGTGCGCTTGCTCCGACAAGCAAGATGGCAACTATAGCACTTTTTCGCTGAGATGAATGTGGTACAGAGGCACGAAAGGGTTGGTAGCCCTGCTAGCTATGTGGATCCATGGTGTTTTCTCGGTCGCCATTTCTAGAACTGTGCATCCAAGAGACCTAATGTCCGAAGTCAGACATTGTTCGACCATATTGACAACCTCTGGGGCCATCCACAGAGGAATGCCCTTCATGGTCAACTGAGAATCCACGACACTGCTGTTGCTCATTCTTTTGGCTGCACCAAAATCGATGAGCTTCACTACAGCGCTTTCTACCAACACATTTTTGCCCTTGATGTCACAGTGAACAATTTCTTGCTTGTCCAGGTACTGAATCCCCTCGAGGATGCTCCGAGTGTAATTCCTGATGAGAGGCTCATCGAAGTGACCGCCAAACTTTTTCATGAGATGGGCCAAGCTACCCCCAGACATGTACTCAACGGAAATGTTGTGCATGCTCTGGCCATTCTCCAGAGAATACAAAGAACCCAAGCACTTGACCACGTGTGGAGAATCCAGGCTCAGACAGAATTTGCACCTCATTCTTCATCGCCTGCATCGCACTCGTGTTCCTCTCATTGTACTCTATCAATTTCACAGCGAACAACTCGTCATTTTTTCTATTCAGAGCCAAATGTTTCAGACAATAATAGAAAATGACATGAAATGACGTGATAGTCGACTTGATCATAGTTAATTTTGCTAATTGGTAGCTTACTTAGGTTTCAGAAGATTCACTCGTCCCAGCTATACAGAAACCAAGCAGACAAGTGCATTTCTCGGTTATCCTCCAAGTGACGGCCAACTGAACATGAAGAAGTTGCAAATGTTTCCCAGAACAATATGCTTTGACTGTGAGTTGGACAACCTCCAAAACCTCATGCATGATGGCTGGGAAATATCAACCTACTGATTAGTAAGAAAAACATTATACAAAGTTAGAAACAAACCTACTCATAGTGGATGCTAGTTCCATAAAAGCTTGTCAAGACTGTGAAGAAGAAGATGAGTAGAGTACTCATCTTCCTTGGCAGTCGCAACAGTCAAACACCATAACAAGGAGAAACATGAGTGAGTTTAGATGAAGCATCACCCACACACGGCATATGCAGCAAAGACTACAAACATTATATACTAAATCAGAACTGCATCAACGAAGTTCTTTATTGAGAAACATAGCATCATGTACAATAATCAAAATATACACAGACAGTAATATCCTTCTATGTATTGGTTGTATGAAATGTAAGTGAACACATCAGATTCTGAAGATATAGCTCTCTAGTTCTCACTTCCATAAGTTTGTGTGTTTCACTAATGCTATCTGAAGCGGCACGTCAGTGAACTACAGTGGCATTAGATTGCGGCTCCTCACTTTCATCACCTCTCGTCGTATGTTCTCATTCCAATCAAGTGCAGTAAGGGTAAGCTGAGCACAATGTGACTTCCCATAATGGCATACTTATTTATCACAGGGTGAAACAACTCTGACATAAAATTCTCTCTGGCTCGAATGTAAAACTTCATTTTGAAGGCATGATGTACTTCACCAAGAAATTTTGAGTTCCAGATCCCATGTTCTTCAAGCAAGTCCTTCAAGCCAGAATTCTTGCTAGTCAATTTTCCTCCTGTCATGAGGGGATTGGAGTTAGGAAAGAAGAACGTATGATGTACTTGACTAGACTAACAACACATTACAGAAACACGGTAAAGAGGCAAGTGCTGAAGGAGGTGTCAAAGTTAAACACAAATATTCTTAAACGTTCGAAAGAAAAAATACCATAATTATAATCGACTAGTTTTGTTTAGACCCATGGATCGCTGAGGCAGCTTTTATGAGTTGACAGTTTGATTTTCTCATTAACATTTTTATCCTTCTGAAACCTACTAATCATTGTTTTGAGTAGTAGGTTTTCCTACTCACATAAAAACTCAAGGCAAATCGGATGTTTCATAATTGCTTTACACTCTCTTATCTCCAACGGTGCCCAGAAAATATCCGTAGACGCCAAGCCAAAGTCATAACTCTGTAGCGGGTTAGGGATATTTGAAAAAAGTAATAACTTTTACACCGTTAAATATACATCCAAAAGTGTACATCGACAAGGAGCAAGAAGAGGACAAGCAAGATAACAAGAGAAAAATATAAAACGTGGATTGGCTCTCAGACAGAGTCGAGTCAGCAAGTATTTTCAGAGGTGTAGAGTGCGAGGAGTGTTTTCTAAATTTCTGCCTCTGTTTAAATATAAATATATTATATAAACATTTACATTAAGTTAATTTAAATTTTTAAATAATAAATATTAAATGAACAAAAAGTCATGTCAACATCCAGACAGAATTCATAAATGAAACGCATGAACACACTCTCGATATATAAAATCAAAGACCAATGGCTAAAAATGCATTAATTTATAGAAAATATTAATGTATTATCTAATTCTTGCATCAAAACAATTAAGTAAAATATTAATGAGGACATCCCATTTTCTCCATAAGATGGAGAGGGTGGATGTTTAGATACGTCACACACAAGATATTTCTTACAATTTCTTTGGAACTACGAAGACATAGTCGAGTGGTAAGCGCACAGTCTCGCAACCTTTCCAAGTTTAGCCCAGACCAAGGTTGACCTAGAATTTGTCAAACCGCCATTTAAAGTGTACTGACATGTTTGACCTAATGGCATCCAATTTATAGTCGTTTTAATAGAAAATAGAAAACAGACTCGGAAGATCAACATAAAGTGAAGAACTCAACGAATTCCATGAAGCGTTGTAGCACTATGTTTTCCATTCATTCAATGGATGATGAGCATAACTGCAAGTCTGATTTTGGGACAATGGTGGAGAAGTTATTCAATGAGTTGTTTGAAACATCTCATATGCATGTGAATTAGTTTAATATAACTTCTTACTTACCGAGTTACCTACTATGTTCTTTTGCAGATCAGCCAAGGATCCCTTGAAATCACACTCCAAAAGTACAACAGAAAGCAGCACGTTTCAAGCTAGATCAAGTGAGTTCTGGACAAAATTATTACTCTTCTTATTTCTTTTCAGTAAAATCTAACTTCCACCTATCACTATCTTTGTTCGGCAAACAAAGATGTTGCAGATTATGTCAAAGAGTTGAAACAAAAGGAATTTTATAACACAATAAACTTCCTAGAGCAACTTGGACTCCGCAAGAAATAATCAAACATTATTAAATAGTAATTTGCGATGTAATATAGATTCGAAAATAATTAATATAAAGATAAAATGAAGATAAACTTCTATACAGAATAAATTTTAATAACAATAAATTTTAACTAGAAATTTAAAAAATCAACAAGAAGTGAACAATCCGACTAGTAGCATGAGTTGGATTGTTCATGAACATAATTTGTCATATTTGACTTGTAAGTTTTAGGTTGCAACAAGTCATATGCTTCTCTAAGACCTCAACTTGACTTAACATAGACAAACTTCTTACTAGATGATAAACTATTCATCATTTAAAATAATTCACATAACTATAATGTATCCTCAGATACTCTCCATTGAAGATTTATGTGATGGTTCCAAAGATGCATTTTTGTGATTTCTTTGTATGGAAATGATTTCTTATGCAAGATTGATAACCTTGTGTTTGATTCAAAAAGTGCAAAGAGCTGATATTTATACAACAAAATAGTTTTGTGAATCGTGATTGCTTACATATAATAGTCATAACTTGTCTTGGCAGCCTTTGTTAGTGAATATTTCACTAACAAGTCCAAGTAGGATAATTATTAATTTCTTGGTGCATCATTGGATGTTGTTCCAACAAATGTTGTAACAAGGACTTTGAGAAAAGAGATATGAAGATACTTGTAAATAAACGTTTGTCACGTCAGTTTGGGCACCTCGGCTAGGTTGACCGAGTGCGGAGTGGCGAATCTCGTTAAGGCGAGTTGGTGGGATAGCCCACTAAGGGTATACTTCGCAAGTAGGGCTTGGAGACCTTAGTTCTTCAAGTTGAGTTTTCAAGCTCCAGGCTATGGTGGATAGTCTAGTTGAGTGTAACCCGGATTCTCTTCGAGCATAGAGTGGGTTTGGCTTGACCGTTTATGAGTAATCTTTGTTGCAGTGTTGGAGATGATAATTTCTCTGTTCAGATTACTTGAAGAACTGAGTGCAGGTCAAGGCGGAGTTCAGTAAGAGCTCGCTGATCTGAAATCGTTCGCTGGTATCTTCGGGCGTTGTCGTGTTTGATTGATTGGACCTGCGATCGAGATGTGTGTGAGTGCATGGTACCTTGCTGTTCACGGATTGATTGCTGTTGTGGGGTCGAGTGGAGATTTTCTCTCATGCGGAAGCGCTGCAGAAAATTTGCGGAATGTTCTTGAAGTGACCTGTTCAGGCCGGAGTGCGCGTTTGGGCGTGGCAGACGGAGTACTTGTCAATGTCAGGCCGGAATGGGCTCTTTGGAAGTGCATTGGAGAGACGATTCTAGTGCATCAAGTTTCGTGGAGTTTGGCTGAGCATCGAAGAAGTTATGGCATGTCAAAGTTCGCTGTCGTGTGACCCGAAAGTGCAAAAAGGCTAGTTACGTCAGATTTTTGTACAATTTCGTGTGCAAACTCGAGTTGAGGAGTTTTGTTGTGTGTGTGTGCATTCGCGAAGTGTGTATTGTGCATTCGCGAACCTGTTGTCGTGGTGTTCGAGTTGACTTTGGGTGTTCTTGCTGTTTTACGTCAGATTTTTGGTTACCCGTGTGCACTTGCAAGCTGTTTTTGCTATTTTTGAGCCTCTTTTGGTGCAATCTTGTGTAATTTGAGGTGTAGCCGAGTCTCTTTTGGTGTGTTGTACTCCTTCTACTCTACTCCAAGCGGAGCGAGAGTGTCGAGGTGTTAGGAGGCGTTTAGTGACTTCGAGGAGCAGAGATGCGTGAGTGCGGAGTCGTGAGAAGCGGAGTGCGAGAGTACGGAGGCAGAGGCGGAGCGGAGCCTGAGCCTGAGCCCGAGCAAGCCAGCTTGGTGACGTGCGTGAGAGAGGTATGCATGTTTCAATTGTGTGAGAAGTGTAAAACCAGCTGGTCACCTATCCCAACACTATTCATGGACTTGGACACTTAACTTTGTAGTCTTAGCTTTGGCTTTACCACTAGACCAATAGCTCTTGGTGTCTTACAGAGATGCGTGCAAGTACTTAAGGACTTGTCTAAGGTAGTAAGAGACCTCTCGCACGTTCCTAGAGGAGTGGTAAGGCGACCCCACAGTATTAGGGGGAAGCTATAGTTGTGGTAGTGTTTGCTTATATCGTGGAGACGCATCTGGAGGCAGGTGGTGGAGTTGTCTTGGGTGAGCTAGTAGAGCTACCACGTAGATATTTTTGGAGCTACTAGAGGTGTGGACATCTAGTTAGTGACCTTAAGTATCAGTTACGACGGTTGATGATCATATATTGTGCACGTGGTCAGCGTCAGTCCGGGTGGGGCTGAGTTTCTCTTTATGTGAATGTTTGAGTGTGGAGGGTTATCGTTTGGGCTTCTTGTGGTTGGAAGCTCTCCATATTCTACTTCTTGTTTGTGTGTCACGTTTGCTTGTGTTGGCGCTTGATTTTCGGAGTGAGTTCACTCCAGTGTGCTGTCGATAGTGAGTCTAGAGTTGCGGACCAGTCATACTATCTTTGTTTTTCTCACGGTGCGGTTGGAGTGACGACCAACAGACCGTAAGAGGCTGTGTGTGGTGATGGTAGGTACAGGTTGTCCTTATCTTGACCGTCCTAGTAGGAGATATGTGAGCTTAGTAGGAGCGGGGTTAAGCAAGTGGTGGTTACAGTAGTGACAGAGATTTCGGCGTTCTGGTTGGAGAATATGTTACCGAGATTCTCTCATCACAGAGTTCTCGCGAGGTTCTGATAGAGACTTCTCGGACAGTGGATATACACGGAGTGGAATGAGATACCGACTACCTACACCATTGCCATCGGTTGTTCTAGAGGATGAGCCAGATGCAAATAGCGTATTTTCTGGTGGTGAGTCGAGTGTCACCACACCGTTGTTGTGGGATATGGACGAGATCTATGGAGCCATAAAGGGATCTCGACGTTACTCGGATACAGTGAGTATCATCGAGCTGGATGACTTCATCCAAGAGTTCGACAGTTGGTGCTATCGGCAGCAAATGCGGATCCCACAACTGTTTACACCCTTCATGGCGTGGAAGGGTTTGTTCCAACACTTGGAGGGACCGCTGATGGACGATTATCATGAGTTCCGGCGAGACTACAGTGTGGAGATTGAGTTGTGGAGATAACATTGATCTCCCAACTACGTTTCTATCACTATTGGTGCAGTTTCAGGAGGCGTAACACCTACGAGTTCGGGTGCCAATAGTAGTGGTACATCCACAGATGACGGAGTACCTACTACCGGCGTTGTGTCCACTAGTAATGGAGCAGGTGGTAGTGTGAACGACATTACCACCAGTGTTTAACCTTGTGGTTCAGTTCTTCCAGTGTTTGAGGAAAAACTATTAAGATGTGCGGACCGACAAGTTGAGGAGTCTACAAGAGTTCCAGCGGAAGACTGGAGAGAGCCTACGCGAGACGTTTACTCGCATGAGACGATTGATCAGCGTTACCCAAGAGGTGACGGAAGCACAAGCAGTCCAGTTCTGGTATGGGATACTAGATCGGGAGCTGCGTAGGAGAGTCAGAGATGTCACTCTCCTAAGAGACACCGCTCCGACGTTAGCGGTTGTCTTTGGTTTGGCTGAGCGGATTGAGCTCAACATGGTGGAGGAGAGGGTGGTGGTTGCTGGGTTCAGCAAGAGAACACCACATAGGACGACCACCTCTTCTCGAGGATCACAGGCTACGCAACAGCGTGGTAGTGATGGTAAGGATCGTGCGGAGCAGTCACGATCTCAAGGAGGTGTTGGAGGATCTAGTGGCCAGAAGCCCATGCCGTCCTTCTCTAGTCAGCAGCAAGCGGGTCCTTGCTGGACGTGTGATGGTCCTCATTAGCAGAAAAACTGTCCACAGCGGAGAGGTGGTTATGAAACGTCAAGGACGTCTCAAGCGGTACCTAGGCAATGTGAGCATTGCGGACGACCTGATCAACAGTAGTGACCGTTGTTTTGATCTCCATCCCAAGCTACGGCAAGAGAGGTTGATCGTGGACGAGGCGGAAGAGCCTAAGGAGGCCATGGTGGTCGAGCTGGAGATAGAGGTCCAGCACCTAAGAGAGGACTAGTCGATCCACCGTCTACTACGATGTCAGAAGCAAGTATGGCTGCTCGGATTGAGCAGTTGGAGCAGAGGATAGCTAGTATGGCTATGGCTCAGCGGAGATCTGGTGGGATAGAGGCTTCCACGTCTTATAAAGGAGAAGGAGGTGACTTCTACTTTATGACTGGTGTGGCGCAGACTGAGACATCTACGGCTATGACTCGAGGTGCAGTACGTGTCTCTGAACCACGAGGTGCTTCGGTGGAGTTGGATCCATAACGCGGGGAGGTTGGTAGACAGACCAAGCTTCATCAATCTTTCACGTTATCGGAGGCGTTGAGGACCACGTCTACGGTTCCTAAACGGTCTACCGGTGGTGCAGTGGAGTTGGAGACATCGACATCCAGGAGTGGGAGTGATGTAAGTCAACCCTCGACGTCTGTGGATGCGATGTCGAACTCGATGTTGGGGACGGCTACAACAGTTTTACGAGCCCTACTATTTTTAGCCATGGATTTGAGGACATTGGGAGTCAGCTTGACTCTAGTGTTCCAGTTGGCGGTCACGCTCAATGAGAGCGAGGATGTTGTTATCTCTAGTGCTGAGGTGGTTCAGCGAGAGACGGTAGATGTGTCCATGGAGTCGAGGATCAGGACAGCTACCAGTGGTACTTGGCAAGCGACGATTGCCAAGTTAGACGAGTTACCAGCTAGGCCGACGATTGGCCGTGCTGGTTTAGCACCAGGTGTGGTGTTGTTGGACAACAGAAGTGATATCTTCTGTTTGGTGGCACCGTCTGGGAAGGTGCATCGATCGCAGAAAGTCTTGTTAGACTCTAGAGCCCAACCGTTGATGTTGGAGAAGGCGGCGTGTATTGGTTTGGGTCTGAGGAAGTCCTAGGTGGAGAGATGTCCATTCCAGCTACAAATATCTCTCGAGGGATTAAGAGGTACAGCTCTACACATGACATGTGAGATGTTGACAGTGAGAGTTCGACTAGATCATCCCACGGATGGCTCCATGATGAGAGCCAAGGCTATCGTTACGACCGTGGAGTCTTATGATGTATTGGTTGGAGGTGCTGTGTTATATTCTATGAGGTTCATGATCGACTATTGAGCAGAGACAACATCTTACAGACCAGGTTGGTAGTCCGGTGAGGGACGAGTGAGCCGCTTACCAGTGCGTTCAATGCTAGAGTTGGGACAACGGAGCTTACACCAGGGACGATGGCATCCGTTACAGGGTTCAATTCAGGCATCACTTGGTCGGGCGAGTTGTTGGAAGACAATGCTCATGCGGAAGATACTCCGGTCTTTGTGCAGATGAAGGACATGCCTAGCATGTCTACGTTAGTACCATCTGCTTTGGATGTTCCACTCGGAAGTTCGAGTGGAGAGTTACAGCAATATGCTGATTGGTTGGTGCAGCAGGCTTGGAGTGAAGCCTTTGTACCACTAGTAGAGGAACCAAAGGTTGTTCTTGTTACTGACCTTGTGACCTTATCACCGTTGGATACGACTCCCATTGTGTGGCAGTATCCAGAGGAAGGTATATGTGTGTTGGAGTTGTTTGGAGGGATCAGCATAGGTTTGACTGCGATATTGCAGGCAAGCATACAAGTACAACGATACTTGTATGTGGAGAGAGATGAAGTTGCGAGACGCATCTCTTGCATCATGTGGCACGTTTGGTGCAGAGATATCTTGAGTTGTTGTCCATATCAGTCGTTAGAAGATACCAACAAGCATTACCGTCAGATATTTCATTGCTGGAGGTGCAGGATCTCACGTTTGTTGACATCATTCACTTGATGATAACCGGGTGATCATGTCAAGGTCACACGCGTGGTGAGAGAGGTCAAGGTTTACATGATCCGCGATCTAGGATGTTCTGAGAGATGTTACGGATCTTACGACATCTCCAGATGCATCAGATGGATTCTCCAACGTCCATCTTGGAGAACGTTCCTTTGTTGGGTGATGCTCGTAAACAGATGATGACGAGTGTGAACCAGGTGTGGTACTGGGTCGGATTGGTAGTATTATTAGATGCAACGAGAGTGGGATCTCGTGCACATCGTCCATGGTTGTGGTGGACGAACTTGTTATCGAGGGAGGTACTCAAGCGCGCACACGATGCAGTGAGACGACCAGAACACCTCACAGTTTTATCTTGGATGCAGGACGACGATCTCAAGTAGTGAGAGTCGTCGACAAGTCACCCATGGCAGTGGTGAACCTAGTGGGACGGTCCATATAGCGTTATCCACTTTGGTGAGCTTTCCAGCGTCACATGCTTATAGAGATGGAGGACATGGGCTTGTGTGAGATGCTCAGTTATGGCAGTGGGTGGAGCTCAATGTCAATGAGAGAGAGCGAGCGATGGGTTCCGCTACAGGTACGACGGCAGTAGCTTCAGTGTCAGAGACTTCACGTCGTCAAGTATTGGATCAAGCAATGGACTTGAAGTGCTTGACATGGATTGTTAGCCTTGGATTGGCTGAGCAGCGTCGGATGGGATCGACGGGTGTTACTGCTCGGACACTTCTGAGCCCTTTGTCTATCGAGTCGGTGGAGGCAAAGGCTGGGGACGAGGCGTGTAGAGTTCGTCATCCTTGGACATCATGGGATGTCATAAGAGAGAGTGTGGAGCTTGCAGCTAGGATTGTAGGAGTTTTTTGCACAGTGGCGGTGGAGGTTGTTGGTGATGAGCAGAAGGAAACTGCTCCAGAGACTGCAAGATAGCAGTCAATGACTTCGTCTTCTACCTCTAGCATGATGACAGAGGATACTCGGGAGCCAGAGATTGGACCCAAGCTTATAAGAGAGGAGAAACGAAGAGTTCAAAGATTCCTGAAGAACTAGAGAAATTGTTTTGTCTTCAGTATGAAGGATTTGGGTACCTTGAAGGGACCATGTATAAGGATCGACTTGGTAATGACACGTCAATCTTTCGACGTCCTTACAAATATAGTGACATGGAGAGAGCCTTGATCTAGAAGAACTCTCACGACAAGGATTGTTTGTATCAGTGGCGGTTCTTATCATTAGGGTTGAAGAACGCCCCTGCTGAGTTTCAGAGGGTGATGGACATGATCCTAGCAGGATTGGATTTTGTCAGATGTTCTATTAACGACATCTTAGTCTATAGTGCTATTGTGGAGGAGCACGAGAGACACTTACGAGATGTGTTCGAGCGGTTGAGAGCTCATGGGTTGAAGTTACACCATAAGAAGTGTAAGTTCTTCCAGGAGTTGGTAGAGTATCTAGGCCACACCATCTACCCAGGTGGATTGGGTGTTCAACAGACAAAGGTTGAGGCTATTGCACGTATCCCACGCCTCACAGATGTGAGTCGAGTTCGAGCATTTGTTGGTTTGGTGAATTTCTATCGTCGGTACGTGAAAGGATTTAGTGCAATTGCGAAGTCATTGACCAAGCTGATGAAGGTGGACCAAGAGTGGCAATGAAAAGATGAGCAGGAGCGAGCTTTTGTAGAGCTCAAGGATAAGTTGACATCTGCTCGCATCTTGAGGAGATCCGTAAGGGGGCGTCCTTTCCAACTGCACAATGATTGGAGTATGTTGGGACTTGGAGCAGTGCTGACTCAGCATGATGATGAGAAAAAGGAGTTTGTGGTGACATATGTCAGTCGCTCCCAATAGAGCGATTGACATATCTCGGCGGAGGCGAAATACAATTCGTACAAGGGAGAGTGTTTAGCTGCAGTGTGGGCTGTTGCACACTTCTGATGTTATCTGTTTGAGAACCTCTTTACTCTCATCACCGATCACCAACCGCTCAAGTGGTTGATGGAGTCCGACAAGCTTACAAGGAAGCTTGCACGATGAGCTATTATCTTACATGAGTATGACTTCCAAGTAGTACATAGACATGGAGTTGCAAACCTAGATGTCGATGGGTTGAGTCGTAATCCATGCACGAGTCAGCAAGATCAGACGGGGGCTCGATGACATGACGAGGTTGATGAGGAGATAGTGCTAGGGTGGCATGCATCTGCATTTCTTTGTGTGTTGGTCATGAACTCTAGTATGGAGGGTCAAGTCGTATCTTTCTCTGGTCAAAGAATAGATGATGAGTCTCTAGATCCTGAGGGTGGAGATGGTGTACCAGACCAGCGAGATATCCATGACGATGTGACTATAACGGAGTATTTACGTACTGGTGTGGTGATAGGCACAGTAAGTGTCAAAGAACGAGATCGTGTCCTTTAACGAGCGAAGAGATTTCGACGGGAAGGACGACATGTACTTCGAGTGTGAGATGATGGGAGAGTACGGATGGTGCCACATCCATCTCAGAGAGCACAGTTAGTACGACTTGTCCATGAGGAGTTGGGATATTTTGGAGTGAAGCGTACACATAGCTTACTCCAAGGAAAGTATTGGTGGCGTGGTATGCACGTCGATGTGCAGCAGTTTGTCGCACGATGTGTGGTTTGCGATCGAGTATGAGTATTATTTAATGCTCCTACTTCACAGTTACACCCTACCGTTTATGAGGTTAGGTTACTGTTGGAGTTTGGATTTTGTGACACTTTTATCGTTGACCGTACGTCACCACCGGTATGTGTTGGTGATGATGGAGCACTTCTCCAAGTGGATTGAGTTGGTGATATTACTGGACAAGGCGAGTGAAAGGACGGCGTACGCGTTCTTAGATCAAGTGCTGAGTCGTTTTGGAGCACCAGCTGAAGTGCTGACATACCAAGGTACAGAGTTCCTTGGTGAGTTTCAGGCCTTGTGTGATTAGGCGCTGATTGATCATCGGACTACATATCGAGATCATCCTGAGGCGGATGGTTTGACGGAGAGGGTAGTTCAGACGGTAAAGAGAGGATTGCGCAAGTATGGCTTGCAGAAGGGTCACTTGGGAGATTGGGATGTGCAGTTACCATGGTTGGCTATGGACTACCGTTTTAGCTGACAAGCGTCTTTGGCTTCCTTCTCACCGTATTTTCTTTTGTATGACCGAGATCCAGATCTACCTTCGGTCATTCGTCATGATTCTGTTGAGGTGCTAGACCTTGATGACCCGGATATGTGAGTGAACGCATGTTCTCAACGAGTAGAGACATTTCGGAGAGTTATGCCTATGGCTTTTGAGAACCTAGCGATTGCTTAGTATAGAGACACGTTGCGATAGGTGACTATTCGAAGAGGAGGTTATCGGTCATCGATTCGCAGGTTTCATCCTGACGATTATATCTATCTATACCAGACTGCACCGACGACGTTCGACGTGACCGCATGACGCACTATTTTACGAGTGCATGAGGTATTACCTTCTGGAGTACTCATGTTAGAGGGCCGTGATGGTGTTGTTTGGAAAGACCAGGTGCGTAATTGCATGCCATGTCATCTTCTCAACATCGATGATACCGTTGACCCAAGCTTAGCAGTTGTACGAGCGGGCTTGAGGTATATGTTATGTGGGTCTGCTGGTGGAGCAGCCCGTATGTTAGTGTGTGATGGTTGTTCTAGAGGTTGGCACATGTCATGTTTGACTCCACCTCTCAGTGTTGTTCATACTGAACGGTGGGTTTGTCCTTGATGTATATAGCAGGGATAGCCGATTAGATCTTTGCGTGGTATGGATTACAGACAGGCGACTAACAATGAGACGATGTAGCACCCGGCCTCCTGATCTTGCACCCATGAAGATGTATATCACGTAGTTGAGATATGGAGCTATCTGGAATTAGAGGGACCTAACCGTCAGTTAGGGAGGTGATTGTGATACACTTGTGTATGTGTATGACATCGTCCATGTGTTATGTATGTGTGGTGTACCTCTGACAGCGATGTATGTTGTGTAACGATGTCTATGCGCACGACAGCTGTCACGTCAGTTTGGACACCTCGGTTAGGTTGATCGAGTGCGGAGTGACGAATCTCGGTAAGGCCGTTAGTGCCGTTAGGACGAGTTGGTGGATAGCCCACTAGGGGTATACTTCGCAAGTAGAGCTTGGAGACCTTAGTTCTTCAAGTTGAACCTTCAAGCTCCAGGCTATGGTGGATAGTCTAGTTGAGTGTAACCCGGAATCTCTTCGAGCATAAAATGTGTTTGGCTTGACCGTTTGTGAGTAATCTTTGTTGCAGTGTTGGAGATGGTAATTTCTCTGATCGGATTGTATTGTGATACACTTGTGTATGTGTATGACATCATCCATGAGTTATGTGTATGTGTGGTGTATCTCTGACAACGATGTATGTTGTGTAGCAATGTGTATGTGCACGACACGTTATTGTGTTATGGATGGATTTAAAGTATGAAAGGTTAACGTATGAGGATATCAAACAAGTTAACCCCTTGCTTACCACCGCAAATAAGCTACATGACTTAGGTGAGTTAGGCATGAGGTTAAGCTGCATCTTAGGTAAGCTAAGCCAGTGGTTAAGCCATGGCTTAGGTAAATTCAAAATCTTAAAAGATGGAGTTTTCAAGAAACAGAAAACTAATGAATCCACAGTATAGAGCTCGCTGAGCTGAGTTGAGCAAGGCTTGAATCAGAGCAGATGAGATAATGATGACAAAGTTATGTGGTTTAGGGTTAGATGTAAAATCTCGGGAGGTTCAATTTGACCTATTTATCCATACTACCTGCAAGTCAAGTAATGAATCAAATATCTTATTTTATTTTATAATTTATGTGTAAAAAGAGATATTTTTAAGTAAAAAGTTTCCAAGACCTTCTTTGATTTAAAACTTCAGAAAAATTATAAAATATCATATGTTTTCAAAATGAGCTTTGAAAATTTTCCTTTTCTGATTGAAAAATATCCTATTTTACTTAATATATGTTTAACAAAATTAACTTGTGAACCTCGAGAGATTACCCAAAACAAAAGTTGTGATAGTATGAACTAGTGAACTAAATGCATTTTATTTCTATAGAAGTACTTTTTCTGAATTCTCAGTACTAGATGTGATGATTCAGTGAAATCCAAATTTAAGTAAAATATTTTGGAGCATGTTTATGCTAGGTGTGTAGACGTTTGTGAAGTTTGAGAAAAAAATGAATGGTTAGATCAAGAATTATTGAGGGTTGAAGTGATAAGAGTTCAAAAATCTCTCAATATGTGCATTGCAGTTTTCTCCAACGATATCAATAGATCCGTAGACTGGATTTGTTTTTGATTTTGTGAGTTTGTAATGATCTTGAGGTCTCTGAATGCTGTGGATTTCTGCATGATTTAATGGTTGGGTTGAGAAAGGATGCTAGGAAGAGAATTTCGAGCAAAAGTATCACGTTTCACACTTTTGTGTGCAACTTCACATGAGAATTTATTCGAGACAAAATGATATAGAGGAGAAGATTGTAAATCTATGGACACCAACAAAGAGTATTAGTTTATCTTGAGCATCTACGCATGCAAGATCTCCGACACTCATTTTAATCTTCTGATATCAATCACAGCTAGAGGGTTCCGCTCTGGAGACTCTCATCTCGACAACGCTTCGTTTGTTGTTACGAAAATTTCTGCATGGTTTTCATTTGTTCAATATAAATTTTTTCACAATTGACACAGTACATTCAAGACGAATACACAAATATTGCAGTTCTTTACATTGACATTCTTGGAGAAGTCAACTTAACACCTCAGATTCATGTAATAGATGGTGACAAAGAAGAAGATGTCATACAATATGTTTTGATGTTGCTTCTACACAAGACTATGACAATCTGAAATAAAAGTTTTCAGACGAAAGCCATAGTTTCTTGTATCAATAACATCAATGTCTTTTCATATCCGGTACTCTTTGTGTTGAAAGACATCTTATGTCACTAGCCTTAGAAATGCGGATAAGAAAAAGACTCTCAAACAATATATAAGAAACGTTTCACGAGTCATTCCAGAGCTAAAACAGTGTACTTCGTTACGCTTGTAATGTGTTTTTTTCTTTTTGACGTTTCACTATTTTATGAAACTTGCTCGCAGTGAGATCATAGAGAAAGCATGCTTGTCGAACATAGACAATGAGATATTTTACAAAACAAAAAAGGTCACTACGCACTCCACATTATCGATGTTGTATGTAATTTCAGTTGCAAACATTTTTTAAGTTTAGATTCCATGGCTTTGCACGTTGCAGTCTTGGTGTAACACACACCATAACGGAATGTAGGCAGAAGAGTAAGTATTGCCCGGACACAATCTTTCAGTAATTAGAATATTCAGTAATATATTTAGCTATACCATCTAAGGCATGCATCGATAAAGAGCAAGAAAGCATTACTATATGTTCAGCTCATATATATATCTTTCAGAACGAAAACTCATATGGTTGTCCGAGTAACGATGAACTTCTTCTTCACACTTGAATTTGAAATTTGGATGCTATTCTAGTAATTTTGGCTGTAAGAAGTAGTGAGTACAAAAGGTTCTACAAAGATGTCTGGAGTTTCGTATTCTCAAGATACAAGAAATTGTAATTTGTAAGGGTAAACTCACACGAGAATTTATTTTCCTTTTATATTATCTCTTTCTTTATATCTATTGGCTTTCACATTGACGCATGACTCACACTGCTTAATGTCTTAGAATGCTATAGACAACCTACTTAAGAAAAGAATTGCTTTAATTAATACATTAAGCTTGCTGCACGCTCCTTGAAACAAGCAACCTTGCCGTAGAAGAATAAACAGTTGCAGTCGAAAGTAACTCTCTGGATGCCAGTGGTAGCTAGGCTCAAGCATTGGGTTTTCTTGCACGGGGGAGATCGAATTTCCGAATATTTGTCTGTTAATGACAACTTCGGTTTTACTGCAAGTTAGTCTTGGACACTCGATAACCATGACCACATCCACATGTGATGAAGTGTTGTTGTATTTATGGTCATTTTGAACAATTGGCGAAACTATTCTCATGTTTCATGTTAAATAAGCTAATTTCTGTTTTCTTGGTTTCTTTTTCTCGCGAGATATCCTTTAGACCTGGTAGTCACAAGGTCGTAACAGGCTGCAGGTCGCCTCGTCCCACTGGATATACTTACTTACGCTCGAATTTGTTCTATTAGAATATAGTCTTATTCTTGTGGCTTTCAGCCGGATGAGCTCATAACAAAGCAATGGCCCTTTTGAGCCTACGGTTTATTGTTGATTTTTTATCTTGTTATGGACATTTCGTTGTCTTCACATGCTTCCATTTGGTTCTTCCTGTGTTATATATTTCATGTATCATCCACGTTGTTTGTTAAATTTCGATTTGGACATAGCTGTGTCTCATCATGAGATTTATCTTACTTGAAAATCTACAGAATTCATAGTACCATTAAAAGTAGTTTTGACTACATGAAAGTGTGGATGATTGAAAATTATCTGGTTGGGTCTTCTCTTCACATCTACGCGATCCACTCCTAAGATAGTAGCTGAGGGTTACTAGAAAACATACGAGTGACATATTTAACTCAAGCTACATATACTACTTTCTAGTGAACAAACTGGATTATAATGAGGATTTTCTTTGAGAAGGAGCCGGCACTATGGCTAGTAACTATTTATCATGGATGTAAAATGTGTCAAGAGAAATTTCCCAAAGAAAACACATATATTGATTACAGAAGCAGCTAGCCTAAACAGAAAGTATCTGTGAAGAATGCTAAAACGTTTAACTGATATCTGTGAAGTTGATTATCCTTGTCGAAAATGAAGATTCGAAGGATTCTACTCTACTGCTGTTCTTCGTCTTCTCCCTTCTCCGAAGATACCATTGGGAAAAGTACAGTAAGAACAAAGCAGCCAATCCCTCGTGCTTATAATATATACAGCGCTATCCTGTTCTTATATGTGTGTCACATGCCCATGCCAGTTCCTGATTCTGAACATTTCCTCTTTCATAACCGATGAATGCACACCCTCAACGCTAGGAACTACTTCTGCGGTCGACAAATTGAAACAACGAGAGATACGAACCAAATCAATCAATAATGGAGTTGTAGCATCTCAAAGGGCATGGATCACGCCTCCAAGAAGCGCTCGTTTATATTCAATTTGGTGTGTCTTGGACTCAACATGTGAACCGATTATCTGCAAAAACTATCGAGAAAAGTAGAGTAGCTACAGCAATGGACTACAACCTACACGCGCGAGTATTAGAAGAGAGCAAAGGAGGCTCTACTTTGGAGCTTCGACTTGCACTTTCTTCAGTTCATGGTCTTGTTGATAATAGTCTTCGGGCCTGGGAGGAATGAGTCGTTTCCAAATCCAATGGTTTTGGAAAAGGGGTGCGATCTCTTCGATGGGCACTCCCTTGGTTTCGGGCATGAGAAGACCCACGAACGCCGTCATGAAAAATACCCAGCCAGCAAAGAACAAGAAGAGACCATATTCGAAAACACACAACATGGTCAGCAGAGATTGCCCTATAGCAAAGGTGAAGACGAGGTTCGTTGCGATGGCCAAACTCTGTCCAGCTGACCTAACTTCCATGGGGAAAATCTCACTCGGGATGAGCCAGAGGATGGGTCCCCACGACCAGGCAAACGCAGACACGAACACGCAGATCAAAACGACCACGAATATCCCAAGACCTGTGGAAAGTTCACCTTCTTGTCCGAGATAGAACCTCAGAATTACTCCAACCAGGACCTGCCGTAGACATATCACTTCAGAATGTCAGTTCATTCAATCATACACTACTTCCATATGATATATATACACCTATGCTGAATAAATAAAGTGCAACAGGGAAAAGAAAATGAATGAGCAGCTGTATAGCTACATGAGTGAGTGTTTTCAATTCTTTTGAAGCTGCTGGGTCTAGTATGTATCCGAAGCAGGAAATCCAAGACAAAATGCCTGTGCAGATCCGTGAAAAAATACACACACACACACAGACACAGAAAACGAAACAAATTACCAAAGCTATGAACATTTGACAGCCTGCTTGGTAGACAAGGATCTTTCGGCCCCACTTGTCGACGACAGCTATAGCCACAAGAGTTGAAAGCACATTGACTCCTCCGACTATGACAGCAGAATACAGAGAAGCGTCACTTCCGAATCCGATCGTTTTAAACAAGACTGGGGCATAGAACATGATAGCATTGATGCCGGTCATCTGATTCAGGAACGGAATCATCGTTCCAACTATCAACTGGGGTCTGTATCGCCTGTGCATGAGATTCCTCCATGGGTGCTTCACTTCGTTTGCAAGCCTGCTCGCCTCGATCATGTCGTTGTACTCGTCGTCCACGTTTGCCGTTCCACGAATTTTCTCCAAAGTTGCTCTACCTCGCTCCAGCTTCCCCCTCTCGATCAAGCTGTTGGGGGTTTCTGGTAAGAACATGGCCCCCACTGTAACGATTAAACCTGGTACAGCAGCAAGTCCCAGCGACAGACGCCATCCCCAAGGCTCAAGCTTTCCTGTCCCGTAGTTCAGCAAGTTCGCGCACAGTATTCCGAAGGTGATCACGAGCTGGAACATTATGTTCAATGCCCCTCTCAGATGTGTTGGAGCAATCTCCGATAGATATAATGGAACAGCCTGAAGTTTTTCCGATCGAACCAGTCAGTGACAGTCTTCGGTATACTCCACAAACCTCATCACTGAAGCATCAGACACGCAGAGAGAGAGAAAGAGAAGAGACCTGGCAAGCGAAGCCGATACCAGCACCAAGCAGAATTCGGCCGACGATGAGCATGCCCAGGTTGACAGCAGCTGCATTGAGAACCGCTCCGGAGAGGAAGATGATGCCACCGAGGAGTATGGACGGCTGCCTGCCCCAGTTTCGGCTTGTATACGATGCGGCGAACGAAGCCATCATGCCGGCCAGGTACAGGGAGGAAGTGAAAGCTTGGAGACCTTGGTTGTCATATTCACAGTAATTGCTCGTCTTGTTCTCCTTGTTGCGGTAAACTACTGGGAAGAACTTCTCCAGAAACATATCCATCGATGTAACGCCACCTGCACTTGCTCGTTCGTTCATAGCCATATCATGAGTTCATAAACAAACCACTCTTTGAGATAGAAATTCTTCCTCCTAAACACTGACAAAGAGCAGCTGCGCCATTTACCAAAACAAAGTTGCTCAACGTTTCTCCACGCAGGAGAACGATTTGTTCACAGTATAGTTCTGGAATTTCCCGCAGTCCACTTCGTGCAATGAAAAAGAAAACGAGAAACGTAAGAGACTGCTAAAGCTAGATATTTGAATTAAGCATTTCGAGAGAAACAAACCTGATATGCCAATGTCGTAACCAAACATGAGACCACCGAAGGCGGCCATGATACTGGCCAAAATGACGTAAAGAGTAGTGCGACCTTCATAATTCTTTCCTTCCCCGACCGTGCTTACAAAACCTCCCGCCATTGTTGCCTACTAGATTCGAAATCTCCGACGTAGTCTCACCGACTACATGCAACCAAGAGTGAAGTCGATCTCAGCAAATTGCCGTGGAATTATCTGCTGACAGTACTGGATTTAACGAGGGAGTTTGGCTCAGAGTCCACGAGGATATAAGAAACTCCGCGACCAGACTCTGTCATTCATACCACTAAGAAGTGCTCACAAGTTTCTCGAGTTTAGCCGCTCGGTAAGTAGCAGAAGTATCTCGCTAGGGAGAATGCACCTCTCGAGCAAATTAAACACGCCGAAGCACTCGTGCCGGAATCGCTAGCTACGTCACCCTTCCGAGAATATCTTCCATCTCTCTCTCTCTCTCTCTCTCTCTCTCTCTCTCTCTCTCTCTCTTTTGTAAATCCTTCTACTGTAACAGTAGATCAGATTTCGATAAGTTCATGAAGACCTTGTTCTAAAGAGAAAGATCTCCTCGTTCATGGACGCAGTGCTCAATCATGGGCGGGAAGCAAGGAAGTTGAAGAATCTGCTTTGCTTCCTGTGACTGCCAAATTGAATCATTTCATTTTATAAGCAGGCATGCTTATACGAATCTTGGAATAGCTCTCACCTTTTACAGCACTTTCTGTTGTACGCGACGATGGTTTGCCTGAATTACCAGCCCGATTTTGAACCGCTGGTTTACTCTCCAAACTATAGGTCGCTGCTAATCACGTTCGAGTCCACGGGAGTCTTCCACGTCTTGTGTTAAAAGCAATTCAGTCATCCGTCTCCTCCTGTTGACTGATGTCTGAGTGGAGGCACTGGAAACTCGCTGTAGTGACTTGTGTCGTCTTGCACAAGCGTCATCATATAGCTGATACTTGTAACAACCGGAGTTAAACGGTCTATCCACTCTTAATTAACCCTATGAGACGTCCAATGAGTCGAATCTCATCGATCTCCTCCTTTCTCCAAAAGTCGAGAGATCTTCAGAATCTGGTGGTATTTGGTCAAACTGTACAACACCCGCTCTTAGACTAGAGTCTACAGACTAGGACCGGTGTCGTCCAGCCTCCTGCTTGCTTTACGTAACATGCAAAGGCGGAAAGTTATGTTATTATAAGTACTTCGAGGATCCAGGTCAACAGCGAGATCGTCAGACTTGGTCACTCGAAAGACTTGCTTCACTCAGGCAGTGGAGCTCAAGGTGGAGATTGTCCGCAGTCAAAAAAGATCAGTGATGAAATGTCGCCCGCGCAGTGGAAGGGACAACTGATAAAGAGAGTGCAGTCAGGCTGTGAATGGGTGAACTCTGAGGACCGCACAATACACATATCCAGAAACGACCTCTACGTAGAGTAAAAACATCGAGCGCTAGCTCAGCGTGGTCAGAAGAGTCGCATCTTTGAGTTGCTAGCAGTACAGTTCCTCCTTCACACGTGAATACAAACAATAATGTATTGTGCACTTGAAGCCTACACCTTCTCGCCATGCATTCTGTACCATTCTCTGCGTGAAGCACTGGTCCCCGATCCATCGCAACAGTCCCTAGTGTCGAATTCCCGACACTGAGTGATTGAGTCATGGTGATTTTTGCAGAACGCGCAGCCGTGTGTGCGAATTGTTGTATTTTTTTATTTAGATCCTTGCCGTCGAAGATCGATCTCTTGGCTTTCCATGGATGACTTTTCACTTAGGGTAGGTTTTCTTATGAGTAACGAGATACTTTATATTTTGTTTTCTCTACTTTACTGCGTAATTGTTTATATGGAAGGAGGTTGCGTTTATGGGTTCACGTGCATCGTGCAACAGACGATCATTCTGTAGGTCTGTTTACATGTAGGCAGGACGAAATTAAACTAAAGTAAACGTGAATATAATGTTTTGTAGAATGTTAACTTAGCACTGAAAAGAAATCATATAATATTATTTTGATTCATCCTTCTCAAGAATAATGCAACCTGTGACTCAGAATTTCTTTAATTCTCGAAAATAGACATACATGGAATTGGTTAAGTAAATTTTGCGCAGTTTCTATAATATGATCAGTATTGTACTTTAGTAGACACACCATCTTTCTAGAATCCCAAATACTCTTTTCAGAATAGTTAGTCCCTAAAGTTAGGAAAGATAAAGTTGTCCCTAAAGTTTTAGTGACTAACGATTTGAACCTGTTTTCCTGAGACCTTGCTGGCGTGTAAAAAGTCTGCGTGATTTTAAAACATGTGATAGTACGCTCAGGCTCACCAACTCCAAAAGTTCCGTGTTTCTGAAGAAAGATGTCACTATATATGATCAACAGTTACAGTAGCAGTTACAGATCTTCAATGTTGGATACAGTCCGTCAGTCTCACCCAAATCTACTCTCTTTCATGATTCTCATAGTTGTGGATTTTGCTACTCCATTTTTCAGGGTACTACGTCTCACTGAACTTTCCTAAAGTAAATACCGCACAATCAATAGACAGATAATAGTAATGATTAAACATGATCCGAAGATAAGATGTCTGATGACAACGGAACCCACTCGTGAGTCCTGAGTAGAATTAGGGTGCAAGAAAACGCGGCTCTTCATCATCAAACAAGATGGATGGAGAACCGAACCCAACTGCAACACCTTGTCATATGCGTGGCTAGTCCATGCCTGATTAAGGCACAAGGGATAAGGTTTGACTGTAACTGTAATCGATATCATTGTTTCTTTCAAATTGGATACTGTAACCATTGTTATGGATAAGGTATGATTAAACTGTAATCATCCATATCCAGTATAATCTTAATTATCAAAATAATCTCGACCTTGGCCCGCAACAAGAAGTAGCAAATAAAAGTCAGGTTAACTTTACTTATATTAATTAATTTCTTGTGAGTATGCATGAATCTTGATCTTCCGATGAAGCAGAAAATAACGATATGTTATTGTTTCCATTCACAGCAAAGAAATGAAATGAGTGGAAAATAAAAATTATTATTATTTCCATGCACAGCAGGGCAAGTAAGATGAGTAGATTTAGCGCATTGCCAAATAAATCGGATTCATCATTCAAACTTCCAAATAAAACTGAAATAATCAACTAACTGAATTGTTAAAACGAATGGTTTCTGACGGAAAAAGAGAGATTGAGAGATTTTGAGATTTGGAAAGCTAAATTATATTTCAATCCACATGTGGGCCTTGTTTCTCACACGGTGCCACGTATTATACAATAACATACAGCAGAACTCATGAGGAGTGAATATGTTGCGTATTCATTGCTGCAAGTTTAATTTATTATTGCATTATTGGTTCAGTAGTCTCTCGCACTTGTACCCTTGAAGCGCGTCGCCCTGCACTCCACTTATGGGTTTTTTATTGACGTTGTTGTTTTTCTTCAGAATAAATAATATTTAACTTTTATGAAAAATTAATCTAAAATATCCATATAATTTTTATACATTTTTTATATCATAAAGAGAGCAAAAGATCTAGAAGTTGATAGAGCATACTTATTCGGTTCTAAACCAATGGTTTTCTCAGTACACCTCGGGGAATGGAATGTTTAAGAATGAGAAGTCACGAATATGATAATGGCTTCTGCAGCGTAAAGGATAAAATAGATTTAGACTATTTTATGAAGGAGATCTAACGGTTGAGTTGTATTTTTTGAAATATAGTTTAAAGAGCATGATGTATCAAATTAATATATAAATATCATGATTTATCAAATGTCTTGTCCGATAATGCACTATGGAGAATAATATATCATACATAAAACCACTCCAAAATATGAGGAAAAAGAGACATTATATTTCCAAACTCCTTTCCGTTGAAAGTATTCACGTATCTTGCCAGTTTTATCTCCGTATCTTTCTTATATATAAAAAGTTAGATAAATTACTTTAATTCAGTCTTATATACTAATCTTTATTTTAAAATCATCTTCACTTTCACACTCAAATAAAGATATATCATATCCATATATTATTATACGGGTTTGTATTCGTGGCGTTGAAACTTGAAAATTCAGAAAACTCTGGGTCCTCGACAAGTCTTCTAAAGCCACAGTCCTTGTCGAAGTAGAGAGAGAACCGGTTGAAACTGGGAAGAGCTGCCAACGTGCTTTCAAACCATGTGACTAACATGTGAATGGCCAAATCCTAATCATATCAGTCGATTAGCCTAAGTGTCTGTTCGTGTGCTGAGTCATTGGACGTTTCACTGACCTCAGCTACATTAATATATCGGTTTGAAGTGTTGCTGTTGCATACAAAGTGGTTGGAGTCAGAACATGCCACGTACGTTGATGGTGAGTCAAGTATTTGTTCTTCGCTAGAATCCACGTGATGAATCATCCATAGTGCTACTGTACATGAGCATGGTTTTGCTTGTGTTTAGGATTCCCTACTCGAGGCAATATTATAGACCCCGCGTTAACTCGACCTTTTCAGTGTTCTCGCGCGTGTAAGATGTTTAATTCACAAGCAATGAGCTTTTCAGCCCCATCCGCCCCGACGTGGGGTCAAGTCTTCCTGTTGGGACGGCTCAGTCCGTGAAAGGGCTGCTGTATTCGGTGGCAGACAGCTCCACGGCAAGAAAAAAGACAAAAATATTGGTTTAATTCGATTTTTGTTTCAATAATAATAATTTAAGAAATATTATTCGGTTAATACATAATGTACCTGGAGTATATCATGGGTGCATGGTATAATATCATGACGAAGCATATAGCTTGTCTATGCTATATGCTATATTTAAGACATGTATACTATGTCCATGCGGAAATACGATGAGCTGAAAGATGTTTACCACGTTTCTCCAAGAAAACGACGAATAACGATATGTTTCATTAAGGTTCTCTTCGTGAAAACACAAACGGACAAACAGCGAGAAGCAGGATTTGTGACAGGTTACGAATCAGCGTGCAAATGAGAAATAAACTCCAGAGTTAGAATTGCTATTCACTGGAACTGTGGTAGCTGTAATTGACGCACATGGCAAAGTATATTCATAACATGTTCTCTTTTTCATCTGCTTGCGCACAATAGAATAAACTGCTCTTCTCTTTTTCAGCTCTTCGTAATCTTACTGATTGATGGTTTGGTTTGAATCCAATCTAGATAATGCTCCATTCCTGTGAAGCTAGTATGGTAGTGAAGAGCAGCTCCAAGGTTTAATTGTGGTTCGTTTATTTTCGTCAACCAGCAGCGCTGCCCGTAGGAGGCTGCTCCAGAACTATCTTTGTTTTGTATCAACTCTCTTCCAATGTCAGAGAGTTGCATGTAGGATTATTTTGCATCTATGCACAAAGCTAATCAGAAAACGTGGGATGATGATTCCGTTGATATTAATTCTAATCAGAGATCCAATTCCAGAAGCTGTAGCGTTCTTAGCTCTCTAGTATCTCTGCTAGTGTTGTCTAGACTCCTCTTCCTTCCGTTCCTTCTCACTGATTTTGAGGATTTTTGCAGTGTATCAAATCCTTTTGAAGCAATACAAGATCAACATTCGGATCGTATTCTGGTAGATGGTAACTCAAGAAAGTTACAGTTCAGGTGCCTTATCCAAGATCCTGAACATTGTACCCCGTGGCAAAACCGTGAATGTTTCAGAAAATATTTTTAAAAGTTTCAGGAATTGATACCGACAGCAGTTAGGTGTGGAAGGACTAGATTCAAAACCAAAAATCAGAGACCATCAACTCGATGGTGAATGCCGTAGATCGATCTTCAAGTCATTTTCCAACAAAATGGTGAAGGAGAAGAAAGTATCAAATGGAAATGATTCTACGAAACGTGGATTATTTTACTATTGCGTGAATGAAATGATATGTATGTGATTTAAAGTGAACTTTCTCTGATAATTTATTACATGTAGGTTGAGAAACATATGCATCAAAGAGGAGTAAAGGACGCAAATATGGTAAATTGCATGGTAAAGTTGATAATCACTTTACCATGCAAGTTATGCTCTCACATATCCTTGTGATCTTATTGTTGTCTTTTACGGTCGTGAATGAGATCTTATAGATTTTATTCTCATTTAACAAGAAATGGATTTAAATAAGCTCTCGCTGATAAACTTCAACATTGAGTGCGAGATACGACACATTTGCCGACCCAAAGTCATGTACCAAGCTCTAGTAGTGAGGAACTTCGAGGAAGAATACTACCAAGAGATTGTGTCATCACTTATTTCGTTTGTCGTACTCATGATCATTTAACATTTCAATGTGGTTATTTTGATCCTTTATTGAGAAAAAGAAAGTGCTTAGATGGACAAGAGACCGAGAAAATTATAAGATACTAGTCGCTTCAATGTGCATCAATCGCTAACCACAGTTAGAGAGCACGTCCTCTTCAAAAGCAAAGCTCTCACTACGACATATTTGGTGCTTGCACTAAGAGCACGCTTTGAGGTGTTGGAGTTAGTTGTTACCAAGGAGTGTCAAGTATGAATCCTCTTGAAGCAATGAGGACAAGTGGAGGAGGAGCGGACGATCTACTTCAAGCATTGACGATGTTGTTGAGACAACAACAAGGAGGTGATGTTAAGGAGCAGAAGTCTACAAGAGCTCTACATGCAGTGGTGAAGAAGTTGGAGAGATCTGATAGAAGGAACATCGGAGTATGTTTGGGAGTATATTTGTGAGATGGAGGTAAATCGTGTGTTTGAAAAAGAGATGATTTCCAGTTTTGAATTAGCTGTGATACATGAGATCTGTAGTCAAGTGACAAAGTTGAAGGATGCACGTACGGATTCTTAAGAGGAGTATGAGTAGGGTTTGAAGAGTGAGGTTTTGATGATGACGCGGATAGAAGAAGAACAAGAAAATGTTCTTAGAATGGATAGAGCATCGTCAATAGATGAGATGACACCGAATGAGTTGTTACATGAATTTGAGAAACGGTTTTGTCAATTGTCTTCATATGAGAAGATAACACTTGACATAACTATTCTTAGAAGTCGCTGATGAAAATCTAGAGGACAATCTTTTCTTGATGCTAGTAGACAAGGAGAAGAAGGAGGAGTGAGCACAGAGCGGAGAAAGATGGAAGAAGCTATTACCATTCTCACGAAGCAGAAACGTGATAGAGCTAGAGCTACAACTTTGAAGTTTGATATTTCTTTATCTCCGTTACCCAAGTCTACCAGTAGCAAAGTTGAAGATTTTGCTATCGATGAGTTGTTAAGAGTTTGAGAGAGTTGAGAATAGAGATGACTGAGCTAAAACATAATTGAAGTCCTCGTGATATCAATGTCTCTTCAACTAGCAGAAATTTCATTAGAAGATGTATCTGGTATGACAATACTGAACAACGACGTTCTGAGTTTTCTCCTCAGAACTGGAGTTATGAATTCTAAAGATTGAAAGATTCATCTCGCACCTAACGGATGTACCGTTAGGTATCAACTTTGGTAAAAGAGGAATGAAGAGCTTGGTGAGAAGCCACGTTGGTATAGCTACGTTGGTATAGCTCCTATAGCTCTACGTACCATAGAGCCTAAAACATTTGCGATTGAAGTAGATGGCTGGTTGAAGAGATTATCTATGGCTATTAAGAGAGATGTAGTAGACATTCTACGAGAAATAATGTGAGATGCGGAGGTAATTGGTCGCACTATCGGGTAGGATGATCTTGTGGAGACAAGATGTATCAAAGCGTACTTGGTGTAAGAGAACCATGTAAGTGGACAACATGCTGGCTAGTGTGGAAGAAAACAAAAGACGCGATGACAATGTTGCTGATCTAGAAGAGACTACAAGGAGAACCAGAGCTACTAAGAGGAAAAGGCAACAAAAAACATCACCTTCTTATATCTCATGGACATCTCAAGGTCATCTATATCTAAACATATGGTGGATGTTCGTATCCATGACACGGAGATGAGAGAGAAAGACAAAAGTAAAGCACCAGTCTATAGACTGCAATCTAATATTGAGACCAATGTCAACTTGAAGAAGATTTTTGAAGAAAGGATTTTGGATGCAAAGATAGAGTTTTCCTTACGAGAAGCTTTGAAAATAGCAAAATGTGACTTTCATGAGTTGATCATAGATGTGATCAAGATAAAGAGACAGATGATTGCATATATAATGATGATGAAAATATTTGATACCGACATCATTGATGAAGTAGATGAAGAGTTAGGTCTAGTGTTTGTCCAAAAGCTTATACTACAAGCGTCGAATGAAAGAGAAACAAGAGTTTCAGATTGTGCTATAAAACATGGTGACGAGAAGCAGCATGAGAGTCACTATTATCGAGCATATTGGGCTTGTGCAACTATGAAGGCAAGGGTTCGGCTAGGTAACTTGTCAGAGACTATAGTGACATTGGTGGATCATGATTTTGAGATCAATATCATGTCCAAAAATGTATACGAGAAAGAGAAGTGATTGATCGACACAAGATATGGATGGATTCTTCGTGCTGCTAACAACCAAAGAGGTGAAATTTTTGGTGCTTGTCTAATTACCAAGATTCGAATAGGAGATGTGAAGAGAGAACAAAATTTTTTTGTTCAGAGTATAGCTGCTTACCTTGTGATCCTTGGTCAACTGTACATTGATGCATATAGAATAGAAACAAATGTAATGGATGATGAATCTCATTATGCTCGTATCAGAAGTCAAGATGGCATGAGAGTTGTGTAGTTCCTTATAGTACGTACATGTTATGAAAAGAACAGAGAGAAGATAAAGGATAGTCTTTTGAGGACAGACGGAGAGTTTCTGGACTTTTAGTTAACACTCTTGTAGAGCGAGAACATGGAGTGTTAATGGAAAAAAGAGACTTCCGCTAGTGCTAGATGAAAAAGAGATATTTACATGTGAATTTACTCAGCTATCTAAAACATGTGCAACTAGATTTCGAGTGATAGAAGAGATGAATAGTGTACAAAGATGATGTGTGAAGAAGTGAGAAGATCTCTTCAAAACTCAAGGAGTTTTGTTGGATCAGAAGTTCATTAATGAGGTGTGTGAAGAAGAGGACTTTGAGGATACTTTTGAGGAGGTGTTGTCATTCATAAGCATTGATCTTTTGGCTGATGGATTAGTCGCAATCCATTCACGTGAGTTGCATGAGAAGATTGCAAAGTTTATTGAGGATAGCTATAGGGTTCAACTTCAGATGAAGGAAGATCATGAATTAGAGTTAGAAAAGAGTAGAGTGATGAAACACCAAGAAGCGTAGATTCATACAAAGTGCAAGACTATGGCACGTAAAGTAAAGCCAGTGGTTACTCAACTACCTGAAGATTCTAACAAGCAAGTGGAACGTTGTCGTGTCGTGGACCGGCTCCTACCTGAAATTCAAACTTCGATGCTTGTCGCTCCAAAGACACTCATGAGAAGACAAGCTAGGCCCCAGCTTACGGATTTTAGCACAATCTCAGATCTCCATTTTCATCGCATAGATGGGTAGAGCTCCTTGTCAGCTTTCCATAGGCATCTTGTCTACTTCGTTTGGGCGCCTAGTGGAGAAGTTACAGGACTCGAAAGATGGAGAAAATAAGCTAGGCTCCAGCTTACGGGTTTTTGGCACCACTTCGGATCTTCGTTTTTATCGCACCAGTGGATAGAGCTCCTTGTCAGCATTCCATAGGCACTTTGTCTACTTCGTTTGGACATCCAGAGAAGAAGTTATACGATTCGAAAGAAGGTAAAATCAAGCTAGGCTCCTGGTTACTTGCTGACTGGGTATTTAGGGCTTCAGGCGTTCTATCAAAGACGCAAGGGGCTTGCTTCTTATTATTCAGGGTTGAACTTCGTACGTATAGACTGTTGCAAGGGGGCTGTTAAGGGGCTTGCTTGTTCTTGCGACCTGTCGGTGGACGTTTTGGAGAATTGGGAAGTCCAATACACGCGCGCAAGGTGTCATCGGGTTCAGATCTGTGCAGGCTACGCACAGGTTAAGACGGTTCTTGAAGAGACGGATCAGGGGTTGTGTTCTGGGAGAAATTGAGACGCAGGAAGCAGATTTGGGATTTTCAGTTACCTGTGAAGGAGAGTTGGACCGTTCGGGCCGTTCCGGAGTCCAAACTTGCTGTCCTTGGATCCATCGGGATCAGAACAACGAGTTCTTCAGGAAATTGAAGACGATACAAAGTTTCATCGGGCGGTTTGGGAGTTGTGAGAGAAATTGGCTCGCAGGGAAGCGCTTGCGTCAGGTTTTCATCGCCTGCGACCTGAGATTGGATTGTTCTTTGCGATCGGTGAGCCAAGTTCTTCGTTCTTGGTGCCTACGCGATCAGGGAGTCCTCATGTACGCATAGGAGAAGACTGTAAGTGAATTGGATTGTTGGTTCGGGTGTGGTGAGCGAATTTGAGCCGCATGGAGCCGATTTACGTCAGTTTTTTGCAACCTGCGGCCAAATTTCTCGAGTGGTTTTGCAAGGGGAACTCCAAACGGCTTGTTTGGAGTCTTGTTGGGTTCAGGGTAGCCAGATCTTCCTACCAGCGAAGACGGATATCAGTTTAGACGATCCGTTTGTGCGGTGTGAGCGGTTTTAAGCCGCAGGGAGGAGTTTTTGAAGGTTCGGTCACCTGCGATCAAAAATTGGCGATATCTCGACTATCAGGAGTCGGATCTGAAGGTTTCTTGAGCCAACGGAGTCAGGGAAGGAGACCCTATCAACATTTGAAGATCGTTTGGCGAAAGGAGAAAGTTCCCAGATAAGTCTTTTTCGGTTCCTTCGCTACAGGTTTCGTCCTTTTGAGTTCGTTAAGGACTTAGTTGGTTGTGTATGGCTTGTGGTAGCTAGCTTTAGCCAAGAGCTAGTGTGTGGATGTGGTTTGGACTTGAGTTTGGATCGCGTGATACTGTTGTGGCTCTAGTTGTTAGCAAAGAGAAGTTTCTCTTGCTTTGAGCTACGCTTTGGCGATTTCAGGCTACGGTTGCGATTCAGGGGTTTGTTTTAGGGCTTCTGAAGTAGGTTACAGACCGCTCTGGTCTGTTCCTCAGTTTTGTGCTGTTAGGAGAAAGAAACGGCAGTGTACATACATTTGGAGTGGTATATATTGCGCGTTTGTTTTCGTGGTTGTTCGTCTCTGTCTTGTCTCTGTTTGGCACACAACATCTCCACAGCCAGGAACCTCGCGTTTTCCTGGACATCCTTCACGCAATATCCGACACGATAACGTGCATCAACTGAACTAGTTTTGCGAGATTCAAAGAGAATAGGTCACAAGTTCACAAAAGAGACACTCAAAAGATTAGAGGTTGGAGGAGGTGAGTTTCTCAATGAGGATGAGATAAAGCATTTTCATGAGATGTTGAGAAGATATGAAAAAGTTTTTGCTTTTATTGCAGAAGAGATTGGTTGTGCAAATACGAGTGTCGTGGTACTTATGGTGATCTTCACAATATCACATGTGCCCTTAGAGTTGAAACCTATACCAGTGCCATGAACTATGTTGCCAAGCTTGTTGAGTTGTTGAAGGAGAAGATGCGCATGGGTATTTTAGAGCCACCTATGGGACCTTACTTGAGTCGGTGATTTATTGTACCCAAGAAGTCTGGACTCTTAGGTTAATCCAAGACATGCAGTCGGCTAACAAGGTGACCATCCAGAACATAGGATCAAGACTCAAAGTAGATTGAAGTTACAAAAACTTTTGCTGGTCGTGCTATCTACTCGATTGGAGATTTGTACTATGGGTATGATCAGTTTTGGTTGATAGAAGAGAGCAGAGATCTCATCATCATGCGTACCTCAAGGATGTGCAGATTGTCACAAAGAGCGACAATCTTTGTTGCTCATATGCGGAATGCAATGAACAAGATCTTGTGAGCGTTCATTTCAAAGAAGACCATACCTTTCATAGATAATATTCCTATGAAAAGATGTGCGGTCGAATATAAGGATGAGAAGCTTACAAAGAATGGAATGAAGATTTCTGTTGATCATATTCATACTCTGTTAGGAGATGATCTTAATAAGACTTGAGGAGGTAAATCTCAATCTTTCATACGAGAAGTCAAGCTTTGGAGTTTCAGAGATTATCATTGTTGGTCATCTTTGTGGAGCTTTTGGATGACATCCAAACCCATCACAAGTTGATGTCACTGGGAGGATAAAAGATTATGTCAGCAGCAAAAGGAGCAATGGTGCCACTAAAAGAAGCATTGAAATCACTGTCAATTCTGTTATGATTGCGGTAGATCCATAGTCATTATTATGGATACTAGTTCTATCGATATAAGTTGGACAATAGTGCAAGATGTCGATGAAAGAAAGAGGTTTGTAATAAGCTTTGGTGCTCGTATATTTACGGATCAACAAAAGAGAGACTCTCAAGTCAAACAAGAGCTTTGAGACATTGCGACTGCAATGAAAGCTAAGAAGGAGTATCTCATTGGAGCACATATATTACTTGAAACTGATTGCTTATTTTTGTTGGGATGATAGCAAATTATCATCCCCAACAAATTCAGTGGTAGACATGTTGTCCAGAGCTATATATTCTCAGGAAGAAAATATGGAGGTAGAAGATGATGCAAAGGAGTGTCGTGCGCATACACATCGCTACACAACATACATCGCTGTCAGAGATACACCACACATACACATAAAACATGGACGATCTTATACACATCCACAAGTGTACCACAATAATCTGAACAGAGAAATTATCATCTCCAACACTGCAACAAAGATTACTCACAAACGGTCAAGCCAAACCCACTCTATACTCGAAGGGAATCCGAGCTACACTCAACTAGACTATCCATCATAACATGGAGTTTGAAGGCTCACTTGAAGAACTAAGGCCTCCAAGCCCTACCTGCGTAGTATATCCCTAGTGGGCTCTCCCACCAACTCGTCCTAACGACAGTAACGGCTTTATTGGGATTCGTCACTCCGCACTCGGTCAATCTAGCCGAGGTGCCCAAATTGACGTGACAACTATCGTGCGCATACACATCGCTACACAACATACATCACTGTCAGAGATACACCACACATACACATAAAACACGGACGATCTCCACAGCCAAGTGGAGCTATGAACTCTCATTGGTCCATTTTTGTCTTTTGTAAAACTCTAAATTTAGAAACAAAGGTCTAAAGGAGAGTTCAAGCATTTGGTGAGGACACTGCAAAATCTGAGAGCACAGGAAGATAGAACTCGTTGTGCCAAGCACTATCAGTGAAATTCTTGATCGATTTGGATCAATAAACAAGGAGTTTTGTCAATTTGAAATTCGAGTTGAGTCAGAATTGCATCACTTTTGTTGATTTTGAGGTTTTCAATGTCAATTGCAGCAGAATTGAGAAAATCGCTTCAAACCTTCGTGGTTGTGTTCATTGTCAGCAGGGCTACGACTGTCCAAAAAGTTTCAAGTCATTTGAGTGAGTGAGTAATTCAGGGTGACTGCTCAAGCAGAGGAGGTCTAAAAAGTTCTCAATCTAGAACAGCAACTTCAGAGAGCGAGATCTGGAGTTCTGCGTACAACACAGAACTCCAGATCCTGCTTCCAGGTCACTTCTTCCGGTCTTATCGATATCGTCTTCCCAAAGCGATTCTCGTCTTCTCATACCTCCAGAAGATTGTCCTACTTCGCAGAAGTCGACTAGCACGGCTGTTACACCTTACTCTCACACTCACATTACAACGGGTTAGATCAATCATAGGATGTATACCCCCTGTAGTCTTCCCAGGCTTCTACCTACGGAAATGGTCTTCCTGCAGCACTACAACGACATTCACCTTCACGGAAGCTCAATAGAAGTTTCGGAAGCTCACTAGAAGAAGGTAAGAAGATGGGGAAGATGAGAGAAGATGGGGAAGAAGAGAAAATCCAAACAAGAGAAAACAAGATGAAAAGAGGAAATTAAGATTCCGACAGGCTTCTAGTCCGGATCCTGACTAACAAGCCATCCCTGCTTGTAATAGTTTGGAGAAGAAGACAACAAACATGTGTACAGTTGCACCGTCTTCTTCTTGAGGTTGTCGTCTTCTGCTGTGGGAAGAAGGTTTTTTTCTTCTTCACTTCGCTGCTCTGACTGATAAGTCCTCCCGCACGAGCACAAGATACCTCATATGCAACAAACTTACTAGCATAGTTACTAGATCAACAAACCATTTGAAATGGATTACTAATGATACGTTGGGTGTAAGTCATCCAAATGTCAAATGTTAGAATACATTTGACAAGTTACACACAACTCTGCAAAAGAGACTTCATACTTGTACATGTTTTTTCACCAATATCATTCTTTTAGCTTGATAAAGGTGGCCCAAATACCTCTATGTCCAACCTAGAGATTTTCGTGAAGTCCCTGCTGTCGTGGTGAGAGTTTCCTGAGAAGGGCGGAACCTTCTAGCTGTGTACAATCGTGAAGACTGTGATACGTTGTCGGAGTGTGATCCGTCTACCTAGGAAAGCGCCGGGCTTCTGGCTGTGGTTGTTTACTCAAGAGGTTGGCTTTCAGGTCACAACAGGAGCTATTAACACTCACACAGGAGTGTAGGATCCTCTGATATGCTCAAAAAGCGAAATTTAGGTCTCACTGGTAGTAATAGGCTTAAGCGGTGAACTTTGACACTCAAAGAGAGAAACACTATGAAGGTTTAGACCTCTAAACTTCCCCTACATGCAAATGAGGTACTACTGAACTCACAGACGAAGTTTCAACCTGAGATCAAATTCTGACACGGAGATATGAACAGAAAAGTTCTGAATAAGAGAATTATGGCAATTTCTGGTAACTAGACAGCTATTCAGACATAGAATAGAGAATTGGCTCGATGAATTTCAAATCTCCTCACAGTATTTGAAGTCTACAGGATGCTGAACATCCCTGTGAAGTTGGGACTCCTGAATGTTTGTAGAACTCCAGATCTCCTTCTCTAAAGTCGCTGCTCTAGATTAAGAGCTTTTCAGACCCCCTCTGCTTCAGCGGCCGCCCTGAATTACTCAATTACTCAAATGATTCGAAACTTTTTGGACAGTCGTAGCCCTCCTGACAGTGAGCGCAACCACGAAGTTTTGAAGTGATTTCCTCAATTCTGCTGCAATTGGCACCGAAAACCCTAAAATCAACAAAAGTGATGCAGTTTTGGCACAATCCGAACTTCAATTGGGCATAACTCCTTGTTTATTGATCCAAATCGAGCAAAAATTTCACTGACAGTGCTTGGCACGACGAGCTCTCTCTTCCTGTGTTCTCAGATTTCGAAGATACCTCACCAATTGCTCGAACTCTCCTCTAGAGCTCTGTTTCTAAACTTAGAGTTTTACAAAAGACAAAAATGGACCAATGGGAGTTCATAGCTCCACTTGACTGTCCTTTTGTGCCTTAAACTACCTGGTAACTTTTCTACACTCATAAGCTACCACGTCAAGCCTCCTAGAGTGCCAGCGTAAAACTTAAACTACCTAAAATGACACATAGCCCCGAAAAATAACTTAAATTAGCTAGAAAGCGTGCATGGGCGACAAGTAAGTACAACCCATGAGCTCAAACCCCTATCAGCATGGAAATCCTAAGTTATGTACATTGAACGTCATAGACAAGTAAGAAGTCACTTGCACAAGCGCACAAATGCTTGAACAAGATAACTAACATACTATCAGCCTACTAGGACTCAAAATAGTGTTAACACCGTATACAAAGGTGTCAAACATATACATAAAGGACTAGAAGTAATATGAGCTAACTTCTAGAACTACCAAACCTAAGCGTCGGAGTAGAAGTCAAGCATGTAGCCGCCAAGTAGCGCGACATCCACCCCCTCTGAACCTGCACATCCTCCGGTATGTGCCAGATCCAGATCAAGACTCTTCAGCTTCAGCTTCAAATTCATCTTCAACCTCCATTGAGTCTTCAGCTTCATCCTCAGTAAGCTCTGCAATGTTCTGATTGTCCCCTCTCCTTCTAAAGAGCTTGATTCTCTTCCCTGCGACTGGTATCTTGAGCACTGCACCATCTAACTCTCTCAAAGAGTATGTGGCATTATCATAAACTTCTAACACCACATAAGGTCCGAACCATCTCTTGGAAAACTTTCTGATAGCGCTATGCTGATTATCAAGACTACTATCATAGACTAACACCCAATCACCTTCCTTAACTGGTTTGGGTCGTAATCTATGTGTTCTATCAAATCTGCCTTTGTTTCTCTCTCTAGCAGTCTTTAACCTTTCCACAGCTTTGGCAACATCCTCAGGTCTTCGTTCTAACTGCTGGATCCTTAATGCAAGAAGATCCTCCGTACTTCTACCATCTTCCCATGGCAAAACATTCCAAGTAGGCACAACCTCCTCAATCGGCATCACAGGTTTTTGCCCTAGTATCAACTCTGCTGGCATGTAACCTGTAACGGTACTATGAGTTGTACGATCTGCCCACAAAGCAAATGGTAGCAGTCTAGGCCATTCACGGATCTTACCCTTGCAAGCTTTTACCAAAGCTTTGATGATTGGCGGATGACCTCTTTCGCTCTTGCCATTCCCTTCAGGATTGTAAGCAGTGGTTAACGCCAACTTGATTCCCAACCGCTTGAAGAACTCAACTGCTTCTTGTGCATCCAACTCACCCCTATCTGCAGTGATCTTTCCCACACACCCATACCTACAAATAACATCTTCAAGTAGAAAGCGGCAGACACTAGCAGTGGTCTTCGTCCTCAGAGCACGGCCTTCGACTTGGTTAGATAGATCTTCTCTAGCCAAGACTAGATACCTCATTTGTCCAAGTCCAAATGGCATAGTTACCAGATCAACTACCCATTTGTAATGGATAGCTAAAGGATAAGTAGGATGCAATCCATCACGATGACGTACGTTGGAATACATCTGGCAGGATATACAGGATGAAACAAACTGTACTACATCCTTATACATACCCTTCCACCAATACTTTTCCTTCATCTTGGCAAATGTAGCCCAAACTCCTCTATGACCGGCCCATAAACTCTCATGGAACTCTTTGATCAGCTTCTGCTGCAATTCCAAGTCACATACCACCCGCTGCGGTATACCTCCTTGTAGCTTAGGGCGTTTCCATAGATGTCCTCCATGTAAAAAGTAACCATAAGCTATTCTACGGATCCTCTTGAAATCTGCATCAGACCAGCCTTCTTGCCTTTCCAGTGAACTCAAATAGCGCCCAAGATCCAACCACTCGCCATCATACATAGTTTCTTCAAAAAACTCCAACGAGGCTGCAAAACAGCTTCTATCTCTTCTAGCAAGAGCACTAGAATAGAACTCTGTTCCCACATCCTCCTGATCATCTATCATTTCTTTCTCATCGTAATACCTAGCCCTTGATAACATATCTGCCACAGGATTATCCTTCCCTGCAATATGTCTAAACTCTGGGTTCAAGGACTTGATATATGCTATCCACCTCAACATAGCAATATCTGGAGTTGTACAGCTAGTGATCATTCCCAAGAGAGATAAACAATCTGTCTCCACAACCACAGGTGCTCCTATCAAGTATTCCTTATCACTCTTCATCGCAGTAACTACTCTCTTGACCTGAGGGTAGTCTCTCTGCCGTGAACTTAATACCTTAGCACCAAAACGCACCACATATCTATTTCCATCCTCATCGTCTTGTCCTACAGCCCATCCAATGCCAATAGGACTAGTATCAACAGTAAGGATAACAGATCTGCCCAACTCATATGTTACCTTCCGTAGAGTTGGCGGTGAAGCCAAAAGATCCTTCAACTTCCTCATAGACTCGCTTTGCTCCTCTTGCCACTGAAATCTTTGCCCCTTCCTCAGCAGCTTGTACAACGGATCTGCTACATGTGCAAAGTGTGGAATCCATATATGATAAAACACACATGCACCTAGAAACCTTCTCACCTCGGTAACCGATCCACATGTCTCCTTCATCCTTCGAATGGCATCAACCTTGTTTCGACAAGGTTTCCGACCATAAGATCCACATAGGTGCCCCACAATCAACACCTCCTGTTCTCCAAATACAGACTTTGCTCCTGATAAAGTCAAATGAACCTCCTCCAGTCGACTCAATATCTTATCGCAGTCAGCTATGTGATCTGCAACAAACTTACGGCACCCCCTCTGATCCATTACCTCATTCTTCTCCTCCTCAGCACATCCTTTGATCGGCACATCATCAAGGAATGGCATAGTTTTTTCAGGAATGAAGTCCCTCAAAACTTTGTTCATGCCATTCATCATATGTGCTACAGAATTGGTAGCACCTTGCGGCAAGGTGCACATCCTTAGTAACCCCAAGGGTGTCCTCATTGTAGTCAAGTCTCTACTCTCAGAGGATAATTGAAACTGGTCATAACCTGAATATAAGTCTCCCATGGAATAGATAGCACGACCAGCAAAAGCCTCTGCAAACTCGTCTACAATAGGTCCTATACCCATATTCCTGATAGTTACCTTGTTAACTGGCTGCATATCTTGAATGAATCTCAAAGCTCCACTTTTCTTCGGAACAGTAAACCATCTGCTAGAATAGGGAGCTATAGATGGTTCCAAGATACCCATTCTAATCCTCTCATTGAGCAAGTCTATCAGCTTTGGCAGATGAGCTCTAGGCACAGGGATAGGACGTAGATTCTAAGGCACATGCGGTATAGTAAAGATTACCATAGGTGCAACTACACTTGGATCTACACATCCTACTTCATGTGACTCAAACGCAAACGCCTTACCATGCCTAGATAGCATCTCCTTGAAGCTCTTCTTCTCTTGCTCAGTAAGAAACCCATCACCTCCAATCCTCAGCTCCTTCAGTGTTGTTTCTGTGAACTGGTGCCCAATTCTTCTCGGTCCTCTGAGCGTCGGTTCTCGTGCAGCTTGCTCCATCTTCTGATTGTAGTCGAGTGGTAAAGGCAAAGCCACTGGTTTAACTTTCTTTGCCACTGACTTGTACTTGGTCTCCACATACACCTCTTGTCGATCTATAAACTTATCAATTACATCATAAAGCTCCTTGGAGCTCACTCTCACCACTCTATCTACATCATCTACAGAACTTTCTACTATAGATTTCAACTCCCCTATAGTATCTACCAAATACTGCTCTTCAGCCAAATACTGCCTCTCAAACCTCTTCAGATTCTCAACCTTCCTATAACACACTGACCCACATGCCGTCAATCCTAAGAAGCCAGTGGATAAAGCCTCATGCTCTACTGGATCAGACGAGAATCCTAGCTCTACTGTACCGTTGAAGTCTCGCTCTTCAATGGTACTCTGCCAAAACCCCTAGACTCTCTAAACTCCTGAGTAATCTTAGGTAGTGGACGGTCTCTCAAGCTATCACGATTTCTCTCATGTTCTGCAGCAACGGTCAAAAACTGAACAGCTCTTTTGCCGTCTCTACTACGTATCCTAGCATAAGCTGAACCATCATCCATAACTCGTGTCTCCATTCTAACAGCAGTAATGTAAGGCTGCCCTAGAATGATAGGATAGGTTGACATGTCTTGCACAAAGAAATTCTGAACATCACTGATGTCACCCACAGTTACCTTGATGTTGGGACAAGCACCATAGAGTTCTCCCCTCTGGTTGTTGGCAGCACGGATAAGCCATCCATGATCGGTGTCTATGGGCCACCTCCCACGCTTGTACAGCTCCTTAGACATCAGATTAATCTCTGAGCCATGATCAATCAACGCCACCACAGGTTCCTCTAGATCTCCCAGCTTCACTAAGGTCTCTGTGGTTGCTCTCGCCCAATGGTTGTGAGAATAATGGCTCTTCTGCGATGCTTCCACCTCATCTTCAAACCTCACGTGCTGATCTGATCTTCCCTCTGATACTTGAGAGCAGTAACCAGCAATCTCATCCTCCTCATCCTCCGACAATTTGGTCCCTAGAGCGTTAAGCGTAGCTGCTTCACCCAAAATCTGACGTTTCCTCTTGATGATATCTATGATAACTTCATGGAACTCACGCTTTGCTATCCCAAGAATCTCACCCAAGGTAAACTCAACCTTCCCATTCAAGATACGATTCTCTAACACCTGCTTCAGGTCTGTAGCAATCTCAATATCAGACTGAAGTTTGTATGCAGGCATCTTACCCTTCTCCTTGCTTCTCTCCTTCTCCTTTGGTGTTGTAGGTGGTAGATCCTCCATAGTCTCTTCCCGAGTAGGTGTTGTCTCCTGCCTTGCCTCTGGTCTAGCCCTTTCACTCCTTGTAGCAGGTCGTTTGGCTGTAGAAGCCTCACCTGCATCCTCCCTCCTGCGTTTTTCTTCTAGTACAGCTTCATGCTGACTTCTTGCAACATAAGCATGCACTGACATAGTATCCACAGGGTCATTCCATCCTGTAGTTTCTCTAATTGAGTTGCCAACCCTTCGTAGCACATCCTTGTCTAGCTCTGTTCTAGCTACGGACCGCACTACATCTGACCACAACCCAGTAGTCCCTTTCTCTCTCTCCATCTCCACTTTCACTCCACAGGTAGCAGCATTCACAAGAGAAACATCATGTGATGCTGATATCTCATTCACAAGTCTTTTCATACCACCCTTGCCAAAGTTGGTTCCCAACATCATCCCAGTCTCTCTCAGATGGATCTTACCATCTTTGAAGAAGATCAGATCCTTCCTCAATGCATCTGAAAACTCCCCGCAATCTCTTCTTACATGGTCTAGGCTATCACACCATATACAACGATGAACAAAGCCTTCTCTCATCTGAGGTCTCTGCATAGCAGGCTGTACATTCTGCTCCTTCTCTTCTAACCTAGTGAGCTTAAGCTTAAGCTCCTTCATACCCTTAATCAACTCATCAAGCGGTGAGTCTTCCTCTCTAGCAATCACCAAAGCGGGCTTAGTAGGCAACTGCTTGACAGGAATTATCAGAGGTGCTGCTTCACTTACCACCACCTTGTCCCTTCTTCTCTGTCTCTTGGCCAGCAAAGAAACAGCCTCTTCGACCTCCTTCCAATCAGTCTTCAATCCTCTCTCCTCACTCTTGTCTTCCAACAACAGCTCAAGCTTCTCCTGAATAGTCACGTCTGCTGCTTGTAGGAAAAGCTCTGTCTTCTCCACCTCTAGTGTAAGCTTTTCTGTCCTAGAAAGCTGAGCATACTGACGATCAAACTCCCTTAACAACTCATTTACAGACAAACCTTTGTTAGGTTTAACCACCCACTCCAAGAACGTCCTCTTGGTCACCCTTTCTGAATCTTCAGTGTAGTACTCCTCCTTCAAAGCTCGCATAAAGCTCTCCCAACTCTGTCCTTGCTGCTGCTTGAGCTCCTTCACACGCCCACGAATCTCAGGGACAACAGCAAGCTCAAAGTTCTCCACCATCTCCTTCTCAGGTACCTTGTTCACCTCCATCTCCCTAGCATAGTATCTCACGTACTTGGAAATATCTGTCCCCTTGAACTGGTCCATCTGGTGCACCACAGATTGCAACGCCTTGGTTGCTAACACCTCCTTCCTCTTTGTGCTCTGCTGCTGCTGCATAAACATGGAAAAAGCTTGAAACATCTTCATCGTAGCAGCATCCAACTGAACAGGTTGCTGAGTAGCAGCAGCACCTCCACTTGATGATCCTTGGTTGGCCATGATATCTGATCCTGTAACACTCTCAAGAAAACTCCCACCCTAGGTGTTTCACGTCGAGTTCACCAAAAAGAGAGTATGTCGGAGTGTGATCCGTCTACCTAGGAAAGCGCCGGGCTTCTGGCTGTGGTTGTTTACTCAAGAGGTTGGCTTTCAGGTCACAACAGGAGCTATTAACACTCACACAGGAGTGTAGGATCCTCTGATATGCTCAAAAAGCGAAATTTAGGTCTCACTGGTAGTAATAGGCTTAAGCGGTGAACTTTGACACTCAAAGAGAGAAACACTATGAAGGTTTAGACCTCTAAACTTCCCCTACATGCAAATGAGGTACTACTGAACTCACAGACGAAGTTTCAACCTGAGATCAAATTCTGACACGGAGATATGAACAGAAAAGTTCTGAATAAGAGAATTATGGCAATTTCTGGTAACTAGACAGCTATTCAGACATAGAATAGAGAATTGGCTCGATGAATTTCAAATCTCCTCACAGTATTTGAAGTCTACAGGATGCTGAACATCCCTGTGAAGTTGGGACTCCTGAATGTTTGTAGAACTCCAGATCTCCTTCTCTAAAGTCGCTGCTCTAGATTAAGAGCTTTTCAGACCCCCTCTGCTTCAGCGGCCGCCCTGAATTACTCAATTACTCAAATGATTCGAAACTTTTTGGACAGTCGTAGCCCTCCTGACAGTGAGCGCAACCACGAAGTTTTGAAGTGATTTCCTCAATTCTGCTGCAATTGGCACCGAAAACCCTAAAATCAACAAAAGTGATGCAGTTTTGGCACAATCCGAACTTCAATTGGGCATAACTCCTTGTTTATTGATCCAAATCGAGCAAAAATTTCACTGACAGTGCTTGGCACGACGAGCTCTCTCTTCCTGTGTTCTCAGATTTCGAAGATACCTCACCAATTGCTCGAACTCTCCTCTAGAGCTCTGTTTCTAAACTTAGAGTTTTACAAAAGACAAAAATGGACCAATGGGAGTTCATAGCTCCACTTGACTGTCCTTTTGTGCCTTAAACTACCTGGTAACTTTTCTACACTCATAAGCTACCACGTCAAGCCTCCTAGAGTGCCAGCGTAAAACTTAAACTACCTAAAATGACACATAGCCCCGAAAAATAACTTAAATTAGCTAGAAAGCGTGCATGGGCGACAAGTAAGTACAACCCATGAGCTCAAACCCCTATCAGCATGGAAATCCTAAGTTATGTACATTGAACGTCATAGACAAGTAAGAAGTCACTTGCACAAGCGCACAAATGCTTGAACAAGATAACTAACATACTATCAGCCTACTAGGACTCAAAATAGTGTTAACACCGTATACAAAGGTGTCAAACATATACATAAAGGACTAGAAGTAATATGAGCTAACTTCTAGAACTACCAAACCTAAGCGTCGGAGTAGAAGTCAAGCATGTAGCCGCCAAGTAGCGCGACAACGTCTACCTAGAAAGGCGTTGGGCTTCTGACTGTGGTTGTTTACTAAAGGAATAGACTTCAGGTTATAACGTGGCACTACAAACACTTACACAGGTCTGCTGGGTCCTCTAATATGTTTAAAAAGTGAAAATCAGGACTGACTAGTAATTATGAGGTCAGACGGTGAACCTTACCACTCAAGAATAGAAAACATATGATGGCTTAGACTTCAAAACTTCTCCTACATGTAAATGAGGCCCTACTGAACACACATACAAACTTTCAATCTGAGATCAAATCTGAGCACTGAGATGTGGGCAAAAGCATTTTGAGTAAAGAAATTATAGCAATTTCTGGTATCCAGATAGATACTTTGACCTAGAACAGGGAAATGGTTTGATAACTTTCGATGATTCTTACAAGATTTGGAATCTACAGCACGCTGAACATCCCTGTGAAATCCTTAACCTGCTGGTTGTACACGGTTCTCCAGATCTCGAGCTATGAAGTTGCTGCACTAGATTGAGAGCTTTTCATACCCCCTCTGCTTCAGCGATCGCCTTGGATTACTCACTCACTCAAATGATATGAAGCTTTTGGACAGTCGTAGTCCTGCTTACAGTGAATGCAACCACGAAGGTTTGAAGCGATTATCTCTATTCTGCTGCTATTGAAAGCAAAAACCCCAAAATCACCAATTGTGATGCAATTTTGATCCAATCGAACTTCAAATTGGCATAACTCTTTCTTATGTAAATATAACTTAAACAAGCTAGATAGCTTGTTTAAGTTATCTTTCAGGATTATGTGTCATTTACATGTCTTCGCAAGAAGTTTAAAGTTTATGCTGACACTTTAGAGGCTTGACGTGCTAACCTATGTGTGAAATTAAATTACCGCATGGATTGGGGCACAAAAGGAAAGGAAAGTGGAGCTATGAACTCCCACTGATCTATTTTTGTTCTTTATGAAACTCTAAACTTAGAAGTAGAGGTCTTAAGGAGAGTTTGAGCTTTTGGTAGAGACACTGAGAAATTTGAGAACAAGGTGATAGAGCTCGTCGTGCTAGTCACTGTCAGTGAAAGTTTCAATCGATTTGGAGCAATAAAGAAGGAGTTATGCCAATTTGAAGTTCGATTGAATCAAAATTGCATCACAATTGGTGATTTTGGGGTTTTTGCTTTCAATAGCAGCAGAATAGAGATAATCGCTTCAAACCTATCGCTCTAATCCTTGCTTCTTTTGTCTCATCGCGCTAACAACAGTGATCAGCGCGATGAGACTAACTCTTGACAGAGAGGTGAATTATTTACTATGTGAAATGATTCATATCACGACACCGCAGAAGCTTATGTTGCTCCTTCTTATCGCAAATCACCCTTAGCGACATTCCATCTCTTTTCTTTGATTGTTTTTAAAGAAATCCACCTTGCAAGATAAATCCATAAGTCTTCTTTTGGATCTTTCGGAACATGTCACCATTCCACTCAGGTTATTTCATCAAAGTGCTCAAGTGTTTTCCAATATTGAGTGACTAGTCTTCATACAACCCTTCAAGAAATAGCTCATTCCTCCTCTCAAAATGTAAAACTGTATAAAACTTTGTGCCTACGTCGTCAACATCATCAATGATCTCATCCTCCATATCGTACCTAGCATGTGATAGCATGTCTGCTACCAGGTTATCTTTCTCCACCACGTGCTTGAACTCTGGATTCAACGACTTGATGTAGACGATCCACCTCAACATCACAATATCTGGAGTGGTACAATTGACGATCATCCCTAGTAAAGACAAGCAATCAGTTTCAACCACCACTGTCGCACCAAGAAGCACTCTTCCTTGGCTTTCATAGCTGAAACTATCCCCAAAGTTCTCTTTTCATCTGTGGATAAGCACGTTGATGAGCGCTTAAAATCTTCGCTCCAAATCATATTGCAAACCTGTCTCCATCCATGTTGTCTTGCCCAACTGCTCATCCAATAGCTATAGACTAGTATCCATTACTAGTGGTCTATCACACTTGTACTCTATTCTTTCAAGAATTGGAAGAGACGACAATAGCACCTTCAACTTCTGCATTGCTTTCATATGCTCGTCCTCCCACTTAAACTTGTGATCCTTCCTCATAAACTTATATAATGGATCTTCCACATGAGCATAGTGGAGAATCTAGATATGATAAAACATGCACGTATCCAAAAATTATCGTACTTTCGTTAAAGAGTAGCAGATCTCTTTCATCCTCCCAATCGGATCGATCTTACTCGGATCTAGTTTATGACCCAATGATCCACAAATATGTCCACGATGACAACTTTCTTGATACCAAACGTAGACTTTGCACTTGATAATGTAAGATGAACCTCCTCTAGTCGAGAAAAGATCTTCTCACAATCCTCTCTGTGATAGCTAAATATTTTGACACTCCTTCTGATTTAACACTTTGTCCTTTTCCTCCTCCGTGCACCCTTTGATAGGTAAGTCATCCAAGAAAGAGAGAATGAAAGGCCTACCAATAACTAGGAATTGATATCAACAGATAGATATTGAAATTGATATCTAAAAGACATGAGATATCAAAGTCGATAAGGGTGTTAACTCCGTGATATATTTGGTAGAAGCAACTAGTATTGACCACGCAGCAATAATAAATGGAGAAGCAATAGCAGAAATATTTGGAACTCACGGACTGATAGAGTAAAGTTTTGAATGGGTATGAAATGTTTATGAAGGCCACATGAAGCAAATAATTAAGAAACTTCCAGAATTAGAGTGCCTTGCTAGTAACTCTGTACATAAAAAATGGGAGTGACCTTAAGCGACTAGAAATAAATTAAAGATTTGGTATGTTAGATCATATGTATTTATTCTCATATAAAAGCGATGATTTGTAACTTTACGTACTTGGTTTATTATGAAACATGTGGGATGAAATCCAAGTTTGTATTCTAGATGTAACGAAAATGTGTATGAAGGCTTGAAGAAGGAAATATTTAAGAAGGGTCGGAATAATATCACACTTGTAATAACATTAAAAAGAGAAACATGGGAGCGACCCTTAGGAACTAAAAAAGATTTAAAGATAAGACTGTTTGATAATTATTATTTATTTATGTATAAAATTGCTGATTTTTCACATGGAGTAATTCGTGAATTATTCTACATGTAGAAAGAAATCTGAGTGTCTGCCAAAACGGATGGAAACCTAAATCCATAAATGAAGTTAAGTGCCGATGAAGGCCGCCATTCGTCCATAAAGGGTTAGGGTTTGGACAGACGTCACTGACGTATGACGAACATGAAACAAAGTATAAGTAGGGACATTTTCTTCATTGCGGAGTTGGATGGAGATAGTACATAGATCTCTCATCTATGTGAGTGTTTATTCCGGAGCACCGTTTGAAGGATCTTTTTTTATGAGCTTACAGTTGTTCAATCAATCGTGAGTTTTTGGGTTGATCATTCGACAAAGAGTTGAGGGTCGTTGAGTCGATCTTATGCGAGGGGTAGAACATTCGATCTAGATCTGCAAGTTTAGGATTTTTGATTGAGAGTTTTCAGGTTGATACTTCGATCTAGAGTTCTTGGGTGGACATTTTGATCGAGAGTACATAATTATTTAATCGATTGATAATTAAAGGATTGATCTTTTGACAGAGAGTGGTGGTTGATGAATCAAGCGTCTGTGGACGATAGAACATCCATTTGAGAGTTGAGGGTTTAGGAATTTTGATTGAGAGTAGAGGATAGTTGAGAGATCACGAATCGCACTTTGTCACGTTGAGTGCAAAAACTGACAATCAAAGATGACGTGATGACAACGTAAGTCACTATAGTCGTTTTCACACCTAGTATACCTCCCAAAGCAATATTGACGTCACATCGAATGCTTTTCTGCCAACTGTCACTAACAAGATTCGAGATCTATACTATATACTGTTGTCGGATATAACTCGATAGGAAAACATCGAAGTTTAACACATTGTAGGTTCAGATCTAAAGTCAGCCTTTTCTCAAACTTGCCATGTAGGTATTATCTTAAGATTTCTACTTATAGATCAAAATGCTAGATTTCTCCCACAAATAATACTATATCACAAAAATTACACTTAGTTATAATCAAATTCTCTTAGTTTTGCTAGAGGTCTCCAAGGTGTGCAAAAGCACAAGGTTGAGTCCTTTAAATTCCTATTGGTCCATCAAAAATTGAGGAAAGTTGTCATCTATTTAAGAGAGCACTTTCACGTGGAATTTGAGAGATTTGAGGACATGAGCGGAGAACTCCCAATAGGAGGAGCAACTTGAGTCCATATTTCATTCGAATTGGGGTCCACGACATGAGTTATGCACATCTGAAGCTCGTGGAGTGATAGAATTACATAGCTTTCTATACAAAGTGAAAGATTGGTAAGATTGAGTGAGTGCATCATCAGATTGAAATCAAACTTCATGAGCTTGTAGCCTGTCAGTTTTTGAAATCGCACCTCAAATTTCATCATCGGATGTTTTGCGAATAGAACGTTATGACGAATTATAGACGGAGGGGTGCAAAAATCTTTCAATCTATAGCAGCAAGTTTGAAGATTTATGGAGAGTGATCCGCATTATCGAATTTGCTGAATTCTTGAGCAATGAATTTACCTTGAGGTTTATTGGCACATGAAGTTTTAGTCAAAATAGACAATTCATTTAAGCGATGTAGCTTTCGTTTATTGCAAAAACATTTATATATTAAATGTTTGCGCAATAAGACATTCATCCTCTCGAGACCTACAAATCCTCCGATATATATCAAGTTGCTATCCATATTCATCCTCGTATTCCTCGTCATGCTCTGAACTATCACTCTCGAGAAGTTCACCAAAATCAAGAAATCTTTCATGCATTCGGAAAATCTTGACTCTCTTACCAACAATGGGTAACTTCAAGAGTGTTTCATCCAACTCTCACAAATCATATACGGCAAGAAAAACATAAGGATCGAACCAACTTCTTGACAGTGGTGTATTCTATCCAAACTGTTGTCATATACTATGACCCAACATCTTCTCGGATCGGCTTCTTTCGTAGTCGATGTGTCTTGTCGAATCACTCTTTGTTCTTCGACCTCGCCTTCTTGAGTTTGACCAATGCTTCTTCTATGTCCCCCTCACGCCACTCAAGTTGTTGAATCCGCAGTGCTAATAGTCCTTCTCTATCAAATACATCCTCCCAAGACAGACAAACCCAAGTAGGAACATCTCCTTTAGCTGACATGATAGGTTTTTGATTGATCATTAATTTTGTAGGCATGTAACCAATGACAGTATTATGATTAGTTCTACCAGCGATGCCCCTTGCATACCTTCACCAGTGTTTGGATCAGATTCATGGAAGTGGTCAACTTCAATCATTTTCATAGAAGAACTTACGTGCTTCATCTGCATTCAACTCTCCTCTATCTGCATGAATTCTCCTCACACTTCCATACGAGAAACAATATATTTCAATATGAAGCACCGATGAGAGAGAGCGAGCGATGGGTTTTACTACGAGTACGACGACAGTAGCTTCGGTGTCGGAGGTTTCACGTCGTCAAGTATTGGATCAAGCAATGGACTTGAATTGCTTGACAGGGATTGTTAGCCTTGGATTGATTGAGCAGCGTCGGATACGATCGACGGGTGTTACTGCTCGGACACTTCTGAACTTTTTGTCTATCGAGTCGATCGAGACAAAGGCTGGGGGCGAGGCGTGTGGAGTTTGTCATCCTTGGACATCATGGGATGTCATAGGAGAAAGTGTGGAGCTTGTAGCTAGGACTGTAGGAGTTTTTCGCACAATGGCGGTGGAGGTTGTTGATGGTGAGCAGAAAGAAACTGCTCCAGAGGCTACAAAATAGCAGTCAATGACTTTGTCTTCTATCTCTAGCATGGTGATAGAGGATACTTGGGAGTCAGAGATTGGACCCGAGCTTGTAGGAGAGGAGAGACGAAGAGTTTAGAGATTCCTGAAGAGCTACAGGAATTGTTTTGCCTTCAGTATGAAGGATTTGGGTACCTTGAAGGGACCAGGTATAAGGATCGACTTGGCTAATGACACGTCAATCTTTCGACGTCCTTACGATATAGTGACATGGAGAGAGCCTTGATCCAGAGTAGGACTCAAGACTTGTTGGAGGTTGGGTTGGTAGAGATGTCGCATGGAGAGTATGCATCTGCCACAGTTATGCCAGCAAAGAAAGATATGTATGACAACTACACAGATAGACGGATGTGTGGAGACTACCGTCTTATCAATCGACAGACGAAGTCCGATAAGTATACCATACCAACACCTGAGGAGATCTTTGATGCAGTGAGACATGTGATGGTCTTCAATACTTTGGATCTTCGAGCAGGGTATCATCAGCTGCCAGTGAGAGAAGAAGATAAGGCCAAGACAACATTCTGGGGAATTGACTCTCACGGCAAAGATTGTTTGTATCAGTGGCGGTTCTTATCATTTGGGTTGAAGAATGTCCTTGCTGAGTTCCAGAGGGTGATTGATAGGATCCTAGCAGGATTGATTTTTGTCAGATGTTATATTGATGACATCTTAGTCTATAGTGCTACTGTGGAGGAGCACAAGAGACACTTACGAGATGTGTTCGAGCGGTTGAGAGCTCATGGGTTGAAGTTACACCTTGGGAAGTGTAACTTCTTCCAGGAGTTGGTAGAGTATCTGGGCCACACCATCTACCCAGGTGGGTTGGATGTTCAACAGACGAAGGTTGAGACTATTGCACGTATCACACGTCCCACAAATGTGAGTCGAGTTCGAGCATTTGTTGGTTTGCTGAAATTCTATCGTCGGTACGTGAAAGGATTTCGTGCAATTGCGAAGTCATTGACCAAGCTGATGAAGATGGACTAGGAGTAGCAGTGAGGAGATGAGCAGGAGCGAGCTTTTGTAGAGCTCAAGGATAAGTTGACATCTGCTCCCATCTTGAGGAGACCCGTTAGAGGACGTCTTTTCCAACTGCATACAGATTGGAGTATGTTGGGACTTGGAGCAGTGTTGACTCAGCATGATGATGAGAAAAAAGAGTTTGTGGTGGCGTATGTCAGTCGCTCCAACAATTCGATAGAGACGAGGTACAGTTCGTACGAGGAGGAGTGTTTAGCTGTAGTGTGGACTGTTGCACACTTCCGATGTTATCTGTTTGAGAACCCTTTTACTCTCATCATTGATCACCAGCCGCTCAAGTGGTTGATGGAGTCCGATAAGCTTACAAGGAAGCTTGCACGACTGGCTCTTATCTTACAGGAGTATTGTGGTGCCCACAAATTACAGGATTCACGAATTTTGAAATTTTTAAAATTAATAACTTGTTTGTATAACTGAAGAAGCGTTGTTACTTAAGATTATTGCTTCCTTAGAAAGAAGATGATCTTATGAGCTTTTTGTAATAAGAAGTTGACTTCTTCGGAAGACGACCGTCTTCCGAAGAGCGTCTTCTCAGTTGCATCTTCGGAAGACGGAAGACGGCGGAAGACGGGAAGACGGCGCAAGACAACCATCTTCCGGAAGACAGCGACCGCGAAGGCCTAACCATGAATTTCCAGGTAAAGGAGTAGGTGTACTTACTAGGTAACACCAAGGTGGTAGGTAGGTCGACTAAGTCACCTAGGATCGAAACCCCTAATCTGTGGGGAAGATGTGCAGGAAGCGCATTAGCGCATTCCAACTTTCTGCAGCAAGCACTTCTTGAGGAGATCGATTTCAGAAGGTGAGCTTCGAGTGAGAAAATCGAGCAAGGTGAGGACCAGTTAGCAGCTAGGAAGAGGGCGAGACCGAATTGCTGAAGCACGGAAGGCAGGAAGCGAAGGCGTTTTTCTGTGAGCTCCCGGGAAGTTGACATTGGAGGGTAGCTGAGTAGAATCAAAGGTGGAATTGAGACGTGGCTAGAAACTGACAGCGGAAGTAGCCGTGTGGAGTCGCATTGGAGCTAGGACCAGAGCCAAAAGCGCACGGAAGATCGAAGACAACTCGGGAAGCAGACAGAAGACTGTAGAGGTTCTTCCCATGTTTTTCTCCCTTCCCACTGCTTCTCGCTTCTGTTTGGTGTCTCCCGCGCTTCCCCGGTTGGTTGCAGGAAGCCTGATCGATTACCCCCCATCTTCATTTTTCCCATTGTGACATTGGGTGCGGAAGCGCTGCCCAATTTCTGTCAGGCATCTTCCTACTTCTTCCTGAGTTCAATTCGAGCTTCCCTATCCATCGTCCTCAAATTGACGATCCCAGCTATCAATTTCCCTATCCTACTACCCCTCTACCCCCGAAACCTTGAACAGAAGATGCTTCGGAAGATTGGAACATCTTCGGAAGACGCTTCTGAAACATGACTGTCTTCGGAAGACTGTCTTCGGAAGTCGACTATGACCAATTCGTATCAAGAGTGGATTTGTGTTGCTTTTGTGTTAAGAGAAGCTTGGTACGAATCTTGAGTGGTGTGGTGAGTTCTTTTGTTATTTCGGGAAGTTGGAAGTCGGGAACTAGGCCTGTGCCTCCCGGTCTTCCAAGCTTCTCAAATCCACATCTTCCTAGAGAGACTAGAAAAAATGCGCGAGAAGACGTGAGGGTCCATTTTGGGTCTCTTCTGTCTGACCCATAGTAGCCCATTCCTTCTTCTCTCCAAACTTAGGAGAGAGTCGTGAGAAGTCTTGCTGGCAGAATCTGGAGAGAATGGTCGAGGGTCATGTCTTCCCATCATGCAGCAAGCTTCTTCTGAGTGTGTATGAGAGGTGAGAAGTCAGAAGAACAGAGTGCAAATGTCTTGAGTCTGTTGTGAGGATAGATTGCGCGTAAGAAGAAGAAGACATGTGAGATCAGTGAAGGGAAGCCTGACTTCGGGAGGTCTTTCGAGAAAGATATTGAATCGGAAGCTGTCCCGGGAGTCTTCTCAGAGGCCACTGTCACCGCAGGAGCCCGCAACCATCTTCTGAACCTTTCATATACTTTACTTCTCGCATATCTTGATCTTCTGTTAGGAAGTGGGATGTAATGCAAGGTGGGTTGTCTTCTTAGGAATCCATGTGAGGCCTTGCTTAGTTAGGATTGATTAGATATAGCTCGGAAGGCGAGAGCTATTTAGGAAGCACTGTTAGAATCCCGGAAGACGAAGTAGTTGTCTTCTGGAAGACTAGATTCGTCTTTTGAGAGTAGAAGCTAGATTGTGAGAACTTGGGGAGGACTGAGCCTTCGGCTCACAGTAAGTGCGTGTGGCTTAGTGCAACAACGAAGTACAAGACAAAAGCAGCCGCTTCTGCCAAGGAGTTAGCGCAGCTGAAGAAGAGCAACCAGGAGTTGCAGACGCGTTTACAGCAGCGTGACCAGGAGGTTCTGCGAGTGTGAGATGAGATCACCGCCCTTGCAGAGGAAAGGACGACATGAAAGACACTACGGGAAGCCGCAGAAGCGCAGACTGCAGCCGAGAAGACGCAGCGGAAGCTCGTGCGCAGGGGATGTTAGCTCAATCGGTGGAAGCACTTCGAAAGAAGTTCAACTTCACCGTGGGCAGGAAGCTCCTTACCTTAGCTCGAGAGTGGGACGAGGAGTCCAAAGCGATGTTGGTGGAGTGCAAGGAGAGTATGTTCCGATACTTGGATCGACATGTAGAGGAAGTGAAGACACTCTATGGTCTTCTCTTGATCCTGCCACCAGTAAACGCATCTTCCCATGCACCAGCATCATCGACAGGACCAGACTTGGAGAAGGAGGAGTTCGATCTCACTGTCCACTTGGTAGTGACAGCGTTGGAAGCCGAGAAGACACCGGAAGAAGCCCCGGAAGACAAGATGTCTTCTGGAAGACAAGAAGAGGAGTTGTCTTCCCAGGTATTCCGAGTGGAGGAAGCGACTTCCTCGGACCTCTATGAGGTCACCATGGCCCCTAGTACCGAACTTGTGCCTCAGAAGAGCGAGGAAGATCAAGTCGACCCAGCTTCCCAGAAGACGCTTCTGTCTTCCGAAGCAGAAGCCGAAGCCGAGGAAGATGCAGCAGCAGCGACAGCAGGGCCAGCGAAGAACGATGAGGAGGAAGACACCTCAGTGACACTCGAGGTAACTGCAGGGCTTTCTAGCTTATCAAAAGTCGCGTTAGGAGCTCCAATAGGAGCAGATCAGGTAGAGGTTGCCTCCGAGCAATCAGAGTAGATAGTAACCAAAGTTGACTATTCCAAATTTAGTAGGACGAAATATGCTATCTTAAGGGTGGCAGTTTTTCAGTGTAAAATTAGTTAGGATACCATGTGACAGCATAGGTAGCGTAGGAGCAACAAGGCAAATGACTAAAGCTGGAAGGGGAACCGCTTGCATGTGGGGTGACAACCTCTTGTCAGTGTCTCTCTCTCCCTGGTGGTCGTCTTCTCTGATTCTCATGGCAGCGACATAAGTAGGATCGAACAGTAGGAAATGGGGGTTCTGTAGGCTCTGCACACACACACATCGATTTGACGGTGCAGACGCAGAGCACACCCAGACATATGATAGGCATTATAGTTTACACTACACTCAATGTTGGAATAGGGAGATAACGCAGGAAGAAGTCTGCATTCTCTTACCGCCAGCATCGATTCGAAGATGTAGATGAGTAGTGGACAGTCTAAGAGCAGGGAACGGCATCCTCGTGCAGTCGTGCTAGTTAGACTGATGTGTCGAGGAGTAAGGACAGAGAGTAGAGGGAGTGAGCTTCCCAACACCTATGTACCTTCTTCTCGAGGAATGGATTGCTGATTTGAGTGCAGAAGCTTAACTCGTGTCTTCTGGATGGTGGATTTTCTTGAATTCGCTCCCAATTGTGCATGGGAAGTGTTCTCCTTGAGAGGCGGTGACTGTCAGCAGTTGTGGAAGTGTAGCTTGGCTCGTCCAGTAGAGCACTTAGGATCTGCGTACGGACGGTCTTATGGATAAGGGACCCCAGAAGATCAAGTGGAAGGGAGAGCGCTTCGCACAAAATCTATTGAAGGAGTGTGCAATTTTCTATTGGAAGAGGTTTTTTGTCGTTATGGATGTGTTGGAAAGATAACGGTAGATTGAGAGGAGTTGGATGCACGCGGAGCTCATGAACTCTTCAAAAGGTGTGGGGTGAAGTTGTCACTTACAACGGCTGACAATCCCGAGAGTAATGCACAGAGCGAGAGTGATCATCGTCAATAGTCAAGGCTTTGATGAAAGCTTGCAACGGACAAGCAAGGGAGTGATCTCGACTATTATCATTTGCGTTATAGGTTGATCGCACTACACAAAATTCAACAACATGGTATATTTCAGTAAAACTAATGACAGAATAGAATCAATCAAAGAACATGTATGTGTTACCTTGGGAAGATAACTTGTCTAGGGAGGAGCTCCTAGCAATCAGAATTTGACAACTAGAGCGGAGACTTGAGGACGTGTAGGTTACTTTAGACAAGCTACAGGAGGTAAGGTTACGAAATAAGACTCGATTTGATGAATGACATTGGTTGAGACCTAAGGCGATTGTAAAAATGATTGGATTCTCATCTACGACAACAATTTTGACAACCAGGATAGTACACTATGGAAGTTCTCTAAGCGATGGTTTGATCCATATGTCATGAGGAGAGTTTATGATAATGCTGAAAGAGTGAAATATTCGCTGAAAGAGTTGGATGGTGCGAGGTTGAAGATATTGATAGCGAGAAAACGAGATTGGGTTACTAGATGTTGAGGAAGATGAGGAAGATGAGGATATATAGGATATAAGAAAAGATGCTGGAGTTTTGTGTCCCTGGTCCACTCCTTGTGTGTGTCTTCTGATGCATACCGGAGGATGCATTTAGAGGGGGTGGATGTTATGTCGTGGATCGACTAATGAGTGAAAGGAAGATTGAGAAACAAATTTCTCTAAACTTTCTCAGAATGTGAATATGAGGGTACAATTGTGTAGAGCTCGTCAAGTAGAGCAAGATTGGTTTTTAAATCGTCGCATATGAATTCATATTAAGAGAGTTATGGAGGTAAGAAGTTTTAAGGTTTAAGTGGTGAATGACGCTGACATGGTGTACGAGTGATGACGTGGTAGGTGCTGACTCGGCACTGAAAAAATGATGTGTTGAAAAGCTGATGTGGGAAGTTGTTGACATGGCACTTTTTGTTGACATGACGACTATTGACTTGGCGAATTGTGCTGATGTGACAGAACTGCTAACTTGATTTTTTGGTGCTGATGTGGTGAAGGGTTGGTGACATGGAAGATTAATGCTGACATGGCAGAATGCATGGATGGCACTTGGCAAGCCGCATGGCTGCCACATGGCATTTTGGGAGGTGACAGGTGGTTGGTAAGCAAGTAGCTCGTGTGGGTATAAAAGCTACGATTTTCGCTTCACAAAGGGTATTCTTCGAATCTAGAGCAGTCATGCTTCTCAAATGCACGGCGAGCTTCTCGGAGCACTTAGTCAGATTTTGGATCTTAAATCTCGATTCTGAAATCAAAGTTGAGAGAGAAAGGGTCTAAAACCTCGATTTTAAAATCGAGATTCTACTTGGATTGGATAGCGCCATAAGTTTTTATTGGGATATCAATTATTAACGTTTCTGATGTCATTGGAACAAGCTCTGCGAGGGCTTTCCAACAGTGTAAAATTGTTATTTTTGGTCTCATATTCAAAGAATTGTGAGTGTTTAAAGCTAAATGTAAAATTTTTGATTCAAATAAATCATATTTTGGGAACTTTTGAATGCAAAAGTACATTTTGAGTTGGATATTTGAGGGACCTGAATCTCGATTCTGAAATTGAGGTTGAAGCTGTGTTATTTGGAAAAATATTTGGGAGGGATCTTGAACCTCGATTCTGAAATCAAGATTTTACAAAAAAAGTAGAGGAAAGTCAAACTTTGAGGCTGTGTAACTTGTGTTGTGGGTGTCTATTTTGGGAGATATTGGTATCAGCAGAAAGGGTATTTCAAAGGTTTCCAACATCACCACTTTCATTGCGTTTGGAAGTATAACAGATAGTTACAGGGTTTTGAAATTTACAGAGATGAAAGGACGAGTTGAGAGTCCAACTTTGATTCTGAAATCGATGTTGGAGGATTACTTTGGGTCAAGTGATTTTTACAAGGTTCAGGGTCTAACATCGACTATGAAACGAGGTTTCTCAAAGAGTTGTGAGTGGAGTTGCAACCAAAAAAAGGAGGTAAAAAAACAGAGAAGTTTTTCTATCAAAAATATATTTTTGACGGTTTTATTTTCCAAGGGTGAGTTTGGGAATTGAGGTCCCAACCTTGATTCTGAAATCAAGGTTTGGAGGCTGAACGTTCTGGTAAACCTCGATTCTGGAATAGAGGTTACCAATATACTTGAAGAAGGTAGAAACTTTGAATGCTTGCAAATTTTATTAGACATGTCAGTTTCAAGTAATATGGGTATTGTTGGAATGATAATTCGAAGTGCATCCAATGAAACAACAATCACGTGATTTAGAGAAATTCTGAGCATACAGCAAGCATTTTAAGTTCGAGTATAATTTTAAGGCATAGAAAAGTCAGATTAGAGGTCAAAAGAGCCACACTTAAGGTTGTTATCTTCTGCACACACTACTACGTTGTCTTTAGCAGTAAAGAGCCCGGTGCTTTCCCAAACGTGACTTTGTGAAATTTGATACGATACCATTTCAGTGTAGTTATCTTGACCCTTTACTGGAAAAAAAAGTGCTTGGATTGAAGAGAGGTTCTAGAGGAATTATAAGATACTAGTCGCTTCGATGTGCATCAACCGTTAATCACATCTAGAAGGTACGCCCTCTCTCAAAAGAAAGGCTCTCACTACGACAACATATACTTCAATATATTGCTATTTCATAATATAATAATAATATCATGCTTGTTGATTTGCTTTATAAATTATCTGGTTCATAATATGTTGTTATTTCCTCATCATATAATAATAATATTTAACAATTACATACAGATTTTATGATATATTTTTATTTCAAAGAAATATAAAATATATGTGCATTATTTCATATGTAAGTGGATACGATCAAGACACTAGTCCAGATTGCTTGATAACAATTTTAGAACTTAAAAAATATTACTTTTATGCTTTATAAATTTGTATGATTCAAAATATGTTATTAATTCTCACCATGTAATAATAACATTTAACAATTACATATGGATATTATGATATGTTGTTATTGCAAAGAAATAAATAACAATATATGTGCATTAATTCATATGTAACAGGTTGATACGATGAAGACACATGTCTAGGTTGGTTGATCATAATTTTGGAGGTTAAAAATATTACTTTTTATGCTTTATAAATTTATATGATTCAAATATATGTTGTTATCTCTCACCATGTAATAACAGTATTTTACAATTACATAAGGATTTATGATATATTATTATTATCAAGAAAGAGATAACAGTATACGTGCATTGATTCATACGTAAGTGGCTCCAGGTTGCTTGATGACAATTGGAGCTTAAAAAATATTACTTTTTGTGGTTTACAAATTTATATGATTCAAAATATGTTGGTATTTTCTCATCATGTAATAATAATATTTAACAATTACATAGGATTTTATGATATATTGTTATTGCAAAGAAAGAAATAACAATATATGTACATTACTTCATATGTAAGTGGCTCATAAGATCAAGATAAGGTTCCAAGTTGCTAGATGGCACGGATTATGGACAATCTTGTACTCATAACAATAGTAATTTTTGTGCTTTTTAAAATATATATATATTTAAATTATGTTGTTATCCATCATCATGTAATAATAATATCTAATAGTTGTATATGTGTACTATAATATATTATTATTTAGAAGAAAGTAAAATATATATATGCACATTAGTTTATAAGTAAGTGGTTCATACAATCAAGACACGGACCAAGGCTGCTAGACGACGCAGATTATGGACAATCTTGGACTCAAAACGTTAACATTTGCAGTTTATAATATACTTTAGTCAATAATACTTCATTGTCAACAGTACGAATAAAATTATTGTAGGTCTCTGTCTTTAACAGGTGTGACTCCTTTGTCATCTAGTATCACTGTTCTGTACCATGTATGCCTCTGCCAATCTATCTAACTCTTCTTGATGTGATTCTCGATGACTACCACCTCTGAATGGGAGTATATCTGCTGAAACACCTGATGTAGTTAGACCTACTTTTGTCTTTGTTGTCTTTCATCATGAAAGAGATCAACCTGCAAGACAACATGAATTTTGAACCTCCAGGTTTTGTTGTATATGGACAATGATACACATTTTTTTCTGGAAATCATGTTATCCATTTTACACTCATTTGATCATTATTGTCCCAACTTCATTCTTCTCTATCCACTTTCTGCTTGATGTTGAGTATATCTTGTTTCGAGATTATATCGTCTCTCAAGTCCTTTGACAGTAACTCATCAACTTCTGTATAGACATCGCCTCTGTACTCTCCTTCTCTACTGAACTATCATTCACAATGAATATCATAGATCTCACTAACAAGAATTTGGATATCAGTAGATCTTGTAATATACTCTTCATCTCCACAGTTAAGCATGGTGCAATCGTATATCTTTCAGACCAATCACCTGTTATGTCATCCACACATCCAGTTGTTCACATAACTCCATCTACGAGCTGTGAAATGACATTAACAACAATAATTTTATGATTGTTGAAACTCGTTTGCTTTCTAGGTCGACTTTCGATATCCGTTTTCAGTTTCTCTACATGTAAAGGTAGAAGACTCACACTACCACAAATGCTTCTTTCATCAGCTGGTACATAAGCACTTAAATGTGATCCTTCATAACTATATCCTGCAAAAGTCGAAGGTACGTCTTATTAGAATAACAACATATTGGATAGTTATCAAATAACGATATATAACTAATTATTTCTGAAAGAGTTGTATTGATAACATGTTGTTATTATCTAAACACAATCATGATCTTATTCGCCCTCGCATGTCTTTTTTCTCAGACAGGGACAGAGACTGTCATCAATCGTCACTGCTCCTCCTCGCTCTTCATCACTGCTCTTCGCTCGCTGCGGTCTCTCTTCCCGATTTTTCTTGGAAGTGACAATCACAACACGGATCTGCTGCTGTTCTTCGATGCTTTCCTCGCATGCTGATTTTGTCTTCTTGCGGCTACTCTCGCTGCTATCGCTGCTGCAGTGTCCAATTCTGACACTGCCGCTCCTGCTGCTGTCTTCTATTCATCTTGTCGTGGCAGCTCTCGCTGCTGTCGCTGCTGCAGTCCCGAATTCTGACGCTGCTGCTCCTGCTCTTCCTCATGTCTTTGCTGCTATTCTTCTCTGCTTTCCTCTTCTTCGACTGCTGTCGTCGCACTCTCGATTTCTTTCCTATCGCTGCTGCTCTTGCTTTTCTCTTCCGACAGGACCATATGTTATCATTTGTTGTCGTGATCAAGACTACCGCTCTCATTTTTTGCTTCTTTCTCTCTACGGCTGCTGTTGCTGCTGCGCTCCCGATATATTTCTAATCGCTACTGCCGTTCTTTGGACAAGGTCATGTCTTCATTGGAGGCGTGCTGCTGGTCTTCGTTGCTTTGCTGCCACCTTAGGGAGGGATGGCCATGCGTACTTTCTCACCTGCTACACGAGATGGACATTTCATTGATTTTGTCTATGATTTTGTCTCCTCTCAGGTACTTCTCATTCCTATCTCTTCTTTTCCTGCATTGTTCTTGATGCATACTGATTTCCAACATGAGGATGAGACCGATGATGACAATATTTAGCTCTCGTCTTCTACCAGTCTGCCTAGCCCCTGCTTGTGTCTTCCAGTCTTGCGCTTCTCTCATCCACTTCTCAGCTCTCGTCTTCTAGCACTCCTGTCAGTCTCGTGCTTTTGTCGTCCTTCTGTCCATCTCTTCTGTAGTCAATCCGAACCCTTTTGTCAACAGAGAATCAAAAGGTACAAGTGCCAAGTTGATCGATTTGTTCTCCCATCGATTCTTCCTCCCTATCTCTTGTTATCTTCTAGATTGCTCTCATTCTCTGAAGCGCAGTTGTACCTCACTAGAAGCTACGTCTACATTGATTTTCTTTTTGCTTGAAACCACTAGTAGAAAAGTGCATAACGAGCCCCAACATGCTAAGTCAAGGTCCTCATCGGTTTGACCAACAGTGACAGAGACTTCAAGAGTTTTGGAGAGCGTTGTTTTCTTGAAACGAGGAACAGACGAGGTGCTCGCGTGCGGCTTGGCACGTTTGCATCAGATGGAAAGGAAAAATGTTTGCAACCTATTCTTTAAACTTTATTGTTGATCGCTTTGCAGATGTAACTCAAAGATTTCTGTCTGTCAATGGACGAAACAATCGGCTTCATGAGGTTGTAGTTATCTTCATTTCGCATGAATTTTGAATACGAGAAGTAAATAGATCGACAGTCTTTGAGGATGAGCCACAGCTCTTTGGACTCGATATATAAGTATAGCCCTATTATACAATGGAAGCACTCAGTCGCTCCCGAGAAAACATAAGAATGCAATAGCAGTCTCATCTCAATGAAAAGAGGAGGAGCATTATTGCATATCCACGTTCAAGGAGTTTTATGCTTACAAGTCACCAGCCCTATAGATGTGAAGAATAGGTTAATCATTGCGTTAGGTTGAAAAAGGAGTAATAGACCGCTGGGAGGTGAAGTTTGCATCAAGAAGCTCAATAACAAATATCTTCATACATTCGTCGGTATGATTGACTATTGCATGAAAAATAAATCTGAGGTTCATCATCATTGTTGTATGAAGAATATTACTGACGCTATGCTCGTAGATGAAGGTGATCTTTTTACTCTCTTTGACGCAGTTGACACCAAGAACAAGATGGAATTGAACTCCAACAACATACTACAACGAGCAACAAGTATAGAAGTCGGCACCCGCTTGGCAGTACGTTGCGAACTTGTCTACGCTCCATGGTTTGATCAGGCAAGTACGCCTCGTCTTGTAAGTGATAGACGGGTAACGGTATACAAGTCAGAAGCAAAGTACTTTGAAAGTCCATCATTCACCCGCAGACAATCATCATCAGAGATATCGATACTATCTTTTTTTCTTACCATCAAGATCGGAGACGTTATTTCAGTACATGTAGTCCCGAAGATGAAGAACGATGTCTGAGTTTACCTTCTCTCATGATGGACGCTGCCTGTTCATTATCCGAATTGCTAGACAACATACCGCTGTGCAGCGCTTTGCTTCGAGACACCACGGCCAGACGAACGGCTGAAAGTATTATACATATTCTCTTGCTGTACATAGATTATATTTTCTATCTAATCTGTTCACTGCGTGCATGCAAAACAGCCGAGTGCAGCTTGAAATCCGGAGCATGACACACAGTCGACGAGACAACTACAGAATTTCAGTTCACTCTTCATGTACAGTCTTTATCGAGGAAGAATTGAATATCCACTGTTTTCACTGGATGGACGACCTCGGTTGTGAAAACATCCTCTGTACATTTCCTTTACATCTCTCAGTCAAGGGGTTGAAGCTTTCACACTGATATCACTGTATGTACATTATCTCCGCACCTGTGAATAAAAGAAATTATTTTACCTTCTGTTTCTTCTATACCACAGTCTGTTCATATCCTCTGTATCTGTGTGGAAACAAAAATATTTCACCTTCGCTTCTTCAAGGGCAGCGACGAGGCAGAAAATCTTGCATCTGGACAGAGGGAAAAAAAATTGGCTATCGGGTTCCCGTCATACTACTCAAAAATTTTAATCGTGCAGTGACTATCGAGAAAGTGGCTGGCAAGCTTGTGCAACTGCTACATCCGAGAAACGAGAAGTAGTGAAAATACATAGAAAGTCCTATGAAAAACCGAATAGAGGACTTCCTATGCGAGTAAAGAAGCCGCTATGCAAAGAACGGAGAACCTGTACGCCGCGAACAACCAATCGCAAAAACCCTCACTTTTCGCGGGAAGACGCTTTTCATTACGTATTCAAGTCCACAAGTATAAAATGAAGCCAAGACAGACGACAAACAAATCACCTGCACCTTGCTGTAACCAAGCTGGAAAGAAAATACGACGAGTTGGATAAAGAAAACCTCGGCTGTAATCACCGAGGCGACCTACTATTATTTTCGCCACGAGTTTTGCAAGCACACTTATGTCTAATAATTAAACAGTTTTAAACTGTATATTATACTTACTTACTTCCACTCCATATCAGGACAGCTTGAGCTGGTTAGGATATGCAAAGTCACTGCTCAATTCGAGCATCAAGAAGCACAGTGCATCTGTTGGCTTCTAGCAATTGATGATTAACTGTCTACCAACCAGATAAGAGAAGCGAATGTAACGGTATTAGTTATTGTTTTGAACTCCATTCCTCATACTCCCATAATGTATATATATATATATTTGAATTATAGTTTGTCTCACGAAGTAGGTAGGAAGTCCAAACTTGATTCAGACGTCACCAGGCCAGTTACGTACATAGGATCATTCAAATGTTTATGTGCAAACAAAGTAAGTGAATTGTTGACATCCTAGACATCACGTCACATAGTCAAAAGTGATTCGAGACCGTCCTGTAAGTGGCGGATTGGACCACAAAACGGATTACAGGACCCCATTTTTGCAAGTTCCACAACTTTCCATAAAGAGTTTTGTTTGTCCAAGAGTTGACAGTGCCATTCTAAACATCTGACACATGGACAACAAATCAGCGAACAAACTCTCATAGGAGAAGAATCCTCAAGAAACAACTAGACGACAAAGTCCGTGCACTGGACCGATACAAATGGACAGTGGGTCTGATACGCAATCAGAAAACCCTCCCCCATTATAGACTACCGCCTTGGAGGTGGGAAAAAGCAAAAGAATATATATACATCAAAAGTGACCTTTTGGTGGAAAGAAGGAAGACGACAATCGTAAGTTTAGGGAAAAAAATAGTGAAATGGTATTGATTCATAGCTTTAGAATAGCTTTGAAAAATACTTGCAGGGAAAGAGAATGAGAATTTAAACTGAATATATTTGGCTTGCATGTTTCAGAGAAAACGGTTATATATAACCGATAGATATCTCTAACCTTAGCAGAAAATTTTAGAGAAGTCCAAACTTTGTTTAGATCTTGCTTACGAAGAAATATACATGACAATCTATTTAGAGTATAGGTCATTCTCTATAAAGAAAATGTGACACGAGTCTCATGTCACCGTACAGACTCTCCGAGAAGCACACTTGGATGTTAATAGCCGATGAGAAAAACCATAAAGACTACACGTGAAGAGATCTCATTTCATCATAACAATAACTCTCCGGACTTTGATTTATATAGTCTAAAACTTTGATTTATGACCTAACCTTTCCTCTTGGAAAGGTTAAGACATAAATTAAAACCATGCATAATCCTCCGAACTTCGGATGGGTGAATATACATGAATAGTTATAGAATTGCTAGTAAGAACACTTAAACTTTGTAAATTACAGGGTCTGATCTCGTGTTATTAGCATGGCCAACCACCTTTGGGTAACTTTTGTCTGCTTTTTGTTGTCAGATGCGTAGGGTAAGTGTAATGTAAAATATCTGTAATAAGTTTCCATGATAATTTAATGTAATCTATAATTATTGAGTGATAACTAGACCTGGAGTTGCGAAAAGATCCGAACACAACTCATAACTGAAAAGCGGATCGATGCGATTTCGAGAGTATAAATGCAAAATATTATTAAAAAATATTAATTTACATGATATATTTAATTTATTATCTAAGCCTTTTTTGAAGAAAAGATTATGTGATAAATTACGCTACGCTTGCTACCCTTCTCCATTTGAATGCCAGCAAGGGTATTCATAAGTTCTTTTCCCAAAATAGGCATGTTTGGAGTCCTCTTGTGACTTTGGCACGTTATCGAACCTGGAAGAAGATAGAAAATACTTGCTCCGATCCTTAGCTTGTTACCGAGGGGAGTGTCTTCTTTGGAAGGATTATACGTGGAGACGAGTAGTTTGTCAGTAGTAATTAATTAATATATTGATATAAGTAAATAGTAATTGTCTATGATTTATAGTATTTTACAGTAAGCTGAGTTTGATTATTATCTACTTATAGTAAATGACGTCGATTACTATAGTGATTATAGGTATTAAAATTTGATTACTATAAAAATATTAGTAATCTTTAATGCACTACCCATTAAAATTTTTCTTTAAATTTTAAGAAATTATTGATATAAAAATATATATTTCTGATATCAACACATTGTTTGCTGATTACTAACGTTATTCCTTGTCCCCATATCCGTTGGCTGTGATACCATCTTTGAGTTTGAGTCACTGTAACTCATTTTCTTTTTCTTCTCTAATTCGAGACGTAAATCAAGCATCAAAACACACATAATAAATATGAGGTGGGTAAACAAATCCACTGATTTTATAAGTTCGACACTTCTAAAAACCATTTTGGGAAAAGAATCTCACTAACCTATTATTCACAACTCTTTTTTCACATTTTTCTCATTCTAAATTCAGTTCTCTCCTCTCTTTTGTCACGTCAGTTTAGCACTCTGGCTAGGTTGACCGAGTACAGAGTGGCTAATCCCGATAGGGCCGTTAGTGTCGTTAGGACGAGTTCTTAAGATGACCCACTAAGAGCTTGGAGGCCCTACCGCATGTAGGGCTTGGAGGTCTTCGTTCTTCAAGTTGAGCCTTCAAGCTCCTAGCTATGGTGGATAGTCTTTGTGAGTGCAATCTGGAATCTCTGCGAGCACAGAATGGATTTGGCTCGACTTTAGTGATTGTTTAGTGCCCGTTGGCATGGTTGTGTGAATACATACCGTTTATCACTTGAAGAAATCAGATTGCGAGGTCTGATTGAGAGATTTCAGATCGCGGATTTCAGCCAGTGATATCTCCGGAGTGGGCAGATCGTTGATATCTTCGATTTGCAGGTGCTCGCATGTGCGGAGTGGTTCTTTTTGGTTGGGTGATTGATCGCTCTGTGGATTACTCTTGGTCAATTTGGTGGTGAGGTAGTGCGGAAGCGCTGTTGGAATTTCTTGTGACGGGTTTTTGTGGTCAATTTGAGATCGGTAGAAGTGTGTCAACGGACGTCAGGTTGGCGTGGGTTAACAATTTGTGGTGCTGAAGAGTGCAGTAGGTGCGCGCTGGGAAGACGATTCCAACGCACCAAAAATCGTTTGATTTGATGAAAGATCGAAGAAGTTACAAGCCGAAGAAGGTCGTAGGTGGTCTAAAATCTGACATAAACCCGTCTACGAGTGTCAATTTGGCAGATTTCGACATCTTGGATTGTTTTTTCGACCTCTAAGTTGTTATTTTGGGTTGTGGTGGACGAACTTGTTACCGAAGGAGATGCTCAAGTGCGCACACGATGCACTGAGACGACCAACACATCTCACAGTTGATGACATCTTGGATGCAAGACGACGATCTCAAGTAGTGAGGGTCGTCGATAGGTCCCGCATGGCAGTGATGAATCTAGTGGAACGGCCCATGGTAGCATTATCCACTTTGGTGAGCTTTTCAACGTCACATGCTTACAGAGATGGAGGATCTGGGCTTGTGTAGGATGCTCATTTATGACAATTGACGAAGAGATTTCGACAAAAAAGACGACATGTACTTCGAGTGTGGGATGATGAGAGAGTACGGATAGTACCACATCCATCTCAAAGGGCACAGTTAGTACGACATGCCCATGAGGAGTTGAGACATTTTGAAATGAAGCGTACGCATAGCTTACTCCAAGGACAGTATTGGTGGTGTGGTATGCACGTCAATGTGTAGCAATTTGTCACACGTTGTGTGATTTGTGATCGAGTACGAGCATCGTTTAATGCTCCTACTCCATAGTTACACCCCTTACCGATTATGAGATTGGGTTACCGTTGGAGTTTGGATTTTGCGAGACCCTTACCGTTGACCGTACGTCACCACCGGTATGTGTTGGTGATGGAGGAGCACTTCTCCAAGTGGATTGAGTTGGTGGCATTACCAGACAAGACGAGTGAAGATACGACGTATGCGTTCTTAGATCGAGTGTTGAGTCGTTTTGGAGCACCAGCTGAAGTGCTGACAGACCAAGGTACAGAGTTCCTTGGTGAGTTTCAGGTCTTGTGTGATCAGGCGCTGATTGATCATCCGACTACATCTCAAGATCATCTTGAGGCGGATGGTTTGGCGGAGAGAGTAGTTTAGACGGTGAAGAGATGATTGCGCAAGTATGGCTTGGAGAAGAGCCACTTGGGAGATTGGGATGTGCAGTTATCATGGTTGACTATGAGCTACCATTTTAGCCGACAAGCGTCTTTGACTTCCTTCTCATCGTATTTTCTATTGTATGGCCGAGATCCAGATCTACCTTCGGTCATTCGTCGTGATTCTGCTCAGCACCTCAATGATCCGGATATGTGGGTGAACGCATGTTCTCAACGAGCAGAGACATTTTGGAGAGTTATGCATATGGCTTTTGAGAACCTAGCGATTGTTCAGCATAGAGACAGGTTGCGATATGCGACTATTCGATGAGGAGGTTATCGACCATTGCTTCTTAAGTTTCATCCTGGCGATTATATCTATCTATAACAGACTGCACCGACGACGTTGGACGTGATCGTAAGACGCACTATTTTACGAGTGCGTGAGATGTTATCTTCTGGAGTACTCATGTTAGAAGGCCGTGATGGTGTTGTTTGGAAGGATCATGTGCGTAATTGCGTGCCATGTCATCTTCCCAACATCGATGGTATCCTTGACCCAAGCTTAGCAGTTGTACATGCGGGCTTGAGGTGTATGTGTGGGTCTGCTGGTGGAGCAGCCCGTATGTTGGTGTGTGATGGTTGTTCTAGAGGTTGACACATGTCATGTTTGACTCCACCTCTCAGTGTCGTTCCTATTGGCCGGTGGGTTTGTCCTCGATGTATATAGCAGGGATAGTCGATTAGATCTTTGCGTGGTATGGATTGCAGACAAGTGACTAACAATGGGACGATGTAGCACCCGGTCTCCTGATCCTTGCACCCATGAAGGGTATATCACTTTGTTGGGATATGGAGCTATCTGGAGTTAGAGGGACCTAATCGTTAGTTAGGGGGGCGATTGTGGTACACTTGTGTATGTGTATGAGATCGTCTATGTGTTATGTGTATGTGTGGTGTACCTTTGACAGCGATGTATATTGTGTAGCGATGTGTATGCGCACAACAGCTGTCACTTCAGTTTAGCACCTCGGCTAAGTTGGCCGAGTGCGGAGTGGCTAATCCCGGTAGGGCCGTTAGTGCCGTTAGGGTGAGTTCTTGGGATGACCCACTAGGGGTATACTTCACAAGTACGGCTTGGAGGCCTTAGTTCTTCAAGTTGAGCCTTCAAGCTCCTAGCTATTGTGAAGAGTCTTCGTGAGTGCAATCTGGAGTCTCTACGAGCACATAGTGGATTTGGCTCGACTTTAGTGATTGTTTAGTGCGCGTTGGCATGGTGGAGTGAGTACTTATCGTTTATCATTGTGGTACACTTGTGTATGTGTATGAGATCGTCCATGTGTTACGTGTATGTGTGGTGTATCTTTGACAGCGATGTATGTTGTGTAACTATGTGTATTTGCACGACATTTTTACTCACTCTTTTTGCAAATTACAAAGTATTGAAAACTCATTTTAGTCTCGTAGAAAATATTCATGACTTGTGTCTCTGCAAGATTGCTAAAGCGGCAACTAACTAAATCATCATAACTAAAGCGATGCCCAATATTTAATCAAATTTTGAATTTAAAACATTCAACACAAATCGAATATGTCAAATTACACATGCCAAAGGAAAGGTAAAAGATAAACGTGTTTTATGGGAGTTAAATCCTGGTGCAAGATTTACAGAGGCAAAGGCAAGAGTTCAACATGAACGGGTTAGAATGATTTCTTACGTTTGTAAAAGAAAAATGATAATTTTAGATTTTTATTATAGCTATTAGAAATAATATTATAATACTATCTCTGATAAACGTGATAAGTGGATACATGGTATTGATTCAAAATGAAGACTGAGAAACAGGAAAAACAGAATGTGATTAGTGTTGAGATCGATAACAGAAAAAGCATTCCGATAAGAATTTTGACACTTAGTAACACCTCAGAAAAAATATCATGAGAGAAATGTAAAAACAGCTCCAACTTTGTTGTATAATTGACGTAAAGAACGAACAAACTAAACCTTTTGTTGGTAATTTAAATTAAAACCTAACTCTTCTTAATGAAAAGGATAAATAATAAATTAATCTTTTTCTTTACAGTTTAATTTATTACCTAACTTTCCTGATGGAAGGATTAAATAAATTAAACCCTTGTATATTGCCTCTGAGATGAATATGCGAGAAAGAAGGACAAGAATATATAGTCACGAGTGCTAGAACTGGTTCCAAGCATTCTGTAATTAGAAGATATATAGTGCCAAATTACTGACAAGAAGGTCTAGAAAACAAAAGATATTTGCATACTGCAAATTCTTCGAATACTTTCGGACATATTTCTCCTAGTCGAATGGCGAACTCGCAACGAGATCTACATTCACTAATGAAGGAGAAAACCTGCAAGAACCTAATCAACAAGTTTCTTAAATCTGACAAGTGCTTAAATGAACCCACAATGATATGATTGCACATCTCTGTAGTAGATTCCTGAGGATCGAATGAATTAAAAGCTGAATGTATTCAGTACAATCACTATATACAAGTGTGATAAATTCCTTAAGACTTATATAGTGAAGAAACCGAACAGGACTCGTACGTTTTCGCTAAAAAACTTTAGAGTCTTATATTGAAGATTCTAGTACGCTGTTGAGATCTACAAACTATATTCTACAGCTCTGTAGTGAGAGCCGTAACAATACAGAGTTGTTAAGTCGATGAATTTACTTTAAACATTTTATAGCTCGTTCACTGTATTCGACTGTTTTACTCAAAGTCTTGATAGAACCTTTAAGCTTGAGTGAAAGCTCGGGGGAGTACGTTGAACATTTGCTTTATCCGTAATGTGGGATGTTTCATTTTCTTTTGATATCTTATTATATTATAAAATATATTAAGATAATTTTAATATATTTTAATATATATATGTATTAAAGATTTTATCACCTTTTTCTAAAAAATTCTTAGAAAATTAATAAATATTGTTTCTAAAGTTGTAGTGCTACTCTTTAAATCTTTCACTATATTGGTTCATTGCATGAAAAAATAAAATTCTAAATTAACGATGAGTATCACTGAAATAATTACTTGTTGCAACCTGAAACTTATAGGTCAAATATGACAAATGTTCTTAATGAACAATCCAACTCATTCTACGAGTTGGATTGTTAACTCTGGATTCTTCTTGCCGATTTTTTAAATTCCTAGTTAAAATTTTAGTGTTATAATAAAAATTTATCTTCTTTTTATCCTAACATTATATTTTTTGGAGTCTGTATTAAATCACAAATGGTTTTATAATAATGTTTGACTATCTCCTGTAGAGTCCAAGTTGCTCTACTAGGTTTTTTGTGTTATAAAATTCCTTTTGTTTCAAGTCGTTAACATCACTGCAACACGTTTGCGAGCTTTTGCTTCAATCTGCCGAACAAAGATAATGATAGGTGGAGGTTAGATTTTATTGAAAAGAAATTATAAGAGTAATAAGTTTTTCTCGAACTCATTTGGTCTAGCTTCAAACGTGATGTTGTATCTTTGGGGTGTGATTTCAAGGGATCCTTGGCTGATTTGCAAAGAAACATAGTAGGTAACTCGGTAGGTAAGAAGTGATATTAAACTAATTCACGTACATATGAGATGTTTCAAAGCAACTCTTTGAATAACTTCTCCAGCATTGTCCCAAATCAGACATTAAACTAGTGTGTGTTACACCAAGACTGTAACGTCCAAAACCAATATTTAATCTTAGAAAATGTCTGCAACTGAAATTACAAACAACATCAATAATATGAGTGCATAGTGACCGTTTTTGAACTGTAAGACATCTCATTGTCTATGTTCCACAAGCATGCTTTCTGCATGATGTCACTGCAAGTAAGTTTCATAGAATAGTGAAACAATTGGTCAAAAAGAAAGGAACACATTACAAGCTTAAGGAAGTACATTGTTTTAGCTCTTGAATGACTCATGCTCATCTTACCCGTTCTTATATGTTATTTGAGAATCTTTTTCTTATTCGTATTTCTGAGGCTCCGATATAAAATGTCTTTCAACACAAAAAGCACTCAGATATGAGAAGTTGACATTGATGTTCTTGAACACAAGAAACTACGTTATTTCGTTTGAAAACTTTTATTTCAGATTGTCACAGTCTTGTTGAGAAGCAACATCAAAATATATCTTTATGACATAGTCTCTTTTATCAGCATCTAAACATGAATCTGATGTGTTAAGTTGACTTCTCCAAGAATGTCGATGTAGATAATAGTAATATTTGTGTTAGCGATGTGTATTTGTCTGTCGTGGAAAAATGAGATCAAGCAAATGAAAACCATGCAAAAACTTTCATAACAATAGATGAAGCATTGTCGAGATGAGAGTCTCCTCGGAGGAACAAAATCCTCTAGTTGTGATCGATATCAGAAGATTAAAGTGAGTGTCAGAGATCTTGCATGCACAGATGGTCAAGACAAACTAACATTCTTTTTTTGTTGTCCATGGGTTTGTTATCTTCTCCTCTATATCATTTTGTCTAAAATAGAATTCCCAATGTGAAGTTAAGTGCAAAAACATGATACTATTTGTCTCTCCAAACTCTCTTCCTAGCAGTTTTTCTTAATGCAATTATAAATCGTATCGAAACCCACTGCATTCCAAGACCTCAAGATCATTACACACTCACAAAATCGAGAACAAATCTTGTCTACTGATCTCTTGATATAGTTGGAGGAAGTTGCAGTGCACATATTGAGGATTTTTGAACCCTCACACTTCAACCCTCATAATTCTTGATCCATTCATTTTTTCTCAAACTTCACAAATGTCTCACACCTAGCATAAACATGCTCCAAACGATTTTACTTAAATTCGACTTTCATTAAGTCATCACATCCAATACTGAGAATTCAGAAAAAATGCTTCTATACAAATAAAAGCATTCTGTTCACTAGCTCATATTATCACAACTTTTGTTATGAGCAAGATTTGAGCTACAAGAATTTTCAGCATAATCTTGTCTGCTAGCCAAGAGCTCTCTACTTGTAATCTTTGATCTCTACTGCGTGCATTGAATGCCTAGCTCTCGATATATTCTTTGTCTCACGATATTAGAGTTTACATTCTTTTAGACTAACTACAAAGATACCATAATAAATGTCAACACATTACTACACACTGGAATGGTGTAGACACATCCTAACTGCAAACCTAGACTATGTACAAAGAATATTCATTATCTTACAACGAAGTTATCCTCAAGTGTAGCCATGACAGCGGTATAAACCAGCATAGTCATCTGACATATCCATGTGTTCCCATGTATCTGTTGACACCACACATAAATTTACATCAACTTCACAACTCAAACGAAATAGGAGATCTCGATTCGACCACCAAACATACACGTTCTCCCCTAGTTCTCATCTATTGTTCTTTTCAGCAAGAAACAAAAAATTGTAAGTAAATGTCATCCATATGTAGCACAGACTTTGTTCTAAACCTTTCTTTCCTCTGGTCTACTTTGGTAGTTATCCCTTGAATGTCTCTCACCATATGATAACCATCACTTGAACTTCACTACACCTATTGTAATCTTGCATAGTGAGGATCGACATGCAATTCCATCCCAACCATTTGTGTATAGCCCGATGATCAAAAACTTGAAAGTAGATATGTTCGAAGGAGGTTTGATCCAGCCCTCCTGTTCCCAAAAGGTTGAGCTATCCAACTGTCACCACTAGCTCCACACACGCCCAAAAAAGAAAAGTAGACAACTTTATGACTTTCTTTTATTTTTATTTCTTCCCTTTACTATTTCAAAATTGCATATCTTTGTCATAACAAACATATTTTTGATGAAGGAAGTTCATGGACTATGCTACGCACTAAAATCTTTAGGGCTGATATATTAATATTTCCATTCTAGTCATATCTCAAATTCCCACACAATTTCCTCACTGCATTCTACATACCAAGGAGTTCATTAGTTAATTTTTTAAATATATGTGCAAGTAAAATAGGGTATTTTTAATGCAAAAAAGAAAATGTTCAAAGCTCATTTTGAAGAAATATGATATTTTATAATTTTTGGGGAGTTTTAAAATAAAAGAAGATCTTGGAAAATTCAAAAATGAAAATTTTACTTAAAAAAACTTAAAAAAAAAATATGATATTAGATTTATGACTTGAGTTGCAGTTGGTATGGATAAATAAGTCGAACTGAACCTTCCAAGATTTTACATCTAACCCTAACCCATAACTTTGTCATCGTTATCTCATCTGCTCCGATTCAAGTCTTACTTAACTCAACAAGCTCTACACCATGGTATCGTTGGTTTTCTGTTTCTAAAAAACTCCATCTTTTAAGCTCTGGCTCAATTTACTTAAGCAATAGGTTAACCACTGTCTTAGCTTACCTAAGATGTAGCTTAACCTCAGACCTATCTTATCTAAGCCATTGCTTATTTGTGGTGCAGCTTACCAAGCAATGGGTTAACTTGTTCGATATCCTCGTGTGTTAATCTTTCATACTACGAACCCATCCATAACACAATAACGTTAAACTTTACAAGTATCTTTATATCTCTTTCTCAAAGTCCTTGTTGTAACATTTGTTGAGACAACATCCAATGATGCACCAAGAAATTAGTAATTATCCTACTTGGACTTGTTAGTGAAATATTCACAAATGCTATCAAGACAAGTTACGATTATTGTCTGCAAGCAATGTTCACAAATGTTGCCTAGATATTGTTACAACTACTGTCTTCAAGCAATCACAATTCACAACATTATTTGTTGTATAGATATCAGGAATCTTTTGAAATCCATTTTTGGAATCAAACACAAGGTTATCAATTGTGCGTAAGAAATCATTTCCATACAAAGAAATCACAAAATGCATCTTTGGGACCATCACATAAATCTTCAAGGATGAGGGTACATTCTAGTTATGTGAATTATTTTAAATGATGAATAATTCATCATCTAGTAAGAAGTTCATCTTTGTTAAGTTAAGTTGAGGCCTTAGAGAAGCAGATCAAAGAGAACATGAGCATTCAAAAATATGAAAGACCACCATGTTGTACAACTTATCGTGTTGATCAACATGGTACGTCCAAAACGTGAGAAACAAAATTGCAGGAGAAAAGTTATTCGATGCACTTTTATAAGATTTGGAAAATTGAGAAGTATACAATAAATCACAATGAGTTTGAGAGAGTACTTCTAAATCATCAAGGTGTAAATTGTTGATTCTAATACACAATAGAAATTGTGACTTCTATTGTAACTAACAATCGACTATAATTTTCTAGAGGAAACTCAAGTTCAAATTTTTGATCGAGTTCATCGTAATTCATCAATAACCAAAATGACTACGTGACTTGAATCTTTCAACTACAAGGATACATTCTCTGTGCGAGTGCTGAATAACAACTGCCTAATTTTTCATTGATTCATACATCGTCATTCTATTTGCAGCAAAGAGAAAAGCTAACAGGAGCAAGTGGACAAACTGACAAAGTGAAAATGAAGCCACAGAAAAGCAAGTAACTAGTACTACCAGCTCTCTTAGAAAGTGCAGGAAACAATGTGCTCCAGAAAATTTCTTATAAAAGAAAAGTAACTCAATAATCGTCAAAATGTAATGAATTTGATTCCAAGCTGGTCTAAATTAACAATTTTAGTTATTTAGCAATTTTTCTTTCAGGTTAAGAGGAGATTTAGGTGAATTTGATTCCAATCTGGTCAAAATTATCAAAATTAATCATTCAGGAATGTTTTCTTCGTGTTAAGAGTAGATTTAGAGTGATTTCTAGTTCTTTGTTGCTCTAGTTTTCTTTTTAAATTTGTTTTTAGGTCTTTTTTTGCTGTGGAGCTTCTGCAGCTGTGTGTCGCTGTCCTTGCACAGGATGAGTCATCTCGACAAGAGAACTTGACCCCACGTCACCCGGACTACATGCAGATGGGGTTGTCTTTGGCTCGACCGGTGCTCTCTGTTCCTTCATGTAAAGTCGTTTTGGTTACTAGTAACACCTAGCTACCAACTCATCTTCTCAACTTCTATTAGATCTTAGTAGTTCATGCCCCCTACCTGGGATATTAGTGTAGTTGATTGCAATATAAAATCTCATGAATACACAAAAAAAGGTCCGTCAAGTCGTGCTACAAATAACTGATTAGTGCAGGGTTCTCACTCGTGAGTTAATTTCAACACGTTGTGTCATTGCGCACAAATCATTGCATTCAACACGTTGTGTCATTGCGCACAAATCATTGCAAGGGAAATTTTTGAATCAATCATCTTCAAGGGCCTGAGGTCTAACCCTCCTCCAAAAGTAAATACTCCGAGCATTTACTACCTAGGAGGGGAGGACGAGGCCGTAGGTACCACGCGTGAATCCAGGTAGATAGTTCCAGAAATTCAGGAAGAAGATGTGGAAGTCGAGCCGGATCTGTTTATTACTGTGCGAGAGAAAAATTGATCATCACCTTGTGGTAGCATGGAGGTGAGAACTCGGGGGTAGGAACGAGAAGTTTTAGGTTTAATCCTCCAGATCGTCATTTGGACGATGCGTCCGCAGGCCACAGTCTTAGGGTCCTTGGGGCTCTACTGTGCGGCCTCCCGGCCGTAGACTTAGGGTTCATGTCTTAGAAAAAAATCCCTCTCCTTTCAGGTTTAAGAAATAGCGGGTAGCTCTCCATCGCACGCGCATGCAGCTCTTCGTCACACACTTGAGAGTTAATTAGGCTAGGCCCTCGTACTCCCCTCATAGGCAATAAATGCTTGGAGCATTTACTTTTGGAGGAGAGTTAGACCTAAGCTTCAAGGGTCTTGGTCTGATGTGTCAAGACGAAGTCATAGTTCCGACAGCGTCGAGATAGAGAGATCTTTCGCTTGACAGAGACTTGTTTGCATGGAAGACGAGTTGCGAGTTGACATAGCAATTGAGTTACATTCGAGTTGCAGTCAGAATTACACATGACATCGAAGGAAGCTCGTCGAGCTCATCGAGCTTGTTGATGTCTATGCATAGTGCGTGTTTGATAGTCTGATATACATACAATTCATTTTTTAGGACGTGGCTTACTGATCAGTCAAACAAAGTGAATTATATTGTAGTGTTTAGTGTTACTCATCGAATCAAACGGTTCTCATGAGAAATTGTGCAATTGTGTGTTTAAATGAGACTGTTCTGACTATACGAGCGAGCAAGGCTATTACTGAAGATAACACAAGGATGCAATCGTCAAGTGCAATCGACTGAAGGCATCTCATTCTTACACAAAGTTGTTTTCATTACATGAGATTCAAGTTCTGCATCACTACTTGAGATTTCATCACCTCGAGAGTGATTGATTGAAAGCGTCTCGTTCTTACACAAGGATGTTTACATTTACACGAGATCCGAGTTCTACATCCCGTTCTGAGACTTCATCAAGACTGATCATTTTTGGTCTAGAGATTCATCGTATCAAGACTCGATAGTATTGACACATATATGCTATTTGCTATTGAAGTGGACGGAAGTCATCTAGCATGCTATTGAAGTTTGTATTGTTTGCTACATGTTGAGCTATTGGCAATGCAAGATCGATTGTAGTTTGAGGTTCAAGCCGTGCACGATGGAGGTTCATGTCGTGTATAGTGTCAATAACAAAGGTCGAAGGTCGACAAATATACCTACATTATTTTCTTGATCTGTGTATGACGACTTTTGCTGAAGGTAGAGAATCTTGTCCTTATCATCGTCATTGACTTGATATCAACATAATGGAAATGAGAACTTGCAGCAGATGTGATATCATCTTTTCGTGAGTTTTACTGTAGAACGTCTTGTTGCCAATCCACTTGCATCTAGGGTTTATAAGAGATGTAACACATGTGCTACCAAGCTCGATCGTGTCCATGTTCGCTTTGTTCGTTATGATATTCTCTTATTTCTTCAAGTTCTGTCACCTCATCCTCAAAATTCTTCCAATCTTCCTTTACTTTGTCCGTATTGTACTAAAAAGTATACAAATCTTGTAACAATAGAATATGTGATATATGTCTATTATATGTATTTTTTCATGTTTCAGTTGAATCTTTAATGTTGTTCTTGTCGTAAAGAAAAGGGACATATAACAGCACTTGCTCTCTGAAATACACTTCCGGTTGTTTATATTGGTCAAAAGATATCCACCGAACGATTTTAGATTTTCTAAATCTTCTATTTTGTGAAGTATGAAACTTGACCACGAATTCTATCAAAACCATTGAATTTGTTTGCAGATGTTGTGGACGTCGTGCATACTTATTTATGATGGATGACAATCCTATGTTTGTTGAAGAATCATCTTCAAAAGATAGCTGTTTGGCACTTTTGAGGAGGAAAGTTCGATTGGATGGACTACTAGTATCTATGAATTGAAAGGATCGAGAAGCATGATACAAAGATAATTTTAAGATTGTATAGATGGCTAATTGAGCCGAAACTTGTCTGGAATGTGTATATTTTTCTGTAGTACGGAGGATAAAGCTAAGAGACATAAAGAATCACCCCACACACCACCTTCTTTTGCCACATCGGCTGCAGTGGGGACTAAAATAGGTGTTGGCAACAGAAGCTGGAGTTTAGAATCAGCAGTACGCGATACTGAAGCTTCTGGAAAGAGCACATAAGCATTAGTAGGGAGAAATTCACTTCGCAAGAACTGAGTGCGGGTCACTCTATCGCTAGCAAGATCCCGAAATCGACAAGAAAACAAAACAGAATGTAACGACCACTGACGAGTTACAACCTAATAAACTAGCATGCCCGATCAATATACACAGCAATTTCGCAGCGATCTAATGTGCCCAGGCAGTAAAGTTTGAAACAGTACCATGATTTCTCGAGTCGGAGAGTAAACGGTGACGCAATACACCACAGATAGATGCAAGTAAGAAGTTTTGAACTTCCACAAGCGTTCTCTATTTCCTTGGAAAATTCTCCAACACTAGATAGAAACATGAACATGAAAACTATAGACACACATGAACTACTTGACTCATTCGTGCATCGCTCTTTGATAAGGTGACTATTGTCTCGATCGTGTCGTTATCTCGAGACGACCGTCTAGGGAGTTCAGAACTACCTGAAGAGTCGTCAAGTCTCACTCCACGATGAGTGTCAATCAGACGGTGTCTGATGAGAGTTTTCTTGAGAAAGACGGAACCTTCTGGTTGTGTTATGACCGTGAAGGCTGTGATACGTTTACTCAGAGAAGTACTAGGCTTCTAGCTGTGGCTGGTTTACTCAAAGGATAGGCTTCAGGTTACAAGGTGACACTGTAAAATACTCATACAGATCTCTTGGCTCTTCTGATATGTTCAAGAAGCAAAGTTCAAGCTTAACTAGCAATGATAAGATCAGACGGCAAACTTTGACACTCAGGATTGAGAAATATGTGAAGTTTTAGACTTCTAAACTTCTCCTACATGTAAAAGAGGCCCCACTGAGCACACACACGAAGTTTCAGCTTGAGATCAAATTCTAGCACCGAGATATGGACAGAAAAGTTTTGAGTAAAGATATTGCGGCAATTTCTGATACCCAGACAACTATTTCGATCTACAACAGAAAATTGGCTTGATCACTTTCGAAGATTCTTACAGGATTTGGAATCTACAGGATGCTAAACATTCTTGTGAAGTTGGACCTCCTGATTGTACATAGAACTCCAGATCTCTCTCTCTGAAGTTACTGCTCTAGATTGAGAGCTTTTCAGACCCCCTCTGCTTCAGCGGTCGTCCTGAATTACTCACTCACGCAAATGACTTGAAACTGTTTGGACAGTCATAGCCCTGCTGACAGTGAACTCAACCACGAAGGTTTGAAGCAATTTCCTCAATTCTGATGCAATTGACACTGAAAACTCCAAAATCAACAAAAGTGATGCAATTCTGACTTAACTCGAACTTCAAATTGGAATAACTCTTTGTTTATTGATCCAAATCGATCAAGAATTTCACTAACAGTGCTTGGCACGACGAGCTCTATCTTCCTGTGCTCTCAAATTTCACAGTGTCCTCACCAAATGCTTGAACTCTCCTTTAGACCTCTGCTTCTAAAATTAAAGTTTTACAAAAGATAAAAACAGACCAATGGGAGTTCATAGCTCCACTTGGCCGTCCTTTAGTGCCCTAATCCACATGGTAACTTAACTTCACTCATAGGCTACCACGTCAGTCCTCTAAAGTGCCAACGTAAATCTTAAACTACCTAAAATGACACGCAACGCTGAAAGATAACTTAAACCAGCTAGAAAGTGTGCATGGGCGACAATTAAGTACAACCCATGAGTTTAAAACTCTATGAACATGATAAACAATCTACTAGGACTCAAAATACATAACACCCTCGAGAATAAACTTCTCTGAGGTCCTAACTTCACACAGAGAGGCTGAGTCCTAGCTGAGAAGTGAATCATTTACTATGTGAAATGATTCACATCAAGACAACGGAAGAAAAATGTTCTTGTTTTCTAGGATTTTGAAAATCTTAAAAACCTGCAGTAAGCTATGGCAAATGCATAGCAAAAATCAGAGTTGTACATAGCTCTTTGCGCACATACGCTCATCGATCCTATTATGATCACTAGATCTCAAGTGAATTATCATGTTGTTATTATTCTTGTCACTTATATTCGCAATGTGGGTGATCAACTACACTTTGCATCGTTACTTATTGATAGCGATGAGTACAAAGCTACTCCGGATCATTCTCTATGAGAATCAAGAGTATCACTCTATGTTTGCTTTCACCACTCCATTCTTCGAGCACAAAGACTACGTGACTGAGGTTGTTATGGATAGCATGTTTAAGACTAACGATGTTAGGTTTGAACTTTTTGCTATAACCGCTAATGTGAGAGGTTTTAGGCTTCCTCTAACATATATGTTTCACTCTCCTAAGTATGATGAGAAAGAGAAAACTCCATGCTCGCAAGGTGAGGATGAACGCACATGTAGTACAATTTTGATGAAATGGTTTTGAATAGAGACCTTAATTCTATTTCGTGTTCATCGATAAGGATCAAGAGCAAATATGGACACTACTGAATATCTTGCACAAAACATATGTCCAGTTGTTAAAAAACACTCTAGACATCCGTTGAAACAAAAATTATGCAAGTAAACAAGAACGTGTCACAATATGATGATGCTTTTGTCTCTTTAGTGTGCTTTTTCGTTGATTGTTTGTGGGCTCTTCCCACTGGCGATGTTCGTGAGCATATTGTGCCACTAGACATGAAGAAAGAGGTTCTAACTTGGTTCACTGAATACTTTAATGTGCATCGTCTGATTCTTGTTGGTCCTAACATGTTTTTTTTCTGCTGAGCAGCATTATCTAGACACCTTGTTGATTTTTGGATATACCTTTGGAACGAATGATATAAGCTTGATAAATGGGGATTGTTTGCATGTCAACCAAGCCTATCTTGTGTTTTTCAAGGACTACAATTGTCACCGAGAGTCACTAGAAAAAGCTTAAATATAATTACAAGTATTCTTGTAATCGTTCATGTCTTGACATATTGTGCTAGATCTTGGCGGGACCCTGATCTCAGGTTTACATATACAGTTAAGCCAGATACAGAAGTCATGCTTTTTATCTTCTCAACTGAAAATTCTTCCTCCCTGGAAGAATTCGGTTGGGAAGGGAAAAAGGATGTGTCTAGCTGGGAAGGTGTCTGGAGATGCGCATCAGAGATATCATGTTGATGTTCAGAATTGGTTGTGCAGTTGTCCTCAATTGTTGATGATGGGTATCTATTTTGCAAACATCTGGTTCATGCTTATAATGCTCAGAAAAAAGATTATGCAGAATATGAGAAGACATATCGCATGCATGATTGACCTCTTTATGTGTTTGAAGCTATCGGTAGTATCATGACTTGTTCGGTTGTACCATTTTCTCTAAACCCATGGTTAGAGGATGATGAATAACTGTTTCTTGAGTTGCAGGTCACTATCTCCAACGATGAAAGATTAAACCCGATAGAACTGCTCTTGGCGCGCATGAGGCTTTATTTCACTTAGTGCGAAATCTTTGTCCAACGTGAATCTGATAACTCATTATTTGTTGCAAAAATGAAAAAGTGTTCCTTGTCTTTCTCTAAACGCGTTGACGAGTGCGTCCGTGCTCTTTTGTCTCATCGTCGACAACCTACATGGGCAACTGGCGGACCAGCAACCTTGTTAAGGTAAGTCATGATCAGCACTATGGAACTTTGTTGAAGTTTGTTCGAATGTTAAGTACGGTCACTCGTAACTGCCTCCAAAAATTAAGAGTATTCACTTGTAGGGGTCATGTAACTTCATTGTTGATGGTATGTGTTCGATGTGTCCGATGTGTTCATGTTTTATCAGTTGTGCTATTCCGCCACGTATCATATATATTCAGTTTCTATCTTAGCTAAATGTATTATAGTGTTTTTGTCTCAGTCTCTTATCAAACATATTCAACTGACTAAGTTCCGATGTATGTAGATTACATAGCCATGTTCACATGGATTTGTGTATGGGTCTTTTTTCTTGGTGATTTGTGTGCTCTTTCCATGCTTCTTCTGATTCTACATATCTGTGTATATTTGTCAGTCTTTGTTGTTTCTTCTTTCTTTCTTATGATGGGGGACCTTTGCCATCTAACGGATAGGCGTAGCAGGTTCAAATCTTGACAAAGGCAATCATGTTAATCAATCTTCATGTGTATTTCTTTTTCTCAGTTCACAACAGCAGAATAGAAATGCCTAGATATTGCCTAGGTAGAACTCTTGTGTGCACATATTTGGTTCGGCCATGCGGACTGTATGATATGTATTGGATCTCCACCACACCCGTTGTCGGAGTGAGAGTCTTTCTTGGGGAGGGCGGACCTCCTAACTGTGATCGATCAAAAAAGAGACCAGAAAAGAAAGACAAGTAGTCGCTGACGATGAGATTCTCAAAACAGATAGGTCTCTCAAAATACAGATAGGTCTCTCAAAATTCAATTAACTTTATTTCAGTGTCGGCTGCACCATCAATTTCTCCAACTGTACAGAAAATCTCACCTCTCTCTCCCGTCAAGCCAAAAGTCTATCCAGTATGTCTCAATCCAGACCTAATAGAGAAATTCAGGCCCCTGAATCTTATTCCTCTCCTTGCCCAACTGAAACTCTCAGAAATCTGATCCAACGTCGATCAAAAGTCCTCTGTGGATTCTCAAACGATCTCTCTCAATAGAACTGCCTCCTGAGAGTAATTTCTCCCCCGAACAATTGATTTAAACAACGTCCAAGCCTAAAACTCTTATCTCTCTCCCTTACGATGCTCTCCCCATTCAATCTGTGAGCAATTTGACCTTCTCCAGCCTCCTAGCTTCTCCTGCGTAATCCTCTTCCTTTCGCTTCAGTCTTCTCAGAAAAATCCCTTGAAAAAATATCTCCGATCTTCAGCCGCAGCAGTATTTAACCTAAAGTTTTAAGGCCCCAGCTTAAGCTGCCCCCTGCTGTCCTTATAAGCGCAATCACTTATCAGAAGCAGGGCCCTAGCTTAAGCTGTCCCCCTGCTGTCCTTATGCGTACAAAGCTTTATTTACAAGTTTGGCCCCTTTTTAATACAAGTTTCACAGTTGTCTCCACAAACTCTACCTCTTCACTAATAAAGGTTCCCATAGCCTCATTCTCCATCGCAAACCGACTCGATGGTTATTTAACTAATTAGCAAAAGTTTCCCGTGCTCTTGATGTCATCTTGATGCCACCTTGAATATACTACAAGCCATCCAATGTAGGCCGAAGCCCTAACACTTATGAGGCTGTCCCACAGGGCTTACAGCCCCCTCATATGCGCACCAGGTATCTCCCATAGTATATTCAGAATGGCATGCGGAGACTTAGGCCAGGAAGCCCACGATTAAGAGAGATATCGGTCTCTCGCCCTTAGATATGCAGGACATGGCTGCATACCCAACATAGACTCCAACATAGACTCCCATCCGGGAGGCCAACATGCCGGAACAGGAACCAGAGGCCAGGAGGGATTGATCCTGGGACCACTTCCCTCCTAGGCAGGCGCCCTATCACTGGGATGGCCTTTGGTTCCGTTCAAAAAGCTTTTACAGTCTATACATATGCTTTACTAAGGAAATCTTCTTGTAAAGTCTTTACTATCTTTCTGTATGCTAACTTCTCTATACAACTCCGTTTTAAACGAGTAAAGAGTCAAAACTATAGTACTTGTGAACACGTACACACCTACACAATCAGATTCTGAGTTCGAGTCACGAGTCAGCATCGACAGATTTCCCTCTTTCGCATATTTCTCAGTTTAAAACACGTGCTAACTATTACTTAAAGCACTTTCTGTCAAAACTGGAAGCACGAAGTCGCTCTCCTCGTCGAGCTCTGCATTCTGGTGTCTTTCAACTCCTTTAAGGTGATATTCCAACTCAAGCTAAGGGGCAGCTTGTCAAGCACCACCCCAGCTTAGCTCCTGCCCAGCTTGATAAGCTACAGGGCAACTTCTTTTACACAACAAAGAAAAGATCTCTTTGCAACTAGTTTTCACTGTACAGAACCATGTACAACACGACACCGTCTATAAAGTAGTCGTGATCGATACGGTCTTGTTAATTTTTGTAGGTTGTAAAACAATGAAATTAGAATCTCTAGCATGTCGAACCAAAAACGTGATGCAAGCACTTTGCTCTCTCATACATTTCTTGTATCAAATGTTCGTGCATACTTAAGACTACACTTGTAAATGTAAATACATGAAGACCTCTCAGTGAATAAAAAGTTAGAGCTTCTTCAATCAACAAATCATAGGATAGTTGATATAAATTTAGATGTAACAGTACAACTGAAACCAAGCATTACCAGGTTTTGTTACCAAAATGGTTTGATGGTTGCAAAATAGACTAGTAGTTTCTCTAGCTTGAGCATGATGCACAAAAAGATACCCATCATCACAAACACTTCGGAACATTATATGGTTTTGCAATGAAAATTGAACCCACAAGGACGCAGACTTGGCTCGCAGAAGTTCCCGTCGGCACTGCCAATATTGTTCACGGTGACAAACGGGGATAATCTAGTATGCCAATGCACGAGAAAAATAAGATTCACAAAAGAAAAAAAATAAAGCAAAAAATAAGATCAAGCGAAAGAAACCACTATACCTTCAGTAACAACACAATGCAAACGATAATAACAAGCATAATTATGCAAACCGTACCTAACAAAAATCCAAAAACAAATGGACTCAAGATTGTGTTATCCATTGCATCACATAAACTTGTCTCTGGAACTTTACTTGCAGTCTATGTCGGCGAAGATTAGTCGTTGCAGCCGAGGAAGCATCAGGACTAGTGATCGTGTAAAATAAAGTGACAGACTCAGCTCTATTGATACGAATATATTTTTGTCCTTCGCCTCATCGCTTTACTTCAAGGAGATGCAAATTCTATGACACTTAGAGCAATATTCTCATGTGGATCTCAATTTCTTACCATATGAAGCACATCCCTCCTAAGTGCGAAAACTGTCCTCGCTGTAAACCAAAATGCAAATCTTCAATGGGATGTGATTACATGGTTCCTCCTTCTCTAAACACTACAAAACCATCTATAAGGTATCGATGTGTTCTACCATCGCAAAACTCTACTGAAACGCACAATGTGATAATCAATCAATAAGATTCATCAGGGTCTCAATCAGTGTCTCCTTGATTGCAATGGTCGTTAAAGATAAGCATCGCATCCTATAACTCTTGAATCGCCTTGTTTACATCAAGCTCACAACTATGTAAATCAGCTTGTGGTGATTCTAGAGATTTCTTGCTGTCTGAGTCTATCGAGCTTACTTCGAAAAAAAGAGAAAGATGCGAAGAGAAGAACAGACTGACCTCAGGAATCATGCGCCTCATTGAGGATTCAAATCCAACCCCTAAATGAAACTTGGAAGGACGGAAGTCAGTTAACGATGGGTCCTTTCATCTCTCATTCACGATCCGTACTCAGCAGCCTCTGCCGAGTCAGCAGCTGGAGAACGCTTGGGTCCCAATGCAGCAGAAGATTATCGCAAGTCAAAATTAACTCATGCGTGAGAACTTTGCATTAGTCAACTAATTTGTAGCACGACTTGACGATCGTAAAAAATAAAATCTATAAACATCATCTAAATGGTGCACATTTTGCATGAATGCATAAGGAGCTTCTGCAAAACATATCAACTTTTATACAGTGAATGTTTATATATGATTATAACGAGATTATATTCTATTAACACATTTGCTCGGTGTGCTCTGTTCGAGATTTTATGTGTTTCTGGGAGCTGGTTTTGCATCTATATTCAGTTATCATTCGGAGACTAAGATCTCAGAAGATAACCGTTTTGCTGTTTTGTCCTCATGAGGGTTTAAGGTTTCGGTATCGACGTGTGCAATATCTTGAAGTCAAATACGTGTCTAAGAGGGAAACTGAAGCAACTGTCGTTTCTCATTGTCAAGACTGTAGCCGAGTATCTGCGAATACGTGTTCATCTACGAAGCTCGAAGATGAAGTTCATCATTTTATCAGGTGAGTCGTATGAGCTTGAAGTTTCTGTCTTGCTTGCATCTAAGTTTCTGTCCTGCTTGCATCATGTTTATTGTAAATGTACGTACAGCTCACGGCTCACGCCCTTGCTCTCTCGCCTCGTCGCAGCTCAACAATTTACGGCATGAGTAATAACCAACTCCGACGCTTTAGTCGTCCATTTGGATTAACACTTGATTAAGTGGAGGAAGCTTTCTGCTGGGACTGTTGCTTGATCCAAGAGTTTCATGGAGCGTCATTTAATCAATTCATTCTAACCCATGTATCTTTCAGTTACGAATCTTACGATGTAGCTTTTGGCGCTCTGATGCTTCTCGCTCCACGTTACATGTCTTATGTGTGCTGGTTACGTTATTATGCAGCATTTCCAGCTGCTGCTGCACCTCAGATGAGTAACAGCAGCTTCCCTGCACCTCGACCCACACTTATCTGTCGGTCGCTCGAATCTGGCTCTGAAAGTTAAGATTCCCTCACATGATGACATCTCTAACCCACCCCGCCCGCTGTTATTCATGGATCGGCAGAGTAGCTACTTGGTGATCAAAGCAAACTCTACAGTGTTCGAACTGACCTCCACGTCCTTACAAGCTGTCTGTATGCACGTCACAAGAATGTGCGAGATGAGAACTTCTCATAGATCGAGACATTCAACTTCTCATAGATCGGGATGTGCCATGTCTTTTCATACAGACATCGCAGACACTAAGCCGCAGAGGAATTCTCGATGACATATTCTACAGCAAATGAGCGGACTCCCTTCCTTGGAGGTCAAAGCAGACTCTACAGGTGTAGACTCTACAATGTTCGAACTGACCTCCACGTTGTCGTGTTGTGGTTTGGCTAGGGTGTGAAACCACCACATATCCTTCGTACGTGTTTGGTGTTGAGGAGCCACTGGGACCTTATCTGGTCAAAAGATAAGACTCCACGTGGACGATCCGTGTACTCTTCGCTGAGTGGAGATAAGAGTAGTACTCTTGTCGTCACATGGGAGATTGATGTATAAGAAGATAGGTGCGCGGAGCTTGAGATATAGAGTGTTGAGTATCCAAGTCTAGCGTGAGGGTGATCAGTATCATCGGATGAAGTAAGCGGCAGTGCGAGTGGTAGGCATGAACGGAGAACCCTTTCGTGCTCCTGATCTTCCACTTGTGCATCCATTCGTCATTAAGATCCATTGTCTGCCGCGGGATCACTTTCGAGTATTTATGGTAGCTCATTGGGGAGAGTCGTTTATGGCTGCAGTGATGGCTACTCCGGATCCTATCGTTCTTCCCATTGTCACTTACGACGCTGTTTGGGATCTTACTGTCTACATCCTGCTCTGATGTGATATGGATCCTCCATTGGATCTAAACTTTCCAGCGAGAGTTCCGTTCAACACCTAGGTCGAAATACGTTGTTACAGTCGACCAAAGGTGGTGCATCGAGAGTTTGTCGTGAGGAACTTTGGTGAGGATTATTACAACCAGATAATAGCTTCATCAGTTCCTTTTGTAGTGCCGTTTATTGTCAACCGTTTTAGAGTCGGGATTCTGACTTTCTATTGAGTGTAGTTTGTACTTCGTGTTTACGTGTTTCGTTGCCGACGGCATCGTCAACGGCACGTGTTTGGAATTTGTTCAATATAAACTTTGAAGCCTAAATGGTAATCTGGGATAAAAATTCGTTCTTTGTGTGTTTGTCATGTGAGTGAAGACAAAAACCTTTTTGTCAACTTGTTTCTCATTGGTCGAAAGTTTGATCAATCACCTTCTACCAAGTTCCTTTCACGTTTTCGAGGGTAGAGGCACTTCCCGTGGTCCATTCGCGGAGTGTGAGCTATGGTTGGAAAGCTTGGGAGACGAGGATGCCCGTGGACTCAATGGTTGCTGGATTTGAAGCGCGGATGAGAAAGTTACGATCAATTGAAGCTGAGGGGGTCAAATTCGTGACCAATTTCATTTCCGTGAGGTCTTTCTCGCTTTCTGGGAGTTCTGTGAGGTTGCTGGAGATGAATTGACTGTTGCCGGAAAGCTCTTGAGATGGGCTTGCCGATGGATTCAGAGATCAATCGATTCCAAGCCGGAGTGAAAAAGTTATGGCCGGTTGAAGTTGGGTGTCTCAAATCGGAGGCTATGATAGTAGGCGACTGTAAACATGAGACATTGAGAGAGATATGGAGAGTTTGAGGTCGAATTTCGATATGAAACCTTCCAGGGTCTGAGAAGGTACAGTCAGCTACCTACCTGTGAAATTTGAGACCATTTGGATTATTGGGTTGAAGGGAAACGTTGTTTTTGTGCACAAGGGTCTGCATATCGCCTTGTGTCATTGACAAAAAGGGCTTGGATCATTCCGAGAGTTTGGTTGAGGATCTGCTGGTGAAATTTTACAGAGTGGTAGTGATGGTGACACATTAGCTTCCTGAGAAGTTTGAGCTGTTTTGATCGAGTGGTTTGTGAGGAATCGAACAGCAAAGTTCTGTCGAAATAGTATCATGTTATAAAAACAGCGATAAGGGCTTGATCGTTCCGAGAGTTTGGTTGAAGATCTGCTGGTGAAATTTTACAGAGTGGTAGTGATGGTGATACATTAGCTTCCTGAGAAGTTTGAGCTGTTTTGATCGAGTGGTTTGTGAGGAATCGAACAGCAAAGTTCTGTTGAAATAGTATCGTGCTATAGAAACAGCGAATTTTGGAAGGGCATAGATGCCAACTCAGAGATGATCTCTCTGCATGTAATACCTTAATAGAGAGATTATTCTACAGGCTATCTGCTGGCCTTGGTTTCATCTCATTCTGAGCTGTGGTTGAGGAGTGACATCGAGGTAAAGTTGAGAGGTTCTTGCTCTGAAAGGCGAAAGAGTTAAGACTCTTTTTTTTGAAGAACAGGTCGACCTGGAGGTTTTGCCAGTGCTTCAGAGCACTTGATCATGGGTATGGAGAGTTGTTGACTGTATTTCCTGTGTTTGGATCCTCTCCATACCCGCATGCTTGTTTGTACGCCCAGTTGGTTTTGATTGGATTTGTGTGCGGGCGTTGCGCTTAGGTTTCTTTTCTATTAGGAGTGCTGGTATTTCTCTTGTGGTGAGGCTGGAGTGATGACCAGCAGACCCAAGAGTGCTTGCGGTGATGGCAGGAACAGGTTGCCCGTACTTGTTATCCCGGTTCTATTCCTAGTCGAGTAGGAGAGAGATCTGCCGAGAGGACGTGAGGATATCCGTAGCGAGAAAGGTTCAAAGTGTACTTGGAGATCAGAGAGAGGTTTGGATGGTCACTGGTTCTGAGTCACAAAGAGCGACACGTACTCTCTACAGCTAGATACCCGGTGTATTCCCAGATAAGAAAGCACGTCACACGACAGTTGGTGAACTCGACGTGAAGCTTCTGGGGTGGAGAGTTAGTGAAGTTCTTCTCAGAACTTTACCATGGCCGAGAGACAAGGAGTTGGAAACCCTTCCGGCACGATTCCGCTGCAGCTTGATCCTGCTATAGGGCAAATGTTCCAAGCATTTGCTCTGTACATGGATCAACAACAAGCTGTTCAACGGAAGGAGGCGATGGCTACCAAGGCTTTGTATTCGGTGGTGGGGACATTGGATCAGTTTGAAGGGAGAAACATCTCCAAGTACCTGAAGTTCTATTCTCGAGAGATGGAGCTGAGTAAGGTACCAGAGAGGGAGATGGTACGGACGTTTGAGCTTGCTGTTGTCCCGGAGTTACGGGAACATGTGAAGGGGCTCATTCAAGCTCATGGAGCTAACTGGGAGGAGTTTTCTCTTCAGTTGAAGGAGGAATATTCTTTGGAGGATGCAGATCGAGTGACTAAGAAGTCATTCATGGAGTGGGTGAACAAACCCAGCAAGGAACTAGTTGCTACCGAACTACTTCGGGAGTTTGAGAGACAGTTTCTTCAACTATCTCGGATGGAGAAGCTCACACTTGAGAATGACAAAGTGGAGCTATTTTTACAGTCAGCCAACAGCGAGCTACAGAGGGAGTTAGAGTTGCTGTTGGAAGATCGGACGAAAGACAATGGTCTTACATCTGATTGGAAGAATGTTAGTGAAGCAGTGGGAGTACTTGCAAAGCGAGAATACCGAAGAGGGAAGGTGGTTGTGAGTCAAGCACCAAGACCGCCGCCTATTGTGATACCACGAAGGCAACCAACGGTGCAGACTGCTCCTCTACCTACTATTTCGCTTCCTACTATTCCTATCACTACGATTGTACCACAACGGAATCAAGCAATGGAAGATTTGGAGAAGAAGATGAGAGACTTACAGATCAAGTTGACAAGGTTGGAGGAGAAGGATGGGGCACCTGAAGGGAGACCTGCACCAAAACAAGGATATGTTCAGAGGTGTATTTGGTGTGATAACACCGATCATCAACGGAAGGAATGCGGGAGTTTCACTGATGCCTTGCAGCAAGGCATAATTTTCTAGAAGGAAGGAAAAATCGCCTTGAGAGACAACGGAGAGACTCTGAGGACCAACTTCGGTAGAGGAGGGATGAAGAAAATTTTGGAGGATCATCTAACAGTGCATGATGTGGCATCGGTAGAAGTTTCTACCTATGGAGTCGAGGTGATTAGCAAAAAGGAGAGTACCTTTTTGAAACATGAGGATACCATTGATATGTGGAGTCACGCTGTGAGCACGAACAGAAAGGGGAAAATGGCAAGGGAGGAGTTGCTCAGAACAGCCACAGCAATCAGGAGTGCTACTGGATGGGATGATCCCGTAGATGCTATGTCCGTTCATGCCTACGTAGCCAAGGCTCAACATGAAGCTATCATGGAAGAGAAGCGTAGGAGAGACGAGGCTGGTCCAAGTGAGGAGAGAGCGGCTCCCAAGAGGCAACTAAGAGGAGATAGACTCCGACAGGAGACTGCACCTCTACGAGAAGAAGCTATGGATGACGTCCTACCTTCTGGGAGTACAGAGAAGGGTAAGGGTAGGGAGAAGGGCAAAGCTCCCATGTATAAACTGCAATCAGACATTGAAGCAGCAACCAACATGAAAGAGGTGTTGCAGGAGAAGGTGCTCAATACAAAGATCGAGTTTACCTTGCGAGAGATCCTCGGGATTGCAAAGAAGGAGTTTCATGATGTCATCATTGACATTATCAAGCGGAAGAGACAATTGACGGGAGAGACCGCAGCGTCCAGTGCTCTAGACACAGTGATTACAGAGGAAGAGGAGAGAGAGTTGGTTCATTCTTACAACACTCGTAAAGTTCGGTTTGATGTGGATAAGGAAGAGGACGATAAGATCTCTAGTCATTACACTAGAGGGCATTGGGCAAGAGCCACTACTGAAACCTTAGTGAATGTAGGAGAGATGAAAGATCCGGTGGTTGCTCTCATCGATCATGGATCTGAGATCAATATTGTCTCTAAAGACATCTACAAGCAGGGTGGATGGCCTGTTGATATAGATCATGGTTGGATGATCCGAGCAGCAAACAACACACGAGGAGAACTCTATGGTGCTTGTCCGGATGTGAAGGTGAAGATAGGGAATGTGGTACTTGAACAAAACTTCTTTGTTCAAGATACTACTTCCTATCCGGTTATTCTTGGTCAACCATTCATTACAGCTGTAAGGATGGAGACTAAGGTGTTGGATGACGGTTCTGCTTATGCTCGAATCAGGAGTCAGGATGGCAAAACAACGGTACAGTTCTTGACTGTGTCTGCTAATCATGAGCGTAACCGAGATTACTTGCGGAGCGTGTCTCTACCCAAAGTCACTGAAGAGTTTAAGGATTTTTCCAGAGGGCCACTATAGAGCGAGAGTATAGTGGTACCGATACACAAGAGAAGGTACTCTCGTTGGAGAAGGATAGTGCCTTTTGTACAGGAGTGGTGAGATATTCGGAGAGTGGATTTGCTGTGTATACACAGCTTGCTGATCTTCAGAAATGGGAGAAGAAAGCTGTGCAAAGAACCCAAAAAGATCTAAAAAGAGTTGGTGTGCTTAGTGAGGAGGATAAGATAGAGGGCGTTTACATGGAGATGGATTTGGATGATCCTTTGGAAGAACTTCGTAAGGCTGAACAAGGGAATGAAGACCAAGTTGTCTACATACGTTCTATGGAGCTTTACTCGGCTATAGAGTCATTCCAGATACCTGAAGTCAGAGTTGAGACCAGGTATAAAACGGTGGATAAAAAGGTGAAGCCGGTTGCACAACCGCTACCTAGCGACTCTGACCAACGAGTTCAACAAGCCTCAAAGGAGAAGAGCTTACGGTATCCTGATCAGATAGGTCACAAGTTTACAGAAGCTACGCTTAAGGAGTTGAAGGTTGGTTCTACAGATTTTCTTCTACCTGCTGAGGAGAAGGAGTTCAAGGAGATGTTAAGTAGGCACGGGAAAACATTTGCTTTTGAGCCTTCAGATATTGGGTGTGTAGATCCAAGCGTTGTAGCACCGATGATCATATTTACGGTACCGCATACGCCTTGGGACTTGAGACCAATTCCCGTTCCTAGGGCACATCTGCCTAAGCTTATGGAGCTTCTAAAGGAGAAGATGCGGATGAGAATCCTTGAGCCATCGTTTGCACCGTATTCCAGCCGCTGGTTTACAGTGCCGAAGAAGAGCGGAGCGCTACGGTTCATTCAGGATATGCAACCGGTGAATCAGGTGACCATCAGAAATACAGGGATCGGACCTATTGTGGGGGAATTTGCTGAAGCATTCGCTGGTAGAGCCATTTACTCGATAGGAGACCTCTACTCTGGATACGATCAGTTTCAGCTTGCTGAAAAGAGTAGAGATGTCACTACTATGAGGACACCGTTGGGTTTGGTGAGGATGTGCACATTGCCGCAGGGGGCAACAAATACTGTTGCACACATGATGAACGGGATGAACAAAGTTCTTCGAGACTTCATCCCGGAGAAGACCATGCCTTTCTTAGATGACATTCCAATCAAAGGATGTGTAGAGGAGCAGAAGGATGAGAGAGTCGATCAGAGAGGGTGTCGAAAATTTGTGGCTGATCATATTCTAGATTGTGATCAGATTTTATCACGGCTCGGGGAGGTTCACTTGACACTATCTGGTGCTAAGTCTTCGTTTGGAGTTCGAGAGGTTGTGATTGTGGGGCACTTATGCGGATGGTTTGGTCGCAAACCTGATCCTAACAAGGTGGATGCCATACAGCGGATGAAGGACACATGTAGCTCAACAACAGAGGTGCGAAGGTTCTTAGGAGCTTGCGTGTTTTATCATGTGTGGATTCCTCATTTTGCTCATGTATCAGATCCACTCTATGGTCTGTTACGGAAGAGCACGAAGTTCAGATGGGAGGAGAGGCATATCGAAGCGGTGCAGAAGCTGAAGCAGTTGTTGTCTTCTCCACCTGTGCTACGAAGGGTGAGTTATGAAGATGGCAAACACGTGATAATCACGGTTGATACAAGTCCGATAGCCATTGGGTGGGCAGTGGGACAAGATGATGAGGATGGAAACCGGTTTGCAATCAGATTTGGAGCCAAAGTGTTGAGTGAGCGACAGCGAAACTACCCACAAGTAAAGCGAGAGCTATGGGGGGTAGTTACTGCGATGAAAGTTGAGAAGGACTATTTGATTGGAGCACCGGTGATAGTGGAGACGGATTGTTTGCCACTGTTAGGGATGATTACGAATTGTAACACCCCTGATATCGCTATGTTGCGATGGATTGCCTATATCAAGTCATTGAATCCGGAATTTAGACACATAGCGGGAAAAGATAACCCGGTAGCAGATATGTTGTCTAGGGCCAGATATGAGGATGAAGAGGATTTGACAGAAGACACAGAGGATATAGACACGACCGTCTTTTGTAGAGCTCAGAAGGGAATGAAGGAGCATCAAAACTCATTCATGGAGGAGCTATACGAAGGAGAATGGTTAGACATTGGGCGTTATCTTGGTTCGCTGACCAAGCAACCAGAATGGAATGATGCTCAGTTCAAACAGATCAGGAGGAAGGCTTACAACTACATACAACAAGGGGGCTATCTATGGAAGCGCGCCAAGCGGAGTGGCGAGATGCCGCAACGGGTTGTGTGTAAGCAAGAGACGCAAACCCAGCTCATTCAAGAATTCCATGAGAGCTTATGGGCTGGACATCAGGGTATTTATGCCACCTTTACCAAACTCAAAGAGAGATATTGGTGGCGTAACATGTACAGAGATGTGGTGCGATTTGTGGAGACGTGTGTAACTTGCCAGATGTACTCTGACATCCGACATCGAGATGAGCTTCATCCTACGTATCCACTTGCAATGCATTACAAGTGGGTAGTAGATCTGGTTACGATGCCGGTGGGGATATGGCAGATGAGATACTTGGTTTTGGCACGGGAGGATCTATCGAACCAAGTCGAAGGACGCGCTCTGCGCACAAACACTACAGAAGGGGTGTGCAGATTTCTACTTGAAGATGTGATCTGCAGATACGGATGTGTTGGGAAGATCACAGCAGACCGCGGAGAACTGAATGCTCACGAAGCTGATATGTTCTTCAAGAGGCGGGGAATCAAGTTAGCTCTTACCATGGCTTACAACCCAGAAGGAAATGCGAAGAGTGAGCGTGGCCATCCTCCCATCAGGAAAGCGATTGTGAAAGCTTGCAACGGAAGGGTGAGAGAATGGCCAAGGCTTCTACCATTTGCTCTATGGGCCGATCGTACAACTCATAGCTCGGTGACCGAGTACATGCCAGCAGAACTAATGCAAGGGCAAAAACCGATCATGCCTATCGAAGAGCAAATACCTACTTGGAGTGTTCTACCTTGGGAAGATAATCTCTCTAGAGAGGATCTTCTCGCTCTTAGGATTCGTCAGTTGGAGCGGAGACCAGAGGATGTGGAGCTAGCTCTGGAACGGTTACGAAAAGCTCGCTTGAAGAACAAAGACAGATTTGATAAGCGACATCGACTACGACCTAAGAAGATCTAGGAAGATGATTGGGTATTGGTATATGATAGCAGCTTGGATAACCAGCATAGAGCGTTGAGAAAGTTTTCTAAACGCTGGTTTGGGCCCTACGTGGTTGTTCGTATTCATGACAATGCCACATACGTACTACGTGAGTTGGATGGTGCACGGCTTAAAGTTCCGATTGCAGGAAAACGGATAAAACTCTTTAAGCGACGAGATGAAGATCCAGACATTGAGGAGATCAATAACGAGTTTGATCTCTCTCAAGATCAAGATGAGAGTCCAGATGAGAGCGTAGAGCCTGAAGGGGAGACTCCCGAAGAAGAAGATGAGGAAGAAGTGGTATGATGCCAACCACAACGTATGATTAAGTTGGTGCATACCAGAGGATGCACAGGTTCAGAGGGGGTCTATCGAGCTTACTTCGAAAAAAAGAGAAAGATGCGAAGAGAAGAACAGACTGACCTCAAGAATCATGCGCCTCATTGAGGATTCAAATCCAACCCCTAAATGAAACTTGGAAGGACGGAAGTCAGTTAACGATGGGTCCTTTCATCTCTCATTCACGATCCGTACTCAGCAGCCTCTGCCGAGTCAGCAGCTGGAGAACGCTTGGGTCCCAATGCAGCAGAAGATTATTGCAAGTCAAAATTAACTCATGCGTGAGAACTTTGCATTAGTCAACTAATTTGTAGCACGACTTGACGATCGTAAAAAATAAAATCTATAAACATCATCTAAATGGTGCACATTTTGCATGAATGCATAAGGAGCTTCTGCAAAACATATCAACTTTTATACAGTGAATGTTTATATATGATTATAACGAGATTATATTCTATTAACACATTTGCTCGGTGTGCTCTGTTCGAGATTTTATGTGTTTCTGGGAGCTGGTTTTGCATCTATATTCAGTTATCATTCGGAGACTAAGATCTCAGAAGATAACCGTTTTGCTGTTTTGTCCTCATGAGGGTTTAAGGTTTCGGTATCGACGTGTGCAATATCTTGAAGTCAAATACGTGTCTAAGAGGGAAACTGAAGCAACTGTCGTTTCTCATTGTCAAGACTGTAGCCGAGTATCTGCGAATACGTGTTCATCTACGAAGCTCGAAGATGAAGTTCATCATTTTATCAGGTGAGTCGTATGAGCTTGAAGTTTCTGTCTTGCTTGCATCTAAGTTTCTGTCCTGCTTGCATCATGTTTATTGTAAATGTACGTACAGCTCACGGCTCACGCCCTTGCTCTCTCGCCTCGTCGCAGCTCAACAATTTACGGCATGAGTAATAACCAACTCCGACGCTCTAGTCGTCCATTTGGATTAACACTTGATTAAGTGGAGGAAGCTTTCTGCTGGGACTGTTGCTTGATCCAAGAGTTTCATGGAGCGTCATTTAATCAATTCATTCTAACCCATGTATCTTTCAGTTACGAATCTTACGATGTAGCTTTTGGCGCTCTGATGCTTCTCGCTCCACGTTACATGTCTTATGTGTGCTGGTTACGTTATTATGCAGCATTTTCAGCTGCTGCTGCACCTCAGATGAGTAACAGCAGCTTCCCTGCACCTCGACCCACACTTATCTGTCGGTCGCTCGAATCTGGCTCTGAAAGTTAAGATTCCCTCACATGACGACATCTCTAACCCACCCCGCCCGCTGTTATTCATGGATCGGCAGAGTAGCTACTTGGTGATCAAAGCAAACTCTACAGTGTTCGAACTGACCTCCACGTCCTTACAAGCTGTCTGTATGCACGTCACAAGAATGTGCGAGATGAGAACTTCTCATAGATCGAGACATTCAACTTCTCATAGATCGGGATGTGCCATGTCTTTTCATATAGACATCGCAGACACTAAGCCGCAGAGGAATTCTCGATGACATATTCTACAGCAAATGAGCGGACTCCCTTCCTTGGAGGTCAAAGCAGACTCTACAGGTGTAGACTCTACAGTGTTCGAACTGACCTCCACGTTGTCGTGTTGTGGTTTGGCTAGGGTGTGAAACCACCACATATCCTTCGTACGTGTTTGGTGTTGAGGAGCCACTGGGACCTTATCTGGTCAAAAGATAAGACTCCACGTGGACGATCCGTGTACTCTTCGCTGAGTGGAGATAAGAGTAGTACTCTTGTCGTCACATGGGAGATTGATGTATAAGAAGATAGGTGCGCGGAGCTTGAGATATAGAGTGTTGAGTATCCAAGTCTAGCGTGAGGGTGATCAGTATCATCGGATGAAGTAAGCGGCAGTGCGAGTGGTAGGCATGAACGGAGAACCCTTTCGTGCTCCTGATCTTCCACTTGTGCATCCATTCGTCATTAAGATCCATTGTCTGCCGCGGGATCACTTTCGAGTATTTATGGTAGCTCATTGGGGAGAGTCGTTTATGGCTGCAGTGATGGCTACTCCGGATCCTATCGTTCTTCCCATTGTCACTTACGACGCTGTTTGGGATTTTACTGTCTACATCCTGCTCTGATGTGATATGGATCCTCCATTGGATCTAAACTTTCCAGCGAGAGTTCCGTTCAACACCTGGGTCGAAATACGTTGTTACAGTCGACCAAAGGTGGTGCATCGAGAGTTTGTCGTGAGGAACTTTGGTGAGGATTATTACAACCAGATAATAGCTTCATCAGTTCCTTTTGTAGTGCCGTTTATTGTCAACCGTTTTAGAGTCGGGATTCTGACTTTCTATTGAGTGTAGTTTGTACTTCGTGTTTACGTGCTTCGTTGCCGACGGCATCGTCAACGGCACGTGTTTGGAGTTTGTTCAATATAAACTTTGAAGCCTAAATGGTAATCTGGGATAAAAATTCGTTCTTTGTGTGTTTGTCATGTGAGTGAAGACAAAAACCTTTTTGTCAACTTGTTTCTCATTGGTCGAAAGTTTGATCAATCACCTTCTACCAAGTTCCTTTCACGTTTTCGAGGGTAGAGGCACTTCCCGTGGTCCATTCGCGGAGTGTGAGCTATGGTTGGAAAGCTTGGGAGACGAGGATGCCCGTGGACTCAATGGTTGCTGGATTTGAAGCGCGGATGAGAAAGTTACGATCAATTGAAGCTGAGGGGGTCAAATTCGTGACCAATTTCATTTCCGTGAGGTCTTTCTCGCTTTCTGGGAGTTCTGTGAGGTTGCTGGAGATGAATTGACTGTTGCCGGAAAGCTCTTGAGATGGGCTTGCCGATGGATTCAGAGATCAATCGATTCCAAGCCGGAGTGAAAAAGTTATGGCCGGTTGAAGTTGGGTGTCTCAAATCGGAGGCTATGATAGTAGGCGACTGTAAACATGAGACATTGAGAGAGATATGGAGAGTTTGAGGTCGAATTTCGATATGAAACCTTCCAGGGTCTGAGAAGGTACAGTCAGCTACCTACCTGTGAAATTTGAGACCATTTGGATTATTGGGTTGAAGGGAAACGTTGTTTTTGTGCACAAGGGTCTGCATATCGCCTTGTGTCATTGACAAAAAGAGCTTGGATCATTCCGAGAGTTTGGTTGAGGATCTGCTGGTGAAATTTTACAGAGTGGTAGTGATGGTGACACATTAGCTTCCTGAGAAGTTTGAGCTGTTTTGATCGAGTGGTTTGTGAGGAATCGAACAGCAAAGTTCTGTCGAAATAGTATCATGTTATAAAAACAGCGATAAGGGCTTGATCGTTCCGAGAGTTTGGTTGAAGATCTGCTGGTGAAATTTTACAGAGTGGTAGTGATGGTGATACATTAGCTTCCTGAGAAGTTTGAGCTGTTTTGATCGAGTGGTTTGTGAGGAATCGAACAGCAAAGTTCTGTTGAAATAGTATCGTGCTATAGAAACAGCGAATTTTGGAAGGGCATAGATGCCAACTCAGAGATGATCTCTCTGCATGTAATACCTTAATAGAGAGATTATTCTACAGGCTATCTGCTGGCCTTGGTTTCATCTCATTCTGAGCTGTGGTTGAGGAGTGACATCGAGGTAAAGTTGAGAGGTTCTTGCTCTGAAAGGCGAAAGAGTTAAGACTCTTTTTTTTGAAGAACAGGTCGACCTGGAGGTTTTGCCAGTGCTTCAGAGCACTTGATCATGGGTATGGAGAGTTGTTGACTGTATTTCCTGTGTTTGGATCCTCTCCATACCCGCATGCTTGTTTGTACGCCCAGTTGGTTTTGATTGGATTTGTGTGCGGGCGTTGCGCTTAGGTTTCTTTTCTATTAGGAGTGCTGGTATTTCTCTTGTGGTGAGGCTGGAGTGATGACCAGCAGACCCAAGAGTGCTTGCGGTGATGGCAGGAACAGGTTGCCCGTACTTGTTATCCCGGTTCTATTCCTAGTCGAGTAGGAGAGAGATTTGCCGAGAGGACGTGAGGATATCCGTAGCGAGAAAGGTTCAAAGTGTACTTGGAGATCAGAGAGAGGTTTGGATGGTCACTGGTTCTGAGTCACAGAGAGCGACACGTACTCTCTACAGCTAGATACCCGGTGTATTCCCAGATAAGAAAGCACGTCACACGACAACGTCTTTAAAAGTTACAAAAGACTTACTTGGAGCGAGTTCCGACGAAAACGAAAGAACAAATGCGTTCAATCAGTAATCGCTCGCTCCGTCTCTCTATGAATGGTTTCCTTATGAGTAGGCTAGTTTCCCCTTCCGAAACTGAGTAGGCTAGTTACAGCTCCAAATTTCAAATTACGAAAAGCCTTATACAGCTCTCAGACTGATAGCTGTAGTAGCTGCAGAGGAGTCTGTAGTCAAGTTAGCTGTGCACATCGGGAGAAAGTTCCTGGCAGCAGGAACGAGTGATGTTCTACTCACCTCTTACTCTAGTAAAATAAAAAAGAAAGATCACATTTGCTCCAAAAGTTAGCTGTTAAATTTCTGGATTTGATTGTGTTGAGATTTTGGATAGTCTTTCAGTAATTAAGAAACACTTTTTTCCTTTAACAACAGTTAGTAGAGCACGTCATATTTGAATCTTTTCTAAATATTTTATTTTGACAGCTACAATTTCCAGCGACAAGTATGTCCCTTTGGGTACCTCCGCAACCAGTCGCAAGAAACGCCCGGGATCATATTCTGGGTAAGAGGAGCTAGTGTCCAAACAATAAAATGTCTTAAACCGCCAGCTGGTAAACGTTACCCGGGACTGATATCCCAGTTTGACGTGAGCTGATTTTCAAGTTTTGTGCTTTCCGGCGCCCGGATATAAAAGTGGCTACGTGACTCAACACTGAGGTGGTATTCTGCCGTGCAGTTTTAATCAACATTAGGTTTTCTCAGTTAGACCAAAATTAGATTTGATATCACCAAACGTCTTTCTCAAGCATCTTCTCTGTATATATTCATTTAGCTTGTGTATTCACCTTTTTCATCTTCAAATAGAAATATACTTAACTTATTCACTAACTCGTTTTTACTAATAAATTAATATCTTTCCCCACGTCCTTGTACAGTGAATTTCATTTTCTCTTATCTGGAAACGTCTAAGTGTTATAAAAATATTTTATAGTAAGTTATAATAAAATATTAAGTTAATTTATAATTAGTATATGTTAACCTCTCTCGGAACAGCCAAGTCATCAGGACATAACCCATAAGTGTAGTCTGGACTGATGCGTTGTTGAGAGAATAAATCCGAGACATCAATTCTCAAACGGCACCATTTTGTTAAGACAATAATTTATATTCTAACCCTTCCCGCCGGAAGGGTTAGAATATAAATATCCTATACCTCATGTTCACTTCTAAGTGTACATGAGGTGAATATCCTCCTTGGTAATATGTATTCCCTACCAACTTGTAATTTCGTGAAGACGTGCATGTAGGTTTTTTTTACGAGTTATGTTAGAATATTACCGTATCTTTCGGTCTAGTTAATATTTAATATATATAGAAATTTTATTGATTTTAGATTAGCTTAGTCTAGAACTTTTACTTAGTACATAAAAACTCACATATTTTCCGATAGCAAAAGTTCCACAAAGACGGTCGGGGATGTTCGTGACATTTACAATTTCTTTAGTTTGGGAGATACAAATGTCCATAGAATAGAAAGCTTCATTATTTTAGACCTAAATCACTCCAAAAAATAGAAAAAAATAGAAAGTTTTCATTCTCAGTCAAACTTCTTTAGTCATGCAATGATTTTTTAATTTTGTATTTTCCGTGTGGATTTCTCTAAACATCTAAAGTCTACTAAGTCTTTAATACTGCTGAGTAGGCTTTGAAGATTTTGTGTGATGTATGCAAACAGTATTGTGTCCATTCATCTTTCGAATCCAAACCTAAGACAAGAACCACCAAACCGTAAAGAAAAACAAAGGAAACATCCCCTTGCTAACAACAAGCTCCACAACAACATCTCATCACCCAAATCCGGAATACTCTATGTAACAGCCACAACCGCAACGCTGTTGCAGTATCGATCCTACCGCTCAATACATCACTAGCCCAAATGATCAGTGACACTAACCCAAACGAGAGTCGTGGTTGCAAATCACGTACTAAAGATATAAAGAATGCACCTCGATGTCAAAAATCTAAAATCGCACCGCCGTCACCGCTCAATATATGACTAATCCTATGATCAGATCATCCTTAACCTAATGAGAGTTGTAAGTGCAAACCACATAGCTAACGATATATTGAGAATTGTATCCAAACAATTTGAAGACTTCTTTCTTTTTCCAGACGAACTTCGGATATGTATAAGGTCTACTCTCCTCACCCCAACAACACCAAGAACCTCCATATCCGATCTCCAATAGCCAATATATCTCCAACTTCTGGTAGCATGTGATCAAATCTTGAAAACCTCCTCTTTGTGGACTAAAAACACTCACACCGTCCAAATAGATCGTCTGATCTAAGATCCTCATCTCCCATAGGTAGATTTGGCTACTATAAACCCAATGAGACCCCAAACAAGAAGTTTGGAATTTCTTTCACGAAGTAAGACCAGAAATTGATCGTAAGAAGCAAAATCTGATGTAAATTAATCGCATGTGACTCAATATCTCTTGCCATGCCCAACATAACAATCAACTCATGTGCAGTTTCCTCTTATGCGTAAATATAGACTCCTTGATCGCGTTAGCATGAAGAACGAAAGGCTTGATCCATCGATCACGAAGAACAACTCAACCTCAAGTCGTAGGTAAACAAAAGCCGATGAAAACCTTCTCCTTGTGAGCTAATCTCCCTCACATCTCTTAAATCACCCGATGAAACTTTGTAACGTCTTCAATTTTCTGAAGCACTCAATATTCTGATCTGGATGGATCCAAAGACAACAAGTTTGGACTCTGGAACGACTCAACGATCCAACTCAATGGCAGACAACTGAAACAATCCAATCCTCCCTCCTTAAGTCTCAATTTTCTTCATAACACACAACTCGAACCCTCTACAGATTGTCTTATGCGGCACATGCATAGATATGAACCCAATGACACCTTGCACAGACGTCCGTGGACAAGTCGTAGGTACAAGTTAACCCCTTAAACACCTCCTTACGTCAGTTTTCACAGTAAGTGTCGTCTCTAGAAGAAGGTCAAGCAGACCCTTTGCACCCTTAGTATAGTGCTAGGAACCGCAAATACTCAGTTAGCACCAACAAACTAAAGTCTAACTTGGTTTTCCTATCTTTCGAACTCCATAACATCGTCACTAAACGTCCAAATGAGATAGATGAGGTGCACATGGGAACCTTACAACGTGCCCTACCACTTGGCGCTTTGAGAATGTAGATCCGAAAGCAGATTTAAAGTCTCTATTTCTCTCTACAAGTGTCTTTGGAGCAAAAATACAGAACCATACAGTTTGACTTTCAAGTAAAAGCCAATCCACGACCCGACACCGGCTTGACTCTAACAGCAGGACAAGTCTCTCACTTGTCACTCTCATCAAGAAGAGCTTCTGTGGGAAACCACATCCTCACTATCACGGATGAAATAGTCTCTAGAGTCACTAGGTGTAAGACGAAACGTGAGATATACAAATGTGAAAATATTTTGAATATCAAGGTACATCGTCTGCAAACATCATTTTGACTGTAAACATTCTATCGAATGTTTCTATCTATCTAGATACATTCCATCAAAGTCTAGACTTTGATCAAGTGAACTCGATGTTACTTCGCGTTCTGATAAATAGTTTCTCATGTTACATGTACGAATGTATCACGTCATTCTCTTGCTGTCAATCATTGTCACTACCTAGTAATTGACATGTAGCAAATCTAAGTCGTTGTTAATGTCGCTCTCCCCTCCACTGTGCGTTATGTAATATAGATAGGAAGGGTCTTTCATTTCAAACATTGAGGGTTCCAAGAAATGTCTGAGCTCTGCTTGAACTCTATTGCCTTCGATAACACTTCTTTTAGTGACTTCTCCAACGCGGTTATGCTCACAGGACGAGGAGACACTATCAACAGACAATCACTCAAAGAAACACTATCTCAACCATCTTCTCGTCGATGCTTTTTCCTTTGTGTTTTCAAATCGTCTCTCCTCCTCCAATTCTATAATTAAATAATATACCAGTTCAATTATCGATCGAAGTATCCATACAGGTCTTGGTGAGTTCGGTGATTGTATGAGAACTCACTCATTTGCGATCGATCACTACTGAATCACTTCTCATCCTTGATGGAGATGCGTCTGTGTATTTGTGAGGATATAATCGTCATGCACTCTAGAATTCTCGTGCAGCGAAGTGCTCCGTCATCTATAAGCAGTTATAGTTCGCACGATCTGAAATCGCATTCCTGCGCTTGCGTGATAGTATTGTGAGTGCCCAGTCAGCCGACCGTGGGACCAGGTTGGTTTCTGGGATACACATTAGATGCCACTTAGATCCACTACCGGGAGACTGCCATGCGGGGTGACAAAACGGAAACTCAAAAAGTTAAGCGGTGACCATGAAGGGAAAGTTCCCCGGGGGTGCAGGACCCTGCAATTTTCTCGAATTTTTTTCTCAGAAGTTGCGGAAGTCTAGTGGAAGACTGAACTAGACTGTTTCTAGGGTTGTCATCACCGCTGCTCACTTGCCCTTGCCTCTCTAGATGAGAAACCTGGGTAGTGATTCTAGATGGTGCGCCAAAACCATCATATGAAACCAAGCGCCTGTAAGGAGGAAGTGAAGAAGAAGAAAAAAAAAAAAGACGATCATCGTCTCGACTGGTAAGATGAAGATGTCAGTGTGAAGCCCAGACATCAGAGCGTTCACGTAATCCAGCAGGTTCGGGGTTTGGGTTAAGACACTATCCTGCGACTGAGAGTGATGAATCTGACGATCATTCTGCGCCTGTCGGCAAATGCTGAGCAGCAGCATTGTCGATGTTTCCGCGGTTGTAAATTGAGAGTTGTAGCTGATAGTACTCAATTTGCTGGAGTATTCCGGCATTGTGCTAGTCGTGGTACCCTTTAGATATACTCGGTTGTAAGGAAGCAGGTAGAGATGGCGGTAACAACAGGATTAGACTGGGAAGATCTGACGAGATGGCAGGAGGCAATATTCAAATGGGAACACGAGAGCTATCCCGAGCCGAAGGATTATATGTTGATTCCTATCTTCGCCTTGTTCTTCTTTACTGTCCGCTTTATACTCGACAATTACGTGTTTGAGCCAGCCGGTCGATTCTTCGTGGTCGGGAAGGGCGCGTACAAGCTGAAGGGAGCTAGCGAAGCAGATAAAGATGCCATGAGAAAGACGGTTGTGAAGTTCAAGGAGTCATCGTGGAAGTTGTGTTATTTTCTTTCCGCGGAGTTGTTTGCACTGGTTGCCACTTACAATGAGCCTTACTTTTCTGACACCATGAAGTTTTGGGTTGGACCTGGTTCACAAGTTTGGCCTCATCAATTATGTAAGAGCAAATTGAAACTTCTGTATATGTCTGCCGGCGGCTTTTACACGTACAGTATATTTGCTCTCGTATTCTGGGAGACAAGGCGCAAAGATTTCGGTGTAAGCATGTCACATCATGTTGTGACCCTTGCACTTATAATGGTGTCCTACTGGGTCAGGCTTGCTCGCGTTGGTTCACTGGTGTTTGCCCTGCACGATGCGAGCGATGTCTTCCTGGAAGTGGCTAAGCTTACGAAGTACAGTGGCTCTGAGCTCATACCGGCAGTGGCGTTCGTCGTTTTTGCCTTGTCCTGGATTGTCTTGCGTCTCGTCATTCTGCCGTTCTTGATAATTAGGAGTACCAGTTATGAAGTGTTGACTGTGGCGGATAGAAGTGAACCGTACGGTCCGCTGAAGTACTATGTTTGCAACACTCTGTTGACCAGCCTCTTTGTTCTTCATATTTACTGGTGGGTTTTGATATGGAGAACTCTCATGAGACAGATTAAAGCGCTCGGCAAAGTTGAGAACGACGTCCGATCGGATGAAGATGATGAAGATGAGAAAGAAGACTGACTGAGGCCAATCGCACACTGATTTAATGTAACTACTTTAGTCTGGATCTTGGACTTTCTCCTGGTTAACCTTGTCCGAAGTCGTCGAGTAGACCTCACTAGGCGTGTACTTAACTGTGGTCTCGAGCAGACATGTCGACTAGATCACGGATATAATATGCTCTTTAGTATCTAGTTCTCTCAGGTTTTTGCCTCATGTACCGATGGTGATTGGATTCGGCTTCTCAAGGTTCAAGGACAGCTGAAATCGTCTTTCTGGAAATAGTAGTGTAGTTCGAAAGAAGAGTTTGATGTGTTGGAGTGGTTGATGCCTTTATGCCACTGATCGCACAAGTCAGGAAATGAATTACACCGGTGCCAGCAGACGAATCGTGATATTCGCCTAGTCGTTACGTTCGGGGTTTTACTTTCGTGGTATCAGATTCATGTCAGATCTGCTTCTCAATCTTCTTCTTGTTTAAACCGAGATATCTCTCTATTCAGGCGGTACTAGGATTGAGCTTTCTCTGTAGGTATTGAGCTAGTACCTTTCTCTATATTTTTGTACAGTATTTTAATTTGTATCACTTTCGTGTGCTCCTTCCTTTGTGACTCTCTAGCATTAAGATCCTACTTCTCCTCGCATGAAGCTCAGCACTATACTTCATAATGCGAGTAGTGAAACAGTGCTTATGCCTCCATAGCAACTTAATGAACCTTATTACGGAGGGTTACGGAGGGTTAGGGAAGAGAGTGATCACTCTGTAGAAAAGACTTGCGTCACGACTTGCGTCGTGAAGTGTATTGTTAAAAACCGGATATAAGAACAGATTCAGGAGATGATCGCTTGAGAAATTACGACATGCTCTCAACATGTTGGGCTCAGCCACTAAAATCATTGTTGCCAAATCATTTCAGTACTGCAATGGAATTTTCGCCTGGTACTTGGATATGAGATTACTGTGATTATGATGTAGATCGATTTACCTGCAATTTTGGTCTCGGCTCTATCAAATCAGTCCGATGAGAAAATCACAAATCCGTCTTGGATGAGACTTTGGAGGAAGATAGTGAAAGGTAGATGTGAAAACCTACTTTACCATGCAAGAGATTGCTAGATTAAGCATAGATAGAGTAAGCGCTGATAATTCAGAATCTAACTACTTTTCTCAGTGCTGGGACGGGACTGGTGTGATGCAGGTGTTTAGAGTTTATGTCTGGAGTTCATGTCCAGGTGTTCTGGACACTTACACATGAAACAACTTTGGAAGCACCAAGTACTGGATCAACGGTGCCACATTCAGCATTAGCCAATAGAACAATGTTTTGTTGAGACTTGAACAGTCTTGTCGTCAAGATTCTGTTATGCGGTCAGCCTGATATTATATACAGATGGAAGTTATGGCACGTACTATGCAAATATTATCTGCATGATGCGACAGTGGTAGTAAATGAAGACGTTGCAGATTCTGCATTTTCTGGTTTGGTTTGGATCGACCATTCTTGTCACAGAATCCAGAGTAGACATGGCAGCTAAGTCTTGCCTTCCAGCTAAAACAAGACCAGACTCGCGCAAGTTGCTACTTTGAAGGCAGAAAAATAGCGAAGAACTCGATTATCAGCTTATTTACTTACTCATGCTGTTCCTCCTGCAAAAAGTATCCAGAATCAACAACTTCCACGTCTTGAATTTGGGTAGCAACAACAATTTCCGTACCTAGCTAGCAAGGAATCCCTCTCTCGACGAGGGGGAGGGGAAGGGGAAGGATTTTGTAAGGGGAATGTCATGGGTAGCCGTCATAAGTAGCACTGGAGCTGCCAAAGGCCAGCACATAGCTCCGCACTCTTGCACACAGTCTGCGATCAGTCCCTCCCAACTTCTGTCGCGCTACGAATCCCTGCGAAGGTGTAGACTCTCTAGCTGCACCTGAAACTGAGGTGCCTTCTGCATAGTCTCTTTCCATAGCTGCTACGATCTGGCTTCTACTCTATATCGACCTCTATCAAGAGACTCTTTCCACTTAGAAAAGATTGAATAAACGAAGTTTCCAAGTACTGTTTCCACTTAGACAGGATTGAATAAACGAAGTTTTCAAGTATTCAATCGTCTTTCTGACTATCCACGATCCTCACCAGTGTTTGACAGAAACTACTATCATTCTTCCAAGGCAGAAGCACAGTAATTCACTTGAACACCAAGATGACTCACAATTCTCTCATCGCTCACGTAAGTTCACTCGTAGCCTTGGCCACAGACCTGTAGCACTCATTAGACAAGAAGAATGGCTAGAAAGATTATCTTCTAGATTTCTAGTCCATCTTTTATACAAAGTTTCATTTGACTGACTCATAACGCAGATCCAGTCGAGCTTGAGCTTCGGCATCTCTTACATGTGATAATTTCATGGCTTTGCTATTTGCTGTACATTCAGTCATGTGCGGAGACGGTATGCCTTCACCTAATGCTATTAAAACTTACCTACATCCGAAATTCCTAGCTGAAAGATCGTTCTATTTTAACACTCCCACTCGATCTTTAATCTAAAAACTGAATTCCCATCCCTCGAGAGAATTTTCGATATTTCTCTTTAGCTAAAGATTTTGTACAGATGTCTGCGATCATTTCATCTGTACTAACAAACACCACATTGATTTCTACACCTTGTAGATCACGACTGTGGTAGAATTTCGTTTCTATATGCTTTGTTCTCTCAGAGAAGACTGGATTCTTTGTTAGAGATATACTTCCATTACTATCTGTGTAGATGGTAGTTGGTGCCTCTTGCTTGAACCCGAAATCAGCAAGTAATCTCCGAAGCCAAAGAGCCTCTTTCACTGCATTTGAAAGCTTCTTGTATTCTGCTTCAGTAGTAGACAAAGCTACGGTCGGTTGTTTCTTGCTGCGTCAACTCACCGCACCTCCAGTCAACAGAAAAACATATCCGCCTTTTGATTTTCTATCATCAACATCATCAGCGAATGCTGAATCGCTATACCAAGTGAGGATATTTCCTCCTTGTTGCTGAAAACATAAGGAAGCATTCATTGTCGCTTGTAAATAGCGTAGCACTCGTTTAGTTGTTTGCCAATGCTTCGGTCCTAGATTATTCAAATATCTCCCTATCAAACCCACGGTGTATGCTAGGTCAGATTGTGTACAGATCATTGCATACATTAAAGATCCTACTACTTCTTGGTAAGAAATGTTTGACATGATCTTTATCTCCTCGTCAGAACTTGCCTCCATGATAGTGCTCAGTCTGCAGTTCCCCTCCAAGGGTGTCGATATCGGCTTAGAATTTTCTGTGTGAAACCTCTTCAGCAACGTATCCACATTGCTTGATGGACCCGAGTTCTCGATCTCTGAGAATCTGTATGTCAAGCATGTAGCTTGCAAAGCCGAGATCTGTCATTTCAAATGCTTTGCAAAAGATGACGTTTCTCTATTTCTGACCGATCCTTACTAGGACTAATGAAAAGGTTGTCATCAACGTAAATCAAAATGAATGTTGATTTATCCTTGAGCATGTACAAACTAGGATCTACAGAACTTCTAATGTATCCTTTGCTCTTCAAGTATCATTAATGGTTTCGTTTCAAGCTCTCGATGACTGCTTCAGTCCATATAGAGCTTTTAACAACAGACAAACCTTACGTCCTTCCAAAAAAGACTTGAATTTTCTGGGTCAATATCCTTCAAGTATTTCCATAAATACGTCCTCCTTCAGATCGCTCTTCAAAAATGCAGTCTTGACGTCTATTTGTTGCACTTCTTAATTGTTCTGAGCTGTTAAAGCCAAACCAACACAAATTGAAGAGTGTCGACACACAGGTGCGTAAGTTTCGTTGTAATCAACTCCTGCAAGTTGAGTGAATCTTCTAGCCACCAGTCTATCTTTATATTTGAGGATCTCATTGTTTGGACTTTGTTTGATCTTGAAAACCTATTTGTTAGAAACGATCGGCAGATCAACAATTTTCTAGGTTTGATTCTACTCATGGGGTGATAATTTAGCATCGATCGCTTGCTCCCACTCCTTTGAAGTACTTCCATTCAGAGCTTCTTGAAAAGTTAGAGGTTCGTCTTGTGAGAGATAAATCGTTGCAAGATCTATCATCAAATCACAATCTGCAACTAGCGCTTCAAGAGAGCCCTTCGTCAGTCATCCATCTCACTGACGGCTTGATGACTCGTTGTGATCTCTCCCGCTTTTCAAGAATTAGTCTTGTCATCCATCCCTTCTTTTCAAAAATTTCTTTAGAAACTTGAAGGCTCCCCTCGATCATTTCTTTTCTCCCCATTGTTAGTCGTCTGTCTGCAATCCATACCACACAAAGATCTAATCAGCTATCCTTGCTATATACATCGAGGACAAACCCACCGTCCAGTAGGAATGACACTGAGAGATGGAGTCAAACATGACATGTGTCAACCTCTAGAATAACCATCACACACCAACATACGGGCTGCTCCACCAGCAGGCCCACACAACATACACCTCAAGCCCGCACGTACAACTGCTAAGCTTGGGTCAACGGTACCATCGATGTTGGAAAGATGACATGGCACGCAATTACGCACATGGTCCTTCCAAACAACACCATCACGACCATCTAACATGAGTACTCCAGAAGGTAACACCTCACGCACTCGTAAAATAATTCACCCTGCGGTCACGTCCAACGTCGTTGGTGCAGTCTGCTATAGATAGATATAATCGCAAAGATGAAACCTGTGAATCGATGATCGATAATCTCTTCCTCGAATAGTCGCATATCGCAATGTGTCTCAATGCTGAGCAATCGCTAGGTTCTCAAAAGCCATAGACATAACTCTCCAAAATGTCTCTGCTCGTTGAGAACATGCGTTCACGCACATATCCGGGTCATCAAGGTTCAGCAACTCAGCAGAATCACGACGAATGACCGAAGATAAATCTGGATCTAGGTCATACAATAGAAAATACGGTGAGAAGGAAGCCAAAGACGCTTGTCGGCTAAAACGGTAGCCCATAGCCAACCATGGTAACTACACATCTCAGTCTCCCTCTGCAAGTCATATTTGCGCAATCCTCTTTTCATCGTCTGAACTACCCTCTCCATCAAACCATCCGCCTCAAGATGATCTCGAGATGTGGTCTGATGATCAATCAGCGCATGATCACACAAGGCTTGAAACTCATCAAAGAACTCTGTATCTTGGTCTGTCAGCACTTCAACTGGTGCTCCAAAACGACTCAGCACTTGATCCAAGAACGCATACGCCGTCTCTTTACTCGTCTTTTCCGGTAATGCCACCAACTCAATCCATTTGGAGAATTGCTCCACCATCACCAACACATACCGATGGTGACGTATGGTCAACGATAAGAGTCCCATAAAACCCAAACTCCAACTATAACCCAACCCCATAATCGGTAAGAGATGTAACTGTGGAGTAAGAGCATTAAACGATGCTCGTACTCGATCACAAACCACATATCGTGCGACAAACTGTTACACATCGACGTGCATACCACGTCATCAATATTGTCATTGGAGTAAGCTATGCGTACGCTTCACTCCAAAATGTCTCAACTCCTCATCGGCATGTCGTACTAACTGTGCTCTTTTAGATGGATGTGGTACTATCCGTATTCTCTCATCATCCACACTCGAAGTACATGTCGTCCTTCTCGTCAAAATCTCGTCGCTCGTTGAAAGACACGATCTCGTTCATTGATAGTTACTGTGCCTACCACCACGTCAGTACGTAGATACTCCATTACGATCACATCATCGTGGATATCTCGCTGGTCTGAAACACCATCTCCATCCTCAGGATCTGGAGACGCATCATCTACTCTCTGACCAAGATACGACTTGGTCCTCCATACTAGAGTTCATGACCAACACATAAAGAAAGGCAGATGCATGCCACCCTGACACTATCTTCTCATCAACCTCGTCATGCCATCGAGCCCCAGTCTGATATTGCTGACTCGTGCATGAGTTACGACTCAACCCATCGGCATCTAGATTTGCAACTCCAGGTCTATGTACTACTTGGAAGTCATACTCCTGTAAGATAAGAGCCCATCGCGCAAGCTTCCTTGTAAGCTTATCGGACTCCATCAACCACTTGAGCGGCTGGTGATCAATAATGAGAGTAAAGGAGTTCTCAAACATATAACATCGGAAGTGTGCAACAGCTCACACTGCAGCTAAACACTCCCCCTCGTACGAACTGTACCTCACCTCCGCTGAATTGTTGGAACGACTAGCATATGCGATCACAAACTCCTTTTTCTCATCATCATGCTGAGTTAGCACTGCTCCAGGTCCCAACATACTCCAATCAGTGTGCAGTTGGAAAGGACGCCCCTTAACGGATCTCCTCAAGATGGGAGCAGATGTCAACCTATCCTTGAACTCTACAAAAGCTCGCTCCTGTTCATCTCTTCATTGTCACTCTTGGTCCACCTTCATCAGCTTGGTCAATGGCTTCGCAATTGACCAAGCTGTACTCTTTCATGTACCGATGATAGAAGTTCGTCAAATCAACAAATGCTCAAACTCGACTCACATCTGTGGGGCGTGGGATACGTGCAATAGCCTCAACCTTCGTCTGTTGAACACCCAATACACCTGGATAGATGGTGTGACCCAGATACTCTACCAACTCTTGGAAGAACTTACACTTCCCAAGGTGTAACTTCAACCCATGAGCTTTCAACCGCTCGAACACACTCGTAAGTGTCTCTCGTGCTCCTCCACAGTAGCACTATAGACTAAGATGTCGTCAATATAACATCTGACAAAATCTGATCCTGCTAGGATCTTGTCCATCACCCTCTAGAACTCAGCAGGGACATTCTTCAACACAAACGAAGTCATTGACATCTTGCAGCCTCTAGAGCAGTTTCCTTCTGCTCACCACCGACAACCTCCATCGTCATTGTGCAAAAAACTCCTACAGTCCTAGCTGCAAGCTCCACACTCTCTCCTATGACATCTTGATGTCAAGGATGACGAACTCCACACGCCTCGTCTCCAGTCTTTGTCTCCACCGACTCGATAAACAAAGAGCTCAGAAGTGTCCGAGCAGTAACACTTGTCGATCACATCCGATGGTGCTCAACCAATCCAAGGCTAACAATCCATGTCAAGCAATTCAAGTCCATTGCTTGATCCACGTGACGACGTGAAGCCTCCGACACCAAAGCTACTACCGTCGTACCCGTAGCGAAACCCATCTCTCGCTCTCTCTAATCTGCATTGAGCTCCACCAACTGCCGTAACTGAACATCCCACACAAGCCCAGGTCTTGAGGTGAGATGCGTCTAGCAACCTCATCTCTCTCCACATACAAGTATCGTTGTATTTGTATGTCTGCTTGCAATACCGCAGTCAAACTTGTGCTGATCCTTCCAAATAGCTCCAGCACACATATACCTTCCTCTGGATACTGCCACACAATGGGAGTCATATCCAACGATGATAAGGTCACATGATATATAGAAAATAAAAAAGGCAGGAACAACCTTTGGTTCCTCTACTGGTGGTACAAAGGCTTCACTCCAAGCCTGCTGCACCAACCGATCAGCATACTGTTGCAACTCTCCACTCGACCTCTAGAGTGGAACATCCAAAGCAGATGATACTACCATAGTCATGCTAGACACGTCCTCTATCTCCTCAAAGATCGGAGTATTCTCCGCATGGACATTGTTTTCTAACAACTCGTACGGTCAAGTGATGATCGAACTGAATCCTGCAACGGATGCCATCGTCCTTGGTGCAGGCTCCGTTGTCCCAACTGTAACACTGAACCGCATTGGTAAGCGGCTCACTCGTCCCTCACCAGACTACCAACATGGTCTGTAAGATGTTGTTTCCGTCCAATAGTCGATCATGAACCTCATAGGGTATAACACAGCATCTCCAACCAATACATCAAAGGACTCCGCGGTCGTAACGATGGCTTTGCTAAACCACCTCAGCACTAGAGGTAACAACATCCTCGCTCTCACTGAGCGTGGCTGCCAATTGGAACATTGGAGCCAAGCTAATTCCCAAAGCTCTCATATCCATGGTTGAAAATAGTGAGGCTCGCAAACTATTGTAGCCGCCCCCAACATCAGATTCGACATCGCATCCACGACGTCGAGAGATGACTTGCATCACCCCTACTCATGGATGTCGATGCCTCCAACTTCACTACATCATCGGTAGGCCGTTTAGGAATCATAGACGTGATCCTCAACGCCTCTGAAACGTGAAGGACTGAGGAAGCCTGGCCTGTCTACCGCCTCCTCGCGTTGTGGATCTAACTCCACCGACGCATCTCGTGACTCAGAGACATGTATTACACCTCGAGTCACTGCCGCAGATGTCTCAATCTGCGCCATATCAACCATGAAGTCGAAGTCACCTCCTTCTCTTTCATAAGACGTGGAAGCTTCTGTTCCATCAAATCTCCGCTGAGCCATAGTCATACTAGCTATCCTATGCTCCAACTGCTCAATTCGAGCAGCCACACCTTCTTCTGACGTTGTAGCAGACGGTGGATCAACCGGTCCTCTCTCAGGTGCTAGACCTCTATCTCCAGCTCGACCACCACGGCCTCCTTGAGCTCCTCCTCTTTGTCCACGATCAGTCTTCTCTTGTCGTAGCTCAAGATGGAGATCAAAACAACGGTCACTATTGTGACCAGGTCGCCCGCAATGCTCACATTATCTAAGTACCGCTTGAGACATTCCTGACTTCTCATAACCACCTCTCCTTTGTGAACAGTCTTTCTGCTGATGAGGACCATCACACGTCCAGCAAGGACCCACTTGCTACTGACTAGAGAAGGACTGCATGGGCTTCTGCCCAGTAGATCCTCCAACACCTCCTTGGGATCGTGACTGCTCCGCACGATCCTTACCCCCACCACCACCACGCTGTTGTGTAACCTGTGATCCTCGAGAAGTGATAGTCGCCTCATGTGGTGTCTCCTTGCTGAATCCAGCAACCACCACCCTCTCCTCCACCATGTTGAGCTCAATCCGCTCAGACAAACCAAAGACAACAGCTAATGTCGGAGCGATGTCTCTAAGAAGAGTGGCATCTCTGACTCTCATACGCAGCTCCCGATCTAGTATCTCATACCAGAACTAGACTGCCTGTGTTTTTGTTGTAGAAAGATCGATACTTCAAGGACACTCCAAGAAGAGAGAGCGAGTAGACAAAGAAAGTAAAATAGGAATGAGATGAGAGAAGCTTTGCCTCTCTCTGTATATATAGTGGAGGTGAGTACAAGAGAAATCCTAATGGTGGGTTAGCCCGCTAACTAACTCTAACAACCCTAACCACTCCGACTAATGTTAGCCGTCGATCTACTAGAGCTTGGGACTATATCAACACTCCCCTTCAAGCTCGTCTCTACATCCTGTACTCCTAGACAATGTCTGAAAGCATCAAACTTATCTCTAGGCAATGCCTTAGTGAAGATATCGGCAACCTGGTCTCATGTGCTCACATAACTGAGCTCAATCTCTCCTGCAAGGACCTTCTCTCTAATAAAGTGATAGTACACCTCAATGTGCTTCGTCCTAGCATGAAAAATAGGATTACTAGCTAACTTCATGCTGCTAATGTTGTCTGTATATACAACAACAGGATCTGTACACTCCACACCAATATCAAATAGCAGACATCGAAGACAAATTGATTCGCATGTTGCGTTCGTTGCTCCTCGATACTCTGCTTCTGTGGATGCAAAGCAACTGTGGGTTGCTTCTTAGAAGTCCAGCTTATAGCAGCGCTTCCAAGTCCAAAAGAGTAACCTGACGTGGATCTCCTGTCGGCACTTCCTGCCGAATCAGTATTTGTGTAGCATCAGCAATGATCCACCGTATCGATAGTGAAGTCCGTACTGCATCGAGGACTTCACGTAGCGGAGGATCCGCTTAACAGCGTCAAAATGTGATCTCCGTGTGACTGCATGAATTGACTTGTCAGATCGATGACATAGCTCAAGTCTGGTCTGGTGATCGTCAGGTAGATAAGACTCCCAACCATTTGTCTGTACATGCATGGATCATCAAGTAACTCACCATCCTCTGCTCCTAGCTTTACTCCTTGCTCTCATGGTGTAGCAATGGATTTGCAGTCAAGCATACCAAATCTCTCAATCATACTGAGAGCATACTGTCGCTGTACAAGTCAAACATCCTTCCCATCTCTAATGAACTTCACAGCAAGGAAGTACTTGAGTTCTCTTAAGTCCATCATCTCGAACTCGGATTTCAAGAGATCCTTGATATGAGAAATAAGCTCCTCATAGTTATCGATAATGATCAAGTCATCAACATAGATGGTGATCACAACAATCCGGTCCCGTATTCTCAATGAATACAAGGTAGACTCTGAACTACAAAGGTGGAAACCAAGAGATTGCAAGTAAGAATTGATCTTTGCATACCATGCTCTTGGTGCTTGTTTCAGATCATAGAGGGCCTTCCGTAACTTACATACACGGGAAGGGAACTTAGGATCCTCATAGCCAGGAGGTTGTTGCATGTAGACCTCCTCCTCAAGATCACCGTTGAGGAAGGTGTTCTTGAAGTCCATCTGGTGCATCTTTCAACCTTTATGAGTTGCAATTGCAACTGCGGTTCGAATAGTCATCATCTTCGCAACTATAGCAAAAGTCTCTTCAAAATCCACTCCATGTTGCTGTGCGTAGCCCTTAGCTACCAATCTGACCTTGTACCGACACACGGTACCATCCGAGTTGCGCTTGATCTTGAAGACCCACCTCCAACCAATCGCTTTCTTACCCTGAGGTAAGTCTACCAACTCCCAAGTCTGTTGGTGATGAAGCGCAGCAAGTTCAGCTTCCATAGCACTTACCCATTAGGCCTTGTGCATCGCCTCCTCAAGAGAAATCGGTTCCTGTTCCTGAAGAACATTGGTCATATATGCATGGTGCGCAACAAGAAAACCTTCATGTATATACCTAGTCACTGATTGTTTTGCCCGCTCAGATCTGCGAGAGGTAGTAGGTACACTAGTCACCTCCTCTTGCAACTGATCTGACATAGATGTCAAGATCGGGGACAAAGTATCCAATGGATGTGGAAGATCCACATATCTAGATGAGTCAAACATACGCTGCAATAGCACGCGCTCATCTTGTGTAGAAACAACACTGGTTCCACTGGAGTCATGTGACTGGTGACGCCGGAGTCGATCATCCAGTCAGTCTGTGGCTCGAAAGCCGCATAACTCTGATGCGTAATAATCAGCAACTGCTCCGAATAGACTTGTTTAGTGACTGCATAGCCTTGCTGGATGCTGTTAACCTTGTTGGGGGTTGTTGTCGTGTTGCTGTCTTTGATCGTTCTGCTTCTTGTAGCACTGATTCGCATTGTGACCTAGCTTCTTGTAGTAGTTGCAAGAACCAAACGCTCTTCTCTGGTTGTTGGTGAAACTAGACTGTTGTTGGTGAAACTAGACTGTTGCTAGTTCTGCTAGTTCTGCTGCTGCTGCGATTGCTGTTGCTGTCCTCGACCCCATCCACGTCCAGCACCTTTGCCACGACCCCTACCTCGAGATCCTCTAGAACCTGCAAAATAGACAGATTCTTGCTGACACGTTGTCGTAGGGCGTGAATTGTGGTATGGGAATACACGGAGTATCTAGCTGTGGAGAGATACAATAGGATCTACAACTTAACTGAAGAAACTTACGCTCTCACTATCTAATCTATCAGTATTTTGTCTTGGTTACTATCGAACTAACTTGACACATGTGCGTCGCACAAACGACTCGGAGCTCGATCCCATTCTAGGTAAAAGTAGGGCTCATACATGGTACATGTCTGCTTAAGATCCCAAGCACTTTTCATATAATTTTTCATCGGTATCCACTTCACTACTTCTTCTCGACAAATTACCTAAAATGCTAGACTCATGCCTTCTATTATTCGCTGATACAAAAATGCTGTATGAAATTCCAGCCTCAGATCTGAACCCAACTGTCCACGATGGATCAAGCCACCCGCCTGTGCTAACCTATGAGCTTTATAGATCTCGATGGCTAAAATCCTAGATCTCCACACATTCTCTTACCCAATTGAGCTGAAATTTCACATGTGACTAGCTGATAGGGCACACTCTCATCCTGGAAAGTTTCACTCAAAGATCCAATCCCATGTGCACGGAGCAACTCAAGCTTTGAACCCAAAGAAAACAGATCTACACATATCTCTCAACTGTAACAGCCAACTTCAATCGATCATTTCAGGGGCAAATCCAAACCCAAATGTAGGATTGTTTTACATCAATGTAACCAGCACGGAGTGAGCTACTCGATCCCCTTGACAACTCCTAAAGATCACCTCTCAAACTCTCGGATCACTCCAAAACGAGCTCGGGGTACCGATTTGACCCCTGACTTTCAACGTCCATCACTCTCTCCTCAGAACTCCAAATCGCCCGATCTTTGTCTCCAGAGTGTAGCCCGTCTCAAGAGCTTTCCAACAAGACCACTCACTCTTCAAATGACCTCTGGGAAGACCTCCAAAACCCTACAGCCGTCTGCAGATCTTGAACGGAGTTGATTGATCGAAAGTAGACCAATAAGAAATCAGATCTAGAAACCACTTTTGTCCTCTACTTGGTACCCTAGAACCACTATAACCCTAATACCCTCTCATGCCTTCAAGGCATCGGCCCTAACCTTAGAGTAATTACACTCGTCAAACTATAGAGATCATACTTAACACTTAAATTCCAATACAAAGTCAAGATGACGACTTGGAACCGATTTATGATGAAAGGTACTACAAAAGGGAATGGAGAAGCCATCACTTGATTACAGTACTCCTCGCCAAAGTTTTTTGCGATCCACACACGATGATTGATCTTCCGCCGACAATGACATCGAACGTCCACCCAGACGTTAAAAGAGATTTTGGCTGGATAATTCAGGTCCATTCGTCTCTCGTCAAAGTAAGATATACACTGTCAAGTCCCAGTTCTCCCCGTACGTGACAATTGGTAACACCACCGAAGTAGGTGAGTCCATCATCCTCCTCATAAACTCTTCTCCGAAGTAAACGACGAACCACTATCGAAGGTGATCGCGGTGGATGCAGTGAAGCTTGGTATGAAACGGGTTTGAAAATGAAAGATTCGAAACTCGATTTAGTCCTCCATCCATAAATGCAACTCTTGCAGTTCTTCACTTATCACGTAAGACACTAAGACACACTCATGAAACCTCCCAAGAAGAATGCCTCACAAACTCCAACCCACTATCTTATACCTAAGTTTGACAACAAGAGCCATTCATGCAAATGTTCACAGATCACTGAGTCAGCACATCTTGTTATCGTGCGATCTCACATCTAGATCTCCGTGAACGCGACACCTATTACGCTCTCATGCGAACTACACGAAATGTTCGAGGCACACAAAAAAAACACAACACACATTTTGTATTGAATTTACATGTGAGACGTCTCACAACACGAATCCACCCCCTCTAGACCTATGCATCCTCCAGCATGCGCCACAAACACTTACAAGTTGTGGACGGCATCACACAACGTCTTCGTCATCTTGAATGATGTCGTTGTTATCTGCATCCTCAAGAACCAAATCATCCTCGTCGTCGTCCAAGAGATCAAACTCCGCTCCGACTTCCTCCACGCTTATCTCTTCATCTCGCTTCTTGAAGAGTTTCACACGCTTTCCTGCAATGGGAACTTTGAGCTTTGATCCATCAAGCTCCCGAAGTGAATATGTAGCATTGTCATGTATAACAAGAACCACATATGGTCCAAACCACCGCTTAGAGAATTTTCTAAGCGCACTGTGTTGGTTGTCCAAGCTACAATCATACACCAACACCCAATCGCCTTCCTTAATCTCCTTTGGCCGCAACCGATGATGCTCATCGAACCTGCCCTTATTCTTCAACCGTGCCTTTCTCAACCTATCAACTGCAATCTCTATGTCCTCGGGTCTTCTTTCCAGTTGACGAATCCAAAGCGCAAGAAGATCCTCCTTAGACATATTATCCTCCCAAGATAGAACGCTCCAAGTAGGAATGTGCTCTTCGATGGGCATGATAGGTTTTTGCCCTTGCATTAGCTCCGCTGGCATGTACCCAGTCACTGAACTATGTGTGCAGCGATCAGCCCATAAAGCAAAAGGTAAGAACCTCGGCCACTCCTTCATCCTTCCTCTACAAGCTTTCACAATGGCTTTAACAATAAGAGGATGACCTCGCTCACTCTTAGCATTCCCTTCTGGATTGTAGGCCGTAGTAAGAGCTAATTTCACCCCGCATCTCTCAAAGAAATGCTTAGCTTCAAGAGTATTCAACTCTCCACAATCTGCTGTAATCTTCCCAACACACCCGTACCTACAAATCACGTGCTCTAACAGGAATCTGCAAACTCCTTCAGTGGACTTTGTACGCAAAGCCCGTCCTTCCACTTGATTGGACAGATCCTCTCGTGCAAGAGCCAAATACTGCATTTGTCATATCCCCACTGGCATGATAACCAGATCTACTACCCATTTGTAATGAATTGCAAGCGGATATGTAGGATGCAAACCGTCTCGATGTCTGATCTCTGAGTACATCTGACAAGTCTGACACGATTCTATAAACCTCACCACATCTCTGTACATGTTACGCCACCAGTACCTCTCCTTGAGCTTTGTGAAGGTTACATAAATACCTCGATGAACTCTCGAATAAGTTGCATCTGCATCTCTTTCTTGCACATAACTCTTTGTGGTAGATCAACATCTCGCTTAGATCGCTTCCACAAATAACCACCTTGTAGTAGATAGTTGTAAGCCTTCCTCTTGATCTGTTTGAAATGTGTATCACTCCATTCATGGTGCTAAGATAACGCCCAATATCTATCCATTCACCCTCGTACAACTCCTCTTCGAATGATTTTGGATACACTGCTTCTCCCTTTTGCGCTCTAGAAAAGACGGTAGTGCCAACATCCTCTGTGTCTTCGATCATATCTTCCTCTCCTTCATACCTTGCTCGAGACAACATGTCTGCTACTGGGTTATCCTTACCAGCTATGTGCTTGAATTCATGATTCAATGATTTGATGTACGCTATCCACCTTAACATAGCAATATCAGGAGTGTTACAATTCGTAATCATTCCCAACAATGGCAAACAATCAGTCTTCACAACCACCGATGCTCCAATCAGGTAATCTTTCTCAACCTTCATAGCTGTAACCACCCCCCATAGTTCTCGCTTCACTTGCGGATACTTCCTTTGTCGCTCACTCAACACCTTTACGCCGAACCGCACAGCAAACCTGTTTCCTTCTTCATCATCTTGCCCCACAGCCCATCCAATTGCTATAGGGCTACTATCAACAGTCAAAACTACAGGTTTACCTCCTTCATAGCTGACCCTACGAAGTACAAGCGAGAAAGACAACAATTCTTTTAGCCTTCGAACTACCACTGAGTGCTTCTCGTCTCACTTAAACTTCTTGTCTTTTCGAAGCAAGCTGTACAAAGGATCAGCAACATGTGCAAAGTGAGGAATCCAAACATGATAGAACACACAAGCTCCTAAGAACCTCTGTACTTCAGTTTGCGAACTACATGTGTCTTCATCCGTTGGATGGCATCCACCTTACTCGGATCAGGCCTACGACCAAACCATCCACACAAATGTTCCACAATCACAACCTCTCGCACTCCAAACGAGGACTTAGCTCCAAATAGCGTCAAGTGGACTTCCTCAAGACGTGACAATATCTTATCAACATCTGCAATGTGATCAACAACAAACTTACGGCACCCCTTCTGATCTGTCGCTTCATCCTTCTCCTCCTCTAGACAACCCTTGATTGGAATGTCATCCAAGAATGGCATTATCTTCTCCGGAATAAAATCTCGTAAGATTTTATTCATTCCATTCATCATGTGCGCCACTGAGTTTGTAGCCCCTTGCGGTAATGTGCACATCCTTATCAGTCCCAACGGCGTCCTCATAGTGGTGACATCTCTACTCCTTTCGGCAAGTTGAAATTGATCGTATCCGGAGTAGAGATCTCTTACGGAATAAGTCGCCCTTCCAGCAAATGCTTCAGCAAACTCTCCTACAATTGGTCCTATCTCTGTATTCCTGATAGTCACTTGGTTTACCGACTGCATATCTTGAATGAAGCGTAACGCTCTACTCTTTTTCGGAACTGTAAACCAACGACTGGAATACGGTGCAAATGAAGGTTCGAGAATCTTCATCTGCATTTTCTCCTTCAGAAGCTCCATAAGCTTAGGTAGATGAGCCCTAGGTACAAGGGTTGGCCTCAAGTCCCAAGGTGCATGCGGCACTGTAAAGATAATCAGTGGAGCTACTAAGCTCGGATCCACGCATCCTATCTCCGAAGCTTCAAAAGAAAAAGCCTTTTCATGCTTACTCAACATCTCTTTGAACTCTCGCTCTTCAATAGAAAAGAGAAAATCTGTAGATCCTACCTTCAACTCCTTGAGCGTAGCTGTAGTAAACTTGTGACCCAATTGGCGAGGATCCCTTAAGCTCTTCTCCTCCGAAGCTTGCTGAACTTGGTGGTTGGAGTCATCGGGTAAAGGTTGAGCTACAAGCTTAACCTTTCTATCTACCGTTTTGTACTTGGTTTCAACCCTGACTTCTGGTTTCTAGAATGACTCTATGATCAAATAGAGCTCTCTAGAATTTATTTCCATCAGTTGATCTTCACTCCTTTTCTCAATCTTGGTAAGTTCCTCCAAAGGATCCTCTAATCCCATCTCTATGTAAACACCCGCTATTCTATCCTCCTCGTCAAGTACACACACTCTTTTTAGATCTTTCTCAACTCTTTCCACAGCCTTCCGCTCCCACTTCCGTAGATCAACAAGCTACGTATATAAAGCAAATCCACTCTCAAAAAATCCCACAACTCATGTACAAAAGGCACTTCTCTTCACTGACGAGAGTACCTCCTTTTGTGTATCGACATCACTATTACCTCGCTCTATAGTGACCCTATGCGAAAATCCTTAAACTCTTCAGTGACTTTAGAAAGAGAACCACTCCGCAAGTTCTCCCGATTGCGCTCATGGTTACGAGGTACAGTCAGAAACTGCACTGCTCTCTCACCGTCTTGATTTCTTATCCTAGCATATGCGGATTCATCATCCAGCACCTTGGTCTCCATCCTTACAGCCGTAATGTATGACTGTCCAAGAATCACCGGATACGAAATAGTGTCTTGAACAAAAAAGTTTTGCTCTATGACTACATCCCCAATCTTCACCCTTACATCCGGACAAGCACCATAGAGTTCTCCCCGTGTGTTATTCGCTGCCCGGATCATCCAACCATGCTCTATGTCAATGGGCCACTTCCCTCGCTTATAGACATCTTTAGATACGATGTTAATCTCTGATCCATGATCAATGAGAGCAACCACGGGATCTACCAAATCTCCTATCTTCACCAAGGTCTCCGTAGTACCTCTAGCCCAATGTCCCCTAGTATAGTAACTAGAAACCATATCATCTCCCTCATCTTCATCTATAGCAAATCAAACTTTATGGTTGGTGCAATATTCAGCTAGTTCTAGCTCCTCCTCCTTCGTTATTCTCGTGTCTAGAGCATTAGTCATAGCAGTCTCACTTGTCAACTGCCTCTTCCTCTTGATGGTGTCAATAATGACATCATGGAACTCCTTCTTTGCTATTCTAAGGATCTTGCGTAAATTAAACTCAATCTTCGCATTGAGCACTCTCTCTTCTAACACCCCCTTCAAATCTGTAGCTGCTTCAATATTTGACTGCAGCTTGTAGGTAGCAGGCTTACCTTTCTTACTCCTTTCTAACCTCTCTGTGATAGACGGCGAGACTTCCTCCATAGTCTCCTCTCGCACCGGTGTTGTATCTAGCCGAGGTTTCTCACCTCGTAATTGCCTCTTAGGAGTACTTCTCTCCTCACTAGGACCAGCATCATCCCTCCTACGCTTCTCCTCCATGAGAGTCTGATGTTGACTCTTAGTCAAGTAGGCGTGTACAAACATTGTATCTACTGGATCACTCCATCCAGTAGCACCTCTTATTGTCGTGGCCACCTTGAGTAACTCACCCCTTGTTGCTTTTCCTTTCTCCATTGTGGTCACAGCATGACTCCATATTTCACTCGCCTTTACTTCCTCTTCAGAAGTACTATCTCTATCTTTCACTACCTCAACCCCATAAGTAGCGGCTTGTACTGATACCTCGGCATGTTGTGAAAGATAATCCTCTAAAACTTGTCTCATCTCTCCTCTTCCAAAGTTAGTTTTGAGGATCTCACCTGTCTCCTTCAAGGCAACCTTCCCCTCCTTCCAGTAGATCACTCCTTGCCGTAGGATGTCAGCAAAGTCTCCACATTCCTTCCGATGATGTTCAGTGCTATCGCACCAAATACATCTCTGCACATATCCTTGCTTTGGAGCGGGTTTGTTCTCAAGTACTCCCCCTTTCTCCTCTAGCCTTGCTAGCTTAATCTGCAAGTCTCTCATCCCTTTTACCAATTCCTCTATTGCATCTTTTTGAGGTGCAACCGTAGGGACAAGAACAGCAGGAAACAAAATAGGAGGTACTTGTAGATTAGGCATTGTTGGCTGCCTACGAGGTAGTACGATTGATGGTGGTCTCACTTCTTGCCTTACCACCATCTTCTCTCTCCGATCTCTCGCTTCGCAAGTACACCCACTGCTTCAGAAACCTTCCTCCAATCGACCGTGAGTCCAGTATCTTCCATCCTATCTTCCAAAAGTAGTTCCAACTCCTCTGTAGCTCATTGTTAGCTGCTTGCAGAAACAGCTCCACCTTGTCGTTCTCCAATGTGAGCTTCTCCATCTGAGACAACTGAAGGAATTGTCTCTCGAACTCCCTAAATAGCTCTGTAGCAACAAGCCCTTTATTGGTTTGTTTACCCACTCCATGAATGACTTCTTAGTCACTCGATCTGCGTCTTCTAGAGAGTATTCTTCTTTTAATTGAAAAGTAAACTCTTCCCATGTAGCGCCATGAGAGTGGATGATCTCTTTCACATGCTCTCGTATCTCTGATACGACAGCAAGCTCAAATGTGTTGACCATCTCTCTCTCTGGCACTTTACTCAACTCCATCTCTCGCGAATAGTACTTAAGGTACTTGGAGATGTTCTTTCCATCAAACTGATCCAACAAACCCACAACAGACTGCAAAGCTCTAGTAGTCATTGCCTCCTTTCGTTCAGCGGCTTGTTGTTGTTGCATGATCAACGCGAATGCCTCAAGCAATCGCATGTCAGACCTTTTCAATGGCTTCACCCTCGGGGCCTCTCCAGACGTAGAAGCCTCATCTATGAATTGAGATAGGCTTTCAGCATTCATGGTTGCAAGAAAATGTGTCTCTCAACCCCAGACGTTTCACGTCGAGTTCACCAACTATCGTAGCGCGTGAATTGTGGCCTGAAAATACACGGGGTATCTAGCTGTGGAGAGATACAATAGGATCTACAACCTAACCGAAGAAACTTACGTTTTCACTATCTAATCTATCAGTATTTTGTCTTGGTTACTATCGATCTAACTTGACACATGTGAGTCACACAAACGACTCGGAGCTCGATCCCATTCTAGGTAAAAGTAGGACTCATACATGGTACATGTCTGCTTTAGATCCCAAGCACTTTTCATACAATCTTTCATCGGTATCCGCTTCACTACTTCTTCTCGACAAACTACCTAAAATGCTAGACTCAGGCCTTCTATTATTCGCTGATACGAGCTTCGCTCAGGAAGATGTCCATAGCAAAGGACAACCAACTACACAAACTTCCCAACGATACAAGGCATATCGGCAACAAACAACCAGAAACTCGGGGCGTGACACCGACGATAACAGTACCTCAGCTTCAGCAAGGCGTGGCACCTCCATTGAACGTGATCGCCGTACCAATTTCACAATACAGCCTCCTTGTCATCCATGCAACACCTCCAAGAAGCTCATCTCCAATCCTCAGGTCGCTTGTTCAAGATCATTCAAGTGATTTAGGCGAAATCTCTCTTCGTCTTCCTCCCATCTCGCTGTAAATTGAAATTTGACAATCTCGTGCTCTCACCTCGTTCATCCAATCGTGCTCAAACTTCACAGGAAATCCCCTCTGACCCTCCTCTACTGCTGTATGAAATTCCAGCCTCAGATCTGAACCCAACTGTCCACGATGGATCAAGCCACCCGCCTGTGCTAACCTATGAGCTTTATAGATCTCGATGGCTAAAATCCTAGATCTCCACACATTCTCTTACCCAATTGAGCTGAAATTTCACATGTGACTAGCTGATAGGGCACACTCTCATCCTGGAAAGTTTCACTCAGAGATCCAATCCCATGTGCACGGAGCAACTCAAGCTTTGAACCCAAAGAAAACAGATCTACACATATCTCTCAATTGTAACAGCCAACTTCAATCGATCATTTCAGGGGCAAATCCAAACCCAAATGTAGGATTGTTTTACATCAATATAACCAGCACGGAGTGAGCTACTCGATCCCCTTGACAGCTCCTAAAGATCACCTCTCAAACTCTCGGATCACTCCAAAACGTGGTTCGGGGTACCGATTTGACCCCCTGACTTTCAACGTCCATCACTCTCTCCTCAGAACTCCAAATCGCCCGATCTTTGTCTCCAGAATGTAGCCCGTCTCGAGAGCTTTCCAACAAGACCACTCACTCTTCAAATGACCTCCGGGAAGACTTCCAAAACTCTACAGCCGTCTGCAGATCTTGAATGGGTTGATTGGTCGAAAGTAGACCAATAAGAAATCAGATCTAGAAACCACTTTTGTCCTCTACTTGGTACCCTAGAACCACTATAACCCTCATACCCTCTCATGCCTTCAAGGCATCGGTCCTAACCTTAGGGTAATTACACTCGTCAAACTATAGAGATCATACTTAACACTTAAGATTCAATATAAAGTCAAGATGACGACTTGGAACCGATCTACGATGAAAGGTACTACAAAAGGGAATGGAGAAGCCATCACTTGATTACAGTACTCCTCGTCAAAGTTCCTTGCGATCCACACACGATGATTGATCTTCCGCCGATAATGACATCGAACGTCCACCCAGACGTTGAAAGGGATGTTGGCTGGATAATTCAGGTCCATTCGTCCCTCGTCAAAGTAAGATATACACTGTCAAGTCCCAGTTCTCCCCGTACGTGACAATTGGTAAGACCACCGAAGTAGGTGAGTCCATCATCCTCCCCATGAACTCTTCTTCGAAGTAAGCGACGAATCACTGTCGAAAGTGATCACGGTGGATGCAGTGAAGCTTGATATGAAACGGGTTTGGAAATGGAAGATTCGAAACTCGATTTAGTCCTCCATCCATAAATGCAACTCTTGCAGTTCCTCACTTATCACGTAAGACACTAAGACACACTCATGAAACCTCCCAAGAAGAATGCCTCACAAACCCCGACCCACTATCTTATACTTAAGTTTGACAACAAGAGCCATTCATGCGAATGTTCACGGATCATTGAGTCAGCACATCTTGTTATCGTGCGATCTCACATCAAGATCTCCGTGAACGTGACACCTATTACGCTCTCATGCGAACTACACGAAATGTTCGAGGCACACAAAAGAAACACAACACACGTTTTGTACTGAATTTACATGTGAGTCGTCTCACAACACGACAACGTCAAAGTAGAACTCTCCAGTAGACGCACCTCCTCTCCTAACATCATAGAAACAAGCTCATCAAACCGCAGAAGGGGTTCTTTGGTCGAAATCAATGTTATGAATTGTTTGTACTCTGCAGGCAGTCCTTACAATGTGGTTCCGATCAAGACAGTGAGATCAATCTCGACTTTGACAAAAGATAGTTGATCCGCGAGCTGCTTGATGTAGTAAATCGCTTGGTACGAACGCTTCTTCCACTCCTTGAATTTCGGATCTGAAATTGATACTTCAGGCGCTTTCTCCTCCTCAGTGATAAGATCCTATAGATCTTGTCCCTGTAGGAAAGTCTTCATCCGGAACTTCCACACTTGGTAGTTGTTCTTGTCGAGTTTCTCTCCAGTGATCAAAGACACAGACTCCGTCATAGCTGCAATGTCGAAATTGCTCTGTTTTGTACACGGAAAACCTCACAGAACCTTCACGAAACTCGTCTCTCCACACCGCGCGATCAAGAGTTGTCACAAGTCACAAGAAGTCGACTCTACGAACTCCTCCTGCAGCGAGAATGAAGAAAGAAACTGTCTGCGAACTGTAGGTGTACAAAACACGACGTAACGTCGAAAGAACTCACCAAGAAAAGGTCGAAACTAGACCAAATGAGGTCAGAAATGGGTGTGCGACCTCTCAAAATTTTCCAAATTTTCAGAACAGGATTTGTTTTAGACTCAAGTCCTAAAACTTTTGTTTTGGTCGAAAAAGATCCAATTGAAAAACTACCGCTGGAAACCTCCAAATCGACCGAAACTTGGCCGAGTACACAATTCACACCTTCTGAATAAGACAGCCGTAGAAGGACTGGTCGACAAATTTCAGCGAAAAAAATCGTCTAGGTCTCCGAAATCACGTTCAAAGTTTCTGGTGGCGAAAGAAACGGTTTCGTCTTATCCGAACGCATCAGCATGATAGTACTCGACATCAAGCACACCTCCAGCTGCTCTCTCCTGTACTTCTCCATGCACGAACTCCATCTTGCTCATCAGCAAGGGACACACACTCTACAGCTCTGATACCATATAGAAAGATTGATATTTCGAGGACACTCCAAGAAGAGAGAGCGAGTAGACAAGAAAAGTAAAATAGGAATGAGATGAGAGAGGCTTTACTTCTCTCTGTATATATAGTGGAGGTGAGTACAAGAGAAATCCTAATGGTGGGTTAGTCCTCTAACTAACTCTAACAACCCTAACCACTCCGGTTAATGTTAGCCGTCGATCTACTAGAGCTTTGGACTATATCAGCATTTGTCACCCCTTGGGCAACGCTGATCAACCGCCTCATGCGAGTAAACGCCTCGCATAGGCTCTCTCCAGTCTTCCGTTGGAACTCCTGCAGACTCCTCAACTTGTCGGTCCGCACACCTTGACAGTTCTTCCTCAAACACTGGAAGAAATGAACCACAGTGTTAAACCCTGGTGGTATCTCGCTCACAATACCACCTGCTCCACTACTAGTGGACGTACCGTCGGTAGTAAGAACTCCGTCACCTGTGGATGTACCACTGCTACTGGCACCTGAACTCATAGGTGCTACGCCTCTTGAAATTGCGTCCGTAGTGATAGAAACTAGTTGGGAGACCAATGTTATCTCCACAACTCAATCTCCACACTGTAATCTCACCGGAACTCATGGTAATCGTCCATCGGCGGTCCCTCCAAGTGTTGGAACAAACCCTTCCACGCCATGAAGAGTGTAAACAATTATGGGTTTCGCATCTATTGCAGATCGCACTAACTGTCAAACTCCTGGATGAAGTCATCTAGCTCGATGATACCCACTGTACCTGAGTAATGTCGAGGTCCTTTCGTGGTCTCATAGATCTCGTCCATGTCTCACAACAATGGTGTGGTAACACTCAACTGATCATCAAAAAACGCGCTATCTGCATCTGACTCGTCCTCCGGAACAATCGACGGCAATGGTGTAGGTAGTCGGTATCTCATCCCACTCCGTGTATACCCATTGTCCAAGAAATCTCCACCAGAACATCCCGAGAACTCCGTGATGATAGAATCTCGATAACACACTCTTCAATCAGAATGTCAAAATCCCCCTCACCACCGTAACCACTACTTGCCTAACCCCGCTCCTACTGAGCTCACCTATCTCCTACTAGGACGATCAAGGTAAAGACAACATGTACCTGCCATCACCATAGGCAGCCTCTCACGGTCTGTTGATCGTCACTCCAACCGCACCGTGAGAGAACAAAGATAGTCTAACTGATCCGCAACTCCAGTCTCACTACTGACAGCATACTGGAGTGAACTCACTCCGGAAATCAAGCGCCAACACAAGCAAACGCGACGCACAAACAAGAAGCAGAATATAGAGGGGTTCCAACCACAAGAAGTCCAAAAGACAACCCTCCACACTCAAACATTCACATAAAAAGAAACCCCGCCCCATCCGGATTGACGTCTCTTCTTTGGTGACCACATGCACAATATATGATCACCAATTGTCGTAATTGATACTTAAGATCACTAACTAGATGTCCACACCTCTAGTAGCTCCAAAAATATCTACGTGGTAGCTCTACTAGCTCACCCAAGACAACTGCCATCAACTGCCTCCATATGTGTCTCTACGGTATAGACAAACACACCACAACTATAGCTTCTCCCTAATACTGTTGGGTCGTCCTATCACTCTTCTAGGAACGTGCGAGAAGGTCTCTTACTACCTTAAACAAGTCCATAAGTACTTGCACGTATCCCTAGAAGACACCAAGAGCTATTGATCTAGTGATAAAGCCAAAGCTAAGATTGCAGAGTTAAAGATACAAGTTCATGAATAGTGTTGGGATGGGTGACCTATTGGTTTTACACTTCTCACATAACTGAAACTTGTATACCTCTCTCACGCACGCTAGCAAGCTGGCTTACAGCGAGCTCGGGCTCGGGCTCCGCTCCGTCTCCGCACTCTCGCACTCCACTCTCACACCCCCGCACTCACGCACCTCTGTTCCTCTGCTCCTCGAAGCCTCTAAGCCTCTAAACGCCTCCTAACCACGCACTCCACTCCTCGAGACTCCCGCTCACTCTCTGCTCCACTTGGGTAGGAGAAGAAACTCGAGCCAAACACCACAAGAAGGACGAATACAAAGAGCACACACCCAAAAACAGCAACTTAGAGGTTGAAAACACATTCCAAGATATCGAAATCTGCCAAATTAGCACTCGCAAGCGGGTTTACGTCAGATTTTGGATCACCTGCGACCTTCTTCGGCTTGTAACTTCTTTGATCCTTCATCAAATTGAACAATTTTTGGTGCATTGAAATCATCTTCCCAGCGTGCACCTACTGCACTCTTCAGCACTACAAATTGTCGACCCATGTTAATCCGACGTCCGTCGACGCACTTCTGCTGACCTCAAATTGATCATAAAAACCCATCACAAGAAATTCCAGCAGCTCTTCCGTACTACCTCACCACCAAATCGGCCAAGAACAGATTCAAATGACAGTAATCCACATAGCGATCGATCACCCAACCAAAAAGAACCACTTCACGCACACGCGCACCTGCAAATCAAATATACCAACGATCTACTCACTCCGGAGATACCATCGGCTGAAATCCGCGATCTGAAACCTCTCAATCAGACCTCGCAATCTTAGTTCTTCAAGTGATAAACAGTATATACTCACTCCATCATGCCAACGGACACTAAACAATCACTAAAGTCGAGCCAAATCCACTCTGTGCTCGTAGAGACTTCATATTGCACTCACAAAGACTATCCACCATAGCTAGGAGCTTGAAGGCTCAACTTGAAGAACTAAGGCCTCCAAGCCTTACCTGCAAAGTATACCCCTAGTGGGTCATCCCAAGAACTCGTCCTAACGGCACTAACGGCCCTACCGAGATTAGCCACTCCGCACTCGACCAACCTAGCCGATGTGCTAAGCTGACGTGACATTTCTTCCTCCAAGGGCTCTGGAGCTTCCTCTTCATTTTCTTCTCCAGATGCATGTGATCTACTTCTATCATATACAGCTTGAATCAAGTTTGGAACATCCTTTCGTCCCTCTGATGCACAATGACTATGTTCCAAGTTCCCAGGTCCAAATCTACAAGAGTTTTCAAATACAATTGAACTTCTTAGATCTCTACTGACCATATCAACTGCAACGCCAGGTGCTATGAGAATGGACTGGATAATATACAGAAACAAAGGAATCTCTTGAGATGACAAATTTCTATCTCTAAGAAATAAACTCTCAAAAAACTGCACATCTCTACTACGTATCAGCTTCTTAGTAGTAGTGTTGTATAATCTATACGCCTTCAGTCTCTCTTTATATCCGACGAAGATGAAGGGCATAGCTTTGGGATCCAGTTTCGTAAGGTGGCTCTCAAGAATGAGAGCATATGCAACGCATCTAAACGTACATAAATGAGAAAGGTCTGGTTTTTCACTTGTCCAGATTCAAAAGGTGTTTTCTCATGTAATGCTGCCGTTGGGCTACGATTCTTAGTATAATTCACACACATGATTGTTTCTGCTCAAAAGTTTTTTCTCAGTCCTTCATGCTCCAACATGCAGACGACTTTCTCCCCAAGCGTTCTATTGAGTCTCTCAGCAATGTCGTTCTGATGAAGACTATCTCGTGCAGTGATGTCGTATCCAATCCCTGTTTGTTGAAGAAAATTCCTGAACTCATTCCCAACGAATTCTCCTTCACCATCACTACGGAATCGCTTGATTTGTAGGTTCGTCTCATTTTCCAATAAACCTTTTGAAAGTCTGAAAATGATCAAGCGCTTCAATTTTATGCCGCATGACATAAATGAAGCTTCGTCGACTTTTGTCGTTTGTGAACGACACAAAGTATGTAGCTCCACTGAAAGATTATTGTACCGGTCGTCTCACATCAGAATGGATCAATTCAAGCAAATCATTAGATCAAAGCTTGTGTGCTTTCTCTTTGACACAACTCTCACAAGGACTTAGATTTCTCTTGATCCCAATCATTCTGTGTAAGGTACTTGCAGGAACCTTCAAACCATTCTGTGAGAGATGACTTAAACGAAAATGCCAAGTATCATCTTCAGTTATCAAAGCCCTCTCACCTTGAGAAACAAGCTTGAATAAATCTTATGTCGTAATAGACTACATGTCCAAACTTCTCAATCAGACATCGCTTTCTATCTGGTATGAAGCGTACGGAGTAGTCTATGTATAAGAGTCCAGCTACAGAAATCAAATTCTTCTTGAAATTAGGAACAAACAAGACACTATGAAGTTCTAGCTGAGATGGATTCTAATTTTCATCTTGAAACAATCCCACCACCTTCCCGATGCCGATAGCATAAGATATGCTTCCATTACTCATTTTCACGACTTTGGGTTCAATGTCCGTCATTGAATCAAATGCTTGAATATTTCCGAAAACATGAGACGTAGCTCTAGAGTCAACAAACCATGCTGTGGAGTCGGCTGGTCTCTTATATCTTCCTCTGGTCATCAATATCTCATCTTTCATGAGACAATTATATTCCTTATCACTCAACTCAGTTAGATGGATCAAACTTCCTTTGTCTTCCTTCGACTTCTTCTCAAAAAGAAAAATGTCTTTTCTTTTAGTACTTTTTTGCTCCGGTTTGTGCTTCCTACGATCCTTACAAGCTTTCGCTAGGTGCCTTTTCTCTCCACAAATGAAGCATGATCTAGTTTCCTTCTTTGATGAAATGGTCATTAACACTTTCTCTGACTTGTTGCAATCTATACTTCTTTTCTGTTCATGCTCAAACAACCGATTAATAACATACTTCCAAGTAATATCCTTCGATGACAAAGCTTTGATTATCTGTACAGTCACATCAAATCTTCTAGGTAAAGAAGATATCAACATGATCACTCTACACGCTTCTAAGATGGTCAACAGATCAGCATCCTCTAGATCTGAGAACAAATCCACCATCTTGGAAATATGCTCTATGACACTGTCTGAATCTGACATTTTCAGATTAGCGAGCTGCTTTCATTTCCTCATGCCACTAGAGATTTTGGATCTCTAATAGAGACTTAATAATTTCTCCCACAAACTCGATGCGATGGTAATCTTTCAGACTAATGCTGCAACATCTTTGATCAGACTCAACTTCAGTGTTGCAAGCGTTGTCATATCGGATTTTGCGTGAAGGATGTCTAAGAAAATGCGAGGTTCTTGGCTGTGGAGATGTAGTGTGATGAACAGAGACAAGAAAGAGACAAACAAGCACGAAAACAAACGTCGCAATATACCAACTCCCAACGTATATACATTGCCGGTTCTTTCTCCCTAAGAACACAAAATTGAGAAACAGACCAGAGCAATCTGTAATTTATTTTAAAACTCCCTAAAACGAGTCCTTGAATCTCAACACAGACCCAAAACTGTTGAAGCGTAACTCAAAGCAAGAGAAACATCCCTTTGCTAACAAACAGAGCTTCACCTGTACCACACGATTCAAAACCAAGTCCAAACAACATCCATGTACAAGCTCTTAGCTAAAGCTAGCTACCACAAGCTGTACATGATCAACTAGAACTTCAACGAACTAAAAAAGATGAAAACCGTAGCGAAGGAATCGAAAAAGACCTATCTGAGAACTTTCTCTTTTCGCCAAATGATTTTCAGATGTCTATAAGGTCTTCTTCCCTAACTCCATTAGCCCAAGAAACCTTCAGATCCGACTCCCAACAGCCGAGATATCGTCAATTTTTGGTCACATGTGACCGAACCTTCAAAAACTCCTCCTTGTGGCTTAAAACCGCACACACCGTCAAACGGATCGTCTGATCTAATATCCGTCTTCTCTGGTAGGTACATCTAGCTATCTTGAATCCAACGAGACTCCAAACAAGTCGTTTGAAGTTCTCCTCGCAAAACTACGCAAGAAATTCACAAGATGCAAAAATTGAGATAAATCGACTCCCTATGACTCAAACTCACTCATCACATCCAAACCAACAATCCAATCCACATACAGTCTTCTCCTATATGTAGATGAAGACTCCTTGATCGCGTAGGCACCAAGAAAGAACAGCTTGGCTCACCTCGCGAAGAACAACCCAACTTCTGGTCGTAGGCGAACGAAAATCTGACGTAAGCGCTTCCTTGTGAGTCAATTTCACTCAGAACTCCCAAACTGCCCATTGAAACTTCGTATCATCTTCAATTTCCTGAAGAACTCGCCGTTCTGATCCCGATGGATCCAAGGACAGCAAGTTTGGACTCCGGAACGGCCTGAACGGTCCAACTCTCCTTCACAGATCATTGAAGCACTCCAAATCCTCTTCCTACGTCTTAATTTCCCCCAGAATACACTTCTCGATCCGCCTCTTCACTAACCGTCTTAACCAATGCGTAGCTTGCACAGATCTAGACCCAACGACGCCTTGTGCGTTTGCATTAGACCTCTAAATCTCCCGAACCGTCCATTGACAGGTCGCAGATGCAAGCTAGCCCTTTAAGCTGCCCCCTTCTGTCAGACGTTGGACGTACAACAATTCCTAGATTATGAGGAAGCATGTCCCTTGCGTCCTTAGTATAGCCCCTGGAGCTGCAAATACCCAATCAGCAAAGTAAACTAAGGCCCAGCTTGATTTTTCCATCTTCTGAGTCTCGTAACTTTTCCACTAGGCGTCCAAATGAAATAGACAAAGTCCTATGGAAAGGTGACAACAAGCTCTAACCATTGATGCGATAAAAGTGAAAATCCGAAGTCGTGTCAAAAGTCCATAAGCTGGGGCCTAGTTTGTTTTACCCATCTTTCGAATCTCGTAACTTCTCTACTAGGCGTCCTAATGAAGTAGACAAAGTGCCTATGGAAAGCTGACAATGAGCTCTATCCATTGATGCAATGAAAGTGAAGATCCGAAGTTGTGCCAAAAGTCCGTAAGCTGTGGCCTAGCTTGTTTTACTCATCTTTCGAGTCTCGTAACTTCTCCACTAGGCGTCCAAATGAAGTAGACAAAGTGCATATGGGAAGCTGACAATGAGCTCTATCCATTGATGCGATGAAAGTGAAGATCCAAAGTTGTGTCAAAAGTCTCACTTTTAGTCCCATGAGTGTATTTGGAGCGATAACAGCCGAAATTTGATTTCCAGATAGGAGCCGGTGCACGGCATGATAGCGTGTAGTAGTTTAACTGTAGTCAGGTAGGATCATCTCTCTTCTCTGAATGATCACTGCTATTCGCAACGAATATCCACAGACTTCTCCCATAAGATATCATCATACCACTGTGAGTAATTTTCTTTTCTCAATTTCTCAACCGTGAGACTATAGAGGGATGAGTTGAATGAGCTCATAATCTTTCGCACTGCGAAGGTGTAGACTCTCTAGCTGTATCTGAAACTGAGGTGCCTTCTGCATAATCTCCTTCCATAGCCGCTGCGATCTGGCTTCTACTCTATATCTATCTCTATCAAAAGACTCTCTCCACGTAGACAAGATTGAATAAACGAAATTTTTAAGTATTCAATCGTCTTTCTGACTATCCATGGATCATCATCAGTGTTTGACAGAAACTACTCTCATTCCTCCAAGGCAGAAGCACAGTAATTCACTTGAACACCAAGATGCCTCACAATTCTCTCATCGCTTACGTCCGTTCACTTGTAGCCTTGGCCAGAGACCTGGAACACTCAATAAACAAGAAGAATTACTAAAAATATTATTTTCTAGATTTCTAGTCCATCTTTTATATAAAGTTCCAGTTGACTGACTCCTAACGCAGATCCAGTCAAGCTTGAGCTTCGGCATCTCCTACATGTGATAATTCCATAGCTTTGCTACTTGCTGTACATTCAGCCATGTGAGAAACTGTATACACTCACCTAATGCTATTAAAGCTACCTATATCCAAATTCCGAATCGTTCTATTCTAACAGCTTCAACTCCCTATTTTCTCTTCGGATAAAGCAAGAGACTCGCATGCCTTCACACACTCTAGAGCTCATACCCCACCATGCCAAAGCAACCAAATCAATAGCAAGTCTGGTGTAAGAATACTATTCATCTTGTACGGATCTGAAAGCTCGTAATCCACTCCGTTTCTCTACTTCTCTGAGAACTACACAAGTGATAGCGATTCCAAGCTTCCACACATACATCAGCCACTTGTACAAAGGCTCGACGCAACAAAAACCTTGCCAAGTTCGGTATTGATTCAAGCTTCCTGTAAATCCGGTTCTAGCATAAGTATCTGCGTAGTACTGCAGATCTTCGGAGGTGAGCCAGTCCGGGAGCGGCCTCTGAGCTTCTTCATCGCCCGAGTAAACTTTGGGTATTTTCACTTGAGGGTCCTCGTGCCACCGTGTGAGGAAACTCTTCAGCAAGTACGATATCTTCTCCTCTGCAAATAGGGCACTCCGCACGCCCTGGCTCCTAATGTCAAAGTACTCAATCATACAGGTAGCATATTAGAATACTGAAGCGTGACTTGTACATCCCTGGGGTGTATGAAACTCGTTTCAGTACACTGTAATAGTAATCCTATAACCTACATAATTTAACGGAGCGGCGAAACCACCGTATACTACATCCCTTATAACCATCAAATAAAACAATATTGTATTCATAAAAGACACTTCCGAAAATATTAATGTAGTGGTGACCGTTTCAAGTTTCAATCGACTGTTATATATTTAGTCTCTCCTCTTTGTATTTTAGAGTGGCTTTATTTACGATACATCATCCTCTTCAGACAAGACATCGGATAAACCACGATTGGTTGATAAATCATGATCTTTAGATCTTAATTTAACAAACTAGATGTTTAGACGGTAATTTCCAGAAAACCAGTTCAACCGTTAGATCTCTTGTTAAAACAGTTTAGATTTTATATTTCCTTTTTCCTTTTTCCTTTTTCCTTTGCACTCTGGAAGCCACGACCATAATAGTGGCTTCTTGCTCCTGAACATTCCACTCCCTCGGTTCCACCTCAGGGGGGATAAGGATTCCACTCCCTCCCGTGGTTTGAGCTACATATATGCCTGAGTCCGTAGTATGAATGAGCCATGTTGATTGTAGTGGTGAGAAAACAGAGTTCTTGAGATGTGCATGAAACAGAGCATTTAGAAATGGGACGTGAATTACAGTCTGGAGCCGGAGGATAGAAAAACCTGAAAGGCGTTGATGTTAACCTCTTCGCCGAATGCAAAGCGAGAAATGTCTGCACCGTTGGTCGGGATACTCCATGGAACCCAAGGAAACCCATATCAACAACTGCTCTGACTAGATCAGGTCGAACGAGTACGAAATGCATAGCGTAGGAAGCTCCCCATCGTGTCCAACCATAAAGACCTGCAACCGAACATAGTCGCTAGGAATTCAGTACCATAGAGTGCCGGAGAGCTTATCCATCCTTTTCCTACTCTGTTGTATAAGCCCAGTAGTGAGTCCAATATGATTAAGATAGAACATACATGCATGCCGCTGGCAGTAATGGTTGGAATGGACGTGTTATATATTCAGATAGACCTCTCTGGTCGAGGACGCGGGGTGGGGGTCGGGTTGGGGACCTGCCTGGTGGGTGAGGTTAAGCTCATGTACAGCAGACCGAGAGCAAAAGTTTCACATCGTTGGGTACGACGTTCAGTCGAAAACACTCCATAACGAAACTGCGTCCAACTAACAACAAATCTACTGAAGATCTAATTCAGATCTATACATAAGCTTTTTAAAGGTTCGGGCGTAAAAAATTAGAAAACATATACATATTCAGATAGAGTACTTACCTTCTCAAGAGTAAATATATTCATACAGAGTACCTACCTTCTCATGTATGTGAAGGGCTTTCAAGAGGCCGACTATATCAGCGACCATGTCGAAGAAAGTGTAGTTGTCTGTGATTCGGGAGCATCTGACTCCCCACTTCCTCGAAGGTCTGGAACAATAATGCTGAATCCAGCTGCAGCCAAAGCTGGTATTTGGTAGCGGTAGCCATACCAAAAGTCTGGAAAGCCATGTAGAAGCAAAACCGGGGGTCGTGTGAGAGCGATGAGCCCAACAACGAGCGCTACCGTCACAACGATTATGTACATGGGAATATGCAAGCTGCTGGCTGTCAACTGTGCTGTCGAGAACGTGCAGTTTCAGTGAGCAGTCAAAGCTACCTAGGTTTCCTCACACAATGTCATCAGAGAAGATGCTCCAGCAGTTTTGAGCGGAACCTAGTAGAAGTGGTCGAATATTGGTCGGAATAATATAAGCGTTAGAAGCTTGCACTTGCCAGTTCTCATTGTCACACAGTGCAATCGGATGCCAAAATCTGTCCAACTGATCTTATGTTCCAAGCCCACCATCGTCGGGAACAGCATTTCTCTGTACACCGTCTGCATTAAGTTTGAGTAAGCTAACAGATGATGCAGATGCGTCATGAAAGCAGAATATTTTATCTTATATATCATCTCTAATCCTTGCACTTCGCCAAAAAGAGAAAGTCGTGATGAACGCAACCTATGTCGACTAGAGGCCAACGGAATTCTGAAAGCAAGATCCAGCCATGAAAGGTAATTTCGACGTCTGCTGTTTTACTCAGGGAGCACGATGGTTTAAGACAATGCATCATGAACTAAAAGCCTCGCACTCTTCAAGGGTGTCCGGTGATCCTCTCGACACTTTCAGAGATTGGGTTGCTGGAGAAGGAAGCTTGTCCTCCTCTTCGCGATCGGCAAAATGCGGATATGACTGCCGCAGCTGATTGTGAATCATCCAGAGCATCGATGATACTCTACGTACACTTCCACCAGGGATTGTACATCAGGACGTTACTCATGAGACGGAAGTGCCAACGATAAGAAGAGAGAGGGAGAATGAGAGTGAGAGTCCGGCAGCATCAGCAATGGATCCGTTATGCATGGGAATTCAGCCTTAGATTCTAGCAGCTCTGTTTACCAAGAAGAAACAAAAGTGGGATCATAATTTTCCACTGCTCACGAAACGCATGCCACCAGACGACAAGACGTGTTGATATGAAATATGCCAAAAGATCATCTTGGCATATCTCATGTCAAAACATATGCATCGTTATAAAACCTTTTGACAACACGCGACTAGATGTTTTACTGAACTAGAGATAAAAGTTGAACTTACAAGCCGGCCTGAAGCCGTGATCTGAAGCTGTCTGGCCAGTGATTGCAGCTTTTTAGACTGGTCAGATGGATAAGTCCTAAATGTAGGAAGCTACAGGGACACCAACAGTACAGGTCTCCGAGTTTGTCTCACTGTCAGTGGTCTAATGCTTTTAGACGGTGTCTCGAGGAAGTAGGTGGAAGACATATATTGGGTTCAAGCCTTGGCACGTCCTGGGCGGACATCTTCGTAGAGTCTACAAGCACAGCAAAGGAAAAAGAGGAAAGAAGCTTTGAGATCGTAAGCATCATATTAAGGTTTCACGAAGTTGCAATGCCGCCCGTGTGAAGTCTAATCTGTACTGGAAAAAGTACCATACCCTGCCTCCGTTGACTGAGAATCATTCTCTACGAATCGAACGATTCGTAGAGAATCCCTAGGCTACCTGATCATGAGCAATATCACGCGAAAAAGAATGAACCCAAGCACTTGCAGAAATGCAACAGTTAGTGTGTATACAGTTCCATAGATCCACGTGAATTAGTGATAGGTTCTCCATGTAACTAGTTGGTGTTGAGCTAGAGAATCCGGGAAACACAACAGACTTACTCTGAGCTACGCGAAGATGAAAAGTTACGTTCTCTGCCAGTATAAGATTGTCTTAATTGTTGCCCATTTGCCAACACTCAAGCGGTTCCAAGTTATTAATAATGGGGCTCCAATCCGTCCAAGGGACGGTCAGCTTTCTATGATTTCTGCATTGTCATTCGAGTATGGAAATCCGCTCAGAAGCAGTAGGCGGATCCCAGAATATTGTGGCCACCCCAGAAAAAGTACAAACGAGATTGAGGTTCGAACCTGTAAGCCGTGTGTACAAGAGGTCCGAGTGGAAAAGGTCGAACGATTGTGAGAAGAGGAAACTTATGGAAGAGACCTAGGAAACCCATAAAATCGTTTGCGGGAGTGACAAGAATGCCCCACCGGGAGAGCTTTGCGTGATCCTATAGTTTTGTCACAGTTGGCGCTTCATGTGTGACATTAAACTCAGCGGCATGCAAGCATGGTGAGTGTGGGATTTCCAAGGTCCGTCATGTGGTCGTATGTCATAGTGGAAGGGTGAATGAGTAACTTAGAAAGATTCAAGATGAAAATTTCTTTTCTAAGATTACGATGGGTATCAGGGAACGTGACGATTTATTCCGGATATTCTGTCACTTTTGCTTCGACAGCTCTCTGTGAAGACTCGATATATCCACCATAAATATAAGAAGCAAAACCCCAGAGAGACACGATCATGGCAACTGCCTTGAGTCCCCCGAAGTCATCACCGAAACAAATTACTGCAGCGACGGCCAGAAAAGGCAGATTGAGGCTGTTAAAAACTCCTGCAAAGAGCGATGATGTGAGCAAAATCATTCCAAGGGTTGTAAGAGCACTAAGTTCATCCAACTGCACCCGACGCGAAGGTAAGCCAGTAGATCCCCGTTCCACCTTCGAACGTTTTCATCTCATTCTTCAACGTGCTGTAATCTCCGCTGGCCATCAGAGCGATAAAGTCAGCAGCACTTGCAAAGGCAGTCGAGTATGTGTGCATCTCCAGCATGATGTAGACTTCTAGATACTTGTCCTCTTCCAAACATTTCTGGTCGTGCTCGAGGTTAAACTCTCCACTAGTCCTCTTGGCTTCCTTTCTCGTTCTAGCGCACTCAAGTTTGTGAAGTAAAAGCTCCATCAACGGGAGAAGGAGACCGTACAGTAAGTTGGCCAAGATGGACATCAAAAAGCCGATTATATAGTTCTTCCTACTTTGTGATTCTGCACCGCTAATGTGATCTCGACCTGATGCCAGTACCAAGATCACGGCGCTCAGGGTGACAAGAATGACGCAGTTCAGTGAGTAGGGGGTTAGTTTCTTCTTCACCAATAAGTATGCAAACAATGATGTGAAACCCGCATGAGTTGCTCCTAACAAACCGACGGTTGATATCGGCAAGTAGAATACACTCCATGAATAGAAGACGTTGTCAATGGCCACAATTATGCCGAGAAAGACGTATGCTGTCAAAGCGTACAAGGTTATGGTGTAGTTCAGCTCACGGAACATGCGGATTACGAGCATTACTAAGGCTGTTAGGGGAAATCCGACCGACTGAGAAAGAGTGTACAGCCATAAACTTTTGCCTCCTCTGTCGAAGTAGAACCTTCCAAGCAGCGTGGCAGATATGTAACTGACAGTTAGCGTAGCGGATGTGAGAAGTACTAGCCCCCAGTATCTGAAATTTCTGGCGCCCAGTTCAAAACTTCGGTGCTCTTTGCAGCTCAGATTTATGTCTCCACCCTGGGGTCCTAATAGTACAAAGCAGTCCAGGTTTTGTTAAAGCTTTGCTTCAATCTCGCACGGTCTTCTTGTGCACAAATAGGAAATTAGCATTTTAGAAGATAAAGTGCTTCAGGGTCCTCCAGGCCTCCGGATTCGTGGTGCATCGTGACTTAATTTCTGTAACGCTCATGCTCTGCTTTTACTTGTACTGTGGTGCAGGTATGGTAACATGCTCACGGTATAATACTCTACTTCGAGTTCATTGCGTTTGGCTATCTGACAGTGTACAGAAAGCACGCAATAATTATCTTTTGAGAATCGCGAACTTTGGCCTGGATTCAAAGTGATACCAGCAAAAAGTACTGTATACCACATACAGGTATCGCGCAATACCCAAGAAATATGTTCTGCAGTATGCAGTATGTTCTGTTCTATATTTGTGTACTACACGAAACAAGTAAATCTCACCGTGCGAACAAGTACATATAAGTAGAGTTAAAAGAATCCCATGGATGCGATATATGAGAACTGAAACCTGACACTGTCAATTATAACCCGCGAATACGTCAATCGATCAGAATTAAGAGAATAGCGAATGTGAATAGCAGTAAGGTATATCAACTTCGACGACCGATCGCGAGTTTTCTCACCTGGTTCGTCGTCCACTGGCATGATAATTGAATGGTTTGACTTTGGGCTACTGCAGCTGCTGACCTCTTGATTTCCCTTAGAGCTCTGATGGCAAGATCGACTATGCTGCAGCTTCCTGGTCTCCTGTCCGGTTGAACTTCTCCCAAACACATCGCTGTCCATTGGACAGTTAATGCTCGTCAAATGATTCGAATTTGGACTGTAATATTGGTTGAAATCTACATTCTCCCTCACGCTCATGATTTGAAACTTGGACGGCTTTTCTTGAGGCAATTCCCGGTCATCGCCATTCACATTTTAAACTCTTCAATGCCGGAGCTCCAGTTCCACCTTTGCGGAACTCGGCATTATAGAGAAAATATATGCTTGCTTCAATTCGCGTTTGCATCTGTTCCAATGTAAATATGACTTCTGGTGATTTCCGGCAGAAAGCTAAACCATAGAAGGAATGTTGATTGAAGCCTTCCCGCTCGCACAACTCCCACTAGGTGCTTCTCGCTTGGGTGCTGATGCCACACAAACTCGATCAGTTTGAAACTGGGCGATCAGTGCGATCTCTTTAATATGCCAATGACTGCAGGGAAACCGCGTTTCTGAGAGCAGAGGTCTCTCCGTCAACTCGAAGATCTAAAATATAATGGAGAAAGTTACAACAGAAGTCAAGGATTGCAGCGCCCGAGACATAAGAGATAACAAAGAAGGCGAACACATTAACGCCGTCGTAAGGATGTTCACAGAATCCATCTGCATCCGCGCGAAGATACGTTAACAATCTGGACCACTCTTTTCATCCTTCGTACATGTGAGCAGCAATATGTTGTAAGAAGATTTAGACAGCCAGAGAACTTGATACTTCTCCGAAAGATCCAGAGAGGACACGTGAATCAAGAAAGTCAGAACCTCCACAAGAGCTCGGACGAAACACGACGGAAACTGCTACTGGTAACTGGAGACATTGACGATAACTATGTGCCGGATGAGTTAAGTGGCATCGTGTTACCGCCGTGCTGTAGTGCACGGCTGAAGAGAGCCTTAGAAACTAGAATCGTGCTACGCAAGCTATGAGAGTCGAATCTCCGTAAGATCTGATCATGACAAGACGCTATCATCGTTCTTGCATAGTGATTTGACGTAACAAGCTAGAGTCCCTTAGCTTTGAGTCCCTATTTCTCACTCCACGGTTCTTCTTCGTTCTCTTCTCATCGCCTCGGCGGACATCACCAAGCCTGAAGATTCGCGGCCCGGAGCTTATGCATGCAGCATGTAAGTCATGTAAAGAGTTTAAAGTAAAAGAGAAAATAATTTACTCAAATATACAAGGATAAAAACCAAGAGTATCGTCTCGAACCCATGCATATGGCTTGAGCCGGCAGTATTTGAATCTTTCTTCGCCATAACCGGATACCGGATCGGTCAGACATTACCGTAGATTGAAAGCATTTTACCTTTATGGTTACCGTAATTGCAGAATAATAATGATAATTAGGTTAGTCGAGCTTCAGAGAACCCTGATATTCCAGAAGTTAAGACAAAAGAACAAGTGCAGCCAAAACTGCAAAGAGAAAAACTCTTTTATCTAAGTCCTAATGCAGTGACACGAAATAAGGTGACTTCAGGTTACTAGAGACCTAAAGTATGAATGGAGAGTTATAAGAGAGTGGAGAAGTTAGAGACACTGGTACTTGGTAAGGATATGAGTGTAAGCTGATTACTGAGTGAGAGCATGCATGGTTCTCATCTTCAATTAAAACCTAAACCCATAAAAGTATGGATCTTGGTGAAATCTTAGTTCTCACCAACACGATACTCACTTATTCCTTGGCTAAATCCTAAACCCACATAATGTATGTGCTATGGTAAAATCTCAATTCTCACCGAAGACCCTAGGACGATGGTTATCTCTGCTCGCTTGTGCTTTGGTTAAATCCTAAACTCACAAAAGGTGTTTTGGTAAAATCTCAATTGTCACCAAGGACTTTAGGAAGACGTCCTGCGGCACCACATAGAAAGGAGGTAAGCACTCTAAGCAAGGATGCATGTGGTAGTACGCCCAAGAAAAATTGAACATAACGATTCAAACTTCAGACTTGTAATTCTAAAATTCCAACCTCTCACCACTACGCTACCATCATTCGTTGTTGGAGACGTTATAATATCATATTTTCATGTATGTGTCCCTGCTGGACCTCCATGAACCTGCCTGAAATCTCACGCTTGGGTCGTGCCATTAAAAAGGCAAAGAAGAGAGATAGCAGGGAAGCAATCCAGAAATGGTTTATGCTTCTCTGTAACTGGTTTAACACTCTCCTTCAGTGGGTATGGTGATTTAAATCACTGCAGAAATACAAAAGAACCGGTGAAGTTTGCCAAACTTCCTTAAGCGATGTAAGAAAGGTAGTAACAGTCTTAAGTTACTTATTTGTGGTGATGATGGATTAAGCCGTGTAAAAGCTAAGAAGGAAAATTCTCTAACGAATAGAAGGAGAAAAGTTGTAGTTTATCAAAGGATAGCTTTGTATAGAGCCATATATAGTTTATGATCATATTTCTTAATTGATAAGATTACTTTATTTTTTAATATTTTATTTTTCTGAAAATTGGAATAAATTCTTTAAGGTCAATCATTTTTGACACTAAACTCACAGCCAAATCGGATATTTTAAAGGCAAATAAGAAACTGCACGTAATGTCTTTCTACATGCACCTTTGGAGGTGCTGGAGAAAACATCCGTAGCGTCTTGGCCGAAGTCGTAGTACTAGCTAGAAGGCAAAGAATATTTACCAAAGATTCGAGTTTGACATGCCCTATTACTCATGTTTTGAAGGGTACAAAGACTCAAACCCATCTAGACTTACTTCAACAGTATTGTAGATGGTCTGATATGGACATCGATCTTGAAAAGAAGAAGATCACGATTATAGGCACAAGGTCAGAACCTCATTTCTCCAAATTATAGGTGGACTAACATTTGGTCCATCTATAATTTAGTGTAAACTCAATCCTTAAATAGTTGTAGACCCTCGAATTTTGCAATTAGGTTATCTCGGAAGCAGAAATTTACTTGATCAGCCCCCAGAACAAAGGTCAGATTTTATCAGATAGCTCTTATAATTTCATGTTTTATCATACCTTTCACCTGGACTTTACCTAGTTCGGTGAGAACTAGGATTTTACAAAGCACACCCTTTATGCGAGTTTATGATCATGTGGGCATCTTTATCTTATGTGGGTTTTAGTTTTAGCGAGGACACCGACATACAATGATATATACTTTCTGTGGGTTTAAGATTTAGCCAAAGCATAGGTGGGCAACAATAACAATAGCTGCCGTCCTAGGGTCTTGGATGAATTGAGAAATTATCAAGTCACATACCTTTTTGTAATTAGGATTTAGCCAAAGCACAAACATGCAGTGATGCCTTATGTGGGTTTAAGATTTACCCAAAGCACCGTTGGGCAACGATAGCAGCCGTTCTAACGTATTGGGTGAGAGGTGAGATTTTATCAAAGCCATATCTTCTTTGGGTTTAAGATTTAGCCAAGGCACACTAGTGCCTTTGCTGAGAAATGATATTTTAATCAAAATTTAATTGATCGCACCTTTAATACACTTGTCAGACTTGACCTCCTTTTTTTAGTTTTGGATTATTTCATCACAACAGATTAATAGTCAAAATGTCACTTCATTAGAATGCGAGAAGTGCATGTTAGCCATAAACCATACATCTATGTAAATTCAGTTTAAAATGTTTTTACAATAAATTATCAACCCAGATTATTTCTTATTTATTTTAGTGTAGTGTCTTTACATAAAGATAAACATGCTGGACCTGCTGTTATCAGTCACGGTACAAAGTTACATATTTCCTTGGGTTTAGTATACAGCAAAAACAAAAATGAAAAAAAATTGAGATTTTACCAAAACAACTACTTTATGTGAGTTTAGGATTTAACCAAGGCACAAGCAATCAAATCAAGCTAGCGCCGAGGCTAGCTTTGTATCAACCTGCAGAATGTAGTTGCGCAAGAGACGTGCTACGGTTGTCATCAACAGTTGGGTATTCCCTGTCAGTGTGTTCCACTTGTTCTTGGTTTCATGCTCCAGTGCTTCGCCAGATAACTGGAGTAAATTTGCACCATAGCCGCTTGTTGGCATATGAAGGAGTGATGGCTGCTTGAACATTCTGTGCTGTACGTGTAACTGGATGATATTGTTCTAGTGCTGAAAAGATGTCGACACGATAAAAACTGGTTGGAACCTGAAGAACCCTCCAAAAGTTAGGGTTAAGGTTCTTTCCTCACAGAGAACTTGTCCTACCTATTCTACTGTCAAGACAGCGTGGAAAGCCTACTCTCCACCTAAAATGTTCTGATTCGAGAGGGTAAGAGCCTCACATACTCCTGCATGCAAAGCAGATATGAATATATACATATATCTTTGCATATTCTTGCTCCTTAGCTGAGCTCCCATTCTCCCGGACGAAATCATATATCGGTACATATATCGTTTCTTCTGAAGCCATGCACTCCCTTCAAATCTGATGCGCGATCAAATGCTTATCTACTCGTGCAGTATACTGTGGATCAAACATACTGGTATTAGCTCTATCCGATCAGAATGATGGCTTATCAAAATCGAACTCAACGCAACTCAGATCGGTATCAACACGGATGAACTCCCCGCTACGCTAGAACAGCAAAGTTCTGGGAAGCGTTTGTTCCCTCCACTTGACTTAACTAATGGCTGCAAGACATTCAAGAATCGTTTCGGTTGCAGTTGTGGACCCACCTTTCAGCTAATGGTTTCGGGCGAAGGGACAGACGTCTGACACCTACATGTAAATGCTAAATTATAGGAGTGTCCATCCTTGTCGGCAGAACGAACCGTGCCGCAGTGCCACTCAGCCGCTTCATGGATGGATTTAAAAAGAAAATGCTTCGCGACTTTGTAGCGACAATTTGGCGGCTCCGCATTGGATGTTCAGTGTCTGACACACGGACTTTTGACCACGATGAAAACTGTCCGTCCATGGACTGCACTACTGCGTTTTTTTTTTTGACTTCTGTAATCAAGGGGAATCAAGTTTCGGGTCTCCTGTTTTCGATCCAGATAGTGCACAGATCTTGAAGGCTTCTTTGAGAGATTTATGGGAGACTTTTCCTCTGATGTACCAGTATACCGTCAAAAGGGTCGGAAGGAAGTAAGCTGGTTTTCGTGTTTGACAGATTCTCTGCTGCGGCGCCCATGGAGCTCGCCCTTGCCTCTGCTGGAGTCGGAGGCTCCCGTGCGACTGTACAAGAATGTGGATTCTCAAGGTTCCACAGAGGAAGTCATGTAGAGAGGAGATCGGGCTGTTCGATGCTCAATCGCGCGAGGACGCAGGCGATTTTAAGAGGAGTTGAGATCAACCAGCTTGCACTCAAACCTTCGTATCTCTCCTTCAAAAAGCACGAGTTCTGTTTCTCCTCCTCGGCTTTACAGGGAATACATTCTGCTCGTTCTGGACAAAGTCATTACGAGTCTCGCCTGCGTGCCTCTACTGAAGTATCTGCCGCCGCGCCTGACGATGGTGGAGAAGGAACAGCAGAATCGAGTGTGGAGCTGCAGGGCTGGGAGAAAAAGGCAGAGCAGATTGGAGACGCTTTGTCGTCTGCTTTTCCTTTTTGGGTAGCATTGGCTTGTATCATGGCCCTCGTTTGGCCGAACGCAACCGGTTGGATTAATCAGCACGTGCAAGTCTTTGGGATCACAGTTACTATGCTTGGTGCGTCCCACTTTGCCTCTTTACATTTTCAAGTTTCATTTAAACCTGTGATGGCTGTTCTTGCTCTCGTGACTTTGGATTGGGTAAGTACTACAGTGAGCATGACCTGGGTTATTGCAGTTGTCAGTTTACGGTGCATAAATCCTCCGATAGCACTCAGCATTCACTTCCTGTTTTCCAGTTCAAACCCACCGGTATCATCTACTTCCTTTGCTGAGCTTCTATTGTCTACATAATAAATCATCTTGCATGGTTTTACCGTTAGAAAACGTTTGTTAAATTGTCCGAACAGGAGAGCATATGAGACTAGCCGGAGAGCTCACTGAATCCCCTAATTCTTATTGAGCGTACTCGTCGTAAATGTGGGCCTACATCAAGGGAATTGTATTCCTGAGTGATTTTAGCTTGACCACTTGAAATACTCCTAAAAGAATCTCCAAACACGCTCGCCTTGACATTCAATGGTAGGTGATACAAGGATAAACTCTGATCAAGCGCTCGCTTGACAGGAATGGGTATGACATTGACCCCGAAGGATTTCCAAGGGGCGTTTTTTATGCCCAGGGAGTTGCTGGCGGGAGTCATCCTCCAGTACACGGTATGTTAGATTATTTCCGGTAATTGCTTTGGAACTTGATCTTAATCTTCATCTCCCGGTTTTTCATTTTTTTGTTCATAGTTGTATTTCGTTCTCCCGTGCCTGAAGCCATATCAAAAGTTTAAACCACTTACCGCTATCATTCTTCGCGTGTTCAGGTAATGCCTTTGTCAGGCTACTTCGTGAGTAGGTTGCTGCAATTGCCTCCACATTACGCAGCTGGACTTATCCTGGTATCTTGCTGTCCTGGAGGTATTGACTGAAAGCGGGGAATATACATTTTGGGTGTTTCAGTTTTCAACAAGCGTATGATGTAAACTGCCTTCTATTTCCCAGTTTGGGTTGTTTTCCCGCCACTTTGCACAGACATGAGCAGTTTCCCGTTGTATAGACTGCGTGTTAGGGTGCAAAGGCTTCGTCCAAATCTGCTGTTAGCCGTGAGAAAATTGCACTGAAATCGCTGATGTTTTGGTTTGTAGGCACCGCCAGTAACATCGTCACATATCTTGCCAGGTATGTACAGTGTTAATGGCTAGTTTCCGCTTAATCTGCAGTATACCTCTCATGCAGTATACCTCGGTTATATGCATTCGCTGACTTCTCAAACCAAGTTAGCATACATGTTACCACGCTTTGCTAAGTGTGCGGGCGAAGTTTCTCAGAAATACCAGTGTACCAATAAGTCCAACCAAGCACACTCAAACTCAGAAAATAATACCTGTTCATCTCTTCCAGAATAAACTTGCAGGTGAGCTCAGACTGACAACTTGGCGCCCACTCTTTGCAGGGGAAATGTAGCGCTTTCTGTCCTCATGACAGCAACCAGCACGTTCTTAGCTGTGGTATGTCTCCATCTTGATATGGACATTGCTTCTGGAGTGAGAATGTCGTTTTAGATGGCGGTGAGTGAGGTGGTTTTAGGAGCCTATTTCCATTCATGTTTCGCTGAGAAATGGTAAAGAATACTCCTAGTCCCAACTTGGAAACTTGAAAATCGCAGGTGATGACTCCAGTTTTGACTGCGAAGCTTGTCGGACAGTACATAGCTGTCGATGCGGCTTCCTTGTTCGTCTCCACTGTCCAGGTAAGTTGATTAGAGATCTGCCAGTCAGGGACGCAAGTTTCATCAGATGTTCGTACCTTAGAAGGAATCTTCGTTTCAGGTTCGGAGTCGTAGCCTCAGAAATGCAGTAACACAGGGTTAGTTACCTTGGTAAGCGTAACTAACCCTGGACGTGTGGGCTTTTCTAGCGTCACTCCTAAAAAATTTAATGTGGTCAGAGTTATCAGGTATCCCGGACAATTTACTCCTCGTCTTGTTAGGTGGTCCTCTTGCCAGTTCTTGGAGGCGCTTTCATGAACTATTTCTTCAAGAATGCGGTCAAGAAAATTTCATTGCTGGCACCAACCGTTGCTGTGTTCATGGTCGCAATAGTCTGTGCTGGAGCGGTAGGTCGTAGTGCCACTGCCATCCTTTCCTCTGGAGGACAGGTGTTTCTAGCAGTGGGTGCCCTGCACGGCCTTGGCTTTGCTGGAGGTTACTTGCTGTCAAAGTTGCTCCGACTCGACGAATCATCTTGCAGAACCATTTCAATTGAAGTTGGAATGCAGGTTACGGTTTCTTTCCCAATGTCCGGTCACATTTGTTTGAGGTCTGCAAAACTAACTTGAGAAATGAAACTTTGAGTAAACGTCAACCGTGACTTGTCATTCAGATGACGGATAATCTAGGGCATTAACGTTGATTTACGTGTTGGAACTCCTTTGAACATTTCCCTCGCCTCTAGTTAATCTCAGTCGACTATTCCAGGTATTCGTTTGATTCGTATGAGGCGTACAGCAACTTGAACTTTTTGCTGACAGCATTCAGCGCGTTGGCACTAGTGTGGATGCTGTATGAAATAAACTTCCACACTGAACATGATCTCATAGTGAGAAGCCCTTTGGATATATCCAAAGCTCTAGCTAGTTCAAGCTTAAGTCGTGACTGATTTATGACTATGTTCACTTGTCCGATCAAGTTCTATCAGTACATACTGCATTTGTCAGCTGCATTGCACTCTATACCAAGGGGAACCTTTTCTGGAAATGTGCCTATCGGCACACCCTTCGGTTACAAACAGTTGGCAAACTCCACTAGCAAGTTAGCGCGCATTCCGCCCCTAATTGCTTCTTCCTATGTACTTGGCCGGGCTAATTGCGTGTTACCTCTTTACTAGAGAGTGGTCCTTGAAAAAATCTGCCATTCTCGACGTATGAATATATTTACTTGGCCGGGTTAATTGTGGCTTACCTCTGTACTAGAGAGTCGTCCCTCATAAAATCTGCCATTCTCGACGTATGAAGTTATGTTCACTTGTCCGACATTCTCATGTACCTAACGTATGTTCAGTTGTCGGCAATCGGTCTCTTTGTCAATTCTAACTCAGTGGAGAAGTAGTCTCCCGTTACGAAGTCCATTGAGTCCAACGTATTTTCCTGTTTAATTAGAACAAACTCAGTTGGCTCGGTTAGGTACGTAAACTACGTTCGTACACCAGTACCATGAATTGCGGGGAGCTGAATCATCGTCTCACTGTGTTTCGCAGAATTCGGTGCTTGGGGTCGTGCTAGCCGGTCAGCATTTCAGCAACCCACTCACAGCGGTACCTTGTGCCGTCTCCAGCGTGTGTCACTCTATTTTTGGCAGCACTCTGGCGGGGATATGGAGACTGAAGCCAGCAAACGTCGAGGGTGATAATGATAGAAACAACGGAGTCATGGCATCCTGACACAATCTGTCGATACTTCATCCCCATTCCTTATTTACAGATCCCATTTCACATTGTTCGGTATGTAAGGTTCATAACTTTTGGTTTCTATGGTTTAGAAATTTTTTTCCCTTTTCCCCCCTAGTCACTGGATGATACAGATCGCTCAGAATATAAGCTTTTACTTCATTTACGTACCGGTCGTACTTTTCGGAGAGCTAGTTTGAAAGCAGGCCGCCCGGTTTTCCACCTTGTTTCGAAAGCCTACTCGTGGAAGTAAGAAGTTTATCGGTAGCGATGGTAGGCCAGCGAACTTCTGTGTTGCTGGAAATTGTCATTGGTCTTGTAGATCGCCGGGTTCTAGGACATACAGTCCATCGCAAGCAGCTATATGACACCATGTTGTTATCAAACGCGTTTTTAAGGTTTCTTGTTGCTTGTCGTTTTCCAGCTGACCCAACTTCTCCAACTTCATTATTGCGATGACGATTTTAGTATTCGCAAAAACGTTCTATTAATTTTACAGTCGATGGTGGTTCATCTGGTTATAGCTGTTTAGTGTCTGGACTGGGGATTAATTAATGTTGAGATCACGTAGGTAGTTCTGAAGCTAAACCCTAAACCCTAACGCCCTGTGGCATGTACGATTGCATTTTACGGTGCGTTTCTCTTTGTGCTTGAGATATCGCGATTATATTCTCTCAGAAACAGTTTTAGACGTAAAGATGCAAACGGGTGTGTGTTATTTTGTTTCATCAAGGCTGACTTTTTGCAAGTTCTGTTCTGGTGCAGAAAACTATGTAGACTCAGAATTGAGACGTGGATCATCGGAACCAGAGACGGTATCGTGTCAGTTATGTGCAATTGGGATTAGACTTTGCTACCTTAGCCGGCTTTCAGTCATATACTTTGCAAGAGGAAGAGTCAGGTTTTGATGGATGCTGCAGAGCATGACATGAGCAGCCCTACGCCAGATCCGTATATGGGTTGAATTTCTGGAGTTCAAACTTCTCAGTGCACTGTATTTGCAGCTTTCACGGAGTGCTCGTCGGTGCTTTGAAAGAGGAGCTATGGATTCTGTTCTTTACCAAGATGATTTACTGAGCAAGGTGTTAGCATGCTAAATCCGAACTCGCTTCCGCACAAGTAACCCTTCACTGCACCGCGTGAACGTTAGAAACTTTCTGTACAGTTATCCTTGCTGAAAGAGGGCAGGGCCGCAGCTTGGACTCTGCCGCTAGAGATCGACGTGTTCTTTAGGATCCGTTACCTTAAACAAGCTGCTTGTTCCTAAGAGCTCCCAGCGAAGATTGTTTGCACTCTACTTCTAGCACCGGGAATCACTGCTGGCTCCCAAATCACATCGATAGCTTGAGGGATATTATACGGCCGGCGAACGGTGGGACTTCCGCCACGACCGGCGTTTAGTCAACTTGTGGAAGCACCCAGTCAGTCGCCATCCTCAGTTTCTCGTGAGAATGATTGTAGATTGGCTGGGCTGCCCGGCAACTCTTTGTTCCTCTCGACCGTCTCTCTCTCTGTGATCGTCTTAGCAACTGGAGAAGTCAATGGTCTTCGTGTATTACGCCCTTATCAGAAGCCAGATCTTTAGATAGACATGCATATACACCTTACTCAAGTTTCCCGAGATACAATGGAGAGTTTTGAGATTAAGCATTTAATTATGTTATCCAAGCATCTAGTTCGGCAGCTGAACTAATCGATCGATGGCTGCAGGCACACACCAGCAATGTCCAAGCTAACACAATGATTCAGACAACAAAGCGAGAGGTGTGTTTGATATCCCGTTCACACCTGCACGGTTGACATGAGCTAAATATTTTCTCTGCCTGAAGGTTGATGCTCGACGGCCACCTCAGACTCTGCAATGCCATCAGAGCTTCACGACAGTCCATGTCATGCAAATTGCCACCGTGTCCCTCTGTAACATAGGATAGCCGGTCATGGGTCCGACCAAGTAACGAAATGAACTCAGGAGCCCGACCAAGTAAAAAGTATGGCGCATAGGCTTACCAAGTAATTAATTGAGAAATTCGATATCAAGCTAGCCAACCTACTGGGGCGTGCTTCATTTTCTCTCTTTTTTCAATTGTTTTCGCTGACTCCGTTTAGCCATGGGCATGTATCATGAACTGCACACCAAACTTAAGTGCACGTCCACTGTGGGAGGTGCGAACTCGTCCTTCAAGTTAACCTCTGATGGTTGGCTGGTTATTCTGATAACCTATCTTTTGGCACTATTGTACTTTTCTCGATTAGTTAGTGATAACTTCTGATGAAGGAATTAAAAATGTTCAACATAACGAGACTAGTGTATCCGGTGTGTAAGCATGCTCAACCACCTTTGGAGAACTTTTGTTCTTTTGCTTGGTTTTTGTTATCAGAAAAAATATAAGTGTGATATAGTAATTATGTAGTAAATTTTAATGAAAATCTAAATTCATATATAAATCACATCAAATGACAATCATATACAGAATTACGAAATCGTTGGAGTCGTCTAAAACCCATAAGTTAAGCGTAGACCAACGCAACTCTAAGGCTACAATTGCGTTCGTTAACTGATTAACAAATATATTTTATTATTTTATTATCTAACTCTTCTCTAAAAAATAAAAATAAATTAAACTTGCAGCACTCTTCCATCTTAAAGAAATTAAATAAGCAAATAAGCGAGCGACATTATACATTACTACCGGTGTATAACGAGGGAGATATGGAAAAGCAACCATCCAGGTTCTCATTTGCTTGAGCTCAATATATTTAGACTTTTGTTTAATCTGTTGAGAAAATGTTCTTTGTCTGTGATGCGAGTCGTTCTATTTCTCGTACCTCAGTTATTTACTTGGTCAAGTCTATAGGCAATACTTTCTACTTGGCCAGGCCCCTGAGATCTAATCGTTGCTTGGTCGGACGCGTAACCGGGTGAATGGAGAAGTGACCACCACGTCAGCCAAATCGCGTCAATGTCTAAACTGTGACACTTATGTGATAAGTCTGATGTGGCTTCATGCGCTATGCCACATGGACTTTATTTTTTTTTGCATGAACATCGATTTAGGATTAAATCGACGACCACATCACACTCGACTGCCAGCTCATATTTCTCCATGCCACCGTAACTTCGTACGAAGTCCATGTCACCACAGTAAAAGTCCATGTCACCTTCGTTTCCACGATCTCAGTCGAAATTACAATTATCTGATCATGGGCCCGACCAAAAAACAATTAGAACTCAGGGACCTGGCAAAGTAGAAAGTATAGCGCATGGGCTGACCAAGTAAATAATTACTTTTACCTTGATGCCTGCCCGACATCCATGAAGAGTTCGAACTCCAGGATTGTCTAGTTGAAATCAACGGCCGGACAAGATCAATCCTTCTACACAACCTCAAAAACCATTTCAAAAAGGTGCAAAGTGAGCCACATACAAGGTGACTAACAGCATTAGAGCATCTTCACCCATATATCGATAAAGACCTCCTTATCTCTATTTTACAGATCAGGAAAAATATTTCTCTTTAACGATGAAAATTATATCATAGTTTTAAAATGATTTCTTAAAGAGCATAAACTCGTTACACTGAATTAGATATTTGATACGTTGTTCCTTGAACGCTTAGATTTTGGTTAAAGAGTCTTTATTAGTGTCTTTATAATAAAGAAATGTTGTACTATTTAGAGAATATTCTAAATAAAAAAATCCTACAAAGATAAGCTAGGGAAATGTCTCTCCTCAATAGGCTTCCCCTAACCATTTTGGAAGTCAGTAAGGAAAAAATCTTCCCACAGCTTATCTTTATACTACTCTTCATTTTACAACATCTTGAAAAAGTCACTGCACTTCTCTAACTTGAAGATTCCAACAAATGCTCTTTAACCCAAAATCAAACTGTTTTGGTACTTCAGAACAGGTTTGAGTTACTAATGCTCTTTAAGAGAACCATTTAAAGATTACGATGTGAAAATTATCCCTTTAAACCTCGAGTGTGAATACAAATGCTCCTGGGAACTTGTAGCAGACTTTATTTTGTGGCTTTGCTTTTGGAGAACTGAGAAATTTAACCGTAATGCACAAACTGCTTTTGGTGACTATTTCTTCATCTCAACTTGGAATATGGGGAATAAATAATCAAATTAAAACTATGCACCAGCTATAAAGTTATGATTCATCTCGAAACCCCATACGGTTGTTGCAGTTGGCTTATGCAGGTAAGTGTTGAGATAAAAACACCCCTACCTCCTGGTTCTCATGAGCGACATGACGAGCGGGTATTGCAAAGGGTGGTATAATCCGTGTAAGAGCAAAAGTTTCATGGGAAAATAACTCAAAAAATGAATAAAATAAAAATATGATCCAGATGAAACAAACTACTTAGCATCGAGCGAGTATTGCAAAGGGTGGTATAATCCGTGTTAGAACAAAAGTTTCATGGTGAAAAAATCTCAAAAAATAAATGAAATAAAAATATGATTCAGATGAAACAAACTACTAAGCATCGACAGAGAAAAGTTAGAATGAAGATTTCAGGGTTTTTTCAAACCAAAAAGAAATCAATGTTTCATACTGAAAGAACATTGTGAGAAAGAAAAGAATACTCTTTTTCATGCTTTTATTTTATTTAAACGGGGGTTTTAGATAGAAATACTTCACTTTTATTATTTATTTATTTATTTATTTATCGTCACTTTCAAGAGATAAGGAGGTGCTCAGTATTGTTCTTGCGGACCATCCAGCCCCCTACGTTTTGACTGATAAATGTAGCATTTTCACGTGAGAATTAATTGAGATCGATCATCACTTTTCACTTTCCGCTTACCCCAAGTATGTAATTGCGCGATCTGCAAAGCTATCACCTAAACTCGAGAAATCTCTGAGACTCGCTTCTCTCTAACAGAGGGAAGTTAGGGTCTCTTCCGACTACACCCTTTAACGCGTCTAATGAGTCCCGCCGGACCTGAAGGGTACAGCTGCTAGTCCTGCAGCTTTTGGTAACTATTGCAGTCGCGATAGTTATCGTCTTCCCATCACATCGTTTACTTTCATGATTTTCAAAGAAAAAGTAATCTCACGTGTCGTGATAGTGGATTCTTGTCAGTTTCACTTGAGCATCCACGCGTTCGCTTGAGAGAGTTTGTGTAAGCGAAATATACGGAAATGCTAGCTCTGAGGTACCCCAGCCAAAAACTTTGGAGATATTATATGTTGACGAATATACTATTATCACACTTGCGAAATTACAGTCGAAAGACAATTCTTATTATCAAATCAATCTGATTGTGTCTGATAAGCACACTAAGGACCTAGTCGGAAGAGACCCTTAGAACCCTAAGCCTGCGGCCTCGGTCGCACTTAGAGTGCACAAGCATCCTAAACTGCGACTGCATGTCGCATAAAATTTGATTTCAAATGTAAACTTGAAACCTCTCTGTCTCACACGGACTCATCCGTCGATACGCTACTGCGCCACCTTGTGAAATATACCCCCAAGTCATCTTATAGCAGCTCTACAGCCCCTTTCACATTTCACTACAAGGGGCTGTAGGGCTGTTTGGACAGCTACATTAACGTTCCAGCGTGCGAATACACAACTTTAATGTGTCAAAAGATGAAGGGACTGGAGGTTCCGTTCTTGCGACGTGTGTCTACTTCGTCAAGGTGACGTGGAGTCCTGGTAGGATGTGCCGAGTTCCGCAGTTGACAGCTTCAGCGGAATTAGGAGGATCATGGCTCATAGATTCGAGTACGGTACGGTAGCTCTAGATTCTGGAGCATCCCGCTAGTGACCTTTGAGCCCTGACTCCTCAGGGACCTGTCTCAGGGCTGGAAAGTCTTTTCTGACCGTAGCAACGGCTCCAACTCCCAAGGTCCTTCCAGCACGAGGATCTATCCCACGTTCTGTGGTAACAAGTGGTCGACGGAAATTCAACATACAGTACGCAGTAAAGCTCTCCTTCTGCTCCTGCTAGCTGGTTAGCTGATCATGACCGACCCTCTTTTCTTGCCACTTAGCTCCATCGAAATTATATGGAGTTCAAATGGGAGTACTCAAAGGAAGAAAGCCGTGGATGTTTCTTCTTCTCGGAAAACTACATGCACTACAAGCAGACACCCTATCGCATCACAGTTGAAACTGTGTCAGCATTAACTCTGGAGAGCTCGACATAGTGTAAAGCGGTCCATTTGCTGCCACCTTGTTAACCAGGATAGGTGACCTGGCGCGTATTTACTTCCTTTCACTTGGCTGTGAGCGCTGGCGTAAACGTTACAGTTACGTGGCGATCAGAGAATGGAACGTTTTCATTTTCACTTTTATTTTTCACGGACCTTTTCTGCAGGATCGAGAAGCGGGTAAGGCTCCAGGTGCACTATCAGTTTATCAGTTAAAGTTTCTGGTTTTTTGCAAGGTCGGATCTCTCACGCGTGTTGAGTTTTTTGAGATTTGAAGGACGTTTTTGTCTCCGAGAACTTGGACCCACTGATACAAATGCACTTACCTCAGTTTTTTGAGACAGTTTGTGTCATTTTGCAAGATTACACATCAGCCAAGAAGACCATGTTACAGTCTCGCACGCTTGAGCTGGTGAAAAACTCAAAGAGGGTACCCTGATGAAGCTTGCAAGAATCAGTTCCAGTTTGTACGTTTCAGGCCTCCCGCTTGTTGAGAAAAACAAAACTATTAGGTGTGCTCATGTTGCTTATTACCGAACCTAAGGGCTGGAAAAACTTTTGCCAACAAAACCTTAAATGCGCCTGAGGACTAACCCCGCGACAATATATGAAAGTTTGTATACACCAGACCACAGATTAAAGCTCATTGTCCGGGGACGCCCGGGAGGGAGGCAAGCCGGTAAACCGGTCACCGAGGAATTCATAGACCAGCTGACAAACCTGGTTGTATCCCGCGCTACTACTGTACTGTACTCCCGGATCTGGCTAGGACGGCAGGAATTTACTTGCTCCACCCCCAGTAGCATTGATGAACTTGTCTACCTCTCTTAGAGAATATGCTACTGATGAACTTGGTCTACCTCTTTTAGAGAATACTTGCTTGATAAACCCCCTGACCCGCAGCATATTGTTCTCCTTGTTATCACACCACGTCAGAAGCAAGTGAGATTTACAAATATTATGATGCGTTACAGTGTCTCATACTCTAATATTTGCATCAGTTTACACATAGTCTATAATGCAAAGTCGATATCTCATATATCATGATAACGTAGACAACTGCTTGTTTCATATCAAAAGGTGCATCACGTTCATCATTCCTTTGGGGGGTGGAGCAAGTAAATAACTGCTAGGATCGCCCCATTAAGACTCCAGAAATTCTGATTCAAACTCGAATACATTCTACTGGTGCTTCGTTCCTGATCAAGATGGATGATGAATTTTCACGGACTCCCGGCAATTTGGGGACTGCCAACAAGCTACTGCTTCTAGGCCCTTCCCAAAGTACTGATCCAGAGAGAAGGACAAGTCAATGTTTTCGGATTCTTGCTGCCCCTTCACACTTACGTGATACGGAAGCAGGGGTAACAAGGAATAGCAACTTGATACTGAAACTGGAAATGAGTGAAGGATCACGAGCTGCTGAGCTGATATTTTATGGGGAGATTCAGTACTTGGTGCATCACATGAATATTTTGCAAATTTCGTGTGAATTGCTTGCTTCTAGGCCCTTCTCAAAGTACTGATTATAGGAAAAGGAGAGAGAGAATCGATGTGAGAGACCAAGTATGAGTAAGCTTGTTTACTGATATGAATAATGAGGTAGGAGGCCCAAAGACCAGGTACTTATACTTTGGTACAAGGGCAGGCAAAGCCTGCGAAAAGGCATGAGCCCAAATAGTCTAAACTAGCTGCTGTACTTTACGTTCATACTGTACAGTCAGTTCTAACACTCCCACTCAGCGACTAGTTGTTGTAGATCTAAACTTTCAATCCTAGTCTTGGTAGAAGGTAATCCAACTTAGGAGCCGGTAGGCCCTTAGTTAGGATATCCGCTACCATCTCCTGAGTAGGGCAGTACTTCACTTCAGTTGTCTTGGATGTAACTTGATCCTTAATGAAGTGGTACCGAATATCTATGTGTTTCGTCCTGTCATGAAACTTGGACGATTCTACGAGTGCTATTGCACTCTGGTTATCACAATACAAAGTAGTTGCCTCATTCTCAGCTAAACCGATATCGGCTAAGAGTTGTCGAAGCCACATTGCTTCTGATGAACATGTGCTGAGTGTCATATACTCAGCTTCAGTACTCGATAGTGCAACAGATTTCTGTCTCTTCGACGATCAACTGATTGCTCCTTGTGAGTAGATGAAACAATTTCCATATGTTGAACGTCGTGACTCGATGTGACCTCCCCAGTCAGCATCAGTGTAGCCAAATAGAGAAATTGGTTGAGGCGAGTACTTGTATTCTAAGTACTGGTCTAAAGTACCTTTGATATAGCAAAATGTGCGCTTTATGACGGTGATGTGTTTTAGTCCTGGGTTAGCCATGTATTGAGATAATACACTAATGCTGAAGGCTAGATCAGGACGAGTGCAGACGGCAGCCCAGTTGATGGAGCCTGTCGCGCTCTGATATGGATAAGAAGCACATTGCGCCTTCTCTTCAGTAGTAGTAGGACAATCTTCAGTTGAGAACTTTTCTCCTAAGGTCAATTGTGTACTGACAGGTTGACAATTCTCTAAGCCAAACTGGAATAACTTTTGGGTCAGGTACAAGGTTTGACTGAGTCTGATCCATCCTTCTGCTCGATTTCAGTTAATCTCTATACTCAAGCAGTGGTGGATATTACCGATGTCACTCATCTGGAACCTTGCGCTGAGGTTACTCTTGATGTATGTTAGCAATCCTTCGCTGCTGCTTGCTATGATTGTATCATCAACGTAGAGTGCTAGGATGGTAAACTGATTATCCTTATGAATGTAATATACGTTACCATCAGCTCCTGACTTACTGAACCCGAGAGAAAATAAGAACTTATCTATGATCAAATACCATTCTCTAGAAGATTGCTTCAATCCATAAAGTGTACGAAGTAGCCTGCACACTTTATCAGTTCCTGGGACGTTGATGCCGTCAGGGACTGTCATGTAGATTTCTTCACTCAGCGTTCCATTCAAGAAGGCTGTCTTCACATCCATCTGATGGACGTGGAGGTTGTGTTGAGCTGCAATTGCTAGTATCAATCGCACTGATTGTACACGGACCACCGGGGAGAAGGTGTCAGTGTAGTCGAGCCCATACACTTGAGTGAATCCTCGGGCCACCAGCCGTGTCTTGTATCGGGCGATGGACCCATCTGAATTCAACTTCAACTTGAAGGTCCACTTGTTGGTTATGGACCTTCGTAAGTGTGGTAAATCTGTGAGTGTCCATGTACCGTTCTCCTCGTGGGACTTGAGCTCTTCGGTGATGACCTCGGATCATCGAGCAGCATCTGGAGATGATAGGGTCTCCTGATAGGAGTTGGGCTCCATCGGGACTGGTCTCAAAGTCACCATTAGTGCACGCTTCTTACTCGTTCGTGCCTTCGGGATCAAAGTCGTTGTGTCGTAACCTTCAGCTAGATCGCGGTTAGGAGGGTTGGACTGACGTGTTGATCGCCGGAGTTGTGGTGGTGCTTGGATCTCAGTGGGAGGAGACGATGCCATCTCAAAGTCACTAGAGTGCGGTGGTGGAGACTGCGGTGGTGAACGATGTAGATATGGGTGTAGTGTGCTCATGTTTTCTACATCTGTGCTATGTCTGGTTCGGATTGGAGAAGATAAATTCATGGTAGAATAAGTTGAGAACGGATATCGACTGTGGGATTGTGGGCTACTAGTGGATGAGCTGACCACAGATTGAGTTGGTGTGTGTAATGTGCCTCTGCTAACTCCTCCTCCTCCATATCCTGCTGAGGGTAGGAGAGGAACGGGGCCCGGGACAAGACTACTGCTTGAAGGATGGCCGGGACCAGGGCCAACGGAAGGACCGAAGGCGGGAGATGGTGCAAAAGGAGACGGAACAGACGAACTCAGAGGGGGAAGAGTAGCTCCCACTGAAGGGCTAGGGGCTGGACCTGAAGTAGGAGGATGGTGATGGAAGAAGTGCACATCATTCTGAATTTATCCTCAGTGATAGCAGTGAGAGGGGATGATGTCGATGCAGGCAAAGACTCATCGAATATAACATCGCGAGAAACAAAAGTATGACCGTCAGATTTTCGTTGGAGACGGTATGCCTTGCTTTGGCTGCTGTAGCCGAGAAGAAGGCACTCGTGGGAGTGACTATCTAGCTTAGAGCGGCGAGTCTCTATAATGTTGGCAAAAGCTGTGCAGCCAAAAACTCGGAGATGTGAGATGGTGGGCTTGCGGCCATGCCATAGCTCAAAGGGAGTGGTGGCAAGATCCATGGCCTTGGTGGGACAACGATTCAGAACATAAGTGGCGTGGTTGATAGCCTCACCCCAAAACTGTTTGTCTAGTCTTGCTGAAAACATCATAGCGCGGACAAAGTTTAAAAGGGTGTGATTTTTACGCTCAGCTACCCCGTTTTGCCGAGGAGTGTCAGGGACGGTCAGCTGACGTTGGATACCGTGTTCCTGACAATAGGCATCAAAGAGGGTGGATCGGAACTCACCACTGTTGTCGGAGCATAGAGTCTTGAGCTTCTTGCCGGTCTGACGCTCGGCAATTGTGTGAAACTCCTTGAATGCTGTGAAGCAGTCGCTCTTGTAGTGCAGTAGGCGGACAACGATATAACGGGAGTAGTCGTCGGTCATGATCATGAAGTACTCATATCCGGAAAAAGTGCAAGGGGAAATGCGACCGCTGATGTAAGAGTGGACGATTTCGAGAATTTCGGTGGCGCGGGTAGTGGCAGCACGTGGAAATTTTGTGCGGGCTTGCTTGCCATGCAAGCACGAGGGGCAAGTGAAATCGTGAATGGTGGGCAGATTTAGACCAATAACAGATTGATGGCGACGGAGTTGGTCAAGCCGAGTAAGACTGATGTGGCCAAGCCGTCTGTGCCAGAGGTCGGCGGTAGGAGTGGCGAATGTAAGATAGGCAAAGCGCGGGCGGGTGATAGATCGGTAAAGAGTGGAAATAGGCGTGTTAGACTCATCGACTATGTAAGGTGTAGGTGCAAGACATGTAGGAGTGGATGAGTCATCGCCGTGTATGTGGCGGGCTGATAGCAAAGTGCCTACTGTAGAGTCGGAAATTCCTTCTGAAGGACCTGCAAGAGAGGAATTTTCTTCTAACGGAAAATTACCGAAAGGAATACTCCTGTGGGGGAGTACTTCCATGGGGAGTACTTCCATGGGGAGTGCTCCTCCCACTGGAGAGTACTCCTGCGGGGAGGACTGTTCCTCCCGTGGAGGAGGGACAGTCAGTCCCTCCCCATTGAGGGGAGTCAACCCCGCACGGGTTGACTCCCTCGTAGGGAGAGCTTCCCAGCTCCTCGGATTGGGAGCTCCTCCGAAGAAGGGGGGTGGACGGCCGCCGCCGCCGCCCTTCCGAGAAGGACGGGATGGGAGTACGGGACGGGGCCCGAGGAGTTATTACTCCCGGGGTTCGTGCTCCAGTCTTGGGGCCGCCCCGGGAAGTTGAGGGGGTGTGGCCTCATATGCGGGGCCGTGCCCCTTGGCTCGCCTCGATGAGACGAGTCCCCATAGGGGGACGTGCCGCTTGCCTCGAGGTAAGGATCGCAGTGGTGGCGATCCGCGCCCTCCTGGATTATAGGGGCGTCGCCCCTCCTGGATTATAGGGGCGTGCCGATTAGTGAGCCGTGCTGGGTCGAGTATGCGTCCTGGTCCTGAGGCCACGGATCGTCCTCGTGGCGATCCGTGCCTCCTTGAGAATTCGGTGTCAAAAGGTGTGCGGGGAATGTGTTTTCAGGGAGTGTGTTTGTGGACTGTGACTGTGCGAAGCGGTGCAAGGGGAGGATCAGCCGTGGTCGACCACGGTTGGTCGATGTGCCACCACGGCCACCTCCAGGACCCCCCAGTCTTTTCCGAGAGGGCGTTTCAAGGGGCATTGTTGGAAGCAGGGATTGGGAGTGATTTGCCTTCAGCTGGGCATGGTGTGCTTGCGGGAGTGACATAGTGTGCACGGGAATTACAGACGAGCCTAGCAAGTAAAGGTCATTGCTTAGCGGGCATGGGGCAATTGGACGTCTGTTCTTGTCCTCTAGATGGCAAGTACCATTACCGATAATGCACCACCCACCCTTGGAGTCAAACATTCGAGCTGAAAATAAGTTCTTCCGTAGTGCTGTAACGACCTATGTTACACATAGGAAGTTTGTCTATTAGTAAGGTGTTTAGTTATAACTAAGTGTTGAGAATGTTTATTTGCTGCCAAAGTACTTTAAGGAGGTATCAAGTTAGTCATGACTAGCTAAAAGTCAGTTATGGTTAAACTTAGCTGTACTTTTGGCAGAATTCAGATATTTGCTAAAGAGTGAGCACTACTATCTTGTCATCTTGTCTAAAAGATAGAAAGGAGGTGGAAAGTATCCCTTATCTCCTTTCTGATTTGATATTAGTGGTTGGATTAAAGTTGTGGACTTTGCGGGCATTAAAAACAAGAAGAGATTCCACATGTTTCCTTTTTAGTGGGTCTTAGTATAGAGGGGGGTGGAAATTTGAGATTCCTTGAGAATATTCCAGAATCCTTCTAGAAGTTGTTGACTTTGAAAGAATAAGCCCATGTGAAAAGATAAGAAGCCCATGTGATTAATGCTTTTACCTTGAATAATATCTTAGTAAAACCCGGTAAAAGTAGTTACGGCTGAGTTACCGGAGGGTACCGGAGGGTACCGGAGGGTACCAAAGTAAAAATCTAGAATGTATAAATAGAGGAGTAGAGAAGAGCTCCTCATCCTTGTTTTCACATTGTCGTAATGACAACTTGAGTAATATAGAGAGTGTGGGATATTTTTAGCATGTGACAACTTGAGAGACGTCGTTAGAATGGAGGATTTTAGTTGATGTGTTTAAGGAGATTTTTAAGTTGATAAGTTTGTGGGTGTATGAATGAGTGAACTGAGCATTTTTCCCTTCAAGATTCATGGTGTGCTTCCATCAAAGCCATCAGAGGTGACCCCTGAGTGAGAGACATGTCCGACATTTGCAGATTCATCGGTGGCGATCGTGGAGGTTGAGAGATCGGGGGGTAGTTGATCGATGAGATCGTGGAGGGTTTACATTTTTGGTTCCGTTGCCGGGACCTCACTTGAAGGGATCATTGAAAATATTTAGAGTTCAGTTCTATATTAGACAAAAAGAGATTATGAGAGAACACATGGAGAGAACGTTGGGAGGAGAGAGAGCTAACGCGATGTTAGCAACATTAGAACCTTTCGTGTATCCGGTAGTGATATATGACGCGTTCGAAGTCATTCTTTACATCTTGTTCACTTAGAAAGGGTTTGAGGAGAGGGTGCAACAAGAGTTGTAGAGAAAGGAGGAGAGAAACGTTATTAGAGGAGAGAAATTTGTGAGTTTAGAAATTCTGCTCTCTGGAAAATTTGTACAGTCGCTGTCAACTTTTTTGTGAATTTTATTTTCCTGAGAAACTTTCTAGTGTTTAGAGTGGCTGATAAGCTATCCAGGACAAAATAAATCATGAGAAGATGAGGTCTGAAGAAGGAGAAAGAATTTTTCAAAGTGGAGGGGGTTGACAACCATGAGGGAAGTGAAGATATACAAATTTCAGTTCTCTGAAAATTTGTACAGTCATCACCATCTCTTCTGATTAAGGAAGTTTCTGTTGAAACTTCATGATTTAGTAGCTTGGAGGTTGAGCTAATGGAGACCATAAAAATCTGGAAGAGATCTCTTACCAACTAAGAGATATACGTTTCGGCATACAAGGAGGTCTTGACGATACGTCATGGGGAATCCAGTTCGAGTGCCAAGGTTGAAGAAGAGACGTTTGGGAGTTAGAACGGAGACGGAAAGGTCAACGTTAAGTATAGAGGTGTTGCGATCAAACATCTATCGCAGTTGGGGTGCCATTTTGTTTTATATAAAGAAGCTTCAGCGAGCATCGGCGCAGATGTGAAGAAAGTTGAGTTCAAAGTATCATTCACTGTGGAGGCCACGAATGCTCCTGGCGAAATAGAGTGTGATCCTTACAAAAGTGACTTTAAGATGTCTGCTAGGATCAGTACAGACGATGGTCATGAGGATATTATCATGGACTCTTAATTTTAGATTGGATTTTAATTCGTGTATAGCATGTATAATACACGATTTTCAGTATAAAGCTCGGAAGAGTTAAGAAAGTGATGTAGAATTATTTTCCCTATGATACTTTGTCCACTTAATGGTTGAGAAGGTGCAACATGAGTGGAAATTCAAAAGATTGGAAAGTTAGACTTAGAAACCTTTCTGAAGGTTTAGATGTCATAGTAAGTGTCGGAGAAAGTTCGAGAGAGATTATCGTCGAGTTTGAAAACCCTAGTACTAAACCTCAAGTAGAATCTCCGAGGAGAAGAGTAGAAACCGACTTGTGGTGTTATTTCTGTAGCGGGTTGGGACACAAAGTAGTGAATTGTCCAACTAGAATCAGAACCGAGAGAGCTAAAGGGAAGCGGGAGTTTACTGATTTAAGTCTTCGAGTGGGTCCATCGTCACCAACGCCAATTCATCTTCTAGGCGAAGATCCTTGTCCAAGTTGTGGAGTGGGTGATCTATCAAGAGGACACAAGTGCGTCGATGTGGCCGCCCTACTTACGTCAGTAGTCGAGAAGTTGGACGAGACTCAAAGAGCTGAGACGGAGAAGTTGTCGACTTCAAAAGAGGACTCGGCTGAGTTGTGATGGAGATCGTCATTCGGATGGTGAAGAAGACGGTGATGCGACTCAGGCTCATGATTACCTTGGGAGAAGAGATGGCACAAGAGGTGTTGTTACAACCATTTCCTTTCATTTTACCTATGGTAGATTATTCGCGAATGGAATTGATGATGTTCGTACTCTTTTAGCGAGTAGTTATTACACAAAAATTAGAAGGGTAGAAAGAATAGTTACAAGATGGGGAAGTTACCAGTGTTTCATGGGAAGGACAATGAAGATGTAGAACCATTTGTACGAGACTTCAAAAGGGGTTGCATCGGAAACAACGTGAGAAGGAAGGAAGAATGGGTGTTGTTACTGCCAGAGTTTTTAGAAGATTTTGCTCTTACGTGGTATGAAGATCGAGTGAAGAGCCATACACCTGGTGCAGTTGAGGACACATGGGAGATGTTGAGTAATGCACTCATCGAAGAATTTCTTCCAGAAGAGAGTTATGAGAAGTTCATGGTGGAGCTTACTCATTTGAAACAACGGGACGACGAGAAAGTTCAGCAATATGCCGAAAGGATGAATAAGTTGGAGCAACGGTTTCGGACGGTCTTACGGAAGAGTGGAGACAATGTGGAGTTAACGATGGCGGGGATTGAAGCAGTGTTGACCAAGAACTTGATGGGAGGGTTGAGACCTTCAATTCGAACCCAAGTGAGGTACGAGAAGCCAGCAAGCAAAGCGGAGGTCATCAAGATTGCGACAAATATGAAAGAGAGTTTGGATGAAAGAGATATCATCCAATCTCATCATGCTGCTCTAGTGTCAACTCCGACTCCTGGTGTAGCCACAACGATCGCACATGCACCATCACAATTGGTGATTGCTTCAATGTCAGCTCCTACTCCAACGGTGATGCCAAGACCGTTTGTCCCAACAATGATGTCTACTGTCACCTCTGATTTTCATGCCGAGATGAAGAGCATCACCGATACTCTTGCGGATCTCAAGATAAACGTGGTGCAGTTACGAGAATGGAGAAACAAAGGTGGAGGAGGAGGTCAAAGAGATTACGACAACAATCCCAACCGAGGAAATCAAGATAACTTTGGAGGCAACCAAGGTAACTTTGGAGGAATCACTTGTTGGACGTGTGGAGGTTCTCATTTCCAACGAAATTGTCCTAACAACGGAGCAAGAGGTGCCGAAGCTGTCAGAATGAATGTGGGTGGAAGAAATCCATCACAAGGACGAGACAAGGGAGTGGCTACTATCGATGTAGTGCGAGATCTCATCTACGAGAAAGGAGAGAGTTCAAACTCTTCTCATGCACCGGTGGAGCTTTTAGCTCAAGAAAGGAAAAGAACTCGATTTTCTGATGAACCGGTTTTCATGGAGGAGTCATCAAGTAGAAGTACTCGTTCGAGTAATGTTTCGAGTACACCAAGGGAGCCAAGAAGGAAGCTGGGGATGGCGGATTTCACCATTTCATCTTCTCAAGCGAGATATGTTGTGGTTGAAGATGTGGGTGCTCAGAAAGCCAACATCACTGTCGGACAACTGATCGCACTTAATCCCAGCTTACGAAGGGAACTCAGAGGAGGACTGAGTTCTAAGAGAAGCAAGAAGAAGAAACCCAAGAGCAAGACATCGAAGTCTGTGGGAGTTGGTGTGGTGGATGTGCATGCTTCAGAGGTATGCACTAGGGCTTCAAAGATTGAAGTCCGGTTGAATGGTCACTACGTCTCTGACGTATTGGTGGATGGAGGGTCGGCTGTAAACGTCATATCGGAGAGGTTGATGAAGAAGTTGGAGATGGAACCAACTCGCCCGGCTAGCATTGTCGTGGGGATGGCTAACAAGCAACGGGTAAGACCTCTTGGTGTGTTAGAGAAGGTGGTCGTGTCTATGATGGGAGTTCAAACATTGATGTCCTTTCAAGTGTTAAAGGACTCTAGTTATGATTTGCTCCTGGGTAGGCCTTGGTTGAGAGCTGTGCGCACCACTGATAGGTGGCACAAGGGGCTTACGGATTGGGCCTAGAGATCATAGAGTGATAGTACCTCTCTCGGGTATTGGAGTTGTGACTTTTGACTCCGATAGACCCACTAGTGACTACTGGGAATCTGATACGGAGGATGATCAAAGTGTCTCAGAAGTAGATATCGGAGATTCTTATGATCAAGAATCCTCGTCTGAGGACGAAGGATTTGATCGAGATGAATCATTACATCAGCTTAGTGCTATTGACTTGTTGCCTCGACCAGCAGTAGAGAAAGATCCTGACAAAGAAGAGTTGAGTGAGACAGAGATTGTGAGAAGACTCTCTACCCTGAAGTTTGGTATCAATGTCACTCAAGAGGAGAAAAGTAGATTCTTAGATATATTTCGAAAATATATCCATGTGTTTGCTTTCAGCTACAAGGATTTGAAAGAGGTGACTCTCGAGATTCATCGAATCGAATTGGAAGAGAACGCAAGATCAATTCGACAGAAACGCCAGATCAAGATAGCACAGGAGTACTAGCAGTTGACTACTTTCACTCCTCCTTGGGGAACATTTGTATTTCGAGTGATGCCATTCGGATTGTGTAATGCTCCGGTCACGTTTCAGAGGTTCATGAACAAGGTGTTTGAATCATTCATAGGGAAGTTTGTTCGTGATTTCATTGACGATTTCTGTGTGTACGGAAGAAAGGAGGACCACTTTGATCATGTGATCAAAGTTTTGCAGCGGTTGGAGCAAGCCAACGCTTCTCTAAATCCAGAGAAGTGCATCTTTGGCTGCGAAGAAAGTCTGCTGTTAGGACACATCATTTCCAAGAATGGGATTGCGGTAGATCCTGAGAAGGTGAAGAAGATTGTGGATCTTCTATTTCCGATCAACTTGACAAAGTTGAGACAGTTTCTTGGCATGGTTGGATATTATCGTAGGTTTGTCTTTTCCTTCTCAAACAAAGCAATAGCTTTGACTATGTACATGAAGAAGGGAGTTGATTTTGACTTGATAGTGCATGATCAGAAGGCAAAGGAAGCATTTGAGGAGCTGAAAAAGGCATTGATGACAACTCCTATACTTGCTAAACCTGAGCGGAGTAAAGCATTTATTCTGTATACGGATGCCTCCAATGTAGCAATCGGATGTACATTAAGTCAATTAGATGGAGATGGACATGATCATCCTATAGCTTATGCTAGTAGGCAGATGGTTCCAGCGGAGAAGAACTACTCCGTGACTGAACGAGAAGGATTAGCGGTGATCTTTGGATTGAAGAAATTTCGGCATTACTTGCTAGGAGGAAAATTTTCCATAGTCACAGATCACAAGGCTTTAAAGTATATCTTTAATAAGCCTAATGCCGAAGGTCGTATTGCTCGTTGGAAGATCCTTCTAACAGAATATGATTACGTGATCGAAGATAGACCAGGAAAAAAGCATGCGAATGCTGATCTTTTATCGAGGGCTTATGATGATGAGGGAGAAGAACCATTTGATGATTCGTTTCCAGACGAGCATATGATGACCATCACAAGCATTGAGGAGATACTGGACGAGTACAAGGAAATTTGGAGTTTCCTTGCAGATGGCTCTTTTCCAGAAGGTATGCATACCCGAGAACGTAACACGTTGATCAAGAGATGCAAACCTTACACCATGGTGGAGGGAATTCTATTTCATCAAGGAGCAGATGGCTTACTAAGGAGAGCAATTGGTCAGAAGGAGGCGTTCAAGCTAATGCACGAGTTTCACGACGGTACTGTTTGCGGAGGTCACTTTGCTGATGCTGGTGTTGAGACTGCGAAACATACTTGGGATAAGAGGCTACATGCCATCTTATGAGAGTACCGAACGACAACAAAGACTTCTACTAGGTACTCTCCATTTCGACTAGTTTATGGAGTGGAGTCCAAGTTGCCGATCCAATTCGAATTGGATACTTTTCAAACTATTCAACGAAAGTTGAAAAGGTCGAGGAGAGAAGACGTGGTCAGATCAAGAAGAGAGCAACTCATGGAGTTGGAAGAGACCCGAGCGGTAGCAATGATCCGGATGGAACGAGCTGAGGCGTATCAAAAGAAGAGTTACGACAAACGGTTGGGCAAGAGGGAGGTAAAACCTTTTCAAGTCGGAGATTGGGTTATGTTGTACGATGCTATCAGATTCAAGAGGGCTAGGAAGAAGTTTCTTCCGAGATATTTTGGTCCTTTTGTTGTAGATAAGGTGTGGAGCAACTTCACATATGACCTTCAAGAGCTGGGAGGGAGGAGATTCGATCGGGTAAATCATGACAAGTTGAAGTTGTTTCATCGACGAAAGTTCTCTCTTCACTCCGAGGACGGAGCGAAAATTTAGTCCGGGGGTAAAATTGTAACGACCTATGTTACACATAGGAAGTTTGTCTATTAGTAAGGTGTTTAGTTATAACTAAGTGTTGAGAATGTTTATTTGCTGCCAAAGTACTTTAAGGAGGTATCAAGTTAGTCATGACTAGCTAAAAGTTAGTTATGGTTAAACTTAGCTGTACTTTTGACAGAATTCAGATATTTGCTAAAGAGTGAGCACTACTATCTTGTCATCTTGTCTAAAAGGTAGAAAGGAGGTGGAAAGTATCCCTTATCTCCTTTTTGACTTGATATTAGTGGTTGGATTAAAGTTGTGGACTTTGTGAGCATTAAAAACAAGAAGAGATTCCACATGTTTCCTTTTTAGTGGGTCCTGGTGTAGAGGGGGGTGGAAATTCGAGATTCCTTGAGAATATTCTAAAATCCTTCTAGAAGTTGTTGACTTTGAAGGAATAAGCCCATGTGAAAAGGTAAGAAGCCCATGTGATTATTGCTTTTATCTTAAGTAATATCTTAGTAAAACCCGGTAAAAGTAGTTACGGCTGAGTTACCGAAGGGTACCAAAGTAAAAACCTAGAATGTATAAATAGAGGAGTAGAGAAGAGCTCCTCATCCTTGTTTTCACATTGTCGTAATGACAACTTGAGTAATATAGAGAGTGTGAGATATTTTTAGCATGTGACAACTTGAGAGACGTCGTTAGAATGGAGGATTTTAGTTGATGTGTTAAAGGAGATTTTTAGTTGATAAGTTTGTGGGTGTATGAATGAGTGAACTTAGCATTTTTCCCTTCAAGATTCATGGTGTGCTTCCATCAAAGCCATCAGAGGTGACCCCTGAGTGAGAGACAGGTCCGACATTTGCAGATTCATCGGTGGCGATCGTGGAGGTTGAGAGATCGGAGGGTAGTTGATTGATGAGATCGTGGAGGATTTACAGTGCAGGGACGTGCAAGACATTCTTAATTAAGACATTTTCATCGTTGAGAAGTTTTACTTCAACATCGCCGTGACCTTCAATTTGAACTGTAGTGTCGTCCTCTAAGAGAATTTGATCTTGAAGAGCACTTTCTCGTTCAGTGTACTTACAAAATTGGTCGCGGTCGAATGTCATGTGGTGGATAGTGCCGGTGTCAACGTACCAATGACGGTCCATAGTTCGAGGTGCAAATTTGTTGTAGAGCTGGGTCATCAGTACTCGTCTAGTGTTGTTGTTGTTGTTGCGTTGGCGATTCTTCTGGTTGCGGTTCTTCTGATTTCCACCTTGTTGATGAGGTTGATTGGACGGAGCGCTGCTGCTTGAAGCTTGATTTGGGCAATTCTGGACACGATGTCCAGTTAAGTTGCACCCGAAGCACTGATGTTGGAATCTGGTGTCCGCTTCTTAGAACGGTTGCCGTTCTTGCCTTGCTTGGGTGGTTGCCTCTTTCCTGCAAACAATGCGATCGAAGGTTCATGTTGCATTCTTCGACGAAAAGTTTTTTCAGTGAGAAGAAACGAGATGAGATCTTGCAACGTCAAGTTGGTGTTGCATCTCATCACTTGTAGGAACATTTGGTAGCTGTCTGGCATGCTACCCATGAGTGTGAGCAGTTGCTCTTGTGCGCCTACTTGTACGCCTGCAGACGCCAACTGCTCGACAATCGACTTGAAAGTGTTTACATGCGATGTGACTGAGTCGTTCGTCTTCATCTTGAGAGTTCGCAGCTTTTCTTTCAAGTGCATCTGGGTCACTGTGTCTTGCGCGGCAAAGTTAGAAGTCAATGTGTTCCAAGCTTCTGTTGCCGAGCGGCAAGAAATAATGTGACCGATAACAGTGTTCTCGCAACACTGATTTATTGCCGTCAAAGCATTATTGCTCTGACGATCCCACTCCGCAATGCTACCTGGTCCGGTGGCAGGTAGAGGATTAGCGGCAGTGGCTACTGGTCGAGGTTCACTACCATCGACAATTCTGAGAATGCCTTCAGCGTCTAACTGGAGTTTCATCTTGTGTTTTCAGTACGTGAAGTACGTCCCATCGAACTTTACTCCCATCCCAGTGCTGAATGTGTTCGCCATCGCAGATTTATCGCTGAACTACTGAGGTTCTATTGAGCGCTGCGATCGTCTAAGCGAGAAGCGTCCTTCACGCTTTAGCGATCAAGGCGTCCTCTGATTGCTCCTTCACCTGTGCCTAGGGTCTACCTGAAGCCTACGTTATTATGCTGGGAAAATAACAACCCGTAGCTCTGATACCATATAGGAAAAGGAGAGAGAGAATCGATGTGAGAGACCAAGTATGAGTAAGCTTGTTTACTGATATGAATAATGAGGTAGGAGGTCCAAAGGCCAGGTACTTATACTTTGGTACAAAGGCAGGCAAAGCCTGCGAAAGGGCATGAGCCCAAATAGTCTAAACTAGTTGTTGTACTTTACGTTCATACTGTACAGTCAGTTCTAACACTGATCACCAGAGAGAAGGACAAGTCAATGTTTTCGGATTCTTGCTTGCCCCTACACTCTTATAGGGGCTGATTTGTCACTAGAAGAAGCTGCTTTCCTCACAATTGATACAAACTTGAAGCTTACGTAAATCATGAATCATCGACAGTCGAGGAGAAACAACAGTCGCTGATCGGCTGGGCTGCAAGAAACTAAGTTAATAATTGGAGGATGTTGTGTGAACTGAAAGATGCGTCGGATAAACTGAAGGACTTGTCGCTTGTGGCTGCGATTTTGATAACTATGAGTTTTTGTCCTCGTGAGACTTGCAGGTGATCTACTTCTTCTTATCTCCATATCTCCTGGTCAGTCGTGACAACCCTCGCCGTACGGTCTACCCAACAAACATCGTCAAGTCACATCGACGCGTAAGAAACTTGCAAAACGATGGTAATCTGAATCGTTAACTTTCCGAACATGTAGAATGCACTTCAGTGGGTCATATCTTCTCTTACGTGACGGAATTGGGCATGGCTAAACTCTTTCCGTCCTTGTAAATTAGTATCAAAGATAAGAGAGAAGATTATCTAACGTCCAGAAGCGAAACATCCGTATATTATTGGATGGTATTTTTGTGTAGAGTCGTGAATTGTCTATCATTATATATGTGATTGATACGAGAATTCGAATTTTTAATAAATAAACTTTTGAAAATTAAAATAAGTCTTCTGAATCTTACACTGTTTGGCCGAATTCAAAAACAATGATAAAAAAGACTCACTATCCTTTTCTACAGACGCTCGCTTACTCTTGACCGTGGTCATAACACTTCTCCGCGGGTGAAGAATATTGACAGGAAATTCTTGCTTTGACACACTCTTAGAGCTAAACTGCACCACGGTTTTCGGGACAGTTTTTAGACTTCGCATGTGTGAGATTAGGTTCGGTAATAAGCATGTTGTCCACACTAGTCACAGTTTCCGTTTTGTCCAGGATAGCGAGCCGAGCCGTACAATATCCAGCTTTTCAGGAGACAGGCTTGCAGAGGTTACTGTTGAGTTTAGAGGCACGGGATTTTTGGCTTTACACGAGTGAGATAGTTTGTCCTGCCATCGAGTTTCAGCTTCACACGAGTGGGATAGTTCATCCCGTCATGGAGTTGAGGTCCATATCCCGCGAAAGAGATTTAAGCGCGCGATAGTGCGTTTACGAGTTTGAGTTCAGGAGCCTGAGAAATCTCTGATATATTTCTTAAGCTGCAATAGTTTTCCTGCACTGCGATTCATTCTCGTCCACAAAGGGCTGTGCTATTCCAGTCAATGTGTGGGGTGTGGAGCTTCATAGCTGTCATTTTTGCAGTCGTTTGGTTGTCAAAACAAGCACATAGTATCGTGAAAAAGAGTCTCATAGCACTGAAAAGAGCTGTGCTTGAAATATTTGCTGCAGCCAAAGTTGAAGAGGTCCATGACGACGATTTTGAAGAGCACGATCAGACAATACTCACTTTGGATAGCCAAAGAAGACCACTTCACAGCAATGTTCAAGCAAGTCAAAATGCCACCAATAGAGTTTATGCTCCTCCTCCTAATCTGCATGAGATCATGGGTAGTTCTCTAGACGATGCTATTTTGCTAGAGCCAGATTTCGTAACTCAACCAAGCACTTTTCTTCTGGTTATGTTCAAATTAACTTTGAGTACTGTGGGCAAGAGGAGTCTAAAGTACCCCCAAGCTCCATGAAGTGAGACTCTCGTTTGGGGTCTGATAACCTTCCGGCCAAAGCTAACCCTGAAAGTTTAGAGTCACGCTTCTGGTACATTTTCTCTTCATGCCACCGGACAAAAAGTAAAGTAGACGTGTAACGTTGTGGACGATTCGCACGACTAACATTTATTACCCATCATCATTGGTCAAAAATAGCTAATTCAATCTAGACGTGATGCGGTCTCATTTGTGTTTCAGTTTCAAAAAACTACAAATTATCTACCCGTCTGGGAGGCTCGGAACAGTACAGTTTTTCTAGAAAAACTGTAACGAAAAAACTAGGTGCGATTTCTCTCTTAGACTTTTACTTTCCTTGAAGAAGTTAGAAGTACAGTCATTGCCTACTGCTTGTGTTGTGTGTGAGTTCCTCTTTTACCGGAGTTTCAATGTATGTCACTCTTTAAATACATAAATTTATAGTTGGTGAAGATGAAGAATCTGTTTAAGTAATTACCAGTGAAAGAATCTAATGAGTGATGAATTGAGTGAAATGAATTCTCTTCACGATGTTCTCTTGTATTGAATGTTTCTAGTACTATTACCCATTAAGTTTATATACTGAACGAATAAATAAACAAAAAATCTGATGTGAACAAAATCTCAAAATGGAGCTCGTTCTACTTGTCCTTTTGAATCATCTGGTCCGGTTCCAACTACTAATTTTTGTACTTTTCGACTTGAACTTCAGGTGTCTCAAATGATTTGATTATGGAATAAACATCCATCAACTATATTTACATGATTATATCCTCATCCTTTCACCCATTAGATATAATTTTCTTTAATATTTAAGCATAATCGCTCTCTTTGTGTACTACTGTTTATCTAAGAAGTTCTTCATGTCAAATAGCCAACAAACCCGAAAGTGACTACTTGGACTCTTGTACTACCAAACGTCTCTGAATTCTGACCAACCTCATATCACAAGGTCTTAAGGTCCTAATCTCATCCACTGAAGGTCTCACTACTTACTTAATGACTACAAACTACATTCGTCAAAAACTTTACGTACGACACTTCGTCTGGACTAGACTACAAGACGTAACAGTGTGTTTTCTCACCTGTGAATCACAACTTGATCTAAAAACAGCAAAGACCATCAGATGCACTTCAGACAACGAGGGGTTTCTCCTTTGGTAATAAAAAATATGATGACTTATTGTAGGTTGTCAATCTCTTACGGTAGAGCTTTCATATGTTCTGAATGTTAGATAGCTTTATTACTCAACTCTTTTTTATCTTCACACTACACTTGCTAATCTCTCTGAACTCACGATTGCATATTACAACGGTCAATTTGTCTAACGAATCGATGCATAAAAGTCCATCTTTACGGATTGATAGTTCATTTATGTCGTGGAGCAGCTCAAGCACGACGACTTGGAGCTTCTGCTGCTGCGCTGATATAGGTAATTGATGACATCTCTTTGTACTGTCCCGTTCGTGATAATTCGATCGACGGACTAACTGTGCTGCTAGTTTTCTCACACCTTCCTTCTCATGCTGCCCCGCTCTCTTTGACCACAAGCTATCTCTCTTATGATCAAGAGGTCTCCAGCCACACAGCGTCCCACCCTTGTTACCACCCAGTAAACACATAACACATGGGTTAAACTCTCATCACTCGAACCCCTGACTTGTTGATGCTCATGAGGGCAATATAGACAAGCACAAGTACAAGTTGTATTCAAGAACACAATAAACATAATTGAATAGATGGTTTTACGTCAAGATGTCTCTTTTGCTAAACTACCTAGGTGGACATGGAAAGCTACAGAGAGAACTTAGGGGAAAAGAGCTCTTTTCAACAATCCTTCTCAACTAACTTTAAAACTCCAAAACAACACACACCACACAACAGCACACAAGGAAAAGACCAAGAGATGATCTTTTAAACCCCATGAAGACCCGAGAACCCAAGAGATGCTACGGTTGAGATGATCAAGCAGACGTAACAGACGGATCAATGTACTACCTGAAACTAACAAGGTGCCAAAGTCACTAATTGACTTTTAACTCTCAACTAACTACTAAGTTGTAAATAGATTATCTATAGCGCGTGATCCTTAACTGAGAATCTAGAAATAAAGTCTAACTATCTAACTTGCTAACTTTGTAGTGGACTCATGACTTCCTTGAACTACTCTTATTGCGGTAGTGGAGGTAGTACACTCCACTATCAGCTGACTCAATGGCTCTATCTCTGAGAGAGCTGCAGATGGTGTCCCAGACAACCCAACGTCCATGTCCTCTTGCTATACTCGTGGTGGTGTCAGTCCTCCAGTGAGACCTTCTGGATCCACTCCTCCCTAGGGATGTCCAAGAGAACATATAAACCTTGACGAGCTCTCTCTCGAACCTCATCTCCCAACCTGAACATAGTGACGATGCCATCTAGCAAGATATCTACGCGGTCAGTCTCTCACTGCAAGACATCATGGATTTGTAACTGAGTATGCTCTCCTAGAGTGCTCACCCATGCGTCAAAGCACTTCACCCTCTTGGCATAAGCCGCTCTAATTGCTCGACCTTTAGGAGACTGTTCTCTTGAGCTAGGAGCTGAACCTCCAACTCATCTACTTGCCTGCGAAGGCTCTCTCTCTGCCTCAAGGTCTCCTACGTCTTCTGAGTGACTACCAAGTCTGCTCCCAACTATGTCATCTGCTCTCGATCATGTGCTCTTGTATGTCGTAAATCCTCAAGGTGCTCTGCTGAATCCTAATAAGGAACTCTCAGACGACAAAACATACGTAACCTAAAACCAAGTGCTTTGATCTGCCCATCAGCAACAACTCTTCAGTTCTAAGAACCGTTCTGAAGCTACTACCTTAGTCTAAGTTGCAGATCTCCTTTTTGATGCCGTTGCTCCGTCCAATAACTGCATATCTTCATGCTCCATGACATTATGGAGCATGAAGATATGATCTGGTCAGATCTGAAGATATGATTAGGTCATCATGATCAGATGTTACTGGTCAAGAGTTGATCAAGTATGTATTCTCTAAGAGATCAAGTTCATCAATGCTACTAGGTGTGGAGCAAGTAAATCTATGCACTCCTAGCCAGATCTAGGAGTACAGTACAGTAGTAGCATGAGGATGCAACCAGCTTGGTCAGTTGATCTACGAGTTCCTTGGTGATCGGGTTACCGGCTTCCCTCCCTCTCATGCGTTCCTAGAGTCGAGTAGAGGACTCAGTTGTATTACAAACACCGGATCTGGTCCGATGAACCTCCACTTTCACAGCCTTTTTGAGATGGAATAGGCCGTAAAGAAATTATAGCCATCTAACAGTTTGTGAGTCTCCCCGGTTGACTGTGTAAGCTCCTTCCGTGTAGTATTACATGCACTCGTGGTTTCTCACATGTGCTTCCATATCTCAGAGATTCCTCTGTCGCTGCTTTGATCGTGAGGCTTCTTCAATGTTTCAAAAACTCCCTGGAGAAACTATGATGCTCCATCTCTTTAGCATGTACACACGATAGAACCCATCCTTGAACTTGCAAAATGTAGTTTGTCGTAAAGGTTCTTCTGAAGAATGCTTCATAAACAAAGACCCTCTGCCAAGAGCTTGAACCTTCGAGCTGGAGAAAAATTAGAATTCTTCATCTAGCGTCAAGTACTCACCTCTTGGAGAATAATCTTAAGGTTGAATCTTGATGACCTATCCTACCTCTACTTATGTGAATTTCTCCTACAGCTTGCAGACTATGCTCTAGCGTTGGTACGGAATTCTTCTTATCTAGAAACAGTATGTCTCATCATCTTTATCACTGCTGATTTCAGCCTAACTCTAGAGAATTGAAGGTCTACAGAAGCGCATAGCTCTAGACCAGCTCAATTATTTGTTAGTGGTGCACCATGGGTCGCTGCTGTCTTAGATACGGAGCCATTCTAAGCTCTCAATGTTTACATATGCACCCAAGACGTCTTGTCTTATTGCGAATATAACAACACTAAAGATGGATTTCGTGAATTCTTACGGTGTCCTGGTTGGACCAAATCTGTCCTTCTATTCTTCAAACACTTGTTCTTCTGTTTGCGATCGATGGGGACACCTTTCGAGAGAGGAATACTCAAGGAATTGGAATGCGATTGGAATTTTGAGCTATTGCATTCTTGTCGCTACTTCTTTGTCGATTTTATCTCGAGTTGAAAATAGTTCCAGCGTCTTCAATTTCCTGAAGAACTCGGCGTTCTGATGATCCAAGGACAACAAGTTTGGACTCCGGAACGGTCTGAAAGATCCAACCATCCTTCATAGGTCATTGAAGCACTCCAAAACTTTTCCCTGCGTCTCAAATTTTCCTAGAACACATTCTCCGATTTGCCTCTTCACAAATTGTTTTAACCAAACGTAGTCTTGACATATCTGAACCCAATGACACCTTGCGCGCATGCATTTGATCTCTCAATTCTCCAAATCCACCGGCAGGTCGTAAAAACAAGCTAGTCGTTTAAGGCCCCCTTACTTCAGTCGTTGTACGTGAAAGTTTTCACAAATAATGAACAAGCAGACCCTTTGTGTCCTTAGTATAGCGTCAGGAACCGCAATACCCAGTCAGTAATAGTAAGCTAAGGTCTAGCTTGATTTTCTCATCTTGCTAATCTCGTAACTTTACCACTAGGCATCCAAATGAAGTATACGAAGTGCCTATGGAAAGCTGACAACTACCTCTACTAGTTGTTGTAATGAAAATGAAGATCTGAAGTTGTGTAAAAAGCCCGTAAGCTAAAGCTTAGCTTTCGAATCTTGTAACTTCACCGCTATGCGTCCATATGAAGTAGATGAAGTACCCATGAGAAGCTGACAATGAGCTCTACCAGTTGATGTAATGAAAGTCAAAATCTGAAATTGTGTAAAAAACTCATTTTTAGTCTTATGAACGTCTTTGGAGCAATAACGATCGAAATTTCTTTTTTAAGTAGGAGTCGGTCCACGACACGACAACGCATAGAAGGTTGAGATCAGAAGCACAACGTTTTTTAAAACATGACGAGAAGAATGTGATGATTCTTGGAACGAGGTTAAACACATTGGCAGTGATGAAGTTTCATCGGACGATTTGAGAGTTCTGGGTGAAGCTAGCTCGCAGCGAAGCCTTATGTCAATTTTTTGTCGTCTACGACTTGAGATTAGGTTGTTCTTCGCGATCGATGAGCCAAGCTTTTTGTTCTTGATGCTTACGCGATCGGAGAGTCTTCACCTAAGCATAGGAGAAGACGGTGTGTGGATTGGATCGTTGACTTGGGTGTGGTGAGCGAGTTTGAGCTGCATGGAGTCGATTTACGTCATTTTTTTGCTTCCTGCGATCAAATTTCTTGTGTGGTTCTACAAGAGGAACTCCAAACGGCTTGTTTGGAGTCTCGTTGGTTTAGGATAGCTAGATCTAACTACCAGAGAAGACGGATTTCAGATTAGGTGATTTGTTTTAGACAGTGTACATGATTCTAAGCCGCAGGAAGGAGTTTTTGAAGGTTCACTCACCTACGACTGAAAATCGATGATATCTCAACTGTCAAGAGCGGATTTGGGAGTTCTTGAGGTCAACAGAGTCAAGAAGGAAGACCTTATCGACATCTGAAGACCGTTTGGTGAAAGAAGGAAGTTCTCATATAGGTCTTTTTCAATTCCTTCTCTATGATTTTTGTCCTTTGGAGTTCGTTAGAGATCTAGTTGTTTATGTACAGCTTGTGGTAGCTAGCTTTAGCTAAGGGCTTGTACATGCATTTTTTGGATTTGGGTTTGAATCGTGTGACATCGGTGCAGCTCATTTTATTAGCAAAGAGATGTTTCTCTTACTTTGAGCTACGCTTCGATAGTTTTGGGTCTGGGTTGATATTCAAGGGCTCGTTTTAGAATGATTGGTGCAGATTATAGACCGCTCAAGTTTATTTCTCTGTTTCACAGTCATTTGGCTCGAGCTACGACAGAGACACTAGTGAGGACTGGAGATTTGGATGAGCCGGTGGTTGCTCTAATTGATCATGGATCACAAATCAATATCATGTCGAAGGAGTTGTACAAGAAGAAAAAGTGATCTATCGATACATAGCATGGGTGGGTCATAAGAGCAACCAACAACACAAGAGGAGTTTGGTCTGCTGGTTGTACACAGTTCTTCAGATCTTGAGCTCTGAAGTTGCTGCTCTAGATTGAGAGCTTTTCAGACCCACTCTGCTTCAGCAATCGTCCTGCATTACTCACTCACTCAAATGACATGAAACTTTTTGACAGTCGTAGCCTTGCTTCTAAGTTTAAAGTTTCACAAAGGACAAAAATGGACCAAAGGGAGTTCATAGCTTCACTTCTCTGTCCTTTTGTGCTCCAATCCACGTGGTAACTAATTTCACACATAAGTTATTAGGTCAAGCCTCTAAAGTGTCAACGTAAACTTTAAACTTCTTGCGAAGACATGTAAAATGATATATAACCCTGAAAGATAACTTAAACAAGTTAGAAAGCATGCATGGACGACATGTAAGTACAACCCATGAGCTTAAACTCTAGGACCGTTGGTAAACCTAAAGTTATGTACTTTGAACAACGTAGATGATAAGTATGAAATCACTTGCACAAGCGTATGAATGCTTGAACAAGATAAATAACATACTATCAACCTATTAAGACTTAAAATATATAAGATAATAGTGCTAATATCATATGCAAAGGTGTCAGACATATGCACAAAGGACTAGAAGTAATATTGAGCTAACTTCTAGAACTACTAAACTCAAGTGTCGGAGTAGAAGTGTAGCATGTAGTCATCAAGTAACGCGACATCCACCCCCTCTAAACCTCCAAATCCTCCGGTATGTGCCAGATCTAGATCAAGACCCTTCAGCTTCAGCTTCAAACTCGTCTTCAATCTCCATTGAGTCTTCCACTTCATCCTCAATAAACTCTGCAATGTTTTGGTCCCCCCCTCTCCTTCTAAAGAGCTTGATCCTCTTCCATGCAACTGGTATCTTGAGCGCTGCATCATCTAATTCTCTCAAGGAGTATGTGACATTATCATGAACTTCTAACATCACATAAGGTCCAAACCATCTCTTGGAAAACTTTTTGATAGTGGTATGCTGATTATTAAGACTACAATCATATGTGCTACAGAATTGGTAGCACCTTCTGACAAGGTACACATCCTTAGTAACCCTAAAAGTGTCCTCATTGTAGTCAAGTCTCTACTCTCATAGAATAACTGAAACTGATCATACTTTGAATATAAATCTCTCATTGAATAGATAGCACGACCAGCAAAAGCCTATGCAAACTCGTCTACAATAGGTCCTATACTCATATTCTTGATAGTCATCTTGTTAACTGGTTACATATCTTGAATGAATCTCAAGGCTCCACTCTTCTTCGGAATAGTAAACCATCTACTAGAATACGGAGCTATAGATGGTTCCAAGATACCCATCCTAATCCTCTCATTGAGCAAGTCTATCAGCTTTGGTAGATGAGCTCTATGTACAGAGATACGACGTAGATTTCAAGACATATGCGGTATAGTAAAGATTATCATAGGTGCAACTACACTTGGATCCACACATCTTACTTCATGTGACTCAAACGCAGACGCCCTACCAGGCCTAGATAGCATCTCCTTGAAGCTCTTCTTCTCTTGCTCAGTAAGAAATCCATCACCTCCAATCTTCAGTTCTTCAGTGTTGCTTCTGTGAATTGGTGTCCAATTCTTCTTGGCTCTTTGAGTGTCGATTGTTATGCAACTTGCTCCATCTTTTGATTGTAGTCGAGTGGTAAAAACAAAGCCACTGGTTTGTATGCAGCTGAGTAACATATTTGTTCCCAAAGGTCTGTCAATAGAGATACCAATCATATCCATTCACGTCGATCCAGATCTTTGGGGTGAGGACGCGAATGAATTCAAGCCAGACAGGTTTTCAAATGGAGTTGTCACTGTCTGCAAGCATCCTCTGGTATATATGTCATTTTTCATGGGCCCACGGAAGTGTCTGGGGCAACTTACGTCCTGATGGAGGTCAAGATCATACTAGTTGCCCTCTAGCAACGCTTCACTTTTATCTCTCCTCTAACTATACGCACTCGCCGTGACGTTCAGCTGCTCATCGACACGTTGTAGTTCTTTAAAACATGACCTTCAAATTTATCTAGAAGAGTGGTTTGTGGAAACTTACCACTACAGTTTTGGTGTTCAGTTAGAACAGAAGGAATCTTAACTTGCAGTTGGTCCTCCTGTAGATCAACCGTATCTTTTAAGATTACGCTCGTGTACAAATGATAGAGAGTTTCGTGTGTGTATATTAGTGTACAAAAATAGATTGTTAGTGTGATGAAGTGCAGTACATTCATGAGCCAAGAAGACAGCGTCCGCGATCCTTTGCCTTCAATCTCAGATCGTGATTTCTTGAAAAGAAAAAAACAAGTAGATTAATTTTCTGAGCAACAATCCATCAACAAGAACAAGGAATTCCATGGAAAAACAAACACAAACGTAAATTCTCACACTCTTCTCAATCGTCCGACGTTTCAATGATAACAGCCATGTTACTTTCGATAGAAATCCAGATGAAAAGTAAACGCAGTCTTACGCTCCTAGCTTAAGTTTCCAAATTGTATGTCAGTATATGTTAGTGAACTGTATATTTAAGATCTTGATAGAGGGGGAAGATCTGGGCTAGAGAAGGTTCTGGTCTGGATTGTTAGTGCACCTTGGTGCAATAGTATCTTCATAGTTCTTACAACATGAACAAGAGAAGTAACTGTTAAAACAAGATAAGACTTTCATCAAACGCGCTCACGCCGGTCATCTATTGAAGCACCCTTACTTATTATATCCTGTGTATAACAACATTTTGACCTACTTAAGAAAATAATCTAAACAATATTGACAACGATAAATATTTCTCCGGAAAAAATCATTATTCTCCAGAACTCTCCATCATATATAAAAAACTTTCCCGATGTGGGTGCACCCTCAAGATGACGTGGAGTGAAGCTTTGGCTTAATGTCGAGTCCTGGAGGATGTGCCGAGTTCCGCAGTTGACAGCTTCAGTGGAATTAGGAGGATCATGGCTCATAGATTCAAGTACAGTACGGTAGCTCTAGATTCTGTAACATCCCGCTAGTGACCTCTGAGCCCTGAGTCCTGACTCCTCAGGGACCTGTCTCAGGGCTGGAAAGTCTTTTCTGTCCGTAGCAACGGCTCCAACTCCCAAGGGCCATCCATTCAACATACAGTACGCAGTAAAGCTCTCCTGCTGCTCCTTGTAGCTGGTTAGCTGATCATGACCGAGCCTGTCTTTTCTTGCCACTTAGCTCCATCGAAATTATATGGAGTTCAAATGGGAGTATTCAAAGGAAGAAAGCCGTGGATGTTTCTTCTTCTCGGAAAGCTACATGCATTACAAGCAGACACCGTATCGCATGACAGTTGAAACAGTTGTCCGCATTGACTACGGAAAGCTTGACATAGTGTAAAGCGGTCCCTTTGCTGCCACCTTGTTAACCAGAATGGGTGTCGCCGGCCGCGATTCACTTCCTTCCACTTGGCTGTGAGCGGTTTCACAGCTGACGTAAACGTTACAGTTATGTGGCAATCAGAGAATGGAAACTTTTCACTTTTCACGGACCTTTTCTGCAAGATCGAGAATCGGGTAAACCCCGCGACAATATACGAAGGTTTGTATACACCAGACCACAGATTAAAGCTCATTGTCCGGGGACGCCCGGGAGGGAGGCAAGCCGGTAAGCCGGTCACCGAGGAATTCGTAGACCAGCTGACAAAGCTGGTTGTATCCCGCGCTACTACTGTACTGTACTCCCGGATCTGGCTAGGAGCGCAGGAATTTACTTGCTCCACCCCCAGTAGCATTGATGAACTTGGTCTACCTCTCTTAGAGAATACTTGCTTGATAAACCCCCTGACCCGCAGCATGCTGTTCTCCTTGTTATCACACCACGTCAGAAGCAAGTGAGATTTACGTTTCAGTTATAGATCAAGAATATTATTGATGCGGTCAGAAGCAAGTGAGAGAGCTGAAATTCAGCTTGTATAGATTGAGGTCCGTACGATTATGACAGAGACTTTCAATATGACAGTTTCATTTGTTTCACTCCTGTCCGGCTGAATGCAAAATGAATCTTGTCTGCATAGCACATGGTCACAATCTGTTAAGACATTGTCATTTTGCAAACTTTAACCCACAGATTTCTTCAAAATTTCTAATAGACCAACATACCGTACACATGAAAGCGATTTGAATAACAAATTCCGTCACATGCCTCTAGCAATGTATAGGGAAACTTGGTACATAGAGCAACAAAGGGCCTTCCACTACATTTTGGTCCTCATGTGTCTAGCAACATATACATGAGCTATCCTTTTGCTGATCACTGTAATAACTTTGTGCATGCACCATGGAGATCAAGGCTATATCTCAACTATCCTTTCGTACAACTCGATCTCGAGCATGACATCCATATTGTGGATAGTTTTGGTGAAACTTGAACTCATGAAGCGTATGCAAGTTGCGGTAGGCTTTGAGGACATAATAGACTTTTATGGCTTGACCTAACCGATGTTCCTGTCATTCAATCCATGACAAAGAACACACATACTGTTGTTCAACGGGGACTAGAAGCCTCTCGCGCTTACTAGGAATTTCTTGTTGAAGATCAATACTTGCAATGATCTATCCCCACATGATGAATTTCAAAAATACTATTCAGACCTTTCGGCCCAGGTTATAAACTCTCTGAGTCCATCACTGTAGCGCACTTGCAACCTAGATCATCTAAGGGTATCACAGACTTGTTATTGCCTCTAAGAAGCATGCTGCAAGGGAAAAGAAACATACACTTAGCATAGTTAGCAAGCTGAGGTCTAGTTCGTGCACGAAATTAACTAGACAAATTACTCCACCAGCTAAGAATGACCATGCACCACCACTCATGGAATCAAGAAAGAGTTCTCAATCTGTCAATCCTTGCAATGCCTACAATATTATCTGCACAACTAAATCAGACGATGACAAGGTACTGTTCTCACCTAACTCAACACATCCATTTTCATCAACCTCTTTGCAGTTAGCACTTTCTTCACGTTCATAGATCACATAGTCGTAAGGCATGAGAACGGATAAAACCTCCTCGGACTGTCTAGGACGACAGTCCGAGGAGGTATCTGCAGCTGGTTAAAGTCCTGATTCACTCCAAAGTCAAATATATTTCTCGAGCTCTTGATTAGATCCCGACGGCAAAGAAACTATGAAATTGACAGCGCTTCCCAAATCAAAATAGAAAATCCAACCTCGCTAAGAATTGAAAGCTCACACATAATTGAGCTGAAATAACCTCAGGATCAGGAAGCCAACACCAAACTCAAATGACCAAGTTGAAAGCTATATTTGATCAAGAAAGCTTCTAGATCTCTAGCATCTAAATCTTACATTCTACGAAGAAAGGGTTTCTTACCTTTTCTCAGTAGCCGGTCGAAGACAGAATGAAACAAGCTAATGAAGAAGGGACCTCAAAGATCTGAATCCGTAGAAGCCTTGCTAAGATCTTCGTTGTTTAGACTAAACCTTAAACAACGTGCCTCAAATTGATGACTATTGGAACTATTTTGCATTTACACGTCGTCCAAACAAGAGGTCAAGAAATGCGACTGCTGAATCTAACCATAAAATGAACAGCATGGAGAGGTCTTGATTATGAAACACATGTAGAGAAGCAAGCATTTCTTGTCTATTAGTTCACCTAAGATTAGATCGCAAGGAGCACACACTCTCGATCTATCAAGATATTACTCATGAACATTCGAGCACGTCCGATACTGAAGGAGGTAATCCGAAAGCTAGAGATCGAAAGTGAAAGATAACAAGCACAGATGCTCGAAGAGTAACTCCCTTCACTGAAAATTTGCTACACCGCTATCGGATCATATGGACTAACGTAAATATCCCATGACTTAGGTTTGAACTCAATTTCAACACTATTGGCGCTCTTCTTGCTGCCGCAGAACAAGCGTGCGTATAAGTGACGTTCTTCTTGCTGCCGCAAAACTAGCGTGCATATAAGTAACGAGATTTAATTTCAATTCAAACTTATCGGTTTTTGAAAAATTATCTTATTATTATGATTTTGAATCTATAAAATTATATATGTTCATTTGCCTCGAAAAAAAAGTTTGAAGACCTCTCTATTATACATCTTGGGCTCTGAGAGCTCCAATATCCTTTATTGTTTTATTTTAATATTTTAAAAATTATCCTTAAGTAACATATTATAATATAAGTTATCATTATTACCATATCTATAATAAATTATAAGTGTTATTTAATATTATTTGAAATGCTTTTTTAAGACTTCTATTATGTCATACGTGGTTCTTTACTATTCAACGAGTGACGATCTCGAGATGATCCGCCCCTCTGTCCACATGTCGATGAATGCTCCCATCCGTCGTCTAGAGAATTTGTTCTACAGTCGAGAGAACTTTGTATTGCAGTCACAGAACGATATCATATATGTCTATATTTTTTAGTGTTCTATAAATTTATAATTCTATATTAAAATTAGATTTAAATACAATTTTGATTATCCAAATCTAAAACTTTGATTTGTTGAGGAACATAAGATGGGAAAGTGTCACCGTATGATCTCTGGTTCATTTGAAGTTGACCATTTGCACAACAAGGAAGTCACAACTTGGTTCTACAAATCATGATAATCGACCTAACAACAACCGATCCAGACAAGATCTTAAGGAGTACACTTGAAAAGGGTCACATCGGGTAGAGGATGGCACAACTGGTTTCTGACATCTAGATGGTGTTACATGTCATAATGGAGAGAGACTAGAGGAGGTATTCAGAAACAGCAATCAGTAGTACAGGTTGTGCTGCCACTTGGTAGTATGGTGTGAACACTGATGGATGAGTGTGCAAGACTGTGATGCCCACGTATTACTTAAAACAATCAGTTAACATCTAACGTAAATCATTTTGGATATAAATGAATTCTTTTTTTACTTCTTTTTTTTCCTTTTTCTATTTTTTTTTGTTCTCGCAAAAACACACCTCTCGAGGAGAAATTTAGTCCGGAAGGCTAGCCAAGCATCACGAGATACCTCCTGGGTTTTATGTAATCTTTTTTCTAAAACCATGGTAGGTAACTCTCGAAATAAAAGTATCAAGAATACCGCATGGAAGGTTATCCCACTAACCGAATAGAAGAGAGGAGGTAGAGAGAATCAAATAGATTAAGATGCCATCTCCATCGTTTAAGGTTAAGGTTAGATCCATCATCCGTCCTTCAGATGACACATGACCTACTCACGTATCTCTTGATCTTACACAATTGTTAGATGTCGGAATGTGATGCGTCTATCTAGGAAAGCGCTGGGTTTCTGGCTGTGATTGTTTACTCAAGAAGTAGGCTTCAGGTTATAATGTGGCACTATGAACACTTACACAGATCTGTTGGGTCCTCTAATATGTTCAAAAGCGAAATGCAGGACTAACTAGTAGTAATAAGATCAGACGATGAAATTTAACAGTCAAAAATAAGAAACATATGATGGTTTAGACTACAAAACTTCTCGTACATGTAAAGGAGGCCCTAATGAATACACATACGAACTTTCAGCTTGAGATCAAATCTGAGCATTGAGATATAGACAAAAATATTTTGAGTAAGGAAATTACATTAATTTTTGGCACCCAGATGACTACTTTGACCTAGAACAGAGAATTGGTGCGCTAAATTTTGATGATTCTTACAAGATTTGAAATCTACAGCACGCTCAACATCCCTGTGAAATTTGACCTGCTAGTTGTACACAGTTCTCCATATCTTGAGCTCTGAAATTGCTGCTCTAGATTGAGAGTTTTTCAGACCCCTTTTGCTTCAGCGATCGCCTTGATTTAATTACTCACTCAAATGACATGAAACTTTTTGAACAGTCGTAGCCCTGCTGACAGTGAACGCAACCATGTAGGTTTGAAGCGATTATCTCTTTTCTGCTGGAATTGACACTCAAAACCTCAAAATCAACAATTGTGATATAATTTCAACTCAATCCGAACTTCAATACGACATACTCCTTCTTTATTACTCCAAATTGATCGAAATTTCCTCACCCTATGTTCTCAGATTTTCAAATACCTCTACCAAAAGCTCGATAATGGCTCATTGGAAAGCTCTTGAAGAGTAAGAACCATGACATTTAATGCATGTCTTAAGCCATGCCTCTATCGATCCATTTTTGTGTTGAAAAAACATTATTTAGACCCTCAAATTCGTTCTGAAAGTTTTCGGTAGACTTTTGATGCTCTCGTCTATTAGTAGAAGTACTCTTTTGCTGCATGTATTCTCAAGTCGACTTAGCCGTAATTGATTGTTATATCAAAGATTTCTACCAAATCAATTTTCACCTCTAGTCGATAAGTAGAGCTCTACTTATTACAAACCTCCCCTTTTAAGAAGCAACGTCCTTGTTGCTCAAATGCTACTCGGAAGCTTTCACTACGAGTGAAGCGTGTGCAAGATTAGTTGCAGGTTCTCATGTTGCTTCATGTAATGGATATCTTTTTCATTTCATTAAGTAATCTATCCGTTGATGGCGAGTCTCACGAACACGTTTCTTTAAGATGCGTTCCTACTTCAAAGTCTTCCTCGTCATGACAATTTGAAGATGAGATCATGACTCTTGCGAATTTCCAAATTTATGAGATCGGGGTGTATATCACCGTAATAAGAATACATGAAAAAAGTGAGATGGAAGTTCGAGTTGATATGCAATTGCTCCTATTTTGCGAACAACAGAGAAGGTCCGAAGCGAAGGTTGAATTTATGACTGCCGATCAACGTAAGGTTGGTTGTGGACAACCAAACTTGATCACCAGTTGTGAACTCTTCATGCCGGCGGTGTCCATCAACATATTGCTTATTGTCGTGGTTGATAGCGGATGTTGCCTAAGTCCTTGGGTATCGGACCATTTGGATAGTGGACTTCATGTCAATTTTGATGATTTGGTGGAATCATCAAATCTCCTCCTCCTCCTCCTAGTGCTCCAGCAATTCTCTGAGCGCAAGTGATGGTCTCAAAAACCGTGAGTGGATTTTGCACCATTACCTCTTGTCGGATCCGTTCCTTTAGAAGGTGGAGATCGTCGAGGTCGACCAGAAGAAAGACGTTAGGGAGCTCCTAGAGGAGAAGGTGTCATGAATGCTACACCTCAACCCGAGCAACGTCGATGTTACAACTGTGGACGACTTGATCACATAGCTGCAAATTGCCAAAACTATTTTCCTAGAGATACAAGGTCTCCATACCGTCAACCTCTGAATCATTTGAACGAGAGGGAAGGAAATGAAGAAGTTGAGACAGGACCGAAAAATGAAGAACACCAGTAAATGCACCTCGTGGCCTTACTGATTTAAGGAGGGAGATGAAAGACGAGGAAAGGAGAAGAAGAATGACAACAAATAATGAGTAGTTGATTGTCACGGATGGATTCTTGGAAAGGACTCAGGTAAGAGTACTAATCGATCCTGGTGCAACAGAGAACTTTCTGTCTCGATCGACTGCTATGAAGTTGGGAATGGTATTAGAGAGTGAAGAGAGTGAAGAGGTGGAACTACCCGATAGACAAACCGAGAAGATTGAGTCTTTATCTCGAAAGATAGGACTTACTTTAGGTGAATATCGCGAAGATATTGAGTGGTGAGTGATCAAATTAGCTTGTTATGATATCATATTGGGTATGTCGTGGATGGAGCAGTATAAAGTGGATTGACGAAGAAAAGTGGTGAAAATCAAACAGTGGAAAATCTTTGGGGATAGAGTGAGATCTCGAAAACATAACTTGCCTTTGTATAGATACGAGTGCTATACGTAATAGCGATGTTTATTTTTCGAGTTTAATAAGAGAGGTCCCGAGTGCACAACTCAACGGACAGATTCCAGAAAGTTTGATAGAAGTGATAGCAGAATATGCGGATGTTTTTCCCGATGATCTCCTTTCAAGACTACCACCAAAACGACTGATTGATCACAAAATCGAGGTGATTCTAGAAAGCACCCCTCCTTGTAAAATCCCATACAGACTAGCACCACATGAATTGGAGGATTCCAAGGTACAAATTGAGGAGATGTTGCAGATCTCAGTGTGTCATCATATGGAGCTCCATTCCTTTTTCTGAAGAAAAAAGATAACGGTCTACGAATGTGCATCGATTATCGAGCACTCAATCAACAGACGGTGAAGAATAAGTATACATTATCTCGGATGGATGACATGTTCGATCAACTTGAAGGAGCAAAGTTCTTCACGAAGCTAGACTTACGGGGCGGATATAACCAGATCCGGATATTCAATGAAGATGTGGAGAAGACTGTATCGTCGAACAAGGTATGGTCACTTCGAATACTTAGTGATGTCATTTGATCTCACAAATGCACCAGCCACCTTCATGAGAGTGATGAACGACATATTCCGTCCTTATTTAGACAGACCAGTCGTTGTATTCCTTGACAACATTCTAGTCTATAGTAAAACTATGAGGGAACATGTGCACCATTTGAGAGAGGTTCTCCAAGTACTCCGTCATAATAAATTGTATGTCAAAATTTCAAAATGTGAATTTGGCAAGACAGAGGTGGATTACTTAGGACACAAAGTGAGTGTAGAAGGTATACAAGTAATGAGAGATAAAATAGCCATCATCCAACAGTGGAAGGCTCCATAACTGAAGAGCTTCTTGGGATTGACAGGATTTTATCGTAGATTTGTTAAGCATTTTGCCAAGATTACACAACCACTAACGGCTCTGTTAGACAAAGGAAAGAAATGGATGTGAAGAACAGCACAAGAAGCACTGAAGACCGCATTACTACATGCTCTGATCCTCAAGTGGTACAACGCAAAGAAACCTATAAAGTTAGCATCGGATGCATCAGGCACGGCAGTAGGGGCGGTGTTGCAGCAAGGATGGACGGATGGTTGGCATCCAATTGCATATTTCTCTCGGAAGTTGCTACCAGCAGAACAAAACTACCACACCACCAAAAGAGAAGAATTGACAATAATCCTCGCCACGAAGCATTGGAAGCACTATCTAGAGAAGAAGGCTTTTGTGATCGAGATAGACTACAAACCTTTAGTCTATTTGGAGACGCAGAAGGATCTTTCAAAGAGACAAATCTGTTGGGCAGAATAGAGACATCGATTCAACATGACCATCAAGAAGCAAATTGTGATGCATTACCTAGCATGCCTGCTGTGCATAACATAGTCTCTGAAGTTAAGGTGAATTCTGACTTCTAGACAAAACTGATAGAGGACATAAGATCGGATGCACATATTGTGACAGCCAAACCTTCAAGAACTATTACTCATAGTCATGGTCTGGTATTCCATGAAGAGAAGTTATGGATCCCAGAGGATCTAGAACTACGTACCACCATACTAACTGAATGTCACGACTCAGCCATTGTAGGACACATGAGGAACAGAAAAGAGATTGAAAGCAGTCCAACGAGTGTTCTATTGGTCCAAGATGGCAGAGGATGTTGCAGTATACACTCGCAGTTGTGCAATATGTCAACAAAATAAGGTTACAAATCAAGCACCCTTCAGTCTTCTTCAACCCCTCTCGATTTTCTTCAAAACATTGAGAACATGTTAGTATGAACTTAGTGTGTGAATACCCATGACCAGTTCCAGTTTTGCTTCCTTAGTCGTCTTCGTCGATAAGCTTAGCAAGATGATCCACATTCGATCAACCACGAAAGACGTCTCAGTCCCTCAACTTGCTCAGTTATCCTTGAACACCATTTTTGCCCAGCATGGTCTGTCTCGGGTGCTTATAACAGCTAGATGTCCTCAATTTACTAACCTATTTTGGAGAACTTTGTTTGGTCTGTTCAAACCAAACTTGTCATGTCTACAACTTATCACTTGTAGACCGATGGTCAAACTGAAAGAGCTAATCGAACAACTAAAGACATGCTACGGGCCTTTACTCTAGAGGAGCACGCGAAGTGGGACACCTTACTTTCTTTGGTAGAATTTACCTACAACAACTCTCTCAATGCATCTACTCACGAAACCTCTTTTTATCTCATGTACGGAGAACATCCTCTCACACCTGCAAACTTGAAACGATTATGTACGTCATCATTAGTCAACACCAAAGTGGATGCCGTCAATGAACCCCCTCTTGAAATTATCAAGAGCCTCCGTTGGACTTATATCAGTGATTGCAACTTGCAGGTCGAGGAACGTTTCTACATACTATTGAAGGCTTCCCTTCTATTTCAATCCCCACATCTTCGTTCGAACCATTTGCACAGATTCCACAGATTGGAAATTCTTCAACAAACCTTCTTGCATTGTTGCAGTCCATGTTACTATTCTCCCTTCAGTCAACGCCGATCTCTCTCATGCATCATATCATGTGGGAGCTTTATCGTTCAAGTATCCACACGCAAATACTCCCGCTACGTTATCAGTGATTTGCATATTGAAAAGTCACAAATAATGATTCATCCGAGAAATCCAATTCTCCAGTACTCTCATGTTTCGTTGACCTTTATACGGTTCAATATTACATGTCTTCTTCATCCGTAGTAACAGCGTATCCTCATCATCGACTGGATCTCTAACGATTGATGTCACGGGTTCCTTGGGACAGCTTGCTCTCCCATCATTGGTACGCCTTGAGACGGTCCTCTCTTCCAACGTCCGTCATGCTTTGACCCTCGAGGTTCAACATCTTGCTCTGTAATGCTTCAACTGTCATCTTCATCTTCCGATATTCGTTCAGCATGCCCTACATCAATTCTTGCATCACCAACTCTAGTTTCATAGGTTGCGGCTCCATGATCACGCTCTCTCTCTCTCCCTAATAGCACGGAAGTTTCAGATCTTTTCTAGTATAGAGTTATGACGGTCATCCGAAAACGTTCATACACTACAAGTACTACAAAAGGAATGAGAGAATCAATTTTCTCACGGTAGAAATCCATACCAAAATTTCTAATCACAAACTCTCTATGTAACGATTTCGATCTACAGACATAGCGGATCTCCACCACGTGTTGAAGGGAACAGGAGCGGGTAGGTTTAGATCCATGCTCACTAAATCAAGATATAGACGGTCAAATCTCAATCGATCACATACATCACTACTGGAAGGATCACCGGGACTGACGAATACATCACTTGACGCATGAAATCCTCACCGAAATGATAGACAATGTATACTCAAAAATGCTCATGACGTAGATACATAAACTTGATGTGGAAAGGATTCAAGAATGATAATTTTGGAGCTGGAAATCTATCCCCGTCCATCACATAGCTCTCTTATACACTTCCAACGCAGTTAGAGTTTCAATTATCAAGTACCTCGATCAAAGGTCCTTCTAAGAGAGGTAATCCGCCCTCTTAGAGTTCCTTGATATGATATCATTGTAAGACGGGGCTCTAGAGTGACTCAAACTCGAATGGCCTTGGAGGCACATTCTCATACTTTATATAGTGCTAGGAGGAGTACATGATAAGATTCAGATCAATGCTGACCTCTAAAAGTGAGCACACGAATTGCTGACGTGGTTTACATGCAGCTTTAGATCCGAAACTCCAAAACAACATATAGAGGGCTCAGAATGAGCCAAATAAGGGCTCACTGGAAAGCTCTCAAAGAGTACAAACCAGGATATTTAATGCGTGTCTTAAGCCATACCTCTATCGGTCCATTTTGGGTCAAAAAATATCGCTTAGATCCTCAATTCTTTTTGAAACTTTTGACGAATTTTTGACGCTCTCGCCTATTAGTAGAAGTACTCTTTTGCTGCATGTATTCTCAGGCTGACTTAGCCGTAAATGATTGTTATACCAAAGACTTCTACCAAACCAATTTTCACCTCTAGTCGATAAGTAGAGCTCTACTTATTACACCAAGACCTCGATGATCTCATATTCTTTCACATGGTCGCTCTTTGATGTGGGTCCTTCTGACTTTGTGTATGTTAGAAGAACGAAATGTAGTCAATCAACATATCAGTCTACATTTGAGATTATTCTACTAGATTGGAGAGAAGGCGATGTCGTATAGCGTGAATTTTGATATGGGAATACATGTGGTATTTGGCTGTAGAGAGATACAACAGAACCTTGAACCAACTCGGTAAAACACTTGTGCCCTCACTACCTAGTCAATCGACTTTTATCTCGACTTTAGCATCTATTTGTCTCAGTTTCTATTGACATATCTTGACCTTAAGTGTAACTTAAGTGCACCATATAACACAACTAGACATACAATCATACGTTAAGTATTTGAAGGATCTTTATATGATAAAAAATTGTTTTAGTTCACAAAAGTACCATCAAACGATCTCTTAGGTCAGCTTATGCACTAACAATGTCTTCGTCATTGTTTTTCTACGACAAACTAACTAAAATACTCAACTTTGATCTTCTACAGTCCGCTGATAAGGACTCCATTCAAGATGAATCTTATAATAGTTGAAAGTCTATTGTACAAGATTTCCAGTGACATAGATAACATCTTGATTAGATCAAGACAACTCCTATCATAATTGATCAAAATTGATAATTTCTAACACTTATAACTTGAAACATCTCATATCCTCATCCTGATCTTCATGTTTGATCTAGATTTGGAGTGCTCCAATATAGACATACATCATACAGCTAGAAAATTTATATTCTACAGCTCCTAACAAGATAAGACATGCACCCAACAAGCAACCATTGAGTTAGAGACATTTGATATCTTGTAGTTAGAGATTCTCGGTTAGCAGTCTCGACACAACGTAATACCTTCTCTGATTCTAATCTCGCTTGACTCACTTGCATCACCTCCAGAAAGTTCTACCTCCAAATCCCAAATCGTTTGCTCAAGATCAACCAAGAGATATAAGTGAAATCTCTCTCTTTTTCAAACCCGTCACGTTGTAATCTGAACTTCGGTAATCTATTGCTCTCAAATCGAACTTCCAATTGAACTCAAAATTCACAAGAAATTCCTTTGACCTTTCACTACTATCCTCTGAAATTTGAGCTTCAAATCTCAAACCAATTGCTTGAAATTTAAATGAGAAAAAAAAATATTCAAAATTAGAATGATTAGAATTTAATCCAAACTGGGCAACAAATTCACAAGTGTGACATACAAGCTTCGTAATCCAAGTTCTTCCAACTCATGAATCATTTTGATCTTTTCTAGGAGAGTCCAATGTGCTTTGGAAATGGACTTGGTGTCGGAAAAAAAAAACTCATCAATCATTTAGATCTTTTCAAGGAGAGTCCGATGTGCTTTGGAAATGGACTTGATGTCGAACAATTTTTTTGACCGATTTGCTTTTAAGATTCTTTTCGCTGTGAGGCTTTTTGCTGCCTTGTGCTGCTGCACTTGCACAACATGAATCCCTCGGATAGGAGGACTTGATCTCACATGGTCTTGACCCAAGGCGGATGGGATTGACAACAACCTACTGCAGTTGGAGTCAAACGATCAAGACTCTCTTTTGGAATTGCTCCGGATAATACTTACTCGTTGACGCACCTCTGGTACTGCTGATAGCAAGTCCAGCAATAAATCTGATTGAGCCATCAACATACTGGTTAATTGTTCCAGTGACAAGAACATTAGAAGACTTCCTCAAGAACCGGAGTGACCGATCTCTCGCAGCTCTTCCAACTAAACTTGGAAAGTGAACATGATTGCCAACTACACTATATCATGTGCTCCCATCACTAGGACTCCAGCCGTAGGTAGATGACTTCTGTCCTTCTTCATTCTCCCATCATATATAACTCCAAGTAAAATCAGAATTCATCACAACACAACTACGAGAACACAACTACGAGGGTCAATCCTGGGCACATTTAACCTGGTAGTAATGTGTAAAGATGGGCAAGGACAGCAGCTCACGGCTGCAAAGAAAAGCCCCATAGCAAAATGGTCTAAAATAAAAATCAAAAATCAAAAACACATTATAAAACAAGAATAAATACTTTATCACATAAATACATTTTTCTACTCTAAGAAATTAGTTACATCCTTATCTCTTATGAAGGTAAAAGTCCGGTAGAGTGTACCATCCCACAGAGTCGTTTGACATCAAGACTTTGTATCCTATTCGGATATCGCTTACAGTATACTGGCATCTGGATATCTTCCATGATGAATAAAAAGAGAAATGATGGACGTAGCTTCTTATGATCATATGAGGTAGTTCATACTGAAGACATGTGTGCCAAGTGGTTTAGCTTAAAGTCCTTTAAGAGAAGAGTCGTGAGTTCAGTTATTTGCGAGTACGGCTGGAGGTGCATGCACTGCAAACTGCTAATGAAATTTGTGATAAGAGTTTTTCTGTGATGAAAACATGTACAGTCTCGTGATCCGCAAAGACCCCAAAGAAAGGAACCCTACAGTGATGTCACAGTTTCTCAAATAAATGCAGCGTCCCTCGTGTCAGCTTAATTGCGACACGCGTGAATCCGGGTAGGCAAGAGACAAATCCGGGCAGGAGATGTGGAGATCGAGTGAGACTCCTTTATTATCGTACGGGACAGAATATTGTCATCTCCTCGTGACAGCGTGGTGGTGGGAGTTCAAGAATAGGACGGTGAGGTCTTGGGTTCAATCCCCTCTGTGTTCATTTTGACGCTGCGGCCTGCGGCCGCGGTCTTAGGGTGCTTGGAGCACTACGGTGCGGCTTCCGGTCGCAGATTTAAGATCAATGCCTTAGAAAAAAACGTCTCCGGCCGCAGATTTAGGGTCAATGCTTTAGAAAAAAAATGCCTTCCCCTGAGATTTAGGAATTAGCGGGCAACTCTTCCTCGCACGCGTTAGCAGTTTCTCGTCGCACGCCTGGGTCTTAATTAAGTGCGCATTAATTTGAGAAACTGTGACATCAATGTAAGGTTAAAAAAAAGAGAATACCATTTACCATAATGATAACTCACCGTTCCATCCTCATGTAAGTCGCGTGCCATGGGTTGAGCTGGCCGCTTAATTCGCATATTACTTGAATGTCACCGTCCAAGGATGACCGTTACACGGAAGACGTAAGTTGCAGGCAAACGCTGCCAGACGCTAGACCGGTAATTGCCATACCATAGCTTCCGATTATTGCCCGGTTAGCCGCATGAAACACTGCGGGGTTTGGTGAGGAGGTACGTGTCACAGCACGTTGTCCTTGGAGTCCCAAATTAACCTGGTTGAGCAGTCCCGACTCGCTAGGACTGTACAGTATGCTGATGACCACCTCGCCACTTCCATCCATTGTGCTTGCGCTAATGTGATCTTCTGCTGGCGTTTCATGCCTCTTTTGTTTTTTTCTGGGTGTGTGTTTTATTTCCTTTTGATGGTGTGGGGGATAGTTGCGAATCTGAAGACGGATTTTGGGGCTGCTCTGAACCGGATGATCTGACTGGTGCGATTTGTATCGATCTTGTACATGTGGGTTAATGATCAGATTACTAAAAGAGAAGGAAAAGTGACGGTCATGCATGAGCACAGCCTACCGTTCGCTAGTTCCCCTGACTAGAATTTTACAGGTTGTTCTACTACTCACGAGTACATGGAATTAACTATAATTACACACCCAATCATGGGAAAAAACTCCAGCGCAACTCTGGTTTGCGAATGATCGTCTCCGTTGTCACAGACTGGCCTTCCGCCTATTTAGCAGACTTCTGTGCGTATATTCAGGGTAGCCAACTCTAATCTGTCCTGAGAATTGGGGAAGAATGTTGGCGCACGTTGACTTCACGATCTAAACAACAATGTTGCTAGGAGTATGTCAGATTCAAACAGTTGTGGTACTTGTTTGCTGAGTCTGACGACAAGAAAACCTGAAGTACTGCTGCAAAGTGGGATGTGACAGGTTTATAAATTTTGCTAACACCTGGAACGTAGCTTGGCTAATAAGAGGTGTCAAAGTTGTAACCTTTTTCGAAAAATCGAGAGACACGGAGAGAGTTACGACTTCAATCAGACGCCAGTGGCTGTTTCCAGAGGTGCCTGCAGGAAACAGCAACGTGAGTTCTCTTAACAGATTTTACTTTTTTCATTCACTTTTTACAACTAATTTTTTAATGCCATGAGTAATTACTGTTATTTTCAGAACTGAAAAAAAGAGTAACGAGGAGTGTAAAGTGTTCATTCACAACGGAGATACAGAATGAGCTATGATTCTATACAATGTTATCTGCGATGAAGTTACGATGTTTTGTCTTTCAACTGTTGAGAAATATTTTCTCGTAACTTTGACACTCCCTAGTATCCCTCGTCTCACAAGCACACCAGCGATGCTCTTACTAAGGGAAATTTAACAACACTAGGTGATCTGAGGTTTCTTCTTGATTACTGAAAAATTATGTAGTTCGGGAAGTGTAAAGAGAAAACCATACTACCAAAGAGATTTCTATTAGTGGTGTCAAAGTTAAAATGTTTTTCAAATATTCTTAACCTGCGAGGGAGAGTTACGATTTCGACCAGGTGTTTAGATATGAGAATATTTAGAAAAACACAGCGGGCGTTTCTTCCATACTTTCTCTCGTTTCACCCTTGAGATTTTGCAGTAGATAAATCTACTCCTCAAAGTAATTATTTCAGGTTTCAGATGAATGAAATGTTAGTGAAGAAATCGACTATCAACTCATAAAAAAGATTTGGACGATCCACGGTTTGAATTCTAAACAAGCTAGCTGATAATAATTGAGACTTTTTTTCATTTGGATGTTTAAGAATATGTTTGCTTAACTTTGAAATCCTCTAATAAAGACACTCAAACCTCTCCCGTAATGATCTACCGTAATGAAAATTATAGGTTTAAGGTAAGAAGATGGAATTCCTGGATGTCAGATTGTGTCCGGGAGTGAAGAATGCAAATATTTTTCTTTTAGTTTTTTAGGTTCATGCAGCACAACAGTAAAAGAAAGCCTATTCACATCCTGAGTTCCTTGCAGGAGGACTTCGCTATACGCTTCTCGGGTTATGAGAGGATGGTGCTGTCAACAAACTACCGTAGTCACACACAAGTTTATTCACGTTAGCGATTTTCACTTTGGTATCTTTAGTGAGACTATGGAAGACTGTCTGACTTGAAGGTGTGGACCATATGCGAAATTCTATCCACACATTCAAAATGAAGATCTCACATACAAAATACTCAGGTGTTGAATACTATAATCTTGTATTCGAACCAAATAGTCTGATATGAATCCAGAAATGGAACAATATGTATCACGGGAATATCTAAAGTTTTTACTGTAAAACTTTTATATTAATGATAGATGCGATGTTAAAAAATCAAGGATTTTCCAGATAAATTGTAAAATTGATCGATGTTGGATCTACTACCAAAGGAGCTCAAAAATACTGTAAACAATATTTTTGAGCAGATGGTTATAAGCGGTCTCCTTCAGATGGATAGGCTCGGCTTCAACTAATCTTGAATGATTGATTTTAATGATCAATTAACTAACCTTGATGATCAATTTTAAAGTGAAAAGTGAATATGTTAAATGAAAAAATGATTTTAAAAGTGAAATTTCACGATTTTTTAAAATATAAATATATTTTCATTCAACCTGTGAAATATCTACGCATACTAAATTCAGTACATGAATATTTTCATACACATGTGTTAACTATTAGCGTAAAAACATACTGAGAATAGAGTTGTGACATTCTCAATATTGGATTGCAAAACGTGTATATACATCCGAGCAAAATTTTTCAATACGGCCATTCAAACTTTGGTCCAACTTATCTCCTGGAAATTGTTAAAAACTTGTCAAACTAACGTCTACAGAGGTTTCTCCACCCCTGAGACATCCTAACACTTCAAGTTTACACTTTTCATCTGAACCTTGTAATTTTTATTACTAGAAGAAGTTTGAGTGTCCTAATAGTGAACCAAAAATCACTTTTACAGTAATAGATTTCGAACGTCCGTAAATATTTTTGTAAATTTAAGGCAAAAACTTTTTAAATGTTTAACGGGAATGACGAGAATCTTCTACGTCCAAGGATTGAGTGGTCATATTAAGGGGTCTCAACATCGACGGTTGAGGATTACGTCAGTGACCATAGTTTTATTGCTGCCAGGCTGTAGATCTTTTACAGTCACGGTCATTGGTTGTAAGTCTTTGTTTTACAGAGCTGGTAGAAATTTCTCGTCTCGCTTTTCATGCACGTTCTGACAGTCTGACATTTTAGGCTTATCATACGAGACCTTGGACCTCCTCCTATTCCCATTTTACGAGACGATGTTTGATACCCTAATAAGCTGTCATCCCCTTAGTAACTAGTATGTGAGCTACGTGCTTTGAAGTGCCGGAACGTACACTTCTATGCATATTCACCTGCTTCCAAATTCGGAAGCAGGGAATAATGCAAAGACAGTTAATTTATCTCCTAACCCTTCCTTTTGGAAGGGTTAGGCTATAAATTAAAAGCTGGAAAACTGAATATCTAGGTAGTCGGGTATTCTTCTGCTTTAGTATCGAACAAAGGTTCAGCCTCAGCGTCTCACTTATGGGTTTTCAGAGTACAGTGACACTTGTTATCATTTCATGTAAAATCTAAATTTAATTGTTTAAATTTAGTCAAGTAAATTTAACCTGCTTTGACTCTCTCCAGACTCTTCATGTGTTCTCTCCGAACTCAGAAATACGATCGATGTTTTCTTTGCTATACTTTACGTGCAGGTACTATTGATGATTTTTTATATATATATTATAATCAGTTTCCAACCAATCCAGTGTGAAAATATTCTACTTTATTTAGATATTTGTCGTTTTCCCTCTTTTTGCCGGAAGTGCAACTTCTATGCATATTAGCTGGTTTCATCCTGGCACTACCTTGTTTTTCTCGTTTCTATGCTGCTTAGCGATACTCACGGTGTTTCTAGCGCCGTGAATATCGCTAAGCAGTTCAATTGCCCTTTGGGATGCTTGATGTGTCAAGAACGAATTGGTTGTCCTGCACAAGTTGGCAATGCTTGATGTGTGCGAGCCAAACCATGGACAAGATACTTGCAGGACGCTCTCTGTCTCTCTACAGGCGAAACTCACCATAGATGGAGTCTAGACAGTAAAATTGTACAGGAGGATGCCTATAAACCAGATAGATCCATGATTTCCGTCAGCGTGCAAACAGGATACCACAGCAGAAAAGGCAAAGGCGCTGCAGAGGATAGCATACGGTATTGTACTGCAGAGCCTGCCAGAAGAGTTATGATTGACTTCTTTTTCAAGAGTCATATACCGTCATATTATGATAAATTTAGTTTTAACTTTTAACTTTTATATGTTTAAGATGAAATTTTCTATATTACCAGGGTACAGGATCTGATGATGAAATCAAATAATAGATATAATTTTTTTGAATCAGCGTCTTGAAAGCACACAAAAATCAGAAGACATAGATAAATCTGAGAATCCAATCCATGTTTGAGTTAATGAATCTCAATACCCTGAGGCCAGAAAAATACACATATCTATCAAAGGTGTGCTAGTATTTTATTAGACGAGAAATCTATATTCAAATTTTCATGAACCCGATCTAACATAATATGACAGTGTACACAACCTCCAAACACAGGAGCCAAACGCCGAAACCCCTCTGGAAGGAGGATCGCAATCGAACTGTTATCTGTAGAGTGAGAACTGCCACTAGTACCCGTAGAGCTAATGCTCGGGGTAACTTATTTTGAAACTTTCTTGGCAATTTGTGAAATTCGTTTCTATTCACAACTTACTTCTTCTTTTTTCCTTTTGCCCTCAGGCAAAAAAAGATTTTCCTATTCACAACGCTCGCGCAGAAAAGTACTTAATTATTTAAAAGGTGAAGTTAAATTGCAATACAGATATCAGAAATTATTTAATTATTTAAAAGAGAAGTTAAATTGTAATACAGACATCAGAAAATTACTTAATTATTTAAAAGGTGAAGTTAAAAGTACAATACAGACATCCGAAAATTACTTAATAGCTTAAAAGGTGGAGTTAAACTGCAATACATGCATCTTCTTACATTACTACATTAGTACTGACGCACGTTGTTGTCATAAATGGCATCGGCAGGCAGCAAACTCTGTGCAGTGTCGATCGGCCTAATTATAATCTACGGTACCAACATGTTCTCCACCCTGTAAAGCCGCATTTACAGGTTTCTCCTATTGAGGGTTCATGAAGCAGCGCTCGGGGTAAAAAGTTTCGAGAACCGGAAATTATCTGAAGGTAATAAACTGAACCGGTTCTTTTCAGTCATTTATTAATCTGCCAGGTTTTCTTAACACGTAACTTTTCGTTTTGTAAAACTTCAACCAACAAAATATCCCGCTGGACATCATTTCAACCCGACTTTTCAGAATTCCAACCGGTTGAGAATACAAAGAATGCCGGTTAGCACCGAGCGCTATCATGAAGACGCAATCCGTTTAGTTCAAAATTATCATATCCAAATAGCTTTTGTTAACAGCTAAATAATATGCATGCAACATGAACTCTTGCCAAGGGGAAAAAGAGTAGACGTAGATAGCGTAGCAACATCTAATAGTGCAGTCGAACTTCTGGACCTATGAATAATCGTCAGATTAATATATTGTTTATGAAATGTTAGTTATAATTTTTTCAATATTAAATAAAAATATAATAAGCAGAATTTATTTTAAATAAATAATAAACCATAAGATCTGCTTCCTCTCCTGTCAACAAATATATTATATTTAAGGATTATAACATAAACTTCTGAGAATTTCTTCACGCTTGCTGTTATCAAAAAAGATATAAATGTTAAGCGGAAATGTTTACTAAATTGACAGGAAAATCAATTTTAGTTATAATAATTAAATGTTAAATTTACGGTCAAAACATAATCCATAAAGTCATCACAAACAGAGGCGCTTCAGAGATTACAATGCAATCACTTGTTGAAGAAGAGCATACATTAAGTTATTATCTAACCCTCCTCAAAGAAAAATATTAGATAATAATTTAAACCTTTCTATATTTAATATAATCGAATATATTAATTTATTACCTAACTCTTCTCAACGGAAGATGTTAGGTAATAATTTAAACCTTTCCATATTTGCCTCCTCCATCAGAAGATCGAGGAGGTGATAATGAAATGCTAATATACAGTCTGAGGCTCTCATTTGTCACGTTTGCACAAGAAACAGACAGAAGAGCAATATCTGGAGTGCAGTGGCAACAAGTTCAGTGGCCCATAGTGATGCTTTCGAGTATGGATTTGCTAATATGAACATTAGCTCAGTAAGACAAATAAGGGTTATGAGTAAGTCTTCGAGTTGCATTATGTAGATGAGTGGATTTGGGAAGGTATGTACGGGACAGTGGTGATGATTAACTCTACTTCCCAGAAGAGGAAGCATAAGAGATATTCATAGACAGAGTAAGTGGCGATTACGAAGAAAAGAAGAAAGTTTCCCAAGAGCTCCGACAGGTATGCATGACATTAATATTGGATGTTATGATACATTAACAACATCCCTCCAGTTTCTTTCACTTGGTTACGTCGTTTCGGTACGGCGTGCAGGTATGTCTTTCAAAAGTGTTCAGATAATAATGAGCGACGATGGATCAATACAAGACCTCTATTCCAGGATCGCATCTTGCACCTACAGATGTTAAAAGGCGACACGAGGTTGCAGGAAGATTGGCTGTAGTGAAGATAAAGGTTCATATCTGTGCTATCATATATATGTGCTGGTTCAAAACCATCGCTCTCCCTAGCTGTACGTTCATTGTGCAGGACCTGGTATTTTCTCATTAATTAGCTAGATAGGATAACAGTTGAAACTTGACAGTTACCAATTCAAAATGCACGTAATTGTACCTTCCACTGACTGAAAGATGAAAGAGAACATCATACTTATCAGAGTCCCATCGAAACAACAAAAGTTATGCCATATTTCCGAGTAGGGGAATTATATATGCGATGAGGAAAGATGAGGATAGACCGCGTAACTGGACTTGAGTACTGTCCCATTATAGAGTACCAATTAGTTCTCGTAACAGAACATGCAATCGACAAAGGAAGGCATAGATAGGAGAAGCATGTAGAAGTGAACAAGCTGAACGACTGCAAGCGTTCTGAAGAATCTAGACTCGAGACAAATCAACGGATGGCCAACTTGTACTGAAAAGAGTGGGAAACAAGTAGTTGAGCACGCAGTGTGACAATGTTGTTATCACGAGGCTATGCATTTGATGCACTTGCAGTTGAATAGGCTAACTTCGTTAACTTACTCGTCACTGACCTGGTCTTTCAAGTTTCTCTAATCTCTCCAATAAAGATCATCATTTTTGGTAATGTAAATGAGTTCGTTTGTTGCTGTCAAATCGACGGTTAACTTAGAGGCTCGTGGGACTACCGGCTACGAAGAGGGTGTCAGCTTGTTTTCTGGGGTTCTTTCCTGACAACTGAACACAAGGTAGTTCAGTCGATGGAACAGCTTACGAATCTTCAAACTCGTGGCTTCAGCAGAGAACTATGGGAAACAAAATACTCGCGACTTTATCTGACAAGTCGTCCCACACTCTTGCACTACCCGATTACCTTCCAATACGACACAACTGACATATACTTTCTTAAGAAAGCTGAACGACATCATACAAGTGCGATCGTGGTGCCCAATATAGGTTCCACGTGGGGATGGAATCCGGAACTCCTGTCACACGGAAACCCTGTCGGCCTCTTACACAAATACATACCAAAAGCAGAAAAGAACAAAAGTTGATAGCTGCAGTCCACCACAAGTCTGAACTACGTCTACACGAGCACTACTGCGTAGAAACGGCTGTTACGGACGGACTTCCGAGGGGCCGGGGAACCTCGCAGGGAACAGGGCGGTAAACCGTGCGATCTCGTTACTTCCGGATTGCGCCGCCCCAGCAGAAGCCTTCTGAGGAGTCAGGCTTTCTGCATGCAAGATGCCCGCACAGTGAAAGGACTGGAGCAGAATATGCGAGCCGGTCTCCGCATAATACCCAGGCTGCGCATCATCCATCTTTGGACTGTGTTTTCGTGTTCCTTCGGGGAGGAGCTCCCGGCCGAATTTAGGCGGTCGCCCCTCATGCGGGCCAGAAGATGTCGAAGGGAAGATAGCACGCTCGTACAGGATAGACCTTGGAAAGGCGGAGAAAGTATATGGTGTAGAGGAGGATGGTTGAGAAATAGTCTGTGGAAGAGTGGATCAAGGGAATACGAAGCTCCTGGGGTCTCTCTGTCCGCAGAGGTCCCTGAAGTGTCCGCTAACCGCATTCATTTACTTCCTTGCTTCACCGGGAAGGGATGGATCGCGTGGGGTCTTCATCAAGCAGCAGCTGAAGATTTTGCACGCCTCTGGACCAGCTCGGAAAGGCAAATCGCGTATACATCCCCTTTCGCCACGACTACGAAACGTCAGTAGCGAGTGGAGGTGGAGCTGCAGAGGCGGTATTCTTCATTCTTTTGCAAGTACGTACCTCCGTTAGTCATTCTCGTGCTTGTTTTCCTTGTGGGCTTGATTTCTGTCGACGTCCGGTGGAAATCGTGGTTTCTACTTTGCATGGATTTCGTAGAGATGAGTCCGAAACCTTGTTCTACACTTCAGAACCTGCGTTCAGGTGGGAAGTACTGTCGTCGCGGTCTGTAATTCACTGTTTTCTTAGTTGTCATGGGCTTGTTGCATTCGTTCTCCAGCTGTAGATCAATTCTGGAACTGTCGCTCCAGAAATGATTTCCAGCTGACTTAAGAAGTAGAGGAACAAACTTACGTTTCAAGAAGTCCGCGATTAAGATCTGTGTACTTAGATTACTGTTTCTTAGTCCAAACTGGATGTGTGTTGCTCATGTGAGCGAACGTGGACGGTATACCGTGTCCTACTGTCAGCCATGGCCTACTACTGCTCGAACTTATTCGTATTCAGTGATTCGCTCAATGAACGAAACAATGATGAGAGTTCCTTGAAGTTATGAAGAGTTGTAGGGGGTCGACGTTAGTTTTGTGTCAAGCTTTCAGTCACAGAAATAAGAACGTTCTTCAGTCGACAAGATTAAGTTGCACTTAATGTCGTTGGTAATACTGGCATTATGACCGAAAGTAGGAATTTCTCGACCCAGGAATCTCTCACGAATCATGTACCAGGCCCAACAGGGCACCTTGCTGCCAGATGTTTCAGCTTTTGGAGATTGAGTGCTGCACATATATCTCGTCATGTAGAATATACCAAAAGATAGAAACGTGAACTTTCCCCATTCCGGCCTGACGATTGCGTATAGAATGGAAAAAGTTGACTCGCAGTGCTGTGGCCCTTCGAAGGTTATAACTGTTTCTTTCTGAGAATTTACGTCAGAGCTTCCCCGATTGATTCCAGATGGCTCCTGGTCCTCACAAGGATTCTTAGCGTCGGAGTCTGATCTCAGGTCCTGACAACGTAGTCCATGCCTAAGGCTCCAACTCGGGGTTGAGCAGACGTCGGATTTCGATGCTTACTCGATAGTTTCGGACCAGTCTTTAGCGAGAAGAGTTCCAGGGCGTCATGATCAACTTCCATAGTGGCAAAGTGTCGCCGCGCTTCACCTCTATCCGAGTTCCAACTGTGAAGTAGATTGTCAGAGGACTTCCATCCATGGCCACGTCCTTGAGTGTAACATGCATATGCTTGCTAGCCTTTCTCTAGCGAGTTAAGTGATGAAAATCTAGCACAATTGCAATTGTTCTTGCCATATGCAGACACTTCGAGCCAGCGTTTAATCCAGCCAACGGTGGGAGACCGCCGATGGTGGTGACAAGTGAAGGATCCTGAAGATCCCCAGCTCATACAAGAACAGTTTCCTTAACCCTCGCCAAGATTTGCTCAGAAATATACTGATTCTTGGCATTTCCAGCTAACCAACTTCTTGATGGGCCGGCGAACCTTTAAATAGATGCTTATGGGGATCCACCGAGACGCCACTCAATCAGCCAGGATTTAGTCGATCAGAAGTGCTTCAGTGATGTCCATCTTCTTCTTCTGCTGCTGGTGAAGCTGAAGCTGTGCGGCGGTGCTTCCTCGTACGATTCGAACACGGAACTTCCCAGCTACTTACTTCATTTCGGGGGTTTCGTATCTCCCTTGTTGTCAGTGTCTGCTGTTGACACACGAGTTCGAAGGGACCTGTTCGACGTTCGGTCTCTCTGTGCAACATGCGACATGTTGCCCGCATCTATGTCTCGTACCACAGTCGGCTGTCGGGTGTCGATTACGTGGTTGGTGACGTCTTCAATGTAGCGTACGGGAAGACCAGCCCGCCTAACGTGTCGGCCTGGCCCTCGACCTGGGAAGACCAGGGCGAGGTTCCAAACCCTGCTGGTGGCGGGTGCTGCCTGTGGTGCGGCGCTCACACGAAACCGGCCCTGGGTTCACCATGTTACCTTCCCGTGAGGGGGGGGGGGGTGGTGTGGGAGCTAAGCTTCACGGCGGAAACGGCTCCTAAATACAGTTCCAACTTCCAACTATAAATACCGTCACGTGCCCGCAGGATACTGAACTAAGTAAAGATGCGTTTATACACAATATGAGTTCTGGTGACGGCTGAAGACGAAGCCAGACCCGAAGTTCGTCAAAGCCAGGAAGGCGCAAGGCACTGTGGATTGCCTGTTGCCAGGAATTGATCCTTTCCTGCATCAAAAGGTCATAGTCGGACCGAAAATGCGTGTACACGCGAGTGTATGTAATCTTCTTTCCAGGTAGAAGGAACACTGAGAACGACTACGGAGGACGACGCGCATACTCTACTCCCCTTCTCTAGATGTTTGAAGTGTGGGACGAACTGTTGGGTGTAAGGAAGCGACGGGGATGATTCCTGATTGTTTTCTCAGAGATCATGGACACGTAGAAGGAATCTCTAGTATCGATTCTGTGGGTAACGAACGTTCGCTGATGAAAACTGTCATTGCAGAGCTTGATCTAGCGGAAGCTAAGCTTGAGCCGAGAGTGGGGTGCTGAATCGGTAGATCTTTGATGCAAATGGGAACTTCTGGAGCCCACCGAGATGAAGAGATTGGACTTCTGACGGACGAGGTACACATTCTACTCGACTCATCCACAGCACCGATAATTAATGGGGGAGTGGGAGAATGTGTGAGTGTGTGTGTTCTATCGCGCGAGGGGGAACACAGCAGTGTCCTCCATGGCTCTGCTGTAGAGGATGTTAAATGAGTCGAGTGTCATCGATGCTGATAATTTCGGTGCTCTGCATCCAGATAAGGAAAAAAAGAGGAAGACTTCCTGCATTCATCCTTGCATGTGACATGATCAACTCGCTTGAATTTCGATCATGCGTCTGCACGTTTGAGAAGACAGTGGTTCAATTCGACGTCATGGCAGCCTGAACTGGAACTGGTTCGGCATGGCGAGCAACCAGCTAAGCTAGGAAACAGCTCAGTAGAACATTGCGTAACCGAACGTCACGAACAAAAGTCCGAAAGTATGTCTGCATGCAAGCACATTGCAGCGAAAAGTCTGAACTGGAGCCTAACTGATTTGATGAACGGTCCGTCTCTCCAGGTCAAGCCACAAAATCACAACGCGGTGAAAACCACATGGCGCACGGCAGCGGTCAGCCTCATATGTTTCATTCTCCTCCTGGGAGTTATATTCGCATTCCTTCACGAAGACAGTCTCAATAACATCCATAATTATGGCGACGATCAGCCTCTTGATGTTATCAGCCTCGTCAAGGAGCCTCTGAACGTGTTGATGGTAGGGGACTGGGGCCGGAAAGGCCAATACAATCAAAGTCTTGTTGCAAGACAGGTATAATTGTCCTCTTAAGCTTGTGTTTGGTTCATGGTAGTAGGAATCAGAATCATCCACGAATGAAGAGCAGAGCAGTTGGTTTCGATTCCGAGCCGAACTGGTTCCATTCCTTGTCTGAGGTACTAGTCAGACATGAAAAGAGATAGTCGAGACGGAAGAGGCATCCCTCGAGGGACTGCTTGATAATCAATTTAGTGGAGGGCAGTGAAGGGAATTTGAGCTGGCCCACGGAATGGAGCCAGTTCTCAGACCACTTGGTATTGTAAATGTGCCGTAGAGACAGATCAACTAGCTGGAACTTACTGCCTGATTGTAATGAACGATGCAGATGAGCAGAGTCGGGAGAGTGTTAGATCTTGACTTTATAGTTTCCACAGGAGACAACTTTTACCCCTCTGGACTCACGGGCGTCGACGATGTGAACTTTGAAAAGTCTTTCACCGATATCTACGTTGAAGAAAGCTTGCAGAAGAGGTGGTACGCAGGTGGGGTTTGCACTCCTCACCCTAAGGCTAAGAAATCTGGGTTTGGCAAAGGCGGAATGACTGACTGCGAATGGGCATCACGGATGATCGTCTTTTGACTTGCCATGTTGCTTCTTTGGAGCTTGCCGAGTTAGTTGCACTGACACCAGGCCCTTCGCTTCCGTAGCAGCATGCACATAGAAGCAGAACACAAATTGCAAACGTGGCAATCTGAAATTTCATTAGATCGGATTTACGATAATACAGTAGCGTCTGAAGTTGAAAGAACATTCGAGATTCTAGAAGTCTTGGCTCCGGCAGAATACTGTTGGAGTTGAGACTGAAGATCGTTCTTGTGCATTTCCTTTCAGTTCTCGGAAACCATGACTACAAGAGCAACGTAGCAGCAGAAGTGGACAAGAGCTTGCTCAAAAGAGATCCCAGATGGTGGTGTGACTATTTCCACACTGTCTCTGTTAGCGTTGGCCCAACATCCACAGGTAAGTCTTGCTGCATGGTTGTTGGAAGTAGCATCTCCTTAGACTCACAGCGTTGATTTCATAACTTCATGGTGGAAGTGTTTATAATTGCCCTATTTATGGACAGAAGACTCAAAGTTGACGTTTTGCATCAATGTTCTGCAGTGGAGTTCTTCCTGATGGACACAACCCCTCTAGTGGAACATTACTGGACTCCAGGAAACAAGAAGTACAAATGGACAAGACCAACTCCACGAGGAGAGGTCATGGCTAGCACACTGGCGGTAAGAAACTAACCTTTTTGCAATGATCGATGGATCTCGTTCGTATCAAGGGCAGCATGTACAAAAGAATCCGCTACTCTGAATACCGCAGTTGCAACGAACTTCACCAGCAAATGGCTTTCGGACACGATGACTGAATGCAGACTTGGGTGCTTGAATTCGCAGAGTTTGACCTCAGCGTTGGAAAATTCAGTTGCCACATGGAAAATCGCCATAGGTCATCATACCATGTACAGCCATGGATCTCAAAAGGACACTCCAGAAATCATTGAGAAAGTCTTGCCCATCCTTGAGGTGAGCACCCTCTCTCTGCGTGAGCTGAAGCAATACTTTTCAGCCTTGAGGATGTATGACAACCCTTCAGACAGTTACTAAACATGACAAGCTTGCGCACATATATAATGGATCCTCGTCTCGGTGTGGACTTGTACATCAGAGACGACTTACACGTTCCTGTCAGCCCTTCTAGTTGCAGAATTGCTCAAATGTACAGCTTTCGCACCGACACTGACAAGTCCATTCTCTTCTGGCCGTGCAGGCAAACGGTGTGGACTTGTACATCAACGGACATGCCCACTGTCTCGAACACGTAAAGCGAGATGACAGGTATTTCCTAATTGACACGTTCAACGATTAGTGAAGTTTAGGTAGAGCCATGCCGCCATTTTGAGACAACCTCGAAAACACACCATTTCAACGAGACGAATGAACAAGCTAAAAGAAAGGAGATAAAGATACGCTTAGTGCACCGTGATCACGTAATCCCGCGGCAGCAGGATTCACTCGTGAACCTTTTCACCAGTTGTTGAGCAGTTTCATACCGACCGACCCCACTTCACCCGTAAGCATAGCCAGCGCCAGAGCCAGAGTACATTGATTAGGTTTTGGCTTCGTCAGCGTTTAGGGAGCTCTTCGGAAGACTAGAAACATTCTGAAGCATAGACTCAACCCTTTCTTTTCATTGTTCGGAACTAATCTAGCTGCCAAACTCCTGAACATGCACGGCCCAACAAGTATGCACAATGAGCATTGAAGTAGAAAATTATGAGATACCTCAGAAGCGCGATGATTCAGCACAGATGAGACGTGTGCTGTTTAATCCTGCTGACGAGAATCAGTGCTATCTACGCCGTAATCCTAACATACTGACCACATGTGTTGGAACCGGATGCAGCGACATTCACTTCATCACAAGTGGAGGCGGATCCCGCGCATGGAACAACAAGTTCGACTCTGACGTGCAGAACCGGCCGGATGTTCCGCTGTACTATGATGGGCAAGGATTCATCTCTCTCTCGGCTTCTCCAACAACAGTAAAGATCTACTTTTTTGACATCTTCGGCAACGTGCTCCACAAATTCGACCTTAACAAGTAAACCTCGAGGAGTACATCTTCGAGAAAAATTCAAAATTCTGGTCCTGCTAATAGGCCCTAGACTAGTTAGTTTGCTTTATCCTGTAACATTATGAAACTGTCACACTTCTAGTCTTATTAATAGTCTCAGTCTGCGAACTGGCGTAGGTTCACGCCAACAACATGATCAAGTCCTGCTGAAGTAGACTGTTTCCGAGTTCCGAACAGAATATCTAGATCCATCCGGACAAACAAACATCCCACTAAAGTAAGTTTGTGGGAAAGATGTAAAGCAGATACACGCCACAATTATATTGTCCCCGGAAAGTTTCACTGGAAAATCATCGACAAGTCGATTTCTCACATTTCTGCTTCTGCTTTCTTCGCAAGAACAGTTTATGAAGTGCTTTCTTAGTTAGGAAGAATTTCTAGTCTCCAAAGGTGATTATGTTCACATTCAAGTGCTCCTGAAATGTGGAAATTATGGGACTTTCACGATGTAGTTGCACAATGTATCCATGACCAAGTTTTCAGTTGTCTGTCCCCGATGGCTGTCTCAGTGAGTCAGGAGTCAGGGAAGGTAATGTGCAATGACGACAAAACCAGTCAGAAGAAATGTCTGAATGAATAAAGAACATTAAATGACTAAACCTCCATTGATCATCGTCAACTGTAATACTCCGTCCAATTCTATTCTATTCCGTTCAGTTTTATTTGATAAGTGTAACGAAACTTGAAAAATCTGTCTAAACCCTTGCATATCTGCCTCCTCCATCAGCAGATGGAGAAGGTGGATAAATATGCAAGGAAGTTAGACTTAGATGTGTATACATAGCAGAATGAAAAACTTGGATGGTGTCGATCCTGATATACAGTATAATAGACTTTCAAAGAGAGAATGAGAAATCTAATGAACATCTTCAAGTTGCAGAGAAGGCGAGCTCAAGAAGGCGAACGACCCAGAAAACAGTAGGTATGCGCTATCTTCTTGGAATTCATAAAATGGTTAGCCTTTTTCGTCCTTGCACTGGAGATTCCAACCAGGGCGAGTATAAAAGGAAGGAAAGGAAAATCATTCCTTTTTCTCCCCCTGTGTATATTAGGTAGGGGAGAAGATAAAGCCTGTTCCCACAAAACCTCGTTTCAATGTTTCAGAATAGATAAATCAATAAAATATTTATTCACTTGCCTATTATTATTCACGAGCAGCTATATTTATTACCTTACATTTTTGTTAGGAAAGGCTAGGTAATAAATTAATAAATAGTTCTTTTTATTACTAGGTTGTTGTATTTCTAATTGCGGAGATGCATTGGTCCCTGTGTCACTTATGGTTATGTTTGGACCGTTTTCAACTGTAGCTGCAACTATTATTTAACACTTATACATGAATTTATTTTTCTTTATAATTTAATATATTTTGTTCGATTCATTTAATAATTAAATATTTTTTGGTAACAGAGAAAAAACAAAAGTTTTCCAGAGGTAGTTGAGCATGCTTATTAATAAGTTCTGAAGTGAATCATAGAATGTAAAGCTCTTGGAGAACTATGGTTTTGGTATTTATTTAACTGATTCTCTTATCGCACACAAATTCTATCACCAAAAGTATTTTGGGTATAAAGGTTAAATATATGTCATGCAGAGAACTCACCCGTAAACTGAGTTACTCCTGGCTACATAGGTATATTTCTAGGGGCACGGGAGGTTCAGAACTTCTCCAGACGAATGACACCACCATTAGATATATCACGGTTAATGATCCGTCGTTGAACAAGAAAGAAATCAACGCACATGGAATCCCTGATAGTGAAAAGTTCGACCCATAACAAGCAAAAACTTGGAGAATCACAATGAAAATAGAAAGGAAATTACGAGGTGAGCCGTACAGAAGGGAAATGGACAATACAGGAATCATGGTACCTACACAAGTCTATCGTCATCTACACCTTTTGTCTCACTCTCAACTTCAACTTCGACGGTAATTAAGGGTACGTTGATAAAACTCAAAACAATGAATTAGAAGTGACACTCATAGAAATTAGACATCATTAGCTGCACCAACTAAGAGAGACCTCGTAAATCTTCCACGAGAGCCGACACGCCAAAATGAACTGAACGAAGAGCAAAATATCATGTCTCAAGTGATCAAAAAAGTAAGAAAATGAATCCAAAGAACAAGTGATGGCAGCTGAAAGAGAGGATCAAAGTACCAACCAGAGTTTCGTGAGAAACTTAAAGTATCGACAGTAGACGAGGAAGCACTACCAAAGGAACCACTCTACTTATTAATGTGTGTCAAAGGTAACAGTGAAGATTCTCTAACGTCCAGAAGGAAACCAGCTGTAGTTTATTGAAGGACAGATTTGTACAGAACTGTGAATCGCTTATCATCATATTTGTGAAGTGATTAACTATTTAATTTTTAATAGAAAATATTTCGAAAATTAAAATAAGTTATTTGAATCTTACACTATTATATTACAAAAAGTTACTATCAAATCCAAAAAAAATAAATTAGAGAAATCCATGACAAAACATATTTGCGGTCTCTTGGCCATACTCGTAACACTCATCGGCCAACGAAGAATATTGGCCAGAGATTTTAACTTTTACATGTTCTATTATAGTTAAAGGTGTTGTCTATATAGTAGACAACACCTTGACTATATTCATATTAATTTTCATTTCATGAATAAAAATAATAAAATATCTTATTTGTCACTTCATCAAACAATCAATCAAGATTTCATGCAAACTCGCACGAAATCAGTTAATACGAATAAAGTTAACTCGTGACGTTGGATTCGACCATTACAACTCCGGATTAGGAGCGTAAGCGTACCATGACAAACTATATAGTTTACAAGTTCATTTTTAACTCCACGGTTACCTAACAAAGGCATAGACTACAGTAGCAAGAAGTCGCGATAGGTCTCAAATGCATATACTTTTTGTATCCTCTCCAAGGAACACGCATTGGCACGTTGCATTACAGTGAGGTAGTGTGGGATAAATCACTATGTCATACGTGTTCAGCCTTGGTCAACAACTAGCGCAGTCTTTCTCTGCAGAGCTTGCTGCTGCAACGCAGCGACTTGTTCAGAATTCTGGCTGCTCGGTTCATTTGTCGGCTTCGTAAGCTCTTTTTCGTGCAAGAACACCGAAAGAATGCAAGTTCATCAGCGTTGACAAAATGTCAAACGTAAATATTCCATATACGTTGGCACTTTTGTCGGTGGCAGGACCAGGCAGGTTACTGCAATCGTAGCTTTCGAATCAAACAGTTTGATTACTTCGATCGCTTTTCAAAGCGTCCTCCTTCTCAGTTGGGATGCATATTATAATATTCACTTCCATCTGTGTGAAGGAACTAGCACAAGGTTTAGCTTTCCACCAACTGTTGTGCAAAATATATTATTAAATCAAACTTATTATTTATCAAGCTAATACTTATGCATTTGGAAGATATTTATATCGTTGGATGGGCATTTGCAATCGTTTCACTCATGAATATGTATGCAACATGAACTTCTGGTGAACAGTTGTCTCCTTGCTGTTTTCGGAAACAGTTAAATGTTACCAATCATTATCGTTTAGTGACTTCCTGTCTTCAATAATAACCCGTGAGTCAAGGGATAAATGTCATGGGATCGTAACTGAACGATCCCAGTCCATTTATGGTAGGGCAAAAGTCTTACAGGTATGCATCTTGATCGCGTAAAGAAGGCAATTAGGGACGTAGCGGAGACAAGCCCTTAGTCACTACGCTAGCTCATTGTTCTGCCACTCGTTATGCAAGAGATACACGGCAGCATGACATTGTTGTAGTCGAATGCATAATAGTCACATTTGCACAGATCGCAAATGCAAGATTGTGTCCAACTCTGTTTTTACTCCAAGCACGCTGTTTCTTCGAGATCCGTACTGTACTTGCAATCAGCTCAACACAAGTTACTGAGATTACTATGCAGAACAACCAGTTCCCAACGATGGATGGCTTGGAACATAAATATGTTGTCACGGATCTTGGCATAAAGTTGCACTGCGCCGTCATGGGTTCTGGCAAGTTCAAGTCATGTTTAGTGGCTGTCCCGGTTAGGTCAAAATTTTACGATAAACTTTGACAGCTGTGACAGTTCCTCAGTGAAAGTTTACACATCAGTGGACTTTCGTGTTCTGGTGCTGTATACTCTAGAGATCGAGTTTAATTGCATCTAGCTCATATGTTCATGGTGATAATTGGCATCAGTCTGCTGCTGCAGGGCCTCCGGTGCTGCTTTTACACGGCTTTCCGGACTTCTGGTATGGCTACCGCTACCAGCTCCCAGCTTTGGCTGCTGCCGGATTCACAGCTATTGCTCCAGATACTCGTGGTTGTGGCGAGTCAGACATTCCTCAATCCAGTGACAAGTACACGTTTTTCGATATAATCGGGGATCTAGTCGGCATCTTGAAAGGTCTTAACATCACTGAGAAGGTAAAGTTTCGAAATGTTGATAGAACATCTTCATAGTCGGTAGCACAGAGTTGTAGTCTACTGGTTGAATGCAGAAGATATGTAATCTTGATTCCGAGTATGGCGAGGACATTGATCATTTTTCTGACAATGAAAGCTACACGACCGCGACTGCATCCAAGTGCAGGTGTTTTTAGTCGTACATGATTGGGGAGTTCTATACGGTTGGCACCTTGTAAGGACACGACCTGAGCTCGTCCGAGCGGTTGTTGATCTAGGCGTGCTGCCACCCTCATACAAAAGTTTGCTGAACGTTGTAGACGGTGCTCGCAGTTTCCTTGGCGACGATGCATACCTCTATGCCTTCCAGGTATGTCTGTCCTATCTTTCCTCTCCAAGAGTGTATGCAAAGGTCAGACCGACGCAAGGGATCATTCTTATTCATTTATCATACTTTTAGTGTTGTTTATTGCGTTCGTGGAGTTCGTCAGGAATATTAAAGTGAATCAGGCTTTTGTACTCTACTATTCTTTGAGGTTTCTTCCAGCGCGACAAGGTATGCTGCAGCTACATGCGCTCATCGTGGAAATGTGACATCAGGAACCAGGAAAAGCGGAGGCCGTGTTTGCTAAGGAGAAGACAGCGTACGTGCTGAAGAGTTTCCTCACTCGGTGGCATGAGGATCCGAAAGTGGGAATACCAAAAGTTTACTCTGATGAGGAAGAAGCCCGCAGGCCGCTCCCAGACTGGCTCACAACTGCAGATCTGCAGTACTACGCAGATACATTCGACAGGACGGGCTTTACAGGCAGTCTCAACTTATACCGTAATCTTAAGAGGTCTGTGAATCCTGTTTTATTGTTCTTGCATATAGCTGTTTGCAGATGCAATAACAAGGATGACAGTTATGAAATCTACAGAAGAAAGCTCTTAGGCTACCTCTTTGAACTCGTTCCTGTAACAAGTTGATTACACTATTCTTGCAAGGGCTGAAACAGATTTGCTACTTTGCTCGTTACTGCAATGTGGTGATGCCCCAGAAGCGATACCGGTAGAAGCTTGTGTGAAAGCTCTTATCAGCCCTGTAGTAAAGTATTCCTCCAGCCGTATGACGACGTACCGGTTGTTCATAACCGAGAGCAGAGCTCGGCCGGATTACTAAGGACTCCTAATGTTAAGCATATGATCTGCAAGCTGTGTGCAGGAGTGTGGAGCTGTATGCTGCCTGGCGAGACAAGCCTCTGGAAGCTCCGGCAATGCTCGTCATAGCTACTCATGATATTCCATATTCAAGCTCTATTCCTGCAATGAAACAAGAGTTGATTGATGGCAACAAAGAATTTCTACCGAACCTCCAAGACGTAAAAGTAATTGATGCGGGACATTTTTTGCACCAGGAACGCCACGAGGAAGTAAATAAGGTCATGATCGAGTTTTTGAAATCTTTCCTGCAATGACGACGAACCTGTTGCCAGTATATACCAGGTCCTGCTAAAATATGAGTGCTCTTTGCAGTCACGGCCGCATCTAACCATGTGTCTATGCTGAAACTCTAGTGTTAGGCTACACGTTAGTTCTACTGATGTTGATCGCCCTGCCGTGCAGGAAAATAGTAATATACTGTTATTTGTTACTCTATCGGACGATCAAGATTCATGTAGACTCGCCCGACATCAGTTAATGTGAGAGTTAACTATTATACTAGATAGTGGCCAGAGCAGGAGAAGCCTTCGACCTTGGATTCTGTTGCCTATGGAAGCATCAGACATGTTAAACACTGAAAGCATATGATGTTGAGAACTCTGAATCAGTATGTTTTCAGTTTGTGTATATTCAAACCACTCGTATGTATTTAAGTCACTCCTTTGTACAGACAAGTGTAACCAGATTTACGTAATTGTTTCGATTATGATAAAACTCTTATCGTTAGGTTGTCAGATATGCTGCAAGAAGTCGTATATGACCTCGGGCGCTGGAGTGCCACATGTTCGTACACATTTCTGACGGAGGACTTGTTATTCTAGCTAAAACCGTGTACGGACCACAACACAATTAATCCTGAAAGATCTTCTATTGCCACTGGTACTCATTGACAGCTTAGATTTCCTGGTTGTGTCCTTCCTTTGAGGTGATGGTGATTGAAGTCTGTGTTCTCTCTTTCCCAGCAGGAATGTATCCTCAAGGAAACGTGGGAGCTAGTCTTACATTAGAAATCATATTATAAGCTGCGGAGATCACTCTAGGTGTGGAAAACAAAGGAGAAGTCCTGCCAGAGTACATACCAGGGTGCATGGCCGACGTTGCATTGCAGGTGATTGATCATGAGACATCATGGCAGCCAAGACCAGTAGTTCGAGCATCAAGGTTCAAAACAAATCTTGAGCGGAAAGCTACAGTACTGTATTCAAAACAACAAAGCTTATTTGCTGTTTATATTTTGGTTTGTCCAGTACTGACCGTTCGTACTTCCGATTAGAGCATTGTTGAGACCCACGAGTAAAGACCATTACTGCACCAGGATAAATACTCCGAGAGTTTCTCCCACCTGTCGGTTCATAGAGAGTAGCTGCACATGACCATTGAATTGGCTGTGTAAACCGTTCAAGATAGGCCATTTTAACAACTACCATATCCACACCTAGTAGCAGATATATCCAGTGGTACTGTGGATTTGATTAGAATCTCTTGTATTCAACGTTTAATTTGGTCAAACTTTGATATAACTGCCTCAGAGATATTTTGATGATCAAAGGTAAGTACTGTGACCGATCTTCTCTCAAAATTAGCAGACACACCGTCTTAGTAACCGAAGCAAAGATATTTCTGGACCTCACAAGGCGAGAAGCTGGGAGCGCACTGAGAAAGTTTGACAATAAAGAAGAGAAGAAGCAAAACCTATATTCAAGTCAAAGCACTACATATATAAAGCTTACGTTAAGCAGACACCACATAAGTCATTGAACTGATACTAAGAGCTCTTCTCGGCGGTAGATTTATGTTCTTTAAGTTCGTAAGGGACAAAGACAATTTACCTTCAAGGTATACATGTGCCTTGTCCATCATCGTGGAACCGTACAGGACCAGGATACTGACACCCCGATGCAAAACTCGTACACCAAAAAGAACTTAGCACCGACTGATTACAGGTGGTACGCGCCCATAAATCTAAGCAGAAGATAGAACACCATCCATCCCTTACATGTGAGAAGGTGTAGTTGAGGAGCGTAGGTTCAACTGACCTTTCCCGCACTCCTGTTATGCCTTGCTGAGGACGACATTCAGGCTCACAGGGCATCTTTCGACTGAAGTTCTCCTCTGTACCAAATAACAAGGTTTTGCGCGATGGAATTGTGAGACTGTGCATTTGGTAAAGGACCCCGGGGGAACAGGACATGATTAGAGACACTGCATTTAATACTGGAAATGCAAGTGAATTTTATCGCCTTGCAAAAGAATGGTTAGCAATGCGAACGTATAGCAATCACTCGCTCTGTTCCAACGTTCTGTCCCAAAAGCACAGAGTAGCGCATAATCACCACGTGCAAGACACCTCTACAGGACGATGGGACCCAATATCTAGATCTAGAAATACAGGAGGGGAGCAAGCACTATTATCTTCTATACGAGGTAATCCATCTCTTATTCGAGTTCCTACATCTACCAGAATTTCGGCCTAAACGCGCAAATGGACCTCGAGATATATTCATCTACACATGTGGATCTCTCGAAATACTTGCTCGTTCTGCTTGGAGGCGCTTTTGTGTTCGAATGCACGCAGCTGGGACAGACCTAAATATACCAGGAACTTCGGACTTTGCACATGTTTTGTTAATGTTTACCGAGTAAAGTTTTGTCTATCTATCTTCTCTTGCTTTGTCCAGGTACCTTGGACACTCTCAAAACAGTGAACAACAATAATGATGAAGTGCGGGAGCTGTAGGAGCCAATGTCCATAGGGAGGAGAGTGAGGAGATTGGAGATTTACAAGGAACTGTTGCTATAGGACGAAAGAGCCCAAGGAGGGAAGTAAGGTACGAGAGAAGACAGTCGGGCTAGGGGGCTGAGCAGCCTCAGCCGTGAAGAGTGAGTAGACAGAAAGCTAAGCTTAAGTAACCTCATCCTCAAGGTAAAGATAACACTTGATGTTACATTTCCAACAAATAATCAGAACCACTCTACAGGAGGAGGAGGAAGAGCTCCTCTATGCACAGAAATGAAATGGAATGCTAGCAGGGGCCGGGCTGAAGATTTCCGCTTCCAGTATCAGTTACTAATACGAGAACCAGGGTAAAAGCTGATTCAGAAACGTAATTAGCAAAAACTAGTATGTCGAGCTCAAGCATCATGAGTATTGGAGTACTACTAAGCAGCAACGCTCACAACCTTAACTCAAAACCATCATCCCGAAAGTCAGAAGATGTCGCATCTGGACGAGAAACAGGAACAAAATAGAATGACATGTTGCGTCTGGCATCGTCCAGTTATCTAACCGTTTACTAAACTGCACTTTCCTATATAATCTAGCCCGGGTCCCGCATTTCGGAGCCAGGAAATAAAATATGAAACAAAGAGAAGTGCAAATTTCAACGTTGAAGCATGCACTTGTATGTTCAGGCACAGGTCCCACCGGTTCGAGGAAAACCAAGCAGAGAACTGTGGCTGTCGAAAGATTAGCTGCCACAACTGGTGACTCCTGGATCTGAGAACTGAATCATCCCGTCTGCTGGACATGAGGCCTAATTTTTGAGGGAAGAATTCCCTCAAAACACCTGGTCCATGTAACTTAACCACCTATCCTCAGTATATCTCGAGCAGAGTACTGAACCTAGCTAGCTTCCCTTAGTCTATTTCTGAGTGCAGCTTGAGCACCAAACTCTAACCTAACTTTAATCAAAGAAGTGCCGTGAATGAGGCATTCCTGTGAGAGACACGAAGTATCCATCCAGCTCTTACCGACTCTCAAGCAACCGTTATACCGCTCAGCTCACTACCACAACCAGAACTGAAAGATTCGACTCTACCTTGCTCGATGTTGTCACGACTGATGCAGAGTAATCATCGACCGGTGCATTGCTCTTGAAACACTGTCAGTGCCTGAATAGATGTGATCCATCACGCCAGAGCAACAGGATTTTACGTTGCCGTTCACAAGTAGATGTACCTTGAATCTCGTATCTCGTCAGAGCAAAACATCTATGCCGTGAGCCCCAGTACATAGCGATTCCATGAACTTCTCGAAACTCATACGTTTCACGTCACTTCTCACCAAATCTTCAATCTGGTAACAGTAAGTATGAGAATCAAGCAATTTGAAGGCCTGTGCTACTTCTAGCCTTGCGTCCATCTTAAAGTCTACGTACATTTCTGAGGATGTCTAGATGTCTAGATATCTCAATATTTCCTACTTTTCAACTCCGTCCAGTGCATACACCACATACGATGCTAGAAGAGTTCTGCCTCCCTCGTTCGGAAGTTCTTACTCGACTTAACATGTATTCATGAACTCTAATTGAGTAGCGGCCACAACAGTAATTACGTTGTGTCACTTCTTTGACTAAGAATATTTTCTGGATTGTAATTTTTCCTATTGGGAATAAGGTTTTGAGGTGTACCGTAAGCTTTCAGTGTAAGATTAGGAAAACATTAGTGAAATGAGATTAAAGACATGGTGCATGAGATCACTGGTGTTAAATATCATTAGAGGGTAACATCTAAACTCTACGGAAGGTAAAAGGACAAAAATAAAATGAGGAGGTGACTTGTGACATGACTTTACGTGAGACTATTGTCACAGCAGTTAGGTAAGTCACTTTGAGGTGACAACAATGATGTACCAGTAGTATATTAACTCACATGGTAGAGAAGCTTGAGAGAAGTTAGCTATCAGAAATGATAATGTGAGCAAAAATAAAATAGCAAAGTTGAAGAATGATTTACACTCTATTAAGATGGATGAGAGTGCAGATACTCATGAGCACCTGGAGAAAATAGACGGTATTTATTTGCAGCTAACTAGAGCAGGAGAGACATATGGTGAGAAAGATTTGGTTTCTATAACTTTGAATAGTTATAGTATTTCATATTTTCATTTTGTTTCGGATATCAACAGAAGGAAGAGTATGCCAACTTATGAGGATTTGTGCAGTTTACTACATGAAGAAAGATGTATAGTAATATAGGATCTTGTAAAACAGGATTTAATTCCGCAAGTGATTTAGAGCAGCTGATCAGAAATTTTTTCCCTCAGAAAAATCAAGGATTTGCTTTTATGGTGAAGATTTACAAAAAAGAGGAGCAGCAATCTCAGAAACACGGGTCTTCCTACTCAGGAAATCAAGGCACAACTTTCTGCTTATTCTGTAAGAAGAAAGGTCAAAGGATTGAAGAGTGCAGAAAGAAATTGGGAACATGGATTTTCTGTGGAAAAAAATATTCACGAGATTGAAGATTGCTATGCTAGAAAGGCAAATGGAGGTCAGAATTCTACATCAAGTAATATTGCAGTTCAAGAAAATGCACAAGAAGAAAAAGATGTTTATTACCAGCTTGATATCTACTACAACAAAACATAAGAATTGATACACTGATTCTGGTGCTTCTAAGCACATGATCAGCCAAAGATCACTCTTGAAGGGCTTTTCAGCAATTGCAAGTTCTAAGGTTACTCAAGCTGATGATACAGGATGTGAAGTTCAAGGTACTGGAGTTGTGACAGTAAAAACAAGTGAAGGAGATGTGAAGAGTATACAAGAGATATTCTTTATTCTAAAGCTCACTAGAACTTGCTTTCTGTTGAAAAAATCAAAGATCATAGAATGAAGGTGATTTTTGATGATACAAAGATGTAGATATAGGATGCTCACATAATCAGAGAGTTATTGCTTCAAGAAAGAAAGTTGTTGATTATAATCAAGCAAGCCTTTGGCATCAAAGATTTGCACGTTTGAATTTTGGAAGTCTGAAACATATGATGGATAATCATATGATAGAAAGACTACCAAGGATGAAGCTATCAACTACTGGAGATATATGTGAAGGATGTATATTTGAAAACAAAGCAGAAAGATGTTTCCAAAGGAAAGAGGTGCAAGAACAAAAGAGTTGTTGGCCTTGGTCCATTAAAATGTTTGTGGACCTATGCAAACAAGCTCTATTGGAGGTTGTAATACTTTCTGACATTTATTGATGATGTGAGCAGAAAGACATGGATATATTTGAATACTTCAAGAAGTTTAAAGCTCTTGTAGAAAATCAAAGGGGCAAGAAGATTAAAGTTCTCAGATTAGATAGAAGAGGAGAATATTGTTCTAACCTCTTTACTCAATTTTGTAAAGAGCATAGTATTCAAAGGCAACTTTTCACAACTTATACTCCACAACAAAATGATATAGCTGAAATGCAAAATAGGGTGATTGTTGAAAGTGACAGATCCATGCTGAAGATCAAAAATCTTCTTAATTATTTTTGAGCTGAAGCTTGTAACACAATTGTTTTCATGATGAACAGAGCATATATAACAGCTGTGCAACACAAGACACCTGAGAGACATTTACAGGAGTGAAACCAGATGTGTCTCACTTCAGGATTTTTGGGTGCACAGCTTACATGCACATCAATGATAAAAAGAGACAAAAGTTAGATGCAAAATCTGAGAAGTGTATATTTGTGGGCTATGAGCAAACCAAGGGTTACAAAGTGTACAATCAGTCTAAAAAAAAACTCATATCAGGAGAGATGTTAGATTCTCTGAGTTGGATTCTGATCTGATGGAAGGTGAGAAAAAAGCTTATGATACATTCATATAGAAGCTACATACAAGTGAGGATCAGGTTCATTCAGAATCTGATAAATCTGATATTGAAGTGGACTTTGGAGCAGTCAATATCTCTCACTAATCCTAGTGAAGAGCAAGTTGAATTTCAACCAAATTCTGAATCTGAGTTATCAAGTATTCATGAAGTTAATGGAGATGTCTTACAACATGCAGCAGATTTTCAAATATGGAGATAAAAAAGGATTAGAAGACCATCAGCAAGACTTGATGATTACTATAGAATTGCTGAAAGCATTCAAGAGGATGATCCACTTACATTTGAGGAAGCTAACAAAGACCTTGGTTGGAGACAAGCTATGCAAGAGGAGTACAAAATGCTACTCAAAAATCATACATGGGAGTTGGTTAAGCTATCAGGAGAAAAAAGAGCCATACAATGCAAATGGATTTACAAAACCAAGCTACAATCAGATGGTTCAGTTGACAAGCTGAGAGTAAGGTTTGTAGCAAGAGGATTTCAGCAACAAGAAGGGATTGATTATGAAGAAACTTTTGCACCAATTACAAAATGTAATTCAATTAGACTTGTAATGGCTCTTGCTGATCATTACCACTTGGGAAATACATCAGATGGATGTGAAGTCAGCTTTTTATTCATGAAGAGTTAGAGGAAAAAGTTTACATGGTTCAACCACCAAGATTTGAAGTGAACAAGAAGGATCATGTGCGCATTCTCAGAAAATCTCTGTATGGATTAAAGCAAGCACCAAGAGTTTGGTTTTCTGAGATACATGAGTTCTTGCACATCCATGAACTCAAAAGATTCAGAACTGGATCCAAACCTCTATGTCTTGAAAGGTAATTCAAAGAGGATCATACTAACCTTATATGTGGATGATATTTTAATGCAAGAAGTGATAAGGAGTTGGTTGAACTACTCAAAAGAGAACGCAGCAAGAGGTTTGAGTTTGATTTGGGTTTAGCAAGATTCTTCCTTGGTGTTGATATCTGACAGATGGAGGACTGTATTATGCTTTTTCAACAAGCATACATAAATTCTATAATTGGAGAGTTTCAGATGGAAGATTGCAAGTCATCAACAACACCTATGGAGCAAGAAAGTAGTTTTGAGGAGACTACAGCTGAAAATACCATTGAAGAATATCTGTACAGAAAACTCAGATATCTCATCCACACCAGATCTGCTGCTGGGAGGCTAAGTCAATTTATGGGTTGCTGCAAAGAGAATTCTGAGATATCTGAAAGGTACTATCAATCCTGACTTTATATTTAAAAAGGAGAGAAGTGAACTTCATGATTTCAGTGACAATGACTGGATTGGAGATACTAGCAAAGGAAAATCCAAATCCATGCTTCAACTTATGTTCAGATGAAATTATCTATTGGAGAAGCAAGAAGCAAAATACAATAGCAAGGTCTTCAACAGAAGCGGAATATATTACTCTTAGGGATGGTTCTATAACCTTGATATGGTTAATGAATTTATTGTTGGAGATGAGAGAAAAATATCTGGACCTACCATATTACATGTGGATAATCAGAATGCAATGTTCTTGGCTAACAAAAGGGTTATCAGAGAAAGAACAAAAAGTTTGGAGACAAGGTTACATCATATCAGAGAGAAAATTGAAGCTAAGATAACAAGCTGGAATATTGTCCATCAAAAGATCAGCTAGCTAAACCAAAGCTTTACCAAAGCTGTATATATTAGAGATTTACTAGGTATGAAGGAAGTGATGCTCCCATGAAGGAGGGTGTTAAATATCATTAGAGGATCACATCTAAACTCTATGGAAGGTAAAAGAACAAAAGAAAAAAATGAAGAGGTGACTTGTGACATGACTTTGACTTGAGAGGTACTGTGACAGTAGTTAGGTAAGTCACTTTGAGGTGACAGCAATGATGTACTAGTAGTATATTAACATACATTCTTTGTAGAGTAGTATGAGTCGAGGTCCTTTAAGTTTGTACCAGTTCTGAAGTCTAAGTAAAGCTGTGCACATTTCATCTCCTAATATTTTTGTTAAGTTTTCCTTCTGACCCTTCTAATAGGCTGGTAGTATTCTGTTGTGAGAGAAAAAGTTCTATATTATGATAGACTTGGAGTACAGTTATCGGTTTTGGAACAACTGGAGACTAGCATTTGGTGCGCACTGCAATCCACACAGTCACCGAACCACTAGAAAATAGCGCAAACTTTACTTGAGAAACAAGCGAAACATTTTATGATCAGTTTGCCAATGGCCGGTCGATGTGAAATTACGTACCTGTGCATGCTCACTCTGCGATAAGAATGGAAGCTAAATGTTTAAATGTTTAAACATGAAGGGAGAAAATATCTAGCTATGTCGATGCTGGCGCCCATGATAGCGCTCTCACTGGAAATACTGGACATTTTTCTCCCAGTATTATTCTTGAGAGTACCTTAGCTGGCGTTCCGCAGGAAGTAACCAATTACAAGCGTAGGGCTAGAGCACAGAGGCTATTCCTGAGGCGTTTATACGAGAAACAGCGGCCAGAATGACTGATCTAGAGCTAGGGATGCGTCGATGACATGATCCTTACGGAGGGAATGTCAAACCTTAAGTGCTGAAATCTCTCAAATGTACCCGGTCCGTAATAAAGCTGTTCATGAGACTCTCCTCGTTCCTTTTGAAAGTTTAACGAGTACATCAGAAGAATGAAAGTCGTACTCTCCTCCACCTTATTTTGGTTGACTTACCTGGATATCACTTTCTGCTTCTGTTCTCATTGTACAGACGGTATACGGTAAGCTCTGACACTGGTAATATTAAGCGAAGAAAGTAGCTCTGACAGTGTAGGTGTAATGAGCGAATCTTTATTTTTGGACCTTCACCAATGTGGAATCTTGTAGTCTACATACTAGACGTAGTCAAAGAAAACAAAATACTATACAGACAACTAGAACGTCAACATGGAAGTAGATATTTGATTGGATCCGTCAGTCGACATCGTTTGAAGGACGTTCGAGAAATCGGCCGTATATAACTTTTTCCTCTATGAAGATGCAAGATGCAAACATGAAGGTTTTGACACCCTCTATTTTTATTGGGCAAAACTCCCTGGATTTGTTTTCTGGTTCCTACCTCAAATCATACCGGACCTGACGGTGCGAAAGTGATGAGTGAACCTTCTGGCGTTCTAGTCTGTGAAACTAGCTCTTTAGATTACTTGAGTGCTCATTCAGCTTCGGAACATGTACGCGTTACAGAAAGGTTGGCACAAGGATGAAAATGTAGGTGTCACACCTCGATAATTATATATACGGACAGATGCAGAGGCCAGCTAGCTAACCCTAGGCCTGCAAGATTTATACCAACGTTAAACAACTGGTCATCGACTCGTGAATTCGAGTGCAGATCTCTCGTCCATAGCCAAACTCAGGACCTTGCCGGGATGAATGTCAAAGTTGCGAACTTATGCGTCCATCGCACTTACTTCCTGGAACTCATACTACCTTGAGTGTAGCAAAAGCGTACTTCACTTTTTCTGTCACAACACCTCTAGAACTGAGATGACTAGCCATTTATGTTCCCACCTCCTCCGTCTAGAATGTGGTCCTTAATATCAAGCAGTGGACGAAACTCTTGACATGGCTGGAACATATTCGGCTCTTGACCTGCAGCTGCTTAGGACTGTGTCCTGCCGATCCGTCCGTCGTTTCGAGCAAGCAGTCAACGCACAAACCTTGTCGGAAGTTACTGCTAGCAAAACTTCCAAGGTGCCGTTGCAACGGTGTTCCGCATCAACCCTCCACAGGACATATAGCATCCGTCGCCACTCAGAAGACCCACAGGATATTATTTAGACTCTGAGTTACTCGGCCAAGAAGCTTCTCTGGTTTCTGAGTTTTAGCAGCTGAGACCCTTCACTGAAGTTAGTTGATTTCTTGCTCCATCTTCGTAAGGATAGTGCGAAGAGTCCCGCATTATGGCTTGCTGAGTCAGCGTCAACTGTAAACACAGAATCGAAAGTTGCATTGAGGAGATCATTAACGAAAGCGCTAAGAGAGGAAGGTGGTGACGAAAAAATCGACTTCCAGCGCTCAGAGAAGTACCCACGAGATCATCAGAGAAAATTACTGGTTCAGTGAGCAAGACAGACGGAATCAGTTATGTGAGTGGCTTGCGTCTTTTTTATTCTCTCGTTTCCCTGTTGTAATCCGCGCTGCGGGCTCTTACCCGTTCGAATTGATATAGCCTTTCCATTCACCATCTATCGTCTTGCCGTTGGAAAAAGAAAGACAAGCTCTGTCCAGTACGCTTGACAAAGCATGCGAGTGTCGGCTCATGGTACACCAATCACCAATGCAACCCTTCACTGCCATGACGTAGACCATTAATCTGCCGCCAGGTACATTGACATGCAAAAGACTGAAGTAATGGTTGCCAGTGATGGTAAATTTGATAGACATCTCGTTGTCTAGAGACTACGTACTCTGCAGGAACCCCAACAAGAAAGATATTACCAAGCCATCTCCACCAGCTGTGCATGCACGCGCGTGCACCATGAGACATGTACAGCTGCTGAATACTGCTAATGCATGCTTCACGTTACTTTTTAGAGTCATCGATCGGGATCATATTATCAGACATATTCCTCTGCTCGGGTTCGTCTCAACTTTCCTTTATGTATACACCACACATGTACAGAAATAGGGAACTCTACAGAGATCTTGATGAGCAATGGGTACCTCGAATCTGTGTGGTGCCCTCCACTTAGACCATGTGGACTGAGATTGGTTGCTGTGATAACGTCTGATTCTCCGCTATAGCACAAATTTGTCTGTAGTCTGATGCAGGATCGAACTTGCAATTGATCTCAAAGGAAGCACCACAGTTCAGAACGTTGCTATTACAGCTGCAGCAGCACCGTAACGGATTTCATAACCACATGAACCTCCTCTGTACGTACTAGAAGCATCATTTCCTCCGTAGAGAGTTGCAGTAGCATCTCTGAACGTCGTGCGGCTGACAGCATATGATTCTCCTGCTTCTGACAGACTACCACCAGATAGAAGGAAAAGTAGAGCATGACTCTCATGAACGTACCCTTCTCCTGTTGCTAAGAAGTATTGGAATTGAAGTACAGTCAAACGGGTAGATAAGGGAGCTGCTGGATGAAGGCCCGATGAGAAAAACCCCTGTAGCTCTCCCGGAAACTGACTCCGGTTGATAGGTTGTGCTTGATGGGTGAGCGAAGACATAGGAATCCGATATCAAAACAGAGAAATAATAAGGACTGTTTGTTGACAGTTAAAGAGTCATTCTCTTTAAAGTTTCTTCAGGTACTGGACTTAAAAGTAAATCACAACAAGTGAAAAGAGGAGTCCATGCCATCATGCGCTACACACTGCATATTACCTTTGTATTACTTTATCTACATCGTGGTTGAAATATGTCCATAGATTCCTTCACTTGGATCAAACAACTGAACTTATCGGGCCTGTCGAACTCCATCATTACTTGTCTTGGTCTTGCCAGTACTGGACTTGAATAAGCACCGACCAAATCTTCTCGATGACGTTCAAGGAGAGCAGCGGACCTGCCATGCTGAAGTAAAGAACAAACATTTCTACCGATCACGAACCAACACCTGTACCTTCGCATGTTGGAGAGCTCTGCTTGGCAGGTTTGACATTATAACTACATGGACAGGACGTATTATTTATTCCTACTGGTCTCGGTAGTTACCCCGCCCTGCTAAACAGGATAATGGCTACTCTAGTCATCACAGATTGGATACTAGCAGTGAATGGCTGTTTGCTGATGTACACGAGAGTTCAGTTCACCTCCGTGAGAATGAAACTGGCGCTTACAGTTAGAAGTTGAAAATTGATATACCGAATCCCCTCATGGTATTCACTGAACTTTACTAAAGGCGATGGCCATGACCTTGTCACCGACTTTTGTTTCGATAAGCGAATCCCATTTGATCCACAAAGCTTGAGGGTGGTGGTGGCCTCTCTTCCCTAGAAAGGTGGTCGTGGGGTCGAACCATCCTGCCAAAAAGGCTCAGTCAGTCTAAAGAGCCCTTGCTACCGGCCGAATGATCGGGAGTCCTGCGGCGTGCGAAACTGTCGCTTAAACCCCAGGATGCGTACAAGTACTCCTGGTAACCCAGAGCACATCTTGTCGAGAATTCCTTATAAGAGAACTCAGAAATATAACAGTTAAGCACAAAATGTTTTTGGTGACAAATTCACTAGCTTTACAAGTTTTAATTAACTTTAAAATAAACTACTTAGTATTAATACAGAAATGTTAAGATGAAATTTATAAAACTTGTATTTAGAAACAAATTACCTTAGTACTGATAGAGAAATGTTAAAAAAAAGTTTACAAGGTTTCTTGGAATAGAAGATCTAGAGAATCTTTTCTTCAAGCTAAAGCACACTGTGAGAGAAAATAATATTTTATTTTATTTTATGCTTCATAGCCATAACGGAGATTTAGAAACAAAAAGTAAATAAAGCAAAGTGCTATGCATTCGGTAAAGTTACATATATAGTAAAACCGTAAAATTATCATTCAAAATACATAGGAAGTCAAAGCAGGAAACAATAAGTTCTTTCTGGTCGTCTTGACAAATCAATGGTTAGCTATGTAAATGCACTGCAGAAAATGCAAAAAAGTACTCGCATTTATCTTGTTCAGCAACGTAAGAGCATTCCCACCAGGCTCGCTAATATTTCAGAGGAAATTTGAATATAACATGGAGCAGCACAGCGAAAAGATTTTCCTTAACAACTTCTATACAAGCCATGTCTGCTATACACGATAAAACCTACTTTGGATAGAGTTTTCTAAACTTTCTTTCGTGTACTTCTTTTCTTTGAAAGGCGAGGGAACGCCAGAATACTTTATTGATAAAAAGACGCGAAGTACACGGCAAACCGACCAGGAGACGACACCGCCGAATGAACCAAAGGGAAACCGCCCATTTAGATATATTTGAATGACGGAGACCGATATGAAACAACAAGGAAGGGGCGAAACCAGGGCTTAGGAAACCAACCGAACAAAACACAAAAATTGGCTTGATCATACCCCCAGTAGGTTCTGTGAGCTTCATCATACCCCTCTTAACATTTGGTTGCTTGATCATACCTCTCAATGGTTATTCACAGTAGTACCAGCCATTTTATCTTTTGGTTCACCATTTTATTACTTTCAACCTTGACAAAATATCACTGTAAGTCAAAATATTTAACATTAAAAACATGTTAGACTATTCATATTCTCTTTTTTTTAATACGTGCAGTCTCACGTGTGAGTGTAACATCACAAAGTGACTGGTTTTACAAGCAATAGCCAGTCAGGGGTGTTATCAAGCCATATATCGTTAAGAGGGGTATGATAAAACTCACGGAACCTAGTGGGGGTGTGATCAAGCCAATTTCTAAACAAAACACCAGTGACTACCCAGCCGGACAAACCGCAGAGAGTGCAGACCACACGCGTAACAAGCTGGGCGGACAAATTTTCTTCGTGGTCAAAAGCTCACTCATTCAGACTGAGGAGACTATTTCCAACTTCTGAGTTAAATTTCGTATCAAATAGCTAAATGATAAATCAAATATGGCCCATCATTGTAATAACCTTTTCCTTTCCAGGTGGAAATGGCTAAGCTATGGTTATACGCTATAACACATGCGAGAATATGAACTTCAAAAATAATTTAACGTTGAGCCAGGTGGAGATGGTCTAACTATCTACCAAAAGGTAAGATAATTTCCTCTACGTTTTCCTACGGAGGTTAAGTTAAACAACAGCCGCTCTTCCTAAGTAAACGAACATGCTTAAGTTGCAAGATGACACCCTATGGATGGTATGTCGAGAGGAATATACTGAAACGGGGAGAGAAAATATATAATAGCAGATGGGAAAACCTCCCACAGTGGCCAAGAATTAAACCCCAGGTGTATGTATACAAGTAAAGAAACAAATATTTTTCTTTCTTTCATACAGCAGAATGGAGTCCTCTTGGTTACCAGGCGTGTTTAAAAGGACATCTGGTCTTCAAAGTGAACAAAGAGAGAGCAAAGTGGGCAACCTCCTTTCAGCCTCTCTTCGGAATTACCCTACGTTATGGACGTCAGTCAATCCACATAGTGCAGACGAGTTGTTCCGATCACAAACCCAACTCACACTATCTAATTCCCTAATTCCTTTCGGTTAGTGGTGGCATTTTTCATGAACAAATGCTACGTACACGTCTCCGATTGAGAGGTCTTGCGTAATCATATTGGTGCATGCAATCAACTTCTAGCTTGCATTATCTTCCATATAATAAAGTGTTTCTGCCAGTCAGCTTAGTGAATTTTTTGCAAAATTTTAGCGATTTTTTGAGACTTACATGTAAGCAACCCCGGAGACTTTTACCCGGAAGACTCGAAAGATTTACAGTTGTCGATCATCATTCAGTTCCTCACTTGTGTCGAAAGTCAGTCTGGAAAATATTAGAACAAAAATGAATTACAAACTTTGTTCGTCTGAATTATCTGGATTAACCCTTATTATATTAGATGTCATAAGGGAAATACTTAACGTTTGATTTGAATGGAGACAAGTTGTATTTTGTCCTATGCTTGACGGAAAAATTTATGGGAAGACTAGTGTCACACCCTTCTTAAGTAGAATCGGTTTTTCCTTTTGGGGGCAATACTAACCTGTTGCAATTAATATTTTGAAAAAATTAACTACAAACAGTGACTATCGCTACAAGCGAGATATGCTCTGTCTGTTTTCTACGTAGAATCCTTCTCTTTGTATGTAGATGCAGACTCTGCTCAAAGTTTAACAAACAAATGTTTTTACTTTTTGAGTTTAGAGAACGTTCCGGAACACATTTTGAACTGTTATCTAACCAGATTCTACGTTATCAATCATGAATCCATGAAATTCTGCAACTCCCATTCTCCTCCATCACTTTATTCATCAACCTCAAAGGAATCTTCTTACTTTGCTGATTTCTACTTTGAAAGCATAAAATGCTATTGTCCACAAGTTGAAATAATTCATGGTCATAAACAATGATTCTCATTATACGCCATTTCTTGTCATTCTTTCACATGAAATCCCATAAAACCCAAGCACTTTGAACGTTAACTCATGGTCTCACACGATTCACTAGATCCGGTCAGGAGCTGGGAGAGTTCACTAGTTAATCTTGTTAAACATAGGTGAAAGTAAAATAAGATAGTTTTATAAAAATATATATTTTAAAGTTTATTTTTGTAAAATAGAATATATCTCAAAATAGAATTTAATGATTAATATAAGTTTTGTATTAAAAGTATAAGCTAGATGTTTAATACTTTATTCACAATCAAACTTTTCTCAATTTATATAGATGATTAATGTAAATATACTATATCACATATATAGAACCGTAACAAGTTACTCACTATATTCATATATAATAAGTATAAGTAATTGATGTACACAAAAATGATATCCATTTGACTTATGATTTGATAAAAACTTCTTGTAGTTTTTTTCTTTGTATCACTGATTTTTAAATGTAATATAAGAATACTCGAACATAGAATCCATAGAATAAATTCTGTACATTGTTAACAGCCGCTCATAACAATTAGAACCCTTTCACTAGGTCCTCGTGCAATACCATCGTTCATGGAGAGTAAAGAAAGAACATATATATGAACATATAAATTTTAACAATGTGAGTTTTCACACATGGATATACATTTACAAATGTCATAATTCAGAATTATTCAGAATTAGTTGTTTCGCACAAGTATGCACTTCATACAACTTATGTCACAAATAATAAGAGAATTCATTTTATTTTGAATTAAGATATAAACTGAGTGGTATTTATTTATCTCAATACATCGTATGAATAATATATGAATTTGTAAGATAGATGCGAGCAGATTAAAGAGACTGACACATAGATACAAACGAGTAAGATGAGCAGATATAGAATACGCTTGAGCTATAACAGTCACGTCCGTGCAATGGATGGATGCCAGCAGGTGAGAAGGAACAAGTTGGAGAAAGTGACAGGAACATTTACGAAAGTATGGATGTCAAAAGAAAAGAGTGAGTGATCAAGAAAAAAAATGATATTTATGAGGCGAGCATTCATAGATTGCACCACAAGAAGAAGACGATTAGAGGACCGCATCGATGTGAAGGCAAGCATCCACATATCCACATGTGCTTAGAAAGAGAGAGGTGGATAGGAGAATGACACTTGAACAAGGAGGTAAGAAAGACGTAAATGTCTAAAGACATCTATGGATTGCATAAATATCACTAGCTTGTTTGTTTCTTTAAGTGTGTGGTCATCCATGAAATCCATGGAAGTGTGTCATTGCAACCTTTGATCTCAATTTTGAAGATCAAAACTATTTTTTAGGCTCAAATCTGTGGACCAAGGCCTTTGGGGATGGCATGTGCAGAATTGTCAAACTCACATCTAGAATGATTTTCAATCAATTTTGAACAATTTTAGCCCATTTAGAGCATTTGGAGGATTGTCATCCATGAACGTCACCTTCCCAAACCTTAAGGGTGCATCTACGGAATGCATGGATGACACTTCAAACTATTTCAAAATCTTTAAGACCTTTAGTACTTCAAAAGTGCTTAAAAGTTGTTGAAAATCACCACGGTAGTCAATTTGAGCATTCTGCTCAACATGATCGATATATTAGAACTTAGAAAAATCATTTTCATCTCCAAAAATGTGATTAAAGAATGCAGCCATACACATATGTTCATTTCCTATCTATGCTTTATTTGTGGATCATACTGAGAGCTCGATCTACAACAACATCACTATAAGATTACACTCTTCTTATTATCATTCTTTTGATTTCTACTGATATGAAGGTCTTCATGTCACGTTGACTATGATACGTCTTACTAAACTAGATTTATCTGACATGGTAATTTGGATAGATGAAAAACATAGAACGGATAGGGAGATTAAGAGGTGTACGTCCATGTTTTGCATGGATGCTCAAGGGCCGATATAAAAAGAGAAGACAGATGAGAGTTACATGAGGTGTGAGCATTTTATGAACGCACACATGCGAGGACAAAAGAGGACGATTGAGGAGGTACAAAGAGTGTATCTCATGCATTATACACTTGACTTATGGTTTTGTGTTTTCATACTGTTGAAATCTTTTGAAGGCTGATATGTACATAAGATATTTCATGCATTGAATGGATGACAAACTCAAACAAAGATTGAAGTTGAATGAAGATTATGAATGTAACTTGAATCATGTTATATTCTCTTGGCTTGCTAGGTCAATAGCTGTCGTTGACCTCAGATTTACATCTTCGTTCATAGTTGACGATGACTTATTATTCTAAACTGAACCGGAAGATAATATTTACCGTATATGAGTTAAGTCTCATCCGTTGATTACATCCAACCTACTTACTCTTCTTAAGTCTGTATGATGTCATCCATCGATTGCATGGACCACAATTCTTCTTAGGTTATTCGTGTGACATGTTATTAGAACGAATTATATCTACACGTAGTATGTATCCACAAGTCACTAAATATTTTGATGTCGTTCGTAATAACAAAGTTGTTATTATGTATCTGGTTGATATAAAACATGTGCAGTATGCTGCTTGTTGTCGCACGAGTATATTATATGCAACGGATTATGATGAATAGTAATCTCATTCTATGTTGTTTATAACATCTCTTCGATTTTAATGTTGTTTGCTGATCTTGCGTGATTTTAGTACTTTCAATCTAATATCATCGTCATCCACAGATTTAAGTAATTTTTACGATCATAAATCAAAACGAAGATGCACACGATTCTCATTCTTTGCGATGTACTAATTGTATCATTTTCTGACTTTTTCGGACTAATAAAATGCAAAAGTTATATTTTTTCTTGAAATGGATTTTAATTTTCTGGAATTTACAGAATTCCTTCCTGGTTCCCATTTGCACAAGAGAGTACTCTATTGCTATGAGAGGCGGTTTGTTATAGATTTTATATCGATTAGTAAATGATGTATCTTTATGCAAATCACTAAATGATCTAAATTTGAAATGTATTTCATATTTTTTTAAGTTTTAGAGTAAATAGAGAAATTAAAAAATTCAAAAGTGATACTTTTATTTAAAAATATCTTTTTTTATACTTAAGTGGATAAATAAAATAAATAATTGATTTATCACTTTACTCGCATGTGGTATGGACAAATAGTTCGAAGTGAACTCTTGAGATCTAGAGGCCCGTATGACATTAAACACTTGAAAACAGGGAATCACATATCTTTGCCAGCTGGATTGGGAAATATAGTTGTTTTGTAGATGGTGTTCTTGTACATCGCTCTGACAGAAGAATACTTCTAAATACTTTGATTTTCTCTCCTATATCCTTTGATTTTCTCTCCTATATCATGTCAATGTTCAGTTTTGCATTCAATCACTTCTCAACAAAGCATCGGGTAGTCTCGTTTTTGAACAGCTGAAGGAGAACTGCAGGGGTTCTTCACATAGTCATGTTCAATAGTCTTCTAGACAAGGTCGATTCATGATGAGGTCGACCGATGAGAACGGCTATTGTAACGAACTACCGGAAGAATCATGTTACTAGCTTCCTACGAAGTAGGGTCAATTTATTTTCCTTTTCTTGGGAGAACAAAAAACATCTTAGCCCCACACGCTTCAATGCATTGAGGACAAAACTTGCAGTCACTTAATTAAAACTAAAATACATAAAAAGATATTATTATTGTTATTCTTACGTATACTTAAGGAAGTCTAAAATGAAGTTAACGAAGTCCGCTAACTTTAAAGTACATAAACATATTTTACTTTTATCACTCGTACTTGTGCTCAATGAAGTCTAAAATCAAAGCTAAAATACATAAAAATGTTTTATTATTGCCACTCCTACGTATGCTAAACGAATTCTTCCATGAAACAAGCCAAATTTGCTAGCTTCAAAATACAAATAAATATTTTACTCTTGCCACTCCTACTTGTGCTCAAGAATTCTTAAATGATCTTTAATCAAGTGTGTAATTTCGTTAGCTTTAAATTTTTCATTGTTGTCACTCTTAGTACGTTATATGTTCAATGAAGTCTTAAATGAAACTAATGATGTCGCTAGCTTTGATAAAACTCCAAACTTTGCATAATTACAAACAGGTCAGATCACTTGAAGATAGCAAACTTCGTTATAACTGTGTATATCATTCAATCTTGTGACTTGAGTATTTAATATTTGAGTCACAAAGATGCCAAATCTAGACGTCCCTTTCCCACATGTAATAGGTATTAGATTACACGTTTATCAAAACTTGTAATCTAGTTCATCAAGATTCATTGTTTATTTCGGAACCCCATTTTTCAATAATACCATGCTTTGTTGAACTATTTTTCGCAATTTGGAAAAGCGAAATTCGTCACAAACGGTTTCGCGAAAACAAGTTAAAAAGTTTTCGATGGGTACTTCAACCTACATTATAGTTTTTCATCATTTACTTTTCAAAAAAGTGTAAGACTCTCAATTCACGACTTATACAATTATATGGTCAATAATGTTTCAATGTAATAAAGCATTGCATTATATATGCAATGATCCTTTGTCTTCGTTCTGATCATGTCATTGAGTTATTTCGGAAACATCATAAAATATGAGAATGAGTTATAACTAGTTAATCAAATTGTTGTAGTGTCTAGTGTGTTTTGATATCATTGATACATAAGATATGGGTAAAAATATCAAGTTTTCTTTGAAATATCTATAATGGTGTCGTGGATCCTTTTCTACGTGAAATACAAGTTTAAAGGTTGCACAATATCGCTATTAAGAAGCTCATGAGATTAAAAAGAAACTTTTTATTCCACTTTGATTCAGAACCTCTATTCTCACTGCACTGAGTGCTAGAGCTTGTTGTAAACTTCTCACACATTTTCTTCGTATGGATATTTAACAGCGACGATATAAGAAGGATGGAGATTCAAATTAGGCTCTAGTTTGTTTACATTGATTGGGTGATTAGCAATTACCTGCTCTATACTAAGACACAACTTCACACAAAGGATCTGCTTGTTCATAGTCTAAGGAATGCAGTTATTATGAAATTACGTAAGAGAGGTAGTTTAAGATGCAACTTGCGTTTTCAATCTTTCGATGGACATTTTAGGGGATTGGCAACGTTTACGCGCAAGAGTTCAATGCGCATTTCTCTACCAATTGGTTCCAATCTGTTAATACAATGCATGCAGCTAGAATTTGTTTTGTTTTTGTTACAGATAATAATATAAATATTTTATACAAAATCTTAAATAAAGTAATATACAATTTAAACTATTATATAAATATTAAGTGATAATTAACCAAAAATGTTCAGTACATCCATACATAATTCCTACTATTCGATTCCAGAACTATAATAGCGGAACTCCATATAATATAGATATTATCAAATATCAAGATTAATTTATTACCTAACCCTTCTGGATACAGTATTTTATCGGTTAGTTTTTTTCCCATGCCTAGGTAATAAAATGTATCAGCGCATGTTAGTTTATTGGCTCCCATTAAACTGGAGTAAGAAATATTCTTGAAGATAGTTGATTTCTAGAGGATCTTTTGGGCACCATTTTAAAGTTTTCTTAATAGCTGTTAATCTTTATGCGACACGTCAATTATAGTATTTGTTGGGGTTAACTCCACTCTGTTGAAGTAGACCTTGCTAACCCGGACCCTCTACTTAGTGCTAGTTAAAGGCTGCCCAGAACCATAAGAACTACCGTTAAATATTTATTACCATATGGAATGAGTAGTAAGAACGTGTAGATATGTAACTATATCGCACTTCTTGAAAATGAGTGACTTCACAAGTTGAATGTACAAAAGCTCAAAATGATAATCAACTGACTTATTTCCTACTACGTCGAGAACGATGACCAGTTTGTCGATGAAGGTGTTCTAGATCGTTTAACATGTGGAGAATGTTCCAAATTAGTGTGTCTTCTTACCATTATTGAACATACTCCATTTGCCATCTTCTTGTTGACTATACGTGGCACTTGATCTCCAGATAACACAAATAATAGAGTAGCTTGTTTAGCCAATTTATCAGCTGCAATTTCATTCCTTGCAAACTTTTGTAACCAAGAATTCCTCAAGCCAGTCGACATCAACGGAATTTTCTTTCTCGAAGAAATCTCCCTTCGGACCCTCTTCAGTTGACTAATCGAAATAACTACTGAAAGTATGATATTTTGAATATCAGATTCGCTTTTCGCTTTTCTATTTGAAAGTGATTGTAGCGAGCCTCCGTATAAGATAAAGTAGAGGCACTTCTCTTCAGAAAATTGACAAAACTTAACTTCCAGTGAAAGTGAATCATTGTAACAGTTAAGGTTTTCACAAGAGCAAGTGATTACTTTGAAGGGAATTTTGCGTACATAACTATTGAGATATCAAAGTTTAATACTTCATGTTCATTTTTGCGTTTAATGTGTGATCTTCTAACTTTTGTTCTGACCTGAAGTCTAATGTTTACAGGAAAGGTAAAAATTGTCAATTTTCTCTTATCATTACTATAGGGCCAAGTTAAATGTCCTGAGCTCTAGATAGGTTTTACATAGTGTAAGAAACATATATCTTTTACATCTTTCTTTGATAACTGTTTTAGGACTGAACATATTCTTCTAAGTATTATTTTCATAAAACCTTTCCTTTTTATTACACATAAATAATCACACACCTCATTGATCCCAGATCCATGATTATCAACTGTACATATGATTACAATGCGCCATCTTGAACAGGTGTTTTTGGCATACAGGAAAGGCGATTGTACCAGTAAAACATTAGTTATGCGTAAAGTTTATTAAATCTAAATTTAAAACCGTTGATATTCCATGATTGAAAGGATGTTCATACTGGACTAATTCCATGATGTCTTCTTGGACACTTCTTATCGGGTGTTTAATTTGTAACATTCTCGTCGATCGCGACATCTTAGTGGGGGAGAAAATGGAAACGTTCGAGTTTCAGAGTTTTGTCATCCGCGCAAGTGTAGCTAGGTTCTATATTGATGTTAAGTGGGAACAGATCCAACGTTGAAGGTAATTTATGGGTTAACAAATCATTTCTTATTTCATATTTCATTTCTTATATATACATTTTTCTGTTTTTCGAACAGAAGGGTAATACATGATACATGAGGATTATCGCCAAGGGAAAAGAAAAATAGTTGATGCTAGATTCCTATAGAAATTTGCTTGATCACACCTCCAGTAGTTTATTGTGCTTGACCACCCCTCTCTTTACAATGTATTGTTTGATCACACCCTCTACTTGCTCTTAGAGCAATCACTTTGTCATATCAGTGACATATGGAGTACACACTCCATATGTCACTGATATGTATTTCTGTGTATGTATGATCTGGACCATACTTTATTATTGAATGAGAGAAATATTTAATCAAAGTCTAAAAAATATTTAATCAAAGTCTAAGCAGTAAAATGGTTAATGATATGATAAAATAACTAGTTAGTCTGCCTGTAATCGTGGAAGGTGTGATTAAACAACACATCGCTAAAAAAGATATAATCAAACACAACGAATTTATTGAAGGTGTGATAAAATAAATTCCAGGCACATTCCAAAATCTTCGGATTCCACGGACCGAACAAGGCCAGAAACTGTCCAAAACTGCCGGAAAGTTTAGACTCATACGGAGAATCTAGCCGATCCCCGGATCGTACTTCACTTTCACTAACTGTTCTTGCTAGTACGTTCTACATGATCCACGAGTACGTACTCATCTGCGGATCAGGTGTAACTTACATCTTCGGATAATATTTTCAGACATGCTTGCCGTAACGCCTATGTGACAAGGTTTACACGATCTAAGGAGGGAATCAGTGCTCGGGGAAAACTGTTGAATTACCGGTTAATACCGACTGTAAAATGTAATAACCGGTGTATCGATCCGTATCCGATTTTTGTTCTCAAAACTAACCAGCAACTTATCGGTACCTTCTAGTGTTTTCTGGTTGAGTAGAGTTTCAATTCGCTTTTTGCATAAAGTTCCTGTTGATTTTCCAAATAATTTCGTTTAGCCCCGAGCGCTGGAAGGAAAAGAGTGTATACTCTTATTGCATATATGTCAAAACTTTTTCACCCACAGCTACATGCATCCATTACCCCGACCAGCGAACTGCGTTCCATGACAGACGATCCATCCAAGTCACATACTGTACTTTCTCTCTCAAGGAACGTCCAAACTGCAGGGCTAACGAATCACAGACATTCAGACAAGAAACAAATAGCTAAGATTGCAATGTAACTGCGGAGCTATTCGCTAGAGATTAATTTGGAGCTACAATACTACCGTTTATCTAACACTCCCAAGTAGTGAGTGGCTACTGCTTCCTGTTAAGCCCAAGGATCGTAAAAACTTGAGATGATTTTGTTCGTTAGTGGTTCGTAAAAATATCAACCACATGTTCAGTCGTAACACAATAAACTATGCATATTTTTTTATCTGCTACGTGCTGATTGATGAATTTGTATCGTATGTCGATGTACCTACTCCGATCATGAAACGTCGTGGTATGGAGAAGTGAAATTGCACTCTTATTATCACAATAAATTGTGATAATATTGTCATGAAAATCACACTGTATTTCGGACAAGAGCGATCGGAGCCATATAGCCTCAGTTGTTGCTTTTGAGAGTGCCATGTACTCTGCTTCGGTCGACGATAAAATGATTAATTTGGATCTATCATTTCTTCGGTTTTCACAATGATTCTATTTTTTGCTGTTTTTCTTCACTTTTCAGTTTTTATCACGAATCCATCTGTCTTTTTCACTACAAGATAAAAGAGTTTTTTTTCCTTTTTTGATTTTCACAATCGATGTATAACTATACTACCGTATAGCAACAAACAACTACGCTTGCAATGTAACTGAGAGACTATGCATTAACGATTAATCTAGATCTAACCTAATTTCTTTTCGAGTTCTACACAATTCTCGCAATTCTCTGTGTGAGTTTTTGTCTACTAATATGACAAAATATATTACATGACCAAAATTCCCCTTCCTTTTTTGTTTTCACAATCTAAGTATACTATGCTAACGTATAGCAAAAATCTTATGCGCCTCTGACAATTTACGGTTATGAAAGGATTTAAATAATGGCAGTTTAGTCCTGATAGACACAACACCGACAATGGGTGAAGCGACCAAAGCTTAGTGCAAACGGTAGTGTGAGTTATAGGCTAAATTAGGGCCCAAACTTCACTCCGTAAAATGTTACCACCGGTCCCGTAGAGGATTCTATGAAGGTTTTAATCGTAAACCGAGCGGGGTACCCTGTAGCAACTTCTAGAAGTGGTTGTCAGTAGTATCTTGCCGTAAGCTTCCTTTTCTCACTAGAGTTTCTAAATTTTCCGATCGGACGTTCGTGCACCTTTTTACAAGCTCTGAGATTCTCTGACACATGAGGTTACGGACTTAAGCCCTAATGGGCACAATCCTGTTTTCACCCTCGAAAATATTTAGGGGTAGGTTTGACACGTGAAGAATAAGTGCTTGAAATGGGGGTGACATTCGTGACCTGACTGTAAATCTTCGTGGAGAGAAAAACTTTGCGAATCTCATACCTTGGGAAGTTGGGATTCACACACTCGTTTTTGGAGCTACTTTATGTCGCACGCTCAAGAGCCCACTGCAGCAGCATGACAAGCAACGGTTGGTTCCTTTTTCTTCGTGGTGTCGAGATCCTCACGAATCGGCCCTACAAATCGAGAAAGGAGAAATAGCTGACAGAAGAGGTGAGGCTTTGGGGAACAGCAGTCGACCTTGCGGCACGTAGCAGGTGATGTTAGTTAAAAGCGGTGTCCGTGATCTCCTCGCAACTGCGCAGGACGTCCTTTCCAAGTGTTTCCTGCCTTTCTTGGGTTCGCCACTATGACTGTTTGTGACTGGGAACCGGCAAGTTCTGCAACCTGGTACCGGAATGTTCATTTGAGGGCTCAATTGTGCACTGTGGTTTACAGAAGCGTCTGTTTCCCTTTTTGTTCTTTGCTGGTGCTCGAGTGGAGGGTTGTTTCTATCTACACACCGCGTCACATATTTATAGAAACGAACCATCACGTATCCGTGAGCTAGAACACTAAACATCCTTATTACTCGGGTCTTCGTCTTACGTCGGCTGCCAAAAGTGGGTACTGAAGCATGTGAGTTGCTGCAATTGTGGCTTTTAGAAGTTGACGAACGCGCATCAACAGGAGAGTTGATGTTCACTTTGCTGCTCGCAGTGGGCTTTGATCTACTAATTTTTTCGGCGACATGTCTAGAATCGTCCCCTTTTCCCTTCCCTGCATCCCCAGAAGAGGACGCTAGTCACACACCGACTTTTCCTTTTGCGAGTGGGCTTTTTCCTCCGAAAAGCGACTCTCGAGATCTTGCGTCAGCACCGTCTCTTGTTAGTCTTCTGTCGAGTGAATGACCTCGAAGACTAGTATGTCGTTCGAGTTCCTCTCACTCTGTTATACTACTGCTCACACGAAGATCGTTTCTTTTATCCGAAGTACATGGGAAAGGTAAGTTTCACGTATATTCATGAAGGGACGGGCCGGCAGAACTTCTTAATGAGTGTAAATGTTACGATCAGTCTGAAATGTACACATTGTATTCGGGTACTGTCGTCGTGAGATGAACAATGCAGCTTCACCGGCATTTGCAACGTCAAGCCAAGCTTTGACTTTCTATTACTTCATCATGCCAGAACCATTTGCAGGAAGTACATGTTCCGCGGCGGGAGATCTCTCTGGACCGTAACCACGTCCGCGCAGTTAGTTCAGTACAACGCTATGGTATAATCTAGCCATCACTACAGTAGCGAAATAAGAGATTGTAAAGGCTCGTACGAGACATTCTAACCCAAGTTCTCACACCTGACGAAGAAACTGAATTGTCGCCTTCCTTCCTGGCAGTGGGCGCCATCGGTGGTTATATACACACCACGTCTGTCCGGGAAGGAGGAGAACAGAGCGCGAGTCAGTGGGCGCACCAAACGGCAACATACAGACGCCTCCTCTGTCTCGATTCTGCTGAAGACTTATTCCGAACGACCTTTGCTGCTGCTGCATCACATTGGTCTCGAAGAGGCCAGCATGATCAGAAGTTGGTGCTTGCCTCGTAGGTCCGACCGTGCATCCAGTCCGAATACGCTACGTAGTCGAAAACCTGGGTCCTTCCGGTACCCAGAGTGACACGGAACGATAGAGCTTGACCCTTCAACATGGACGAACACTGCCAGTTCTGACCCCAGTTTCTGTTCATGCCATTCCAACCGGTTTTCGATCCTCTAATGTACAGGGCGTGAACATTGCCACCACCTGCCACGTTGTACGCAAGGACCAGGTTCCAGAAGGGATTCCCAACAATAGTGAACCTTATTCCTCCTTGCTTTACACAGGGAACACTACAATCACCGAAACATAACAGAACAATGTGAGTAAAGGTTGGGGAACGATATCGTTCTGGGGCGCCTAGTAGGTACTTCACGTGTAACTCATAAACGAAAACGAATACAGAGTTATCGATGCTGCAAATCCAAGCAAGCTACTTCATGTAGTCTCCACTCTGCAATTAATGTACGTCAGACGTCCCATCAAAACCTCCTGGCTAACAGTATCCAGAGCCGTAAGTAACAGAGTGTGAAGATCCTCGAGCCTCACCGTCTGTACTGGACGGGGATGCGGCCAGCAATCATGTTGGAGATTTTGGTGAACATAGGATATGTCAAGTCGAAGTGATGCTCTCCGTTGAGCCCAGGAGGACTGAGGTTAGTCGCTGTGACGACCGTGGTCCTGCCCTGGTAGCACCACTTCTTCGTGTAATCCGAAGCGTCCCATTTGCATTTGACTTCGAAGCATGCCCCACAGTTGACGCCATTTGCGAGCAGACTGTCACTTATTGCAGCTGTTTCGACACCATAACCTCGAGTAAAAGGATTCTCATAGCCGCAGAAGCCGCCTGAGGTGCCCGCCGCGTCATTTCCTCCGTAGAACGTAGCAGTCGCATCCCCGAAAGTTGTGCGACCCACGGCGTAGGATTCGGTTCCAGCCTCAGCAACATTGACCATCAGAATGATCAGCCAAGCCGAAGCAGCTGTCACAGTGACTGCTGCTGCATTGCATAGAGAGCTGACTCTCCTCGCTAGTGCCATTTCTCTGCAAGTCGATCGGCAGAATAGCATGCGTTAGAACCACAACTTACAGAGAAGCAGTGAGAGCGGACGCAGTTCGAAAGAATGTGAGTCTTCTATATGTTTCAACACTGAAAGGAGACGAGTTAATACTGAAGGACCTGACACAATCCACGCTTCGTCAGTTGGGAGACCGACGTGAATGAAACACTTCCACTTCACCATGCACAAGGAGCACGAAAGTACCTGAGTGCAGCTGCTGTTCGCGCGTACGATTTTAATGGCCAGTGACGGGTAGGTCTGCAAGAAAATCCGGTCAGTTCTTCAGCTTTATACATTTAGGTTTTATACATCGTTTCCGGTATCTTAGGGAACGGACGTGGTCCCAGTCGCGAATACCCGCCTCCTCCGAGTCCTCCCTCCTGCTCTCAAGCCCAGCCCGCCTTATCAGGCATGATCATGAAATCTGTCTCGGAAAACGCAGTTCATGAATACGTCGACGTAGGCACACGTGTATTTTCCCGGGCACGAGCTTCTCACGCGCACAGCAGGCATGTTACTAGTGTAGGATAATGCACTGCCCGAGGGTGTGGCTTGCGCTGCCCGTAAGCCCACCACGGGCAGTGCATTACGAGCGTAAAGTTCGTAGCGAGAAACTTTTTGTCGTGCCCGTGACTTCACGTCTTCTGCCGGGACCTGCCCGTGACATTACGCTGCAGAAAATTTCGTCAGTTCTTTACGAAGTTAGAAGGGGTTAATATTGACTTTTGGTAGAGTTAGCAAGAGAAACTGTCATGCTAGTTTTCGGCATTTCGGCCGGATTTTCGTATCTTGTCTGCGATAGAGAAACGTTCAGATTATCTGGACCGCTGAATCTAGATCTAGAGTCTATTCAGACCATGGTAAATTAAAGTTCCCCACAAATAATAGATTTTATTTTTAACTAATAGTTTTTCCAAAAGAATGATGGCGGAGAACTTCCCCGGCAGTTAAGGGTCAACGAACTTGTGGTTTACTTGGCCAATTAGAGGGTAGTTGGTGGGTGTTAAAGCTGGACGTCTAAAACTGAAACCAACTGCTTATCAACTCTAGGAACCCCAAGAGTTTATCATATCGGGGCTACTATACTATCCTAGGAACCCTCTTTTTGTCGCCTATGGAAACCCACGACGCAGTGAATAGCCAACGGATGGAAAGACCCCATCAAGCAGACCCCTTTTTGTCGCCTATGACATCCTCCTCTTTTTTCTCTTTCGGCTATGACATCGTGGGCCAAGTAAGGTTCAAAACTGCGCCGTTTATGGATGGTTGCTGTTGTGGGCCGCAGTTGGGCCTGAACAAGCATGAGAATATCCCCGTCGAGTAATGCAGAATCAAGTTGCTTTAGGGTTTCGTGTCTTTGGGACCCTCGAAGCCCATGTCAGAGTTGCATCTGCGGTTGACCGTCGGGCTCTCCTAGAATTGCGGAGGATGAATAAATGGCTTGTGAATCTCCACTGATTCCCCGCGATTCCATCTTCATTGTACTCTGCAGTAAGTTTTAAAGGTGGAAGCACTATAGAGTAGTCGCCATTGTTCAAACCAGCTTCATAGTGTCAAAGGAACTCGAAAACATGTCGATCTTCCGCCAGGGAAATTTGGACACCTCTCACGGACTCTCGCTTCCTTGATCTGGATAAGATAAGAAATTCCAAGCATGCATGCGCTCGATGAATGCACTTCCATTAATGCTGGTGACGAGGCGAATCCTCTACCCTGTATACCGTGTGGCTGTTGGATCAAATTCACTTATGCTTGATGGCTCTGAATTAGCAAGTTCCGTAGAATGTTAGATCCAGCGTGAAGTGATCCACAAAGGCTTTTGAAAAAATAGCAACGTAGAAGTTTCCTCGTCCTCTGACAACCAGAGAAACAATCCCTTTGTGTGGCCCACCCAGACCACGTACCGTTAAGCCAAGTTGGTTCTCATCGCCTCTAACACTCCATGGTTTCTACTATCATGAGGTTTAGCTCGTCGTTCTATGGAGTGTCTGAGCGTTGCTTGCATCTCCACAGACCTCAAAACATAGAGCAATGTCAGACATAGCCTATTTTGCCTCAGGACTGTTCAATCCCAAACGTTGCAGTTTCTCTCAAGTACCGTATGCAGTATCTCTCAGGTCCAGCATCATCAGAATGTTAGTATAATAGGTAGCTGCAAGTTTCAGCAGATTTGACTAAGTTTAATCTATACCTTCATGTGAGTCACAGCGCGATAGGCGCCAGGAATTATAAAATCTCACATAGGCCCTTGCAGTCCCTTTCTTCTGTAGTCCCTTTCTTCTTTGGATTCACTGGCAAGGAACAACTGATTGAGCCGTATCTAAATAAGAATCCAAAGCCACTGAACGGGACTTCGCAGCAGAGCTCGGGCATCGTCCAGCACAGGGAAAAAACCAGAACCGTTGTAGGCATCGGATACCGTACTGTGACAGTCCGACCTTTACGGAGTTTTTCTGGGCTCGATTGGGGCAGAGAGGGAACGGTGGGGCAGGTCCCTTGGCAGGGGGCTCTCTCTCATGAGTATATACCTTCATTCGAGAGGGTTTACATATCGGAACACCGTCCAGCCTCAGATTCTGAAACAGTCCCACGAGAAGAGAGAAGATGTGCGTGCATGAAAGAGGGCTTACGGCGGTCAATGGTTCCAGTGCCTGAATGCTTCTCCCGAGCGCAATCCTCACGGTGTTCCAATTCATGCAGTGTTGTCTTATTCCCGCCGATGATTCCTCATACCCTGTTTCACCCATCGCGTACTCGAGATTGCACACTCCACAAGGAGGGCGGCGGATGCAGGATATAGACATGCACGACTGTCCGACTCTTCGCTCGTGCCCGTTGTTTGCCGTTGTTGATAATGGCGGACATCCAACCACACGCCGTGAACCAGAGCAAGCGAATTGAGGCACCCTCGCATGACGGCGAGGAAGTGTTCCTACAATGCCGATCATACGACCCGAGAAGTCGGCCGCCGCGCCGAATGTGGCATCTGGTTTGGCACTGTTTGCTTCTTCTGCTGATCGTGCTCGTAGTTCTACCCGTGGAATACCGTCGAGATCGCACGGACGGGAATGTCACGTGGAGGAAAAACTGGAATGTTTAGGCTGCATTTCGGATTGGGATTGGGATTCGAAAGATCCTTCCTTCTGCCGATCCGTAGTCTACGTGCAGGTACGCATGCCACTCGATTTCGCTTGCGAGTCATCAGGTGCAGAATAAATTTATGGGTGCACGAGCAGCTATATGAACGAACGAATTCCCCCCTTACAATGAAACAGTTGCAATGGCGCATCTCACCCAATGGCATGTGTATATGACTGAGCCCCTTTGAAAGACTTCTGACGGACCCGATTCCCATCGTGTGTCGTTACGCTAAACGTGAAAGTTCTCATCTTTTCCGCCTTGAAGGAGCCCGAATCTACCTATGGCAATTTGGCAAATCGACAATCCTGCGTCAGACGCACAATCGCCAGACCTCATCCCACAATAATTACCAACTGATCTCGAACCATTCGTAAGCCCATCATATTGATGATCCGTAGATTCCTTTGTCTTACTGTTACGATCAACCGTTTGAGTCATAAATTCGATAGATTATTCGCCTCCACCTCTGCATGTTTCGTGATGTCATGACTGAAGCGGACCAAATGCTTACGACTAACGACTATTGCATCTGTCCGAGAAGAACCAGGCAAATGACTGAATGACATCTCGAGAGGGATGTACGATCGTGGTTCAGAAGGCGAAGAGATCGAGAGTTCTGCTCTTCGCCCTACTTGCTGTTAATTTCCTCGGCCTTGGGATCAAGATGTCGTTACTCTAACTGCTCGAGAATTTCAACTGTTCAGATCTCTCATTCATGAAATAGGATAATCGACTGAATTTTCCAGTATTATCAACAGAACGCGCTGATCCCAGACTGTATCATAATAAAGTGATCCAATGTTCCTCTAAGTGTTCGCCCCTCTGCAAACGAAATGTTGCGAAGTTCCCCCCCTGCGCAGTTCGGTTATTTAGTTTCGAAAGCCTGATGGAGTTTTTCTATGGGCCAAGTCGTGGATTTTAAGAGAATGCAGATAACAGTGATATGCCGGACCTGAACCTTAATCAGAATTCGCTCGCAATCCTGTGCCTGATGGTCGCATAGATCCAACACATGCTTATGTAGTTTACTTGCAACGTGCTGAAAACTGTCATATCCTTTTCCTACATGAGGCATCCAACCTTTTGCGGCTGTGCAAATCACTGTGATGGGACAGACCGGAATCTCGCTTGTTTACATCGCTACGAGTGTTGTCTTTTCTTCGTGTTGTTTCCAGACAAGTCTGTTCTCTCACTGTCAACAACACGGATAATCTGCGTCTATAACTGGTTTTGTCTCTGTCTCACAAACTAGTACTATAAACTTATGGCGCTTATAGCCGCAGGTTGTCCACTTTTCTGGACACAGAGTGACAGACTTTGTTAGATCCAGAAGTCATCATCAGTTCCCCAGTGCTGAGCTTTGATCGACTCCGACCTCCAGCGCTTTTATTAACGTACTCCGTTTAACTTGTTTTCTCCAAGACATGTTTCCCAGTGGAGCTTTTTGTCCCGCCAGAAGCACTGACTGACGAGCAGGAGCCCTCGCATGCAGTTGGAGCATTAATCGGCCCCACGACCATCCGAATAGGATGATGCGGGGGCGACCACAAGGACGTGGCGTTTTGTCACTCCAACATCCACTGAGACTTGCTGCAGGGATCAGTATTGACCTGACCTTCCTGATTACTGCCTTTGTCGAGTAAAAAGTCCGCATGGATCTTCAAAGTGAGAAGTTGTCACACAATATGCCCTGCCCTGAAATCTTCAAACTGGGGCTTTAGTCAGAAGACTCAGAACTCAGTTGCGAGTAAAGTTGCAGGTGAATGATGTTGGAAGAGTCAAAAGAAATGAAGCCACTGTGGTTAATTCGTTCAACTAATTTCATTGACTGTCTGAAATTCAGTCACCAGTTTGGTGGAGGGGATTTTCTTATGTCACCCATTTTCATGGCTCGAGGAGTACGGCTTTTTACTTGCTCACGTGAATGATGTTGTATACGGTCTCTGCTACCAACTACTGTAACGTCCATCCATCTTCCTTCCTCTTCTTGCCCCTTGACCGACATGATTATGTGAAAGGAGATTTCAGTTACAGATAGGTAATATAGACCAATTATTTACTTGGTAAGGTCCATGCGCCATAGTTTATGCTTGGTCAATCCCTTGAGTTTAGTTCCTTACTTGGTGGAGCCTTTGACCGGTTCAGTGTGGATTTGACTTTTGAGTCTAATTGGCTAGATCTCATCTTTGGAAAAGTTCCACTCACCATCCTTGAGTTCTACTTGAAAACTCATGTAGATGGTGTGAGTTTTTCCATATATTACAGCTAGACGTTATTTGTTCCACAAGATGCACCGTTAGCCTCCGAATTTATGGACCGGTCATGTTTTCGAGTCTATTTACGTTTGATTCCTGGTCTTGGGCAAAAATGAGTTCCACTGAAACACTTGGTTAGCATCACGTAGTCATCATCTAAGTTATTCAATATGCATGCAACTTCAACTTTCTGGGAACTTTTTTTCTCCTTTTGTTAACAAGATATTATATAAATGTTAAATAAAATATATATATTAAGTAGATTTAAAAAATTAAAAAATTCTATAAATGTTATTTGTTAGCCCATGCCTGCAAACACGGGGAGAACAGGAACAAACCCATAAGTCTTGCCCGGATCGGCGCGCTTCAGGAGGTACAAGTGCGCGGGACTGTAGTCATGAATCCGTAACATTAATTAGAGGTTTAATTTAATACCTAACCCTTCCAGCCGGAAGGGTTAGGTATTAAATTAAACATGCATGTCCCCCTCTTCCGAACTTGGAAGAGGGTGACTATGCATGCTTAGAAAAAGGGTGCCCCAGATGTTATAACTCGATCTGTGTGGGAGATAATATTGAAACTCATAAGCAGCAAGAAACCACGACGCGAACCTGCGATCTAATTGCAGATGAAGGCTCAACTTCCGATAATCTAACAGCACCTTCCAGCCATGACTCAACCGTGAAAAGCACATAACATTATCCAATTACACAGACAAGAAGTTCACAACGAAGAAAGGAAAAAACGAATACCGATAACGTGGTAAAATCACCAGTTACTGTAGGTTCGCTATGTGAGAGTGTACCCAGTTGTACACCCTCACATATCGAACTGCAATGGCTATACCTACCCGTAAGTTATCGCGTGCAAATCATCACGAGCTGAAGTTTATACGATATCGTATCAAATTTTGTGTGAAAATTGTCTATGAAAACATGAGGTTCTTGGCTGTGAAGATATCGTGTGCTGAACATAGGCAAGAAAGAAAGAAACAACCACGAGAACAAGCTTCGCAAGACATATCATCTCTCACTTTATATACACTCTCGTTTTTTTTCTCTAAGAACATCAAACTGAGAAACAAACTTGAGTGGTCTGTAATCTGCACCCAACCTCCTAAAACAAGTCTCTGAATCTCAACCTAGACCCAAAATTACCGAAGCGTAACTCAAAGCAAAAGAAACACCTTTTTGCTAACAAAAAGCTTTGGACAAGTATCGCAGGATTCAAGCCCAGATCCAAATAACATCCATGTACAAACTTTTAGCTAAAAATAGCTAACACAAGCCACACATGATCAACTAGAACTCTAACAAATCCAAAAAGATGAAAACCATAGCGAAGGAACTGAAGAAACTTATCTAAGAACTTTTTTCTTTCGTCAAACAGTCTTCAGATTCGATAGAGTCTTCTTTCCTGACTCTATTAGCTCCAAGAACCTTCAGATACGACACCCAACACCCAAGATATGAACATTTTTTGTCCATAAGTGATCAAAATCTTAAAACCTCTTCCATGTGATCTAAATCCTTGCACACTGTCCAAACGAATAGTCTGAACTGTGGTTCATCTTTCTTGAAGATAGATCTGGTTATCTTGATCTCAATGAGACTCCAAACAAGCCATTTGGATTTCTTCTCGCAAAACCACATAAGAAATTTAGCCACAATTAGAAAAACACATGACATAAATCGACTCCCTAAGGTTCAAATTCACATACAAATCAACAATCTAATCCACATACGATCTTCTCTTATGCGTACATGAAGACTTTATGATTGTGTCGACATCAAGAACGAAGAGCTTGGCTCACCAATTATCAAGCACAATCCAACCTCAAGTCAAAGGCGAATAAAAAAACTGACGTACGCGCTTCCTTGCGAGTCAATTTCATCCAAAACTTCCAAATCACCCAATGGAACTTCTTATGGTCTTCATTTTTCTCAAGAACTCGGTGTTATGATCTCAATGGATCCAAGAACAGCAAGTTTGGACTCCGAAGCGGACCAAACGGTCCAACTCTCCTTCGCAGATCACAAAAGCACTCCAAATCATCTTTTGTACGTCTCAGTTTCTCTCAGAACACACATTACAATCCACCTCTTCATGAACCGTCTTAACTAGTGCATAGCCTGCACAGATCTGAACCCAATGACGCATCGCGCGTTTGCATTGGACCTCTCAATCTCCCAAAATGTTTGTCGACAATCACAGATACAAGCTAACTCTTTAAGCTGCCCCTTATATCAGTTCACAGTTTGTGAATTTTGCTCAGATCATGGCCAAGTAACCCCTTGCACCCTTAGTATAGCGCTCACAACATCAATAAGCTAAGGTCTAGCTTGATTTTTTCATCTTTTGAACCTCATAACGTCACCATTAAGCGCCCAAATGAAACAAATGAAGTGCCTTTGAGAACTTAACAACTAGCTTTATCAGCTTTTGATTAACTGACGTATTCAAAAGACCTCCCGTAGTCAGACTTCCCATCACTGGTCTCACCTATCTTCGGCTTCCTACTCGCAATTTAACCTCAAAACAGACATGGAACATTCATACTCTGTTCTTTCGATGTCTCACCTCTCATACACACTTAGAAGAAGCTTGTTGCATGACGGGAAGACATGACCCTTGACCATTCTCTCCAGATTCTGCCAGCAAGGCTTCTCACACCTCTCTTCTAAGCTCGAGAAGAAGAAGGAATATGCTGCTCTCGGTCATATAGAAGAGACTCGTAAGGACCCTCGTCTTCTCGCATATTCTGCCAGCCTTTCCAATCTTCTAGTCTCTCTAGGAAGATGTGGATTGGAGAAGCCATGAAGATTGAGAGGCAGAGGCATGATTCCCAGTTTCTTGCTTCTTGCAACAACAATCAACTCGTAAGCTCAATTGAGCTTTCTTGCTTCTCACCCCCAAATTCGATAACCCTGACTATCAATTTCTTTATCCTACTACGTCTCTGTTCTAGAATCCGTGGGCAGAAGATGCTTCTGAAGGTCTAAACATCTTCGGGAGACGCTTCTGAATACTTGAACATCTTCGCAGGACGACTATTTGTAAATTCGTATTGAGTAGATTGGATTGGATTGGATTGGATTGGATGGAATTTGTGTCGAGAGAAGCTTGATACGAGAAACGAGATCCAAAATAGATCAAAAAGTCATTATTTTCCTCCATGAGCGTCTTGGGAGCAAAAATATAGAACTCCAAAATATGATTTTCAAGTAAGAGTCGTCCATGACGTGAAATCCACCCCCTCTAAACTTGTGCATCATCTGGTATGCACCTGAGATACCAACTAAGAGTGGATTGACACGCACACCGTCTTGTCATCCTACTTCTCATCTTAGTCAACCTCATCCTCAAATTTGCAACATGATCGGCATCTTGAAGTTACAACCTTACCATGATCTTCTCTATGTCCGTGTCGTCTTTTTTCTTCTTCAACCTTCATCCATTCGCTTGTCTTCAGTCACCCCCTCTAAATCTACACATATTTCAATATGTGTTTGAAGACGTAGAGGGAATAAACCAACATACTCTAGAAACACCTCCCATCCACTTAGTTGAACCTTCACTGTCGAGGTTTGTGAGAGCTTAGTATCGTAGTAGACATCACCCATCATCCCAATCATCACCATGTATCTTGATTGTAACCCTCAGTCTCAAACCAATACATGTCGTCGTACATATCTTTCTCGTCTTTTTTGCTTTTTGAAAAATCCACATTTCTGCAACCCAAATCCTCAACCGTAACTATTATTGTCTCGTTGTACAATGATATCCTTCTCAAACATCATCCTCTCTTATCTTCTCTTTTGAAAACTTTTACAACCTCTCAAGCATCATCCTCCTTATCTTAATCACCTTCAACAATGGCTTTCTCCTCTTTAAGTCATCATACCCATCATCTTATATCCATAGTCTCGAGAGCGTCCGTCCATTCTCTTTCACTCTCAACTTGTTGCTTGTCTTTGATAATGTCAATGTTGGCATCATGAACTTCACTTGTAGTTGCACCCAAGACTCCCGTGAAATGAACCCAACCTTCTCATATCGAATGTGGTCCTCCCAACCTCTCTTCATATTTGTCATCATCCCAATATCTGGTTGTTATTTGCACACAACCAGTTCACCCATTTGCATTATTTGTCCTTCAACCATCTCTTCCGGTTGTGAAGGATTGTCTTCCATTGCAATTCAAGAAGAATAGTTTCTTGTTGAACCTTATCCTCTCGAGTTTACTTCTCTGAAGAAGTCTCTTCTTGTCCATTCTTCTCGCTCTGCATCGTGGATGCAATATCCAACTTGAGCTCATCTGGATCCAAGTGCTCCTCCAAATTATCCTTCTGAAGATCATGTTCAATCTCTTCCACCCTAGCACCATAGCTTGTAGCTTCGATAGCTATAACTACATGTGTCACAAAGTAATCATCGACCAACTTCATTCTTCATCCTTCCTTTACCAACGTTAGCTTGAAGGAGAGTATTCCTACTTCTGAATGTAACATTTCCATCCTCCCAAGCAATAACCTCTCGTTGCAAGGACTCTACAAAGTCCATGCATTTCTCTTGTTGATGATCGGTATCATCACACCACATACACTAATGTACCCGAGTTTGTTTGGATTCAATCTCCGTCTTAGAGACGATCCCTTATTCTCCAACCTAGTGCAATTGCTGTATCCAACTGCACCCATGATATCTCTTTTGATCCGTTCATCTCATCCATAGTTGTGGCTCGTCCCTTCCTCCCATGATACCAAACCTTCAACATATCCATCATCCCAGGTCCGCAGCATGCTCTCGAACAATCGTATCCATCTTCAACCTCGTTCATGATTGTTGATCTTCTCTTCCAAGTTCCAACACAAAAAATCTCTACTCCGGACCTTCATTGAGTTCACCACTGTATCGTTGTTGAGTCGTGGACCGGCTCCTACCTGAAATTCAAACTTCGATGCTTGTCGCTCCAAAGACACTCATGAGAAGACAAGCTAGGCTCCAACTTACGAGCTTTTGGCACCATTTTGGATCTCCACTTTCATTGCATCAGTGGATAGAGCTCCTTGTCAGCACTCCATAGGCACTTTGTCTACTTCGTTTGGACGCCTAGTGGAGAAGTTGCAAGACTCAAAAGATGGAGAAAACAAGCTAGGCTCCAGCTTACGGGCTTTTGGCACGACTTCGGATCTTCACTTTCATCGCATCGATGGGTAGAACTCATTGTCAGCTTTCCATGCGCATTTCATCTACTTCATTTGGACGTCTAGTGAAGAAGTTATGCGACTCGAAAGAAGGAAAAATCAAGCTAAGCCTTAGTTTACTTGCTGACTGGATATTTGAGGCTTCAGGCGTTATATCAAAGACGCAAGGGGCCTGCTTCATGATTATTGATGAGAATTGGTACGTACTGTGACTGACGCAAGGGGGCTGTTTAAGGGACTAGCTTGTTCCTACGACCTGTCAATGGACTGTTCGAGAGATTTGGAGGTCCAATGCAAGCGCGCAAGGCGTCGTTGGGTTCAGATCTATGCAGGCTATGCACTGGTTAAGACGGGTTGTGAAGAGACGGATCGGAGGATGTGTACTGAGAGAAATTGAGACGCAGGAAGGAGATTTGGAGATTTCAGTTACTTGTGAAGGAGAGTTGGACCGTTCGGGCCGTTCCGGAGTCCAAACTTGCTGTCCTTAGATCCATCGGGATCAGAACACCGAGTTCTATAGGAAATTGAAGACGATACCAAATTTTATCGGGCGGTTTAGGAGTTTTGAGTGAAATTGACTCGCAGGGAAGCGTTTGCGTCAGGTTTTTCATCGCTTGTGATCTAAAATTGGGTTGTTCTTCGCGATCGGTGTGCCAAGCTCTTCATTCTTGGTGCTTACGCGACCAGAGAGTCTTCATCTACGCATAGGAGAAGACAATACGTGGATTGGGTTGTTGGTTTGGGTGAGGTGAGCGAGTTTGAGCCGCAGGGAGTCCATTTACGTTAGTTTTTTGCAACCTGCGACCAAATTTCTTGCGTGGTTTTGCAAGGAGAACTCCAAACGGCTTGTTTGGAGTCTCGTTGGGTTTGTGATAGCTAGATCTACCTGCCAGGGAAGACAAATATCAGATCAAGCGATCCGTTTGAGCGGTGTGTGCGGTTTTAAGCTGCAGGGAGCAATTTTTGAAGGTTGAGTCACCTACGACCTAAAATCGGCGATATCTCAGCTGTTGGGAGTCGGATCTGAAGGTTTTTTGGGTTAACGGAGTCAGGGAAGGAGACCCTATCGACATCTGAAGTCAGCTTGACGAAAGGAGAGAGTTCTCAGATAGACCTTTTTTAGTTTCTTCGCTACAGGTTTTGCTCTTTTGAATTCGTTAGAGTTCTGGTTGGCTATATACAGCTTGTGGTAGCTAGTTTTGGCTAAGAGCTTGTACATGGATGTGGTTTGGACTTGGGTTTGGATCGCGTGATACTGCTGTGGCTCTGTTTGTTAGCAAAGAGAAGTTTCTCTTGCTTTGAGCTACGCTTCGGTGGTTTTGGGTCAGGGTTGTGATTCAGGGGTTGTTTTTAAGGGCTTTTGAAGTAGGTTACAGACCGCTCTGGTCTGTTTCTCAGTTCTTTCCTCTTAGGAGAAAGAACCGGCAGTGTACATACATTTGGAGTTGGTATATATCACAACATTCGTTTTCGTGGTTATTTTTCTCTGTCTTGTCTTTGTTTCAGCACACAACATCTCCACAGTCAAGAACCTCAAGTTTTCTTGGACATCCTTCATGTAATATCCGACACGATATCGTTTTGAATTTTGCATGAAGGTTGTATACGAAAACGTGAGGTTCTAAGTTGTGAAGATATCGTGTGCTGAATATAGACGAGAAAGAGAGAAACAACAACGAGAACAAGCTTCACAAGATATACCAGCTCTCTCTTTATATAAACTCTCGTTTCTTTTTCTCTAAGAACACCAAACTGAGAAACAAACTTGGGTGGTCTGTAATCTGCACCCAACCTCCTAAAACAACTCTATGAATCTCAACCTAGACCCAAAACTACTGAAGCATAGCTCAAAGCAAAAGAAACACCTCTTTGTTAACAAAAAGCTTCGCACCAATATTGCACGATTCAAGCCCAGATCGAAACAACATCCATGTACAAACCTTTAACTAAACTAGCTACCACAAGCCATACATAATCAATTAGAACTCTAACGAATCCAAAAAAGATGTAAACATAGCGAAAGAACCGAAGAAGGTCTATCTGAAAACTTTCTTCTTTCGTCAAACTATCTTCAGATGTTGATAAGGTCTTCCTTCGTAACTCTGTTGGCTCCAAGGACTTTCAGATACGACACCTAACACCCAAGATATGAACATTTTTTGATCGTAGATGACCAAAATCTTAAAACCTCCTCCATGCGGTCTAAATCCACACACACCACTCAAATGATAATCTGAATTGTCATTTGTCTTTCTTGATAGATAGATCTGGCTACCTTCATCCCAATGAGACTCCAAACAATCCGTTTGGATTTCCCTTTGCAAAACCACGCAAGAAATGTGGTAATAAGAAGCAAAAAAAGCTTACATAAATCGACTCCTTGGACTCAAATTCACTCGCCACCCAAATCAACAATCTAATCCACATACGGTCTTCTCCTATGCGTATGTGAAGACTCCTTGATCGTGTAGACACCATGAACGAAAAGCTTGACTCACTGATCATAAAGTACAGTCCAACCTCAAGTCATAGACAAACGAAAAATTGACGTAATTTCATGCACTTAGCGCCTTGTTGTGTTAGCGGAAGCTCTTGCTCAGTAGGTCACGAAGCTCACCACGCTAACCTGCAAACCATGATCACATGTCAGCATTCATGCATCACTTATCTTTGTCCTGTTTGTTTTGGACCGGAGCCGGACCGTCTCCTTAACTCTCAAGCTCAACATTTCCTAAGTCCCGACTTAGACAGGACTAGGTCGGTCCCAAAACATGAGCAAGTCACAACATGACTTGGGACGGACTTCTCATAGAGTCTAGGGTCCTAAGCGGTGCCTTCAGCACACCTAGCAAACCAACCGCTCGTGATGTCTGTTTGAGTCCAAGCTCTCGAATGGTGGTCTAACCCACCGTCTCGTTCCCTACTCTTGCCCAACCCTTGGATTCTTCCTAAGTCCAGACGTTGTCGTGTGACGTGCTTTCTTATCTGGGAATACACCGGGTATCTAGCTGTGGAGAGTCCGTGTCGCACTCTGTGACTCAGAACCAACGACCACCCAAATCTCTCTCTGATCTCCAAGTACACTCTAAACTTATCTCGATGCGATATCTTCACGTCCTCTCGACAAATCTCTCTTTCACTCAACTAGGAATAGAACTGGGATAACAAACACGAGCAACCTGGTCCTATCATCACCGTAAGAACTCTTGGGTCTGCTGGTCATCACTCCAGCCTCACCACAAGAGAAATACCAGCACTCATCATAGAAAAGAAACCTAAGCGCAACGCCCGCACACAATCCAATCAAACCAACTGGGCGTACAAACAGGCATGCGAGTATGGAGATGATCCAAACACATGCAATACTAACGACATCAAGTGCATTGAAGCACTAGCAAAATCTCCAGGTCGACTTGTTCTTCAAAGAGCTTTAAATCTTACGTCTTTCAGAGCAAGAACCTCTCAACTTTACCTCATTGTCATTCCTCAACCACAACTTATAATGAGATGAAACCAAGGCCAGTAGGTAGCTTGTAGAATAATCTTTTTATTAAGGTAATACATGCAAAGAGATCATCTCTGAGTTGGCAGTTATGTCCTATCAAAGTTCACTATCTTCATAACATTCATGAGCTCATGATACTCTTTCGACAGAACTTTGTTGTCTGATTCCTCACAAACCACTCGACCAAAATGGCTTAAAATGCTCAGGAAGCTAAAGTGTCACCATCACTACCACTCTGTAAAATTTCACCACCATATTCTCAACCAATCTCTCAGAATGTTTCAAACTCTAACTGTCAATGACACAAGACGATATGCAGACCCTTGTGCACAAAAACAGAGATACCTATATATCCAATAATCCAAATAGTCCGAGATTTCACATGTATGTAGCTGACTGTACCTTCTCAGATCCTGGAAGGTTTCATAGCAAAATTCGACCCATAACTCTCCATGTCGTTCTCAATGTCTCTTAATTATAGTCGCTTACTCTCATAACCTCCGATTTGAGGCACCCAACTTCAGCCGGCCATAACTCTTTCACTCCGGCTTGGCATCGATTGATCTCAGAGCCCATCAGCAAGCCCATCTCAAGTGCTTTCCAACAACACTCAATTCGTCTCCAACAACCTCACAGAACTCCTAGAAAGTGAGAAAGACCTCTTAGAAACAAAATTGATCACGAATTTGACCCCCTCAGCTTCAATTGATCAAAACGCTGTCATCTGTGCTTCAAATCGAGCAACCATTGAGTCTGAGAGCATCCTCGTCTCCCAAGCTTTCCAACCATACCCAAAATCCCTCGAATGGACCACAGGAAGTACCCCTAACACTCAAAAACGTGAAGAGAACTTTGATAGAAGATGATTGATCAAACTTCCGACCAATAAGAAACAAGTTGACAAAAAGTTTTTGTCTTCACTCACCTGACCAACACATAAGGAGCGGAATTTTATACCATGAGTACCATTTGGACACTCAAAGCTTATATTAAGCACACTACAAACACGTGTCGTTGACGATATCGTTGATCAAGAAGCCCGTAGACACAAAAGACAAACTACACTCAATAGAGAGTCAGAATGTCGATCCTAAAATGGTTGACAATAAACAGAATTACAGAAAAAACGGACGAAGCTATTATCTAGTTGTAGTAATCCTCTCCGAAATTTCTCACGATAAACTCTCGATGTACCACCTTTGGTCGACTGTAACAACGTATTTTGACCCAAGTGTTAAACGAAACTCTCGTTGGAAAGTTCAGATCCAATCTAGGATCCATATCACATCAGAGCAAGATGTATACCGTAAGATCCCAAATAGTGTGGTAAGTGACTATCGGAAGAATGATAAGATCCGGAATAGCCATTACCGCAGCCATAAACGACTCTCTCCAATGAGTCACCATAAATACTCGAAAATGATCACGCGACAGACAATGAAGCTTAATGACGAACGAGTGCGCAAGTGGAAGATAAAGAGCATGAAAGGGGTCTCTGTTCATGCTTGCCACTCTTACTACCTCTCACTTCATCTGACAATACTGATAACACTCACTACTAGACTTGGATACTCCACACTCTGTATCCAAGCTCCGCGCACCTCCTTTCTTATACAGCAACTTCGCGTATGACGACAAGAGTACTAACCCTTATCTTCACTCAGCGGAGAGTACACGGATCGTCCACGTGGAGCCTTATCTTTTGACATGATAAGGTTCTAGTGTTTCCACAACATCAAAACACGTATGATAAAGATATGTGCTAGTTTCACACCCTAGCCAATCCACAACACGACAACGTCCAAGTCTGGATCGAAACGCGCCTTGACACTAACCCAGTCATCACCTCATACTCCCAAAGTCCGTTCGCCGAACCCTGGGGTTAGGTGACTCGTCTTGGTCCACCCAGGCATCGAGCCCCCTCATATATACTTTTAAGGATCGGCGGTCCCGCCCTCCTCTTTGGTCCTTGAAAATTATATCACAACTTGATCATGAAATCTGTCATAATTCTCAGCTCGGAGGTCATTTCGAGGAGTTTTGCATATCACTGGAAAGCTCTTATCGAATCCTTTCCAGTGATATCTTGCTCCCCTCGAGATCTTACGTGAAGCTCTGTCCACAATCCAAAACGTCGCTGGAGCTCCAACACTTGAGATTTTTCCGAGGAATCGTGGTCCATCGTCAGACTTGGACCTTGTGGTTCATACGCGCGTCTGAACCACGGTCCGTCAGTGCTGGACCCGCGTCTCGATCTCGCGTCTCGGACCCACGTCTCAGACTTGTATTTGGTCCACTTCTAGACTTGCCCTCTTAGATCAGCGTTCGTCTAGGATCGTCTTGAGATAGGCCCCAATGTCCACATCCAATGTTCCAACCTTAGCTCAGAGAACCACTTAGGATTCATCTGTTCTCGACTTCATGACCAAGCCGTTAAGTCCTCCTCGTAGCTTTCACAACCTAACGCAAGTCAACCAGGGTTCTGTTATTCGCGTCTACGTCCGATCTTGAGACTGAAGGTCGTGACATTCACTCTCACTTTGGAGGTTGATGCCCTCATCAACAATGATCTTTAAGTTAACACCAAGCTCAAAATAGATAACCAACCCCTTGGCGTCAGAATTGCATTGTGGTAGCTAACCCGCAATTCTCTTCTTGGTATGAGTCTTAAGTCGTCGCTAGAACACTTAGAAAATTCTAACTAGTTTGGGAAAGTCTAACCTTTTTGACCATCTCTAAACAAAACTAGTTGACAGTTTCTAAACATTCTACTTAAGACTTTATCTTGCTAACGTATAAGTATTCACACCTACTTACGAGGTCTCTCAAAGCTCATTTTCTGGTAGCAACATGATTTGACGTAGACGCGCAACTAAGTTTATCTTGCAGTCGACAAACTGCAACGCAAGATTATCCCAAGCCTCAAACCAAGTATAAAAATTCATATTTGCTTTGCCAACGCACGGCAGATCTAAGTCTTGACTTATATGCTTATGTAAACTAGCTCACTTCCTAGAGTGTGCTTCGTTCCTCCTCTTACAACATCCTAGGCATCTGATCAGAACTAGTCATAGTCATGCACTCTTAGACAATTTTCAAGATACAAATTCTTTATTTCCACAAAATACAAGTCAAAGCTACAAAGTCCATCGGCCCAAATCGTCTCAAGTTGCTACTCGTATGATTCGTCGTTCTTTTCACTCCTCGCTAGAAGGAGATGTCCTCATCTCGCTAACGCCCTTGTTGTCCTTATCGCCGTTTGAAGACGTTCAATAATTCACTTGCATGTTCTAGATCTTCTTATGACACCCAAGTTGCTTCCTTCAAATGGTATCCACGCCATTTGATCAAGTACTCTATTCGGTTAGATTTACGCCGTGATCATAAAATGGTCTCTACCTCGTATTCTACTTCGTCTTGCACAACATCAAGTTGAGGTCTGAGAACCTATTTGCGCTCCGGTCGTAAATCATCCTTGAAGTATTTCTTTAATAAAGAAACATAGAAGGTCAGATGCAACAATCAGTGAGGAGGAAGGTCTAGAGTATAGACATCTTCGTGCGGATTCTTGACAATGACAAAAAGTCTCGAGAACTTCACCGAGATGTCCTCTAGAAGGGTGAAGTTCTTTGTACTCAACCATACTTCTTCGCCCACTTGAAACTTCACTTGCCACCGCTGTTTATTTACCTACGTTGTATAACGTTATTGCGTCTTTTCATGGTTCTTCTTCACTTGTTCCTCGTGCCGCTGCATTGCTGCCGCCAACTCTTCAGCAGATGTTTTCCATGTTCTTGGTCGTGCCGATGTAGAACTCCCTACAAGAGTCAAGTCAAGAGACCCTTCTGGCTCACGTCCGTAAGCCAACAAGAAAGACGATTCGCCGGTTGTGAAATGCTTCATGGAGTTGTAGCAATACTCAGCAAGACTGAGCCACTTTGTCCAATCACTTTGGTCCGCGTTATCGTGTCAGATTTTGCATGAAGGATGTCCAGGAAAATGTGAGGTTCTTGACTGTGGAGATGTAGTGTGTTGAACAGAGACAAGAAAGAGAAAAACAAGCACGAAAACGAGCGTCACAATATATACCAACTCTCAATGTATATATACTGCCGATTCTTTCTCCTAAGAACACAAAACTTAGACATAGACCAGAGCGGTCTATAATCTGCTTCAAAACCTCTTAAAATCCTTGAATTTCAACCTAGACCAAAACTATCGAAGCGTAGCTCCAAGTAAGAGAAACATCCCTTTGTTAACAAAAAGAGCTGTACCAATATCACACGATTGAAACCCAAGTCCAAACAACGTCCATGTACAAGCTCTTAGCTAAAGCTAGATACCACAAGCTGTACATAACCAACTAGAACTCTAACAAACTCCAAAGGACGAAAACCGTAGTGAAGGAATAAAAAAAGACGTATAAGAGAACTTTCTTCTTTCGTCAAACGGTCTTCAGATGTCGATAAGGCCTCTTCTTCCCTGACACCGTTGGCCCAAGAAACCTTCAGATCCAACTCTCGACAGCCGAGATATCATCAGTTTTCGGTCGCAAGTGACCAAACCTTCAAAAGCTCCTCCTTGCGTCTTAAAACCACGCACACCGTCCAAATGGATCGTCTGATCTGATATCCATCTTCTCTGGTAGATAGATCTAGTTATCTTGAACCCAACGAGACTCCAAAAAAGTCGTGTGGAGTTCTCTTCGCAAAACCACGCAAGAAATTTGATCGCAAGACGTAAAAAAATTGACGTAAATGGACTCCATGCGGCTCAAACTCACTTACCACACCCAACCTAACAATCCAATCCACACACAATCTTCTCCTATGCGTAGGTGAAGACTCCCTGATCACGTAGGCACCAAGAACAAAAAGCTTGGCTCACCAATCGCGAAGAACAACTTAATCTCATATCGTAGGTAACGAAAAATTGACGTAAACGTTTCCTTGCGAGCCAATTTCACTCAGAACTCTCAAATCGCCTGATGAAACTTCGTATCGTCTTCAATTTTCTGAAGAACTCGATGTTTTGATTCCGATGGATCCAAGGACTGCAAGTTTGGACTTCTGAACGGTCCGAACGGTCCAACTCTCCTTCACATGTCACTGAAACACTCCAAAATCCTCTCTTGCGTCTCAATTTCTCCCAGAACACACTCCTCGGTCAACCTCTTCACGAATCATCTTAATCAGTGCATAGCCTGCACAAAATTAAACTCAACGGCGCCTTGTACGTTTGCATTGGACCTCCAAATCTCCTGAACCGTCCGCTGACAGGTCGCAAGTGCAAGCTGGTCCCTTAAATTGCCCCCTTACGTCAGTTGGTGTACATACAAGTTCTCTAAGATAATGCACAACCAGGCCCCATGTGTCCTTAGTATAGTGCCAAGAGCCGCAAATACCCAATCAACAATAGTAAACTAAGGTCTAGCTTGATTTTTCCTTTTTTCGAGTCTCGTAACTTCTCCACTAGACGTCCAAATGAAGTAGACAAAGTGCATATGGAAAGTTGACAACGAGCTCTACCCATTAATGCGATGAAAGTGAAGAGCCGAAGTTGTGCAAAAAGCCCGTAAGCTAGAGATTAGTTTGCTTTTCTCATCTTTCGAGTCTCGTAACTTCTCCACTAGGCGTCCAAATGAAGTAGACAAAGTACCCATGGAAAGATGACAAAGAGCTCTACTCATTGATGCGATGAAAGTGAAGATTCAAAGTTGTGCAAAAAGCTTCATTTTTAATCCCATGAGTGTCTTTGGAGCGCTAATGATAAGTATCGAAACTAGATTTTCAGATAGGAGTCGATCCACGACACGATAACGTTCACATAATTCCTCAAGTATTGATTCAAAATCGAGTTAACTCGTTCCGTTTGCCCATCAGTTTCTGGATGAAAAGCAAAAACTAAATTTTAACTTAGTCCTCAATTTTTGGAATAAGAGTCTCGATCTGAAATAATACTCCGGGGTAATCCATGTGAACACCACCAAGTATCTATGAACAACCAAGAAGTCGTGAATGCTGTTGCGGTATCCAAGGTCGAGACAAACTTCGCTAGTTTGCTAAACCGGTCAACATGACAATGCATCACTTTTGTTGATTTTGAGGTTTTCGGTGCCAATTGCAGCAGAATTGAGGAAATCACTTCAAAACTTCGTGGTTGCGTTCACTGTCAGGAGGGCTACGACTGTCCAAAAAGTTTCGAATCATTTGAGTAACTGAGTAATTCAGGGCGGCCGCTGAAGCAGAGGGGGTCTGAAAAGCTCTTAATCTAGAGCAGCGACTTCAGAGAAGGAGATCTGGAGTTCTGTGTACATTCAGGAGTCCCAACTTCACAGGGATGTTCAGCATCCTGTAGACTTCAAATACTGTGAGAAGATTTGAAATTCATCGAGCCAATTCTCTGTTCTAGGTCAGATTAGCTGTCTAGGTACCAAAAATTGCCATAATTCTCTTACTCAGAACTTTTCTGTCAACATCTTGGTGCTAGAATTCAATCTCAGGCTGAAACTTCGTGTGTGTGTTCAGTAGTACCTCATTTACATGTAGGGGAAGTTTAGAAGTCTAAACCTTCATAGTTTTCCTCTCTTTGAGTGCCAAAGTTCACCGTCTAAACCTATTATTACTAGTGAGACCTAAATTTCACTTTTTGAGCATATTAGAGGATCCTACACTCCTGTGTGAGTGTTTATAGCTCATGTTGTGACCTGAAAGCCAACCTCTTGAGTAAACAACCACAGCCAGAAGCCCGGCACTTTCCTAGGTAGACGGATCACACTCCGACATACTCTTTTTTTGGTGAACTCGACGTGAAACACCTAGGGTGGGAGTTTTCTTGAGAGTGTTACAGGATCAGATATCATGGCCAACCAAGGATCATCAAGTGGAGGTGCTGCTGCTGCTCAGCAACCTGCTCAGTTGGATGCTGCTACGATGAAGATGTTCCAAGCTTTTTCCATGTTTATGCAGCAGTAGCAGAGCACAGAGAGGAAGGAGGTATTAGCAACCAAGGCATTGCAATCTGTGGTGCATCAGATGGATCAGTTCAAAGGGACAGATATTTCCAAGTACGTGCGATACTATGCTAGGGAGATGGAGGTGAACAAAGTGCCTGAGAAGGAGATGGTGGAGAACTTTGAGCTTGCTGTTGTCCCTGAGATCCGTGGGCGTGTGAAGGAGCTCAAGCAGCAGCAAGGACAGAGTTGGGAGAGCTTTATGCGAGCTTTGAAGGAGGAGTACTACACTGAAGATTCAGAGAGGGTGACCAAGAGAACGTTCTTGGAGTGGGTGGTGAAGCCTAACAAAGGTTTGTCTGTAAACGAGCTGTTAAGGGAGTTTGATCGTCAATATGCTCAGCTTTCTAGGACAGAGAAGCTTACACTAGAGGTGGAGAAGACCGAGCTTTTCCTACAAGCAGCGGACGTGACTATTCAGGAGAAGCTTGAGCTGTTGCTGGAAGACAAGAGTGAGGAGAGAGGATTGAAGACTGATTGGAAGGAGGTTGAAGAGGCTGTCTCTTTGCTGACCAAGAGACAGAGAAGAAGGGACAAGGTGGTGGTAAGTGAAGCAGCACCTCTGATAATTCTTGTCAAGCAGTTGCCTACTAAGCCCGCTTTGGTAATTGCTAGAGAGGAAGACTCACCGCTTGATGAGTTGATTAAGGGTATGAAGGAGCTTAAGCTTAAGCTCACTAGGTTAGAAGAGAAGGAGCAGAATGTACAGCCTGCTATGCAGAGACCTCAGATGAGAGAAGGCTTTGTTCATCATTGTATATGGTGCGATAGCCTAGACCATGTAAGAAGAGATTGTGGAGAGTTTTCAGATGCATTGAGGAAGGATCTTATCTTCTTCAAAGATGGTAAGATCCATTTGAGAGAGACTGGGATGATGTTGGGAACCAACTTTGACAAGGGTGGTATGAAGAGACTTGTGAATGAGATATCAGCATCACATGTTGTTTCTCTTGTGAATGCTGCTACATGTGGAGTGAAAGTGGAGATGGAGAGAGAGAAAGGGACTACTGGGTTGTGGTCTGATGTAGTGCGGTCCGTAGCTAGAACAGAGCTAGACAAGGATGTGCTACGAAGGGTTGACAACTCAATTCGAGAAGCTACAGGATGGAATGATCCTGTGGATACTATGTCAGTGCATGCTTATGTTGCAAGAAGTCAGCATGAAGCTGTACTGGAAGAAAAACGCAGGAGGGAGGATGCAGGTGAGGCTTCTACAACCAAACGACCTGCTACAAGGAGTGAAAGGGCTAGACCAGAGGCAAGGCAGGAGACAACACCTACTCGGGAGGAGAATATGGAGGATCTACCATCTACGACACCAAAGGAGAAGGATAGAAGCAAAGAGAAGGGTAAGATGCCTGCATACAAACTTCAGTCTGACATTGAGATTGCTACAGACTTGAAGCAGGTGTTAGAGAACCGTATCTTGAATGGGAAGGTTGAGTTTACTTTGGGTGAGATTCTTGGGATAGCAAAGCGTGAGTTCCACGAGGTTATCATAGATATCATCAAGAGGAAACGTCAGATTTTGGGTGAAGCAGCTACGCTTAACGCTCTAGGGACCAAACTGTCGGAAGATGAGGAAGATGAGATTTCTGGTTACTGCTCTCAAGTATCAGAAGGGAGATCGTATCAGCACGTGAGGTTTGAAGATGAGGTGGAAGCATCGCAGAAGAGCCATTACTCTCACAACCATTGGGCAAGAGCAACCACTGAGACCTTGGTGAAGTTGGGAGATCTGGAGGAACCTGTGGTGGCATTGATTGATCACGGCTCAGAGATTAATCTGATGTCTAAGGAGCTGTACAAGCGTGGGAGGTGGCCCATAGACACCGACCATGGATGGCTTATCCGTGCTGCCAACAACCAGAGGGGAGAACTCTATGGTGCTTGTCCCAACATCAAGGTAACTGTGGGTGACATCAGTGATGTTCAGAATTTCTTTGTGCAAGACATGTCAACCTATCCTATCATTCTAGGGCAGCCTTACATAACTGCTGTTAGAATGGAGACACGAGTTATGGATGATGGTTCAGCCTATGTTAGGATACGTAGTAGAGACGGCAAAAGAGCTGTTTAGTTTTTGACCGTTGCTGCAGAACATGAGAGGAATCGTGATAGCTTGAGAGACCGTCCACTACCTAAGATTACTCAGGAGTTTAGAGAGTCTAGGGTTTTTGGCAGAGTACCATTGAAGAGCGAGACTTCAACGGTACAGTAGAGATAGGATTCTCGCCTGATCCAGTAGAGCAGGAAGCTTTATCCACTAGCTTCTTAGGGTTGACGTCATGTGGATCAGTGTGTTATAGGAAGGTTGAGAATCTGAAGAGGTTTGAGAGGCAACATGTGAAGTATGTATAGCAGTCTTTGTGGGATAGTGGAGAGTTAGCCGGAGATGAATACATATCTGGAGTGTTTGAAGAACAGTATTTGATAGATACTATAGGAGAGTTGAAATCTATATTAGAAAGCTCTACAGATGATGTAGATAGAGTGGTGAGAGTGAGCTCCAATGAGCTTTATGATGTAATTGATAAGTTTATAGATCGACAAGAGGTGTATGTGGAGACCAAGTACAAGTCAGTGGCAAAGAAAGTCAAACCAGTGGCTTTGCCTTTACCACTCGATTACAATCAGAAGATGGAGCAAGCTGCACGAGAACCAACGCTCAGAGGACCGAGAAGAATTGGGCACCAGTTCACAGAAACAACACTAAAGGAGCTGAGGATTGGAGGTGATGGATTTCTTACTGAGCAAGAGAAGAAGAGCTTCAAGGAGATGCTATCTAGGCATGGTAAGGCGTTTGCGTTTGAGTCACATGAAGTAGGATGTGTAGATCCAAGTGTAGTTGCACCTATGGTAATCTTTACTATACCGCATGTGCCTTTGAATCTACGTCCTATCCCTGTACCTAGAGCTCATCTACCAAAGCTGATTGACTTGCTCAATGAGAGGATTAGGATGGGTATCTTGGAACCATCTATAGCTCCCTATTCTAGCAGATGGTTTACTGTTCCGAAGAAGAGTGGAGCTTTGAGATTCATTCAAGATATGCAGCCAGTTAACAAGGTGACTATCAGGAATATGGGTATAGGACTGATTGTAGACGAGTTTGCAGAGGCTTTTGCTGGTCGTGCTATCTATTCAATGAGAGACTTATATTCAGGGTATGATCAGTTTCAATTATCCTCTGAGAGTAGAGACTTGACTACAATGAGGACACCTTTGGGGTTACTAAGGATGTGCACCTTGCCGCAAGGTGCTACCAATTCTGTAGCACATATGATGAATGGCATGAACAAAGTTTTGAGGGACTTCATTCCTGAAAAAACTATGCCATTCCTTGATGATGTGCCGATCAAAGGATGTGCTGAGGAGGAGAAGAATGAGGTAATGGATCAGAGGGGGTGCCGTAAGTTTGTTACAGATCACATAGCTGATTGTGATAAGATACTGAGTCGACTGGAGGAGGTTCATTTGACTTTATCAGGAGCAAAGTCTGTATTTGGAGAACAAGAGGTGTTGATTGTGAGACACCTATGTGGATCTTATGGTCGGAAACCTTGTCCAAACAAGGTTGATGCCATTCGAAGGATGAAGGAGACATGTGGGTCAGTTACCGAGGTGAGGAGATTTCTAGGTGCATGTGTGTTTTATCATATATGGATTCCACACTTTGCACATGTAGCAGATCCGTTGTACAAGCTGCTGAGGAAGGGGCAAAGATTTCAGTGGCAAGAGGAGCAGAGCGAGTCTATGAGGAAGTTGAAAGATCTTTTGGCTTCACCACCAACTCTACAGAAGATAACATATGAGTTGGGCAGATCTGTTATCCTTACTGTTGATACTAGTCCTATTGGTATTGGATGGGCTGTACGACAAGACGATGGGATGGAAATAGATATGTGGTGCGTTTTGGTGCTAAGGTATTAAGTTCACGGTAGAGAGACTACCCTCAAGTCAAGAGAGAGCTATGGGGAGTAGTTACTGCGATGAAGAGTGATAAGGAATACTTGATAGGAGCACCTGTGGTTGTGGAGACAGATTATTTATCTCTCTTGGGAATGATCACTAGCTGTACAACTCCAGATATTGCTATGTTGAGATGGATAGCGTATATCAAGTCCTTGAACCCAGAGTTTAGACATATTGCAAGGAAGGACAATCCTGTGGCAGATATGTTATCAAGGGCTAGGTATTACGATGAGAAAGAAATGATAGATGATCAGGAGGATGTGGGAACAGAGTTCTATTCTAGTGCTCTTGCTAGAAGAGATAGAAGCTGTTTTGCAGCCTCGTTGGAGGTTTTTGAGGAAACTATGTATGATGGCGAGTGGTTGGATCTTGGGCGCTATTTGAGTTCACTGGAAAGGCAAGAAGGCTGGTCTGATGCAGATTTCAAGAGGATCCGTAGAATAGCTTATGGTTACTTTTTACATGGAGGACATCTATGGAAGCGCCCTAAGCTACAAGGAGGTATACCGCAGCGAGTAGTATGTGACTTGGAATTGCAGCAGAAGCTGATCAAGGAGTTCCATGAGAGTTTATGGGCTGGTCATAGAGGAGTTTGGGCTACATTTGCCAAGATGAAGGAAAAGTATTGGTGGAAGGGTATGTATAAGGATGTAGTACAGTTTGTTTCATCCGTATACCTTGCCAGATGTACTCCAATGTACGCCATCGTGATGGATTGCATCCTACTTATCCTTTAGCCATTCATTATAAATGGGTAGTGGATCTGGTAACTATGCCGTTTGGGCTTGGACAAATGAGGTATCTAGTCTTGGCTAGAGAAGATCTATCTAACCAAGTTGAAGGTCGTGCCCTGAGGACGAAGACCACTGCTAGTGTCTGCCGCTTTCTACTTGAAGATGTTATTTGTAGGTATGGGTGTGTGGGAAAGATCACTGCAGATAGGGGTGAGCTGGATGCACAAGAAGCAGTTGAGTTCTTCAAACGATTGGGAATCAAGTTGGCGTTAACCACTGCTTACAATCCTGAAGGGAATGGCAAGAGCGAAAGAGGTCATCCGCCAATCATCAAAGCTTTGGTAAAAGCTTGCAAGGGTAAGATCCGTGAATGGCCTAGACTGCTACCATTTGCTTTGTGGGCAGATCGTACAACTCATAGTACCGTTACAGGTTACATGCCAGCAGAGTTGATACTAGGGCAAAAACTTGTGATGCCGATTGAGGAGGTTGTGCCTACTTGGAATGTTTTGCCATGGGAAGATGGTAGAAGTACGGAGGATCTTCTGGCATTAAGGATCCAGCAGTTAGAACGAAGACCTGAGGATGTTGCCAAAGCTGTGGAAAGGTTAAAGACTGCTAGAGAGAGAAACAAAGGCAGATTTGATAGAACGCATAGGTTACGATCCAAACCAGTTAAGGAAGGTGATTGGGTGTTAGTCTATGATAGTAGTCTTGATAATCAGCATAGCGCTATCAGAAAGTTTTCCAAGAGATGGTTCGGACCTTATGTGATGTTAGAAGTTTATGATAATGCCACATACTCTTTGAGAGAGTTAGATGGTGCAGTGCTCAAGATACCAGTCGCAGGGAAGAGAATCAAGCTCTTTAGAAGGAGAGGGGACGACCAGAACATTGCAGAGCTTACTGAGGATGAAGCTGAAGACTCAATGGAGGTTGAAGATGAATTTGAAGCTGAAGCTGAAGAGTCTTGATCTGGATATGGCACATACCGGAGGATGTGCAGGTTCAGAGGGGGTGGATGTCGCGCCATTTGGCGGCTACATGCTTGACTTCTACTCCGACGCTTAGGTTTGGTAGTTCTAGAAGTTAGCTCATATTACTTCTAGTCCTTTATGTATATGTTTGACACCTTTACATACGGTGTTAACACTATTTTGAGTCCTAGTAGGCTGATAGTATGTTAGTTATCTTGTTCAAGCATTTGTGTGCTTGTGCAAGTGACTTCTTACTTGTCTATGACGTTCAATGTACATAACTTAGGGTTTCCATGCTGATAGGGGTTTGAGCTCATGGGTTGTACTTACTTGTCGCCCATGCACGCTTTCTAGCTAATTTAAGTTATTTTTCGGGGCTATGTGTCATTTTAGGTAGTTTAAGTTATACGCTGGCACTCTAGGGGGCTTGACGTGGTAGCTTATGAGTGTAGATAAGTTACCAGGTAGTTTAAGGCACAAAAGGACAGTCAAGTGGAGCTATGAACTCCCATTGGTCCATTTTTGTCTTTTGTAAAACTCTAAGTTTAGAAACAGAGCTCTAGAGTGGAGTTTGAGCATTTGGTGAGGTATCTTCGAAATCTAAGAACACAGGAAGAGAGAGCTCGTCGTGCCAAGCACTGTCAGTGAAATTTTTGCTCGATTTGGATCAATAAACAAGGAGTTATGCCCAGTTGAAGTTCGGATTGTGCCAAAAACTGCATCACTTTTGTTGATTTTGGGGTTTTCGGTGCCAATTGCAGCAGAATTGAGGAAATCACTTCAAAACTTCGTGGTTGCATTCACTGTCAGGAGGGCTACGACTGTCCAAAAAGTTTTGATCATTTGAGTAACTGAGTAATTCAGGGCAGCCGCTGAAGCAGAGGGGGTCTGAAAAGCTCTTAATCTAGAGCAGCGACTTCAGAGAAGGAGATCTGGAGTTCTGTGTACATTCAGGAGTCCCAACTTCACAGAGATGTTCAGCATCCTGTAGACTTCAAATACTGTGAGAAGATTTGAAATTCATCGAGCCAATTCTCTGTTCTAGGTCAGAGTAGCTGTCTAGGTACCAGAAATTGCCATAATTCTCTTACTCAGAACTTTTTTGTCAACATCTTGGTGCTAGAATTCAATCTCAGGCTGAAACTTCGTGTGTGTGTTCAGTAGTACCTCATTTACATGTAGGGGAAGTTTAGAAGTCTAAACCTTCATAGTTTTCCTCTCTTTGAGTGCCAAAGTTCACCGTCTAAACCTATTACTACTAGTGAGACCTAAATTTCACTTTTTGAGCATATTAGAGGATCCTACACTCCTGTGTGAGTGTTTATAGCTCCTGTTGTGACCTGAAAGCCAACCTCTTGAGTAAACAACCACAGCCAAAAGCCCGGCGCTTTCCTAGGTAGACGGATCACACTCCGACAACGATCCCAGTGGAGAAACTTGCTATAGGATCGAGACGATACAACCCTTCACTCCTCGTTATGTACCTAGGGATAGAGCTAGTAATGTACAGACCAGGACGCCCTGGCAATCTTCTTCATCACAACGACCTCTCAACCCTCTTCATGGAGCTTGCAATAATTGTGGAGAGATAGGACACTGGTGGTCCACCTGTCCTCATCCGAGAAGACAGATTGGGCAAGTGCCCTTGTGTGGAAACTGTAAGGAAGCAGGACATTTCACGAGAAATTGTCCTCAGACCTTAAGACCACGGCAAATGGGTAGATTTGCAGAGATCACGCCTCCTGCAGAAGCTACATCAGCTTCTAAACTCGAGTTAGCAGTGGTACAGCACATCACGGTAGAAGAAGAAGATCCTAGGGATTGTACGGATTGTCTCCATATTGAGGAAGACGAACCAGACCCCGGGAAGCGCAAAGGGAAGAAACCTCAGCTGCAGAAGACGACTGCAGCTCAGAAGACGAAGTCACTTGAGGCAGCTTCCTCTTTCACTTTGGCGGATGGCACTGTTTGGAACCCTTGTCCGGATTTTGACAGTTGGCCTCCAGAAGAAGTCCTAGATGAAGCGATGTTCAAGGTAAGTACCAGAAGCAAAGGGAAGTCAGAATCCCGTCAGAAGGACATCAAGAAGAAGAAGCAGCGAAAGGAGAGGTCATCTTCCCCTGAGCGGCCTTCTTCTCCTACCTACGACCGAGAAGATCCGAAGTACTTTGCTCCTGACATTAGGCAAGAAGTTGAAGCGATCATGCAAGAAGAGCTGGAGAAGCGACAGAAGATAGTACAGCAGCTTCCTCCACCGACTACGGCAGCCCCTGTCTCACGGGAACAGCCCCTAGTCGCAAGAAGACACCATTCTGATCTTCCACCCAAGGGAGCAGCTACTACATCTTCTCTGTTGGAAACACCAGTCACTCTTCTGAAGCGATCCTCTTATGACTTCTTGCGAGACTTGTGGAATCAGAAGGCGGATGTGACCTTCCAACAACTATTGGATGACAACGCTGGTTACAAGAAGCTGTTGCAATCTGTGCTTCGAGGATCAAGGAAGAGAAGAACAACTAAACTCTCTCAGAGCACCCCGATCCTAAGGATAGAGCATGAGGACTTGGGAGCACCGGAACTTGATATGGAGATCCATGGCTATCTTCTGAAGAAGATACCCATTGATTTCGGCTCCGGAGTTAACATCATGACTGAAGAAATGGTGCATGCCCTAGGCTTCACTGAGTTCCAGCCTACTCCGAGAATCCTCAGAATGACGGACCAAACCACAAGACGACCTTTGGGACAACTGAAAGATGTCTTGACGATAATTGGGGGAGTATCTTTTTACCTCACTTACATCATTTTACGACATGTAGCTAGGGTTGGATATCAGGTGTTGATAGGAAGACCATGGCTATATGCTGCAAATGTAAATACCGATTGGAGAAGACATCGTTTGAGATTTCCCAATCCTACACCCAAGCCCGGTGAGAAGACTAAGGTCTCGCTTCCTTGGATCAAGATTGGACACCAAGGTGAAACTCCTTCTACGACAGAGGGGTACACTTCAGAAGACTCAGCTGCGTCTTCTGACATGGATGAACCATACAATGAGTTTGTGGTGAATAACTTGTGTACTACAGAAGTAGCGGAGATAGCAGAAGAAGTGATCTGTGGATACATTGAGTGCTACGAAATTGCGGAAGAAGAGCTTCCAGAAGTCGAACGTACTGTCTTCCCTTCGGAAGATCCGACAGTTGGTCTTCCAAAAGACGAAAGCACCGTCTTCTCTTCGGAAGATCTGGCAGTTGGTCTTCCAGAAGACGAATCTGAACCGGAAGAAGCTCCCAAACCGGAATACTTTGGTGCCAGTGAGTACAGTCACACTGAAGGAATGGTAAACCCGGATGATCTTCAAGAAATGGAGGTTGCTCCTGGGAAGAAGCTGAAGCTTTCCAAGGTAATCGAGGGCCAGCAGTTGGAAGACTTTCGAGAACTTTTGACGGAGTTCCAAGATGTCTTCGCTTGGACCATAGAAGACATGAAGGGCATACCTCGAGAGTTGAGAGAATGAGTTTGTGGTGAATAACTTGTGTACTACAGAAGTAGCGGAGATAGCAGAAGAAGTAATCTGTGGATACATTGAGTGCTACGAAATTGCGGAAGAAGAGCTTCCAGAAGTCGAACGTACTGTCTTCCCTTCGGAAGATCCGACAGTTGGTCTTCCAAAAGACGAAAGTACCGTCTTCTCTTCGGAAGATCTGGCAGTTGGTCTTCCAGAAGACGAATCTGAACCGGAAGAAGCTCCCAAACCGGAATACTTTGGTGCCAGTGAGTACAGTCACACTGAAGGAATGGTAAACCCGGATGATCTTCAAGAAATGGAGGTTGCTCCTGGGAAGAAGCTGAAGCTTTCCAAGGTAATCGAGGGCCAGCAGTTGGAAGACTTTCGAGAACTTTTGACGGAGTTCCAAGATGTCTTTGCTTGGACCCTAGAAGACATGAAGGGCATACCTCGAGAGTTGGGAGAGCATCGCATTGACTTGCTGGAAGGCGTTGTTCCTGCACGACAGAGACAGTATCGGCTCAACCCCAAGTACTCGCTTCTGGTGAAGGACCAGATCGACCAATACCTGAAGGCGGGAGTCATCTTCCCAGTACTCAGTAGTGAGTGGGTAGCTCCTATTGTCATCATACCCAAGAAGCAGACAGGGAAGATCCGAGTGTGTCAGGACTTCTGGAAGCTGAAGGACATAGGATTTCTGGAAGAGGTATAGAAGTCGACTGTGCTAAGGTAGAAATCATCATGAAACTTCACCCACCTGCCAAATCTTCCCTTCGGAAGATCTGACAGTTGGTCTTCCAAAAGACAAAAGTATCGTCTTCTCTTCGGAAGATCTGGCAGTTGGTCTTCCAGAAGACGAATCTGAACCGGAAGAAGCTCCCAAACCGGAATACTTTGGTGCCAGTGAGTACAGTCACACTGAAGGAATGGTAAACCCGGATGATCTTCAAGAAATGGAGGTTGCTCCTGGGAAGAAGCTGAAGCTTTCCAAGGTAATCGAGGGCCAGCAGTTGGAAGACTTTCGAGAACTTTTGACGGAGTTCCAAGATGTCTTCGCTTGGACCCTAGAAGACATGAAGGGCATACCTCGAGAGTTGGGAGAGCATCGCATTGACTTGCTGGAAGGCGTTGTTCCTGCACGACAGAGGCAGTATCGGCTCAACCCCAAGTACTCGCTTCTGGTGAAGGACCAGATCGACCAATACCTGAAGGCGGGAGTCATCTTCCCAGTACTCAGTAGTGAGTGGGTAGCTCCTATTGTCATCATACCCAAGAAGCAGACAGGGAAGATCCGAGTGTGTCAGGACTTCTGGAAGCTGAAGGACATAGGATTTCTGGAAGAGGTATAGAAGTCGACTGTGCTAAGGTAGAAATCATCATGAAACTTCACCCACCTGCCAAATCTTCCCTTCGGAAGATCCGACAGTTGGTCTTCCAAAAGACAAAAGTATCGTCTTCTCTTCGGAAGATCTGGCAGTTGGTCTTCCAGAAGACGAATCTGAACCGGAAGAAGCTCCCAAACCGGAATACTTTGGTGCCAGTGAGTACAGTCACACTGAAGGAATGGTAAACCCGGATGATCTTCAAGAAATGGAGGTTGCTCCTGGGAAGAAGCTGAAGCTTTCCAAGGTAATCGAGGGCCAGCAGTTGGAAGACTTTCGAGAACTTTTGACGGAGTTCCAAGATGTCTTCGCTTGGACCCTAGAAGACATGAAGGGCATACCTCGAGAGTTGGGAGAGCATCGCATTGACTTGCTGGAAGGCGTTGTTCCTGCACGACAGAGGCAGTATCGGCTCAACCCCAAGTACTCGCTTCTGGTGAAGGACCAGATCGACCAATACCTGAAGGCGGGAGTCATCTTCCCAGTACTCAGTAGTGAGTGGGTAGCTCCTATTGTCATCATACCCAAGAAGCAGACAGGGAAGATCCGAGTGTGTCAGGACTTCCGGAAGCTGAAGGACATAGGATTTCTGGAAGAGGTATAGAAGTCGACTGTGCTAAGGTAGAAATCATCATGAAACTTCACCCACCTGCTAACCTGACTCAGTTGAGAAGCTTCCTGGGTAACGTAGGATACTACATGAGGTTTATTGACAGATACGCAGAGGTAGCAGGAAGACTTACCTAGTTGCTGAAGAAGGACGAACCTTACATTTGGTCTTCTGAGCAGCAAGAAGCATTCGAAGAAATGAAGAGACTTCTGTCGGTATCTCTTGTCCTAAGGCCACCTGATTGGGAGAGAGTCTTCCATATTTATGTGGATGTTTCTGCTTTCGTCATAGGAGTGGTATTGAGTCAGAAAGATGAGAAGAAGAAGGATTATCTCATCTACTATGCGGGAAGACAACTCAGTGATGCCGAGAAGAAGTACTCGACAACTGAAAGGGAGTGTCTTGGCATGATTTACTCCTGTGGGAAGTTTAGGCACTATCTTCTAGCCAACCCGTTTGTCTTCTATGTGGATCATTTTTCTTTGAAACATCTCATGAAGAAAGCAGATTTGTCTGGTAGGATAGCTAGGTGGATTCTTCTACTCCAGGAATTTACTTACACAGTTGAGTACAGGCTTGGAAGACATCATGTTAATGCTGACTACCTATCCAGATTAGAGACGAAGCGACGAGAAGATGAAGTGGAAGACGAGTTCTCTGACGAGAAACTGTTTTCAGTTTTTGCAGAGACACTTTCATCTGAGGGGGGCCGTATCGCCTGCTTCCCAGAAGACGAGACTAGGTCTTCTGATCCAGTCTTTGCGACTTCCACAGAAGAATCGATCTTCAAGTACTTGAGGAAGTTCTTGGAAGACCAACAGTATCCCGAGGGATTGGATGCGGAGCAGAAGGCTGTCTTCTTACACAAGGTAGGACCTTATGCCCTCTTCTAGGGTATCCTGTTTCGGAAGGGACATGAAGAGAAGCTAAGGAGATGCCTTGAGCCTTCAGAAATTAAGCCAGTGATCACGGGTCTTCCAGTCTCCCCCCCCCCCCCGATCTCTCAACCTCCACGATCGCCACCGATGAATCTGCAAATCTCGGGCATGTCTCTCACTCAGGGGTCACCTCTGATGGCTTTGATGAAAGCACACCATGAATCTTGAAGGGAAAAATGCTAAGTTCACTCATTCATACACCCACAAACTTATCAACTAAAATTCTCCTTAAACACATCAACTAAAATCCTCCATTCTAACGACGTCTCTCAAGTTCTCACATGCTAAAAATATCCCACACTCTCTATATTACTCAAGTTGTCATTACGACAATGTGAAAACAAGGATGAGGAGCTCTTCTCTACTCCTCTATTTATACATTCTAGGTTTTTACTTTGGTACCCCCCGGTAACTCAGCCGTAACTACTTTTACCGGGTTTTACTAAGATATTATTTAAGGTAAAAGCATTAATCACATGGGCTTCTTATCTTTTCACATGGGCTTATTCCTTCAAAGTCAACAACTTCTAGAAGGATTTTGGAATATTCTCAAGGAATCTCGAATTTCCACCCCCTCTCTACACTAGGACCCACTAAAAAGGAAACATGTGGAATCTCTTCTTGTTTTTAATGCCCACAAAGTCCACAACTTTAATCCAACCACTCATATCAAGTCAAAAAAGAGATAAGGGATACTTTCCACCTCCTTTCTACCTTTTAGACAAGATGACAAGATAGTAGTGCTCACTCTTTAGGAAATATCTGAATTCTGCCAAAAGTACAGCTAAGTTTAACCATAACTAAATTTTAGCTAGTCATGACTAACTTGATACCTCCTTAAAGTACTTTGGCAGCAAATAAACATTCTCAACACTTAGTTATAACTAAAAACCTTACTAATAGACAAACTTCCTATGTGTAACATAGGTCGTTACAATACGGATGTCCGTTGGAATTGATATCAGATAGGAGTACTCATTTCTTAAATGAAACTATTTCTCTCCTGACCCAATACTTCAGGATTAAGCATAAGAAGACGATGCCATACAACCCGAAAGCGAACGGACTGACAGAGAAGTCGAATGATCTTCTATGTAATATCTTGAATAAGGTAACTGTTAACCATGCGTATGATTGGGACACGAAATTGCCATCTGTGTTATGAGTTTTCAGGATTTCACCCAAGGTCACGACCCAGAGAATACCTTTCTACCTAACTTATGGCATGACACCTATTGTGCCCATCGAGTTAGAGGTCCCTACTTACAGGTTAGCCGTGACCGAACGCATGGAAGAAGAGGAAAGCCAAGAGCAGCGTCTTCTGAACTTTGTAGAGTTCGAAGAAGACAGGAATGCAGCTTTGGAGAAGACGTACAAAGTACAAACGCAACGTAAGGTGAACTATGATGGCAAGCTGAAGAAGGTGATCGTCGTAGATGGAGACTTGGTTCTTCTCTACGACAATCGACATCTTAAGTTCCCTGGGAAACTTCATCTTCGCTGGCTGGGACCTTACCGCGTCTTGGAGGTCTTCACCAATGGTTTCTTGCAGTTGGAAGAGTTAGATGGTACGCTGATGACCACTCGTGTAAATGGGTGGCGTGTCAAGAAGTACTGGACGTGAACAAAAGTGCTGAAGCGCTGATGTTTGCGAGGACGTAAACATGTAAGGGTGGGCGTATGTGGTGCCCACAATTTACAGGATCCACGAATTTTTGAAAATTTTAAGATTAATAACTTGTTTGTATAACTGAAGAAGCGTTGTTACTTAAGATTACGGCTTCCTTAGAAGGAAGATGATCTTAGGAGCTTTTTGTAATAAGAAGTTGACTTCTTCGGAAGACGACAATCTTCCGGGAAGCGGCTTCTCGGTTGTGTCTTCCGAAGATGGAAGAAGGTGGAAGACGGAAGACACGTATCTTCCGGAAGACGGCAACCGCGGAAGCTTCACCACGTAAGAAGTAGGTGCACCTACCAGGTAGCACCGAATAGGTTAGGTAGATCGGGAGGGTCGAAACTCCTAAACTACGGGGAAGATGCGCAGGAAGCGCATTAGAGAATTACTGAGAGCAGAAGCGTATCGAGCTGAAGGAGTTTTCTGTGAACTTCCGGAAGCTGACATTGGAGGATGACTGAGTGAAATCGAAGGTGGAAGGCTTGATCGATTGAGGCGTAGTAAGGAGCTGACGGCGGAAGTAGCTTTGTGGGGTCGCATTGGAGCTGGAATCAAAGCCGGAAGCGTGCAGAAGATCGAAGACAGCTCGGGAAGCAGACATAAGATAGTAGAGGTTCTTCCCGTGTTCTTTTTCTCTCCCCACTGCTTCTCGCCTTTGTTTGGTATCCCCCGCGCTTCCCCAGTTGTTTGCAGGCAACCCGATCGATCAATTCCCACCTCGGTTTTTCTTTTTGTGACATTGGGTGCGGAAGTGCTGCCCAATTTCCTTCAAACATCTTCTTGTTTCTTCCCGAGTGCAATTCGAGCTTCCCTACTCCTAGCCCTCAAATTGGAGATCCCATCTATCAATTTCCCTACCCTACCATCCCTTTACTCCCGAAACTTTGAATAAAAGACGCTTCGGAAGATATAAACATCTTCGGAAGACGCCTCTGTAGCCTGATTGTCTTCGGAAGACGCTTCGGAAGCCTGACTGTCTTCGGAAGACAACTGTGTGCAATTCCGTATCAAGAGTGGATTGGATTTGCTTTGGTGTTAAGAGAGGCTTGATACGAATCCTGAGTGACTTGGTGAGTTGTTTTATTGTTTCGAGAGCAAGAAGTTGGGAACCAAACCTGTGTCTCTCGATCTTCCGAGCTTCTCAAATCCACATCTTCCTGGAGAGACTAGAAGACTGGAAAGGCTGGCAAAATGAGCGAGAAGACGTGAGGGTCTGTTACGGGTCTCTTTTGTCTGACCCATAGCAGTCTATTCCTTCTTCTTCCCGAACTTAGAAGAGAGTTGTGAGAAGTCTTGCTGGCAGAATCTGGAGAGAATGGTAAAGAGTCATGTCTTCTCGTCATGCAGCAAGCTTCTTCTGAGTGTGTATTAGAGGTGAGAAGTCAGAAGAACATAGTGTGAATGTCTTATGTCTGTTGTGAGGATAGAGTGCGTGTAGGAAGCAGAAAACAGGTGAGACCAGTGAAGGGAAGCCTGGCTTTGGGAAGTCTTCCGAGAACGTTCTTGAATTGGAAGCTGTCCCGAGAATCTTCCCAGAGGCCACTATCACCGCAGGAGCCCGCAACCATCTTCTGAACCTGTTACACACTCTACTTCTCGCAAATCTTGTATCTTCTGTTAGGAAGTAGGATGTAATGCAAGGTGGGTTGTCTTCTTAGGAATCCATGCGAGGCCTTGCTTAGTTAGGATTGGTTAGATATAGCTCGGAAGACGAGAGCTATTTAGGAAGCACTGTTAGAATCCCGGAAGACGGAGTAGCTGTATTCTGAAAGACTAGTTTCGTCTTCTGAGAAGTAGAAGCTAGACTGTGGGCACTTGGGAAAGATTGAGCCTTCGGCTCACAGTAAGTACGTGTGGCTTAGTGCAACAGAGCTTGAAGTATGTCGATGCATCTCCGAGGGTTGGTGTTACCGACAGCAGAGTTGGCCGAGGCCAAACCCTTGGCCAAACCCTTCATCAAGGAGTTGGGTCTCGACTTCTTCCTGTGGGATTGAAACCTCGTCGACCAGGGTCTTCTGGAGGAGGTTTGGGCAGCCTTACCGCCTCGCAATCGTGTACCTGCGAAGGCAAGAGTAGCTCGAGGAAGACCATCTTCCTTGACCGAAGATTGGTGACACAGAGTCTTTCACAGGCCAGAATCCGAGGACCGAGGTTATTGGCTCGAGAAGAAGATCTTACCCAGGATCTCGAGTGAGTGGCATGTGCCGAGGAGCACATCTTGTCTCTTCCTGGAGGACAGGCAGAGAAGAAACGGCTGGAAGGTTGAATCTTATCGGGAGTCGTGGAAGCGTCTTCTGGCGAAACTGTTCCTTCACCTCTTTCCTAAAGGGAAGGCGCAGAAGACGAGGTACCTTGGAGATCATGACGTGGAGTTCCTGGAAGCCGTTTGGGAAGGATAACCTGTGAATTGGAGCGCGTTCTTCCACGCATATGCGCAGGTAGAGCTGGTGTACTTAGGCACCTCGGCAGGAGGACATCTTACATCTTACACCAACTCTAAATCTGGCTGAATCTCCGAATGGAAGAAGGCGCTGAACTCCTCCAGTCTTCTTCTCGCGGAAGACAAGTTTATCCCAACAATCTGATCGGAGATGTCTTCCTTGTCTTCCAGAGGCAAGGATGCCTCTTCCACCACTGTGATCTTCTGCTTCTGCGCACGAGAAGAAGCTACTCTTCTCATCTTCCGGGTGGAAGATCTCTTCCCACGGTAGAAGCGGTTCTCTTCACTGACTTCCTCGCGTCGCAGTAAGAATGTCCATCCAACCTTCGTCTTCTGGAGTCTTCGGAAGACTCCTTGTAGTTGCAGAAGCGGTCTTCTGTGCAGCTCGAGCACTCAGTGGCTCCTCTTGAGAGTCGGACTCCGATCTAGAGTGAATGATCGGGAAGGAGACGGTCTTCCTAGGCACGCTCCTAGGTCCCATCTTCCTTAGTGGTGTCGTGTTTTCCGAACCACTGGACCGTCTTTTCTCACCAGAAGCGTCTTCTGATGAGTGCCTGACCTCATCTACGGCACTAGAGTGAGGGGAGGAGTCATGGCCGCTGCTCGGTCGTCTTCTCTCGAGGTCTCCTCCTTTACCTCGTGCCGCCCTGTTGGTCCATACCTTGTCAACTGATCTTCCGTTATGTCCTCCTTGGTCACGTACAGGTAGCAGAGGAACGGAGTAAGATGTCCTCCTGCCGGGGTGCCTAAGTACACCAGCTCTACCTGCACATATGCGTGGAAGAACGCACTCCAGTTCATAGGTAATCCTTCCCAAACGGCTTCCAAGAACTCCACGTCATGGTCTCCAAGGTATCCCGTCTTCTGGACCTTCCCTTTGGGAAAGAGGTGAAGGAACAGCATCGCCAGAAGACGCTTCTGCGGCTCCTGGTAAGCTTCGACCTTCCACCCATTCCTTCCCTGCCTATCCTCCAGAAAGAGGTAAGTTGTGCTCTCCGGCACGTGTCACTTCCCCCAGATCATGGGTAGAATCTTCTTCTCTAATTCATACCCCTTGTTCTCTGCTTCTGGCATGTGGAAGGCTCTACGCCACCATTCGGCTGTCCAAGAAGATGGTCTTCCTCGGACTACTCCTGCCTTCGCAGGTACAAGGTTACGAGGAGACAATGCTGTCCAAACCTCCTCCAGAAGACCCTGGTCTGCGAGGTTCCAATCCCACAGGAAGAAGTCGAGACCCAACTCCTTGATGAAGGGTTTGGTCTCGGCCAACTCTGCTGCCGATAACACCAACCCTCGAGGATGCATCGACATACTTCAAGCTCTGTTACACTAAGCCACACGCACCTACTATGAGCCGAAGACTCAGTCCTTCCCAAGTTCTCACAGCCTAGCTTCCACTCTTAGAAGACAAATCTAGTCTTTCAGAAGACAGCTGTTCCGTCTTCCGAGATTCTAATAGTGCTTCTTAAGTAGCTCTCGTCTTCCGAGCTATATCTAAACAATCCTAACTAAGCAAGGCATCGTATGGATTACCAAGAAGACAACCCACCTTGCATTTCATCCTACTTCCTAACAAAAGATACAAGATATGCGAGAAGCAGAGTGTATGAAAAGTTCAGAAGATGGTCGTGAGCTCATGCTGTGACAGTGGACTCCAGGAAGACTCCCGGGACAGCTTCTGATTCAATGACGTTCTCGGAAGACTTCCCGCAGCCAGACTGGTCTCACCTATCTTCTGCTTCCGACACGCAATCTAACCTCACAACAGACACAAGACATTCATACTCTGTTCTTCCGACTTCTCACCTCTCATACACACTCAGAAGAAGCTTGCTGCATGACGAGAAGACATGACCCTCGACCATTCTCTCTAGATTCTGCCAGCAAGACTTCTCACAACTCTCTCCTATGTTCAAGAAGAAGAAGGAATAGGTTGCTATAGGTCTGACAGAAGAGACTCGTAAAGGACCCTCACGTCTTCTCGCGCATTCTGCCAGCCTTTCCAGTCTTCTAGTCTCTCTAGGAAGATGTGGATTTGAGAAGCTTGGAAGATCGGGAGGCACAGGCCTGGTTTCCTTCCCAACTTCTCGAAACAACAAATAACTCACCAAGTCACTCAGGAATCGTACCAAGCCTCTCTTAACACAAAAGCAACTCCAATCCAATCTTGATACGAATTACATACAGTCGTCTTCCGAAGACTTCAGACATCTAGAAGCATCTTCTGAAGATGTTCAGATTTTAGAAGCGTCTTCCGAAGATGTTCAGATCTTTTGAAGCGTCTTCTGTCCAGGGATTGGGGAGTAGAGGGGCGGTATGGTAGGGAAATTGAGTTGAGAGATCGAATTTGAGAATGAGAGACAGGGAAGCTTGATTACATCTCGGGAAGAAGCGAGAAGATGGCTGTCGAAAATTGGGCAGCGCTTCCGCGCCCAATTTCACATTAGAAAAATTCGGGATGGGAAAAACGATCGATGGGTTTCCTGCAAACAATCGAGGAAGCGCGAGGAACACTAAACCAGAGGCGAGAAGCGGTGGGAAGGGAAAAGAACATGAGAAGAACCTCAAACAGTCTTCTGGCTGCTTCCTGTAGTGCCTTCAGTCTTCTACGCGCTTCCGGCTCCACCTCAGCTTCTAATGCTACCCCACAGAACTACTCTTATCGTCAATATGATGCCACGTCCTGCTGCTTCTCAATCGATCAGTGCTCCGCCTCCGATTCTTCAATGTCTGAGGAGCAAAAGGAGAAATCCGCCTAAGGATATTTGTGGGAATCTACAGAAGACTCCTTCAGCTCGATGGTGCTTCCTACTCTCAGAAAATCATCCTTGCTCTCTCTCTAGCTACGATTCGATCCTTGCTGTCCACAATTTCACTCTGCTGGCCCTTCTCACTCAATTCGGCACCTCCTAATTCGATCTTCTGCGCTAATGCCTTCGATGCGAGAAGCAGTCGATGGTTTTTGCGCTAATGCGCTTCTCCCGTATCTTCTCGCACAGTTAGGAGTTCTTCGACCTACCTGACCTACCTACTACCTTGGGCTACCTGGTAGGTACACCTATCCTCCTACTGGGTGGTGCGTGGTTGACGTCCATGCAGTCGCTGTCGCTGTCGCTGTCTTCTGGAAGACACGCGTCTTCTGTATTCCATCTTTCGAAGACCTGGTCGGGAAGAAGTCGACTTCTCTTACAGAAAGTTCTTAAGACTATCTTCCCTCTAAGTAAGATGTAATCTTAAGCAACAAGGTTATTTCAATTACACGGACATGTGATTAACTCCAAAAAATTCATAAATTCATAAATCTTATAAATTGTGGACACCACAGAGATTCTCCTATTTTAGCTTTTGTAAAGTGTTAACTTTCCATGCTATCGTGTCAGATATTACGTGAAGGATGTCCAGGAAAAAGTGAGGTTCCTGGATGTGGAGATGTTGTGTGAGAAAACAGAGACAAGACAGAGAAAACCAACCACGAAAACGAATGTTACGATATATACCAACTCGAAATGTATGTACATTGCCGGTTCTTTCTTCTTAAGAACACAAAACTGAGAAACAGACCTGAGCGGTCTGTAATCTGCTTCAAAGCCCCTAAAACGAGTCCTTGAATCTCAACCCAGACCCAAAACTATCAATGCGTAGCTCAAAGTAAGAGAAACTTCCATTTGCTAACAAAAAGAGCTCCATCAGCTTCACAAGATTCAAACCCAAGTCCAAACAACATCCATGTACAAGTTCTTAGCTAAAGCTAGCTACCACAAGTTGTACATAACCAACAAGAACTCTAACGAACTCAAAAGAGCAAAACCCGTAGCGAAGAAACTGAAAAAAGGCCTATCTAAGAACTTCCTCCTTTCGCCAAGCGGTCTTCAGATGTCGATAGGGTCTCCTTCCCTGACTCCGTTGGCCCAAGAAACCTTCAGATCCGACTCCCAACAGCCGAAATATCGTCAATTTTCCAGCTTGTAAGATCTGAAAGGTGGTTAGGTCGAACTGGATTCGTAATCTGGATCCAACCCATACACCATCTTGAAAGATGAATATCTCGTAGACGTCTTCACTGTTGTACGATACTCCCATAGAACCTCATGAAGACGCTTGTCCCAATTGTGTTTGACCCTTTTCATGTCAGCATCCCACACAAGGTAAAGTTTGTCCTCTCTACCAAACCGTTTGAACTAGGTTTATATGAAGTAGTAACCCTCTGAGAATTGGAGAAGTGTGTGCACATAGCAGTAGTCATACCACTCACAAATTCTCGACTCCTATCGGAAACTAACTCCAAAGGACATCCAAACCGAATAATGATCCGTTCGTACAGAAATCTACCCATCTCAACTTCTCCAATAGTTACAAGAGGTCTAGCTTCTACCCACTTTGTAAGGTAATCTGTGGCTACAACAATATACTTATTGTTGCGAGGCGTGCGATTCAAAGCCTCAACAAAATCTATTCCCCATTCTCGAAAGGTCCAAGAACCGGAATAGATCTAAGAGGAGTAGAAACACTAGATTTGATAGCGAAAGCTTGACAAACATCATATGTTTTACAATATGTCAGGCGATCTCTAAACATCCCCCTCCAATGATATCATGCGTCAAGTATCTTGAGGACCGTTGTCGTGTCGTGGACCGGCTCCTACTTGAAATTCAAACTTCAATGCTTGTCGCTCCAAAGACACTCATGAGAAGACAAGCTAGGCCCCAGCTTACGGATTTTGGCACAATCTCAGATCTCAATTTTCATCGCATAGATGGGTAGAGCTCCTTGTCAGCATTCCATAGGCATCTTGTCTACTTCGCTTGGGCGCCTAGTAGAGAAGTTATAGGACTCGAAAGATGGAGAAAATAAGCTAGGCCCCAGCTTACGGGTTTTTGGCACCACTTCGGATCTTCGTTTTTATCGCACCAGTGGATAGAGCTCCTTGTCAGCTTTCCATAGGCACTTTGTCTACTTCGTTTGGACGCCTAGTGGAAAAGTTACAAGACTCGAAAGATGGAGAAAACAAGCTAGGCCCCAGCTTACGAGTTTTTGGCACCACTTCGGATCTTCGTTTTTATCGCATAGATGGATAGAGCTCGTTGTCAGCTTTCCATGGGCATCTTGTTTATTTCGTTTGGACATCCAGAGAAGAAGTTATGCGATTCGGAAAAAGGTAAAATCAAGCTAGGCCCCTAGTTACTTGCTGACTGGGTATTTAAGGCTTCAGGCGTTATATCAAACACGCAAGGGGCCTGCTTCTTATTATTGAGAGTTGAACTTCGTACGTACAGACTGTTGCAAGGGGGCTGCTTAAGGGGCTTGCTTGTTCCTGCGACCTGTCGGTGGATGTTTTGGAGAATTGGGAAGTCCAATACACAGGCGCAAGGTGCATTTTGAGGATGAACGAGAGTGGACGGATGCTCTCGAGGCTACAGGTATAGGATGATGGGTAACGATGGTTTACAAGGGAGAAGCCATTGCTGAAGGTGATTTGGGTTGAGTGAATGATGCTTGGGAGTTTGTGAAGATTTTCAGAAGAAGAGATCAGGGAGGATGATGGTTGAGGAGGATATCATTGTACAGCGGGATAATGATGGTTGCGTTTGAGGATTTTGGTTGCAGCAGTGTGGTTTTTTTTTTTTTTCAGAAAACAAAAAAGAAGAGTTGGATGCGTACAGTGACGTGTACAGACTTGAGGTTGAGGGTTACATTTAGGATACGGGTGATGATTGGCAGGATGAGGGATGTCTACTACGACACTAGGGTCACAAACCTCGACGGTGAGGTTCTACAGGGCGGATGGAAGATATTTCTATGGTATGATGGTTTATTCTTTCTATTTCTTCGCATATTGAAGATGTGTAGATTTAGAGGGGGTGATTTGATGAGAGGTTCGAGGTGAAGGTCGATGAGCATGGATCTAGGGAGGATCAGGGCAGGGTAGCAACTTCAAGATGACGATCGAGTTGCGGACTTGAGGATGAGGTTGATTGAGATGGGAGGGAGGATAACAAGATGGGAATGATTGTGCGTGCCGGTCCACTCCTTGGTTGGTATCTCTGGTGCATACCGGAGGATGCACAGGTTTGGAGGGGGTGGATGTCGTGTCGTGGACCGGCTCCTACCTGAAATTCAAACTTCGATGCTTGTCACTCCAAAGTCACTCATGAGAAGACAAGCTAGGCCCCAGCTTACGGATTTTTTGGCACCACTTCGGATCTTCGTTTTTATTGCACCAGTGGATAGAGCTCCTTGTCAGCTTTCCATAGGCACTTTGTCTACTTCGTTTGGACGCCTAGTGGAGAAGTTACAAGACTCGAAAGATGGAGAAAATAAGCTAGGCCCCAGCTTACGGGTTTTTGGCACCACTTCGGATCTTCGTTTTTATCGCACCAGTGGATAGAGCTCCTTGTCAGCATTCCATAGGCACTTTGTCTACTTCGGTTGGACGCATAGTGAAGAAGTTACAGGACTCGAAAGATGGAGAAAACAAGCTAGGCCCCAGCTTACGAGCTTTTGGCGCAACTTCGGATCTTTACTTTTATCGCATAGATGGATAGAGCTCGTTGTCAGCTTTCCATGGGCATCTTGTTTATTTCGTTTGGACATCCAGAGAAGAAGTTATGCGATTCGAAAAAAGGCAAAATCAAGCTAGGCCCCTAGTTACTTGCTGACTAGGTATTTAGGGCTCCAGGCGTTATATCAAAGACGCAAGGGGCCTGCTTCTTATTATTCAGAGTTGAACTTCGTACGTACAGACTGTAACAAGGGGGCTGCTTAAGGGGCTTGCTTGCGTCTGCGACCTGTCAGCGGACGGTGCGGGAGATTTAGGAGTCCAATGCAAGCGCGCAAGGCGTCGTTGGGTTCAGATCTGTGCAGGCTGCGCACTGGTTCAAACGGTTTGGGAAGAGACGGATCGAGGAGTGCGTACTGAGTGAAATTGAGACGCAGGAAGCAGATTTGGAGTTTTCAGTTACCTGTGAAGGAGAGTTGGACCGTTCGGACCGTTCCGGAGTCCAAACTTGCTGTCCTTGGATCCAACGGGATCAGAACACCGAGTTCTACAGGAAATTGAAGACGATACCAGTTTTCATCGGGCGGTTTGGATGTTCTGAGTGAAATTGACTCGCAGGGAAGCGCTTACATCAGATTTTCGTTCACCTGCGACTTGAGGTTAGGCTGTTCTTCGCGATCGGTGAGCCAAGCTCTTCGTTCTTGGTGCCTACGCGATCAAGGAGTCTTCATCTACGCATAGGAGAAGACTGTACGTGAATTGGATTGTTGGTTTGAGTGTGGTGAGCAAGTTTGAGCCGCAGGGAGCAGATTTACGTCAGTTTTTTGCAACCTACGACCAAATTTCTTGCGTGGTTTTGCAAGGGGAACTCCAAACGGCTTGTTTGGAGTCTTGTTGGGTCCAGGATAGCTGGATCTATCTGCCAGAGAAGACAGATATCAGTTTAGACGATCCGTTTGTGCGTGGTGTGCGGTTTTAAGCCGCAGGGAGCAATTCTTGAAGGTTCGGTCACCTGCGACCGAAAATCGACGATATCTTGACTATCAGGAGTCGGATCTGAAGGTTTCTTGGGTTAACGGAGTCAGCGGAGGAGACCCTATCGACATCTGAAGTCCGTTCAGCGAAAGGCGGAAGTCCACAGATAGGCTTTTTTCGGTTTCTTCGCTACGGGTTTTGCTCTTTTGAGTTCGTTTAGAGTTCTGGTTGGCTGTATACAGCTTGTGGTAGCTAGCTTTAGCTAAGAGCTTATACATGGATGTGGTTTGGACTTGGGTTTGGATCGCGTGATACTGTTGTGGCTCTGTTTGTTAGCAAAGAGAAGTTTCTCTTGCTTTGAGCTACGCTTCGGTGATTTTGGGTCAGGGTTGTGATTCAAGGGTTGTTTTCAGGAGCTTTTGAATCAGGTTACAGACCGCTCTGGTCTGTTTTTCAGTTCTGTGCTCTTAGGAGAAAGAACCGACAGTGTACATACATTTGGGAGTGGTATATATCGCAGCATTCGCTTTCGTGGTTGTTTTTTCTCTGTCTTGTCTCTGTTTCAGCACACAACTTCTCCACAGCCAGGAACCTCGCGTTTTCCTAGACATCCTTCACGCAATATCCGACACGATACGGGCATGTCCGTCTTTGATGAAGCCGATGTAAGCATCATGGACTTCCCTTGTAACTGCACCCAAGACCTCTCGTGAAATGAACCCAACCTTTGCATCTCGAATGCACTCCTCCCAACCTCCCTTCACATCCATCACTGCATCAATATCTGGTTGTTGTATGTTTGCAACCAGATCAACCATGTCCACTGTCTGCACCCCAACCATCTCCTCCGGTTGTGAAGGATCGCCCTCCATTGTCTGTTCAGGAAGGATAGTCTCATGTTGAACACTATCCTCCTGAGCTAGCTTCCCTGGAGAAGTATCTTGTTGATCCTTCTTCTCGCACTGCATCGTGGATGCAGTATCCAACCTGAGCTCGTTTAGATCCTCGTGCTCACTCGAATCATCCATATGGAGATCATGCTCAATCTCTTCCACCCTAGCACCATAACTTGTAGCTTCGATAGCTACAACTGCATGTGCCGCAAAGCAATCATCCACCAATCTCTTCATCCCTCCTTTACCAACGTTGGCTTGAAGGAGAGTACCCGTACTTCTGAATGCAACCTTTCCATCCTCCCAAGAAATTACCTCACGTTGCAAAGACTCTGCAAAGTCGATGCAATCATCTCGTTGATGATCAGTATCATCACACCACAGGCAGTGATGTACCCAAGCTGGTTTGGGTACAAGCTCCATCTCAATCGACGATCTCTTATCCTCCAACCTAGTAACCTTAGCTTGCAGATCTTGCATCTTCTGCTGTAGGTCCTCGATGGTTGGATCCTTCTCCTCTACAAACACAACTGGAGGTTGAACCTCAGATACTATCCGAACTGATGTAGACATCGCTGCAGGTATCAACCTTGTAACCCTGTCCCTTGTCTGTCTCCGAACAAGAAGCTCAACCGCTTCATGCACAACCTCCCAATTCCTTGTTAACCCATCTTCTTCCTCCGCATCCTCCAGAAGTAGCTCTAACTGTTCTTGCCATGTCTCATCAGCAGCTTGAAGAAACAACTCTGTCTTGTAAGTCTCCAAGGCTAGCTTGTCCACCTGAGGTAGTTGAGAGAATTGTCTCTCAAACTCCATTAACAGTTCTGTAGGCTGTAAACCCTTGTTGGATCCGTTGACCCATTCCAGAAATGATTTCTTGGTTACTCGATCTGAGCTTCCCAAGAAATACTCCTCCATCAGCGCATGTGAAAATGTATCCCAGTTCCTCCCAAAACGCTTTGTTAGACCTTTCACATGCTCCCTTATCTCAGGCACCACAGCGAGTTCGAACGTCTCGATCATCTCCTTCTCCGGTACTCGATCCAAATCCATCTCCATCTTGTAACATCTCAAGTACTCAGAGATGTCTCTCCCACCAAAAAGATCAAACTTGTCGATCACCCTTCCAAGCGCCTTCTTCCCCAAAGCCTCCTTTTGTTGGTTCTCTTGCTCTTGTCGCATAAACAAAGTGAAGGCTTGAAACAAACGTGCAGTTGCTGCATCCAACTGCATCCCTGGTATACCCTCCGATCCGTCCATCCCGTCCATAGTCATGGCTCGTCCCATCCTCCCATTCTCCCATGATCCCAACCGTCTACAAATCCATCATCCCAGGTCCACAGCATCCTCCAGAACAACCAAATCCATCTTCATCCTCGTTCATGATTGTTGATCTCCTCTTCCAAGTTCTAACACACAAATATCTCCACCCCGGACCTTCACGTCGAGTTCACCACCGTATCGTGTCGGATATTGCGTGAAGGATGTCCAGGAAAACGCGAGGTTCCTGGCTGTGGAGATGTTGTGTGCTGAAACAGAGACAAGACAGAGAAAAAACAACCACGAAAGCAAATGCTGCGATATATACCACTCCCAAATGTATGTACACTGTCGGTTCTTTCTCCTAAGAGCACAGAACTGAAAAACAGACCAGAGCGGTCTGTAACCTGATTCAAAAGCTCCTGAAAACAACCCTTGAATCACAACCCTGACCCAAAATCACCGAAGCGTAGTTCAAAGCAAGAGAAACTTCTCTTTGCTAACAAACAGAGCCACAACAGTATCACGCGATCCAAACCCAAGTCCAAACCACATCCATGTATAAGCTCTTAGCTAAAGCTAGCTACCACAAGCTGTATACAGCCAACCAGAACTCTAACGAACTCAAAAGAGCAAAACCCGTAGCGAAGAAACCGAAAAAGGCCTATCTGTGGACTTCCGCCTTTCGCTGAACGGACTTCAGATGTCGATAGGGTCTCCTCCGCTGACTCCGTTAACCCAAGAAACCTTCAGATCCGACTCCTGATAGTCAAGATATCGTCGATTTTCGGTCGCAGGTGACCGAACCTTCAAGAATTGCTCCCTGCGGCTTAAAACCGCACACCACGCACAAACGGATCGTCTAAACTGATATCTGTCTTCTCTGGCAGATAGATCCAGCTATCCTGAACCCAACAAGACTCCAAACAAGCCGTTTGGAGTTCCCCTTGCAAAACCACGCAAGAAATTTGGTCGCAGGTTGCAAAAAACTGACGTAAATCTGCTCCCTGCGGCTCAAACTTGCTCACCACACTCAAACCAACAATCCAATTCACGTACAGTCTTCTCCTATGCGTAGATGAAGACTCCTTGATCGCGTAGGCACCAAGAACGAAGAGCTTGGCTCACCGATCGCGAAGAACAGCCTAACCTCAGATCGCAGGTGAACGAAAATCTGATGTAAGCGCTTCCCTACGAGTCAATTTCACTCAGAACATCCAAACCGCCCGATGAAAACTGGTATCGTCTTCAATTTCCTGTAGAACTCGGTGTTCTGATCCCGTTGGATCCAAGGACAGCAAGTTTGGACTCCGGAACGGTCCGAACGGTCCAACTCTCCTTCACAGGTAACTGAAAACTCCAAATCTGCTTCCTGCGTCTCAATTTCACTCAGTACGCACTCCCCGATCCGTCTCTTCCCAAACCGTTTGAACCAGTGCGCAGCCTGCACAGATCTGAACCCAACGACGCCTTGCGCGCTTGCATTGGACTCCTAAATCTCCCGCACCGTCCGCTGACAGGTCGCAGGCGCAAGCAAGCCCCTTAAGCAGCCCCTTTGTTACAGTCTGTACGTACGAAGTTCAACTCTGAATAATAAGAAGCAGGCCCCTTGCGTCTTTGATATAACGCCTGGAGCCCTAAATACCCAGTCAGCAAGTAACTAGGGGCCTAGCTTGATTTTGCCTTTTTTCGAATCGCATAACTTCTTCTCTGGATGTCCAAACGAAATAAACAAGATGCCCATGGAAAGCTGACAACGAGCTCTATCCATCTATGCGATAAAAGTAAAGATCCGAAGTTGCGCCAAAAGCTCGTAAGCTGGGGCCTAGCTTGTTTTCTCCATCTTTCGAGTCCTGTAACTTCTTCACTATGCGTCCAACCGAAGTAGACAAAGTGCCTATAGAATGCTGACAAGGAGCTCTATCCACTGGTGCGATAAAAACGAAGATCCGAAGTGGTGCCAAAAACCCGTAAGTTGGGGCCTAGCTTATTTTCTCCATCTTTCGAGTCTTGTAACTTGTCCACTAGGCGTCCAAACGAAGTAGACAAAGTGCCTATGGAAAGCTGACAAGGAGCTCTATCCACTGGTGCAATAAAAACGAAGATCCGAAGTGGTGCCAAAAAACCCGTAAGCTGGGGCCTAGCTTGTCTTCTCATGAGTGACTTTGGAGTGACAAGCATCGAAGTTTGAATTTCAGGTAGGAGCCGGTCCACGACACGACACCGTCAACTTGCCTGCGAAATGTCCTCCACATACTGGATCGTCATGAAATTCTTCCATCAGTCGTAGAGACTCTTCCTTGCTCGCAGCTCTTCTCAGGACTCCATCAACTCCTTCACGGAATAACACACCTTCCACCACCGAGTAAGGTTGACTTCGTTTCACCAATGCCTTCTTCTCTATGGTCCGCATCTTATCTGGATAGACACTTTTCGTAACAAAATTCCAAATTTCTTGATATTCTATTGGGATAATAGAGTTGCTCATCAAGACCATCAAATCTTCGTCAAGAAAGGTGTCATCCACCGGCTCCTCTCTTATCGCCATCGTAAGCTCTAGATAGCAAATCTGCATTCGCGTGTTTCTTTCTTGGTCAATCGTAGATCTCATAGTCGTACTCTGACAATAAAAACTTCCACCTTGCTAATCGTCCTTCGACCATAGCTTTATTGAAGATGTACTTCAATGCCTTATAATCTGTAACGATAGTGAACTTGCCTCCTATGAGATAATGTCAAAATTTTCTCAGAGCATAGATCACTGCTAATCCTTCTCTCTCTGTCACATAATAATTTCTCTCTACCTTGATCATTTGACGACTAGCATATGCGATAGGATGATCTCTACCTTCAACATCATAGTGACTTAAAGTACATCCTACTGCTATATTTGAAGCATCCGTATATAGAATAAACTGTTTATTCCAATCGGGCTTAACCAAGATCGGAGCTGAAATAAGAGCTTTTTTCAGTTCCTCAAAGGCAACTAGAGCTTCTTCATCTCCTAAAATCAACACGTAATCTACTCCCTTCTTCAAATATACAATCAAAGCATATGCTCTATGTGAGAACGAGAGTATAAACCTTCGATAATACCCCACCATACCTAAAAACTGTCGTAGCTTAGTGAGAGTACTAGGAAAAGGGAGTTATAAGATCTTCTGCACCTTCTCTGGATCTACGGCAATGCCGTCTTTGGATATGATATGACCCAAGAGTAACCCTTCCTCACACCCAAAAATACATTTCTCCAGATTGAGAGATGCATTTGCTACACCTAAACATTCTAAGACCTTTACAAGGTGCTCAAAATGCTTCTCTTTACTCCCGTAAACACAAAAGTCATCTATAAAATCTCTCACAAACTTTCCTAAGAAAAGTTCGAACACTTTGTTCATAAACCTTTGAAACATTGCAGGAGCATTACACAGACCAAATGGCATAGCTCGAAATGCAAACGTACCCCACTGAGTAGTGAAAGTGGTAAGGAGGGTTATATCCGCTATAACCATCTCCAAAGCTGTACCATTCGTTTCCCGCCACTTCTTCCAAGATCTCGTCGATGAAAGGTAGAGGATAATAATCCTTCTTTGTGACAGCATTGAGCTTTTTGTAATCGACACATATCCTCAATTTGCCATTTTTCTTCTTTACGATCACAATGGGTGATACCCATTCAGAATGCTCCACCTCGTAAATGAACCCAGTAGTGTGTAGCTTCTCGATCTCTTCTTTCACCAGATCAGCAATCGGAGGACTCACTCTTCGTTGCTTCTGTCGCACCGGTTTGATCTCTTTCTCCAACTTGATACGGTATTGCTCAAGTGTGACCTCCCTCAAATCTTTGTAACTAAATGCAAATACATGAATGTATTTGCGAAAGATCTTCTCGAACCGATCCTTCTCCTCTTTAGTAACATTCGATCTATAATGTAAGGTGGAAATTCTTCTCTCCACCTCTTCAGGAGTCAAAGGTTTTTTGTCCCGATCTCTTTGCACTTCCAGAGAAGGAAAAAGATCCACTACATTCACATCCACATTTCGTTCTTCTCTCTCCTCCTCAGACGATGTATTTTCAGATTCTGAATCTGAAGAATTGGTACTCACATCAGAAGTAGTATCGACAACTTCTGACTCCTAGTAGTTCGATGTGGGTCGATCTGATTCTGACGTCCCAACTTGATCTCCGAGCAATGGAACTTTGATCCGGTGGTGATTCGGTCCGATGTGTAAATAACCTTTGTGCCAGTTATCTGTTGCATGTACTGCTCAAAGCCAAGATCTTCCGAGTAACATTTCATAACTTGACTCTTTCAAGATTTGAAATGTCATGTTTACTTGCACTCCTATTACTGACACACAAACTCTCTCCAGCACTCCCAATGGTCTAACTCGCTGTCTGTTAGCCATGCCCACCGTGATACTAGAAGGATGAGTTGGTACTAGATCCAACTTCCTCATGAGTCGTTTCGAGATGGCATTTACTGCCGATCCTCCATCGACAAGAACATCTGAGACATCTCTCTCATTGATACGAGCCTCTATTTTTTATGCCTTGTTGCACACCTCTCCTTCACTAGCATCCAAAGCACTCACACCGACAGTAGAAGGATTTATTTTCTTCTTCCGACCTCGTCGGAAGCTTAGACCGCTACGAAGTTCTTTCCTCACCGAAGGATTCAAAGCAATCAACTGTCCCACAGTAATGTTTGCCCGTTGCTTACCCACGTCTTCCACCACATTGTATTTTGATTACTCCATCGAGATTGTGAAATCAGTATTTCTCAGTTTCTTCCGCCGCTCTTTGGTTTTTTAAGAAGATTTGCTACTCCGAGTATTTTGACTTGGAGAATCTTCCATCACGACTGGTTCTCTCTCATCGAAATGCGTCCTCATCCTCTTCCTCTCTTGAGCCAACAGCTTTACAGATTGAAAACATTCTCGTACATCTCTTGGCTCCAAGATGTCAATGCATGCTACACCCTTGTCCTTGCTTTGTGAAGTTGAAGCTCCATCCGCCGTTCCATCATTACAACTTGGACAATTACGTTGGAAATGTGATCTTCCACACGTAAAACATCCTTGGCTCGTGTAGCTACTGGGTGATCCTTGCGGTGGTCCACCTCTAGACTAATAGTTCCCATAACCTCGTGAGCCTCCTCTAACATTTGGACTCCGGTGTTGCAACAAATTCACCAAATTGATCTTCAAATCTGCCAGAGACTTTGTCAAACTTTTCAACTCATCACGAAAGTCGAGAGTAACAGATCTAGATGGTACAGTGACTGTAACCGCACTGGTAGGAGCTATCGGAGTCAGATTCTGAAATCAAACAATCGGAACACTCGTAAGCGTCAGAGTTGGCATGCTCGGCCCTTGCACATCTCCACATGCTGCCCCAACATTCATTAGTTGCAAGTCGTCTCCATCCAGACTCTCTTCCATCTTGGTTGTGATCTTCATTGCATCAGTCTTCGAAGTTGATCTCTCATATCGCACTTGTGTTCGAATCTTCGGCCTCAATCCCCCAATAAAATTCTTTGTGAGCATTGCTCCAATGCCCATCATCGTTGGTTCTACTACATCTCCACTCTTTCGTAAAACCACCCAAAACTTCTGTTCTAATTTCTCCACCCTCTCGACGTAAGTCCTTACTTTCTCTTTCTCTCCTTGTTTGAGGTAAGTTACCTCTACCATTAACTTCTCGTAACTTTCATCAGGAAGAAAAGTTTCAATTAAGGCCTCCGTCAATACTTCCCAAGTATCATCTGGAGTCCCCACTACTCTCCTCTTCTTCCTATCCTCATACCATGTCAATGCAGAACTCTCAAGAAATTCAAGTATCAACCCTACCCACTCGCTCTTCTTTCGATCTCCATTGCCAATGCATGCTCGTTTGAAGTCCCTCACAAATCCTTCCACGTCTTCTCCATCCTTCCCGTAAAACACAGGAAGTTTCTCCATTCTTCTCTTCTTTTCTTCTTCTTACTCAAGATACTGCTTGTGGATGTAAAGATCGTACTTCACCGCAATCCACAGTCTCCCCGTTGAGCTCTCTCCTCTCCAAAGGTTGGAATAAGCTTGACCCTCATGGTCATCTTATCTCACATGTGACAGACTATCTCCATCCTCGCTAGAGGTCTTCACTCGTTCTGTTTCTACACTCAATCTTCTCTCGAGACCTTCGGCTACAATTTCTAGCAAAGCAACCACTGCGCTACACTCATGCTCAACTGGAATCCCCTCCACTCCACATCTAGGATAGAAGGTTGAAGGATCAATGACGCCTTGTCTAGGAGAAGAAGGACCTATGTGTAAGCTTAAGTCGACCAACCCTCTTCGCTCACGCAAAAGTCTATTCTTCGTATGACACTTGCTCACTTTATGTCCTTCTTCTCCACACAAAAAGCACCTCGAGTTCTTCTCTAGATTCTTACGACTACTGTCTACTTCTTCCTCAAATTCTAGTCAAAATTCTCCCTTCGCCAGATCAGCGGTAACTATCATCGAGCAGCCTTGAGGAATCTTGCTCAACCTCAATTTCCACTCTTGTTGTCCTTCCATGACGATGATTTGTCATACATCTCTCTCACTATGTAGCTTGTTTGACATTTTTGATCACTCGATCATCCTCTTGCTTAGTAATCTCTCACATTACTAAGTAGAAGCTTAACTTGTCAACTTTGAGCCTTAGAGATCGAACAAAATCCTCTCCAATAATTCTGAAATTCTTTCACTCTCGTCACTCTTCAGTATGCTATATAACAGATTTGACTCCCTTCGCTTCGAATGCCATAACTCAAGTTCTACTCGATCAATTCATGCATGATTTGGGTGCCTAGATAGCTTATCTTGCAAGCTATAAGCATGGAAGATTTCAAGGTCTAACTCTGAAAACTGAAAATATGAAAATGACTGTAAACTCTTTCCTGAGAGCTCACTGTTTGGTACCGGAAAAACCCCCTTAACTTCCGAAAGACATAACTCTCTCTTTACAATTGATCTCTCGGAGATATAAAGCTTGTTGGAAAGCTTATCTTGCCCTCTATAACATAGTGAGTGTACAAAGTTTTTTAAACTCATGTTCAAAAACAGACATAAACTGTACTAAAGACTAAATATGAATCTTTGTATCGAGATCTCGGCAACGGAACCAAAATGTAAGCCGGCCTGTCTCTCACCCAAGGGTACCTCAGATGACTAGGATTACTAATGCATCTTAATTACAAAGATTCAGGTATATCCATGCTCACTTCACTCAACTCTCTGACCTGTATGGTCACATCGGTCCCTCTAATAGCGTTCCTGCAAACAAGTTCTAATCCCGCTATTAACGTTACATCGCATAGTACTCAAGGACTCCCAAGGTCTCCGATGCTCACTTTACTTATAGATAGGAAAATGAGAGTCCCTTCCACCCTCTCAACTCCTCCTTATATACTCTACAACTTCTGATCGTGGTAACTTTTACTAAGTTACATTATCTCATGATAAGTGCGCAATCCAAAATAGTTAAACTTCTAAAGGCTACTAAGACTTTAAGAATAGCACACACATTACTTGTTCTCCTTTACTAAAGTAAGAGATTCTCCTACTTTAGCTTTTGTAAAGTGTTAACTTTCCATGCTATCTAATCGGAAGACGACAACAAACTAATACGTCTTTTGAGGAGCATCTTTAGATCTTTGTGCATGACTTTTCATCATGCATTCAATCAGCGATGGACAACAAAGTTACATACTTTTGAGAAGCATATTTAGAGCTCCGCACTTGTCACATAGTGCCATAGTGGAACCTCTAATAGTTTCCTCAACTTAGTTATAACTATCTCAGCTAGTTATGACTACTTTTAATCACTCTAGATTTAGATCTTTGAACTAGAGTAACCTATAAGATGGTCATACCTAATGAAATTTATATAAGCACATACACAAATAATGAGATACTTGTGGTGTGACAGTTCCTACATCCTCCTGGTCATCTATCATTTCTTTTTCATTGTAATACATTTCTCATTTGATAACAAGATTATATTTCTCTGAAATATGTCTAAACTTTGGATTCAAGGACTTGATATATACTATCCACCTCAACATAGCAATATTTGGAGTTGTACAGCCAGTGATCATTCCCAAGAGATAAACTACATGTCTCCACAACCACAGGTGCTTCTATCAAGTATTCTTTGTCACTCTTCATCGCAATAACTACTCCCTATAGCTCTCTCTTGATCTAAGGGTAGTCTCTTTGCCGTGAACTTAATATCTTATCTCCAAAACGCACCACATATCTATTTCCATCCTCATCATCATGTCCTACAGTCCATCCAATGCTAATAGGACTAGTATCAACAGTAAGGATAACAGATCTATCCAACTCATATGTTATCTTCCGTAGAGTTGGTGGTGAAGACAAAAGATCCTTCAACTTCTTCATGGACTTGCTTTACTCCTCTTGCCACTGAAATCTTTGCCCTTTCCTCAGCAACTTGTACAACAGATCTGTTACATGTGCAAAGTTTGGAATTCATATATGATAAAACACACATGCATCTAGAAATCTTCTCACCTCAGTAACTGATCCACATGTCTTCTACATCCTTTGAATGACATCAACCTTGTTTAAACAAGGTTTCCGACCATAAGATCCACATAGGTGCCTCACAATTAATACTTCATGTTCTCCAAATACAGACTTTGCTCATGATAAAGTCAAAACCTCCTCCAGTCGACTCAATATCTTATCACAGTCATCTATGTGGTTTGCAACAAACTTACGGCACCCCCTCTGATCCATTATCTCATTCTTCTCCTCCTCAGCACATCCTTTGATCGGCACATCATCAAAGAATGACATAGTTTTTTCAAGAATGAAATCTCTCAAAACTTTGTTCATACGATTCATTATATGTGCTACAGAATTGGTAGCACTTTGTGGCAAGGTGCACATCCTTAGTAACCCTAAAGGTGTCCTCATTGTAGTCAAGTCTCTACTCTCAAAGGATAATTGAAACTGGTCATACCCTGAATACAAATCTCCTATTGAATAGATAGCACGACTAGCAAAAGTCTCTACAAACTCGTCCACAGTAGGTCCTATACCCATATTCTTGATAGTCAGCTTGTTAACTGGCTGCATATCTTGAATGAATCTCAAGGCTCCACTCTTCTTTGGAAGCTATAGATGGTTCCAAGATATCCATCCTAACCCTCTCATTGAGCAAGTCTATCAGCTTTGGTCGATGAGCTGTACGTATAGAGATAGGACATAGATTCCCAAGACACATGCGATATAGTAAAGATGACCATAGGTGCAACTACACTTGGATCCATACATCCTACTTCATGCGACTTAAACGCAAACATCTTACCATGCCTAGATAGCATCTCCCTGAAGCTCTTCTTCTCTTGCTCAATAAGAAATCCATCACCTCCAATCTTCAGTTCCTTCAGTGTTGCTTTTGTGAACTTGTGCCCAATTCTTCTTGGCTCTCTGAGTGTCGGTTGTTGTGCAGCTTGCTCTATCTTCTGATTGTTGTCAAGTGATAAAGACAAAGCCACTGCTTTGACTTTCTTTGTCACTGACGTGTACTTGGTCTCCACATACACCTCTTGTTGCTTTATAAACTTATCAGTTACATCATAAAGCTCCTTGGAGCTCACTCTCACCACTCTATCTAGATCTATAGAGCTTTCTAATATAGATTTCAACTCCCCTATAGTATCTACCAAATATAGTTCTTCAAACACTCCAGATATGTATTCATCTCTCACTAACTCTCCACTATCTCACAAAGACTGTTGTACATACTTCACATATTGTCTTTCAAACCTCTTAAGATTCTCAACCTTCCTATAACACACTGATCCACATGACATCAATCCTAAAAAGCTAGTCAATAAAGCTTCTTGCTCTATGAGATCAAGCGAGAATCCTGATAGATTCTCGCTGTACAGTTGAAGTCTCGCTCTTCAATGGCACTCTGTCAAAACCCCTAGACTCTCTTAACTCCTGAGTAATCTTAAGTAGTGGACGATCTCTCAAGCTATCACAATTTCTCTCATGTTCTGCAGCAATGGTCAAAAATTAAACTGCTCTTCTTCTGCCATCTCTACTACGTATCTTAGCATAGGCTGAACCATCATCCATAACTCGTGTCTCTATTCTAACAGCAGTAATGTAAGGCTGTCCTAGAATGATAGATACGCTGACATATCTTGGACAAAGAAATTATGAACGTCACTAATGTCATCCACAATTATCTTGATGTTGGGACAAGCACCATACAATTCTCTCCTCTGGTTGTTGGCAGCACGGATAAGTCATCCATGGTCGATGTCTATGGATCACCTCCCACGCTAGTTCAACTCTTTAGACATTAGATTAATCTCTGAGCCATGATCAATTAAACCATCACATGTTCCTCTAGATCTCTCAACTTCACTAAGGTCTCTGTGGTTGCTCTTGTCCAATGGTTGTGAGAGTAATGACTCTTTTGTGATGCTTCCATCTCATCTTCAAACCTCATGTGCTAATGCGATCTCCTCTTTGATACTTGAGAATAATAATCAACTTTCTTGCACAAACAGTGCGTCTCTGGAATGTTTTTTGTCGAGCGGAGTGACAATCTCCTGCATTTGCATTTCCAAAGCGTTATCTCCATCCATGATGGATTCTACCTCGAGATGAAGAAGAAACTGTTGCAGGCACTTGCATGGGACGAACATCGTCCGATTGGTGCAGAGATCTGCATCAAACAGCTCTCAAACAAGGGGTTGCATACATTTGTGGGCATGATTGGATACTGCTTAAAAGACGATCAGCTGCAGCATCACCATGTCGTGATGAAAAACATCACTGAGAGTATGATGGCGCACGTTAAGGAGTTGTTTATGTTGCTAGGAGTTGCAAATACCAAAAATCGTGTTGAGCTCTCATCTTCCTCATCTTTCGACAGTTTGGTCCCTAGAGCGGTAAGCTAAGCTGCTTCATCCAAAATATGACGTTTTCTCTTGATAATATCTATGATAACCTCATGGAACTCACGCTTTGCTATCTCAGGAATCTCAGCTAACGTAAACTCAATCTTTCTATTCAAGATCTGATTCTCTAACACTTGCTTCAAGTTTGTAGCAATCTCAATGTCAGACTAAAGTTTGTATGCATGTGTCTTATCCTTCTCCTTGCTTTTCTCCTTCTCCTTTGGTGTTGTAGGTGGTACATCATGCATAGTCTCCTCTCGACTAGGTGTTGTCTCATGCTTTGTCTCTGGTCTAGTCCTTTCACTCCTTGTGGGAGGCCGTTTGGATGTAGAAGTCTCATCTGCATCCTCCTTCCTGCGTTTTTCTTCTAGTACAATCTCATTATGACTCCGTGCAACATAAGCATGTACTGACATAGTATCAACATGGTCATCCCATCCTGTAGCTTCTCGAATTGAGTTGCCAACCCTCTGTAGCACATCCTTGTTTAGCTTTGTTAGCTACGGATCTCATTACATTAGATCACAACCCAGTAGTCTCTTTTTCTCTCTCTATTTCCACTTTCACTCTACAAGTAGCAGCATCCACAAGAGAAATAGCATGTGATGCAGATATCTAATTACAAGTCTTTTCATACAACCCTTGCCAAAGTTAGTTCCCAACATCATCCAGTCTCTCTCAAATGGATTTTTACCATCTTTGAAGAAGATAAGATCCTTCCTCAGTGCATCTGTAAACTCCCCACAGTCTCTTCTTGCATGGTCTAGGCTATCGCACCATATACAACGATGAACAAAGCCTTCTCTCATATGAGGTCTCTGCATAGTTGGCTGTACATTCTGCTCTTTCTATTATAACCTAGTGAGCTTAAGCTTAAGCTCCTTCATACCTTTGATCAACTCATCAAGCGGTGAGTCTTCCTCTCTAGCAATTACCAAGGTGGGCTTAGTAAGCAACTGCTTGACAAGAATTATCAAAGGTGCTGCTTCACTTACCACCACTTTGTCCTTTCTTCTCTGTCTCTTGCTCAACAAAGAGACAACTTCTTCAACCTCCTTCTAATCAGTCTTCAATCTTCTCTCCCCACTCTTGTCTTCCAACAACAACTCAAGCTTCTCTTGAATAGTCACGTCCGCTGCTTGTAAGAAAAGCTCCGTCTTCTCCACCTCTAGTGTAAGCTTCTCTGTCCTAGAAGGTTGAGCATACTGACGATCAAACTCTCTTAACAATTAATTTACAGACAAACCTTTGTTGGGCTTAACCACCCACTACAAGAATGTTCTCTTGGTCACCCTCTATGAATCTTCAGTGTAGTACTCCTCCTTCAAGGCGCACATAAAGCTCTCCCAACTCTGTCTTTGTTGTTGCTTGAGCTCCTCCACACGCTCACGAATCTCAAGGACAACAGCAAGTCCAAACTTCTCCACCATCTCCTTCTCATACACCTTATCTAGCATAGAGACAAAATTGACTATCAGCTGTTCCTCTTGCTGGGCCTGCTGTGTTGAGTTAATAACATAAGGGACAACATTGTCTTTCTCGACCCCTCCATCAAGAGCAACACCTACATCAAGAACGACGAGATTGGGCTTCTCAACCTTATTAAGATTAGTGTCTGCATACTTTAAGTAATTGTTCTCTCAACCTCATCACTAAGGTTGGGTATTGGTTTAATCTCATACACAATTCTAACCCCTTTGAATATAGAACCAAGTTTCTCAAGAGAAGACAAATCTTTAATTGGCGTTGTAGCTTGACCGGGCGTATCTTGGAGATACAACAATGACAAAAGTCAGTAGATTAGCTAAGTCTTCGATCGTGAACAAATATGGACTCCATGTTATCAGTTACATCTAGTTTCTTAATAACCTCGATTTCAGAATCGATATTACCTAGAACAAATTATCAAAGCAAACAAATCCTCAATTGCAAATCTAAGATTGAAACTGCAAGTTAAGCCAAATTTATTTAATCATCACTCAGTCAATCGACATATGAGATGGCACTTACGTTGAGGAAGTAAATATCCTTAGGAAACACAAATCATGTTTTTCTTTCTTTTCACATATTCTTTCAAATATATTTGTATAGAACAAAGTATGTGAGCTACATCTAGTCATCGTTTATCATCAATCCTTCCAATATAAGTTAATCTTATTTTGTCATCCGTCTCATCGATGTAGTCATTGTCCTCGTCTTTTGTCCTCACTATCTTCTTCACCTTCCTCATCACTATCGTCGTCGCTTGTGTCTTCTGACTCTTGTTTTATGTTGTCGTTGTCTTTACCGTCACCTTCCTATATCTCTTTATCATCTTCGTCTTCACTTTTTGCTATCTTTTTTTTGTCATCATCACCTTCATCTTCTTCTTGTGCTCCATCCGTACTCACCCTTCCTCATTGGACCTTCCTCTATAAGGTCATGAATTGTTGGTGAATATCCTTTTTTCTTTACGAGATGTTGTTTATCCAACCAGTACCCGTCTTCAGTCACATGTTTGTCTTGGTCTGATCAGTCATCGTCATCACTATGTCGGATATGATACTGACTATTCTCATTCACATCTTCACAAGGCCAGTTGTTGTATCAGTTATCTTCATTCACATAAGGGTCCAATGAGATCTTTGTTAACAATGAGTTCTGTAACGACTTTATGTTACACACATAAAGTTTGTCTATTAGTAAGGTGTTTAGTTATAACTAAGTGTGGAGAATATTTATTTGCTGCCCAAGTACTTGTAGTGACGCAGGATTTCTCCTTTTGCCCATTTAGTATACAAGATATCGTTCCCACAGAGGATTTGCACAAGTAACGCTGCTCTAAGTTCTAAGATCTGTTCAAACACACAAACACACGAGTTTTGTCTAGAAATCCCGTCTTCTCACAAAACCACACAAAACCACACGTCTTCCAGACCCGCCACATGGTGCTCTGGAACTAAACAAACAACTACCAACTAAAATATCACACAATTATTCACAGGGAAGCTCAAGAAGACGATCTTCCTGCTTCCAGGTTGCTTCTTCCGGTCTTCTCGATACCGTCTTCTCGAAGCGATTCTTGTCTTCTGGGGGTTCAACTCGTCTTCTCACACCTCCAAAAGGCTGCCCTGCTTCGCAGAAGTCGACTAGTAACGGTCGTTACACCTTATTCTCACACTCACAGTCCAACGGGTTAGATTAATCACAGGGTGTATGCCCCCTGTAGCCTTCCCAGGCTTCTGCCTACAGAAATGGTCTTCCTGTAGCACTACAACGACATTCACCTTCACGGAAGCTCAAAAGAAGTCTCGGAAGCTCACTAGAAGAAGATAAGAAGATGGGGAAGATGAAAGAAGATGGGGAAGAGAAGAAAATCCAAACAAGAGAAAACAAGATGAAAAGAGTAAATTAAGATTCCGACAGGCTTCTAGTCCGGATCCTGACTAACAAGCCATCCCTGCTTGTAATAGTTTGGGGAGGAAGACAACAAACATGAGTACTGTTGCACCGTCTTCTACTCAAGGATGTCGTCTTCTGTTGCGGGAAGAAGGCTTTTTTTCTTCTTCACTTCGCTGCTCTGACTACTCTGTCTTCTGGGATCCCTTACCCATAAGACCGTTCGTACGTAGATCCCAAATGCTCTACTGAACGAGTCAAGCTACACTTCCACAACTGCTGACGGTCACCGCCACTCAAGAAGAACACTTCCCATGCACAATTGGGAGCGAATTCAAGGAACCCACCATCCAGAAGACATGAACAAAGCTTCTGCACTCAAATCCACAATCTATTCCCCGAGAAGAAGTCACAATGGCATCGGGAAGCTCACTCCCTCTACTTCCTGCGTCTACTCCTCGACACACCAGTCTAGCTAACAGGACTGCACGAGGATGCCGTTCCGTGTTCCTAGACTGTCCACTACTTCTACCTACATCTCCGAACCACTGCTGGTACGAGTATGCAGACCCCTCCTGTGTATTCCAAGACTATTCGTATGTTTTCAACAACGGGTGTAATGCGAAGAACTATCTATCAGGTGTCTTCTCTCTAATGTGTCTAATCTGCCTGCACCATAGAATTGACTACTGAACGTTTTAGAACTGGCAGAACTCTATCTCCTACTCTGCGATCCTACTTATGTCGCTGCCATGAGAACCAGGGGAGACGATCACCAGGGAGAGAGGCGCTGACAGGAGGTTGCTATCTCACATGCAAGCGGTTCTCCTGCCCGAATTGGCCATCCACCTTGCCCTTCCTACGCTACCTATGCTGCCACATGGTATCCTAACTAATTTTACATGGAAAAACTGCCACCCTTAAGATAGCATGTTCGATCCTACTATATTTGGAATTGTCAATGGAGTTACTAACTACTCAGATTGCACGGAGGTAATCTCTACATGATCTGCTCCTATCGGAGCTCCTAACGCGGCTTCTGATAAGCTAGAAAGCCCTGCAGTTACCTCGGGTGTCACTGAGGTGGCTTCCTCCTCATCGTCCTTGGCTGGCTCTGCTGTCGCTGCTGCTGCGTCTTCCTCGGCTTCGGCTTCTGCTTCGGAAGACAGAAGCGTCTTCTGGGAAGCGGAGTCGACCGGTGCTTCTTCTGTCTTCTGAGGCACGGGTGCGGGACTAGGGACCATGGGGACCTCATAGGGATCCGGGGAAGTCGCTTCCTCCACGCGGAATACCTGGGAAGACGACTCGTCTTCCTGTCTTCCTGAAGACATCTTGTCTTCCGGGGCGTCTTCTGGAGTCTTCTCGGCTTCCAACGCTGTCACCACCAAGTGCACAGCGAGGTCGAACTCCTCCTTCTCCATTCCGGATCCAGTCGATGGTGCTGGAGCGTGGGAAGATGCGGTTGCAGGTGTCGGAAGCGAGGGAAGACCATAAAGTGTCTTTACTCCTTCTATCTGTCGATCCAAGTACCTGAACATGCTCTCCCGGCATTCCACCAACATTGCTTTGGACTCGATGTCCCATCCTCTAGCTAAGGTAAGTAACTTCCTACCCGCGGTGTAGTTGAACTTCTTCCGAAGCGCTTCCACCGACTGTGTCAGCATCTTCTGTGCACGGGCCTCTACTGCTTCCCTCTGCGTCTTCTCAACTGCAGCTCGCGCTTCTGCGGCTTCTTGCTGCATCTTCCATCTGGTCTGCTCTTCTGCGAGGGGGGTGATCTTCTCTCGCACTCGGGTGACTTCTTGATTACGCTGCTGTACCCGCGCCTGCAACTCTTGGTTGCTCTTCCGAAGCTGCACCAGCTCCTTGGCAGAAGCGGCTGCTTCCGCCTTGTACCCGGCTGCAAGCTTCTCCGTGGTGCGGAGACTAGCTTCTAGCGACTCCGTCTTCTTCTGGTCTTCCCCCTGTCGCAGCAAGGTGCGCAGGCCGAATCCAGGTTGTAAGGGCCTCTCCTGTGCCTTCGTCCGCTTCTCCAGCAACTCCATAGCTGACTGGATCTCCTTCTGGAAGTAGGCACTGAACTCCTCCAGTCGTCTTCCTGCGGAAAACAAGTTCATCTCCACCACTCGCTCCGCGGTGTCGACTTCATCTTCTAGAGGCAAGGAAGCCTCTTCCACCACGATGGCCTTCATCTTCTGCGCACGAGAAGAAGCTACTCTTCTCATCTTCCGAGGTGGAAGACTCCTCATGGCAGGAGCGGCTCTCTTCTTTGCGCTTCCCCGCATCGCAGCAGGAACGCCCATCCATCCTTCGTCTTCTGGAGTCTTCGGAAGACTCCCAGGCATTGCAGAAGCAGTCTTCTGCTCTGATCGGGTACTCAGCAGGTCTTCTTCCGAGTCGGACTCCGATCCTGAATGAATGAGGGAGATGGGTGTCCTCGGTACACTTCTGGGACCCATCTTCCTCAGCGGCGTGGCGTCTTCCGACCCACTAGACTCGTCTTCCCTCACCAGAAGCGTCTTCTGGTGAGAGCCGGGTCTCAACTGTGGCATCAGAGTGGGAGGGGGCGTTGCTGTTGCCTCTCGGTCATCGTCTTCCGAGGTCTCCTCCTTCACCTCCTGTCGCTCCGTTGGCCCATACCCTGCCAGCTGATCTTCCCTAAGATCCCCCATGGCTACATACAAGTAGCAGAGGAAGAGTGTCAAGTGTCTTCCCGCCGGGATACCCAAGTATGCTAGCTCTGTCTATACGTAGTTGTGGATGTATACGCCCCAGTAGATGGGCACTCTGTCATCCCACACTGATTCCAGGAACTCCACGTCCTGATCTCCTAAGTACCTTGTCTTCTGCGCTTTCCCCTTGGGAAAGAGATGCAGAAACAACTTCGCTAGAAGTCGCTTCTTCGGCTCCCGGTAAGATTCTATCTTCCAACCGTTCCTCCCCTGCCTGTCTTCCACGAAAAGGCAGGTGGTGCTCCCAGGCACATGCCACGAACTCACGATTCTAGACAAGATCTTCTTCTCGTACCAATATCCTCGGTTCTCGGATTCAGGCCTGTGAAAAGCCTTGCGCCACCAGTCTTCAGTCCAGGAAGATGGTCTTCCTCGAGCTACTCCTGCCTTCGCAGGTACACGGTTACGAGATGGCAACGCTGCCCACACCTCCTCCAGAAGTCCTTGATCTGCGAGGTTCCAATCCCACAGGAAGAAGTCGAGACTCAACTCCTTGAGGAAAGGAGTGGCCTCGGCCAATTCTGCCGCTGGTAACACCAAGCCTCGCGGATGCATCGTCATGCTAGAAGATCTGTTGCACTAAGCCACAAGCACTTACGATGAGCTGAAGGCTCAGTCCTTCCCAAGTGCCCACAGTCTAGCTTCTACTTCTCAGAAGACGAAACTAGTCTTCCAGAAGACAGCTACTCCGTCTTCTGGGATTCTAACAGTACTTCCTAGATAGCTCTCGTCTTCCGAGCTATATCTAAACAATCCTATCTAAGCAAGGCCTCGCATGGATTACCAAGAAGACAACCCACCTTGCATTACATCCTACTTCCTATCAGAAGATATAAGATTCGCGAAACATAAAGTGCATGACAAGTTCAGAAGTCGGTTGCGGGCTCCTGCGGTGACAGTGGTCTCTGGGAAGACACTCGGGACAGCTTCCGATTCAATGTCTTTCTCGGAAGACTTCCCGAAGTCAGACTTCCCTTCACTGGTCTCACCTGTCTTCGTCTTCCTACGCGCAATCTATCCTCACAACAGACTCAAGACGATTGCACTCTGTTCTTTTGACTTCTCACCTCTCATACGCACTCAGAAGAACCTTGCTGCTCGGTGGGAAGACATGACCCTCGACCATTCTCTCCAGATTCTGCCAGCAAGTGTTCTCACGACTCTCTTCTAAGTTCAGGAAGAAGAAGGAATGGCTGCTATGGATCGGACAGAAGAGACCCGAATGGATCCTCACGTCTTCTCGCTCATTTTGCCAGCCTTTCAGTCTTCTAGTCTCTCTAGGAAGATGTGGAGTTGAGAAGCCTGGAAGACCGGGAGGCACAGACCTAGTTCCCGACTTCCAACTTCTCGAAATAACAAAACAACTCACCACACCACTCGGGATTCGTACCAAGCCTCTCTTAACACAAAGCAACACAAATCCACTCTTGATACGAATTGTGTTCAGTCGACTTCCGAAGACAGTCTTCCGAAGACAGTCAAGTTTAAGAAGCGTCTTCCGAAGATGTTCCCATCTTCCGAATCGTCTTCTGTTCCAGGTTTCGGGGGTAGAGAGGTAGTAGGGTAGAGATATTGATAGCTGGGATCTCCAATTGGAGGGCTAGGAGTAGGGAAGCTCGAATTGAGCTCGGGAAGAAGCAAGGAGATATCTGACAGAAATTGGGCAGCGCTTCCGCGCCCAATGTCTCAATAGAAAGAATGGGGGGTGGGGTAATCGATCAGGTTGCCTGCACACAACCAAGGAAGCGCGGGGAATACCAGACAAAGGCGAGAAGAAGTGGGAAGGGGAAAGAACGTGGGGAAGAACCTCTACAGTCTTCTTCTGCTCCTCGAGTTGCCTTCGACCTCCGCGCGCTTCTGGCTCTTGTCCTAGCTCCAATGCGACTCCTCTCGACGGCACCTGCTGTCAATTTCTGGCCACGTCTCGATTCTACCTTCGATTCTACTCGCTACTCTCCAATGTCAGCTTCTCGAGAGCTCACAGAAACGCTTTCGCTTTCTGCCTTCTGTGCTTCAGAAATTCGGTCTCGTCCTTCGCCTAGCTGCCAACTGCGGGAAGTTGGAATGCGCCTAATGTGCTTCCTTACGCATCTTCCCCGCAGATTAGAGGTTTTCGACCTTAGGTGTCTTCCCCGACCTACCTACCTATTCAATGCGATCCAGTAGGTACACCTACTGTTTTACCTGAAAACTCGTGGTTAGGCCTTCGCGGTCGCTGTCTTCCGGAAGACAGGTGTCTTCCGCCGTCTTCTCATCTTCCGCCGTCTTCCCGTCTTCTGAAGACGCAACTGAGAAGACGCTCTTCCGAAGATGGTCGTCTTCCGAAGAAGTCCACTTCTTATTAAAAAGCTCATAAGATCATCTTCATGTTAAGGAAGACGTAACCTTAAGTAACAACGCTTCTTCAGTTATACAAACAAGTTATTAATTTCAAAAATTTAAAAATTCGTGCATCCTGTAATTTGTGGGCACCACAGTACTTTAAGGAGGTATCAAGTTAGTCATGACTAAAGTTAGTTATAGTTAAACTTAGATATATTTTTGGACAAAATTTAGATATTTCCTAAAGAGTGAGCACTACTATCTTGTCATCTTGTCTAAAAGGTAGAAAGGAGGTGGAAAATATTCCTTATCTCCTTTTTGACTTGATATTAGTGGTGGAATTAAAGTTATGGACTTTATGGACATTAAAAACAAGAAGAGATTCCACATGTCTTTTTTAGTGGGTCTTAGTGTAGAGGGGGTGGAAACTCGAGATTCTTTAAGAATATTTCAGAATATTTCTAGAAGTTGTTGACTTTGAAAGAATAAGCCCATGTAACAAGGTAAGAAGCTCATGTGATTAATGCTTTTACTTTAAGTAATATCTTAGTAAAACTTGGTAAGAATAGTTACGGCTGAGTTACCGGAGGCGATCAAAGTAAAACCTAGAATGTATAAATAGAAGAGTAGAGAAGAGCTCATCATCCTTGTTTTCACATTGTCGTAATGACAACTTGAGCAATATAGAGAGAGTGTGATATTTTAGCATTTGATAACTTGAGAGATGTCGTTAGAATGGAGAATTTTAGTTGATGATTTTATGGGTGTGTGAAGGATTGAACTTAGCATTTTTCTCTTAAAGTTAATGGTGTGCTTCCATCAAAGCCATCAGAGGTGACCCCTGAGTGAGAGACAGATCCGACATGTTGCAAGTTGATCGATGACTATCATGGAGGTTGAAAGATTGGGAGGTAGTTGATCGATAGGACCGCTGAGGGTTTATATTTTTGGTTCAGTTGCCGGGACCTCACTTGAAGAGATCATTGAAGGATGTTTGGAGTTCAGTTTTACATTCAACAAAAGGAGATCATGCGAAAGCACATGGAGAGAACGTTGAGAGGAGAGAGAGCTAAATTGATGTTAGCAACATTAGAACTTTTCGTGTATCTCGTAGTGATCTATGACGCGTTCGAGTTCATTCTTTATATCTTTTTCACTTAGAAAGGGTTTGAGGAGAGTTGAAAGTGGATGCAACAAGAGTTGTAGAGAAAGGAGGAGAAAGAAGTTATTAGAGGAGGAAAATTCGAGAGTTTAGGAATTCTTCTCTCTGAAAAATTTATATAGTCATTTTCAAATTTTCTATGATTTTTATTTTCCTGTGAAAATTTCCAGTATTTTAGCTTGGCTGATAAGCTATCTTGGACAACAAAAGTCAAGGAAGAGAAGCTCTAGAGAGAGAGATATATAAATTTACAAAGTTGAGTGGGTTTATTCGTGAGAGTTTATTTGGGGGTAGGTTAACTTTTTTTTACCTCGCATGGCGCGAAGTTCTATTTTTCATTGAGGACAGACATTGCATATATGTTCGATGTGCTCATTTCTGTGCTTATCACATATATAGAACACGTAGCAGCACGGTGCTAGTGAGAGAAATAATAGGGACTGTACATGAGATAGTCATTTTACTGTTATTGTTATATAACGCCCAGTAGCAAGATGCGAGTAAGGGAAAAATTACAAAGCCAGCAAAGCATAAAATAGCAGCCGTAGATGAAAGACTACATGAAGCCGGTAATAACTTTATTCTTTTCGGAAGTTAATAACATGCGGCAGTCCGTCACAACTGCGAGGACAGCATTACGATCTCATGGAACGATCGTATTAGCTATGGCTATGCTCGCTATTTCTTCAAAGCGAAAGTCAAAAACATAGAGAAAAAAACGAGAGAAGCCGAGTGATAACTTGTCTCTATGAGACAGTTGGACTTGCTGTAGCGCTTGGAGTGGCTCTGTGCTCGATGTTATGCTGTTCGTCCGTCGTGCTACCTACAACAAGCAAGATCCGTTGGTAGTGCTGACAGTATGGCTATATGGGGAAGAACACGAAGAATAACATACACAAAGAAAATATGATTTTACCTGGAAATGCTTTGCTGGCTGTCAAGTTCTTGTCCAAGGCGCTACATATAAGCATATACTTCGAAAAGGTGTTACGTATTGGAAATTAGACACAGTTCTGTTGCGGGTGTTGAGAAGGTTGCAAGTATGTATTCCTCCTCCTCGTGAATATCAGTTCGGTTTGCTCGACAATGAAATAGCGTGCACGTGTCTGAGCAAAGAAAACATTGTCTTATATGCAATCGTAACAGTTTCAGATCGAATGATAGCTTTTCATAGAGAATCGTTGCATGTCATTTGTATACCGCAGGTCATGAGCCACATGCAAGATGATGTGTACTTATCGGAGCGTATCATAGATCTGAGAAATGTTCTAAGAGTCGTACACAATGGATATCTACTGCGATACTTATTAAATTGCAAGACACGTTGGAGGATATTGCTGTAGTTGAGCTCTACCCGGTTCTTCATATATGCAGCACTCAGCAAAGTAAATAAATCTTACCAGTCTTCTAGCATGGCGTTTGAGATGTTCTTCATGGCCGATTGGTGATGCAGTTCTCTTTTGTCTTTCATACAATATTCGATCATGTCAACGAACGTATGAAGTCTTTTGTTACTGAGCAGCTTGACGTAAACTTCCTCGCCCACTGGTATGTTAACATCTTTCCAACCTAAAATGACCAAGAGTCGTTGTTTTACCTATACAATGCTCATAACTTGAAGAGACATCACACCTTGTATATGCAAATATAGCAAAGTTCCGCCTAATACAATCTTCTCTTCTCTTATCTTCTTATCTTCATTCTTCTTCTACCCGGTTACGGAAGATTCGTGTGAGTAACAGTGGATGTAAGCATCGTTGCAGTGCTGCTAGAAGACCGTTTCAGTAGGCAGATGCCTAATAAAAATAACTTGATTGAGCATACACTTCACGGTTCTTCGCAATAAAGACAACTCAAAAAGGACTTCTCTGCGTCTTTGCCATAATGACTCTGAACATTCATGCGAATGTGTTGGACACAATATCCATGTTCTGCATCAGCTTTGCGACAGCTTTTTCTCCAGTCCTTTTTGTCAATCATTGATGATGGTTGTCTTAGATGAATTAATCCTTGGTATTGCTTCTTTGAGAAGATCGCAAAACCAAGTCCAGTTCGACGTCCACCCTTGGAGCAACAGCACAAGTAAGAATAATAGCTTCGTTAGCGCCATCCAAGACTGAGACTAAGAAAATATGACATGGAAATTTATGACGTTTGGTATGACAAGCACCGAGACAAATCACCTTTTGACACAATATAAAGGTAGAACGGCACAAAAAAATGACTGAAAATACGAGGATGATGATCTTTCATTTTCAAATCCGTTCCATATCAAGCTTCACTACACCCATTGACATCATTTTCGACAATGGTTCGTTGTCTACTTTGGTGATGAGTTCATGGAGAGGATGATGGATTTGCCTACTATGGTGATCTTACCGATTGTCACATACGGAGAGAATTGAGACATGACTGTGTACATCTTACTTTGATGAGTGAATGGACATGAATTTTTCAGCCAACGTCTCTTTCAATGTCTGGGTTGATATCCGATGTCATTGCCGATAGAAGATTCAACCATCGTGCGTGGATCGCTTTGATGAGGAGTATTGTAATCAAGTGATGGCTTTCACATTCTCTTTTGTAGTACCTTTCATCGTAGATCCATTCAAGATCATCATCTTGACATTGTATTGAATCTTGAGTGTTCTCGTGACATTGTAATCTCTATCGCCTAACGAGGATGATTATCTTAAGATTGTGGTCTGAAGTATTTTTGTTCAAGCTTTGAAGGGATAAGAGGGTTTTAAGGTTACAACTCGTTCTATGGTGCCAAGTAGGAGATAAAGTGATGTCTAATCTCTTTTCTCATTGGTCCATTTTTTATCAATCAAGTTCATCCAAGTTCTAAGGACGGTTTTGGTGTTTCGATGACCTTCTCGGAGGTCATTTGCTAGTGTGAGGTCTCTTTGGAAATCTCTCGAGCTGGACTACAATCTGGATGTGAAGAATCGATCAATTTGGAGCTCGGATCGAGGTGTTATGATCGTTCAAAGTTAGGGGGGTCGAATTGATACCTCGAGTCACGTTTTCCGAGTGTCTCTAGAGTTTGAGAGATGATATTTCGGTGTTCTCAAGGGGATTGGATTTTTTACGTCGTGCTGGTGTACTGATGTAAAATAGTCCAATATTAGGGTTGGATTCGACTTTGAAATGATCGATTGAAGTTGGTTGTGACAGTTGAAAGATAGAAGTAAAACCGTTTTTCTTGGATTCAAGTTGGATTGAGTTATTTCATGAGCATGGGATCGAATCTTTGAGTGAAAATTTCTAGGATTGGAGTGTGCTCTATCAACTTACTGCATGTGAAATTTCAGTGCATTTGGTTAAGAGAAGGTGTTGGAGTCGTGGATTTTTGCCACCGGGGTCTATAAAGCTCATAAGTTAGCGCAGCCGAAAGACTTGGTTCATTTTGGGCAATTGGTTTGGGGTCTGAAGATGAAATTTCAGAGAGTAGTAGTGAAGGATCAGAGGAATTTCCTGTGAAGTTTGAGCCTAGTTGGAAGTTCTAGTTGGGAGCACGAGGTTGTCAGAGTTCAGATTACAGCATGGCTGGTTTCGAAGGAGAAGAGTGATTTCACCTACTTGGCTAACTTCGACCAAACGACTTGGGGTTTGGAGGTGGAACTTCATGGAAGTGCTGCAAGAGAGATGAAAGAGCTATGTTGTGAATTTAGCACGGAGATCGTACTCAGATAAGATGTTACACTATGTCGAAGTTGATGATTTAAAATCTCCAACAGCAAGATATCGTTGTCTTTGACATCATGTCTTGAGCTCATTGGTTACTTGTTGTGTGCATGCCTTAACTTATTAGAAAGCTTGTACAATAAGACTATCCGTTGTTATAAGGTTCATCTTGAGTCATCCTCATATCAACAAACCATAAGATGTCAAAAAGTTGAGTGTTTAGGTAGCTTGTCGGAGAAAACCGACTGCAATACTTATCTATGCAAGTGACTTCATACTTCATAACCGACTTCATACTTATCTTGTGTAATTCATTTCAAACTTATTTATGTTGTTCAAAATACGTAACTTTAGGTTTACCAAGTGGATAGAGTTTAAGCTCATGGGTGTACTTACATGTCGTCTATGCATGCTTTCTAGCTTGTTTAAGTTATTTTTTAGAATTACATGTCATTTTACATGTCTTCGCAGATAGTTTAAAGTTTGCGTTGGCACTTTAGAGGCTTGACATGTAACCTTTGTGTGAAATAAAGTTACCAGGTGGATTGAGGCACAAAAGGATAGGGAAGTGAAGCTATGAACTCCCATTGGTCCAATTTTATCTTTTGTGAAACTCTAAAACTTGGAAGCAGGGGTCTTAAGAGGTATTCGAGCTTTCAGGAAGTGCATTCGAAAATTGCGATCGATTTGGAGCAATAAAGAAGGAGTTATGCCAAATTGAAGTTCAGATTGCTTGCGCACCATGGTGCATTTTCACCTCATCCTCGAAGCGCCGTCAAAATTACATCACAATTGTTGATTTTGGGATTTTTGATGTCAATTGCAACAGAATAGAGAAAATCGCTTCAAACCTCCGTGGTTGTGTTCACTGTCAGCAGGACTATGACTGTCAAAAAGTTTCATGTTCAGGGCGATAGCTGAAGCAGAGGGGGTAAGAAAAGCTCTCAATCTAGAGCAGCAACTTCAGAGCTCGAGATCTGGAGAACCGTGTACAACCAGCAAGTCAAATTTCGCAGGGATGTTCAACATGCTGCAGAATTCATATTCTGTAAGAATGAGCGGAAGTTATCAAGTCAATTTTTGTATTCTAGGTCGAAGTAGCCATCTGGGTGTCAAAAATTGTCATAATTTTCTTACTCAAAACGTTTTTGGCCATATCTTAGTGCTCGGATTTGATCTCAAGTTGAAAGTTAGTATGTGTGTTCAGTAGAGCCTCCTTTACAGAGAAGTTTTGAAGTCTAAACCATCATATGTTTTTTATTCTTGAGTGTTAAAGTTCAACGTCTGATCTTATTACTACTAGTTAGTCCTGATTTTCGCTTTCTGAACATATTAGAGGACCCAACTAACATGTGTAAGTGTTTATAGTGCCATGTTATAACTTGAAGCTTACCTCTTGAGTAAAAAACCATAGTAAGAAGCCTAGCGTTTTTCTCGATAGACGTATCACACTCCGACATATTTCTTTTTGGTGAACTCGACATGAAACACCTAGGGTGAGAGTTATCATGAGAGTGTTACTGGATCGGAGATCATGGTCAACCAAAGATCATCAAGTGGAGGTGCTGCTGCTGCTCAGCAACCTATTCAGTTTGATGTTGCTACAATGAAGATGTTCCAAGCTTTTCACATGTTTATGCAGCAGTAGAACACAGAGAGGAAAGAGGTATTAGCAACCAAGGCGTTGCAATCAGTGGTGCACAATTGGACACTTTTTCACTCTCGTTGACAATCTCTCTGAACATCAAGTGACTTCCAATAAGAAGATAGAAGTCCATTATGCTCTTGAAGAAACAAATCAACTTGAGCTTCATAATATAGAAGCATGGGTTCTACATTGATTTGCGTCCTCTTTAGAGACGCAAATCAATATAGAGACCCAACCTCTTCTAGAAGCGCATGTCAATGTAGAGACACAAGTCAATGTAGATGCGCCAACAACTGTATGAGTGCTTCCATCTCTCATAGAGACGCAAGTCAATGTATAATAAAAGCGTATTTCAACTACTGGTTAAAATTGACCATGTTGATATAGTTGGAACTATATAGCTAAAAATTATAGTTAATATATGCTTGCATTGAGCTTGCATGTAAAGAAATTTCTCATGGGCTGAAAACATTGAAGCGGAAAACGTTCAAGCCATCAAAAGAACATTCGACTATCACTATTGCAACAAGTGCTACTGGACGATCGACAATAAGAGAAAAAGAGGTGATTAAGTGTAGTGACGCAGGATTACTCCTTTTGCCCATTTAGTATACAAGATATCGTTCCCACAGAGGATTTGCACAAGTAACGCTGCTCTAAGTTCTAAGATCTGTTCAAACACACAAACACACGGGTTTTGCCTAGGAATCCCGTCTTCTCACAAAACCACCCGTCTTCCAGACACTCCAAAAGGTGCTCTGGAACTAAACAAACAACTACTAACTAAAATATCACACAATTATTCACAGAGAATCTCGGGAAGACGATCTTCCTGCTTCCAGGTCACTTCTTCCGGTCTTCTCGATACCGTCTTCCTGAAGCGATTCTCGTCTTCTAGGGGTTCAGCTCGTCTTCTCACACCTCCAGAAGATTGTCCTGCTTCGCAGAAGTCGACTAGCACGGCTGTTACACCTTACTCTCACACTCACATTACAACGGGCTAGATCAATCACAGGGTGTATGCCCCCTGTAGCCTTCCCAGGCTTCTGCCTACGAAAATGGTCTTCCTGCAGCACTACAACCACATTCACCTTCACGGAAGCTCAATAGAAGTCTCGGAAACTCACTAGAAGAAAGTAAGAAAATGGAGAAGAAGAGGGAAGATGAGGAAGAAGAGAAAATCCAAACAAGAGAAAACAAGATGAAAAGGAGAAATTAAGATTCCGACAGGCTTCTAGTCCGGATCTTGACTAACAAGCCATCCCTGCTTGTAATAGTTTGGGGAGGAAGACAACAAACATGTGTACAGTCGCACCGTCTTCTTCTTGAGGATGTCGTCTTCTGCTGTAGGAAGAAGGCTTCTTTCTTCTTCACTTCGCTGCTCTGACTACTCTGTCTTCTAGGATCTCTTATCCATAAGACCGTCCGTACGCAGATCCCAAGTGCTCTGCTGAACGAGTCAAGCTACAATGCCACACCTGCTGACAGTCACCGCCACTCAAGAAGAACACTTCTCATGCACAATTGGGAGCGAATTCCAGGAAATCCACCACCCAGAAGACATGAACCAAGCTTCTGCACTCAAATCCATAATCCATTCTCCGAGAAGAAGTCACAATGGCATTGGGAAGCTCACTCCCTCTACTTCCTGCGCCTACTGCTCGACACACCAGTCTAGACAACAGGACTGCACGAGGATGCCGTTCTCTGTTCCTAAACTGTCCACTACCTCTATCTACATCCTCGAACCACAGCTGGTATGAGCATGCAGACCCCTCCTGTGTATTCCCATACTATTCGTATGTTTCCAACAACGGGTGTAGTGTGCGAAGAACTATCTATCAGGTGTCTTCTCTCTAATGTGTCTAGTCTGCCTGCACCATAGAATCGACTACAGAACTTACAGAACTCCATCTCCTACTCTGCGATCCTACTTATGTCGCTGCCATGAGAACCAGGGGAGACGACCACCAGGGAGAGAGAGGCGCTGACAGGAGGTTGTCACCCCACATGCAAGCGGTTCCCCTTCCTAATTAGCCATCCACCTTGTTGTTCTTACGCTACCTATGCTGCCACATGGTATCCTAACTAATCTTACACTGAAAACTGCCACCCTTAAGATAGCATGTTTGGTCTTACTAAATCTGGAATAGTCAATTTGGTTACTATCTACTTTGATTGCTCGGAGGCAACCTCTACCTGATCTGCTCCTATCGGAACTCCTAACGCGACTTCTGATAAGCTAGAAAGCCCTGCAGTTACGTCGGATGTCACTGAGGTGGCTTCCTCCTCATTGTTCTTTGCTGGCCCTGCTGCCGCTGCTGCTGCGTCTTCCTCGGCTTCGGCTTTTGCTTCGGAAGACAGAAGCGTCTTCTGGGAAGCGGAGTCGACTGGTGCTCCTTCCATCTTCTGAGGTACGGGTGCGGGACTAGGGACCATGGCGACCTCATAGGAGTCCGGGGAAGTCGCTTCCTCCACGCGGAATACCTGGGAAGACGGCTCGTCTTCCTGTCTTCCAGAAGACATTTTGTCTTCCGGGGCGTCTTCTGGAGTCTTCTCAGCTTCCAACGCTGTCACTACCAAGTGCACAGCGAGATCGAACTCCTCCTTCTCCATTCCGGATCCAGTCGATGGTGCTGGAGCTTGAGAAGATGCAGTTGCAGGTATCGGAAGCGAGGGAAGACCATAAAGTGTCTTCACTCCCTCTATCTGCCGATCCAAGTACCTGAACATGCTCTCCCGGCATTCCACCAACATTACCTTGGACTCGCTGTCCCATCCTCTAGCCAGAGTAAGTAACTTTCTACCCGCGGTGAAGTTGAACTTCTTCCGAAGCGCTTTCACTGATTGTGCTAGCATCTCCTGTGCACGAGCCTCCGCTGCTTCCCGCTGCGTCTTCTCAACTGCAACTCGCACTTCTGCGGCTTCTCGCTACGTCTTTCATGTGGTCTTCTCCTCGACGAGGGCGGTGATCTTCTCCCGCACTCGGAGGACTTCCTGATCGTGCTACTGTATCCGCGCATGCACCTCCTGGTTGCTCTTCCGAAGTTGCACCAACTCCTTGACAGAAGCGGCTGCTTCCGTCTTGTATCTGGCTGCGAGCTTCTCCGTAGTGCGGAGACTAGCTTCTAGCGACTTCGTCTTCTTCTGGTCTTCTTCCTGTCGCAGCAAGGTGCGCAGGCCGAATCTAGGTTGCAAGGGCCTCTCCTGTGCCTTCGCTCTCTTCTCCAGCAACTCCATAGCTGGCTGGATCTCCTTGTGGAAGAAGGCGCTGAACTCTTCCAGTCTTCTTCCTGCGGAAGACAAGTTCATCTCCACCACTCGCTCTGAGGTGTCAACCTTGTCTTCCAGAGACAAGGATGCCTCTTTCACCACAATGACCTTCATCTTCTGCGCACGAGAAGAAGCTACTCTTCTCATCTTCCGAGGTGGAAGATTTCTCATGGCAGGAGCGGCTCTCTTCGTTGCGCTTCCTCGCATCGCAGCAGGAGCGCCCATCCATCCTTCGTCCTCTGGAGTCTTCGGAAGACTCTCAGGTGTTGCAGAAGCGGTCTTCTGCTCCGATCGGGTACTCAACAGTTCTTCTTCCAAGTCGGACTCCGATCCTGAATGAATGAGGGAGGTGGGCTTCCTAGGTACACTTCTATGACCCATCTTCCTAGATGGCGTGGCGTCTTCCGACCCAGTAGACTCGTCTTCCCTCACCAGAAGCGTCTTTTGGTGAGAGCCGAGCCTCAGTTGTGACATAAGAGTGGGAGGGGGAGTTGCGGCTGCTGCTCGGTCATCGTCTTCCGAGGTCTCCTCCTTCTCCTCCTGTTGCCCCGTTGGCCCATACTCTGCCAACTGATCTCTCTTAAGATCCCCCATGGCTACGTACAAGTAGCAGAGAAAAGGTGTCAAGTGTCCTCCCGCCGGGGTACCCAAGTACGCTAGCTCCGCTTGTACATAGTTGTGGACGTATGCGCCCCAGTAGATGGGTACTCTTCTATCCCACACTGCTTCCAGGAAGTCTACGTCCTGATCTTCCAGGTACCTCGTGTTCTGCGCTTTCCCCTTGGGGAAGAGATGCAGAAACAGCTTCGCCAGAAGTCGCTTCTTCGGCTCCTGGTAAGATTCGATCTTCCACCCATTCCTACCCTGCCTGTCTTCCTTGAAAAGACAAGTGGTGCTCCCAGGCACATGCCACGTACTCACGACCCTGGGCAAAACCTTCTTCTCAAACCAATACCCTCGGTCCTCGGAGTCTGGCCTGTGGAAAGCCCTGTGCCACCAATCTTCAGTCCAGGAAGATGGTCTTCCTCGAGCTACTCCTGCCTTCGCAGGTACACGGTTGCGAGGTGGTAACGCTGCCCACACCTCCTCCAGAAGTCCCTGGTCTGCGAGGTTCTATTCCCATAGGAAGAAACCGAGACCCATCTCCTTGAGGAAGGGCGTGGCCTCGGCCAACTCCGCTGCTGGTAACACCAACCCTCGAGGATGCATCGTCATACTGGAAGATCTGTTGCACTAAGCCACAAGCACCTACTATGAGCTGAAGGCTCAGTCGTTCTCAAGTGCCCACAGTCTAGCTTCTACTTCTCAAAAGACGAAACTAGTCTTCCAGAAGATAGCTACTCCGTCTTCTGGGATTCTAACAGTACTTCCTAGATAGCTCTCGTCTTCCGAGCTATATCTAAACAATCCTATCTAAGCAAGGCCTCGCATGGATTACCAAGAAGACAACCCACCTTGCATTACATCCTACTTCCTATCAGAAGATACAAGATTCGTGAAACATAAAGTGCATAACAAGTTCAGAAGATGGTTGCGGGCTCCTGCGGTGACAGTGGCCTCTGGGAAGACACCCGGGACAGTTTCTGATTCAATGTCTTTCTCGGAAGACTTCCCGATGTCAGGCTTCCCTTCACCGGTCTCACCTGTCTTCGTCTTCCTACGCGCAATCTATCCTCACAATAGACTCAAGAAAATAGCACTCTGTTCTTCTGACTTCTGACCTCTCATACGCACTCAGAAGAAGCTTGCTGCTTGGTGGGAAGACATGACCCTCGACCATTCTCTCCAGATTCTGCCAGCAAGTCTTCTCACGACTCTCTCCTAAGTTTGGGAAGAAGAAGGAATGGCTGCTATGGGTCGGAGAGAAGAGACCCGAAATGGACCCTCACGTCTTCTCGCTCATTTTGCCAGCCTTTCAGTCTTCTAGTCTCTCTAGGAAGATGTGGAGTTGAGAAGCTTGGAAGACCGGGAGGCACAGGCCTAGTTCTCGACTTCCAACTTCTCGAAATAACAGAACAACTCACCACACCACTCAGGATTCGTACCAAGTCTCTCTTAACACAAAAGCAAAGCAAATCCACTCTTGATACGAATTGGTTATAGTCGACTTTCGAAGACAGTCTTCCGAAGACAGTCAAGTTTCAGAAGCGTCTTCCGAAGATGTTCCAATCTTCCGAAGCGTCTTCTGTTCAAGGTTTCGGAGGTAGAGGGGTAGTAGTGTAGGGAAATTGATAGCGGGGATCGTCAATTTGGGGACGATGGGCATGGAAGCTCGAATTGAACTCAGGAAGAAGTAGGAAGATGTCTGACATAAATAGGGCAGCGCTTCTACACCCAATGTCACAATAGGAAAAATGGGGATGGGGATAATCGATCAGGTTACCTGCAACCAACCGGGGAAGCGCGGGGAACATAAAACAGAGACGAGAAGTAGTGGGAAGGGAGAAGAACATGAGAAGAACCTCTACAGTCTGCTGTCTTCTTCCCGAGGTGTCTTCGACCTTCCGCGCGCTTCTGGCTCTGGTCCTAGCTCCAATGCAACCCACACGGCTGCTTCCGCTGTTCAATTCCACCTTCGATTCTACTCAGCTACTCTCCAATGTCAGTTTCTCGGGAGCTCACAAAAACACCTTCGCTTCCTACCTTCCGTGCTTCAGCAATTCGGTCTCGCCCTTCGCCTAGCTGCCAACTGGTCCTCACCTCACTCGATTTCCTCACTTGATTCTTTCACTCGATTTCCTCTCGCGAAGCTCACTCTTCTGAAATCGATCTTCTCAAGCGCGCTTGCTGCGGGAAGTTGGAATGCGCTAATGCGCTTCCTGTGCATCTTCCTCGCAGATTAGGGGTTTCGACCCTAGGTGACTTTACCTAACCTACCTACCTGTTCGGTGCGACCCAGTAGGTACAACTACTTCTTTACTGAAAAAGCCGTGGTTAGGCCTTCATGGTCGCTGTCTTCCGGAAGATGGATGTCTTCAGTCGTCTTCCCGTCTTCTGCCGTCTTCCGTCTTCCGAAGATGCAACTGAGAAGACGCTCTTCCGAAGATGGTCGTCTTCTGAAGAAGTCAACTTATTATTACAAACAGCTCATAAGATCGTCTTCCTGCTAAGGAAGACGTAACCTTAAGTAACAACGCTTCTTCAGTTATACAAACAAGTTATTATTCTTAAAAATTTCGAAAATTTGTGAATCCTGTAATTTGTGGGCACCACATTAAGTTTGAACCAGCTACGACGTATGTTCCAAGAAAACTACTTGTATTCATAGTGGAGGGGTTACTTCTCTCGGCTGAGCTTCAACATTCTTGCGGTCGAGAAAATCTCTTGCTGGTGACACGATTGAGAAATATGTTTGTAGAAAGAGTACTTTCGCTGATTGGTTTCTGCAGAGATGCTTTCTATATTTTGATGTAGTTATTTGGTTTCATGATTTGTGAAACAATGTGAAGAACCAAGTTAATTTTCTTTTTACTGAAGATGAACAACTGGATCTTCAGTTCATCCGGCACAAGAGATATTGTTATGTTGTTTCTCTAGATATAAGTAGAAATTCCAATCAAGTTTGAAACCTATTTACGTAAAATACATCCATTCTGTTTGGAAAACATATACAAAATATAATGTATATAATACTTTAGTCGTCGATCTAGAGCCCCAGATGATATAGTAATGAATCTTCATTCTTCATCAATCCATCCAAAATCATAATAAACAACGGGAATGATAATTATCTATTTAGAATATTATAGCTTTATTAGAAAAACTTTCATCTAGTTTCGATGTCCCCTTGTATGTTCTCGCTACTCCTTTAATTGATAGCATATTCTGGAAAAATATATAGTGGAGAGTATAAGTTTCCTCTTGGGTTACATGAAAAACAAATGTCAGAAGCAACAAGAGGAGAAAATATTCTTCTTGCTCATTTTCCACCATTAGGTTCTTTAGACACATTGTTGGCTTTGCCTGCAAATGTACCGATGGGCCAGAGCTTGTGGTATTAGCAGAGGAACATTACCTACAAATAAAGATGATTTTTTTTAGGCTTATTTGTTCTGTAGAAAAATGTATTTACGGTTCTTTTATCCAGATATAGTATAAATAGCATGATTAGAGCGATGACGAGATACAGCAATATATTTTGTCAACATATAATATTCATTGCATCATCATGTATATTTTAATATAAAAAGTTTTATATTACGTGTAAACGATACTTTAACGTCGAGACGTGAAATCACAGTTCTCTGCTTATTTATGTAGTAATCGATCAAATAAATATGTAATAATATAATAAAATCGAAATATTAGATATATAAAAATATAAGTAAAATTGATGCAATGTGTAGACTTATTTTTTGTATTTACGTATGGATTGATCAATTAATAATACTTGATATTTATTGAATTTTATAATCTAAATTATTGACTGTAGAATCTATGATACTGATTTAACTTTTGAACTTAGAATTATTTGTTTAGTTTATCGATACATAGTACACAATCGATGATATTAGTTTAAACCATGAACTTGAATAAATTGTTTATTCAATTCAGTAGTTACCGATACATAGTGCAGAAATTATCAGTACAACTTTAAAGTTGTTAACTGAGTAAACTTAAAATTGCTTGTTCAATGTTGAATGAATTGTTTGTTTATTTACCGATACATAGTGCAGAATCGGCGATACTGTAGTTGATAACTGAACTATTTACCTATACATAATGCAATGCAGAGTGTAGAATCGATAATCGATAATCGATTGATGATATCGTAAAAATAATCAACATTCTGTTTTAGATCTGTGTTGATTATATTTAACAATATTATTAGAATAGAAATTTAACGAATTTAGTTTATTATTTATTACAGTTTTCTATATATTTTATGTTTATTTTATATATTTATATATTTACTATTTATCTCAACTATATTTAAATGAATATAAATGAATTACAATATCATCAATTTTGCACTATGTATAGTTAGACAAGCAATTTTAAGTTTACGAAATTATCATATAGTTCAAAGTAAAAAACTAATCAACAGAATATAAAACTCATCAATATATGCATATGAACTATATTCATTTTTGTTGTACAACAAAAGTTTGTCAGTAACTAGATTTCGACTAAAAAGTACGGACTACACGGGAATAATACATATATGTATTCTTTTGTACACAAAGGGATAATGAACTTACAGATGTGGAAGTAGAAATTTCAATTATGAATATTAAATAAATAGACTTCAGTATATGGACTTTTAAAATCTTCAACTTGGACTTTTCATGAATTCGTTTTAGATATTCAAGTAACAGTTCTGGACACGAGAATGTCCACTTTTAGTGAATACATTTATCTAACCTTTCTTCTGATGGAAAAGGCGACTATGCATGCCTCAGAAGTTTAGCAGTTTAATTTATAACCTAGCTATTCCCGTGAGAAAAATTAGGTGATAAATTAAACCTATAACAAATGTTTTTTTTGACTCGATAAAAAGCTTATCTTATGGTTTCTAGAGCGTGGTTCTGCTTGCAGTCATAATAGGTTTTCTCCACAAGTTCCTGTATACGCGTTAGGTATGACATTTTAACATGTAAATAAAAATTATATTTTCATTCCAAAATTATTCATTTTATAATTTAGCAATTACAGAATTATAACTATTAATTCATAGATATACCATTGATGACAACAACAAAATCTGAACCAAAAACTCCATAACATCTCACGGCCATGTTCTGATAAATTGCGCCTCCAGATTTTGCTCCACTGTCCACTCTTGTTTTCTTCTTTCTCTTCATCAAAAGTGTAGATTGCATGCATATTTTCCCAGAAATGAGATGCAACCAAATGGCTAAAACGCCAGAACAAGAATTACGAAATAATTATCGGACGAGAAAGAGAATACAAAGCAGAAGGTTGGAAACAACCGGTGCGGGGAGCTACTTATATGCAAAATATGCAGAGGAAATTGCTTGATCATACCCAGTACGATCGCTGCGATTGATCATACCCTCTTAACGTTTGCTTGCTTGATCATACCCCCAACCTGCCATTTCCAGTCCTGCCGGTATCCGCTCCATGTAGATTAGGCCATGTCACTGCCAACACGGCATGTGCATAGACGTAAGGAGCGAAACAGTCTGTTTCGCTCCTTACAAGTGAACGAAATATGACACTGCACCGCAGTCTTGTTTCGCCCTGCAATGCAGCGAAACGTGTTTCGTCTCGCGGTTCAGCATTAGGTCCATCGCGGTTCAGCATTAGGTCGCAGTTGTTAATATATTGCCAGGGCTTCTTAGAAACCATAGCGGAGGTAAAATTCGAGAGCAAGTGTGATCCAGTACTGCGCCCCCGTCAGTACCTTGTTCCGGGAATGAGCTTTGACGGGTTAGACTATTCTGAAATCTGCAAGAAACAATTCAGAATCACAAGCTGAAACGTCTCAAGTCTCAGGAACTCTTCTTGGTGCGGAGAATGAACGAGGTCTCAAGCAGTCGCGGTCCACGTCATTAGCAAGAGAGAAATCCAGGCTGGCAGTGTAGAGTGACTTGGCTTGATCTACTGGTAGGATGGACGGTGGCAGGTTGGGGGTATGATCAACCAAGCAAACGTTAAGAAGGGTATGATCAAGCGCAGCGATCGTACTGGGGGTATGATCAAGCCATTTCCTCAAAATATGCATGCTAGATAAACTTTAGAGAACTTTTGCTGTTTTTCGTTATTACCAAACGAATAAGTTTTAACATGTGGAAATTATATACTGAGGTGTTAAGAAAGATTAAATCTGTCTATAAATCTTAAATGATAATCCCAGTTAGAGTTACGGGACGGTCCAAACATAATCCATAAGCAAAGACCGATCAGACGTGATTCTGAAACTACAAGTAGAGAAAGCTACTAAGAAATACAGATTACTTTACTTCCAGACGTTAATTTATTAATTGCCTAACTCTCTCTAATGAAAAGGTTGGATTATATACACGGGAAACGCCTGTAGACAACTGGAAAGATCACTTTATACATCAATCTATAATAGCCATTGTCTACAGACGTAAGCCGCCAAATGCAGAACTTGTTTCATATTAATATACAGACAAACGCTAAATTCACATTCACATCGGATGTGTTTGCATAAATTTTGCGTTTGTCTAGACCTTGCTTCTGGTGACTTAAGGTCATGGAGAGGGTATACTATTTGTAGAAAATTTTATGGGTAAAGTGGTCACCAACCGAAAAGGCAACCAAATTCTGACAGCCATGTGAAATATACACCCAAAATGCACATATATGCAGAGGGGGAGGAGACAAGCAAAGTTGTAATAGAGCGTGTCAAAGTTAAAACGAAGTATTCTCTCACGTAAAGAAAAAAAATGATCGTAGTTTTTATAATGAAAGCTTGTCTAGAGTCTTGTATCGCTTAGAGTGGTGTTTTTGAATCGCTATAAATATTTGATTTTTTGATGTTTTGATAATTTCAGTAAATTTTCTAAATCCTTAACTTGCTTACAGTTGAAATTTACAGTCGATTTGAACAATAGGAGGTGTCAAAGTTAAGAACTTTCTGAAATATTTGAAATCCGTGGGCATGAGTTACGGCTTCGGCGAGACTGCGGTCAGTGTTTCATGCGAGCACCTCCTGAGGTACTCGCAGGAAAACACCGCGGGTGTTTTCTTAACGGCTATTCACTGGTTTCGTCCGCTTTCTTTTGCAATGGATTCTCTGCTGCTCAGAGTCATTATCTTGAGTGTACAAATGAAAAATTAATCAGTGAATAAAATCTTTATGTTCAGTCAGAAGCGCGATCCAGAATGAGTCGCGGTTATATACAAACATATCTGTGATAATTTTACGGTCAGTTATCGCTTTGCCGTTGAAGAATCTTTCCTCTGAACTTTGACACCCCCTAATAGATAAGTTAGAAACTCACACGGTCATTTCCTGTGGGTGCCTCCAGAGGTGACAGCAGGAAATGATCACGGCCTCTTGACCGCAGTCGTAACACTCATCTGCGAAATACGAATATTTCCTAAAGGTTCAAACTTTTACATTCCCTAATGCACAAAAACCCATACAAACATCAACCTTTTCTGTGGTGGATCTTCTAGGTTCGAAAGGTGTACGAGAATTGGAAAGCCAGGCAAATGTGAAGAGGCATGAAGAGGTGAATAGCTATGAATGACTCAACACATACATAACAGAAGCACCCAGAAAAAAGTCCGATGTGACTGCAACACAAGTTATGCCAGTCCCGCATGGTCACGTGTGGGAATCTTAGAGGGCTTTCCAATATTATAAAATGGTGAAAAGATTAAATATGTTTTAGGAGTCAACGTGATCGCTCTGTATTCAACAACAAAAAACGAATCCACAGGCATACAAAGCTGCATACGCACATGAAACTTTCTTTTCGAATTCTGGTTCTTTTGCAGTTCAGCTCGTACCGCACCGACCATTTATTTAACACACCGAAAATAAATTTCGCGCCCAACCAAAGATTGGGGAAAACAAATCCTTACTCCATGATGTAAACAGGAAAAGGTTAACAATGAATAAAATTTTTACCTTATCCGACACAGAAAATGTTTAAGTGAGGACTAATATTTAAGATTCAATTTATAGTATTTAATAAGATACGATAGTATATGAAAAAGTCGAATAGCCACCAGTTACTCAACTGGCTAGACCTATTACGAAGTCGAGATCTATGAGTTTGGGTTGTGAGCTTCTTTGACCTACCGCTCATACTCTTCATGATTTGTCGTAATTCAATGGCTCCTTTCATACTGTTACAACTTCTACATTAGTAATTGCACGATATTCATCATCTTCGTGCAGTTGTAAAAAAGTTCTCCCTGGTATTTTCAGTCGTAGCATCACCACTTTTTTCACCGACGAAAGGTTATAGAAAAGAATAAAAGAAGAGTGAAATAAAGAAATAAAGATATATATATATATCCCCATATAATATAGTTGAAAATAAAAATATAAAATAAAAATATAAAAATATAGGGAGAAAAGGTTTATAGAAAATAATAATAGAAGAGTGAAATTTATATATATTCCCGGATAATAAAGTTAAAAACAAATAGTTCTCACGCAAAAGTGGGCGTGACCTGAACAATATTCAAGAGGAGTCGACCCCGGTTCAGTCCTGAACGGGACCGTACAAGACCGGACTATATACCTTATAGTTGAACAAGCCTTTGTGGTGCTTCGAGTTGCAACTTCCTTTCGCATCATCGGAAGTTCGCCTGCGAAGTTCTGGTCCAACCAGAGCCAATTCCAGTTTCGCTGGACGGGAGCTCCCTTGTATAGGAGAGACAGTTACTTGTATAATTCTTATGTCACGTCCATCCGAATAAGCTCGAGAACTGCTGGTTGCGATCTCTCCGGTACGACGATGGACTGAATTGCAGCTGAATTGTCAGTTGCCAGCGCTGTCACAGTGATCCAGTTTGGAGAATTTGCGTTCGCTGAACTCCACAACAAAATGGCAGACGGAGGAAGAAGTCACTCGAAGCCCACGCTGAAGAGGCTGAACACTAGCTATCGAAACCCACTTCTTGATATAGTCTGGACGGACTCTATCAAGAATGTGATGACGAAACCGAGAGAGCTGGAGAGATTACGTCATGTTAGTGATTCCTCGGCTGATGAGTGTATCAGTGCCCTCCATGTCAAAGCTGGAACGGATGCTTTGAAGGTTCTTGATGACTACGTATCTCGGCCTACTGAGGAGCAAGATTCAGCGGGGCCAAAGAAATTCATGGATGAAATAACGACAATCCCTGACTGGTTTGAGGAGGATCTCGTACGCCAGGGCCAAGATGTTTTCTGGTGAGTTGTGTCTACAGCGTATAGAGAAAGATCGTACAGTAGTTAGGTCGATAATTTCGTCACGAGTAGTCACAACGTTTGATGTATCTGATGATTGAACTGCTATTGTTAGTCATGAGTACCATTTCAGAGGGAGCAGCATATTAGATATTGATGCACGACGTATTAAGCATTATAATTACAACAGGGAGCTGATAAAATTGTACTCAGTTCTTTCTTAATTTAGGAGGACCGGTCCTGAAGGTCTTGAATAATTCCATTTGTGCAGGAAATATATGACCCCAATCGTCAGTATCTTGACAAACTATTGTCTAGTGGGCGGATTTGCTGCATCCCGTGTGGTTGATATCCTCTCGTGTACGAACTACTTTTCCACTCCAGACAGGACATACCAAAGGCTTGTGGAGACCACCAAGTTCGTGCTGGATATAATGAAGGGCCCAGAAGCTTTGACTCCCATCAAAGGAGTTGGATGGGCTTCAACTGTTCGTGTCAGAATGCTGCACACACAAGTTCGCCTTCGCATCCTTGCAGAAGCGAAGAGACATCCAAACATATATGACGTGGAAGAGCTGGGAATTCCTATCAATCAGGAAGATCTGTTGCTGACTCTGTGCGAATTCTCCATAGCAGTCGTCAGTTCCTTGAGAAAAATGGGCATCTATCTCTCTCCCAGCGAGGTGAAAGCCTACCTTCACCTTTGGCGGCTCATAGGTTACTTCATGGGCATTTCTGACCAATACTGCAAATACTTGATAACTGAGAGTGGTGCTACTGCAATATTCGAGTCAATTGCCAACCACCTCTTCGATCCAGATGAGGGCTCAGCTCGAATGGCACATAACTTGCTTGAGTGCATGGCTTTTAGAGCACCCCTATTCTGGCCACTAGGTTTGCATGTTGCAGTGACGCGAGTTCTCATTGGGGACAAGATGAGCAACTCTCTCGGTCTAGAACCTTCCCCTTGGCATTGGAGAGTGATAGCAGCACTCGTGCTCGTGTTGATCAGATGGATACACTGCTCTACAATTTTTCTTCAGCGTAGACTGAGCTTGACCCGAACTTACGTTCCTCGATTGTATGAGGCCTACGTAACGAGGAGAAAATTCGAGGACTCTCATCATCGGCAGGTACATTGCGACTTCACCATGAAGTACATACCCCATCTCACCTCTGTTTCAGAAGACTTGTCGAAGACGACAAACTAAAGGATGATTCTTACAGCCCGGAAATAATCGTGACAGCGAACGAATCTTCTATCCGTGATTACTGGGGATGAATGTGAAATGTTCGACACGATATTGCGATTGACTATTCGGTACCCAAGAACAAGCTCGATGTGCGATAGGTCCTACAATCATCCGAACTGCGGGAGAAGTACCACAATACCAAAGAGCTGCAGCCTGCATGTACGTGAAGGACTGTGTAACCCGATCATATATTGGTTTCGAAGTCGGCAAACTGGCATCATTACTCTTATAAAATAGTGGACTTTGAATGTTAGAGGCATGTGTCTATACAGAATCTGCACTGCAGAATGTAACTCTTCTGGACTTATACTGGAACTGATAGTTCTTCTGTACTCCGACTCTTCCTCTAAATTCCAGTTTGTTTACACGTTTAAATCCTTTTGCCTGTGTCCCCCTAAGCTCTGAAGTTTACTTTAATCGATTTTAAGAAAAAATGATCGATACGTGTAAAAGAAGAATGGAGTCATAGAACTCATGAATCTATTGATAAGATTGTTATCCAATGAGATGCATGTAGACTTCTTTGAAACTTCAAAAAGAGAATTGGATACTCTGAGTTATCCATCGTAAATACTTATCACAGATGCAATCCATTTAGGTTTTTGTCTCAATTAAACTAAAAATAAACTTGGATATGAAAATGTTATGAAAATTAGTTTTGAGAAGCTGCGGAATCAAATCAGATCATTTTTCTATCTTATGATGGACTCCATTTTTCAAATTGAGGTTCAGAGCCAAGGTTCGAGAGTCACCAAATGTGTTTATCTATTGGTTACGTGTTCACAGCTTCTAAGAGAAAATATTAGTGGATATCCTGAGTTACCGATAGTAAATACTTATCACATACTCAAGCCACTTATGTTTTTCTCTTTATTAAGTTAAAGATAAACAAAATTATCGTTTTCTTGTAACTAGATGGAACTCGATTCTGGAATCGAGGTTCAGAGCCAAGGTTCGAGAGTTACCGAAGATGCGGAAGTTTACTGGTTCACGGCTTCCAAGAGGAAATAGTGTTTTTGTTATCTATCAAGCATCAAAGTGTGTTAGAGAAAAGGCAGAGTCAGACTTGCATTTATAAACAAGTCCAGACGTTGATAGATTTAATTTGATTTAATCGTTGAGTACTTGAGCTCTGGTGACCATAGCTCAGACAAGAAGGTGTAGTAAACATTGAAGGAAGAATGGAGAATCGTGTATTAAACACATATTAAAATATACCAAGTAATAAATATGATCCCATAACCAAATGGGAAAGATATTACCAAAGCTTCTAGTGAGATCATGTCTGAATATCGATTCCAAAATCGATGTTCATCATAGTATGAACTTATCTGCTTAAATGAGAACTGCAAAATTTAAATATAACTGCATATAAAAGGATTTAGGAGAGAAGAAGACAAGAAGGCAAATGGTCTAGAGTGAAGGAGCCGAAAATCTTTGAGCCTCAATTCTGAAATCGAGAACAAGAAAAGTCAATGAAATAAGTTTAGCACTCTATGTAAAATGTTAACCTCTAGTTCGAGGGGAGAACTGAAAAAGAGACAGACTGCTTTTAGCTTGTAGTGGAAATTGTCAAGAGGCGTGGAGAAAACACACCATACAGAAAACCAGTCAAATGAAAAGTGTCTATTTGCTTGAGAGGAAGCCCACGTATTGTGGGAGAGTTAGGAGGTCTTGAAAAGGCTAGGTGACATATTTATCATTTACCTAATATGTTGCATAATAAATATGCATGCAATATGCACTTCCAGCCCGAAGGAAGAAAAAGACAAGCGGAGGAACATGAGCCTAATTTACTCGTATAGCTAGTACACTTGAGGACCAAGCAGTGTAGGTAGAGAAATCAAGATTTATTCTCAGTCCCACGTACATGTTGTTTTTGAGATCTTCTGGAAGAAATTCTTCGATGAGTGCATTACTCAACGTCTCTCATGTGTCCTCAACTGCACCAGGTGTTTTGCTCTTCACTCAGACTTCATACCACGTAAGAGCAAAATCTTCTAAAAACTCTGGCAGTAACAACACCCATTCTTCCTCCCTTCTCACGTTGTTCCCGATGCAACTCCTTTTGAAGTCTCGTACAAATGGTTCTACATCTTCATTGTCCTTCCCATGAAACACTTGTAACTTCCCCATCTTGTAACTACTCCTTCTACCCTTCTAATTTCCGTGCAATAACTACTCGCTAAAAGAGTACGAACATCACCAATTCCATTCGAGAATAATCTACCATAGGTAAAATGAAAAGAAATGGTTGTAACAACACCTCTTGTGTCATTTCTTCTCCCAAGGTAATCATGAGCCTGAGTCGCATCTTCACTTTCTCCACCATCCGAATGACGATCTCCATCACAACTCAGCCGAGTCCTCTTTTGAAGTCGACAACTTCTCCGTCTCAGCTCTTTGAGTCTCGTCCAACTTCTCGACTACTGATGTAAGTAGGGCAGCCACGTCGACACACTTGTGTCCTCTTGATAGATCGCCCACTCCACAACTTGGAAAAGGATCCAATTGGCGCTGGTGACGATGGACCCACTCGAAGACTTAAATCAGTAAACTCCCGCTTCCCTTTAGCTCTCCCGGTTCTGATTCTAGTTGGACAATTCACTACTTTATGTCCCAACCCTCTACAGAAATAACACCACAAGTCGATTTCTACTCTTCTCCTTGGAGATTCTACTTGAGGTTTTGTACTAGGGTTCTCAAACTCAACGATAACCTCTTTCGAGCTCTCTCCGACGCTTACTATGACATCTAAATCTTGAAGAAGATTTCTAAGTCTAACTTTCCACTCTTTCGAACTCCCACTCATGTTGCACCTTCTCAACCATTAAGTGGACAAAATATCTTTGAGGAAAATAACTCTACATCACTTTCTTAACTCTTTCGAGCTTTATACTGAAAATCGTATATTATACATGCTATACACGAAATAAAATCCAATCTAAAATTAAGAGTCCATGATAAGATACTCATGTCCATCGTTTGTACTGATCATAGTAGACATCTTAAAGTCACTCTTGTAAAGATCACACCCTACTTTGCCAGGAGCATTCGTGACCTCCACAATGAATGATGCTTTGAATTCAATCTTCTTCGCATCTACGCCGATGCTCGTAGAAGCTTCTTGATATAGAGCAAAAAAGGCACCCCAACTGCAATAGATGCTTGATCACAACGCCTCTATACTTAACTTTGGCTTTTCCGTCTCCGTTCTAACTCCCAAACGTCTCTTCTTCAACCTCGGCACTCGAACTGGATTCCCCATGAAGTATCTTCAAGACCTCTTTGTATGTCGACCGTATATCTCTTAATCGATAAGAGATCTCTCCAAGATTTTTGTGATCTCCAGTAGCTCAACCTCCAAGCTACTAACTAATGAAGTTTCAATAGAAAATTCCTTAATCAAAAGAGATGGTGCTGACTGTACAAATTTTCAGAGAACTGAAATTTGTATATTTTCACTTCTCTCATGGCTTTCAACCTCCTCTACTTTGAAAAATTCTATCTCTCTCTCTCTTCAGGTATCATCTTCTCATGATTTTTGTTTCTTCTAGTAGCTCATCAGACAAGCTACAATCATAGAAGTTCTCACAGGAAAATCAAATTCACAGAAAATCTGACAATAACTGTAAAAATTTTCCAGAGAGCAGAATTCCTCAACTCTCGTGAATAAACCCCCTCAACTTTGAAAATTCATGGCTCTCTCCATACCACCTTTTCTCCTGATTTCTGTTGCCCTAGATAGCCCTAGATGCCCTAGATTAGCTTATCAGCCAATCTAAAACATTGTAAAGTTTCTCAGGAAAATAAAATTCACAGAAAATCTGACAATGACTGTAAACTTTTCCAGAGAACAGAATTCATCAACTCTCGCAAATAAACCCCCTCAACGTTAAAAATTCATTGCTCCCTCTCTAGACCACCTTTTCCTATGATTTCTTTTGTCGTAGATAGGTTATCAGCCAAGCTACAGTCCTCGAAAGTTTCACTGGAAAATAAAATTCACAGAAAATTTGACAATGACTGTAAAACTTTTCCAGAGAGCAGAAATCCTCAAATTCAGAAACTTTTCTCCTCTAATAACTTCTCTCTCCTCCTTTCTCTATAACTCTTGTTTCATCCCCTTTCAACTCTCCTCAAACTCTTTCTAAGTGAACAAGATGTAAAGAATAACCTCGAATGCGTCATAGATCACTAGGGGATACACGAAAGATTCTAATGTTGCTAACATTGCGTTAGCTCTCTCCCCTCCCAACGTTCTCTCCATGTGCTCTCTCATGATCTCTTTTTGTCGAATATAGAACTGAACTCTAAATATCTTTCAACGATCCTTTCAAGTGAGGTCTCGGCTACGGAACCAAAAATGTAAATCCTCCACGATCTCATCGATCAACTACCCCTCGATCTCTCAACCTCCACGATCGTCATCTGCAAATGTCGGGCTTGTCTCTCACTCAGGGGTCATCTCTGATGGCTTTGATGGAAGCACACCATGAACTTGAAGGGAAAAATGCTAAGTTCACTCATTCATACACTCACAAATTTATCAACTAAAAATTCTCCATAAACTCATTAACTAAAATCTTTCATTCTAATGACGTCTCTCAAGTTCTCACATGCTAAAAATATCCCACACTCTCTATATTACTCAAGTTGTCATTACGACGATGTGAAAACAAGGATGAGGAGCTCTTCTCTACTCCTCTTTTTATATATTCTAGATTTTTACTTTGGTACCCTCTGGTAACTCAGCCGTAATTATTTTTACCGGGTTTTACTAAGATATTACTTAAGCTAAAAGCATTAATCACATGGGCTTTTTATCTTTTCACATGGGCTTATTCCTTCAAAGTCAACAACTTCTAGAAGGATTCTGGAATATTCTCAAGGAATCTCGAATTTCCACCCCGCCTCTACACTAGGACCCACTAAAAATGAAACATGTGGAATCTCTTCTTATTTTTAATGCCCACAAAGTCCACAACTTTAATCCCACCACTAATATCAAGTCAAAAAGGAGATAAGGGATACTTTCCACCTCCTTCTACCTTTTAGACAAGATGACAAGATACTAGTACTCACTCTTTAGGAAATATCTGAATTCTGTCAAAAGTACAACTAAGTTTAACCATAACTAACTTTAGCCAGTCATGGCTAACTTGATACCTCCTTAAAGTACTTGGGCAGCAAATAAACCTTCTCAACACTTAGTTATAACTAAATATCTTACTAATAGACAAACTTCCTATGTGTAACATAGGTCGTTACAGAACGGCCCGAACGGTCCAACTCTCCTTCACAGATAACTGAAAACTCCAAATCTGCTTCTTGCGTCTCAATTTCTCTAAGAACATAACAACCGATCCGTCTCTTCCCAAACTGTCTTAACCTGTGCGTAGCCTGCACAGATCTGAACCCAATGACACCTTGCGCGCGTGTATTAGACTTCCCAATTCTCCAAAACGTCCATCGATAGGTCGCAAGAACAAGCAAGCCCCTTAAGCAGCCCCCTTGCATCAGTCTCTATACGTACAAAGGTCTCTCTTATAATAATGAAGCAAGCCCCTTGCTTCTTTGATATAACGTCTGAAGTCTCAAATACCCAGTCAGCAAGTAAACTAAGGCCTAGCTTGATTTTTTCTTCTTTCGAGTCGCATAACTTCTTCGCTAGACGTCCAAACGAAGTAAACAAGGTGCCTATGAAGACTGACAACGAGCTCTACCCATTGATGCGATGAAAGTAGAGATCCGAAATTGTGCCAAAATCCCGTAAGCTGGAGTCTAGCTTGTTTTATCCATCTTTCGAGTCTTGTAACTCCTCCACTAGGCGTCTAAATGAAGTAAACAAGATGTATATGAAAAGCTGACAAGGAGCTCTATCCATTGATACGATGAAAGTGGAGATCCGAAATGGTGCCAAAAGCCCGTAAGCTGAAGCTTAGCTTGCTTTCTCATCTTTCGAGTCTTGTAACTTCTCCACTAAGCGTCCAAACGAAGTAGACGAAGTGCCTATGAAGTGCTGACAAAGAGCTCTATCCACTGATGCGATGAAAGTGAAGATCTGAAGTCGTGCCAAAAGCCCATAAGCTAGGGTCTAGCTTGCTTTTCTCACTTTCCTCCATGAGCGTCTTTGGAGCGATAAGCATCAAAATTTGAATTTCAAGTAGGAGCTAGTCCACGACACGACAGCGGAAGACAAGTTCATCTCCACAATCCGTCTGGAGGTGTCTTCCTTGTCTTCTAGAGGCAAGGATGCCTCTTCCACCACTATGGTCTTCTGCTTCTGCGCGCAAGAAGACGCTACTCTTCTCATCTTCCGGGGTGGAAGATCTCTTCCCACTGCAGGAGCGGTTCTCTTCGATGCACTTCCTCGAGTCGATGTCAACCCATTCTTCGGCTTCTGGAGTCTTCGGAAGACTCCTTGTAGTCGTAGAAACTGTCTTCTGCGCAATCCTGGTGCTCAGCGTCTCCTCCGTGAATCCGACTCCGATCCAGAATGAATGATCGAGAAAGATGTGTTCTTCTTAGATACACTCCTAGGCCCCATCTTCCTCGGCGGTGACGCGTCTTCCGTACTGTTGGAGTCGTCTTCTCGCACCAGAAGCGTCTTTTGATGAGTATCCGGTCTCGTCTGAGACACTAAAGTGGGAGGGGGAGTTGCGACTGCTGCTCGGTCGTCTTCTCTCGAGGTTGTTTCCTTCACCTCGCACTGTCCTGTTGACCCATACCTTACCAACTGGTCTTCTGTCAAGTCCCTTTTGGACATGTACAGGTAACAAAAGAACAGGGTGAGGTGGCCTCCTACTGAGGTGAACAAGTACACCAACTCTGTCTGAACGTAAGCGTGGAAAAAGGCGTCCCAATTGATAAGCAGCCCCTCCCAGATGGCTTCCAAGAACTCCACAGCCTGATCTCCAAGATATCTCGTCTACTGTGCTTTCCCCTTGGGAAAGAGGTGAAGAAATAGCTTCGTCAGAAGACGCTTCCGCGGCTCTCTGTACGCTGTCGTGTCGTGGACCGGTTCTTACATGAAATTCAAACTTCGATGCTTGTCGCTCCAAAGACACAGATGGGTAAAACAAGCTAGACTCCAGCTTATGGGCTTTTGACACAACTTTGGATCTTCATTTTCATTACATCGATGGGTAGAGCTCCTTGTTAGCTTTCTCTAGGCACTTTGTCTACTTCGTTTGGACGCTTAATGGAGAAGTTACAGGACTCGAAAGATGGAGAAAACAAGTTCGGCCCTAGCTTACGGGCTTTTGGCACAACTTCGGATCTTCGCTTTCATCGCATCAATGGGTAGAGCTCGTTGTGAGCTTTTCATAGGCATCTTGTTTACTTCGTTTGGACGTCTAGTGAAGAAGTTATGTGACTCGAAAGAAGGAAAAATTAAGCTAGGCCCTAGTTTACTTGCTGACTGGGTATTTGAGACTTCATACGATATATCAAAGACGCAAGGGGTTTGCTTCATTATTATGGAGTTATCTCTGTGCGTACAGTTCTCTTCCAAAGAAAATTGTACGTACAGAGATTGACGTAAAGGGGCAGCTTAAGGGGTCAGCTTGCACCTGCGACTTGTCAACGGACGGCTCTGGAGATTTGGAGGTCCAATGCAAACGCGCAAGACGTCGTTCGGTTCAGATCTGTGCAGGCTACGTGTGGGTGAAGATGGTTCTCGAAGAGATGGATCGAGAGTTGTGTTCTGAGAGAAATTGGGAAGCAGGAAGAAGATTTGGGATTTTTAGTTATCTGTGAAGGAGAGTTGGACCGTTCGGACCGTTCCGGAGTCCAAACTTGCTGTCCTTGGATCCATTGGGATCAGAACAACGAGTTCTTCAGGAAATTGAAGACGATATGACGTTTCATCAGGCGAAGGGAAGCGCTTACATCAGATTTTCGTTCGTCTGCGATCTGAGAGTGATTTGTTCTTCGCGATCGATGAGCCAAGCTCTTTGTTCTTGATGCCTATGCGACCAGGGAGTCTTCATCTACGCATAGGAGAAGACAACGTGTGGATTGGATTGTTGGTTTGGATGTGGTCAGCAAGTTTGAGCCGCAAGAAGCTGATTTACGTCAGTTTTTTGCAACTTGCGACAAAATTTCTTGCGTGGTTTTGCAAAGAAAACTCCAAACGGCTTGTTACGAGTCTCGTTGGGTTGGTGATAGCTAGATCTACCTGCCAGGGAAGACAGATATCAGATCAAGCGATCTGCAGGGAGCAGTTATTAAAAGTTTGGTCACCTGCGATCGAAAATCGATGATATCTCGGCTGTTGGGAGTCGGATCTGAAAGATTCTTGGGTTAACGGAGTCAGCAGAGGAGACTCTATCGACATCTGAAGTCCATTCGGCGAAAGGGAAAGTTCTCAGATAGATTTTTTTCGATTTCTTCGCTACGGGTTTTGCTCTTTTGAGTTCATTAGAGTTCTGGTTGGTTATATACAGCTTGTGGTAGCCAGTTTTGGCTAAGAGTTTGTACATGGATGTTGTTTGGACTTGGGTTTGGATCGCGTGATACTACTGTGACTCTGTTTGTTAGCAAAGGGAAGTTTCTCTTGCTGTGAACTACGTTTCGGTGGTTTTGGGGTAGGGTTGTGATTCAGGGGTTTGTTTTAGGGACTTTGAAGTAGGTTACAGACCGCTCTGGTCCGTTTCTCAGTTCTATGCTGTTAGGAGAAAGAACCGGCAGTGTACATACATTTGGAGTTGGTATATATCGCAGAATTTATTTTCGTGGTTGTTTTTCTCTCTCTTGTCTCTGTTTCAGCACACAGCATCTTCCACAACCAGGAACCTCGCGTTTTCTTGGACATCCTTCACGCAAAAATCCGACGTGATATCGGTGGTGAACTCGACGTGAAGGTCTGGGGTGCAGATTTCAGTATTTGAATTGGAAGAGGAGATCAACTATCATGGACGAGGATGAGGATGGATATTGTTGTTCAGGAGGATGTTGCGGACCTGGGATGATGGATATATAGATGTTTGGGGTCATGGGAGGATGGGACGAGCCATGACTATGGACGGGATGGATGGATCAAAGGATATACCAGGGATGCAATTGGATGCAGCACCTGCACGTTTGTTTCAAGCCTTCACTTTGCTTTTGCGACAAGAGCAAGGGAACCAACAAAAGGAGGCTTTGAGGACGAATGCGCTTTGAAGGATGATCGACAAGCTCGATCTATTTGATGGAGAAGACATCTCAAAGTACTTGAGATGTTCCAAGATGGAGATGGATTTAGATCAGGTATCGGAGAAGGAGATGATCGAGACATTCAAACTCGTTGTGGTGCTTGAGATAAGGGAGCATGTGAAAGGTCTAACAAAGCATTTTGGGAGGAACTGGTATACATTTTCACATGCGCTGATGGAGGAGTATTTCTTGAGAAACTCAGATCGAGTAACCAAGAAATCGTTTTTGGATGGGTCAACCGACACAACAAGGGTTTACAGCCTACAGAGCTGTTAGAGGAGTTTGAGAGACAATTCTCTCAACTATCTCGGATGGAGAAACTAACCTTGGAGATCTACAAGACGGAGTTGTTTCTTCAAGCTGCAGATGAACCATGGCAGGAACAGTTGGAGCACTTCTGGAGGATGGGGAAGAAGAAGAAGGGTTGACAAGGATTGTGCATGAAGCGGTTGAGCTTCTTGTTTGGAGACATACAAGAGAAAAGGTTACAATGTCGACGCATGTATCATTGACTACCACACCAGTTCAGGTAGTATCTGAGGTTCAACCTCCAGTTGTGATTGTAGAGAAGAAGGATCCAACGATCGAGGACCTACAGCAAAAGATGCGAGATCTACAAGCTAAGGTTACTAGGTTGAAGGATAAGAGATCGACGACCAAGACGGTGCTTGTACCCAAACCAGCTTGGGTACATCAGTGTGTGTGGTGTGATGGTACTGATCATCAACACGATGATTGCATCGACTTTGCAGAGTCTTTGCAACGAGAGGTTATTTCTTGGGAGGATGGAGATGTTCGGTTCAGAAGTTCGAGTACTCTCTTTCAAGCCAACGTTGGTAAAGGAGGGATTAAGAAATTTGTGCATGATTACTTTGCAGCACATGCAGTTGTAGTTATCGAAGCTACAAGTTATGGTGCTAGGGTGGAGGAGATTGAGCATGATCTCCATATGGATGGTTTGGATGAGCACGTGGATCCAAGCGAGCTCAAGTTGGATACTGCATCCACGACGCAGAGCGAGAAGAAGAGACAAGAAGAGATTTCTTCACGGAAGCAAGCTGGGGAGGATAAGGTTCAACAAGAAATTATTCTTCTTGAATTGGCAATGGAGGACGATCTTTCACAACCGAAGGAGATGGTTGAGGTATAGACAATGGACATGGTTGATCTTGTTGCAGACATACAACAACCAGATATTGATACAGCGATGGATGTGAAGGGAGGTTGGGACGAACACATTCGAGATGCACAAGTTGGATTCCTATCACGGGAAGTCTTGGGTGCAGCTACAAAAGGAGTCCATGATATCATCATTAGCATCATCAAGGACAGACATGTTGAGGATGAACGAGAGTGGATGTATGCTCTCGAGGCTACGGATATCGGATGATGGGTAAGGATGGCTTACATGGGAGAAGCCATTGCGGAAGATCATTTGGGTTGAGACAATGATGCTTGGGAGGTTGTGAGGATTTTCAGAAAAAGAGATCAAGGAAGATTATGATTGAGGAGGATATCATTGTACAGCGAGACAATGATGGTTGCGGTTGAGGATTTTGCTTGCAGCAGTGTGCTTCTTTTTTTCCAAAAAAACAAAAAAGAAGAGATGGATAGGTACAATGACATGTACAGACTTGAGGTTGAGGATTACAGTCAAGATATGTGATGATGATTGGGAGGATGGGTGATGTCTACTACGACATTTGGATCACAAACCTCGATGATGAGGTTCTACATGATGGATGGAAGACATTTCCACGATATGATGGGTTACTCCTTCTATGTCTTCGCATATTGAAAGATGTGTAGATCTAGAGGGGGTGATTGGATGGGAGGTTGGAGAAGAAAGTCAATGATGGATATAGGGAAGATCATGGCATGATAGCAACTTCAAGATGACGATCAGGTTGCAACCTTGAGGATGAGGTTGACTGAGATGGGAGAGAGGATGACAAGATGAGAACGAGTGTGCGTGCCGGTCCACTCCTTGGTTGGTATCTCTGGTGCATACCGGAGGATGCACAGGTTTAGAGGGGGTGGATGTTGTGTCGTGGATCGGCTCCTACATGAAATTCAAACTTCGATGCTTGTCGCTTCAAAGACACAGATGGGTAAAACAAGCTAGGCCTCAGCTTATGGACTTTTGACACAACCGGATCTTCATTTTCATTACATCGATGGGTAGAGCTCCTTATCAGCTTTCTCTATGCACTTTGTCTACTTCGTTTGGACGCTTAGTAGAGAAGTTACAGGACTCGAAAGATGGAGAAAACAAACTAAGCCTTAGCTTACGGGCTTTTGGCATTGCTTGTAGGAGTGACATGTTTAATTTAATTTAAAAATCACATGCTATGAAACTGGCAAGTAAAAGCACATTCTTTCAATTTGTAGAAGGATAAAGGACGTAGACCAAGAAGTTGTTGGCTGGGATACATGAGAGAATCATCCTCGCATTTTCATTCGTTTTTTTGTGTCCAAGTGCTTGCCGTTCTACCTTTATATTGTGTCAGAAGATGATATGCCTCGGTGCTTGTCATACCAAATGTCATAAATTTCCATGTCATATTTTCTTAGTCTCAGTCTTGGATGGCGCTAACGAAGCTATTATTCTTACCTGTGCTGTTGCTCCAAGGGTGGACACGTCGAACTGGACTTGGTTTTGCGATCTTCTCAAAGAAGCAATATCAAGGATTAGTTCATCTAAGACAACCATCATCAATGATTGACAAAAAGGACTGGAGAAAAAGCTATCGCAAAGGTTTTTCCTGATGCAGAACATGAATATTGTGTCCAACACATTTGCATGAATGTTCAGAGCCGTTATGGCAAAGACGCAGAGAAGTCCTTTTTGAGTTGTCTTTATGCGAAGAACCGTTTGAGTTGTCTTTATGCGAAGGACCGTGAAGTGTATGCTCAATCAAGTTATGATTATTAGGCATCTGCCTACTGAAACGGTCTTCTGGTAGCACTGCAACAACACTTACATCCATTGTTACTCACACGAAGCTTCTGTAACCGGGTAGAAGATAGAATGAAGATGAGAAAATAAGAGAAGGAAAGATTGTATTAGGCGGAACTTTGCTATATTTGCATGTACAAGTGTGATGTCTCTTCAAGCTACGAGCATTGTATAGGTAAAACAACGACTCTTGGTCATTTTAGGTTGGAAAGATGTTAATATACCAGTGGACGGGGAAGTTTACGTGAAGCTGCTCAGTAACGAAATACTTCATACGTTCGTTGGTATGATCGAATATTGTATGAAAGACAAAGGAGAACTGCATCACCAATCGGCCATGAAGAACATCTCAAACGCCATGCTGGAAGACGGATAAGATTTATTTACTTTGCTGAGTGCTGCAGATATGAAGAACCGGGTGGAACTCAACTACAGGAATATCCTCCAACATGTCTTGCAGTTTAATAAGTATCGCAGTAGACATCCATTGGGTATGACTCTTCGAACATGTCTCAAATCTATGATACGCTCCGATAAGTACACACCATCTTGCATGTGGCTCATGACCTGCGGTATACAAATGATGTGCAACGACTCTCTATGAAAAGCTATCATTCGATCTGAAATAGTTACGATTGCATATAAGACAATGTTTTCTTTGCTTAGACACGTACACGCTATTTCACTATCGAGCAAGCCGATGCTGATATTCACGAGGAGGAGGAATACATAGTTGCGACCTTCTCAACACTTCAACGCAACAGAACTGTGCCTAATTTCCAAGACGTAACACCTTTTCAGAGTATATGCTTATATGTAGCACCTTGGACAAGAACTTGACAGCCAGCAGAGCATTTCCAAGTAAAATCATATTTTCTTTGTGTATGTTATTCTTCGTGTTCTTCCCCATGTAGCCATACTGTCAACACTAACAACGGATCCTGCTAGGTAGCACGACGGGGGAACAGCATAACAGAGAGCACAGAGCCACTTCAAGCGCTACAGCAAAACTATCTCATAGAGACAAGTTATCACTCTGCTTCTCTCGTTTTTTTCTCTATGTTTTTGACTTTCATTTTGAAGAAATAGTGAGCATAGCGATAGCTAATTTGATCGTTCCATGAGATCGTAATGCTGTCCTCGCAGCTGTGACGGACTGCCGCATGTTATTAACTTCCGAAAAGAATAAAGTTATTGCCGGTTCCATGTAGCATTTCATCTACGGCCACACTTTTATGCCTTGCTGGCTTTGTAATTTTTCCCTTGCTCGCATCCTGCTACTGGGCATTATATAACAATAACAGTAAAATGACTGTCCCATGTACAGCCCCTATTATTTCTCTCATGGCACCCTGCTGCTACGTGTCATATATGTGCGACAAGCACAGAAACAAACACATCGAACATATATGCAATGTCTGTCCTCAATGAAAAATGGAACTTCGCGTCACGCGAGGTCAAAAAAAATAACCTACCCGCAACATTTTATAACAACAAGGACTGTTAATTAAAATATCGAAAACTTGAGTAGTGAACTAACTGTACAACAAGTGAATATGCGTGCACCAGATAATAGAATATGTTAGGTCGGTCGCTTATACCCGGTCGTTATACCCGGTCGCTTATACCTGCCACGATCTTAGAAAAAGCAACAAACTCAACAGAAACAGAAAACAGCTACTAAAATCCATATGTGAATTCGCTCTAAATAGTTTGTTGTGAAGTGAATCACAACTTATAAAGCTAGTGAAAAGCTTTGGTTTGATTCCTTTATTTTATAGATACCATGTTGAAGAATCTTCAACATGAGAAGTATTTTGTGTTTAAGGAATATATCTCTGAGTTATTTGATAGAAACCCGCGAAAAGAGTTGCTCGGGGTTACCAAGAGTGCTTGTACGCATAGGGGGGATTTAACTACATGAAAAGATAACTCCATCTAGATTCTGTTCTTCTGTCTGTATATTTATTATCATGCAAGGTTTCTTGGATCCAAATGCAAATTGCCGAATACGTATTGCAAATACAAGCCTTCGTCCTTATCCATAGAGGGTTAGATTTCGTACAACACTATTCTATATCAGGGGAAATTTCCACCTGCTATCTGTACCCCCACTGCTGCTGATGTCCACTGGATCATGTTCCACTGACTTTATTAACAGCAAAAGAGTCGAAGCAAGGGCAATCCTTACTAGACGAGACTTCCTTCAGCTCTTGCTCAATCATTCCTCTGTCGTGATTGCTACACCGCCACAGTTCGAATGGAAGTCTACAAACACTGAATACATGTGGAGCAGAATTCTCGCATAAACATCATGTGGGTTTAATGTCGGCGGATGCGATTTCTCATGCAGTACTGCTTTCAGTATCTGCTCATGATTGCCGAAATGAATGTAGTGTCAGGTCAAGCATACTGAAAACTGTGGACTTGTCCACGCCAAATGCTGAGGCTGAGGTTCAAAACTTCAATACCTCGCCGCCTGACACTCTTCTTGGGTCCCATCGAGACTTGAGAACTGAGTGCTGGAGAGTATTGTCCCGTGAACCGGAGCCAAATTTTACATGACCTTGTGATGGGAAAAGCCGTGCAGGAGCTTCAGAGCATTGCTGGAGTTGATCCCTTGTCGCAGGGATTCAGGTATGTCGAACATATCTAAAGCGTCGGTGAACCTTTTCACGGGAACTATTCTGGCATACGGGAAGTCCGTACCATAAGTAATCCGCTCCGGCCTGGCAAACGCTAATGTGGATGGGAGTGCGGATGGGCTGCTGGAGAGCGCAGTTTCGAAGTAGAAATCTCGAAATTGTTCCAGAACTGCGTCAGTGTCCTCGGCGCTAAACGCAAAACGATACACTACGAAAGGAAGAAATCCTCCTGAATGTGCAAGAACATACTTGACATTCGGATACTTTCTGGTGGTATTCTTGTACACCAAGTTCAGTGCAGCTCTTGTCGTGTCCAAAGTGAAGTCCACTGCGGCCGATGGGAGTCCGGGAACGCCCGCATCTACAGGTGACAAACCGGGATTCAATCTCAGAAGTTTCAGTCCATGCAATGATTAAATATCTTTCCTATATGTTAAAATCTCTGATGACGTTCGTGACCTATTGCTGGTACCCTTGGAATTTCTACAGAATTAACATCCGAAAGAGAAGTGAATCATATCCAAAGCAACAACAGTACTGTCCAGCTCGAGGTTCAACTGTGAAGACTTCCAAGTAAAGCGGGTCGCCCAAGTTGCCTTGATACTTACCATCCGGTAATGCATTCGGGTGGACAAAAACCACGGCGTTATAGCTATTGAGCACTTGGAAGAATGGATCGAGGGACGGATCTCCTAAATACACTCCGAACTTGTTAGCCTCCAGGAAAATTCCTGCAGCACCAAGTTCTTCGAACGCGTGTACCGCCTCGGCTATTGCCCCTTCAAGATCCGGAAGAGTGACTGTGGCCCAGAACTGAAATCGCCCAGGAAATTTCCGAACTAGCTCGTGGTAAGCATAATCGTTAAGCTTCCGTGCCAATGCACGACCCTCCGTAGTGTCGTTAGGGTGAATTCTAGCTCCTGGAGTAGTTATAGACACCACACTGGTTTGAATTCCAAGCTGGTTCATAACTTCCAAGTGCCACGAAACATTCCACTCCGGTGTTGGAACCCCTCCTGCCAGGACATGGCGTTCTGCGAGATATTCTCGGTAGAAGGGAGGAATGAAGTGAGTGTGAACATCAATCCGGTACGCATTCACTTGAGCAACTTGCCCGAAACCAGAATCACCGTATGCACCTAACAGCAAAAGAACTACCCCGAAAAAACCAACAATTCTACCTCTTGGCTCCATTTCTCTCGGTAAAACAGAAAAACCGAAAGGCCAACCCTGTCCTAACTCGATTCCGCGCACAATAAGCTCAATTCAGTATATCCTTCAAACATAGTATCATATTCCGGTAACTGGGAGACTCTAGCACATAAAATTTTACCCTCTGTCGAAGCTTGTGAGCAGTGTTGAAGTGAGGGGACGCCAGGAGTGGTTTCCCGACACAGTTTCCTCAGAGAATCCCTCGTGCTCAGCTTCCAAGTGAGGGGTTTGGCAGAAGGATTCCCAATTCTACCCAAAACTCGCAACTTCCATAAAGCATCCTTCAAGTCCAGCGCTCCAGTGTGGGCTCTAGGCGGGGAGATTTCCCGACTCTGCCAAACATCTGCATTTTTCGCTTAGAGCATCCTTCATGTCCAGCAGCGGTTGGGGACGGGATTCTCGACTCTGCCCAAGAATCACGATCTCTGCACTGCGAGTCTTGTCCACTTGCTAGAGCCAATCATCACCTGATCATTATAGACAAACCCTGGCTCAGGGTGAAGATCGGGATCAGTGAGTGTTCAGGGAACCCCAGCATAGGTACTAAGCCCAAATCTTGTCTCTTCTCCCGACAAAACCCCAGGACATGCACACAGAATCGAAGTAGACGAAAGAGTGTGACAGGGGATCAGATCCTTGTTCTACTTAGAGAGCCTGAGTGCGGTAACTTGAGGTTCAGACACAAGCTGACGAGACTGACCCCCAATCTCAAACATGAGTACTGGTAAAAAATGATCTACAAGTTCCGGAGATCTGTGCCCGCTTCTACATGAATGCCATTTCCCACGTTCCCAACCATGGGCCTTCCCTCTGTTCAGACAGAGTCAAATAGTAGACGAGATTTCAAAGGTCCATCAACAGACAACCTACAGGCATGACTCATGAGTGACTGTGAAAAGTGAGGGAAACTTGTCGCGACTTTCTGTGACTTTTGGTCAACGCGGATCGATCAGGACTCAGGAGTCAGGATTTGCAGGCTTTCCTCGATCTTTGAAACCTTTCTGGCGTACATTTTCCTGCTCAGTTTTGCTTTCGGCACTGAACCGAACTGGAACTTTTAGAAAAGAATCAAAACCATTACATTGAGAACCGGATTGTTTGAAATAAAATCGGTTGAAACCATATAAGAAAAACAAATTAAACAGAAATTTAGTCATCAAATTTAGAACACAAACAGTTTAAATTTTAAGAACTGAACTATATGAAACTAAACTGGCTTGTAAAGATGGAACGAAATCAAGTACCGAACCAACCATGAAATGTTTAGACCCTTAGGAACGAACAGTTTAGCCAAACTATCTTAGTTTAGTCAAAGGCAAACTAAATTCAAAAACAACTGCCCATTTCACCCGTTCATACAGTTTAATTTCAACGATATGTTTGAACTAAGAAGGAAAATGACCTAATGAAAATTCTGTCCAATGCTGTCGAGTTTGGCTCTGGGTGCAGACGAGCAGCTGGGCCCAAATTGTACACAAGTTGCCATTGTCAATTTGGTTGTCAATGGGAAATAATAAAACTTCTTTTTCTTGTGAAAGTCAGTATGAAAAATTCGTCTGGAGTCGCATTTTACCAAAGTCCAAGCAAATAAAAAAGTTCGTGACTAGTTCAGTTGGATTTCCAGTTCAATTCCAAGTCAACGTCATCAAGTACCAAATATTAACAAGTCAGTGATACGTAAATGCCCAAATAGGTAAACTCAATTGTCACTTTGTAAACTGAATATCCTTCCCCACGGCCTTGTACAGTGAATTTCATTTTTTCTTATCAGAATACCTGTAAGTGTTATAAAAGTTTATTTTATTAAGTTATTATAAAAAATTAAATTAATTCTTAAATGTTATATGTTACTCAATCCCGGAGTAGCCAACTCGTCTGGACAGAACCCATAAGTGAAGGGCGACCTGCTGCGCTCCCTAGGGTATAAGTCCGGAGCCCTCCTTGTTATATCGTGCCGTTTGGAAGAGGACGTTAATTAATATTCTAGAATATTAATTAGCGAATAATTACTGAATATCCTCCTTGTAAACTGAATATGCATGCTTCTTGAGTTTGCGAGAGAAGAAAGACAAGTAGAAAGATAAGGACAGAATTCCTGATGTGGATTGGTTCCGGTCGTGGTTGGAGTAAGTTCTGGATTCGTGTAATATACATAAAGTCTCTTGAATACATTAATCCTAGTTGATACTATGTTCAATTTTTGTCAATAATAAATAAATAAATGTTATAAAAAGAATTTGGAGTGACTGTCTTCGGAAGACGACTGTACACAATTTGTATCAAGAGTGGATTTGCTTTGCTTTTGTGTTAAGAGAGGCTTGGTACGAATTCCGAGTGGCTTGGTGAGTTGTTTTGTTATTTCGAGAAGTTGGAAGTCGGGAACTAGGCCTGTGCCTCCTGGTCTTCCAAGCTTCTCAAATCCACATCTTCCTAGAGAGACTAGAAGACTGGAAGGGCTGGCAAAATGCGCGAGAAGACGTGAGGGTCCATTTCGGGTCTCTTCTGTCCGACCCATAGCAGCCAATTTCTTCTTCTTCCTAAACTTAAGAGAGAGTCGTGAGAAGTCTTGCTGGCAGAATCTGGAGAGAATGGTCGAGGGTCATGTCTTCTCATCATGCAGCAAGCTTCTTCTGATTGTGTATGAGAGGTGAGAAGTCGAAAGAACAGAGTGCAAATGTCTTGAGTCTGTTGTGAGGATAGATTGCGCGTAGGAAGCAGAAGACATGTGAGACCAGTGAAGGGAAGCCTGACTTCGAGAGGTCTTCCGAGAAAGACATTGAATCGGAAGCTGTCCCAGGAGTCTTCCTAGAGGCCACTGTCACCGCAGGAGCCGCGATCATCTTCTAGAACTTGTTCATACGCTTTGCTTCTCTCACATTTTCCATCTTCTGATAGGAAGTAGGATGTAATGCAAGGTGGGTTGTCTTCTGAGGAATCCATGCGAGGCCTTGCTTAGTTAGGATTGTTTAGATATAGTTCGGAAGACGAGAGCTATCTAGGAAGCACTGTTAGGATCCCGGAAGACGGAGTAGCTGCCTTTTGAGAAGTAGAATCTAGACTGTGGGCACTTGGGAAGGACTGAGCCTTCGGCTCACAGTAAGTGCGTGTGACTTAGTGCAACAGATTTTCAAGTATGTCGATGCATCCTCGAGGGTTGGTGTTACCGGCAGCAGAGTTGGCCTAGGCCAAACCCTTCCTCAAGGAGTTGGGTCTCGACTTCTTCCTGTGGGATTGGAACCTCGCCGACCAGGGTCTTCTGGAGAAGGTTTGGGCAGCTTTACCGCCTCGCAATCGTGTACCTACGAAGGCAGGAATAGCTCGAGGAAGATCATCTTCCTGGACTGAAGATTGGTGACGTAGGGCCTTCCACAGATCAGAATCCGAGGACCGATGTTATTGGCTCGAGAAGAAGATCTTACCCAGGATCGTGAGTGAATGGCATGTGCCTGGAAGCACAACTTGTCTCTTCATGGAGGACAGGTAGGGAAGGAACGAATGGAAGGTAGAGTCTTACCGGGAGCCGAAGAAGCGACTTCTGGCGAAGCTGTTTCTGCATCTCTTTCCCAAGAGGAAAGCGCAGAAGACGAGGTACCTTGGAGATCATGACGTGGAGTTCTTGGAAGCAGTGTGCGCGGAAGGAGTGCTCGTCAACTAGGGCGCATTCTTCTACGTATATGTGCAGGCGGAGTTGGTGTACTTAGGTACCCCGGCAGGAGGACACTTGACACCTTTCCTCTGTTACTTGTACGTAACCATGGGGGATCTCACGGAAGATCAGTTGGTGAAGTATGGACCAACAGGGCAGCATGAGACGAAGGAGGAGACCTCGGAAGAAGACGATCGAGCAGCAGCCATAACTCCTCCTCCCACTCTGATGCCGCAGCTGAGGCCCGGCACTCATCAGAAGACGCTTCTGATGAGAGAAGACGACTCCAGTGGATCGGAAGACGTCACGCCTCCGAGGAAGATGGATCCTAGAAGTGTACCTAGGAAGACCACCTCCCTCATTCATTCGGGATCGGAGTCTGACTCGCAGGAAGAGCCGCTGAGTACCCGACCGGAGCAGAAGACCACTTCTGCCACACCAGGGAGTCTTCCGAAGACTCCAGAAGACGAAGGATGGATGGATATTCCTACTGCGATGCGAGGAAGTGCAATAAAGAGGACCGCTTCTACCATGGAGAGAGATCTTCCACCCCGGAAGATGAGAAGAGTAGCTTCTTCCCGTGCGCAGAAGCTGAAGACCATAGTGGTGGAAGAGACATCCTTGCCTCTAGAAGACAAGGTCGACACCTCCGATCGGATTATGGAGATGAACCTGTCTTCCGTAGGAAGAAGACTAGAAGAGTTCAGTGCCTTCTTCCACTTAGAGATCCAGCCCGCTATGGAGTTTATCGAGAAGAGAGCGAAGGCTCAGGAGAAGTCCTTACAGCCTGGATTCGATCTGCGCACCCTGATGCGTCAGGAAGAAGGCCAGAAGATGGCAGAAGCGCTGGAAGCTAGTCTCCGCACCACAGAGAAGCTCACAGCGAGGTACAAGACGGAAGCAGCCGCTTCTGCCAAGGAGCTGACCCAACTGAAGAAGAGCAACCAGGAGTTGCAGGCGCGTTTAGTGGCACTTGGTAGTGACAGTGTTGGAAGTCGAGAAGACTCCGGAAGAAGCCCCGGAAGACAAGATGTCTTCTGGAAGACAGGAAGAAGAACCGTCTTCTCAGGTATTCCGCGTGGAGGAAGCGACTTCTCCGGACCCCTATGAGGTCGCCATGGTCTCTAGTACCGAACTAATGCTCCAGAAGAGCGAGGAAGCACCAGTCGACTCCGCTTCCCAGAAGACGCTTCCGTCCGAAGCAGAAGCAGAAGCAAAAGCAAAAGCCCAGGAAGAAGCAGCAGCAGCGACAGCAAGGCCAGCGAAGAACGATGAGGAGGAAGTCACCTCAGTGTTACCCGAGGTGTTCGCAGGGCTTCCTAGCTTATCAGAAGCCGCGTTAGGAGCTCCGGTAGGAGCAGATCAGGAAGAGATTGCCTCCGAGCAATCAGAGTAGATAGTAACCACAACCGACGTTGACATTTTCAAACTTAGTAGGACCGAACATGCTATCTTAAGGGTGGCAGTTTTTCAGTGTAAAATTAGTTAGGATACCATGTGGCATCATAGATAGCGTAGGAACAGCAAAGTAGAGGACAAAACCGGAAAAGAGAAACGGCTTGCATGTGGGTTGGCAGCCTTCTGACAGCGCCCATCTCTCCCTGGTGGTCGTCTCCTCTGTTTTCTCTTGGCAGATGCATAAGTAGGATCAAAGAGTAGGAAATTAAGTTCTTCACACACACAAACATTTTACGGTGTAGACTCATGACACATTAGTTTCGCGCACCTACCGCCTTGTTGCGCCAGCGGAAGCTCTTGCTCAGTAGGTCCCGAAATTCAAACCGCTAACCTGCAAACACAATCACAAGTTAGCGTCCATGCACCACTTACCTTAGTTCTGTTTGGTCCGGACCGGAGCCGGACCGTCTCCCTAATCATCAAGCTCAGCAATCCTAAGTCCCGACTTAGATCCGCCTAAGTCGGTTCCAAACATGAGCAAGTCACAATATGACTTGGGGCGGACTTCCCATAAAGTCCAGGGTCCTAAACGGTGCCTCCAGCACACCTAGCGGCCCAACCGCCCGTGATGTCCGTCTGGGTCCAGGCTCCCGAACGGCGGTCTAACCCGCCGACTCGTTCCCTAGTCTTGCCCCAGCCCTTACATCGTTCCTAAGTCTAGCCGTCCAAGTCTAGATCGGAACGTGCCTTGGAACTGGCCCAGCCATCACCTCATGCCCCCAGAGTCCGCCCGCCGAACCCTGGGGTCGGGTGACTCGTCCTGGCCCACCCAGGCATCGAGCCCCCCTCATATATACTTCTGGGGATCGGCGGCCCCGCCCTCCTCTTTGGTCCCTGAAAATTATACCACAACCCGATTGTGGTTCGGCCATAACTTCCAGCTCGGAGGTCAGATCGAGGAGTGTTATATATCACTGGAAAGCTCTCGACGAGACCTTTCCAATGATACCTCACTCGCCTCGAGTTCTTACGTGGAGCTCCGTCCACGACCTAAAACGTCCCTGGAGCTCCAACACTTAGCAGTTTTTCCGAAAACCTGTGGTCCAGACCCAGCGTCGAACCCTGTGGTTCGTCTGCGTCTCGGACCCACGTCTCAGACCTATGTCTGAGACTCATGTTTCAGCCCGTTCTCAGACTCGCCCCCTTAGGTCAGCGTTCGTCTGGGGCCCTCTTGGGATAGGCCCTTATGTCCTAACCCAAGGTTCCAACCTTGGTTCAGAGAACCACTTAGGGTTCTTCTGATCTCGACTTCCCGGCCACGCCGTTAAGTCATACTCGCAGCGTTCACAACCTAGCGCAAGTCCGCTAGGGTTCTGTTGTTCGCGTCTGCGCCCGATCTTGAGAATGAGGGGCGCGACATTAGACAGAGAGTACACAGGAGAGGCGCACTAAGTACGTTGTTGTGTACTGTGCGCACACACACTACACCCGATGTTTGAGACATACGAATAGACTAGGATTATTACGGAGGGGTCTGCATGCTCGTTACCAACAATGGTTCAAAGATGTAGATAGAGGTAGTGGACAGTTTAGGAACAGGGAACGACATCCTCGTGCAATCCTGTTGGCTAGACTGGTGTGTCGAGGAGTAGGAGCAGGAAGTAGAGGGAGTGAGCTTCTCAATGCCAATGTGACTTCTTCTCGGGGAATGGATTGCTGATTTGAGTGCAGAAGCTATGTCCACGTCTTCTGGACGGTGGATTTTCTTGGATTCACTCCCGATTGTGCATGGGAAGCGTTCTTCTTGAGTGGCGGTGACTGTCAGCAGTTGTGCAATTGCAGCTTGGCTCGTCCAGTGGAGCACTTAGGATCTACGTACGGACGGTCTTATGGATAAGAGATCCTAGAAGACAGAGTAGTCGGAGCAGCGAAGAGAAGAAGAAAGAAGCCTTCTTCCCACAGCAGAAGACGATATCCTCAAGTGGAAGACGGTGTAACTGTACACACGTTTGTTGTCTTCCTCCCCAAACTATTACAAGCAGGGATGGCTTGTTAGTCAAGATCCGGACTAGAAGCCTGTAGGAATCTTAATTTCTTATTCTTATCTTGTCTTTCTCTCGTTTGGATTTTCTCTTTTTCCTCATCTTCCCCATCTTCCTCTATCTTTCCCCATCTTCTTACCTTCTTCTAGTGAGCTTCTGAGACTTCTATTGAGCTTCCATGAAGGTGAATGTCGTTGTAGTGCTGCAGGAAGACCATTTCCATAAGCAGAAGCCAAGGAAGGCTACAGGGGGCATACACCCTGTGATTAATCTAACCCGTTGGAATGTGAGAGTGAGTAAGGTGTAACAGCCGTTGCTAGTCGACTTTTGCGAAGCAGGAGCAGTCTTCTAGAGGTGTGAGAAGCCGAGTTGGACCCCCAGAAGCCGAGAATTGCTTCGGGAAGACGGTATCGAGAAGACTGGAAGAAGCGACCTGGAAGCAAGAAGCGTCTTCTCAAGCTTCTCTATGAATAGTTGTGTGATATTTTAGTTAGTAGTTGTTTGTTTAGGTCCAGAGCACCTTTTGGCGAGTCTGGAAGACGTGTGGTTTTGTGAGAAGACGGGATTTCTAGACAAAACCCGTGTGTTTGTGTGTTTGAACAGATCTTAGAACTTAGAGCAGTTACTTGTGCAAATCCTCTGTGGGAACGATATCTTGTATACTAAATGAGCAAAAGGAGTAATCTTGCGACACTACAGTCTGCATGCTCGTTGCCAGCAGTGGTTCGAGGATGTAGATGGAGGTAGTGGACAATTTAGGAACAGGGAATGACATCCTCGTGTAGTCCTGCTGGCTAGACTAGTGTGTCGAGGAGTAGGAGCAGAAAGTAGAAGGAGTGAGCTTCCCAACACCAATGTGCCTTCTTCTCGGGGAATGGATTGCTGATTTGAGTGCAGAAGCTTTGTCTGTGTCTTCTAGGTGGTGGATTTCCTTGGATTCCCTCCCGATTGTGCATGGGAAGCGTTTTTTTTGAGTGACGGTGACTGTCAGCAGTTGTGCAGATTTGTAGCTTGGCTCGTCCAGTGGAGCACTTCGGATTCACGTACGGACGGTCTTATGGATAAAGGATCTAAGAAGACAGAGTAGTCGGAGCAGCGAGAGAAGAAGAAAGAAGCCTTCTTCCCACAGGGAAGACGGCATCCTCAAGTAGAAGACTGTGCAACTGTACGCATGTTTGTTGTCTTCCTCTCCAAACTATTACAAGCAGGGATGACTTGTTAGTCAGGATCCGGACTAGAAGCCTGTCGGAGTCTTAATTTCTTATTCTTATCTTTTCTTTCTCTCGTTTGGATTTTCTCTTCTTCTCCATCTTCCCTCATCTTCCCCATCTTCTTACCTTCTTCTAGTGAGCTTCCGAGACTTCTATTGAGCTTCCGTGAAGGTGAATGTCGCTGTAGTGCTGCATGAAGACCGTTTCCGTAAGCAGAAGTCTGGGAAGACTACAGGGGACATACACCCTGTGATTAATCTAACCCGTTGGAATGTGGGAGAGTAAGATGTAACAGCCGTTGCTAGTCGACTTCTACGAAGCAGGAGTAGTCTTTTGGAGGTATGAGAAGCCGAGTTGAACCCCCATAAGTCGAGAATTGCTTCGAGAAGACGGTACTGAGAAGACCGGAAGAAGTGACCTGGAAGCAGGAAGCATCTTCCCAAGCTTCTCTGTGAATAGTTGTGTGATATTGTCAGAGTGCAAATGTCTTGAGTTTGTTGTGAGGATAGATTGTGCGTAGGAAGCAGAAGACAGGTGAGACCAGTGAAGGGAAGCCTGGCTTCGGGAGGTCTTCCGAGAAAGACATTGAATCGAAAGCTGTCCCGGGAGTCTTCCCAAAGGCCACTGTCACCGCAGGAGCCCGCAACCATCTTCTGAACTTGTTATGCACTCTACTTCTCGCAAATCTTGTATCTTCTGTTAGGAAGTAGGATGTAATGCAAGCTGGGTTGTCTTCTTAGTAATCCATACGAGGCCTTGCTTAGTTAGGATTGTTTAGATATAGCTCGGAAGACGAGAGCTATTTAGGAAGCACTGTTAGAATCCCGGAAGACGGAGTAGCTGTCTTCTGGAAGACTAGATTCGTCTTCTGAGAGTGAAATCTAGACTGTGAAAGCTTGGGAAGGACTGAGCCTTCGACTCACAGTAAGTACGTGTGGCTTAGTGCAACAGATTTTCAAGTATATCAATGCATCATCGAGGGTTGGTGTTACCGGCAGCAGAGTTGGCCGAGGCCAAACCCTTCCTCAAGGAGTTGGGTCTCGACTTCTTCCTGTGGGATTGGAACCTTATCGACCAGGGTCTTATGGAGGAGGTTTGGGCAACCTTACCGCCTCGCAACCATGTACCTGCGAAGGCAGGAGTAGCTCGAGGAAGACCATCTTCTTAGACTGAAGATTGGTGGCGCATGGCCTTCCATAGGTCAGAATCCGAGGACCGAGGTTATTGACTCGAGAAGAAGATCTTACCCAGGATCTCGAGTGAATGACATGTGCTTGGAAGCACAACTTGCCTCTTCATGGAGGACAGGCAGGGAAGAAACGGCTGGAAGGTTGAATCTTACCGGGAGCCGCGGACGTGGAGTTCTTGGAAGCAGTATGCGCGGAAGGAGTGCCAGTCAACTGGGGTGCGTTCTTCCACGTATATGTACATGCAGAGCTGGTGTAATTAGGTACCTCGGCAGGAGGACATCTGTGGTGCCCACAAATTACAGGATTCACGAATTTTTAAAATTTTTATGATTAATAACTTATTTGTATAACTGAAGAAGCGTTGTTACTTAAGGTTACCTCTTCCTTAGCAGGAAGATGATCTTACGAGCTGTTTGTAATAATAAGTTGACTTCTTTGAAAGACGACCATCTTCGGAAGAGCGTCTTCTCAGTTGCGTCTTCGGGAGACGGAAGACGACGGAAGACATCCATCTTCCAGAAGACAGCGACCGCGAAGGCCTAACCACGGCTTTTCAGTAAAGAAGTAGTTGTACCTACTGGGTCGCACCGAACAGGTAGGTAGGTTAGGTAGGTCATCTAGGATCGAAACCTCTAAACTGCGGGGAAGATACAGAAGCGCATTAGTGGACTCTCAGCTTCCCGCAGCAGGAGCACTCTTGGTGGAGAAGATCGAATTCCGAGAGTGAGCTTCGCGAGAGGAAATCGAGTGAGGAAATCGAGAGAGGAAAGTGAGCGAGGTGAGGACCAGTTGGCAGCTAGGCGAAGGGCGAGACCGAATTGCTGAAGCGCGGAAGGCAGGGAGCGAAGGCGTTTCTGTGAGCTCCCGGGAAGCTGGCATTGGAGAGTAGCTGAGTAGAATCGAAGGTGGAATTGAGGCGTGGCCAGGAATTGAACAGCGGAAGCAGCCGTGTGGAGTCGCATTCGAGCTAGGACCAGAGCCAGAAGCGCGCGGGAGGTCGAAGGCAACTCGGGAAGCAGAAGAAGACTGTAGAGGTTCTTCCCACGTTCTTTCCCCTTCCCACTTCTTCTCGCCTTTGTCTGGTATTCTCCGCGCTTCTCCGGTTGTTTGCAGGCAGCCTGATCGATTACCCCCACCCCCATTCTTTCTATTGAGACATTGGGTGCGGAAGCGCTGCCCAATTTCTGTCAGACATCTTCCTACTTCTTCCTAAGTTCAATTCGAGCTTCCCTACCCATCGTCCTCAAATTGACGATCCCAGCTATCAATTTCCCTACCCTACTACCCCTCTACACCCGAAGCCTCGAACAGAAGACGCTTCGGAAGATGGGAACATCTTCAGAAGACGCTTCTTAAACTTGACTGTCTTCGGAAGACTGTCTTCGGAAGTCGACTATAACCAATTCGTATCAAGAGTGGATTTGTGTTGCTTTTGTGTTAAGAGAGGCTTGGTACGAATCCCGAGTGGTGTGGTGAGTTGTTTTGTTGTTTCGAGAAGTTGGAAGTCGGGAACTAGACCTGTGCCTCCCGATCTTCCAAGCTTCTCAACTCCACATCTTCCTAGTGAGACTAGAAGACTGAAAGGCTGGCAAAATGAGCGAGAAGACGTGAGGGTCCATTTTGGGTCTCTTCTGTCCGACCCATAGCAGCCATTCCTTCTTCTTCCCAAACTTAGAAGAGAGTCGTGAGAATACTTGCTGGCAGAATCTGGAGAGAATGGTCGAGGGTCATGTCTTCCCACCGATCAGCAAGCTTCTTCTGAGTGCGTATTAAAGGTGAGAAGTCAGAAGAACAGAGTGCAATTGTCTTGAGTCTGTTGTGAGGATAGATTGCGCGTAAGAAGACGAAGACAGGTGAGACCAGTGAAGGGAAGCCTGACTTCGGGAGGTCTTCCGAGAAAGACATTGAATCGGAAACTGTCTCGGGTGTCTTCCCAGAGACCACTGTCACTGCAAGAGCCCGCAACCGTCCTCTGAACCTGTTATGCACTTTATGTTTCGCGAATCTTGTATCTTCTGATAGGAAGTAGGATGTAATGCAAGGTGGGTTATCTTCTTGGTAATCCATGCGAGGTCTTGCTTAGATAGGATTGTTTAGATATAGCTCGGAAGATGAGAGCTATCTAGGAAGTACTGTTAGAATCCCGGAAGACGGAGTAGCTGTCTTCTGGAAGACTAGTTTCGTCTTCTGAGAAGTAGAAGCTAGACTGTGGGCACTTGGGAAGGACTGAGCCTTCAGCTCATAGTAGGTGCTTGTGGCTTAGTGCAACAGATCTTCTAGTATCCGCGAGGCTTGGTGTTACCAGCGGCAGAATTGGCTGAGGTCACTCCTTTCCTCAAGGAGTTGGGTCTCGACTTCTTCCTGTGGGATTGGAACCTCGCCGATCAGGGACTTCTGGAGGAGGTGTGGGTAGCGTTACCACCCCGCAACCGTGTACCTGCGAAGGCAGGAGTAGCTCGAGGAAGACCATCTTCCTGGACTGAAGATTGGTGGCGCAGGGCTTTCCACAGGCCAGACTCCGAGGATCGAGGGTATTGGTTTGAGAAGAAGGTTTTCCCCAGGGTCGTGAGTACGTGGCATGTGCCTGGGAGCACCACTTGTCTTTTCGTGGAAGACAGGCAGGGTAGGAATGGGTGGAAGATCGAATCTTACCGGGAGCCGAAGAAGCGACTTCTGGCGAAGCTGTTTTTGCATCTCTTCCCCAAGGGGAAAGCGCAGAAGATGAGGTACCTAGGAGATCAGGACGTAGACTTCCTGGAAGCAGTGTGGGATAAACGAGTACCCATCTACTGGGACGCATACGTCCACAACTATGTACAAGCGGAGCTAGCGTACTTGGGTACCCCGGCGGGAGGACACTTGACACCTTTCCTCTGCTACTTGTACGTAGCCATGGGGGATCTTAGGAGAGATCAGTTGGCAGAGTATGGACCAACAGGGCAACAGGAGGAGAAGGAAGAGACCTCGGAAGACGATGACCGAGCAGCAGCCGCAACTCCCCCTCCCACTCTAATGCCACAGCTGAGGTCCGGCTCTCATCAGAAGACGCTTCTGGTGAGGGAAGACGAGTCTAGTGGGTCGGAAGACGTCACGCCACCGAGGAAGATGGGTCCTAGAAGTGTACCTAGGACACCCATCTCCTTCATTCATTCAGGATCGGAGTCCGACTCGGAGGAAGAACTGCTAAGTACCCGATCGGAGCAGAAGACCGCTTCTGCAACACTTGGGAGTCTTCTGAAGACTCCCGAAGACGAAGGATGGATGGGCGCTCCTGCTGCGATGCGAGGAAGCGCAATGAAGAGAGCCGCTCCTGCCATGAGGAGTCTTCCATCCCGGAAGATGAGAAGAGTAGCTTCTTCTCGTGCGCAGAAGATGAAGACCATTGTGGTGGAAGAGGCATCCTTGCCTTTAAAAGACAAGGTTGACACCTCAGAGCGAGTGGTGGAGATGAACTTGTCTTCCGCAGGAAGAAGACTGGAAGAGTTCAGCGCCTTCTTCTACAAGGAGATCCAGCCAGCTATGGAGTTGCTGGAGAAGAGAGCGAAGGCACAGGAGAGGCCCTTGCAACCTGGATTCGGCCTGCGCACCTTGCTGCGACAGAAAGGAGACCAGAAGAGGACAGAGTCGCTGGAAGCTAGTCTCCGCACCACGGAGAAGCTCGCAGCCAGATACAAGGCGGAAGCAGCCGCTTCTGCCAAGGAGCTGGTGCAGCTTCGGAAGAGCAACCAGGAGTTGCAGGCGCGTGTGCAGCAGCGCGATCAGAAAGTCCTCCGAGTGCGGGAGAAGATCACCACCCTCGCAGAGGAACAGACCACTTGGAAGACGCAGCGAGAAGCTGCAGAAGCGCGAGTTGCAGTTGAGAAGACGCAACGGGAAGCAGCGGAGGCTCGTGCACAGGAGATGCTAGCACAGTCGGTGGAAGCACTTCGGAAGAAGTTCAACTTCACCGCGGGTAGGAAGTTACTTATCTTAGCTAGAGGATGGGACAGCGAGTCCAAAGCAATGTTGGTGGAATGCCGGGAGAGCATGTTCAGGTACTTAGATCGGCAGATAGAGAGAGTGAAGACACTTTATGGTCTTCCTTCGCTTCCGACACCTGCAACCGCATCTTCCCACGCTCCAGCACCATCGACTGGATCCGGAATGGAGAAGGAGGAGTTCGATCTCGCTGTGCACTTGGTGGTGACAGCGTTGGAAGCCGAGAAGACTCCGGAAGACGCCCCGGAAGACAGGAAGACGAGCCGTCTTCCCAAGTATTCCGCATGGAGGAAGCGACTTCCCCGGACCCCTATGAGGTCGCCATGGTCCCTAGTACCGCACCCGTGCCTCAGAAGACCGAAGACGCACCACTCGACTCTGCTTCCCAGAAGACGATTCCGTCTTCCGAAGCAGAAGCCGAAGCCGAGGAAGACGCAGCCGCAGAAACAGCAGGGCCAACGAAGAGCGAGGAGAGGGAAGCTACCTCAGTGACACCCGAGGTAAGTGCAGGGCTTCCCAGCCCATCAGAAGCCAAGATAGTAGCTCCGATAGGAGCAGATCAGGTAGAGATTGCCACGGAGCAATCAGAGTAGACAGCAACCGAAGTGACACACTTCCAGATTTAGTAGGACCGAACATGCTATCTTAAGGGTGGCAGTTTTCCATGTAAAAATAGTTAGGACACCATGTGGCAGCATAGGTAGCGTAGGAGCAACACAGTGGATGGCTAATTAGGAAGGGGAACCGCTTGCATGTGGGGTGACAACCTCCTGTCAGCGCCTCTCTCTCCCTGGTGGTCGTCTCCCTTGGTTCTCATGGCAGCAACATAAGTAGGATCGAAGAGTAGGAGATAGAGTTCTGTAGCTACTGCACACACACATCGATTCTATGGTGCAGGCAGACGAGACACATTAGAGTAGAGACACAGGATAGACAGTTCTTCACACCCTACACCCGTTGTTGGAAACATACGAATAGTCTGGGAATACACAGGAGGGGTCTGCATACTCGTACCAGCAGTGGTTCGGAGATGTAGATAGAAGTAGTGGACAGTCTAGGAACAGGGAACGGCATCCTCGTGCAGTCTTGTTGACTAGACTGGTGTGTCGAGGAGTAGACGCAGGAAGTAGAGGGAGTGAGCTTCCCAATGCCATTATGACTTCTTCTCGGGGAATGGATTGTGGATTTGAGTGCAGCAGCTTTGTTCATGTCTTCTGGGTGGTGGGTTTCTTTAAATTCGCTCTCAATTGTGCATGGGAAGTGTTCTTCTTGAGTGGCGGTAACTGTCAGAAGTTGTGGAAGTGTAGCTTGGCTAGTTCAGTAGAGCACTTGGGATCTACGTACGAACGGTCTTATGGGATAAGGGATCCCAGAAGACAGAGTAGTCAGAGCAGCGAAGTGAAGAAGAAAGAAGTCTTCTTCCCACAGCAGAAGAAGATATCCTCGAGTAGAAGACGGTGCAACAGTAATCACGTTTGTTGTCTTCCTCCCCAAACTATTACAAGCAGGGATGGCTTGTTAGTCAGGATCCGGACTAGAAGCCTGTCGGAATCTTAATTTCCTCTTTTCATCTTGTTTTTCTCTTGTTTGGATTTTCTCATCTTCCCCATCTTCTCTCATCTTCCCCATCTTCTTACCTCCTTCTAGTGAGTTTCCGAGACTTCTGTTGAGCTTCCGTGAAGGTGACTGTCGTTGTAGTGCTGCAAGAAGATCATTTCCGTAGGCAGAAGCCTGGGAAGGCTACAGAGGGCATACACCTTGTGATTGATCTAACCCGTTGGAAATGAGTGCGAGAGTAAGGTGTAACAGCCGAGCTAGTCGACTTCTGCGAAGCAGGACATTCTTCTGGAGGTGTGAGAAGACGAGCTGAACCCCCAGAAGACGAGAATCGCTTCGGGAAGACGATATCGAGAAGATCAGAAGAAGCAACCTGGAAGCAGGAAGATCGTCTTCCCGAGCTTCTCTGTGAATAGTTGTGTGATATTGTAGTTAGTAGTTGTTTATTTAGATCCAGAGTATATTTTGGCGTACCTGGAAGACGCGTAGTTTTGTGAGAAGACGGGATTTCTAGACAAAACCCGTGTGTTTGTGTGTTTGAACAGATCTTAGAACTTAGAGCAGCGTTACTTGTGCAAATCCTCTATGGGAACGATATCTTGTATACTAAATGGGCAAAAGGAGAAATCCTGTGTCACTACAACATCTTACTCCATTCTTCTGTTACTTGTACGTAGCTATGGGGGATCTCACGGAAGATCAGTTGGCGAGATATGGACCAACAGGGCAGCATGAGACGAAGGAGGAGACCTCGGAAGAAGACGACCGAGCAGCAGTGATGACTCCCCCTCCCACTCTGATGCCGCAGATGAGGCCCTGTACCCACCAGAAGATGCTTCTGGTGAGAGAAGACGATTCTAGTGGATCGGAAGACGTGACACCACCAAGGAAGATGGGTCCTAGGAGCGTGCATAGGAAGACCACCTCATTCCCGATCATTCACTCTGGATCGGAGTCCGACTCACCGGAGGAGTCCTTGAGTACCCGAGCTAAGCAGAAGACCGCTTCTGCAACACCAGGGAGTCTTCCAAAGACTCCAGAAGACGAAGGATGCATGGATACTCCTACTGCGATGCGGGGAAGTGCAGTAAAGAGGACCGCTTCTGCCATGAAGAGAGCTCTTCCACCTCGGAAGATGAGAAGAGTAGCTTCTTCCCGTTGTCTTATTGTACATAGGTCTCTACAGTGAAAAGTATTGCAAAGAGATGTTTTCTTCTATATTGTGTAAAGGAAGCTGCCCTGCAGCTTAACAAGCTGGGCAGGAGCTAAGCTGGGGCCATGCTTGACAAGCTGCCCCCTAGCTTAGACTGGAATATCACCTTGAAAGAGGTCGAAAGGCACCAGAATGCAGAGCTCGACGAGGAGAGCGACCTCATGCTTCCAGTTTTGACAAAAAGTGTTTTAAGCTATAGTTAGTACGGGTTTTAGACTAAGAAATGTACAAAAGAGGGAAATCCGTCGATTCTTGCTCGTGACTTGAACTTAGAATCTGATAGCGTGAGTGTGTAGGTGTTCACAAATACTATAGTTTTGACTCCTTGTTCATTAAAAACGGAGTTGTATAGAGAAGTTTGCACAGAAAAGGCTAGTAAAGACTTTGCAGGAAGATTTCTACAGTAAAAGCATATGTACAGGTTTTAAATCCTTTTAGAACGGAACCAAAGGCCATCCCAGTGATAGGGCGCCTGCCTAGGAGGGAAGTGGTCTCAGGATCAATCCCTCCTGGCCTCTGGTTCCTATTCTGGCGTGTTGGCCTCCCGGATGGGAGTCTATGTTGGGTATTCAGCCATGTCCTGTATACCTAGGGGCGGGAGACCGGTATCTCCTTTAATCGTGGGCTTCCTGGCCTAAGCCTCCGCATGCCATCCTGAATATACTATGGGAGATACCTGGTGCCCATATGGGGGGGCTGTAAGCCCTGTGGGGCAGCCTCATAAGTGTTAGGATACCTGGTGCGCATATGGGGGGGCTGTAAGCTCTGTGGGGCAGCCTCATAAGTGTTAGGGCTTCGGCCTACATTGGATGGCTTGTAGTATATTCAGGATGGCATCAAGATGGCATCAAGAGCACAGGAAACTTTTGCTAAATAGTTAAATAATCATCGAGTAGGCTTGCGATGGAGAATGAGATTATGTGAACCTTTATTAGTGTAGGGGTAGAGTTTGTGGAGGCAACTGTGAAACTTGTATTAAAAAGGGGTCAACTTTGTAAATAAAGCCTTGTACGCATAAGGACAGCAAGGGGGCAGCTTAAGCTAGGGCCCTGCTTGTGATAAGTGACTGCACTTATAAGGACAGCAGGGGGGCAGCTTAAGCTGGGGCCTTAACTTTTAGGTTTATTACCTGCGGCGGCTGGAGATCGGGGGACACTTTTCAAAGGAGTTTTCTGAGAGAACTGAGGCGGAAGGAGGAAAAAGGAGCAGAATTAGGGATTGCTGAGAGGAGACGCTGAGAAGCTTGGAGGCTGAGTGGGGATTGATTTTTCTGCCAGAATTGAGTGGATTGAGGAGAGGAGACGCTGAGAAGCTTGGAGGCTGAGTGGGGATTGATTTTTCTGCCAGAATTGAGTGGATTGAGGAGAGGAGACGCTGAGAAGCTTGGAGGCTGAGTGAGGATCGATTTCTCTGACAGCATTGAGTGGAGTGAGCAGGGGAGATCGTGAGAGAGGCAGGAAAGTGTTTTGGAGACAAGAACCTCATATGTTACACAGTTTTGAGGTTTGGAAGGAGTAGAATTGAACAGATAGAGGTGGTTTATTGGAAGGAGATCGTTTTTGACAAGGCATTGGTTGTCGTGAGATCAAATTCCTTGGAATTTTCAGCTGAGAAGGATTCAGGAGAGGAAGAGAGAGATATTTTCTTAAACAGTGAAGCAGTTGACACTGAAATAAAGCTATATCTACTCCGGAGAGATCTATTTGTGTACCTGATTGCGTGATTGAGTGTTTGTTTCGCAATTGGTGGGCACAAGAGGTTGTGTTTTGGGATTTCATCATCTGCAGCGACCTATCTTCCTTTCTGGTCATTTCTCTCTGATCTATCACAATTAGGAGGTCCGCCCTCCCCAAGAAAGACTCTCAACCCGACATTTGGTGCTTCCACTGAGAGAAATTGGGGTGATCGATTGGAGAATTGACCAGATTGAGAGAGAAATGGATCACAGTGCTGCTGTACAGGGTGTGGCTGCTGCTCAAGGTGCTCCTGTTCAAGAAGGAATTGGTTCTCAAGGAGGGCCTACGGTGGTTCCAAAAGCAACAACACAACCTGCTGTAGACACGTCTCAGATTCTTCAGGCGTTGGCTGCTTTGATTCAGCAGCAACCTGCAATTGGGAGAGCTGAGCAGAAGTCCACAAGAGCATTACAAGCGATTGTTGGTCGATGTGAGCGGTTCGATGGAAGAGACGTTACTAGATACCTGCGGGAGTATGTGGGTGAGATGGAGTTGGTCAGGGCACCTGAAGTTGAGGTAATTCTAAGCTTTGAGTTGACTGTTGTCCCTGAATTGAGAGAGAAGGTGAGAAATTTACAGAGAAGACATTTAGGTGGGTGGACTCTGTTTGAACGTGCACTGAGAGAAGAGTTTCTAGAAGAGGATTCTGAAAGAGTCACCAGAAGAACCCTCATGGATTGGATAGAGCGTCAGCCTGGACGTTCCATGAGATTGAATGAGATAATTCGTGAGTTTGAGAAGAGGTACTCTCAGCTTTCTGGTCTAGAGAGGTTGACGTTGGATGCTAGGAAGACAGAGTTGTTCTTAGGGGCTCTGGATGAGTTCACAGCAGATAGGCTTTGTTTCATGTTGGCTGATCGAGGGCTGAAGGGGGAGTTACATCTGATTGGAGGAGAGTAGAAGAAGCAGTATCCACCCTTGCTAGACAACGTCGTGGTAGGATGATACTGCAGCCAGAGACCTTGCCAGAGCAGAGAGTAGCTCCTCATGTTCCTGTAGCTCCTCCTGCAATACCTCAAGCACCTATTGTGATTCCTCAAGCACCTATAGTGGTTCCCCAAGTGGTTCCTCAAGCGCCTGCAGTACCTATCCCAGCACAGAGAGGACCTAGACAGCAGCAGCGACCTGTTGAGAACCGAAATCAACATAACTTGATAGAAGAACTTACTCAACAGTTGAGAGATTTGAGGGTTGAGATGGCAGACTTGAGGAGAGATCAACGACCTGTTGCACCAAGTGCCCGACCTGTAGGAGGAACCTTTACTAGGAGATGTATTTGGTGCGATAGTCCAGATCATCTCAGAGGAGACTGTCAAGACTTGGCGGTTGCCTTGCGAGAGGGCGTAGTTAACTATCAAAACAACAGGTTGTATCTAACCACCACTGGGCAGCCTCTGAACACATATTTTGGAAGAGGAGGAATGAGGAGTTCTCTTCCAGCACTTACTGGTGCGAATACTACAGCGATGACTGCGGGTTCTGCGGAGGCTGATGTATATACTGGGAGAGTTGAGGTGCGCTCTAATCCAACTATGGTTGAGCAGGCTGTTGAGGTTCCGGTTGAAATGATGAAGAGAGGTGCTGAAAGCATTCGGAGAGCTACTGGATGGAGAGACCCGGTAGATGCAACTTCTATTCGAGCATTTTTAGAGACGAGTGGTGAACAAGATGCCATGATCGAAGACAAAAGAAGACGGGACGCTTCTGATTTAGATGCAGGAGTACCAGAGGACAGTGACCGTCGGAGGGTTACAAGGAGGAGAGCAGTGGAACCATCACCATCTGTACCAGCTGGAAGATTTCCTGCTGCAGAGGATATACCTTCTATCTCTACAGCTCCACCACCTGCAGTAGATCCTATGGAAGGTGTGCAGGATTTGCCACAGGAGACTACTGCTACAGATAGAGTACGTGGGAAGAGGTTTACAGCGCAGGAGAAGGGGAAAGCTCCAGCTTACAAGTTAGCGGCAGACATCGAAACAACAACAGACTTACGTGCTGTTCTAGAGCAACGCATTTTGGATGCTAGAGTTGAGTTTACTCTTCGTGAAGTGCTTGGTATCGCAAAGAGAGAGTTTCATGAGTTGATAATAGACATCATGAAGAGAAAGAGACAGATATTGACTGAACAAGTAAGTAGTCAGATGGTTGGAGCAGTAGATGCTATTGGTATTGATCAGTTCGGAGATGATAAGTATGAGGCATGGGTTGCTGGTCTAGCTGTTATTGAGAATGAAGATGAAGAGTTTGAAGAGGATAGGTCAGGCGCAGACAGCGATTTCAAGGAAAAGCACTGGGCAAGAGCGACAACAGAGACGCAGGTTCGGCTTGGAGGACTTTCTGAACCAGTGCCTGCACTTATGGATCACGGATCGGAGATCAACATCATTTCCAAGGAGGTGTATGAAAAGGGACAGTGGCCAATCGAAAGGAATCATGGTTGGGTGCTTCGAGCTGCAAATAACCAAAAGGGTGAGTTATACGGAGCTTGTCCCAATATGCGTGTAAGGATTGGGGATGTAGAGGTTGATCAGCATTTCTTTGTACAGTCATCTGCCTCCTATCCTGTCATACTGGGTCAACCATACATCACCGCTGTTCGGATGGAGACAAAGGTGATGAACGATGGGTCTCATTATGCTAGAGTTCGGAGTCCTGATGACAAGTACTCAGTACAATTTTTGACGGTTCGTTCAAGACATGAGCGGAACAGACAAACCCTTAGAGATTCTCAGACGAAGAGATGTAAGGTTTTTCGCAATCCACTCCTGTAGAGCGGGAAGACAGGGGTGTAGAACCTACTGTTGAGGTCCCGTCAGAGTTGGAAGAGAGACATGTACAAAGGTCTGGATACATGTGTGGTGTACAGAGTTGGCAGTCTGGATTGCTGATGTTTGAAGCAGATGGGTGGAGCCGATTTACAAGAGTTGAAGATATGGAGGAAAATACAAAAAGATGGATGGTGAAACAGGTATCAGGGTTATGGCGTGTAGGAGTTCTATCTGAAGACGAAGTGGTTTTTGGTTTGTTTGAAGAGTTTATGTCTGTACAGTCAGCTGTTGGTTGGTTAGACAATGTGAGTAGATTGATGGAGGGGAAAAGTAGTGTGGTGGTGATCCCTATCCACTCCCGATGCATATATGAGGAGATTGCTACATACCTGCAGTTCTTTCCTCATCCGATGCAGAATAATGAAGGGAGAGAAGCAAGTTGTTGGTGTGCACTCCCTCAGGAAGCAGACGTCCATGCGAAGTACAAATCTGTACTGAGAAAGGTAAGACCGGTAGCAGCTCAACTACCTGCTAACTCCCAGCAGCAAGTACAGTTAGTGGGGACTGAACCTATATTGCGTGATCATAGACGGGTAGGGCACCAGTTTACTGAGGAGACATTGAAAGAGCTCTAGATAGGAGGGGGTGATTTCTTGACTGAAGTCGAGAAGACAGTGTTTGAACATATGATAGTGAAGCATGGTAAAGCATTCTCTTTTTCACCAGAGGAGATAGGTTGTGTGAACCCAAAGGTTATAGCGCCTATGGTTATATTCACAATCCCTCATGTGCCTTCGGACCTGAAACCGATTCCAGTTCCTCGTGCTTTGTTGCCTAAACTCATCGAGTTGTTGAAGGAGAAGGTACAGATGGGGATACTTGAGCCGTCCATAGGGCCATATTCTAGCAGATGGTTCACTGTACCCAAGAAGTCAGGAGCTTTGCGTTTTATTCAAGATCTACAGCCTGCGAATAACGTAACCATTCGTAACGTTGGGACGGGTCCTGTGATTGAAGAGGTAGCAGAGGCATTTGCAGGGAGAGCTATCTATTCGATAGGAGATCTATATTCTGGTTATGATCAGTTCCAGCTGGCTGTGGAGAGTAGAGATTTAACTACTATGCGTACGCCCCTGGGATTGATGCGGATGTGTACTCTTCCACAAGGAGCAACGAACTCGGTGGCTCATATGCAGAATGCGATGCACAAGGTACTAAGGGAGTTGTGCCTGATGTTACCATTCCATTTCTAGATGATATTCCTATAAAGGGCTGCACGATTGAAGACAAGGATGAAGCAGTACTTGCGAGTGGGTGTAGAAGGTTTGTTGCGGATCATATCAGGGATGTAGAACGTATCTTGACTCGCTTGGAGGAGGTACATCTCACCCTGTCGGGAGCTAAGTCCAAGTTTGGTGTGTCTGAGATTTTAGTGGTTGGACATCTGTGTGGAGCTTTTGGAAGGCAACCAAACCCGGAGAAGGTTGAAGCCATAGCAAGGATGGCAGACTGTAGGAATATCACAGAGGTTCGACGCTTTCTAGGTGCTTGTGTATTTTATCGTTTATCTCATTATGCTCATGTTGCTGAGCCTTTGTATGCATTATTGAGGAAGGGTAAGCGGTTTGTATGGACCTCAGTCCATCGAGAAGCTATGAATAGGTTGAAGGAGGCTCTACAGTCTCCACCTGTTCTGAGAAGAGTAGACTACGGGTGTGAGAGACCTGTCATTGTCACAGTAGATACTAGTCCAAAGGCGATTGGTTGGGCGATAGGTCAAGATGATGCGGATGGTTTGCGGCTTACCTCCAGGTTTCGAGCTAGGATCTTGACAGACAGGCAACGAGACTATCCTCAGGTGAAGCGTGAGTTGTGGGGAGCGGTGACAGCAATGAAGACAGATCGTGAGTTTCTGATTGGTGCTCATGTAGTCCTAGAAACGGATTGTCTATCTCTACTAGGCATGATATCCAACTGTACCACGCCAGACATAGCAATGTTACGTTGGATTGCCTATATTAGAAGCTTGAATCCAGAGCTGAAGCATATAAAAGGAAAGGAGAATATGGTTGCAGATATGTTGTCAAGGGCTCGATTTGTGGATGAGGATGTCATGATTTCAGAAGCTGAGGAAGAAGAGAGACAGGATGCTCAGTGTCAGGTTAATCGACGAGCTACAAACTTGGAGCCGTTGATGTTTAGAGAGGAGCTTTACACAGGTAGACTTCGTGACATAGGATATTATCTGAGCTTGTTGGAGAGGCAGGAGAGATGGAGCAAAGTAGAGTTCAGGGAGATAAGAAAACAAGCTTACAACTATCTTCTGCATGATGGGTATCTTTGGAGACGACCACAGAGGAGAGATGGGATGTTCATACGAGTAGTGGACGATCAAGAGACTAAGCAGCAACTAATGAAGGAGTTCCATGATACCTTATGGGCCGGACATCGAGGGATTTGGGCTACCTACACCAAGTTGAAGGAAAGGTATTGGTGGAAAGGTCTGTACCAGGATGTGGTGAACTATGTCAGTTCCTGCTTACATTGTCAGTTCTACTCAAAGATGCGGTATAGAGATGGTCTCGTGCCAACCTATCCGCCTTGGATTCACTTTCAATGGGTTCTCGACTTGGTGGTGATGCCTCTAGGGTTATGGGGCATGCGATATTTGGTTTTGGCTCGTGAGGATCTCTCCAACTTTGTAGAAGGACGAGCTTTGAGAACGAAGACCACAGAGGGGATATGTAAGTTTGTTCTTGAGGATATTATCTGTAGATATGGGTCTGTAGGAAGGCTACGGGCAGATAGAGGAGAACTACGTGGTACAGAAGCGAAAGAGTTTTTTGCTCGATATGGTGTGAAGCTCAAGCTTACCACTGCGATGAATCCAGAGGGGATTGGCAAGAGCGAGCGAGGACATCCATCGATAGTTCAGGCTTTGGTGAAGGCGTGTGATGGTAAGCCTAGAGAGTGGTCCAGGTTACTCCCTTTTGCTTTATGGGCGGATAGAACAACACATTGTTCTACTACAGGGTACATGCCTGTTGAGTTAATGTTAGGACAGAAACCAATGATGCCAGCAGAAGAAGACTTTCCTACCTGGGCTACCTTGCCATGGGAGGACAATATGGACCATGTGCAGCTTCTCTCACTACGAATCAGACAGCTAGAATGTAGAGAGGAGGATCTCGCTGAAGCGCAGCGACGGCTGAAGGCGGCTCGAATTGGGAACAAGGAGAGGTTTGATAAGACTCATAGACTTCGACCAAAACTGATACAAGTTGAGGACTGGGTGTTGATATACGACAGCACATTGGAGAACCAACACTCTACAATCCGAAAGTTTTCGAGAAGATGGTTTGGCCCGTACCTTGTCTCTGATGTATATCAGAATGCTACTTATTCCTTGCAAGAGTTAGATGGCACGCCTTTAAGACTTCCAGTTGCTGGAAAACGAGTGAAGTTATTCAAGAAGAGAGGGGAGACTGTGGAGCTAGCTGAGTTCTTAGGTTCAGAGCAGACAGGAGCGAATGAAGAATTTTCTGAGGCGGTCGAGGAGAACGAAGACGATTTGGAGGACCACGAGGATCAGTGACGAATTGGCACATACCAGAGGATGTGCAGGTTTGGAGGGGGTGAATGTCCTATTGTACATAGGTCTCTACAGTGAAAAGTATTGCAAAGAGATGTTTTCTTCTATATTGTGTAAAGGAAGCTACCCTGCAGCTTAACAAGCTGGGCAGGAGCTAAGCTGGGGCCATGCTTGACAAGCTGCCCCTTAGCTTAGACTGGAATATCACCTTGAAAGAGGTCGAAAGGCACCAGAATGCAGAGCTCGACGAGGAGAGCGACCTCATGCTTCCAGTTTTGACAAAAGGTGTTTTAAGCTATAGTTAGTACGGGTTTTAGACTAAGAAATGTACAAAAGAGGGAAATCCGTCGATTCTTGCTCGTGACTTGAACTTAGAATCTGATAGCGTGAGTGTGTAGGTGTTCACAAATACTATAGTTTTGACTCCTTGTTCATTAAAAACGGAGTTGTATAGAGAAGTTTGCACAGAAAAGGCTAGTAAAGACTTTGCAGGAAGATTTCTACAGTAAAAGCATATGTACAGGTTTTAAATCCTTTTAGAACGGAACCAAAGGCCATCCCAGTGATAGGGCGCCTGCCTAGGAGGGAAGTGGTCTCAGGATCAATCCCTCCTGGCCTCTGGTTCCTATTCTGGCGTGTTGGCCTCCCGGATGGGAGTCTATGTTGGGTATTCAGCCATGTCCTGTATACCTAGGGGCGGGAGACCGGTATCTCCTTTAATCGTGGGCTTCCTGGCCTAAGCCTCCGCATGCCATCCTGAATATACTATGGGAGATACCTGGTGCCCATATGGGGGGGCTGTAAGCCCTGTGGGGCAGCCTCATAAGTGTTAGGATACCTGGTGCGCATATGGGGGGGCTGTAAGCTCTGTGGGGCAGCCTCATAAGTGTTAGGGCTTCGGCCTACATTGGATGGCTTGTAGTATATTCAGGATGGCATCAAGATGGCATCAAGAGCACAGGAAACTTTTGCTAAATAGTTAAATAATCATCGAGTAGGCTTGCGATGGAGAATGAGATTATGTGAACCTTTATTAGTGTAGGGGTAGAGTTTGTGGAGGCAACTGTGAAACTTGTATTAAAAAGGGGTCAACTTTGTAAATAAAGCCTTGTACGCATAAGGACAGCAGGGGGGCAGCTTAAGCTAGGGCCCTGCTTGTGATAAGTGACTGCACTTATAAGGACAGCAGGGGGGCAGCTTAAGCTGGGGCCTTAACTTTTAGGTTTATTACCTGCGGCGGCTGGAGATCGGGGGACACTTTTCAAAGGAGTTTTCTGAGAGAACTGAGGCGGAAGGAGGAAAAAGGAGCAGAATTAAGGATTGCTGAGAGGAGACGCTGAGAAGCTTGGAGGCTGAGTGGGGATTGATTTTTCTGCCAGAATTGAGTGGATTGAGGAGAGGAGACGCTGAGAAGCTTGGAGGCTGAGTGAGGATCGATTTCTCTGACAGCATTGAGTGGAGTGAGCAGGGGAGATCGTGAGAGAGACAGAAAAGTGTTTTGGAGACAAGAACCTCGTATGTTACACAGTTTTGAGGTTTGGAAGGAGTAGAATTGAACAGACAGAGGTGGTTTATTGGAAGGAGATCGTTTTTGACAAGGCATTGGTTGTCGTGAGATCAAATTCCTTGGAATTTTCAGCTGAGAAGGATTCAGGAGAGGAAGAGAGAGATATTTTCTTAAACAGTGAAGCAGTTGACACTGAAATAAAGCTATATCTACTCCGGAGAGATCTATTTGTGTACCTGAGTGCGTGATTGAGTGTTTGTTTCGCAATTGGTGGGCACAAGAGGCTGTGTTTTGGGATTTCATCATCTGCAGCGACCTATCTTCCTTTCTGGTCATTTCTCTCTGATCTATCACAGTTAGGAGGTCCGCCCTCCCCAAGAAAGACTCTCAACCCGACACCGTGCGCAGAAGCTAAAGACCATAGTGGTGGAAGAGGCATCCTTGCCTCTAGAAGACAAGGTCGACACCTCCGATCGGATTGTGGAGATGAACATGTCTTCCGCAGGAAGAAGACTGGAAGAGTTCAGTGCTTTCTTCCACTCAGAGATCCAGCCCGCTATGGAGTTTATCGAGAAGAGGGCGAAGGCTCATGAGAAGCCACTACAGCATGGATTCAGTCTGCGCACCCTGATGCGGCAGGAAGAAGGCCAGAAGAAGGTAGAAGCATTAGAAGCCAATGTCACGTCAGTTTGATGGCCCGGCTAGGTTGACCGAGTGCGAAGTGACGGACCCCGGTAAGACCGTTAGGGCAAGTTGGTGAGAGTGCCTACAAGGGGTATACTTCGCAGGTAGGGACTTGGAGACCTCAGTTCTTCAAGTTGAGCCTTCAAGCTCCTGGCTATGGTGGGTAGTCTTGAGAGTGAGATCTGGATTCTCTGCGAGCACAAAGTGGATTTGGCTCGACTGTAGTGATTGTCTAGTGCCTGTTGGCATGGTGGAGTGAGTACATACCTTGTTATCACTTGAAGAACTCAGATTGCAAGGCCTGGGGTAGAGATTTCAGGTCGCAGATTGCTACCGGTGGTATCTCCGGAGTTGGCAGATCGTTGGTATCTTCGATTTGCGGGTGCGCGTGTGCGTGGAGTGGCTTGTTTTGGTGTTGTGATCGATCGCTGTGTGGATGGGTGTCGTCTGAACTTGGTCGCAGTCGATTTGGTGGTGAGGTAGTGCGGAAGCGCTGCTGAAATTTCGCAGAATGTGTTGAAGTGATCTGTTTCGGACTGAAGTGCGCATTTGGACGTGGTAGACGAAATAGTCGACAATGTCAGGCCGATGTGGGCTCGTTGGAAGCGCGCTGGGAAGACGGTCCTAGTGCACGAAGGTTCACAAAGTTTGGTCGAGCCGTTTTTGAGTTATGAGAAGTCAAAATTTCTGGTGACGGGTTTTGTGACGGGTTTTAGGTCAGCAGAAGTGCGTCGACGAGTGTCAGGTTGGCGTGGGTCGATAATATTTGGATCTGAGGAGTGCAGTAGGTGCGCGCCGGGAAGACGATTCCAACGCAACCAAACTCGTTCGATTTGGTGAAGGATCGACGAAGTTACAAGCCGAAGAAGGTCGCGGGTTGGTCAAAATCTGACGTAAATCCCGTCTGCGAGTTCCAAATTGGCTGATTTCGAGAATTTGGTGCAATTTTGACCCTGAGTTGCTGTTTCGGGTGTTTTCTCGTCGTACTCGTCCTTCTTTGTGGTGTTTGGCTCGGGTTCTATTCTTCTCCAAGCGGAGCGGAGCGGGTGTGGAGTGCGTGTTAGGAGGCGTTAGGAGGCTTCGAGGAGCAGAGGTGCGTGAGTGCGGAGGCGGAGCCCGAGCCCGTCGCAAGCCAGCTTGCTGGCGTGCGTGAGAGAGGTATCCAAGTTTCAGTTGTGTGGGAAGTGTAAAACCAATAGGTCACCCATCCCAACACTATTTCTGGACTTGGACGCTTAACTCTATAGTCTCAACTTTGACTGTACCACTAGACCAATAGCTCTTGGTGTCTTACATGGATGCGTGCAAGTACTTAGGGGTTGGTTTAAGATAGTAGGAGACCTGCTCGCACGTTCCTAGAGGAGTGGTAGGGCGACCCCAGAGTACTAGGGGGAAGCTGCTGTTGTGATAGTGTTTGCCTATACCGAAAAGACGCGTATGAAGGCAGTTGGTGACAGTTGTCTTGAATGAGCTAGTAGAGCTATCATGTTGATATTTTTGGAGCTACTAGAGGTATGGACCATACATCTAGTTAGTGACCTTAGGTACAAGTTATAACAGTCGGTGACCATATATTGTGCATGTGGTCACCGAAGAAGACACGTCAGTCCGGATGAGGATGGATTTCTCTTTATGTGAATGTTTGAGTGTGGAGAGTTATCGTTTGGACTTCTTGTGGTTGGAACCCCTCCATATTCTGCTTCCTGTTTGTGCGCCGCGTTTGCTTGTGTTGACGTTTGATTTCCAGAGTGAGTTCACTCTAGTGTGCTGTCGGTAGTGAGGCTGGAGTGATGACCAGTCAGACTACCTTTGTTTCTCTCAAGATGTAGTTGGAGTGACGACCAACAAACCGTGAGAGACTGCTTGTGGTGATGGCAGGTACAGGTTGCCCTTACCTTGACCGTCCTAGTAGGGGATAGGTGAGCTCAGTAGGAGCGGGGATAGGTAAGTTGTAGTTACGGTGGTGACGGAGATTTCGGCATTCTGGTTAGAGAGTGTGTCTGCGAGATTCTATCACTACGGAGTTCTCGGGAGGTTCTGATGGGGACTTCTCGAACAGTGGATATACACGGAGTGGGGTGAGATACCGACTACTTGCACCATTGCCGTTGGTTGTTCTAGAGGACGAGTCAGACGCAGACAGTGCATTTTTTGGTGGTGAGTCTAGTGTCGCCACATCGTTATTGTGGGACATGGACGAGATCTATGGGACCACGAAGGGGCCTCGAGTACGGTGGGTACCATTGAGTTGGATGACTTCATCCAGGAGTTCAACAGTTGGTGCGACTTGCAGCAGATGCGGAACCCACAGCTGTTTACACCTTTCATGGCGTGGAAAGGTTTGTTTCAGCACTTGGAGGGACCGCCGATGGATGATTACCACGAGTTTAGACGAGACTACGGTGTTGAGATCGAGTTGTGGAGACAACATTGGTCTCTCAACTACGTTTCTATCACTACTGGTGCAGTTTTGGGAGGTGTAGCACCTACGACTTCGGGTGCTAGTAGCAGTGGTACATCCACGGATGGCGGAGTACCTGCTACCAGCGGTGCGTCCACTAGTAGTGGAGCAGGTGGTAGTGCGAGCGGGATACCACCAAGGTTTAATCCTGTGGTTCAGTTCTTCCACTATTTGAGGGAGAACTATCAAGGTGTGCGGACCGACAAGTTGAGGAGTCTGCAAGAGTTCCAGCGGAAGATTGGAGAGAGCCTACGCGAGACGTTTACTCGCATGAGGCGGTTGATCAGCGTTACCCAATGGGTGACAGAAGCACAAGCAGTCTAGTTCTGGTATGAGATACTAGACATGGAGCTGCGTAGGAGAGTCAGAGATGTCACTCTTCTTAGAGACACCGCTCCGACGTTGGCAGTTGTCTTTGGTTTGGCTGAGCGGATAGAGCTCAACATGGTAGAGGAGAGGGTGGTGACTGCTGGGTTCAGCAGGGATGCATCACATGGGGCGACCTCCTCTTCTCGAGGATCACAGGCTGCACAACATCGTGGTGGTGGTGGGGGTAAGGATCGTGCTGAACACTCACGATCTCATGGAGGTGCTGGAGGATCTGGTGGGCAGAAGCCCATGCCGTCTTTCTCTAGTCAGCAACAAGCAGGTCCTTGTTGGACGTGTGGTGGTCCTCATCAGCAGAAGGATTGTCCACAAAGGAGAGGTAGTTACGAGACATCTGGGACGTCTCAAGTGGTGCCTAGACAGTGTGAGCATTGCGAGCGACCAGGTCACAATAGTGACCGCTGTTTTGATCTCCATCCCGAGCTACGGCAAGAGAAGGCTGATTGTGAACGAGGCGGAGGAGCTCAGGGAGGCCGTGGTGGTCGAACTGGAGGTAGAGGTCCAGCACCTGAGAGAGGACCAGTCGGTCCACCGCTTGCTAAGACATCAGAAGCCGGTATGGCTGCTCGGATTGAGCAGTTGGAGCAGAGAATAGCTAGTATGGCTATGGCTCAGCGGAGATCTGGTGGAATAGAAGCTTCCACGTCTTATGGAGGAGAAGGAGGTGACTTCGACTTCATGGCTGGTGTGGCGCAATTTGAGACTGTGATAGTGACTCGGAGTGCAGTACGTATCTCTGAGCCACGAGGTGCGTCAGTGGAGTTGGATCCACAACGCGGGGAGGCTGGTAGACAGGCTAGGCTTCCTCAGTCGTTCACTCTATCGAAGGCATTGAGGACCACTTCTATGGCCGGCCTACCGATGGTGTAGTGGAGTTGGAGGCATCGACATCCAGGAGTGGAGGTGATGCGAGTCAACCTTCGACGTCTGTAGACGTGACGTCGAACCCAATGTTGGGGGCGGCTACAGTAGTTTTGCGAGCCCCACTATTTTCAGCCACGGATATGAGGACACTGGGAGTCAGCGTGGCTCCAGTGTTCCAGTTGGCAGCCACGCTCAGTGAGAGCGAGGATGTGGTTACCTCTAGTGCTGAAGTGGTTCAGCAAGAGGCGGTAGATGTGTCCATGGAGTCGAAGATCAAGACAGCTACTAGTGGTACTTGGCAAGCAGCGACTGCCAGACTAGATGAGTTATCAGCTAGGCCGGCAATTGACCGTGCTAGATTGGCACCAGGTGTGGTGTTGTTGGACAACAGAAGTGGTATCTTCTGTTTGGTGGCACCTTCAGGGAAAGTGTATCGACCACATAAAGTGTTGTTAGACTCTGGAGCCCAACCGTTGATGTTGGGGAAGGCGGCGTGTATCGATTTGAGGCTGAGGAAGTCCGAAGTGGAGAGATGTCCATTCTAGCTACAGACATCTCTAAGGGAATCAGGAGGTACAACTCTACACATGACACGCGAGTTGCTGACGGTGAGAGTTAGACCAGATAATCCCACGGATGGTTCCATGGTGAGGGCCAAGGCTATCGTTACGACCGCGGAGTCTTATGATGTATTGGTTGGAGGTGCTGTATTGTATCCTATGGAATTCGTGATCGACTATTGGGCGGAGACAGCATCTTATAGATCAGGTTGGCAGTCCGGTGAGGGACGAGTGAGCCGTTTACCAGTGCGGTTCAGTGTTAGAGTTGGGACAACGGAGTGTACATCAGAGACGATGACATCCGTTGCAGGATTCAGTTCGGTCATAACTTGGCCGGGTGAGTTGTTAGAGGGCAATGTCCATGCGGAGGATACTCCGGTCTTTGAGGAGGTGGAGGTCATGCCTAGCATGTACGTTAGTATCATCTGCCTTAGATGTTTCACTTTGGAGTTCGAGCGGAGACTTGAAGCAGTATGCTGACCGGTTGGTGCAACAGGTTTGGAGTGAAGCCTTTGTACCGCCAGTAGAGGAACATCGGGGTGTTCATGTTACTGGCCCTGTGACCTTAACACCGCTGGATACGACTCCTATTGTATGGCAATATCTAGAGGAGGGTGTGTGTGTGCTGGAGCTATTTGGAGGGATCAGCACAGGTTTGGCTGCGGTATTGCAGGCAGGCATACAAGTACAGCGATACTTGTATGTGGAGAGAGATGAGGTCACAAGAAGCGTCTCATTGCATCACGTGGCACGTTTGGTACAGAGATATCCTGAGTTGTTGCCTATATCAGCCGTTAGAGGATACCAGCAAGCATTGCCGTCAGATATTTCGCTGCTGGGGGCGCAGGATCTCACGTTTGTTGGCACCATTCACTTAGTGATAGCGGGGTGGCCATGTCAAGGTCACACGCGTGCTGGGAGAGGTCAGGGTTTGCATGACCCACGATCTAGGATGTTTTGAGAGATGTTACGAATCTTACGACATCTCCAGATGCATCAGATGGATTCTCCAGCGTACATCTTGAAGAATGTTTCTTTGTTGGATGATGCTCGTGCACATATGATGACGAGTGTGCACCAGGTTCGGTCTTGGGTCGGACCGGCAGTGTTGTTAGATGCAGCGAGAGTGAGATCTCGTGCACATCGTCCACGATTGTGGTGGACGAACTTGTTACCGAGGGAGGTGCTCAAGCGCGCACACGATGCAGTGAGACGATCATCGCACCTCACAGTTGATGGCATCTTGGATGCAGGACGACGATCTCAAGTAGTGAGAGTCGTCAATAGGTCACCCATGGCAGTTGTGAACCTAGTGGGACGATCTATGGCAGCGTTACCCACTTTGGTGAGCTTTCCAGCGTAACATGCTTACAGAGATGAAGGACCTGGGCTTGTGTGAGATGCTCGGTTACAACAGTTGGTGGAGCCCAATGCCGACGAGAGAAAGAGAGCGATGAGTTTTCCTACGAGTACAACGGCAGTAGCTTTAGTGTCGGAGGCTTCACGTCGTCAAGTGTTGGGTCAAGCAATGGACTTGAACTGCTTGGATTATTAGCCTTGGATTGGTTGAGCAGCATCAGATGCGATTGACGGGTGTTATTGCTCGGACACTCTTGAGCTCTTTGCCTACCGGGTCGGTGGAGGCAAAGGCTGGAGGTGAGGCACGTGGAGTTCGTCATCCTTGGACATCATGGGATGTCGTAGGAGAGAGTGTGGAGCTTGCAGCTAGAACTGCAGAAGTTTTTCGCACAGTAGCGGTGGAGGTTGTTGGTGGTGAGCGAAAAGAAACTGCTCCAGAGGCTGCAAGATAGCAGTCAACGACTTCGTCCTCTACCTCTAGCATGGTGACAGAGGATACTTGGGAGCCAGAGATTGGACCCAAGCTTATAGAAGAGGAGAGACGAAGAGTTCAGAGATTCCTGAAGAGCTACAGGAATTATTTTGCCTTTAGTATGAAGGATTTGGGTACCTTGAAGGGACCGGGTATACGGATCGACTTGGCTAATGACACGTCAATCTTTCGACGTCCTTACAGGTACAGTGACATGGAGAGAACCTTGATCCAGCGTAGGACTCAAGACTTGGTGGAAGCTGGGTTGGTGGAGATGTCGCATGGAGAGTATGCATCTGCCACAGTTATGCCAGCAAAGAAGGATATGTATGACAACTACACGGATAGACGTATGTGTAGAGACTACCGTCCTATCAATCGACAGACGAAGTCCGATAAGTATGCCATGCTGACACCTGAGGAGATCTTTGATGCAGTGGGGCACGTGAAGGTCTTCAGTACTTTGGATCTTCGAGCAGGGTATCATCAGTTGCCGGTGAGAAAAGAAGATAAACCCAAGACAACATTATGGGGATTGACTCTCACGGCAAGGATTGTTTGTATCAGTGACGGTTCTTACCATTTGGGTTGAAGAACGCCCCTGCTGAATTCCAAAGAGTGATGGATAGGATCCTAGCAGGATTGGATTTTGTCAGATGCTATATTGACGACATCTTAGTCTATAGTGCTACAGTGGAGGAGCACGAGAGACACTTACGGGATGTGTTCGAGCGGTTGAGAGCTCATGGGTTGAAGTTACACCCTGGGAAGTGCAAGTTCTTCCAGGAGTTGGTAGAGTATCTGGGTCACACCATCTACCCAGGTGGGTTAGGTGTTCAACAGACGAAGGTCGAGGCCATTGCACGTATTCCACGCCCCACTGATGTGAGTCGAGTTCGAGCATTTGTTGATTTGGTGAACTTTTATCGTCGATACGTGAAAGGATTTAGTGCAATTGCGAAGCCATTGACCAAGCTGATGAAGGTGGACCAGAAGTGGCAGTGGGGAGATGAGCAAGAGCGAACTTTCGTGGAGCTCAAGGATAAGTTGACATCTGCTCCCATCTTGAGGAGACCCGTTAGGGGACGTCCTTTCCAACTGCACACTGATTGGAGTATGTTGGGACTTGGAGCAGTGCTGAGTCAGCATGATGATGAGAAAAAGGAGTTTGTGGTGACGTATGCCAGTCGTTTCAATAATTCGACGGAGGCGAGGTACAGTTCGTACGAGGGAGAGTGTTTAGCTGCAGTGTGGGCTGTTGCACACTCCCGATGTTATCTGTTTGGGAACCCCTTTACTCTCATCACTAATCACCAGCCGCTCAAGTGGTTGATGGAGTCCGACAAGCTTACAGGGAAGCTTGCACGATGGGCTCTGATCTTACAAGAGTATGACTTCCAGGTAATGCATAGACCTGGAGTTGCAAACTTAGATGCCGATGGGTTGAGTCGCAACCCGTACACGAGTCAGCAGGATCAGACTGGGGCTCGATGGCATGATGAGGTTGATGAGGAGGTAGTGCCAGGGTGGCATGCATCTGCCTTTCTTTGTGTGTTGGCCATGAACTCTAGTATGGAGGGTCAAGTCGTATCTTTCTCAAGTGAGAGAGTAGATGACGAGTCTCCAGATCCTGAGGGTGGAGATGGTGTTCCAAACCAGCGAGATATCCATGACGATGTGACCGTGATGGAGTATCTATGTACTGGCATGGTGGTAGGCACAGTAAGTGCCAAGGAGCGAGATCATGTCCTTCAACAAGCGAAGAGATTTCGACGAGAAGGACGACATGTACTTCGAGTGTGGGATGATGGGAGAGTACGGATAGTGCCACATCCATCCCAGAGGACATAGTTAATACGACATGCTCATGAGGAGTTGGGACATTTTGGAGTGAAGCGCACGCATAGCTTACTCCAAGGACAGTATTGGTGGTGTGGTATGCACGTCGATGTGCAAAAGTTTGTTGCACGATATGTGGTTTTTGATCGAGTATGAGCATCGTTTAATGCTCCTACTCCACAACTACACCCCTTACCGATTATGAGGTTGGGTTACCGTTGGAGTTTGGATTTTGCGGGACCCTTACCGTTGACGATACGTCATCATCGGTATGTGTTGGTGATGGTGGAGCACTTCTCCAAGTGGATTGAGTTGGTGACATTACCAGACAAGACGAGTGAAGGGACGGCGTATGCGTTCTTAGATCGAGTGCTGAGTCGTTTTGGAGACCAGCTGAAGTGCTGACAGACCAAAGTACAGAGTTCCTTGGTGAGTTTCAGACCTTGTGTGATCAAGCGTTGATTGATCATCGAACTACGTCTCGAGATCATCCTGAGGCGGATGGTTTGACGGAGAGGGTAGTTCAGACGGTGAAGAGAGGATTGCGTAAGTATGGCTTGTAGAAGGGCCACTTGGGAGACTGAGATGTGCGGTTACCATGGTTGGCTATGGACTACCGTTTTAGCCGACAAGCGTCTTTGGCTTCCTTCTCACCGTATTTTCTATTATACGGTCGAGATCCAGATCTACCTTCGGCCATTCGTCGTGATTCTGCTGAGGTGCTGAACCTTGATGACCCGGATATGTGGGTGAGAGCATGTTCTCAACGAGCAGAGACATTTCGGAGAGTTATGCCCATGGCTTTTGAGAATCTAGCGATTGCTCAGCATAGAGACACGTTGCGATATGCAACTATTCGAGAAGGAGGTTATCGATCATCGATTCGCAGGTTTCATCCTGGCGATTATATCTATCTACAGCAGACTACACCGACGACGTTGGATGTGACCGCAGGACGCACTATTTTACGAGTGTGTGAGGTGTTACCTTCTGGAGTACTCATGTTAGAGGGCCGTGATGGTGTTGTTTGGAAGGACCATGTGCGTAATTGCGCGCCATGTCATCTTCCCAACATCGATGGTACTGTTGAGCCAAGCTTGGCAGTTGTACGAGCAAGCTTGAGGTGTATGTTGTGTGGGTCTGCTGATGGAGCAGCCCGTATGTTGGTGTGTGATGGTTGTTCGAGAGGTTGGCACATGTCATGTTTGACTCCACCTCTCACTGTCATTCCTGTTGGACGGTGGGTTTGTCCTCGATGTATTGAGGGATAGCCGATTAGATCTTTGCGTGGTATGGATTGTAGACAGGCGACTAACGATGGGGTAATGTAGCACCCGGCCTCTTGATCCTTACACCCATGAAGGTGTATATCACGTAGTTGAGATATGGAGCTATCTGGAGTTAGAGGGACCTACCGTCAGTTAGGGGGGCGATTGTGATACACTTGTGTATGTGTATGACATAGTCCATGTGTTATGTGTGGTGTTCCTTTGTCAGCGATGTATGTTGTGTAGCGATGTGTATGCACACGACAGCTGTCACGTCAGTTTGGTGACTCGGTTAGGTTGACCGAGTGTGAAGTGGCGGACCCCGGTAAGACCGTTAGGGCAAGTTGGTGAGAGTGCTCACAAGAGGTATACTTCGCAGGTAGGGGCTTGGAGACCTCAGTTCTTCAAGTTGAGCCTTCAAGCTCCTGGCTATGGTGGGTTGTCTTGAGAGTGAGATCTGGATTCTCTGCGAGCACAAAGTGGGTTTGGCTTGACTGTAGTGATTGTCTAGTGCATGTTGGCATGATGGAGTGAGTACATACATTGTTATCATTGTGATACACTTGTGTATGTATGACATCGTCCATGTGTTATGTGTATGTGTGGTGTTCCTTTGTCAGCGATGTATGTTGTGTAGCGATGTGTATGCGCACGACACCAACCTCCGTTCTTCAAACTTTGCAATTCCAGTCTGGCAACACGGAGAAGCTCGCAGCGAAGTACAAGGCGGAAGCAGCCGCTTCTGCCAAGGAGTCAACGCAGCTGAGGAAGAGCAACCAGGAATTGCAGGTGCGTTTACAGCAGCGTGACCAGGAGGTTCTGCGAGTGCGGGATAAGATCACCGTCCTTGCAGAGGAGAAGACCACATGGAGGACACTACGGAAAGCCGTAGAAGCGCAGACTCCATCCGAGAAGACGCAGCGGGAAGCAGCGGAAGATCGTGCGCAGGAGATGTTAGTTCAGTCGGTGGAAGCGCTTCGGAAGAAGTTCAACTTCACCGCGGGTAGGAAGCTTCTTACCTTGGCTAGAGAATGGGACGACAAGTCCAAGACGATGTTGGTAGAGTGCAAGGAGAGTATGTTCAGGTATTTGGATCGGCAGATAGAGGGAGTAAAGACACTCTATGGTCTTCCCTTGATTCCGCCACCTGCAACTGCATCTTCTCAAGCTCCAACACCACCAGCTGGATCCGAATTGGAGAAGGAGGAGTTCGACCTTGCTGTCCACTTGGTAGTGACAGCATTGGAAGCCGAGAAGACTCCGAAAGAAGCCTCGGAAGACAAGATGTCTTCTGGAAGACAGGAAGAAGAATCGTCTTCCCAAGTATTTCGTGTGGAGGAAGCGACTTCCCCGGACCCCTATGAGGTCACCATGGCTCCCAGTGTCGGATTAGTGCCTCAGAACAGCGAGAAAGCACAAGTCGAACCAGCTTCCCAGAAGACGCTTCCGTCTTCCGAAGCAGAAGCAGAAGTAGAAGCAGAAGCCGAAGCCGAAGCCGAAGAAGCAGCAGCAGAGCCAGCGACGACTATTGAGGAAGCCACCTCAGTGACACCCGAGGTAATTGCAAGGCTTTCCAGCTTTATCAGAAGCCGAGCTAGTAGTTCCGATAGGAGCAGATCATGTGGAGATTGCCTCCGAGCAATCAGAGTAGATAGCAAACGTAGGAGACAAGTTGACATTTTCAAACTTAGTAGGAACCGAACATGCTATCTTAGGGATGGCAGTTTTAGTGTAAATTTAGTTAGGCAGCCATGTGGCAGAGTAGGAAGCGTAAGAACAGGAAGGAGAAACCGCTTGCCTGTGGAGGGGCAGCTTTTCTCTCCCTGGTGGTGGTTCCCTCTGTTTCCTCGTGGCAGAGGCATAAGTAGGATCGAAGAGTAGGATTTTGGACACACATTACTCCTGCTGTACACACACATCACACACTGTGCACATTAGACAGAGTGTACACATTTGAGGGGCGCACTAAGTACGTTGTTGTGTACTGTGCGTGCACACACTACACCCGATGTTTGAGACATACGAATAGACTGGGATTATATCAGAAGGGTCTGCATGCTCGTTACCCGCAGTGGTTCGAAGATGTAGATAGAGGTAGTGGACAGTTTAGGAACAGGGAACGACATCCTCGTGCAGTCTTGTTGGCTAGACTGGTGTGTCGAGGAGTAGGCGTAGGAAGTAGAGGGAGTGAGCTTCCCAATGCCAATGTGACTTCTTCTCGGAGAATGGATTGCTGATTTGAGTGCAGAAGCTTTGTCCATGTCTTCCGGGTGGTGGGTTTTCTTGGATTCACTCTCGATTGTGCATGGGAAGCGTTCTTCTTGAGTGGCGGTGACTGTCAGCAGTTGTGCAGATTCGCAGCTTGGCTCGTCCAGTAGAGCACTTCGGATCTATGTATGAACGGTCTTATGGATAAGGGATCCCAGAAGACATAGTAGTCGGAGCAGCGAGAGAAGAAGAAAGAAGCCTTCTTCCTACAGCAGAAGACGACATCCTCAAGTAGAAGACAGTGCAACTGTACGCACGTTTGTTGTCTTCCTCCCCAAACTATTACAAGCAGGGATGGCTTGTTAGTCAGGATCCGGACTAGAAGCCTGTCGGAATCTTAATTTCTCCTTTTCATCTTGTTTTCTCTTGTTTGGATTTTCCCTTCTTCCCCATCTTCTCCCATCTTCCCCATCTTCTTACCTTCTTCTAGTGAGCTTCCGAGACTTCTATTGAGCTTCCGTGAAGGTGAACGTCGTTGTAGTGATGCAGGAAGATCATTTCCGTAGGCAGAAGCCTGGGAAGACTACAGGGGGCATACACCCTGTGATTAATCTAACCCGTTGGAATGTGAGAGAGAGAGAGAGTAAAGTGTAACAGCCGTTGCTAGTCGACTTCTGCGAAGCAAGAACAGTCTTCTGGAGGTGTGAGAAGCCGAGTTGAACCCCCAGAAGGCGAGAATTGCTTCGGGAAGACGGTACTGAGAAGACCGGAAGAGGTAACTTGGAAGCAGGAAGCGTCTTCCCGAGCTTCTTTGTGAATAATTGTGTGATATTTTAGTTAGTAGTTGTTGGTTTAGGTCCAGAGCACCTTTTGGGCAAGTCTAGAAGACGCGTGGTTTTGTGAGAAGACGGGATTTCTAGACAAAACCCGTGTGTTTGTGTGTTTGAACAGATCTTAGAACTTAGAGCAGCGTTACTTGTGCAAATCCTCTGTGGGAAACGATATCTTGTATACTAAATGGACAAAAGGAGTAATCCTGCGACACTACATATAGTGAGCACCATTTTTGGCGCCGCTGCCGGGGATTTTATCTTAGTAACCTTTGTTCTAAGCTTCCTAGATCTGTGTACCAGTAGTTAGTTTCATTTCGAACTAACTTCGATCGTAGTTGAATGTGTTGTGGGACTCTATCTTGCTAGAAGACAAGAACCGCAACCAGAAGCTGATAAGATACATCAGGGGGAACTGGAAGAAGCCGCTTCCCCGCTTCCAAGAGCTTCTTGGAAGACTACAGTGAGTACAACAGGAAGCAGGAGAAGAAGACGTTCCGAAACTGTGATCGGTTGCTCAGACATTCAGTCTGCCGGATCTAGTGTTAGAAGAAGAGGGACATCTCTTCTCAGCACTCTGGTGGATACCTCCAACCAGAGGAAGAAGCAGAAGACGCACGGGTAAAGATCTTGATTGGGTACATTCACCCCAGCGAACCGCTTCTAGAGAGCAGCAGATATCCCTGAGACACCAAAGGAAAGAAGAAGAGCTCAGGAAGATCCGATCAGTAGAGTTGGAAGAACCTTCCATCTCGAGCATAATCTTTGGAGAAGACAGAAGCCAACCGGGTGATCACGTGTATAAAGTAGATTTTGGTACTGGTTACTCGGAAGACGTCTTCCCAAGTACGGAAGAGGCTTCTCAAGGTGAAGAAAGACTAGAGGAGATCGTTCCAGACGTCTCAGAAGACGACAGCGATAGTAGCTCTGACTCAGGAGACGACCTTCGTGATTCAGACAGGCCTGGACCTTCGAGAAGACCATCTCCACCACCTGGGCCTGAGGGAGGAAGAAGTTGGCAGTCGCACCAGCCGGTAATCGACATGGCTTCCCACACTCGGCAGAAGTACCATCCGTAAGACGATGATGCTGACGCGGACGACTTCATCACGATGTTCGAGACCATCTCTTGCTCCAACAAGGAAGACTTGGATGTCGACAGACTCCGTGTATTTCTCAGTTTGATCGAAGGGAAGGGAAGGAAATGGATGAGTAAAACGTTGGATGATGGGTTAGTAATGACCGCTTGGGCTACTCTGAAGGCAGCTTTTCTGAAGAGGTTCAGAGGAGTGGGCTATGATCGGATGACCCTCATAGAACTTCAGAGACTCGAACGGAAGAAGAAAGAGACACTGCGGGATTACACCGAGAGGTTTGAAGACCTCCTGGATCACATCCCTCAGAACCAAGGAAGACCCGGTTATTGTGCCCAGCAAGCCGTGGACTGGTACTTGGGAGGATTGTCTCAGGATATAGAGTTGTACTGCAGAAGAGGAGGAGGTGATGATTTAGTAGAAATACAGAAGCATGCCGAGCACTATGAAACCTCGAGCATCACTCGGAATATGACGAAAGACAGAGGGAAAACCTCGAAGAAGTCAAAGAAGTCAAAGAAGTCTTCTAGGAAGTCCAAGAGGAAGTCCAAGTCCACTGAAACTGATAACAGTGATTCGGAAGTATCCTCTACTTCGGAAGAGTCTACGGTCGAAAGTTCAGAATCCGAATCTGAACAAGAGAAGAAGACACGGAAGAAGAAGAAGGAGAAGACACGATCAAGGGAAGAAGTTGTGCAGAAGATGCCTCAGACTCAAATCATTCAGTCTGCACCTGATCCCCGTATCGATGAAGTTAAGAAGTAGTTTGTCGATCTGAAAGTTCATCTTCTGAACCAGAAGGACAAGCGGAAGCAACCTACGGCTTCCCAAGGAGGTGTATGAAAATGGACAATGGTCGATCGAGAAGAACCATGGTTGGATACTCCATGCTGCTAACAATAAAAAAGGTGAGTTGTACGGAGCTTGTCCAAATATACTATTAAGGATTGGAGATGTAGAGTTTGATCAGCATTTCTTTGTACAGTCGTCTGTCTCTTATTCTGTCATACTAGGTCAATCATATATCACCGCTGTTCGAATGAAGACAAAGGTGATAAACGATGGGTCTCATTATGCCAGAGTTCAGAGTCCTGATGACAAGTACTCAATACAGTTCTTGACTGTTCGTTCAAGACATGAGCAGAATCGACAAACCCTTAGAGATTTCTCAGACGAAGAGATGTAAGGGTTTTCGCAGTCGACTCTTGTAGAGCGGGAAGACAAGGGTGTAGAACCTACTGTTGAGATCCTGTCAGAGTTGGTACACAAGGTAGAAAGATCGAAAGCAAGACATGTACAAGGGCTTGGAGACATGTGTAGTGTACAGAGTTGGCAGTCTGGATTGTTGATGTTTGAGGACGATGAGTGGAGTCAGTTTACAAGAGTTGAAGACATGAGAAAAAATACAAAAAGATGGATGACAGGTATCAGAGCTGCGGCACGCAGAGATTCTATCTGAAGATGATGTGGTTTCTGGCTTGTTTGAAGAGTTTGTGTCTGTACAGTTAGTTGCTAGTTGGTTGGACAGTGTAAGCAGATTGATGAAAGGGAAAGATAGTATGATGGTGATATCAACGTCTGGAATTGTTTATAAATGCAAGTCTGACTCTGCCTTTTCTCTAACACACTTCGATGCTTGATAGATAACAAAAACACTATTTCTTCTTGGAAACCGTGAACCAGTAAACTTCCACATCTTCGGTAACTCTTGAACCTTGGCTGTTAACCTCGATTCCAGAATCGAGTACCTCTAGTTATAAGAAAACGATTTATTTTTGTTTATTTTTAAATTAATAAAGAGAAAAACATAAGTGGCTTGAGTATGTGATAAGTATTTACTATCGGTAACTCAGGATATCCAATAATATTTGCTCTTAGAAGCTATGAATACGTAACCAACAGATAAATTGATTCCGCAGCTTCTCAAAACTCATTTTCATAACATTTTCATATCCAAGTTTATTTTTAGTTTAATTGAGACAAAAACCTAAATGGATTGCATCTGTGATAAGTATTTACGATGGAAAACTCAGGGTATCCAATTCTCTTTTTGAAGTTTCAAAGAAGTCTACATACATCTCATATAGATAACAATCTTATCAGTAGATTCATGAGTTCTATGACTCCATTCTTCTTATACACGTATCGATCAATTTTTTTCTTAAAATCGATTAAAGTAAACTTCAGAGCTTACGGGGACACAGGCAAAAGGATTTAAACTATGTAAACAAACTGGAATTTAGAGGAAGAGTCGGAGTACAGAAGAACTATCAGTTCCATTATAAGTCCAGAAGATTACATTCTGCAGTGCAGATTCTGTATAGACACATGCCTCTAACATGCAAAGTCCACTATTTTATAAGAGTAATGATGCCAGTTTGCCGACTTCGAAACCAATAGAATAATAAATATATGATCCGGTTACACGTATCTGCAGGCTGCAGCTCTTTGGTATTGTGGTACTTCTCCCGCAGTTCGGATGATTGTAGGACCTATCACACATCGAGCTTGTTCTTGGGTACCGAATCGTCAATCGCAATATCGTGTGGAACATGTCACATTCATCCCCAGTAATCACGGAACCACTATAGAAGATTCGTTCGCTGTCACGATTATTTCCGGGCTGTAAGAATCATCCTTTAGTTTGTCGTCTTCGACAAGTCTTCTGAAACAGAGGTGAGGTGGGGTATGTACTTCATGGTGAAGTCGCAATGTACCTGCCGATGATGAGAGTCCTCGAATTTTTTCCTGGTTACGTAGGCCTCATACAGTCGAGGAACGTAAGTTCGGGTCAAGCTCAGTCTACGCTGAAGAAAAATTGTAGAGCAGTGTATCCATCTGATCAACACGAGCACGAGTGCTGCTATCACTCTCCAATGCCAAGGGGAAGGTTCTAGACCGAGAGAGTTGCTCATCTTGTCCCCAATGAGAACTCGCGCCACTGCAACATGCAAACCTAGTGGCCAGAATAGGGGTGCTCTAAAAGCCATGCACTCAAGCAAGTTATGTGCTGTTCGAGCTGAGCCCTCATCTGGATCGAAGAGGTGGTTGGCCATTGACTCGAATATTGCAGTAGCACCACTCTCAGTTATCAAGTATTTGCAGTATTGGTCAGAAATGCCCATGAAGTAACCTGTGAGCCGCCAAAGGTGAAGGTAGGCTTTCACCTCGCTGGGAGAGAGATAGATGCCCATTTTTCTCAAGGAACTGACGACTGCTATGGAGAATTCGCACAGAGTCAGCAACAGATCTTCCTGATTGATAGGAATTCCCAGCTCTTCCACGTTATATATGTTTGGATGTCTCTTCGCTTCTGCGAGGATGCGAAGGCGAACTTGTGTGTGCAGCATTCTGACACGAACAGTTGAAGCCCATCCAACTCCTTTGATGGGAGTCAAAGCTTCTGGGCCCTTCATTATATCCAGCACGAACTTGGTGGTCTCCACAAGCCTTTGGTATGTCCTGTCTGGAGTGGAAAAGTAGTTCGTACACGAGAGGATATCAACCACACGGGATGCAGCAAATCCGCCCACTAGACAATAGTTTGTCAAAATACTGACGATTGGGGTCATATATTTCCTGCACAATTGGAATTATTCAAGACCTTCAGGACCGGTCCTCCTAAATTAAGAAAGAAAACTGAGTACAATTTTATCAGCTCCCTGTTGTAATTATAATGCTTAATACGTCGTGCATCAATATCTAATATGCTGCTCCCTCTGAAACGGTACTCATGACTAACAATAGCAGTTCAATCATCAGATACATCAAACGTTATGACTACTCGTGACGAAATTGTCGACCTAACTACTGTACGATCTTTCTCTATACGCTGTAGACTCACCAGAAAACATCTTGGCCCTGGCGTACGAGATCCTCCTCAACCCAGTCAGGGATTGTCGTTATTTCATCCATGAATTTCTTTGGCCCCGCTGAATCTTGCTCCTCAGTAGGCCGAGATACATAGTCATCAAGAACCTGCAAAGCATCCGTTCCAGCTTTGACATGGAGGGCACTGATACACTCATCAGCCGAGGGATCACTAACATGACGTAATTTCTCCAGCTCTCTCGGTTTCGTCATCACATTCTTGATAGAGTCCGTCCAGACTATATCAAGAAGTGGGTTTCGAAAGCTAGTGTTCAGCCTCTTCAGCGTGGGCTTCAAGTGACTTCTTCCTCCGTCTGCCATTTTGTTGTGGAGTTCAGCGAACGCAAATTCTCCAAACTGGATCACTGTGACAGCTCTGGCAGCTGACAAGCTGCAATTCAGTCCATCGTCGTACCGGAGAGATCGCAACCAGCAGTTCTCGAGCTCGACGTGACATAAGAATTATACAAGTAACTGTCTCTCCTATACAAGGGAGCTCCCATCCAGCGAAATTGGGATAGGCTCGGGTTGGACCAGAACTTCGCAGGCGAACTTCCGATGATACGAAAGGAAGTTACAACTCGAAGCACCACAAAGGCTTGTTCAATTATAAAGTATATAGTCCGGTCTTGTACGGTCCGGTTCGGGACTGAACCGGGGCCGACTCCTTCTGAATATTGTTCAGGTCACGCCCACTTTTGCGTGAGAACTATTTGTTTTTAACTTTATTATCCGGGAATATATCGAATTGCTCGTAATGCTGTATCTCTACCTGGACCTGGACCACTAATCATAACCTCAGCTTGTTTCATACCTTGATCAATTAACATTCGTATAGTATTTTCTGCAGCGGTTTGAGCTGCAAATGGGGTACTTTTTTTTGTACCTTTAAATCCACAAGCACCTGCAGACGATAAAAATTTCACTCTTCTTTTATTCTTTTCTATAAACCTTTTCTCCCTATATCTATATATATTTACTTTCAACTATATTATATGGGAATATATATATATATATATATTTTTATATCTATATTTCACTCTTCTTTTATTCTTTTCTATAACCTTTCGTCGGTGAAAAAAGTGGTAATGCTAAGATTGAAAATACCAAGGAGAACGTTTTTACAACTGCACGAAGATGATGAATATCGTGCAATTACTAATATAGAAGTTTTAACAGTATGAAAGGAGACATTGAATTACGACAAATCATGAAGAGTATGAGCTGTAGGTCAAAGAAGCTCACAACCCAAACTCATAGATCTCGAGTTCGTGATAGGTCTAGCTAGTTGAGTAACGGGTGGCTATTCGACTTTTTCATATACTATCGTATCTTATTAAATACTATAATGAATCTTAAATATTAGTCCTCACTTAAACATTTTCTGTGTCGGATAAGGTAAAAATTTTATTCATTGTTAACCTTTTCATGTTTACATCATGGAGTAAGGATTTGTTTTTCCCATTCTTGGGAGCGAAATTTATTGTCGGTGTGTTAAATAAATGGTCGGTGCGGTACGAGCTGAATTGCAAAAGAACGTGTCACGTGCGTATGCAGCTTTGTACGCCTGTGGATTCGTCTTTTGTTGTTGAGTACAGAGCGATCACGTTGACACCTAAAATATATTTAATCTTTTCACCATGTTATAACATGGGAAAGCCCTCTAAGATCTCCCACACGTGACCACGCGGGACTGGCATAACTTGTGTTGCAGTCACATCGGACTTTTTTCTGGGTGCTTCTGTTATGTATGTGTTGAGTCATTCATAGCTATTCACCTCTTCGTGCCGCTTCACATTTACCTGGCTTTCCAAATCTCGTACACCTTTTGAACCTAGAAGATCCACCATAGAAAAGGTTGATGTTTGTATGGATTTTGTGCATTAGGGAGTGTAAAAGTTTGAACCTTTAGGAAAGATTCGTATTTCGCAGATGAGTGTTACGACTGCGGTCAAGAGCCGTGATCATTTCCTGCTGTCACCTCTGGAGGAATTCACAGGAAACGGCCGTGTGAGTTTCTAACTTACCTATTGTTCAAATCGGCTGTGAATTTGAATTGTAAGAAAGTTAAGGATTTAGAAAATTTACTGAAATTATCAAAGCATCAAAAATTCAAATATTATAGTGATTCAAAAACACCACTCTAAGCGATACAAGACTGTAGACAAGCTTTTATTGGAAAAACTACGATCATTTTTTTTTCTTTACGTGAGAGAATCTTTCGTTTTAACTTTGACACGCTCTATTACAACTTTGCTTGTCTCCTCCCCCTCTGCATATATGTGCATTTTGGGTGTATATTTCACATGGATGTCAGAATTTGGTTGCCTTTTCGGTTGGTGACCACTTTACCCATAAAATTTTCTTACAGATAGTATACCCTCTCCATGACCTTAATTCACCAGAAGCAAGGTCTAGACAAACGCAAAATTTATGCAAACACATCCGATGTGAATGTGAATTTAGGGTTTGTCTGTATATTAATATGAAACAAGTTCTGCATTTGGCGGCTTACGTCTGTAGACAATGGCTATTATAAATTGATGTATAAAGTGATCCTTCAAGTTGTCTACAGGCGTTTCCCGTGTATATAATCCAACCTTTTCATTAGAGAGAGTTAGGCAATTAATAAATTAATGTCTGGAAGTAAAGTAATCTGTATTTCTTAGTAGCTTTCTCTACTTGTAGTTTCAGAATCACGTCTGATCGGTCTTTTCTTATGGATTATGTTTGGACCGTCCCGTAACTCTAACTGGGATTATCATTTAAGATTTATAGATAGATTTAATCTTTCTAACACCTCAGTATATAATTTCCACATGTTAAAACTTATTCGTTTGGTAATAACGAAAAACAGCAAAAGTTCCCTAAAGTTTATCTAGCATGCATATTTTGACTGTTAATAAGTAGCTCCCCGCACCGGTTGTTTCCAACCTTTTGCTTTGTATTCTCTTTCTGGTCTGATAATTATTTCGTGAGTCTCTTTCTTGTTCTGGCGTCTTAGCCATTTGGTTGCATCTCATTTCTGGGAAATATGCATGCAATCTACACTTTTGATGCAGAGAAAGAAGAAGACAAGAGTGGACAGTGGAGCAAAATCTGGAGGCGCAATTGATCAGAACATGGCCGTGAGATGTTATGGAGTTTTTGGTTTAGATTTTGTTGTTGTCATCAATGGTATATCTATGAATTAATAGTTATAATTCTGTAAGTGTTAAATTATAAAATGAACTAACTTTGGAATGAAAATATAATTTTTATTTAAATGTTAAAATGTCATACCTAACGCGTATACAGGAAATTGTGGAGAAAACCTATAATGACTGCAAGCAGAACCACGCTCTAGAACCCATAAGATCAGCTTTTTATCAAGTCAAAAAAAACATTTGTTATAGGTTTAATTTATCACCTAATCTTTCTCACTGGAATAGCTAGGTGATAAATTAAACTGCTCTGCATTATCAACTTCTGAGGCATGCATAGTCGCGTCTTCCATCAGAAGAAAGGTTAGATAATGTATTCACTAAAAGTGGACATTTTCGTGTCCAGAACTGTTACTTGAAGTATCTAAAACGAATTCATGAAAAGTCCAAGTTAAAGATTTTAAAAGTCCATATACTGAAGTCTATTTATCTAATATTCATAATTGAAAATTCTACTTCCACAGCTGTAAGTTCATTATCCCTCTGTGTACAAAAGAATACATATATGTATTATTCCCGTGTAGTCCGTACTTTTTAGTGGAAATCTAGTTACTGACAAACTTTTGTTGTACAACAAAAATGAATATAGTTCATATGCATATATTGATGAGTTTTATATTCTGTTGATTATTTTTTGATTTTGATCTATATGATAATTTCGTAAACTTAAAATTGCTTGTCTAACTATACATAGTGCAAAAATGATGATATTGTAATTCATTTATATTCATTTAAATATAGTTTAGATAAAGAGTAAATATATAAATATATATAATATATCATAAAATATATAGAAAATTGTAATAAATAATAAACTAAATTCGTTAAATTTCTATTCTACTAATATTGTTAAATATAATCAACACATATCTAAAACAGAATGTTGATTAACTTTACGATATCATCAATCTGCATCGATTATCGATTCTACACTCTGCATTGTAAATAGTTCAGTTATCAACTACGGTATCACCGATTCTGTACTATGTATCGGTAAATATATAAACAATTCATTCAACGTTGAACAAGCAACTTTAAGTTTACTCAGTTAACAACTTTAAAGTTGTACTGATAGATTCTGCACTATGTATCGGTAACTACTGAATTGAATAAACAATTTATTCAAGTTCATGGTTTCAACCAATATCATCGATTGTGTACAATGTATCGATATAAACAAATAATTCTAAGTTCAAAAGTTAAATCAGTATCATAGATTCTACAGTCAATAATTTAGATTATAAAATTCAATAAATATCAAGTATTAATAATTGATCAATCCATACGTAAATAAAAAAATTAATTCTACACATTGAATCAATTTTACTTATACTTTTATATATTTAATATTTCGATTTTATTACATTCTACATATTTATTTGATCGATTACTCCATAAATAAGCAGAATATTGTGATTTCACATCTCGATGTTAAAGTATAGTTTACACGTAATATAAAAATTTTTATATTAAAATATACATGATGATGCAATGAATATTATATTTTGACAAAATATATTGCTGTATCTCGTCAACGCTCTAATCATGCTATTTATACTACATCTGGATAAAAGAATCCTAAGTACATTTTTCTACAGAACAAATAAGCCTCTAAAAGATCATCTTTATTTGTAGGTAATGTTCCTCTGCTAATACCACAAGCTCTGACCCATCGGTACATTTGCAGTGGAGGCAAAGCCAACAATGTGTCTAAAGAACCTAATGGTGGAAAATGAGAAAGAAGAATATTTTCTCCTCTTGTTGCTTTTGACATTTATTTTTCATGTAACCCAAGAGGAAACTTATACTCTCCACTATATATTTTTCCAGAATATACCATAGGTTTGCTATCAATTAAAGGAGTAGCGAGAACATACGAGGGGACATCGAAAGTAGATGAAAGTTTTTCTAATAAAGTTATAATATTCTAAATAGATAATCATCATTCTCGTTGTCTATTATGATTTTGGATGGATTGATGAACAATGAAGATTCATTACTATCATCTGGGGCTCTAGATCGACGACTAAAGTATTATATACATTATATTTTGTATATGTTTTCCAAACAAAATGGATATATTTTACGTAAATAAGTTTCAAATTTTGATTGGAATTTCTACTTATATTTAGAGAAACAACTGAACAATGTCTCCTGTGCCGGATGAACTGAAGATCCAGTTGTTCATCTTCAGTAAAAAGAAAATTAACTTGGTTCTTCACATTGTTTCACTAATCATGAAACCAGATAACTACATCTAAATATAGAAAGCATCTCTGCAGAAACCCATCAGCGAAAGTTCTTTTTCTATAAACATATTTCTCAATCGTGTCACCAACAATAGATTTTCTCGATCGCAAGAATGTTGAAGCTCAGCCGAGAGAAGTAACCCCCTCCAATGTGAATACAAGTAGTTTTCTTGAAACATACGTCGTAGCTAGTTCAAACTTAATCATCTCTTTTTCTCTTATTGTCCATAGTCCAGTAGCACTTGTTACAATAGTGATAGCAGAATGTTCTTTTGATGGCTTGAACGTTTTCCGCTTCAATGTTTTCCGCCCATGAGGAATTTCTTTATCTGCAAGCTCAATACAAGCATATATTAACTATAATTTTTAACTATATAGTTTAAACTATATCAACATGGTCAATATTAACCAATAGTTGAAGTACGCTTTTATTATACATTGACTTGCGTATCTATGACAATGGAAGCACTCATACAGTTGTTGACGCATCTACATTGACTTGTGTCTCTACATTGACATGCGTTTCTAGAAGAGGATGGGTCTCTACATTGATTTGCGTCTCTAGAGAGGATGGAATGACTTCTAGAACCCATGCTTCTATATTATGAAGCTCAAGTTGATTCGTTTCTTCAAGAGCACAATGGACTTCCTATCTTCTTATTGGAAGTCACTTGATGTTCAGAGAGATTGTCAACGAGAGTGAAAAATGTTCAACTATATCTAGCATAGAGACAGAATTAACTATCAGCTGTTCCTCTTGCTGGGCCTGCTGTGTTGAGTTAATAACGGAAGGGACAACATTGTCTTTCTCGACCCCTCCATCAATAGCAACACCTACATCAAGAGCGACGGGATTGAACTTCTCAACCTTATTAAGATTAGTGTAATAACAATTACTCAACATATCGTGCATGCACCACAACTGCCCGAAACAAACAACCATCGTCTCTCAGCAGCACATCGGCAGAATTTCTCGAATGCTTCAAATGATTGCAGAAGGAGGGTTCCAACAGAAGTCACAATGGAGTTTAGTAAGTTGATGTAAAGAGTTGCGAGGAAGAGCTTGAACGAGTATCTGTCAACAACCTTACAGTGGTATGCTATCGCTCCTTTTCCACGTATGCATGCAGTTCATGAGCGGAAGAAGAATTTCCCTCGAACATAGATTATTGGAATGGGCTCGCTATTAATATCGGGGAGTGGTTATCTCCAAACCACCGGTTTTATTCCACAGTTCCCTCGAGAGTGGATTTCTCGCACAGTACAGGGTCCATCTGTAGCATCGATGGAATTGACTTAAGTTGTCATGACCCGGCTGCTTTCACCATCCCCAAGCATCAGAGAAAGAATATCCCGACATCCAGTTATTTAATTCTGAAGTAGATAGAGGATAGGGAAAAGTGAGTGAGCATAGTCAGGAAGATGGCGAAAATCCCGTAGTGTCAAAAGGAATTGGTGACGGCAGTGCTCCAACGAATCTTGTTTTTCCAAGCCACATCATGAAGCAAGTCAGTTGTAGCTATCAGCAATTTGGGGAGTTTGCTTCCAGTTATCTGTCCGATAAGGAATCAAGCGAGGAGAGGACAAACGGAGAACGAGCTCAGAGCTTGCTCTTGACCAGATAGATGTTGGATGCGGCGCAAGTCGAATGTACTCATCGAACATTACGAAGATGGGATGGGGAAGTATCCTGAGAATTTGCATTATCCACACCATATGCTCTCTGGGAACAAAAGTGGCAAAGGACGATCAGACAAGGAGTTAATCTCTTAATCTGGCCTATACCATTCGACCACTGATGATTGACGTCTGACCAGTTCCGCAGCGTTGTCTATTGTCTTTGCTTTTTTGCTCAGGAGATACCGTTTAGCTTCGCTAACCAAACCCTAACAGGTTCTTCGTGTCTACAGTTTTGTACCCTCACAATTGTTCCGAGAATTTGATTCGATAGTTTCCGCAATTTGGATAGTAGAATAAGCCGCAATCAGGCTTATGCCCCCTCACTAACAACTCTCAGAGGGAGCTCCGAACGCAGTTCTAGAAGATGCTTTAGGTTTTGCATATCGTCCACGTTTTAAGCCGGATGTAAAACTAAGTGTATACATTCACGCCATTGGAGGAGTGAAGGCAGGATCTTACCGTTTTCCAGGGAATTTCAGCATAGTCATCACATTGATGAAGTGTAACTCTCACAATGATGCACATAACTCAAAATTTGGTTATCGTAGTGGGTGATATTATCGATCAACTATAATCCGCCATGCTTACGGACGGCACTCCAGATATGCTCCGTAGTCCTTCGTAAATGATTCTGGAAATATCAGTCTCTCCTCCTCTGTATTTTGGAGTGGCTGTATGTATGGTAGATCCTCCTCCATAGTGTATTATCAATGTATTATCCGGTGAGACATTGATGAACTACAATAGTTCATGGTTCATTTGATAAAGGATGATCAACACGATGAGCTCTACAACGTGATGTTTCAGATTCTTGAATGCTTAAGTTTTCTCCGATGTGATTCTCTAAGGCCCTAATTTATCTTAAGCGAGACGAACTCTTGCTAAATGGGAACTTTTTCATCATGTGATGAAATGATGTAGTTCACATCACTGATCGCCACTGCAGATTAAACAAGTTCGTTTAACTTCTTGCAAAGAGGGTCTCTTCTTTCTTGGACATATGTGCCACGTTCATTCTCCCACGCGTAAAATGATTTAGCCTCTCACAAGAACCCTTGTCTTGTGGGCAGAAGCTGAAACCCTCCGCGCAATTGGAGTGAAAAGACCGAGTTTTATCACGATGGGACCTTTTGCGTTGACCTGACAGTTTTTCTTTCAGTCTGAACATTACGCGCTAGTGCACATGCGCCATTCCTCTTCTGCTATATGACTCAGGTCGACTTTCCATGGACTCTTACGGTTTCGCTTGCCTTCTCGTGCCTGCTCCAGAATATAGGCGCCAGAATTTCGGCACTGTTCACGATCGCCCTTCTGCTCTTCATGCAAAAGTTGCGTGAATACGGCATACCCTAATATACTATCTCACTTTTCTACAATTTAGTTTTAGTGAAGTGGTATATACCGTATCACTCTGTATAGGGTATGTTGTGTTATCAGAGATTTTCCTTTGTTTGCCATGAAAGGAGATGTAAGGCTCGCATCTTCCCCCACTGCCTTGTACAGTGAATTTCGTTTTCTCTTATCTTTTATTTTTGTAAGTGTTATGAAAATTTATTCTACTAAGTTATTGTAAGTTCTAAAAATTTAAATTATTTCATAAATATTATATATTAATCACTCCATAAATGAAAAGCAGACTGTTACGTTCTTGGGATTATAAGTCCGGAGCACTAAATGTCAAATCGCATCTTTATCTGAGTACACTAATTAATATTCTAACCCTTCCCGCAGATTAGAACATTAATTAGTTTACACCCATGTACACTTCAGTGTACATGGGTGATATACAGTCTTGAATATACAGTCATCAACCACAAAAGAAATGTTGTTGATGTTACCAAAGATGGTTCGCTCTATCCGTAAAGCTCTACTTTCAATATTCGCAACTGAGAACAAGATACGGTATTACTTGTCGTAATCACACGCTCCAAGAACATAGAAATAAATAGAAGACACTATATGAAACTCTAAAGTTAGGATTTGATTAACGTAAGACTTCCATACTGTAACGTTTTAGTATACGGTATGGAAGAACTATACTTCATGAATAACGTTAGAGTATGAGATAAGGGTTCCGCTGTAGATACGCTTATATTCTGTACTTGTAAGAACACGTTCAGAGCCAAGTTGTGGGGCTGGATCTACGCAGTTCTGATCTTTCTATCTTTAGAAACACCCATCTGAAATTAGTACAGGTATTGCTTGTTGCTTGATACTTGAAGGAGCCTTTGTGGTGCTTCTAATTGCAACTTCCTTTCGCATCATCGGAAGTTCGCCTGCGAAGTTCTGGTCCAACCAGAGCCAATTCCAATTTTGCTGCATGGGAGCTCCCATGTGTAGAAGAGACAGTCATGTATAGTTCTTCTGTCACGTCAATCCGAATGAGCTCGAGAACTGCTGGTTGCAATCTCTCCGGTACGACGATGAACTGAATTGCAGCTTGTCAATTGCCAGAGCTGTCAAAGTGGTCCAGTTTGAAATTTGCGTTGGCTGAACTCCAGAGAACAAAATGGCAGAGGGAGAAAGAAGTCACTTGAAGCCAACGCTGAAGAGGATGAATACCAGCTTTCGAAACCCACTTCTTGATATAGTCTGGACGGACTCTATCAAGAATGTGATGACGAAACCGAGAGAGCTGGAGAAATTACGTCATGTTAGTGATTCCTCGGCTGATGACTGTATCAGTGCCATACATGTCAAAGCTGGAACGGATGCTTTGCAGGTTCTTGATGAATACGTATCTCGGCCTACCGAGGAGCAAGATTCAGCGGGGCCAAGGAAATTCATGGATGAAATAACGACAATCCCTGACTGGGTTGAGGAGGATCTCGTACGCCAGGGCCAAGATGTTTTCTGGTAAGTGAGTACACATCGTTTCTGGTCAGTTGCATACAGCGTGGTCGCATCGACTTCGACCTGATCTCATGGAATCATTACCTTAGACAAAGGTCGTACAGTAGCTAGGTTGACAATTTCTTCACGAGTAGTTACAATGTTTGATGTATTAGATGGTTGAATAGTCTTGCTAGTCAGGAGTGCCGTTACACCACTCCGATGGAGCAGCATGTGAGACATTGATGCACGTACTATGCATTATAATTACATCGAGGAGCTGATAAAATTGTAGTCAGTTTTCTTTCTTAATTTAGGAGGATCGTTTCTGAACTTCTTGAATAATTCCAATTGCGCAGGAAATATATGACCCCAGTCGTCATTATGTTGACAAACTATGCTCTCGTGGGCGGATTTGCTGCATCCCGTATGGTTGATACCCTCTCGTGTACAAACTACTTTTCCACCCCAGACAAGACATACCAAAGGCTTCTGGAGACCACCAAGTTCGTACTAGATATAATGATGGGCCCAGAAGCTTTGAAACCCATCACAGGAGTTGGATGGGCTTCAACTATTCGTGTTAGAATGCTGCACGCACAAGTTCGCCTTCGCATCCTTGCAGAAGGAAAGAGACATCCCAACATTTATGACGTGGAAGAGCTGGGAATTCCTATCAATCAGGAAGATCTGTTGTTGACTCTGTGCGAGTTCTCCATAGCAGTCATCCATTCCTTGAAAAAGATTGGCATCCATCTCTCCTCCAACGAGGTGAAAGCTTATCTTCACCTTTGGCGGCTCATGGGATACTTCCTGGGCATTTCTGATGATTACTGCAAATACATGATAACTGAGAGTGGTGCTACTGCAATAGCCGAGTCGATTGCCAACCACCTCTTCGATCCAGATGAGGGCTCAGCTCGAACAGCACATAACTTGCTTGAGAGCATGGCTTTTAGAGCACCCCTATTCTGGCCACTAGGTTTGCATGTTGCAGTGACGCGAGTTCTCATTGGGGACAAGATGAGCAATTCTCTCGGTCTAGAACCTTCCCCTTGGCACTGGAGAGTAATAGCAGCACTCGTGCTCGTGTTGATCAGATGGATACACTGCTCTACATTTTTTCTTCAGCGTAGACTGAGCTTGACCCGGACTTACGTTCCTCGATTGTACGAGGCCTACGTAACCAGGAGAAAATTCGAGGACTCTCATCATCGGCAGGTACATTGCGACTTCACCATGAAGTACATACCCCACCTCACCTCTGTTTCAGAAGACGACAAACTAAAGGATGATTCTTAAAGCCCGAAAATAATCATGACAGCGGATGAATCTTCTATAGTGTTCCGTGATTTGTGGGGAGGAATGTTAAATGCTCCACACGATATTGCAGTTTGATGATTCGGTACCCAAGAACAAGCTCGATGTGTGATAGGTCCTAGAATCATCCGAACTGCGGAAGAAGTACCACACCACCAAAGAGCTGCAGCCTGCAGGTACGTGAAGGACTGTGTAACGGGATCATATACTTTTTATTCTATACATCATTACTCTTATAAAATAGTGGACTTTGAATGCTGTTAGAGGCATGTATCTACACAGAATCTGCACTGCAGAATGTAACTATTCCGGACTTGTACAGGAACTGATAGTTCTTTGTACTCCGACTTATCTTCCTCTAAATTCCAAAGGACTCGATCCTTTTTCCTGTGTCCCCATAAGCTCTGAGTTTACTTTAATCGATTTAAAGAAAAAATTGATCAATACGTATATAAGAAGAATAGAGTCATAGAACTTATGAATCTTATGATAAGATTGTTCTTCCGACGTCTGGAAGAGGCATCCATTTCCAGTGCGCAATTCTAGAATTAGGTGGAGTAATGTTGCATTTACGTGCAAGGATGTTTGTGATAACACTCTTTCATTAGACCATTGAAGGGTGTACACCCCGTTGGGGGTATAAAAGTCAGAAAAGGGAATCTTCCTTTTTTCCTCATCGTCTACTTTATGTTGCTTTTAAAAAACCCTAAAACTTCACGTTTACATGTTATAATCAGTTGTAAGCAGTTTTGCTTTGATGTGAATTACAAAGTGTAAAGCGTGTGAAGAGCTTTGATTAATCATTACTTCAAATATTTTATTCTCGCATGAAAGATTTATTATGAAAAAGAATCAACACTAAATGACGATTGAAATTTTGGTTCTCTGCAAGTGAACCCCAAAACAGAGATCCTTGTGTATAATATAATGCACTTTCAGAGGCTCGCTTACGCTGACCGTAAGTCCATGCTTTTTGTCGGGCAGTGCATTCTCGAACGTAAAGATCAAAGCGAAAGTGTATATCGTCCGCATGACTTCACGTCTCCTGCCCGTGACATGACGCAACCGGTAGACAATTCCCCCAGTGTCTTACAAGAGTACTTAAAGGAACATTGGGTTTTAACGCATCGATGTGTAAAAAAATCATATAGAACGTAGTTGTCATTGAATGACAACTACGTGACATGACATGGATGGTTGAAGAGGACCACTGACTTTACAAAACTACGAATAATGATAATAACATGCAAGATCAACTTCTGGAGCACTTCTTACCGCTTGGTGTTATCCGAAATAACATATGCGTTAAATGGAAATTTTTATACCAAGCTGATAGCTTATACCAAACTCAAAGTTATCTCTAAGTATTAAGTGATTATCGAACCTAGCGAGGCGAGAACATCAAAGATTACCCATAAGGTAGTGTTGACAAATGTGCATCAGAGATTACATATCTAAGAAGTTCGTCACTAGAACATTATATTTTACTGATAATTTAATTTATTACATAACTCTTTCCAGCGAAAAGCTCAAAGTGATAAATAAAACTCTTGCATATTAGCCTCCTCCATCTAAAGATGGAGGAATATGCAAAGAAACATCCTAGTGATGTTTCCAGTGATAGACGGTTGACATTTTCTGAAAATTGACCCAAAAGGGTTGAAACTTATTTCTGGTAACCATAGCTAATGACTAAGATGGCACACAAACCATGAATCAGAAAATAAGTGTGTAAATAAGTGTTAAAGCAACTCAGTTCGATGTAATGAAACAGTGTTTGGAAGATATGTTCTGGTCTTGAAACTTATGATCAGGACTACATAGGAGTAACCATGACTATAAGTGTAACACAATCAAAGAAACATCATCTTACACCTATACAGTTCTAACTAAGCAAGGCATAATATGGATTCATGAGGAGACAATCCACTTTCCAATTCATCCTATCCGACTTGTTATAATTTTGTATTTATGAACGGAATGGAGAATAATTTAATTTTTTAAGGTTAAGAAGAAAGATTCAGAAATTTGACAAATTCTAATCTTATTTCATCTCATTTGACACAGTCGTCATTGCATCTTTGATCGAAATGGAGAAAAACATCAAACAAAAAACTGACCAAGATGAGCTCAGAAAAACATGAAACTTTATACGAAGCATTTGCAACATACTAGACTTCCAAGCATGGTACTAGAGTCCTCAAGGTTCAAATCCTACCATCACACTCTAAATTTCAAGAGATTGATGATTTGGTGCACAAACATAAATGTTAGAACTAAAGTTTATGCAGTCGGATGGATGGAACTTGTCGTGCTGAGCATCTCTTCAAAAAGCATGGAAAACAAGTGGATTGTTATTTTGTAAGGTTAAAAAATAAAAAATTGACACTTTTAGCTTAGTGTTAATAATGTCCCAAGAAAAACAAAGGGTGCTTCTACACTGTTTGAGAGGGCAAACCGACAAATTTCCAGTTGAAACTTGTTGGAGAAGTTCTAGCTCCCCCAATAAGTGTGTGTGTGGCATTCTCTTGTTTTAGAGTTGGATGGCATGTCATCGTCATAAAAATGCTCTAGTCAATTTTGTCCATTTGCTGAAGCATGCGATTCTTGAAGTACATATGGTTGAAGACTTTACAAATACATATCACATGATATATGATAATTATATAATTTCAAGAAATGATATTCAGACCTATTATTATTTCAGATAATTTTTTTAATTAACATATAAGTTCTTGTTTATAATTAATAACTAAATATCAACCATGGATATCCAAGAATACACCCTACATTAATTATCTCTAAGCATATTGTAACCTTGGAAAACATGCATATTAAGTGTTCATAAAGTATGACAATAGGAAAAAGTAAAAGACATTACTTTAGTTTATGCAAGTCTTTGAAACTAAACTGATGAGCAAATAGACAAAAGTCTCTAAAACCATAGTTTATGGGCATGGACGGATGAGCCTTCCTAAGTTGAGCAACTTTCGATGAAGAACATTTGTTGAAACATTTATTCTTCTGATTAAAAAAAAACATAAAAACTGAACTCTTTTTATTAATGTTAATAATGATCCAAGAAAATCAAAAGTTCCGTTAAGGACTTCACTTCTTTTAGACGTCCAAATGGAGACATTTTGAGTTAAAACTTTCTGGAGAGACTGCACTCCTCGTAAGGTTATATGTGATGTGTTTCAATTTTGGAATTGGATTTCATGTCATGGTCCTAAAAATCAAGGTTCTTTTTGAACTCCAATATTCAATCACGTGGTTTCCAGTTAAAAAAGACTTTGTAATCTTGTGGACTCCTGTAACAAGGTATATCATATTATTTATATTCACAATACTCAAATATGTGATTATTAAAAATATGATAGTGAGTATAACGGAAGTTTTACAACGAAAAAATTTCATTCTTTAAGAAAGTGTGGTTACATTTTGTTTGCGATTATATTGGATGTGATTGTAAGAGGTCTTACTATATACATAATCTTTTAAAATTCTTATGAGATTCTAGTTTACTACTAATCAATAAGTAGATTAAACTCCAAGCTTTGTATACAGATTAAAATTAAAGGTGATTTGAACTATCAATACATTCTCAAAAATGCTAAAGACTTGCCAACTCCTAATTTAAACTTGTAGTCTATTTTATTTTACAAGCATTATCTCCATGGAACCGAGTGCTTGGTCAAAGAGAGTTCAAGAAGATGTACTTTGATGTTCTGGACAATAACGTGAGTTCCAATTTTGAAACTAGAATAAACTCAAAAACGTTTCGTCTCAGTCTTCTACATGGATATGGGATTGCTCACGGAGGAGGATAAGAAGAAGTTGGACTTTAAGGATCAACTTGAGGAAGATGAATTTGTGGTTGAGCCAACTCCGTGGAGGACGTACTTATGGAGTTGTTCGACGAAATTACGAACAAGAAAGTAGCTACTGAGGAAGTCACTATGGGAGAAGCTACCAAGGGGTCGGAGATCGTTAATTTGGACAAAAATGATGACATTGAGGAAGTCACAGCGCCGGTCTGAAGAAGTGGACGAAGAAGAATCTTGGGGGACACCAAGGTCAGCACCGTCGACATCGAGGAAGAAGATGAAGGAAAAATGTACTATGTGTGCAGAAGAAGTTGATGTAGAAGAAGTTGGTATGGAGACTGAAGACACCCCAGTGGAGAGAAAGAAGGAAGAGTGTGGAGAGGCACAATGACATTCTTCTTCAGTCGAAGATGTTCATCGACTTAGTACTTCGGTGGAGTACTTACAAGAGGTCATGGTACCACTACTCTTCGCCTTGGAGAGTAACCGAGGAACATATGAACAGATAGTCGAGAAACATCTTAACTTAGCCGAGCTGGTATAGATGATGAACTTCGACTGAGGTAACTGACAAGAGGAGAAGGAGAACATGTGATTTGTTGTCTTGACGGCAAGGAGAGAAGTCACTGCGAAGATAAAAAAAGTACAGAGACTGACTTCAGAGCAAGAAGGTATACTTCGTCAAAAAGTCGAAGATGAGGAAGGACCACAAGAAGGTGTTATCTCTGACGAAGAAGGAGTTAACAGAGATGAGACATCAAGGAGATCGCTGCCAGGATGTCGTAGCCAAGATGACTAAGGAGATCGAGGATTTGAAGCGAAGTGTACTTTGACCGAGGAACAATCCGCGAGTCTTCATAGCAAAGTTGAGCCGACGCTGAAGAATTACTTCGCCACTGATTTGGATACTTTGGAATTGAAACTTCTTCAGCATATTAGATAGGAATTAAAGATAGCTGATGTAGAGGGTTCTTTGGCGAGGAACCATGTAGCTAGATTAAGACAAAGAGAGTATTAGATCAGAGCGACAGTAGTTAAAGACTTAGGGTTAGGCTCCGGTGTTGTTCCTGTTGTCGTTTCAAGCGTAGGACCTTCATCGGGTGATATCAATGTTTATCCTAGAAAGTTCTTAGAAAGTAAGATCCGTCATCTTCGATGAAGTTGTATATAAGCAGTGTGTTGTTCTTTATTTGGACCTCTCTGTGTTTATTAACTTGATTTCTACTTCTCCAAAGTTTATAGAGTCATTGTGTATTGGTCTTCTTCAGACTTTTATCTACGAAGTTTCGTAGTGTGTTGTGATAGGAGTTAGTCTGGGTGGCGAAGTTCTTTATCATTGACATCCGAAATCTGAGTAAGAAGTTTGAGACAAAGTTTGAGAACAAACTAGCACCTACGGAGTTAGTTTACTATGAAGTAGTTTTAGGGCAAAGTTATTTTGGAGGAAGTGTTCTTCTTAAGAAGTATCTTGGATGTAGAGTTCTTCTTAGGAATAGTTCATAAGAAGTATTCTTCGTACTTCGGCCGAAGAAGAGTCTTCTTTGTCAGAGTTTCCAAAAACAGTAATCGTGAAGATAACTTAGTGTGAAGATATTTAGCGTTTATGGTGATAGAGACTACTTAGTAGCACTTCAGCAGTACTTGCTATCTGTGACTCTATATTCTTTGTTGTTTATCTTTTTCCTGAGGTACTTGACTTGTTTAGTATTTGTCATGTTATTTGTCAAGATTATGAACTTTGTTTTGTTAGATAGACCTCAGTTTGATCTCTACCGAGAGTGATTTTTGCTCGTGAGAATAAAAGACAACTATAAAGAATCACCTTTGTCATTTGTTAATTGCATTTGGATGATATTGACTTGCACCTCTGTGGGTTCGATTCTAATTTATTACTTTTAAGCATCTTTTAGTTTTCTTGTGTGTTACAAGTCGTTGTCAGCTTTTCTGATTTTTTTTCCTCTGTGAAAATTTCTAGGACTATAGCTTTGCTGATAAGCTATTAGTGACAACAAGAATCATGAGAAGAAGAGGCCTATTGAGGGAGATATATTTTTCAAAGTTGAGGAGGTTGACATTAGTGAGTGAAGTCAAAACGTTTTGAGTTCTCTGGAATTTTCTACGGTCAACACCATTTCTTCTGATTAGAGACGTTTCTATTCAAACTTCATGAGTTAGAGGTTGGGCTGCTGGAGATCACAAAAATCTTGGAGAGATCTCTACCGACTATGAGATATACATTTTGACATACTAGGGGGTCTTGAAGATATTTTATGAGAAATCCAGGTTGAGTGCCGAGGAGGAAAAAGAGACGTTTAGAAGTTTGAACGGAAACGGACAAGCAAAAGTTAAGTATAGATGAGTTGCTAACACGCATCTATAGCACTTGGGGTGATCTTTTTGCTCTATATCGCAAAGCTTTTGAGATCATTGGAGCAGATGTGAAGAAGGTGAAGTTTCAAGCGTCATTCATTGGAGAAGTCACAAATGCTCTTGGTGAAATAGAGTTGGATCCCTACAAGAGTGACTAAGTTGTCTCTTGTGATTAATAATGATGATGGTCTTGAGATGATTATCTTAGACAATTGATTTTAGATTAGATTTTGTTTCGTCTATAGCATGTATAATTCATGTATAATACAATATAAGCTCAAAAGAGTTAAGTAAATGATATAGATTTGTTTTCCTCAAAGGTATATTGTTCACTCAATGGTTGAGAAGTTGCAGCAATATGAGTGGAAGTTCAGAAGACTAGAAAGTTAGACTTAGAAACTTTCTCTCCAAGTTTAGATGTTATAGTAAGTGTCGGAGAGAGCTCGAGAGAAATTACCGTTGATTTTGAAAACACTAGTGCTAAATCTCAAGTAGAATCTCCGAGGAGAAGAGTAGAAATCGACTTATTGTGTTATTCTTGTAGAGGATTGGGACATAAAGTAGTGAATTGTCCAACTAGGATAAGAGCAGAGAGAGCCAAAGAGAAGCGAGAGTTTATTGATTTGAGTCTTCGAGTATGTCCATCTTCACCAATGTCAGTTTATCTTCTACGAGAGAATTCTTGTGCAAGTTGTGGAGTGGGTGATCCGTCAAGAGGATGATAGATGTATAGATGTGGTCGCTCTACTTACGTCAGTACTAGAAAAGTTGGACGAGACTTAGAGAGCTGAGACGAAGTTGTTGACTTCAAAAGAGGACTCGACGAGTTGTGATGAAGATCGTCATTCGGATGGTGGAGAAGGTGGTTATGTGACTCAGGCTCATGATTACCGTGGGAGAAGAAATGACACAAGAGATGTTGTTACAAATATTTTTTTTATTTTATGTATGGTAGATTATTCTCGAATAGAATTGGTAATGTTTGTACTCTTCTAGCAAGTAATTATTGCGTGAAGACTAGAAGAGTAGAAAGAGTAGCTACAAGATGGAGAAGCTAGCAGTATTTCATGAGAAGGACAATGAAGATGTAGAGCCGTTTGTTCGAGACTCCAAAAGGGGTTGCAACCAAAACAACGTGAGAAGGAAAGAAGAGTGGGTGTTGTTACTACTAGAGTTTTTAGAAGATTTTGCTCTTATGTAGTATGAAGATCGAGTGAAGAGCAAAACACCTGGTGCAGTTGAAGACACATGAGAGACGTTGAGTAACACATTCATCGAAGAGTTTCTTCCAGAAGAGATTTATGAGAAGCTCATGGTGGAACTCACTCATTTGAAGCAACGGGATGACGAGAAAGTTTGGCAGTATGCCGAAAGGATGGATAAGTTGGAGCAATAGTTTCAAACGATGTTACGAAAAAATGGAGACAACATGGAGTTAACGATGGCGGAGATTAAGACTTCAGTTCAAACTCAAGTGAGATACTAGAAGTCAACAACCAAAGTGAAGGCCATCAAGATTGCAACAATATGGAGGAGAGTTTAGATGAAAGGGATCTCATCCAACCTCGTCATGTTGCTCTAGTGTCGACTCTGACTCTTGGTGTAGTCACAACAGTAGCATTTGCACCATCACAGTTGGTGATCGCTTCAACATCAGCTCCTACTCCAACAACGAGCCAAGACCGGTGTCCTTACAATGATGGCTACTGCTATCTCAAGTTTTCATGCTGAGTTGAAGAGCATCATTGATACTCTTGCTAATCTCAAGATAAACGTGACGCAGCTACGAGAATGGAGGAACAAAGATGGAGGAGGAGGTCAAAGAGATTACGACAATAATCCCAACCAAGGAAATCAAGATAACTTTAGAGACAGCCAATGAGCTTTGGGGGAATCACATGTTGGACTTGTGGAGGTTCTCGTTTTCAACAAAATTTTCCTAACAACGGAGCATGGAGTGCTGAAACTATCAGAATGAATGTTTGTGGAGGAAATCCATCACAAACATGAGACAAGGGAGTGACTATTATCGATGTAGTGCGAGATCCTATCTAGGAGAATGGAGAGAGTTCGAACTCTTCTCATGCATCGGTGGAGCTTTTAGTTTAAGAAAAAAAAGAACTCAATTTTCTGATGAACCAGTTTTCATGGAGGAGACACCAAGTAGAAATAATCGCTCGAGTAATATTTCGAGTACACCATGGAAACCAAGAAGGAAGTTGGGGATGTCGGTATTGTGGAAGGTTTGAGTTGTTGTCGACGAGCTGGTTGTCTCTTGTCTTCTCATTCAGTCTCTACTTTTGTAATTAGTCACAATTAGAAGGCTCGCTCTTCTTGAGAAAGACTACTCTCAACAACGCGCATCGCATTGTCATTAGACCAAATATCTCCATGGCGGGTTACATCGACATCATGGCAAACACTCTTTCAATTCTTGCTCGAGAATCACGAGAGAATTTTCATCTCTGCTGGTCGCAATTCAAAGAAGAAGGAAACAAAACAGAAAAAAGAGCCACAAGCACCCCCGAGCATTAGCTCAAGAGGTATCAATTGCGGTCTTCCAATCACGGTTTGACTTCAGTCCTTTTTCTAAGAGAGCTCCGGTGTCCGAATCTCGTTGTCGAACGAGAGTTTGCTCGAGAGGGACGGGATCCTCTAGCTATGAAGCAATCCGTGGGATAAGTTCCGCTAGAGAATAATGGATAGATGTCACATGATTCACACTGTGTCAAATCACTTTGATCGCGTAAGACTGGTCGACTTAATGCTGATTAAAGATTGAAAAAAAGAACACCCAACAATAAATGAAAACAACGAACATTCAGATACATGGACGAAACACATCCGTCGACAAAGTGACACGAGACTATAAAGTCCATAACATCTCTTCTCTTCAATAAGGGTCGCTTTACTATATCGACTCTCCAAACACATTAATTTTGTCAATTTCATGTTTGTCACGATGTCTTCCTCTCAGTAGTATGTGTATCTTCTCTAAACTGACCTCTAATTCATCAATCTTTTCTTCCTAGTTTTCTCCAACGTCGATATCTCGATTGACTCATACAAGAGTCTTCTACCCCCATTGCAATAAAGTTAGGGTACGTTATCATAGAACGTGAAGTTTGGTCTAGGAATACACATGGTATCTAGCTGTAGAGATATACAGCAAGACCTTGGACCAACACGTTGAAATCCTAGTGTCCTCACTACTCAACCTATTAGGCTTGTCTCGGCTTCTACCTGATTTTAAGTGTAACACACATGCACCACACAACACAACTGGACATTCAATCTTATCATGAGTACAAGAAGTTTCTATTCATGATGAACATAAGCTATAGCTCACAAGAATATCTTCATGAAGTCGCATCCCAATCTCCAAGTTGTTTGTTCAAAGCCAACCAAGTAGGTGAAATCACTCTTCTCTTTCAAAATCTGCCAAGCTGTAATCTGAACTTTGACAATCTCGTACTCTCAACTCAAACTTCCAACTGGGTTCAAACTTCACATGAAATTCCCTCTGACCCTTCACTACAACTCTTTGAAAATTTAACTCCAAAACCCAAACCAGTTGTCTGAAATGGACCAAGTCTCTCGTCTGTGCTAACTTATGAGCTTTACAGACCCCAATGGCTAAAATCCACGACCCCAACATCTTTTCTTAACCAAATGAGCTAAAATTTCACAAACAGTAAGGTGATAAGACACACTTCAATCCTAGAAATTTGCACTTAGAGATTCGAATCCATGCTCATGGAACAACTCAAACCTTGAATCCAAGAAAAATGATTTTACTTCCACCTCTCAACTGTCACATCCAACTTTGATTAACCATCCTGAGGTCAAATCCAACTAAACATAGGATTATTTTACATCAGTGCAACCAGCACGACGTCATCTGTCAAACTCTCGTGACATTCAGAAACGTGACTCGAGATATTGATTTGATCCTCCTGACTTTGAACAATCATAACACCCCGACCAGAACTCCAAATCGATCAATCTTCTACTTCTGATTGTAGCTCAGCTTGAGAGCTTTCCAATGAGACTTCACACTCCGCGAATGACCTCCGGGAAGACCTCCAAACTCCAAAACCGTCTTTGGAACTTGAATGAACTTGATTGATAAAAAATAGACCAATGAGAAAAGAGGTTAGAAATCACTTTTTCTCCTACTTGGCACTATAGATCGAGTTGTAACCCTAAAAACACTCTCACACCTTCAAAGCTTGAACCAAGATACTTTGAACCCCAACCTTAACATAGGATAATCACCCTCTCTAGATGATAGAGATAACAATGACACGAAAATATCGAGACTCAATACAAAGTCAAGATGGTGACTTTGAATCGATCTATGATGAAAGTTATGACAAAAAAAAATGAGGAAGCCATCACTTGGTTACAATACTCCTCACCAAAGTTCCTCGCGATCCATGCACGATGATTGATCTTCCGCTGGCAATGACATCAGATATCAACCTAGACGTTGAAAGCGACGTTGGTTGAAAAGTTCACGTCCATTCATCCGTCAAACTAAGATATACACAATAAAGTCTCAATTCTCTTCGTATGTGACGATTTACAAGATCACCAAAGTAGGTAAGTCCATCACCCTTCTCATGAACTCATCACCAAAATAGACAACGAATCACTCTCACAAGTGATCGCGATGGATGTAGTGAAGCTTGATACAGAACGGATTCAAAAATGAAAGATCCAAAACTTAGATCAATCCTCCCTCCATGAGTGCAACTCTTGCAGCTCCTGAATCTCCATGTAAGACACTAAGAAACACACTTTAAACATCACGCAAAGAAAAATACTCCCACAAACCCTCGGCCCTTTATCTTATATTCAAATTTGACAACAAGAGTCACTCACTTGAATGTCCACGGATCACTGAGCTGTCACGTCTCATTATCATACAATCTGATATCTCGGATAACTGTGGACGTGACATTTAATATGTTGTAAGATGAGTTACATGAAAAGGTTCATGAAATATAGAAAAGAAGCACATCTTGAGTTTTCTGAGAATTTCACACAAGAGCCGCACCACAACACAACGACGTGAAGCATCAACCAGTCCCAAACAAGCAAGTGGAACCTAAAACTAGATACAAATGTTAACTATAATGCTGATGTGTCTGAAGATCCTAATCCAAATGATACCCAAGCTATAGCAAAAATTGCGTCTCAGATAGAAGTGCAATTCGCCTAGTGTGAAACAAAAAAATTCTAGCTGTAGACAACCTACATTTCTCACACACAAATAACAGCTTGCAACACGACATCGTGCTTGGAGGTTGGATACGCTGTTTTATTTTGTTTGATCGGGTCCAAAAGACTTCCCGTATTAGTTTATCATCAGCAAAAATGCTAGGTCATATGCACGTGCACCTTAAGTATTGTTATGATGCTTACTCCTCGTAAGAGATACATGCCTCTGTAGTCTCAGGGAAGAGAAATCCATGGGTTTCTTACAAAATAAATTAGATTCTAAAGTTTGTCCATGTCTTCGAGCTTCTCGACACAATGATTCATATTATGTTTATCATCTATTAATCTATCTTCTCGTAAGATCTTGTAATCATCTACCAATTGCAATTAAATAAATATCTTTCATCTTTAAAGAAAAATAAAAAGTTCGAGCGAGCCACAGACTGAAGAAAAATTATTCCAACAAAAGATACCGTTACATGCATGGGACTACATCTGCCTCAAGGAAGTAGACACGTAGAATGAAAAGCCAAAATTCGGACATGCTTGCATCAACATAGACCACAAGTCCCAGGATAGACATTTAGGTAGAAGTCGTGGCGTCTATAGTTAGTTTCTAGTCTCTTGGCTTCCACTACTTTTCTTCTGGTTGGATTTCGGTCGGTGAGGCCACGCGATTCTGTCCCATCTGTAATTCCCCTCAGGGCTTTTTTTCTTGTTGAAAAATTTCGACACGCATGCCGGGTCTCGCCGTGGTCTTACGACAAATACTTCCTTCCCATTACTGGGAGTTCGCCTGCGAAGTTCTGGTCCTACCAGACACAATTTAAATTTCGCAGCGTGGGAGTCCCGTGCGTAGGAGAGAGAGTCACTAGTATAACTCCTGTCTCACGTCAATCCGAATCAGCTCGAGAACCGCTGGTTGCAATCTCTCCGGTACGACGATGAACTGAATTGCAGCCTGTCACAGTGGTCCAGTTTGCAGAATTCGCGTTGGCTGAACTCCAGAGAACAAAATGGCAGAGGGAGAAAGAAGTCACTTGAACGCTGAAGAGGCTGAATACCACTTCTTGATATTATCTGGAAGGACTGTATCAAGAATGTGATGAAGGAACCGAGAGAGCTGGAGAAATTACATCATGTTAGTGATTCCTCAGCTGATGTTTGTGTCAGTGCCCTCCTTGTCAAAGCCCGGTTTTAAACATTTAAAAGTACTTTGATTTTTTCTTTCCGCTTGGTTGATAACGAACCGAACAAGATGGTTTTGTGATTCGCGTCTTCTCCTACATGCTTATAGGTTTTCATAAGCAGTTATGGCATAAATGTTGTATATTATATAAAATATTCATGTTAAATATATATTTTATTATATAATATTTATAATTAAAAATAATAAATCCTATAAAATATTAATGTAACATTGTCTGGGTCACATTAACATGACCCAGAAGTTGGATAAAATCTCGCTACCATGTATGGTCTAATAACACCACTCAGTTTTGCTCTTCTCTCCTTCCTTCTATTCTTCTTTCCCTCTTATGACACATATACACTTTGCATGCTACTAAATTTTCCTCTTCTCTCTATGCTTGTGTTCTTCCTTCCCTCCTGCATATATACAATTTGCATGTGTATTCGTGAACTTCCTTCCATCTTTCAATTTATTCTCAAGGGTTGGAGAATAAATAAACATTTTCATTTTGATTTTACACTTTTTGAAAGTCGTGAAAAGACCTCTTTTATATTTCTGGATGTGCGTCTTCACACACTACACTTAAGGGTTATCTGTGGAACTCACCGTAAATACTGGCCCAGATAACACTTAATTTTAACATTAGTTAGTTTTATTTTTCCATATTAGCTTAGTTCTTAATTTACAGATTATATGTATTCTCTTAGAGTAACAAGTTCTCTGAAATAGACCTAGCATTCATACCGACTCTCCAAGGAAGAATATATAATTCCTTTCTATAAAAGATACAGCATAAGTTTCACCCTGTTCAAGTACCTATCCTCTTCTATAAATTCTTCCCGCAGTGCCCATGGGATGCATAATATATAATTTAATCTACATGTACACTTATTGGGTTCGAAGTCAACAAAGTAGCAACATTACTCTTATAATTCAGTGGACTTTGAATCCTAGCTTTGAATGGCACTGCTGTTAGATGCATGACATTGTATCCATATAAAAGCTGCATTGCAGAATGTAACTGAGTTTTTGTTCTACATAACTGTAGTCCTTCAAGTAGCATGATGCATGATCTTTTGTACCCCCGGCCGACTGAAATACGTCTCTTCTTCTAACTTCAGTTTTGTTTCGAGTGACTCGGTGCTATTGCATGTGTCCCTGCGCAGTAAGCTCTTATTGACAAGTTTTTTTTGTTTTTTTATTCTAGAAAGAACCAGGGAATTTTGCTTCGCACGAACCTCCAACAAAGGAGACAAATGGAGCCTCTCCCACAACAAGCTCTGAAGTTTGTCTTAAAGCCCAAGTGCATCTATAAATGTTCCTGGTAACCAGGAGGATTTCATTTTGTGAGTAGCGGCTGGAGAACAAAGAAATTTAACTGTTATACCTAAAATACTTTTGCCAATAAAGTTTACCTGCGAAAGCAATTTGTTAACTCAAGACTTAAATCAAAGGTCTACTAGAGCTTTACGCTATGTGATTACTTCACAATTAATTATTGAGTATTCTTGAGAAATACTGAAACGAAGTTGTTGTGGTTTCTTGGAACAGAAAAGTGAATCCTCTCTAACCTAAAGAATCCAAAGTTAAACTAGCATCAACTGTCCGGTCCTTTTAAACTGAAGTAGAAAGACTTCTCGGACATTGATCGACAAAAATAAAAACGAGATAAATGATTGAACTTCTAAACCTCAAATGTTAAACCACAGGTCGGGGTATAAAACCCCCCCTCATGCCACGTCATTCACTTGAGTGCACAGTAGCGAGAGGAGCTGAGCCCAGGCCGGACTGGTTTCGGGTGGTCGGGGGAAAAACTAGTTTTCCGGGTCTGACGCTTAGGGTTAGCCGCTTCCGCGCGCACCGGACTGTCTTCGTGTGGTTCGTAGATTTGGGAGGAGGAACGGAGGGACCCGCTCATGTTTACTTTCGCCTTTGTGCATCATAACGCGCGGACCCGCTCATGTTTACTTTCGTCTTTGGTGGGTTGCTGATTCACGTTTTCACCTGAGGACTTGACTTCGTGTTTACACGACTGGGACCCGCTCGTTTCGAAGAACTTGATGACTTTGGCGATTTTCTGATCTCGGGACTGTTTCTTGGAGCACTCTGATTTCTAGCTACACTGCCGCCACGTTGTGTTATTGTCTGCGTTGTGTTCTGGTCGTTTTTGCTGTACTGACGTGACTAGGACCCGCTGCGTTTTTCATCGGAGTCACATCTGGGAGTCGCTTTTGCATCTGACTGCATTGCTACCGATCTGAGAGCTCACCGGCGTGGCTGTTAGTATTTCGTGTGCATCTCGCTGTGTTGCTTATTGTTTCTGTCATATCCACATGACCAGTCGCAGTCGATCTCAACCAGGGTCACAGAGAGCCTCCACACAAGACACTTGGAGTCCTCCACGTCTCGAAGTTCTTCTGGAGGACGTGTGGAAGTTCTCGTGGCCTAGTACAGAGGATGGCGAGAGGATCAGAAGGTGGAAATTCATCTCTGTGGATAAGTTGCGGGTGAAGTTTCCTGAGTTTTGTACAGCTTGCGATAAGTTTGCTGTAGAGCAAGACATCGATGTGAAAGAGCTAATACTTTGTGCAGCATATTCGTTTGCAGAGACAGAAATGAAGCGAAAACGTTTTTCTGTTTATAAGCAACTCGCGAAAACAGTTGGTTATGTCGAGCGTACTGCCTTTCCAGATTATCTTCAGTCAGTGGTCCAGACCACTTGGGAGTCACCAGGAGAATCGCATGTAGGTTTTGTACCCTAATTCGTAGTATATTTCTCTGTTTTTTGGCGGCAGTAGTTCTTTTTGTGTTTGGTATTTTTTTGGCAATAGGCCTCCTCCTCCCTAGGATCCATTGACAGTAGATGTCAATGGTGAAGGAGGATGGAACTTCTGATGGAACCGGTTTCAGTTCAGGGGGTTCAACTCCTCCCAGAAGTATTCATCTGTATTCATTTGAGTTCTTTGTACCATCCTAAGCTTAGAAATGTCTCTTCACTGTTCTGAGTGGGAAAACTGAGAAATCAGCGAAAACAGGTTCTTCTTCTACTCACAGAGATCTCTTATCCGACTCTTTCCTGTTGGACAGGAGAACGTACTTGTGATCTTCTTCCATGGCCTTGAACTGAATGACAACCTTCGCACCGACGATACGTACTTGAGGACTTGGACATTTCACGACAACTCTCAGGAGTGTTGGCCACGGAAGATGGTCAGAGAGGATGAGCTTTTCAGAAAGAAAGAAATTGTGATTCGGGCGCTTGCAACTCGCTACGACGCAAGCAAGTACAGGACCGCCAGGCAAGGGAGATTAGATCTTTTTCTGATTGCAGAGAACTATGTTTCTAAGGTCGTCCGCAAAGTGATGAGTGAATATCAATCCTCAGGTCAACGGATTCCCATTGTATTGGTTGCTCATAGCTTTGGAGGGATCGTGGTTCAGGAACTGATAGATCATACCCGTAAGAAGGCGGCAAAGAATGATGAGAGTTCACAGAACTTCCTGAAAAACTTGGCTGGTATTTTCTTTCATGCAACACCGCACGGCGCGTTGAAAGACGAAGTTTTCCACCATATCTTCCCTCCAAAGGAAGAGGAACATGCTGAAACAGGTGCTACGCTGAGCCAGTATAATGCAAAACTAATCAGATCCCAGGAACAGTTTCTCAAGAATGTCATCTCAGACATGTACAGAAACCACAACAGTATCATGATGATGTCTTGCTTCGAAGAATATGAGACTACTCTGGTAAGATCTTCAACTGAGGAAAACATTTACAGGCTTTAGTAATTTCAGGATGCTTTATTCTCTTCAGTATCAGTAGAGTTCATCTCAGAATAGATTTTCCTTCTGTTGTTACGTAAGACTAAATTAAAGTACGTTCTCCTGTCCAACCTGTTTAGAAACAGGTTTCCTAAACCTGTTTAGACTCAGGTTTAGACCTGCTGAAACAGGTTTTCGAAACCTGTTTCAGGTCTAAACAGGTTTCCAAAACCTGTTTAGACTCAGGTTAGACCTGCTGAAACAGGTTTTGGAAACCTGTTCCCGACAGGTTTTCAAAACCTGTTTAGACTCAGGTTTAGACCTGCTGAAACAGGTTTTGGAAACCTGTTTAGAAACAGGTTTCCTAAACCTGTTCCCGACAGGTTTTCAAAACCTGTGGATAAACGAGTTTTAGGAACGTAGTCAACGCGAGCCGATGACTCACGCTTACTAGGAATTCCTCGTTGAAGATCAATAATTGCAATGATCTATCCCCATCACGATGAATTTTGAAAAGATTACGCAGACCTTTCGGCCCAGATTATAAACTCGTTGAGTCCATCAGTGTAGCGCGCGTGCGGCCCAGAACATCTAAGGGCATCACAGACCTGTTATTGCCTCAAACTTCCAAGAACCTCAAACCTCTAAGAAGCTGGCCGGAGGGGAAAAAATCCCCTCTAGTATATTATTTGAAAATATCATTTATTTGTAAGTTGACTTTTTATAAATAAAAACTTTTTAAACTATATTAAAATGTTCATACGTGTGGCGTGGCTCAATGAGAGAGAAGTTACAGCTATAATTCAAATTAAAAAATGCATTACTTATTCAGATATTAGTTGACACATAAGTACAGAACATTTACAGAAAATAACATCATCCATTGAATGAAAAATAGATAAATAAATGTATAAAAAGTATTAGAAGTGTAGTTTCTCTAACAGCTCGAGCAAAATATGAAGTTCAAAACTATGTAGACACATGAATGCTGAAACGAGAACACGCATGTCTGTCGCAACCTGTGTAAGAATGAGAATAAACTGTTAGAGATATAAAATTTGTATGATGATTAGAAAAGAATTAGATAATAGTGGATATATTCTGATGACATAAATTCAAAGAATGAAAAAATGCTGTTCAAACGTAAAGTACTCACTTGTCATCACATTGTATACTAAGTACGTATGCCGAACAAGCGCTCCCTCAACTCTACTTTCCATAATGACGTCCGAGGTGGTAGCACACGCGAAGTTGTTGTCCTGTGACGCACCGAAGTGTGTTGTGGACGACGTTGAAAAATCTTTATCGGCTCTCAACTATGTTCTCGTTCCAATCCATCGCACATGCCGCTAAACGAGCCTCATGCGTCCGAGGGAAGTGGATCCGTTTTGTCGCAAACTTGTTTATGACTGAGTTGAAAGTCTCCGACATGTAGTTCTCCCTAGCGCGTGTATAGAATCGCATCTTTGCTGGGGTAATGGCTATACCAAGAAATGCAACCATGGCTAGATGCGTAAGAGAACCTGCATGACAGAGAGGAAATCTTCTACCATTAGAATACCTCAAAATCTAGTTGACTCCAAAAACAAAACCTCCGAAATTGTTGCATCACGGTCCATTTACCTTTCTCGTAATACTTGTCAGAGGCTGGTCTGTTCAAATCGGGAACACCGCAGCAAGGTCTAGGTACCCCTGTCATCCGCTGGAGTATAAGACAATATATATGCTCTCCTGCCCAATGGTCAGCCGCATTCTTGATGTCTAGACATAACGTAGAAGCATCATCCTCCTCTTGTCCATATCGACCATCGGCACCAACCGTTCTCTTAGCGTTTAGCTGACAACAGGTGTATATCCAACCTTTCAACTTATCTGCAATACCATGTTCCTGAAGCTCAGGATACATGAATCGTCTCGACCGTATGGGGTCTCCCTCCTCCAAACCTCTCAACTCAACTACTCGACGAACAAGCACCGGCTTGTTCCCAGTGATAGGAGCCCCTTGCGACCTCAGCCAAGTTACCAAGTGTCGCTTTGTAAGAAGCTCCAAGTCTGCTGCCACCTCAGCTTCCTCGACACCACGTGGAGCTCGTTTCTTGGTCTGCAACTCGATCAAAAACTTCTTGACCACATTCTTGCACTTGTGCCACAAGTCTTTTTGTGAAACAATCCCATGACGAGCTAATATGGCATCCACTGAAGACTTATCATCGTGCACCACCTCGTCTGGGACGATACCACGAGCAACCAATCGCTGGATACCAACCTCGAAGGCACGATCCTCTATCAACCACGAGTTGTTACCAGTCTCCACGCGAGTCATATTCACCAACTCGATCACACGACCATCATGTGCAGCGATGAACGCGCAAGTTCCATTATAACCATTCCTCGTGGAATCGTATCGAAGATCAGCTTACACGACAAAATTACCTATCCAAAACGTAAATGTCACAAGTCATTTCTCTCTCATATCATGAACGTGACAATACAGCAAAGTATACTAGAGAGAAAGGATATCTTACCACCAGCAGGTGCCTCGTTCAGATCGGGAAAATGTCTAGCAAGAACAGTTGACTGCTCCTGATCCTTCACCATGCTCCATTTGTCCAAGGTCGCTTGTATCCATCCAATCTCGTGATTCTTACCACTCTGGAAAGCATAAAAGTGATGCCTAGACACAGGAGCCAACCCTCCCTCTCTATATATACTATCCAGCTGAGTATATCCTAAACCAGCACATAACGCAGCATTATACATGCGATGTGTGACATCTGGGACATTGTTATAAATCTCCATCTCAGTAGATCGCCACCCGTATGTATGACGGTCTGGGCAAATCAACTTCAAAGACCAACTCTGATGCATAGATGATACTATGGGAGGCAAGAAATAATGTTCACATCCGTGGTGAGGACATCTCACTCTAAAGATATGGAAGAACTCTCTCAATCTAGGATGTGAGACGAATCCATATAAAGGAAGATCGTCGACCTGGTCAGAAGCTACACTCTCATCAACTCCAGGTGGTCCTAAATCCGGAATCTGAGAATCTATAACTAGATCCCTAGGAACTTGTGAACTTGGAACATGACCATCTCCTGTGTCATGCGCATGGACATCCTAAAATCACAAACATCAGAATTCTACTACATCAATCAAACTAGGCATTCAATGCCTAAACTACATATAATCTCAACCATCATTATAAATAATTCACATACAACATGACATGTTGCGACAAATACATGATGTACCTAAGAGTCCGACGTGGCGATGCCAAGAGCTCGTAAGACATCCGTATCAGCAAAGAATTCTTCCACAACAGGAATACTCGCTGATGCATCCTGAACACCCTCCTCTGGAATTACATCAGGATCCACTACAATCTGCTCAGCCTCCCTCGCCATTCCATCAATTCTGACATCAGCAGTGGCAAAAAGAAACCTAAACACTGCAGCGTGACCTGCCCTGGGTCCCAAGAGCCTCATCAATTGGACATACCGTGGGAGCAAACTCTCCGGGACCCTCACCATACCCGTTGGGACCTCCGGACATCCTCTAGGTGCATGTCGGTCTCCAGGACGTCTAGAATATACTCTAGGTGGCATGGATATAACAATATATCTTAAACTGTCGACAGGCCTATCCGTCCGGAGGTCCGTCTTAAATTCTACAGTGGTAACCAAACTCTATATCTTACTAAAGTAAATGAGAAAAAATATCAAAATAAAACAAAAATCTCTAAAACTCTTGAGATACAACAAGAGAGATCAAATAAGTTACAAAACAGAAAAAAAACAAATCAATATAAGCAAAGACTAATAAGTTAGTCCAGATCCAAACTGCATAGCAGAAAATGAAACTAAGTAAGAGAGCACCAAGAGGAAAGGAAAGAGACTGAAAAAGTTTGAACAAGCGAACATGAAAAATGACCAAGAAAAAAAAGAAAGAGAGGGCTTTACCCCTCCTCTCCCTTTCCCCTCCCTCCTTCCGCTCCCTCCTTCTGCTCCCATCCCCTCCTTCCTTCCACTCCTTCCACTCCCATCCCCTCCTCCTGCTCCCTCCTTCCACTCCTTCCCTTCTCTCCTTTCCCTCCTTCCGCTCCCATCCCCGCAGCCAATTGGGAGGATCCGTCCTCCCATAAAGCTCTGCGCTCCTGGGAGGTTATGGATCGGCCGCCAGTCGGCCGGCTGTCAAGCCGGAAATGTATGTCCGGTTTGACAGCCGGTCGACTGGATAATTTTTATAACCTCACTTGACAAGAAGCGCGGCCGGCGAAGAGAAGTATGTTCTTCTAAGAACAATTTTTGTCTTTCTAAAAAGCATAAAATCAGTATAGGAACAATTCAAAATTTGAATTTTCGAATATTCCTTTTCTGAGGCTCTGGTTGTTCGGATCTTTGTATGAGTGCTCTGCAGCCGTCCGATGTCGGATCACAGAGATTTGGGGCTCATTTTGAAGGGTGCAGGACGATGCTCATTTTGATACATAGATGAGAGAAAATGGACAAGAATTAAACACGAACAAGCTGGGCGCAGTTGGGGTGGGATAGCCCGCCGGGGTCAACTTTTCTTAATTCGCGAGTAAAACTGTTTAGGGTGGGATATCCCACCACTAATATACCGCCACCTGTGGTTTAAAACGTGAAGAATAATTCGATGGAGAATTTCAAATGACTCAGGAAAATAGGGCTTGTCAAAGCGAACTTAGCTAAGACATAAGATTCTCAGACGGAAGAGTCAATGGTTTATCTGAACTTTCTCGAAGTAGAGGTTTGTGGTAGATCGTTTAATATGATTGTACTTGTAGATTGATATAATTGTTTTATTTTTTAATATTGATTTATCTGACAATAAAGTAAATTCTTTGAATGTTAAACTTCTTATTGTCAAAACTCATGATCGAATTAGAGAAAAAAGTCAATAAGGAACGCCCTCAGTGCTTTCGTGCACGCAGAAAACATCTAGAAGTCTTGACCGTATTCGAAATAATAATACTCGAGTGCAGACCAAGAATATTTACCAAAGATTCTAACTTTTACAGTAATAAAAATTTACTGCAAGAGACCACCGAACACCATGGACTCTTTCACGTGCACAAACCACCTGTCTCAGTTTCCTACTGCTGATATAACATAACAATTTACAGCCGATGTTTGAAACGCCCTATTAAGGGTTCTCAAACATTGTCCGTAAAATGAAGGACGTCTAAGGGACGTTGCAGGTAAGTTTCAAATGTCAAATGATGTCAAAATCTTGCAGTATTTTGTGTACAAAATTTGGATCGAGAAATTTTGAGCTGATTCAGAAGTGAAAACAAACGCCTCCGACACGAAATCGGTTAAAGTGAAGTCATGGGCAAAATATAAGATTTTCGCTACTACCTTTATGCTGGGTAATGCACTGCACGACCAAAAACGTTGGCTTACGGGTAGTGTAACTTGCCGTGCAGTATCCTTACATAGAGACTTTTTTTGGGGGGTTTCACTTTCAGAGAACAAAATATTTAGACATTAATCGCACAATGTGTTTCATGATAAATTTTTCATGCGAGAATAAAAACTTTGAAATAATGACTTCAGAAAACTCTTCACGAGCTTTACAAAGTGGAACGTAGAGGACGAGTCGGTGTACAGAAGAGCTATCAGTTCCAGTAGAAGCCAAGAAGAGTTAGATTCTGCAGTGCAGATTCTGTATGGATGCAACGTCATGCTCTAAGCATTCAAAGTCCACTGTTTTATAAGCGTAATGATATCGATGTTAATTTGCCGACTTCGAACCAAATAAGTCCGATAATGACATGATATATATATGATCCGGTTACACAGTCTTCCACGTACCTGCACGCGCAGGTTGCAGCTCTAGATATTTGGTGGTGTGGTACTTCGAATTCTCCCGCGGTCACGATGATTGCAGGGGCTATCACACGTCGAGCTTGTTGTTGGGTACCGAATCATCAATTGAAATATCGTGTAGAGCGTTTCACGATTCCTCCCCAAACATCACGGAACCACTATAAGAGATTCGTCCGCTGTCACGATTATTTTCCGCTCTGAGAATCATCCGTTACTTTGTCGTGTTCGATGTGGCTGAGATGGGGTATGAACTTCAGAGTGAAGTCGCAATGTACCCGCCGATGATGAGAGTCCTCAAACTTTTTCCTGGTTACGGCGGCCTCATAGACTCGAGGAATGCAAGTCCGGGTCAAGCTCAGTCTACACTGAAGAAAAAGGGTTGAGCAGTGTATCCATCTGAGAAACACGAGCACGAGTGCTGCTATCACCCTCCAATGCCAAGGGGAAGGTTCTAGACAAACACTATCGCTGATCTTGTCCCCAACGAGAACTCGCGAGACTGCAACGTGCAAACCTAATGGCCAGAATAGGGGTGCTCTTAAAGCCATGCTCTCAAGCAAGGTATGTGCTGTTCGAACTGACCCCTCATTTGGATCGAACAAGTGGTTGGCAATCGAGTCGGATATTGCAGTAGCACCACTCTCAGTTATCAAGTGTTTGCTGTAATCATCAGAAATGCCCAGGAAGTGTCCTATGACCCGCCAAAAGTGAAGGTAAGCTTTCACCTCGTTGGGAGTGGGATAGATTCCCATTTTTCTCAAGGAATTGACGACTGCTATGGAGAATTCGCACAGAGTCATCAACAGATCTTCCTGATTGATAGGAATTCCCAGCTCGTCCACGTCATATATGTTGGGATGTCTCTTCGCTTCTGCAAGGACGCGGAGGCGAACTTGTGTGTGCAGCATTCTAACACGAATAATTGAAGCCCATCCAACTCCTTTGATGGGTGTCAAGGCTTCTGGGTCCTTCATTATATCCAGTACGAACTTGGTGGTCTCCAGAAGCCTTTGGTATGTGCCGTCTGGAGTGGAAAAGTAGTTTGTACACGAGAGGATATCAACCACACGGGATGCAGCAAATATGCCGACGAGAGAATAGTTTCCCAAGATAACGACGATTGGGATGGCATATTTCCTGCACAATTGGAATTGTTCAAGACCTTCAGAATCGATCCTCCTAAATTAAGAAAGAAAACCGACTACAATTTTATCAGCTCCCCGATGTGGTAATGCTTACTACAGGCATCACGATATCATATGCTGCTCCATCAGTGGTGTAATAGCACTCCTGACTAATAATAGCAGTTCAATCATCTAACATCAAACGTTGTGACTACTCGTGAAGAAATTGTCGACCTAACTACTGTACGATCTTTCTCTATACGCTGTAGACACAACTCACCAGAAAACCTCTTGGCCCTGCCGTACGAGATCGTCGTCAACCCAGTCAGGGATTGTCGTTATTTCATCCATGAATTTCTTTGGCCCCGCTGAACCTTGCTCCTCAGTAGGCCGAGATACGTAGTCATCAAGAACCTTCAAAGCATCCGTTCCAGCTTTGACATGGAGGGCACTGATACACTCATCAGCCGAGGAATCACTAACATGACGTAATTTCTCCAGCTCTCTCGGTTTCGTCATCACATTCTTGATAGAGTCCGTCCAGACTATATCAAGAAGTGGGTTTCGAAAGCTAGTATTCAGCCTCTTCAGCGTGGGCTTCGAGTGACTTCTTCCTCCGTCTGCCATTTTGTTCTGGAGTACAGCGAACGCAAATTCTCCAAACTGGATCACTGTGACAGCTGTGGCAACTGACAAGCTGCAATTCAGTCCATCGTCGTACCGGAGAGATCGCAACCAGCAGTTCTCGAGCTCATTCGGATTGACGTGACATAAGAATTATACAAGTAACTGTACATGTCTCTCCTACAAAGCTCCCATCCAGCGAAACTGAAATTGGCTCTGGTTGGACCAGAACGTCGCAGGCGAACTTCCGATGATGCGAAAGGAAGTTGCAACTCGAAGCACCACAAAGGCTTGTTCAAGTGTCAAGGCAACAAGCAATACCTGTACTAATTTCAGATGGGTGTTTCTAAATATAGACAGATCAGAACTGCGTAGATTCAGCTCCACAACTTGGCTCTGAACGTGCTCTGAAGTAGGGTATAAGAGCATCTCCAGTGGGACCCCTATCACACTCTAATGTTATTTTGAAGTTTAGTTCTTCCATACTGTATATTAAACGTTAACGAATTCCAAAAGCTTTGGCGTTAATCAAATCATTACTTTAGAGTTTCATATATATTGTCTTCTACTTATTTCTACGTTACTGGAGAGTGTGATTACGACAAGTAATTACTCGTGTTTTCAGTTGAGAATCGAGCTTTATGGATAGAGCGAACAATATTTGATAACACATCAGCAAACTAACAATTTTGTTAATCGTTGCGAGCCATCACCTTCGGGTTTCGTGGCAAAAAACGAAAATCTCTGATAACACCATACCCTATAGACCAACTGTAACAATTTCACTGGACGGAAGCAATGCGCTGCACTGGAAACTAATTGTAAAATGAGACCGTATGAATATATATTAGCGTATGCTGTATTCACGCAACTTTTGCATGAAGAGCAGAAGGGGGATCATGAAGAGTGCCGAAAGATTGGGCCTATTCTGGAGCAGGCACGAGAGTGCCAGCACACAAAAGGAGAAACTGTAAGAGTCTTTGGAAAGTCCACCTAAGAGCCCATCTTTGCACAGAACTAACTCTACCACTTGCACTTCCGGGATGCGGGACCTCTGTATATCGCTATTTTCAGGCCCTTTCGCAGGAGCCTCGTTTCGCAGTGAGGTAAAGTCGTTTTACCCTACTGAATAATATTAGCAGTCGGCCCGGTTCGGTTCGAGACCGAACAGTTTTACAGGGAACCGAACCAAACTGAGATCAGTTATTTTTAAAATCTCCAACTAAATCATTTATGAACAAAACTGTCTTTACATCGAACCGTATCGTTTTCTGAAAATTTGAACCGAACTAGACTAAACCGTTTAAAAAATTCTTGAACTGCACTAGAAATGATTAATTTAAAAAAAAATTTAAGTTTTATTTGATTATAACATAATTATCTTCATATTACTGAGTACTCAACTTACAATCCAAAATTTATTATTTATGCTTAATATGAGTCAAAAAATTAAACTATAATACAAAAGTTTTGAAACTATAGAACCGAATCGTTTAAAGACCACATACTTTGCGAACTGGACTAATTAAACTATCCATGTAAAAAATCGAACCATTTCTGAGTCGACCCAGACTTGAACCGAAGCGTGAGATATAGTCCGATCTTGTACGGTCCGGTTCGGGACTGAACCGGGGCCGACTCCTTCTGAATATTGTTCAGGTCACGCCCACTTTTGCGTGAGAACTATTTGCTTTCAACTCTATTATACGGGAATATTTATATATATATATATATTTTCACTTTTTTATTCTTTTCTGTAAATTTTTTCTATATTTATTTTTACTTTCAACTCTATTATACTGGAATATATATATCTGTATTTCACTCTTCTTTTATTCTTTTCTATAAACCTTTCCTCGGTGAAAAAAATGGTGATGCTACGATTGAAAATACCAGGGAGAATGGTTTTACAACTGCACGAAGATGATGAATATCGTGCAATTACTAATGTAGAAGTTGTAACAGTATGAAAGGAGACATTGAATTACGACAAATCATGAAGAGTATGAGCGGTAGGTCAAAGAAGCTCACAACCCAAACTCATAGATCTCGAGTTCGTAATAGGTCTAGCCAGTTGAGTAACTGCTGGCTATTCGACTTTTTCATATACTATCATATCTTATTAAATACTATAAATTGAATCTTAATTATTATTCCTCACTTCAGCATTTTCTGTGTCGGATAAGGTAAAAATTTTATTCATTGTTAACCTTTTCATGTTTATATCATGGAGTAAGGATTTGTTTTTCCCATTCTTTGGTTGGGCGCGAAATTTATTTTCGGTGTGTTAAATAAATGGTCGGTGCGGTACGAGCTGAACTGCAAAAGAACCAGAAAGGGTGTCACGTGCGTATGCAGCTTTGTATGCCTGTGAATTCGTCTCTTGTTGTTGAGTACAGAGCGATCAAGTTGACACCTAAAACATATTTAATCTTCTCACCATGTTATAACATGGGAAATCCCTCTAAGATCTCCCACACGTGACCATGCGTGACTGGCATAACTTGTGTTGCAGTCACATCGGACTTTTTTCTGGCGGGGCCTAAGGCAGTACACGCTTTCCTGTTTCCGGTTTCAGCATGAATGTACCGACAAATGGGGTAAAAAATGCTTAAGTAAAAAATATTACTTTTGGTTAGATTAAAATTAATCCTAAATCAAGGAAGAACGCATACCTTGGTGTGTTTAAGAATAATTGCATGATCGTCAAATTACAATTCTTTCGTTTAAACCACAAGTCCCAGTACTAGAGCTCCGGGAAATACAGAGTCCTTCATCTCGAGTTTAAGAGTCTTGAGTTACAGTCACGAAGCACAAGAAACAACCTTTAAAGTCAATAGAGTTGACGGTAGAGTGGTCATTCAGTCATGGAATCAAAAGAGTGAAAATTTAACTGAAAGCTATTCACTAGCATTACACTTTGTGATTTGTTTCAGATCTATCTAATTAGTAGTGATCGAGATATATGGAATTAAAATATTACATAGTCTTTTGAGGAAAAAGATTTCTTCCCCATGACTTAAAGATATATAGAAAAAAACTTTATAAAAAAATTTCCTTTTATGCTGAAGAGTTGTAGTTTAAGCTTTATCTACATGGTTCAAATGCTACCAGTGGAGTACGCATTTGTAACTCCGTTAACGAATGTGACTAGACGCAGTTTGTCTGAAAAAACCTTCCGACACTTCTTGGCTTGTAGCACTTTTGCAACTAGTCATCTCAAGGTATAGCTTGTTGTTAGATGAACGGAGAAAGTTGTATTAAGATGTAACGACATAAGAGGAATGGAGTGTGCATCCTCTTGTTGGGTGCAAATTGAGTGGAGGGTCTTAATGATAATTTTGTGGTTAGTGGACTGTTTAACTTAATGTAGATTGACATGACAGGTCTTGATCACGAGTTTGTGGAACTACATTGATCTGTTGTGTAGTTCGCATCTTGATGTGAGGACGTAGTGTTATGATTTTTAGTATAGGCTACATGGATGACTCAGTAGACACGCCTTATGAGCTCTGACCTTATCAGGACTGGTGTCATCCATACATCTTATTTTATTTTAGGTTTTTGATTTTGTCTTGTAGTCGTGTCTTGATACAGACGTCACATCCTGATTCGTATATTTTGTATCTTTTTTCTATTTTGGCTAGGAGCTCGATCCTTGGAGGGAGTAGTTCTCTTGGATGCAGCTTTCTGGGGTTTCATTCTACAGCCATCACTTTCAGAGTTGATATTTCTTGTGTAGGAGGTCTCTCAATCTCCAAGAGCGGACTAGTAGTGTCTCTCCAAGCTCTAGTTCTCTAAGTGAGCACTCTTGGGACCCAATTAGATGAGAGTGTGGATAGTGGGGTCATCCAAAGAGCCATCACTTTTTGATCAGCAGAGTGTAGAGTTGCTTCTATTCAAGGAGTTGATGTTATTGTATTGTGTGTTGTTGCTAGAATCAAACTATTTGTTGTGATCACTATTGTGAAATTGAACTCTCTCATGGATTTTTGAGTCGATATCGCACATTGACGCTCATATGTATGTACACATCTTAATGTGTTACTCGCGTCTTGGTGGCCGTTCGCATCTTGATGTGTAGTCCGCATCCTGATGTATTGATCACCATGGAGAAATGACCTCGTCTCATCCTTGTATTTCTTTTTCCTCACCAATTCTTCATTTGTATTTTGTGTGTAGATAGACAATCCTTCATCCAATACTTTGTGGTTCACTTTGGTGTCGAGTTTATGGTCCAGGTTATGAACTCTCTAGTCCTTGTTGTCCTTCCGATTATTAATATGTCCAAACTTGAGATTCTGCGTTATAATATCATTGTAGGAGAGTCTTGTCCTTCTGCATGTGTCATTTACTTTCTTAACGCTTTTACATCTATTATGTACATTCATTTACACGTTTTCACATTTATTTTCTGCATGTATCGACATCTTGATCTACTATCAAGGACGTCCTCACATCCTGATGTGTCCGCATACTCAAGTACAATATTCAGTCTTGAATGTTTCGAGATACCTATAGCAGTCTTATGAACCTTACAGCGTGAGAGCCTCAATAGATCTTTTGTGACTAATAACGTCATCATTTCTCATCTACTTTCCTTGTTACATCTATGTCAAAACATCGTCATGACACGCACTCTTTAGCTAGACAGCAGCATGGCTTGTTGGAGAGAGGCTTAACGGAAAAAGCAAAAAGTAAAAATAAGAAAATAATAATGCTAAAGAACAAGAGAACAAGAGCACCTTTTCGAAACCCAACTATCTTAGAAAAATGGACACCCAAAGAGGTGATCTCATGATAAACTACTATAATTATAATATCTTTCTGCGAGTTCAGATAGTTCAAACTGATTCCAGCTTTGACATGCAATACATTTGTGAAGAATCTGAAAATATGCATCCCAAATGAGTGTCGGAGTATAGAGATAAAAAAAACAACCAGAAATATAAGTATAAAATTATTAAAACAGAAATCTTTTTGTGCGCTCCTCCTCTGAAGACTCCTCCTTCACTTCATGTGGACATACTGACCCATACTTGACCAACTAATTCTCCTTCAAGTCCCCTTGGGACACATACAAGTAGCAGAAGAAGGGGGTGAGGTGTCCACCTGTTGGGGTGCTCAAATAAGCTAGCTCCGTATGTACATATGCATGAAAGAAGGCGCCCCAATTGATAACTTCTCCCGTCCAGATGGCTTCCAAGAATTCCACATCCTGATCTCCTAAGTACCTAACCTTCTGAGCTTTCTCCTTAAGGAAAAGGTGAAGATAGAGTGTCCCCAGAAGTCGCTTCTTCGGCTCCTGATAAGCTTCCACCTTGCAGCCATTTATTTCATGTCTATCTTCCATGAAGAGACAAGTAGTACTTTCGGGTACATACCATTTCTTTGAAATGACTGGGGAGATTTTATCTTTCTCCAACTCATACTCTCGGTTCTCGGTTTCTTGTCGATGGAATGCTCTCCTCTACCATTCCACGTTCCGTAGTGCCGGTCTTCCTCTCGTCACTCCTGCATTGGTGGATACACGTTTTTCAGGAGGTAGGACTGTCCAGACTTCTTCCAACAGATCTTGGTCTGCAAGATTCTAGTTCCAGTTGAAGAAGTCGAGACTCAATTCCTTAATGAAGGGTTTGGCTGCGCTCAGCTCCGCTTGGGGTAACACAAGACCTCTGGTATGCATGGTAGTCATACCGAAGCTTCTGATGCACTATACAACATATGATTATTGTGAGCTTAAGGCTCAATCCTTACTGGGCTCTCTCCTTACCGGACTCAATTCGAAGGTATTTCAAAAATCTTCGTAATGGAACTCATAATACCAATATCTATATCAATATAAGTTTTCTTACATCCTTCGAATGAATAGTGGTAAAATGCTAAGGTAAAATTCAGAAAAGAAAATAATTACCATGTGGATCAATAAGAAAGAGCAGAACAAGTGGATGTGTCCCTTGCTGATTAGTCTATGACTCGAAACTTCCGTATATTTCTCTAGAAAATGAACATTTAAACTGAGATAACATATAGATACCTTTCTCGGGATTAATATGGATAAAGACTTACACGTGTGTAATATTCACCTCATATGAGACGATGTGTCACTAGAGGATTTGAGATATTTCAAAAATCCTTGTAACGATATTCATAGTACCTACATTTATAACAATATCCTTCTTCTACATCCCTAGATGGAATAGTGATAAAATACTTGGGTAAAATTAAATCAGTTCCATGTGGACTGATAAAAGAGAAAATAATAGAATAACCAGATCCAGATCCAATAATTTAGAATAATAAAATCATGTATAATTTACTTTCAGATTAATTTGCTTTCCGAAGCCAGAGAAAATTTTGAAGAGTTCGTTTTCCATGCTCAAAATGAATAGACAAAATCTTTATTTGGTCACTCTGAAAAAACAAACCTTTCTTCGTAGCTAATTTGACTCTGAATTCTCCAGATTTTAAGTTTGCTCTTAATATTTTCTAGTGGTTGGTGTGCTCTGGACTCCGTTGGGTTAGGATATGCTCGAGATTTGCTAGGGTTAGGATTTGTTCTGGATTCCTGAGGTTGGAGTTCGCTCTAAAGTCCAGAGGATCACTCTGAATCTCATAGTGATCTTCTGGAAGGTTATACTTTTTCTGTTCGCCCTCAGCCTTATATTATCTATCTTACAAGGCTTAGATTTAAATTTCATTCCATTTGACTGCATCAATATAAAGAATCGTATAATAATCATTTGAGACTACATAATAGTTTCTCAATCAATGTTTACGATCTGTAAATTATTTCTTTCTATTTCAATCCCATCATCTAATATCCTAGCTTTTCTTAGCAGTTTCATGCACGATTCTGCTAATACCCATTTGGCGATCATACAAACTTTCTGTTTTAATGATTTTCTGACATGTCCTTGGAAGGGTTTTTTACAATTTTGAAGCTTATTTTGCTTCAAAATAAACTGCTTGACACATAGTGCAATCTGATCTACTGCTTTACAACCTGTTATAACCATGCACATGACTCTGATCTCCTCATCAGAAAGCGTATCCAAAATATCTGCAGTTCAGACGATAACATATCATAAGAGAAATCCTTGACAAGAAATCCAACATCAGTAAGTAAAGAAGAACACTTAGCAATCTTACCTCTTTACCATGTACCTCAACATTTTTGGTGTCATCTTGTTTCGGAGCTGGTTTCTCTAGGGAGGTGACATAAACTTCTTTTGCAATTGAGTCTTCTAGTACATCATACTATGAAGCAACATCCAGATGTGTACAATTTTCATCATCCAAACCCAAATCAGCATGTGGAGATAAATTCCTTATCATATGTTGGTCCTCGGTTCGTGCCTCTACCGGCTCACAGTCATGTTCATCTCGATCTAGCGATCTCCATGTTGGCTAACACTTTGAATGTTTGCAGTCTCTGCATCACTCGAGAAGGAGATCTAGGCGGTGGACCCGATGTGCATGGACTACACGATTCTCCTTGTCTCCTCGTTTTTGTCTACTTTTTGAGATCTGAGTAAAATCGTCTCTCATCAGAGCGAACAAGAACAAAGCGAATTGTCAAATAGAGCAAAGTGAACTAAACAGAGCGAACTAAAACACAGCGAACATCAACACAACAAAACTGATCAGAGTGAACTAAGCAATAAACTCATCAGAGCAAATACTTTGTTGGGAGTGTGAATCAGACTTTGAGTTAGAATTAGATCCGATGATCGACTTCCTCTTCATAGTCTTTCTGAATTCTTGTTGGAGACTGATAACATACTGATATGCAGTCTCGTGGTTCCAATTCATGGAGTAAGTATGAGTATCATTCCCTTCTTGTTTGGAAAAAATAAGGAGAGGCAATTCACGAAACCTTGCTACAATAAAATCACTACAAGTCTGATGCATTTCAATATGCTTTTCAAAATCCAGATGCAAAATATCATGCTGCACTTGGTCTACGTTATGATTTTTGAACCAAGATCAAATGATGCAATATCCTTTGTGCAAATCTTTCACGCTTTGGGGTATTTGGACTTTATCAGTTATCTTATGGTTAAAAATCTCATCGTAACTCAGCGAGATTCCATCCTTGGATGAATCTAGAATCTGCAAAACAAGAATTTCCCATGTGAAACACCGACGGAAGAGCACGAAGTAATAGATAGCTCTAGCTCGTTCTAGTATGCACATAGATGCTTTTATAAATTTGCTCTGTAACTTCACTTTACAGCAAACTTATCACTTCATGATCGCTCTAAAGTGGAGTGTAGAAGTCATACAACAATTCTTAACTTGTACATCACTCTAGTCGTGACCACATGCACAATATAAATCACCAATTGTCATAACATGTACTTAAGATCACTAACTAGATGTCCACACCTCTAGTAGCTCCAAAAGTATCTCTGTGGTAGCTCTACAAGCTCACCCGAGACAACTGTCATCAACTACCTCCATACGCGTCTCTACTGTATAAGCAAACACTACCACAACAACAGCTTCTCCTTAGTACTACGGGGTCGTCCTACAACTCCTCTAGGAACGTGCGAGAAAATCTAAACCTTAAACAAATCCATAAGTACTTGCACGTACTAGAAGACACCAAGAGCTATTGATCTAGTGATAAAGCCAAAGCTAAGACTACAGAGTTAAGTGTGTAAGTTCAAGAATAGTGTTAGGATGAGCGACCTACTGGTTTTACACTTCCCACACAACTGAAACTTACATATCTCTCGCACGCATGTCAGCAAGCTGGCTTGCGGCGGGCTCGAGCTCGAGCTCTGCTCTGTCTCTGTACTCTCGCACTCTACTTCTCACGTCTCCGCACTCACGCACCTCTGCTCCTCGAAGCCTCTAAATACACTCCACACCTCGACACTCTTGCTCACTCTCCACTCCACTCTGCTCCGCTTGGAGTAGAGTAGAAACTCGAGTCAAACAACACAAGAAGGACGCGCGTGAAGAGAACACATCCAAAACAGCAACTTTGAGGTCCAAAATACTCTCCACAAGGTCAAAATCTGCCAAATTCGCACTCGCTAACGGATTTACGTCAAATTTTATCCATCCACGATCTTCTTCTCCTTGTATCTCCATCGATCCTTCATCAAATCGGTTGATTTTTGGTGTGCTAAAATCGTCTTCTCAATGCGCACTTACTGCATTCTTCAACACCAGAAATTGCTGAACCACGCCAACCCGACGTCCGTCGATGCACTTCTACCGATCTCAAAATTGATCTCAACTTGTCACAAATAATTCTAGCAGCGCTTCCACTCTACCTCATCATCAAATCCGACCAAGAACTGATCCAAATAGTACTAATCCACACAACGTTCAACCACAACATCAAAAAGAACCACTCTACACACGCGCGCACTCGCAAATCGAAGATATCAACGATCTCAAACTCCGGAGATACCATCAACAGAAATCTGCGACCTGGAATCTCTCAATCAGACTTCGTGATTCGAGTTCTTCGAGTGATAAATGATTTGTACTCACTCCATCATGTCAACATGCACTAAACAATCACTAAAGTCGGCTGAATCCACTATGTGCTCGCAGAGAATCCAGATTGCACTCACCAAGACTATCCACCATAGCCAGGAGCTTGAAGACTCAACTCGAAGAACTAAGACCTCCAAGTCCTACCTGCGAAGTATACCTCTAGTGGTATCTCCCCAACTCGCCCTAACGGCACTAACGATCCTACCGGGATTCGTCACTCCGCACTCGGTCAACCTAACCGAGGTGCCAAACTGACGTGACATGTTCCTTCTCGTGTTTCTGTCGAGAGATCCACCGTGCTGGAGAAAATGATCGAACGTACACTCCATGCAACACTCCACGGTGTAGTGAAAACCAGACTACCATAGAGATCGACCAAGTGGTGTCCAAAACGTCGAGAGTAAGACCAAGCAAAAAAGGACTTCTACGAGGTACGACCAAGTAAATTCCCTTCTAAAAGATGAGCAGAGTCGGATAATCATCATTTCATCGTCATGTAAGAAAGGAGAACTTTTGCACCCAAATAAAACCTACTTATAATTATATGTAAAGACAATTGAGATCAAGTTCCTCTTTAAATCCAGCCTTCTTAAGAAAAGACATGGGACTTGATGTGTAAAGAGAGCATAATAGCAAAGCTTCCAAGAGAAAATAGCTTTAAAACAACAATAGAAAAAACAAAAAGCTATAAGTTATAACATCAGCAGAGCTTTGAAGAATACCTGGTCTAACCCCCAAGCAGTACCTCAAGGGGTACCAAGGGTGTTTCTCAACTTGCTAGGCACTGTTCAACTTCTTCCTTCTTTCAAGGGGTTCCGAAGCCAAGGTCTCAATCTTATAGGTTGAGTACATCGTTTTATTATGTTCTACCAGGTTGTGAAGAATCTGTTCTAATTTTTCTTTCAAAATTACTCGATCGTTTGCAGAACTTGAATATGGTGGTGTTTCTTGTCGTCCCCTTAAATAAATGTGCATCTCTAGTCTCAAGGTAGTGAAATCCGTGCTGTTTAACCAAGAAATTAGATTATTAAACTTATTGAAGTCTTCGGACTCCAGTGTGCTCTCTAGATGCTGATATTGCATTTACTTTTATCACTTGATACTGTAGTAAATTCCTATTCCCATCTCTTACTTGAAATACATTTTCTTTGGTTAAAAGAGAAAGAAAGGTTACCTTGCCCATAAGAAACAGACAGCACACATCCCAGAATCTCTCGGAGCGAGCAGAATCGTGAAGTGATACTAACAACTGCGTAAGGCAACATAATGTCACTTCGAGTGAAGAGAACTTGCCGAGTGAATCCAGTTGAAATTTGCATACCTGTTTCTTCCGTCAGCTGTAACACTTTCAAGGTCGACCCCGTCACCGAACTTCCGGAGACGAACGTGAATGGAGGTAGGAACGATGTTGTCCTACTCGGCTATCGAGGAGCAACTGTAGATGTAGCGAGATGCTCGTTGTTTCGTCGTCGTCCGTTCGTAGCTCCCACACAACTGGTCCTCGAACTCAGATTTTAAGTCGGACCCCAAATCCAGAAAATCAGGGTCGAGTGTCAGAAGTAGCGTCAGTCTTGATTGACTTCGTACCTTTGTCCATATTCAATACCCTAACTTCGACCATCGACGATCAACTGAAGCATAGTTCCAATGCAATTGCGCCATCTGCCGTGAGCTTCTTGCAGCCAACAGTCTCAGAAGGTCATTTGTCCTTTTCTGGACCTGGTAAGTGGGCCGAGGATGAGTTCGAAGTCGACGGCGGAGATGCGCATTCCATCCAAACTCAATCTTCGTACGAAAAGACAAGGGAGATGAAACAGGACAAGAAGTCGAGTATGAGAACATGCGCCGAGGGTCCAGCATAGGGTGTACATGCGTGGCTAAGAAAAAACCTGTAAGTATGATAATAACCAAAGAACCTTCCTTCACTGGAAGACTCCGCCTATCCACTTGAGCTCCGAGAGGAGCGGAGGTGGTGTGTGGGAGTGGAGAGGATAGCCGAAAGTGAGTGTTTTTGAGAGAGAGGAGGGTGGTGGGGTGGGATACTGCAGTGGTTTTTATATATTCAAATTTTTTATTTTATTTTCTAGTCTTAGAAATTGATATATTTTTTGGAGAAATATATGAGTATTAAATAGTTTTACATTTGTGAGAGTTTTAGAGTTACAACAGTAGTTTAGAGTTTTTGAGAGAATTCTTGTTACATTTAGTTTGTTTGTGTTTTTTTTTTCATCATATCAGGATTATTCTTTTTAGTGGATTCTTTCTTGAGATGTTTTTATTACGAGTACCGTTTGATCGGATATCATCCTTTTTCTAGCTATGGGTATTCTCTCTTTCATGAGATCAAGACTGATTCGAGGTACACCATGTCCGATGTACAATCAATTATTTATCTCACAAGAGATAAATTCTCATGTGGATAAAATGCACAAGAGCTATGATACGACCACACGGGAGATAAAATCTCATGTGGATAAAATGCACAAGAGCTATGATACGACCACATGGGATGCCTAGGTTAGCCGAGAGCGGAGATCTACACGTGCAATCATTACGGCATCGTTAGCTCATCTTCCTGAAGTTCCTCCTAAGTCATGAGAGTGGTTGAGAGTCCACTCTAACACTATTCTGAGATTGTTCGAGACGAGTTTCCCTTGTCCGCGTTTATTCCATCCGTTACCTCGTGCTTTTCATGACGAGATGAGATAAGCATTCCGTCTACCCCTCGACATGTTAGCACAGAATACCAGAGACGTGGTGGTGTGGTTATTTTTCGTCTTACTTCCTCGTTGGTGTCTTCGTTATACTCGAGGTGGCAGAAAAAGACATCGGGAGGTGACGGTCCGTCTTCAGAGATTCCGTGTAGGTGATTAGGCGGCCTTACATGAGGAATCAGTACGTGCGATACGAGATAGGAGCGAGTCTGTCTCTACACGTGACGTCTCATCTTCCGTCCGCATACGACGTTGTAGGATGTTAGATCAGGTTGGAGAGTATAGTAGAGCTGCTAGAGCATTGCATCCTTTGTCAGTGGCATGTCCTACTAAAGAGACGATCGATACGTAGTGTTTTCTTCACCTTCCACCGGATGATCCTCCACCACCTGAGGTTCATGACTATCAGCCCGAGGAGCCATTATGTCTCGATAGATCTTTGTTTACCCAGGCCTTGTGTACGACTGCACGTCTATCTTCTAGAGGTCTGTATGGGATGATCTACGAACAACTATGAGATTATTTTCAGGCAGATGACCCCTCTAGTGGTTTCACGGAGCTTTTTCAGGTAGCGGCAGCAGTAGCTCAAGGACATATTCCTCAGTCTATAGCTCAGGTACTGGGAAAAATTAGTCTTTTGACCATGACGAAGGACGGTGGAGAGATTTGATCGATAGCCATCGGCGAGATTCTCTTACGACTTATCAGTCGTATCATTGTCCTTCAGCTTCGAGATACTTTTCAGGACCACCTTTGTCCAGATCAGTTTGGAGTTGTGACGTCTGGAGGTTGTGAGTCTGTGTCTTTCGACATTATAGCTCTCTTGGACATCCATCCCGATTGGGTTGTCCTACAAGTGGACGTGAAAAACGCTTTTAATAACGTTTCTCGCGCTTCCATCTTTAGGGAGCTCATGGATGACGGTGGATCTCTGACGGGTTTCGTTTTCTTCTTGCGACCGTTCTATGGTTCTTCCTCCTCTCTTTATTACCAGTAGGGTCCTACGATAGAGGAGGTTACAATCATCAGCTCCGCTGTAATTACTCGTCAGAGAGACGTTTTGGTTGGACTCCTCTTTGTCTTAGCTCACTATAGAGCTCTCTTGGCCATCGTCTTGGCTGCTCCATGTTGTATTTTTCCATCTCTAGCTGATGATACGCACATCGTAGGTCCGGCGGATGAAGTCGGTGTTGTCTTTGATCACCTCGTCTCTCAATTGATCTTGGTAGGGCTGAGAGTGAAAGTGTCAAAGTGCAAGGTTTGGTCTCTCATAGGTATACCGTCGGACTTCCAGCTCCCGAGGGATTTGTTTCACCTAGAGATGGTTTACTCATCCTCGGAGCACTGGTGGGTAGAGAGGACTTTGTCTCCCGATTCGTAGATGTTGTCTTTGCGGAGGACATTTTGTATATCGAAGATCTCTTTATGTTAGAGGATCCATATGTTATCTTTGGTATCTTTTTCTCTTCCATTATCCGTCGTCCTAGTTACTTACTCCGCACAGTACCTCCATCTCTTATCTTCATCTCACGCCTTAGAGAGTTTGATAGGAGAATCATGAGGATGTTTGGAGACATCATAAGACCGGAGACCTTTGATTGTGTGGCAGGACCTCTCGCACGTAGGCAGACATCTTTGCCGATATCATGTGACGGCGTGGGCTTATTATCCATGGAAGAGACTGCTCCGGCAGTCTTTCTGGGTAGTTGGGTCCTCTCAGCACCTTGGCTCTGTTGTCGTTTTCTCGTGCGAGATAGACATATTCTGGAGAACTATGTGACAGAGTTGGAAGATGATTCTTACCCATTACAGATATGTCTCTTTGAGGCAAGAGATAGTTTGACTCTTGAGACACGTGAGCGCACCCTCGATTCGATACAATAGCTACCGATGGATCTCGTAGACTACAGTCCTCTCTGACGAGACATAACTTCCAGCAGATTCTCCATGCGCTCTTAGTGGATCCTTTCATCTCACGAGATATTAGAGCTCGACTCCGCTCTTGTTCGGACAAGGACGCAGACTCTTGACTCATAGCTCGACCTTGCATTAGAGCGTTCCGAGTCGCATCCACTATTTTCTCTACAGCGATGAGGTTCCGCCTAGGTTTGGTCGAGCCTGTTGCTTCTGCACTGTCCACTTGCGAGTGCGGCGTCTCGCTCGACACCTTGCTCGTCATCTTGCTCGCTGTCCTCACTGTGGAGAGCGGATAGCTACTCACCATGCCATCAGAGATGTCGTGTTTATCTTAGCACGGGAGAGCGGTCACATGACTTAAAAGACTGTTGGTATGTCTTTCAGACGAGAGTGTCAATGAGAGCTGACCTGTACATGATGAGAGAGGACCAGATCTCAGTGGCAGATATGGTTATCACGGATCCGACACGGGATTCAGTGACGACACAAGTGATCAGTCATCTCCCAAGATGGGCTGTAGGCGTGACGACAGCAGCGAAGGTGGTCAAGTATAGAGGTATGCAGGTGGGACATCACTTCATCTCCTTAGCTTTGGAGATATACAGATCAACAACTTCGGAGTTTGACGTCTTTCTTCGAGATGGTGCGAGAGTCTATCATGAGAGACGTCAAGGATACCACTTTCTCTTTCGTTTTGCACTATGTTTTTAGACAGTGAGTTTTCATTGCTCTGCTGCGAGAGCTTTAGCAGGTGCAATCCACAGGAGAGCAATCGTAATAGGCGATGCTACTTCATGTGCACCTGTTGTTTGCAGGAGTACTGATGTTCCAGTGTCCATCATTCTAGGTGCGATTGGAGATTTTAGAGCTACTGATAGCGGAGTTTAGCCCCGTTGTTCTTCCCTTCGGGGTTGTTGTTGCTTGGCCTTTCGGTTCCTTCTTTCTCTTGTAAGGCTTGATGGGTCTTTCCATCTGTTTGCTATTCATTGGATAGCAGTTATCACATAATAACCAAACAAAAGACCAGCCTTCACTCGAAACAGTATCTTCATTTGAAGTATCCAGAGCTAGTCTAAGAGCTCGCTCGTTTTGAGTTGATCTCGATCGCATAAGCTTCTGATTTCTTCTCCCGTTTCAAGGCGCGGTAACTCAAATGCTGAAACTAACGAGCATGGAGGATGGCAGGAGTTCAACTTGGCGCCATTGGTTCCCTCCTCATCATGATTGTCACCGTAGTCTATTTCTTCTACCTCACTTGGAAGCTTCGACGCGTTCCGCCGCCTCCCTACCCATAGGTTCTTGGACACCTGCAATTGCTAGCCAAGCATCAGGCTTGCATCCGGACAACGCTTGCGAAGGATTATGGACCCTTGTACAGGTGCGGTCCTGAGATCACACGCTTCAGCTTTCCAGTCGTCTTGTTCCTTCTGCAAACGTGGTTCAGACCTCTCCTTGACTTTCTTTTAGATGATGATGACGAGACGATCGAAGGTATGAGAAGGTCTTCTGGCTAGTTGTTTCATGGAGATTCTCGTCAGTTGCAGAGGTAGAAAACTGGACCACATCACGTCTAACTAGATTTTGTGGGCAGAGTTGGAGATTCTTGTGTCCATCCTCCCTCCCATTGCACCGTAAAGAAACTGTGTGAAATGTGACTGTCGAGAATGTGTGCTTTGAAGTTATTTTTCTGGTTATTAGGTTCCATGTCGGCCGAAAATCCATGGTGATGATGACAGATGCCGGCAGGTCGGTTTAAAGCTCTTCAAACAGATTACAAATCAAAGCAACCCCGCAATGATCGAAGGTCATAGAATTACTGAAAAATGCCCTCTTCTTCAACAGGTAAAATGTTCTCCTTGCTCTTCCGTGCGTATCGTCTTTTGTTTACTGCTAGGACATACGACTGTGATCCTCAAGAAGAGGTGGTCGCTCCATGTGATGTCTCCTTGCTGAACCCAGCAACCACCACCATGTTGACTTCAATCCGCTCAGCCAAACCAAAGACAACTGTTAACGTCAGAGCGTTGTTTCTAAGGAGAGTGACATCTCTGACTCTCCTATGCGGCTCTCGATCTAGTATCCCATATCAAAATTGGACTGTCTGTGCTTCCGTCATCTCTTGGATAAAGCTGATCAACCGTCTCATGCGAGTAGATGCCTCACGTAGGCTCTCTCCAATCTTCCGTTGGAACTCCTACAGACTCCTCAACTTGTCGGTGCGCACACCTTGATAGTTCTTTCTCAGACAGTAGAAGAACTGAACCACAAGGTTAAACTCTTGTGGTATCCCGCTCATACTACCACTTGCTCCACTACTAGTGGACGCATTGCTGGTAGTAGAGACTCTATCACACGTGGATGTATCACTGCTACTGGCATCCGAACTCGTAGGTGCTGCGTCTCTTGAATCTGCATCAGTAGTGATAGAAACGTAGTTGGGAGATCAATGTTATCTCCACAACTCAATCTCAATATCGTAGTATCGCTTGAACTCGATAATCATCCATCGGCGGTCCCTCCAAATGTTGAAACAAACCTTTGTATGTCATGCAAGATGTAAACAGCTGTGGGTTCCACATCTGCTACAGATCGTATCAACTGTCAAACTCCTAGATGAAGTCATCCAGCTCACTGGTATCCACTGTACTCGAGTAACGTCGAGGTCTTTTGATGACCTAGATCTCGTCCATGTCTCACAACAACGGTCTGGCAACACTAGACTCACCACTAGAAAATATGTTGTATGCGTCTGACTCGTCCTCTGGAACAACCGACGATAATAGTGTAAGTAGTCGATATCTCATCCCACTCCGTGTATATGCACTGTCTGAGAAATCTCATACTGTGTGATCCTGGTCCAATGTCTGACAGCGAGTGTCCAGATCTGGTCCGTAGTTCATGTGGTTCACCTCTTTCGCTTTCTCCAATCGAGAGATCTTTTAGTCCTTTCGATTCTCTGCATGTAGCGGTTGATCCACCCAGATTTCCGTTTTTGAATTCAAAGCGTCGATGGTTGGCTTCGATGAATCTCTGTTACAGCTGACCCGATGCTACTCCTACCTTGAACTAGGTTTCAGCGAAGATCTTGTGTCCTTTCTAGTTAAGTTTGACTACGTGCATATAGCGAGAACCTGCTATCCGTGCTCTTTGCACACCACTCGTGGATAAGCTGTGTCTATACTTACAGGATCAGAGATACCGTAAGTTCTCGTATCCTACTTACTTTCTGCGAGATGATGGTTACCTGAAATCCAATGTGCATTGCTTGCACCGTGCATGGTCCGTTCCTTATATCTGCAAGACCTTCGACCCACAGCAGAATCGTTTCTTGTGTCGTCATTTTCCACGTTTTGACAGATCAGATGTCGTTGAGGAGGCAGGCCACGGGGAAGAGGCCCTCACTTGAGGTGTCCGTGACAGTCTGCAGGACAGGAACCGACTTAGATTTAAATTTTTTTTCTTGCTTGTCAGATTTTCTCCATGCAAAATGTCTATCTGGTTTATTTTCTGTGGAGAGAGGCGGCACCCTTCTGCATCTTCATTTCCAGGGGGTCATCTGTCTATCCGCGAAGTCTGCTTTAGATGTGAAAAACCGGTTGCTTGAATCATTAGGTTGGGACAAGCAGAGGCCCATTGGGGGTGAAGTCTGTGTCAAGCTGCTGTCGAATAGGGGTCTCCATACCTTTGTTGGGATGGTGGGCTACTGTTTGAAGGATGAGAAGGAAGGACATCATGCTGCAACCATGAAAAATATTTCTGAGGTCATAATCGCTGACGGCCTTGAGCTATTGATCTTACTGGGGGCTGCAGACACCAAGAATATAGTAGAACTTAGCTACGTGAACATCCTGCCAAGAGCCTTGCAGTTCAATCGCTACAAGTCTCGGCATCCACTTTCTAATACACTTGTCTGCTGTTTACGTAGCATGCTTGTCTCGGGGAAGTACAGTGTCTCTCCGCGCTGTTGATGCAGGCAGGGATCCAGAAGCGCCGATCGGACTCGTTGTGGATCAGCAGAAGATATCAAAAATATTTTCTTCTTCAGAGATAATAGACATTGTCCGCACTGTCAGCACCGGTACTTCAATGCGCAAGGCAGTCCAGAGGAAGCGGTACCCAAGTGCGAGGGAGCTGCAGCAGAATGTATGCCAAATCCGGAGGTGGAGTTTGCTGCAACAGAGCTCTCGAAGTTCGTTCCCCTGGCAGGAGCTTTTTGCAAGAGTACTGGCTCAGATCGATGTTTCCCCATCGATGTGTCATTGTAATTACGTTTTCAAACCTAGTGTAGAAACAAGGGGCACCGTTGCCGTTTTTGCTCCAGTAGCTTTCTCCGAGCACAAAAAACTTAAACCTCACTAGCCGTATTCGAGCATAGAAAAAACCGAACTCAAACGCCTAACTCGGGCCGAAGAAGGAGCTCTCAGTCAAGAGGAGCCCACGTAGGGACGTGGTTGGTCCCGGACAGAAAATACTTTTTAATACAAAACGGGAGGGAAAAAAAACCTGTCTGAAATGTGACTCGGGTGATAATGCAGGCTCTATTATAACGCCAGGTTGCAAAGTAGACAACAGTGAGCTATCCAAACAATGACCTCCCAAAACAATAAAATAATGTCTCGAACAATGAGCTCTCCAAAACACCAAGAGCATGCATCACGAGGTGTCAAGTAGAGGCCAACCCATTCTAGCTCCAAACACCTCCAAACAGCAGCAAACGATTAGAGCAGATGGCATATTTTAAGCGCACTCTCCAGAACCCTAGCGATCGCCCGATAAAAATTCAAAACCCGCCACACAGCCTATCCGCTGTCCGTATTTTTGGATCCGCTTCTTTCTGCTTTCCCCTTCCTCTGATTTTCCATTCTCCCGGTTTCGATATATATTTTATTTATATTATATTCATTTGCAAGTTGCTAAACACATCCTATGCTCCCTCCAAGGAACCTTGATTGATGGTATTTTGGAAGACTGAAATTTAACCTTGTCATTTTCATGCTTTTTGTAGCTCTGATTTTTCAGCATCGATCGTCGATCTGTTTTGTCTTCGTTCTTGGATCTGCACGGGTTACTCGGTTTTGTAAGAAGCAAATGACCATTGCTCAATTTACTGCTGAAACAGAATACATCGCTCTCTCTGAAGCTGGACTATAAATAGTATAGCTCCGACGTCTTAGTGAATAGATAGTTCTTACTTCACATCAAGCAACTCCTCTCTTTTACGATTATGAGAGACCCAGCAAGATAGCTAAAATTGCTATTTTTCATGCTCAAACGAAGCACTTTGAGACCAAATCTCATTTTATTCGTAAAGGTTTACTAGATGATGATATCTAATTAATTGTGTAACATACCTTCGGAAAAAAATGTAGGCGATACGCACACCAAACCTCTGGGGAAGTTATCTTTGAAAATCATCGAACTAATCTGGGTCTAATTGATTTTGATGTAGCTTCTCAGGTTCTTCTACACGTTCTACTACAGTAACTGTACCATTTGTATAATTACGTATGAGGTGTTTAGCCAAGAGAGAGGGTGCTAGATTTCTTAGTGCTACGATTAGCGTGCTTAAACTCTTACTACCCATGCTCTCCACTCTCAGAACCTCGCCTTTCCTCTCGGTCCCTTACATGAAACTAGTTCTGTACAGGTAGGGTGTTGCAGGTGAAGACTATCGCACATGTACAGCTATGCGCCAGGCTGAAACTGGGGTGCGGCTATGTCTGCAACTGTGTTTATATTGTACTGTCCTTGCACTGGTCTGGCAATCCAGTGACAAATGTATATACATCCATCTTGAGGAAAGGAGATTCAGATGTTTACAAACAAACTGCATCACAGTTCTAGAGCAGGCAAATCCAGTATAGTGGGATGAATTTACAAACGTGCACGTCTCGGGTGCAGTCGAACGAACACTCCATGCTTCGGACGCACGACGATTCCGAACTGAGTTTCAAGTGGAACTTTTGTAAGAGGCGAAAGAGAGAAAGTGAAGTTTTGGTACAATCGAACGGTGGTCAACTTGACTTCTTGAGCTGCAAAACGGTTGCCCAGACAAGATCGTGGCCCGATTCCAAATGGTATGAAAGCGTAAGGATGACGGCATTTGGCTTCTTCGCAATTTACGTCGAATCGTTCTGGTCGAAACTCGTCTGGATTCGGGAAATCCTTCGGACTATAGTTCAACGCCTCTATCACCATCCATATCCATGTGCCCTGCACAAGAAAAAGAGTACGAATAGTATAAGCTTTTCCACTTGACATATCCCTGAAGGCGGCAGGCCCCCATCCACTCACAGCAAAGGGACTGCCCTGCAACATATGACAATGACAGTGCTGCAGCGCAATCCAATATACTTTCGCCAAACAAGGCTTCAGAATCTCAGTGGTGATTACCTTTGGGAGGTGGTAGCCACCTAGCTCAATATCTTCACCTGCCTCACGCGCAACAACGGGTGTTGTTGTCATAGTGCGCATGGTTTCGTTAATAACCTGTTGACACATTGAACACCAGACGATTTCAGATCGACGAGAAGAGCAGAGGAGAGAACATAAGAGAAAGAAGGAAATGACCTGTTGGTCAAGTGGACGGGTCCGATCACCTAGGCATTTTGGTAATAATCCATTCCTAAATGTTATAACGCAAAATGTTCATGAAAAATTACCATTTGCACGTATGTGAACTTGGTGTCAAGATCCTCGAGAGTAATGAGGAGGTCAGGGGAACCAAAAGCATCGATTTCAGCTAGCAGCTTTCTCTCCACCTCCGGATATTGAGCTACTTGGTAGAGGAGCGTGGAAAGGGTGACCGAAGAAGATTCGGACCCAACAAGGCACATTTCGTAAGTGAGAGCGCTGATGTAATTCTGGGTCAATATGGTTTTATTCTGCTTGTTCATCTTACTCGAGTTTAACAACAGGCTGAGTGAGTCAACTCTGGAGACTGAGCCGTTTTTCTGGATAATTTGCTCTCTTTCTTCCTGAATCCGCTTCAGCCTTGCTTTCAGTGCACTATCGCTTGTTTCGATTCTCCATTCAGCTGTTCCTGGTATTGAGCGGAGAATGTACAGAAAGGGCTTCTGCAGAATAGGGAAAAATGTTCCTACTATTGTGCTCAGCGGAGTTTCAGTCGCAGGGTCCATTCGGAGGCATCGATGGACTCAACACTAGCCTTCACCAGCCACTCGTCGGGCCCAGGCTTCTCCGATAGAAGACCGAATTTGGTCCCGAAAGCAGCTTCTCCGATCACGTCCAGTGTCAGTCGTTGGAAAAGCTTTGAAATGTTAAGGTCCTCGCCCTCCTCTACTTCACTCATTCGCTCAATGAGCTCCGCTACGAGTCCAGTCATTAGAGGAGCGTAGTTTCCCATCTTGTCGGAGTGGAACATCGGCTGCAATATGTTCTTCATACCCGCCCACTGCTCATCCCTGCATACAGAGCTTTCCAACCGAATGTGAGCCCGCCTGTCCGCACAGATTCTCCGTCTACCAGCACCATTCTACTTCAATTATGGTACGCAACTCATTTCCTATTCACTTCCTGTTACTATTCTGTTTTATAGCATAGTACTTGTACTGGTAGCTTTCATTTCCATGAGGTGCGCTGCTTCAGTCTCCATCTAAGCGGTCCAGCAGTATTCTAGACGACACATACACGAACCGAAGATGGTTGAAAATGGAGCATTGTTCGGCACAAACGACCAATGAGTGTGTGAAGAGGGAACTTAGATGATATTAGCGGACGTGGAGTTCTCTAGTTCTTATCTCCTATACGATGTGCTGATTCTTCATCTGAGAGGTCTGTTGAGATTGTTTTCGGTTGTATGTTCTAGCAGTAAACACAGGGGGATAAGCACAGACGAGGAAGGAGAACATATTACCTGCTGAAGAAAACGGCATTTTTCATTAAGCTATGACCTTCAATCATTGCCGGATTGCTTCGATTTGTTATCTGTTTGAAGAGCTTTAAACCGACCTGCCGGCACAGCTCGGCATCTGTCACCATCACCATGGGTTGTCGGCCGACATGGAACCTGATAACCAGAAAAATAACTTCAATCCAAAATTCTCTACGTCACATTCCAGACAGTTTCTTTAAGGTGCAATGGGAGGGAGGATGGACACAAGAATCACCAACTCTGCCGTCTAAATCTAGTTAGACGTGATGTGATCCAGTTTTCTACCTCTGCAACTGACGAGGATTTCCAGGAAACAACTAGCCAAGAAGGCCTTTCATACCTTCGATCGTCTCGTCATCGTCATCTAAAGGAAAACCAAGGAGAGGAGAGGAACCGTCTCAGCCACCTTTACAGAAGAAACAAGACGACTGGATAGTTGAAGCGTGCGAGCTCATGATCAGGACCGCACCTGTACAAGGGTCCATAATCCTTCGCAAGCGTTGTCCAGATGCGAGCCTGATGCTTGGCTAGCAATTGCAGGTGTCCAAGAACCCATGGGTAGGGAGGCGCCGGAACGTGTCGAAGCTTCCAAGTGGGGTAGAAGAAATAGACTACGGTTACAATCATGAATAGGAGGGAACCAACGCCGCCAAGTTGAACTCCCGACCATCCTTCCATGCTCGTTAGTTTCAACATTTGAACCGCGCCTTGAAATGGGAGATGAAATCAGAAGCTTATGCACTCCTTTATGCGATCGAGACCAACTCAACACGAGCGAGCGCTAGCTCTGGACACTCACAGGTCGATGGAACTCCCCGGAGACTACTTCGATTGAAGACTCTTTTTGAGTGATGGCTGGTCTTTTGTTTGGTTATTCTCATACTTACTTGGTGTCTTCTTAGCCGCGCATATAACACTCGGGAGACCTGGCTGGATCCTCGGCGCATGTTCTCATACATTCGACTTCTTGTGCTTGTTTCATCTCCTTTGTCTTTCCGTACGAAGATTCAGTTTGGATGCAACGCGCATCTCCGCCTTCGGCGTCGAATTCATCCTCGAGCCCAGTTACCAACTGTAGCCAGCTCCTGAAAAGCACAAATGACCTCCTCAAGCTCATGGCAGATGGTGCAATCGCATGGAACTGTGCTTCAGTTGGTGGTCGTCGACTTGTGCCTGTGACAAAACTGAGAACTGTACTTCAAGTCTCTCATAAAGGACTTTTATCTCTCACAACATAATACTACCCGCGTATTAGAACTGATAACAGATAAGCATGTTAAAACTAATCAGAAAGAGAACTTAACAAAAATATTCTGAGATAAAATGTGCACACTTTTACTGATACAGACAGAAAGGGCTTCCACTCATACTACTCTACAAAGAATGTGAGTAATATACTATTGATACATAACTGCTATCATCTCAAAGTGACTTACCTAACTACTGTCACATTGTTTCTCACATTACTCTATAAAGAAATGTGAGTTAATATACTATTGGTACATAACTGCTATCATCTCAAAATGACTTACCTAACTACTGTCACAGTGTTTCTCACCTCAAAGTCATGTCACATGTCATCTCTTCTTCTTTTTTCTTTTATCTTTTTATCTTCCGCAGAGTTTAGATGTGACACTCTAATGATATATAACACCTTCCTTCATTAGAAGATCACTTCTTTCTTACCTAGTAAATCTCTAATATGTATAAACCTTAGCTTTGGTAAGATATTGATAAAAATATCAGCTAGCTGGTCTTCTGATGAATAATATTCCAGCTTGACTATCTTAGCTTCAATTTTTTGCTTGATATGAGTTAATCTTGTCTCCAAACTTTTTGTTCTTTCTCTTGTAATCCTGTTGTTAACCAAGAACATTGCACTCTATTTATCCATATGTAATGTGGTAGGTCCAGAAAGTTCTTCTCTCAATCTCCAACAATAAATTTCTTAATCATATCAAAGTTATAGAACCATCACTAAGAACAATGTATTCAGTTTCTGTTGAAGACCTTGCTGTTCCATTCTGCTTCTTGCTGCTCCAACTGATAATTCCACCTAAGCATAAGTTGAAACATGCATCTGATGTGGATTTTCTGTTGCTAGTATCTCCAGCTCAATCACTATCACTTAAACAATGAAGTTCACTTCTCCCCTCCTTATAATTTGGATAATGCATAAATTAACTTAGTCTCCCAACACCATAACAATATCAGGTCTGGTGTGAATGAGATATCTGAGTATATCAATTAATTTTTTTGTACAGATATTTTTTAATGATATTTTCAGCTTTAGTCTCCTCAAAACCACTTCCTTGCTCCATAGGTGTTGTTGATGACTTGCAATCTTCCATCTGAAACTCTCCAAGTATAGACTTTATGTATGCTTGTTGAGAAAGCATAATACAGTCCTCCATCTGTCAAATATCAACACCAAGAAGTATCTTGTTAAACCCAAATCAGACATCTCAAACCTCTTGATGAGTTCTTCTTTGAGTAGTTGCACCAACTCCTTATCACTTCCTCAGATTAAGATATCATCCACATATAAGATGAGTATGATCTTCTTTGAATTATTTTTCAAGACATAGAGATTTGGATCCAGCTCTGATCTTCTGAGTTCATGATTGCGTAACAACTCCTGTATCTCAGAATATCAAATCCTTGGTGCTTGCTTTAATCCGTATAAAGACTTTCTGAGAATGCACACATAATCTTTCTTCTTTTCAGTTCAAATCTTGGTGGTTGAACCATATAAATTTCTTCCTCTAAATCTCTATGAAAGAAAGCTGACTTCACATCCATCTGATGTATTTCTCAATGATATTGACCAGCAACAGCTATTACAAGTCTGATTGAATTTGTTTTTGCGATTGATGCAAAAGTTTCTTCATAATCAATCTCTTCTTGTTGCTGAAATCTTCTTGTTACTAATCTTGCTTTCAGCTTGTCAACTGAACCATCTGATTATAGTTTGCTTTGATAAATCCATTTGCATTGGATGGCTCTTTTTCCTCCTGTGGAGCCGCTGTAGCCAAGTTTCCAAGTGACTACAGCGGTCCAAGTGGCGTGCATCATAGTCCATCATACGGAGTCACCAGTGATTACGCACAGTCCACTCCAAGTCCCATTCTCTTGCGCGTCCCACACTCACCGGATCTCTCACTCACAGTCTTCTCTGCCTGTTTATCCCTGCAAAATCACCACTTCTTAATCTGTTGACACTCTGGACGAGCTTGTCTAACTCGCCTGGTCCTCTCCAGTTCGCCAGCAATTTCAGCTCGTTCGTTTCTCTTTTGTCCTATACAGATCATAAGTGAATGCGGCAAGACAGTTTTCATGACGGTTGTCGGAAGTTGACGACGCTGAATTCGCCCATGTGTGATGTATAGAGTCGAGAGGGAGGGTTCATTGGGTCGCGTTTCTCTCGATGTATAGAGTCGAGAGGGAGGTTCAGAGGGAGGGCAATCATTCCGCTCGCACGGAATTTGATGGCTCTCACGCCGCGCTGAGGACCGACTACGGCTTCAGAATTTCCTTCTTTCCTACCCGGAGAGTTGTGGCCTGCTATCGTTAAGATACGCGACGTGATTGTAGCAACTGAAAGTGGACGAGGCAGGTTCGGGGGAGGTCGAGAATGAGAAGAGAAGGCCGAATGCACGGATCCGCCATTAGGTTACGCAGAAATGACCCACCGGAGGGCAGACGGTCGCCCAACAAGCCTAACAACCATTCGAAAATGTCAGGCCGGCGCCTCAAGATACGGAATGGAATATGCGCGCGGAGGTTTCGAGAGGTTCCTCTGCACAAATCCCTGGCGAAAACGAAGGGACTTGCCAAAGCGAAGCACTACGATGTTACCACTAACCACAGGCTGAACGACTGGTCCGTCCGTTACACTTCTCAGTATCTACGGCCGAGCTTTCATGGCGGAGAGGTCTACATTGAGTTTTAACCTGAATCGATGTTTTCTGGTATCATTTGCCTAGAAGGAGAGGACTACATTGAGTTCTAAACTGAATCGATGCTCACTGGTATCATTTGCCTAGAAAGATTGATTCTACATTGACATCTACCAAGAAATGCGTATTCTCTGTTCGCAACACTTGAGTTACAGTCTCGAAGAATGTGGTGAAGATCGGAGGGTCTGAATCTCGATGGGCCGTCAATCCAGATTGGTCAGTCAGGTAATAAATAGCGCCAGCTCATTAACGCCGAAGAAGGCACAGCAAATCTGGACAAGAATGAAGAAACGCGAACATTATACCAGTTTGTTTTTCAAATCCACATCGTGTGTAGGGTGGAGAGATCCAAGTTAACATCCATCATGCTTTTACTTCACCAAATTTGTCCAATATCACACAGCACAATAAAAGGAGTACCAATAGTATAAGCTTTTCCAGATGACATATCCCTGAAGTCGGCAGGCCCCCATCCACTCACAGAAAGGTACTGCCCTGCAACATATTGTCGTGACAATGCTGCACCGCAATCCAATATACTTTCGCCAAACAAGGCTTCAGAATCTCAGTGGTGATTACATTTGGAAGGTGGTAGCCATCTAGCTCAATATCTTCACCTGCCTCACGCGCAACAACGGGTGTTGTTGTCATAGTGCGCATGGTTTTGCCAGTAACCTGTCAGCAAATTGAAAACCAGACGATTTCAGATCGACGACAAGAGTAGAGAAGAGAACTTAAGAGAAAGAAGGAAACGACGTGTGGGTCAAGTGGAAGGGTCCCATCACCTAGGCATTTTGGTAATAATCCATTCCTAAATGTTTTAAACCACAAGTAACACTATATTAACTGATTTAGTTTCAGTTCAAAATTTAGGAGATTATCTCTGACAGGCTAGCTCACCAAAACTGCACTTACTTGTCATGTCTTTATTTGTTGTCTAAAGTTGATGATTTAGGACTCAAAATGATCAGAATCTCGAGATTTACAAAATGAGCCGTAGATGTCTTCAAACCGAGATCTGAAGACTGAAAAATAAGTCAAAAAAGTAAGCTGTGATGTGAACCACAAATAAAAAATATATTCTTTTTTGAATTTTGAAAAATTCTCCTATTGAATGGACTCTTGTTACAGTAAATGAAATTTTTGTTACTGTGACCAACTAGCCTGGAATCGAAATCGATTTTCCAAAATTCAATTTCCAGAGAGAATTTGCTAGAACTTACCATCAAAATTAGATTTTCTGGTTAAAATTTTGGTTCACACCAGGATTCGAACATGAGACCTCTGTCTCCTCATGTTCGAACCTCAACCATCTCGGCTATGATGCTTTCGTTACAAGGCAGAGTTGCTCCTTATATATTGCGATTTGTAGTTTAACGCAAAACGTTCATGAAAATTACATTTGTACCTATAGGATCTTGGTGTCAAGATCCTAGAGGGTAATGGGGAGGTTAGGTGAACCAAAAGTGTCGATTTCAGCTAGCAGCTTTTTTTCCACTTCCGGACCCAACAATGCTCATTTCATAAATGAGAACGCTTTCCTACTCCGAGGATAATCTTTGCATGTAACTCCAAGATCAGAGATTCCGTATATTTACATACTAGGCTTATCAGCAACAAGGCTACAGACAGTTGGTCTCTTCAACGATTTCTTTATATAGAGTCCGCTCACTTCCTTGCATTTGCATTTTCACAGTCTTAAATCATCAACAGCATAGATATCTCAATCGCAGTTTTCCTTCTTTTGGTGCTGACATTGTCATTGAGACGAGAGACACGGGTGAAGAGACCCAACCTGGAAGTGTCAATAACAGTCTATCGAACGGGCTCTGACTTGGAGATGTCACTATTTTCATTGCTTTCATAGTTCCTTCACCGACAACGCCTCTCATGAATCATCTCAGTCAAACGTGGGGGCAGTTTGTTACACTTACATTTCTAGGGTGTATGCAAAATATTGCATTGAAATCAAGAAATGCACCAAGCAAGTTGTAGGTTGGGACAAGGAGCGGTTCGTCGGTGCTAAAGTGTGCATCAAGCAACTATCTAACAAAGGTCTACATATCTTCGTCGGGATGGTAGGATATTGACCTAAAGACGATAAGGAAGAGCTCCACCTTGCTGCGAAGAAGAAGAATATCGATGGTCAAGGACAGGAAGGAGCTGTTCATACTGCTCGGAGCAGCCGACAGTGAGAACCGCATAGAGCTCACCTATTACAACATCTTACCTTGAGCGCTTCAATTTAACAGATATAAAAGTATCCACCCCCTCTCTACTACTTTTCCTCGCTGCTTGCATACTATGCTAAAGTCAAGAAAGTACATGACATCTCTCAGATGGCTGATGAAGCACGACATACATGAAGATGTGATCTGTAGATACGGATGTGTTGGGAAGATTACAACAGACCGTGGAGAACTGAATGCTCACGAAGCTAATATGTTCCTCAAGAGACGGAGAAGGAGAAAGAACTAAACCGAGTATCAGAAAATGAGATGATTGAGACGTTTGAGTTGGTAGCAGCTCTAGAGATTAGAGATCATGTTAAAAATGCTAACGAAGCATTTTAACAAGAATTGAGAGCCATTTGCTCGTGTCTTGATGAATGAAAACTTCTTGGAGGACTCTGATCGGGTCACCAAGCAGTCATTCTTGGAGTGGGTTGAGCAGCCGAGGAAGGGTTTACAAGCTACTGAGTTACTCAGGGAGTTTGAGAAACAATTTTCTCGGTTGACCAGGATGGAAAAGTTAACGTTGCAGTCCAACAAGATAGAGTTATTTCTTCGAGCTGCAGATGAGAAGCTGCAAGAAAAGCTGGAGGATTTTGGAGGATCAAGAGGAAGACGATAGGTTGATCAATGGTTGGAAGAAAGTTGAGGAAGCAGTTGGTCTGCTTACCAAGAGGGAGCGAAGACGAGAGAAGGTTTCTGTTAGGAGACCGACACCGACTGTTGTAGCACCTGTTCTTGTAGTCCGACCAGTGGATCCTGTTGCTAGACAGATGATACTAATTGTTCCAGTTGTCCAGACACCTGTAGTATCTCCGAAGAAGAATGATTCAAACCTTGAAGAGATCATGTGTGGAATGCGAGACCTGCAGATCAAGCTCACAAGATTGGAGGAGCCAAGGTCTACAAACGGAGCAAAACCCGTTGGGAAGTAAGGTTAGATCCAACGATGTATCTGATGTGATGATACTCATCATCCACGCAGAGATTGCAAGGAGTTCATTGATATCTTACAACAAGGGGTGATCTTCTGGAAAGATGGGAAGGTAGCATTGAGAGATAATGGTGCATTTCTTCAGACCAACTTTGGTAGAGGAGGGATGAAGAAGTTGGTTGAGGACCATTTATCAGCGTAAGCAGTTGCAATCGTGGAGGCTGGAACATATGTCATAAGGGTTGAGGATCAAGCTGAGAGGAGTTTTAACGAGCATGTTGAGCCGAGTGGATTGTGGTCATCTGTCATCTTCATGAAACAAAAAGGAAAGATGACACGTGAGATATTGTTGAGGACAGCTGCTACGATCAGAAGGGATACTAGATGGGAGGATCCGATAGAAGCTCTATCGGTGTATGCTTACATCGTCAAGAACCAACACAAAGCGCTGTTGGAAGAGAAGAGAAGACGAGATTCAAAGAATGGAGGGGAAAAAACTTCTTCCAAGAGATAGACTCGAGGAGAGAAGGTTCGTCAAGAGCTTCGAGATGTAGGAGCTCAAGATCTATCGATGGATGATGCTTCTTCTCCATCCAAAGAGAGAGCGAAAGAGTTTCAAAAGGAGAAGAGTAAGCTGGCTGCATACAAACTATAGTCGGACATCGAGGTTTCAAAAAGACTTGGAAGGAGTCTTGGAAGATCGCATTCTGAATGCGAAGGTGGAGTTTACTTTGAGAGAAGTTTTGGACATTGCTAAGCGTGAGTTTCATGATGATATCATCGACATCATCAAACGGAAGCGATAGATTACGGGTGAGACTGTTTTATCGCATGCTTTGGATACTAAGGTGTCTGTGGATGAGGAGAGAGAGCTTGTTAAGTGCAGCGTATATTCTTCAGAGGAAGAAAAAGATCGAAGGCGCAGGGTACATTTTGAAGATGAAGAGGAGGATGGGAAGCAAAGCTCAAGTTATTACAGTCACATTCACTAGGCTCGAACTACGACGGAGACGTTGGTGAGGATTGGAGATTTGGATGAGCTGGTGGTTGCTCTGATTGATCATGGATCGGAAATCAACATCATGTCGAAGGAGTTGTACAAGAAGAAGTGACCTATCGACACAGAGCATGGGTGGGTCATAAGAGCAACCAACAACACAAGAGGAGATTTGTATGGAGCCAGTCCAGACGTTAGAGTGCGCATAGGTGATGTTGCTATCGAGCAAAACTTCTTTGTTCAAGAAGCAACATCATACTCATTCATTCTTGACCAACCTTTCATCGCAGCAACCCGGATGGAGACAAGAGTACTAGACGAGGGATCTGCTTATGCTAGGATCCGAAGTCAAGATGAGAAGAGAGCGATACAATTTTTGACTATACCGTCCAATCACGAGCGCAATCGAGATCGTTTAAGGGAGAAACCGCTTCGAAGGATGAGTGAAGAGTTCAAGGATTTTTGTTGAGTACCACTATAAAGCGGGATTGTGGTGGTGCGCAGGAGAAGGTACTCTCTCTTGAAGGAGAAAATGTCTTTTGTACATGATTTGTTGGGTTTTCATAGTGTGGGATTGCTATTTACAAGAAGGTAGAAGAGCTGAGAAAAAAAGAACAAAAACATTTGCGTGAGGTTGAGTTGATGTTGAAAGAGCTGGGTGATCTAGAAAGGGATGAATGGATTTTTGGTGTTTATGAAGAGGATGGGTTGGAGGATCCTTTACGAGAGATCACATCTATTGGATGGGAGGATATGGATAAGGTTGTGCAGATTCATTCAAGGGAGGTCTACTCGATGATCGAATCATTTCGTGCACCTGAGGTTCTAGTTGAGACAAAATACAAGACAATAAATAAGAAGATAAAGCTAGTTGTTGGTCTCTTGCCGGATGACACTAACCAATAGATGGATCGAGCTTCAAGGAAGAAGAGTTTGAGAGATCTTGCAATGATAGGATATAAGTTCACGGATGAGATCCTTGAAGAGCTGAAGATTGGATCCGATGGGTCTCTTCTAGAAGAGAGGATGTGCTTCAAGGAGATGCTTTCACGACATGAGAAAGCATTTGCCTTTGAGCCACATGAGATTGGTGTGTAGACCCATACGTTGTTGCCCCGATGGTTATCTTCACAGTATCGCATGTGCCATGAAATTTGAGATCAATTCCAGTACCGTGGGCTCACTTGCCTAAACTGGTGGAGTTGTTGAAGGAGAAGATGCGGATGAAGATCTTAGAGCTGTCCTTTACACCGTATTCGAGCAGATGGTTTACAGTGCCTAAGAAGAATGGATCGCTGCAGTTCATCCAAGACATGCAACCGGTGAACGTAGTAACAATAAGAAATGATGAGGTGTGACCAATTGTGGATGAGTTTGATGAAGCGTTTGCAAGAAGAGCAATTTACTCAATGAGAGATCTTTACTCAGGATATAATCAGTTTCAACTAGTGGAGGAGAGCAAAAGCTTCACAATAATGAGGACACCTTTGAGGTTGGTTAGGATGTGTACCTTATCACATGGAGCTACCAACTCGGTAGCACACATGATGAACGGGATGAATAGAGTTCTAAGGGACTTCATCTTTGAAAAGACGATATCGTTCTTGGATGACATCCCCATCAAAAGATGTGTGGAAGATGAGAAGGATGAAGCATTGGATCAGAAAGGGTGTCGGCGATACGTCATCGATCACGTCATAGATTGTGAGAAGATTGTGGTGTCCACAAATTACAAGATTCGCGAATTTTTGAAATTTTTAAGATTAATAACTTGTTTGTATAACTGAAGAAGCGTTGTTACTTAAGATTACTGCTTCCTTAGAAGGAAGATGATCTTATGAGTTGTAATAAGAAGTTGACTTCTTCGGAAGACCACCTTCTTCCGGAAGGCAGCGATCACGAAGGTCTAACCATGAATTTCCATGTAAAGGAGTAGGTGTACCTACTAGGTAACACCAAGGTGGTAGGTAGGTCGGGTAAGCCATCTAGGGTCGAAACTCCTAATATGCGGGGAAGATGCACAGGAAGCGCATTAGCGCATTCTAGCTTCCCGCAGCAAGCACGCTTCTTGAGAAGATCGATTTCAGAGGATGAGCTTCGAGTGAGGAGGCAGCGAGGTGAAATTGAGTGAGGACAGGATCGATTAGAAGCTAGAAGGAAGGCGAGGTCGAATTGCTGAGCGCAGGAAGCGTACTGAGTAAAAAACGTTTCGTGTGAAACTCCCGGAAGCTGACATTGGAAGCAGTTGAGTGGAATCGGGGGTGGACGGCTTAATCGATTGAGGCGTAGACAGGAGCTGACGACGAAAGCAGCTCAGTGGGGTCGCATTGGAGCTGGGACCAGAGCTAGAAGCGTGCGGAAGGTCGAAGACAACTCGGGAAGCAGACAGAAGACTGTAGAGGTTCTTCCCATGTTCTTTTCCCTTCCCACTGCTTCTCGCCTTTGTTTGGTATCCTCCGCTGTCGTGATGTGAATTATTCCACATAGTGAATAATTCACCTCTCTGTTAGAAGTTAGTCTCTCTGAGTGAAGCTAAGACCTCAGAGAAGTCGACTATGGAGGAAGTGAGCATTCAAAATTCTGAAAACACCACGGCGTAGGTCTCGTCGCGCTGATCACCGTGGTATGTTCAAAAGTTACAAACGAAGTTGCAGACGAAAAGTTACTTGGAGTTCTTCTACAACATTTCTGATATCGGGAAATTTACCATAAATCTGAGTGAGTTCGAAAATTACTTTTTAGATTTTTCTCATGTAGATTGTAGTATATAGTATTTGTTTAAAATTCGAAATGTACAAAAAGAGCATGTCTAGAGAAAGTTATACGCACTTCGTGTTAGCAAAGGAAAGACGAAATACCGCAGCTTTCTAGCATATTAGCTTAGAAACTGGTCTTCAAAACCAGTTGTGAGATCAGCTTCCGTGGTGTAGCTGAGAAACTTGTAGGGAGGAGGTCTCCGGATCAAATCCCTTCAGACTCACAAACGGCTTGGAGTAGGCTGGCCCCTTCGGGGGAATATGAGGGGCACCAAGTTGCCTAGGGGCGGGACACTAGATGTCCCTTAAACATACCGTGAATGCGGGACGCCTCCGTCTACCCCTGCACTAGTGCAGTCAACCTAGTGTGGATGCTAGAGGGAGATTACCACCGGGTTTCGAAATGGACCTCTCACCTTCGGGTTGACGGGGTAATTAGTACGAATTCGGTTGCGGCCCTCTAAGTCCTGGGGTAGCGAGATGGGATGCTAGAGGGAGATTACCACCGGGTTTCGAAATGGACCTCTCACCTTCGGGTTGGCGGGGTAATTAGTACGAATTCGGTTGCGGCCCTCTAAGTCCTGGGGTAGCGAGATAGCATCAAAGATACTCCAAGTCGGTACCAATTCTTTTGTAGAAAAATGTAGAGTTCGAAATATTATTCACTTGGGTCGAAAAATCAAGTGAAACTGATACCTGAGGCAATACTTACGGCACTTCGAAGTTTAAGGGGGCCGAGAAACGACAATGATGATAACTCGGGCTCCACGTGTCAGAACAAGGTGATTTCGGTGGCCAGAGGTAGCCGTGGTGGAGTTACTTCTGATGGAGGTGTCAAATGCTGACTGTACGACCGACTCGGTGGCCGTCCGTACAGATGAACCTGCGAAGCTTAGTGAAATAGTCTTCTTACGTGTAGATTTTTTATCAGTGATTTATTTTTCTGCTGCCATCTGTTTAGGGCGTCTTTTACCCCTGCCAGGTGACACTGAAGGTTACGTAGGGTGGAGGAAAACCCAGAGGGGTGTACTCCGGAGAGAGGGAATTCTCAATCCATTATCGCATTATCGCAGTTTGCCGATCATCGAGCAGTGTAGAGTTTACTGTGCGGGAGCTATCGAGTAGAGTGAATCGAAGAGCTAGGAGATTTTACAGAGACTACATCTGAAGATATTTTCTGTCTGATCAGAGTTTTGATATCGAGGGATTGAGAGTAGAGAGCTGAATCAAGTAGAGAGGAGACCAAGAACTTGTACGTGTATCTTTCTGAATAGAAAACGGGAAGCTTCTAGGTGAATGCGCTGGTGCTTCACAGGAGCAGTTTTCTGATATTCTGAGTTACTGAACGTGAGCTTTGCAATCTGAATGACCTGGAGTTGAAGATCTACTTGCACGCCGTGTGTTTTATCTTGGCCAGATCGAGAACGTGGTGGTGTGATTTCTTGAGATCCGTATTCCGAGTGAGGTTTTCGCCCTCCTCTTCACGATCGTATCACAGCTAGAAGGTTCGCCCTTCCCAGGAAACTCTCGCCTCGACATACAATCTGGTGCTTCCACTGAGAGGCTTCTTGGGATGATTGATCGTGGAGTTGAGTTCTAAGACGAAGAAAGAGATGGATCGGAAGAGCGGAAGCGCTGCTGGTGCTACCTCTACGGCTGCTACATCTACGTGTGCTGCAGCACCTGCTGTTGCACCTGCGACTGCTGCGACATCTGCATCTGGTCTCGATACAGCTGGGATCCTGAAGACGCTTGCGGCCCTGGTCCAACAGCATCCGATCGTTGGAGGGGGTGAGTTGAAATCTACCAAGGCTTTGCAAGCGGTAGTGAATAGATGCGGCAGATTTGAAGGTAGAGATATTTCTAGGTATCTGCGTGAGTACAGAGGAGAGATGGAACTGGTTAGAGTTACTGATATAGAGATGATTACCAGTTTTGAGTTAGCTGTAATCCCTGAGTTGCGGGACCAAGTTAGGGTTGTGTAGAGAAGAAATCTAGGTGTGTGGATGAGTTTTGAGCGATCTCTTCGAGAGGAGTTTCTCGAAGAAGATTCACAGAGAGTGACTAGGAGGACGTTTTTAGACTGGGTTGAGCAGCAACCTGGTCGTATGATGAGTCTGAATGAGATGTTGAGAGAGTTTGATCGGAGATACCGACAATTTTCGACTCTAGAGCGCATAACTCTAGATGCTAGGAGAAGTGAACTTTTTCTGCAAGCTACCGATGATGCTACGGCAGATCGGTTATGCTTTATGTTGGCTGACCGATCGGCTGAAGGAGGAGTTACTACCGCTTGGGGGAGAGTTGAGGATGCTGTGGCAGTACTAACAAGACAGAGGAAGGGAAGAGTGGCTGTGGGAGGACGTCCGCTTGCAGAAATAACCGCTCAACCTCGCATTGCTCCTCAAGTACAGCAACCTTCGGCTCTTGCTCCGGCTCCTAGACCTGTTGTCTCTGCTGCAGTTCCCTTGATGCCAATTGTGCCAGTTCCTGCACAGAGGGCACCGATTCAGAGACCTGCGGAGAACCATGAACAGCAGAACCAGATCAAAGATTCGGCAGATGAGAGAACTGAAGGTGGAGCTAGCTGGATTGCAGAGAGAGCAGCCGCCGGCGCCTGTTGTTGCACGTCCAGGAGGTGCTCCTGTTCGTAGATGTATCTGGTGTGACAGTCAAGATCATTTCCGAGGGGACTGTCAAGAGCTCACGGCAGCTCTGCGAGATGGTGTGGTTCGCTACCAGAACGGTAGGCTGCACCTTTCTTCTACTGGAGAGCCGCTAAACACGCAGTTTGGACGAGGAGGCATGAGGAGTCTACCTCAGATTACAGCTGCTGCAACTGTACATGCATTGATGACACCACCGGTAAATCCTGATGTATATGCCGGACATATTGAGGTTTCTTCTAGTCCTACGTTACTAGATAGGACTGCTGAGAAGAGTATTGCTCTTGTTCCTTCTGAAGTACTGAAGAGAAGAGCTGAGACTATCCGCAGAGTCACAGGATGGAGAGATCCTGTTGACGCTGCGTCTATCAAAGCATTCTTGGATGTGGATAGACACGTTCACTGGCAGGATGCTTCTGTGGAGGAGAAGAGGCGGCGAGAAGCCTCTGAACTTGATACTGGAATTCCAGAGGAGACTGGAGATAGACGGAGGGTCACAAGGAGACGAGCAGCTCTTCCTGAGGACATCCCGTCTACTTCTGCAGCTCCTCCACCTGCACCAGGTCTGATGGAGGACGTGCAGAGATCCCAGCAGGAGCCAACGACTACTGGTAGACGGTTTACTACCCAAGAGAAAGGGAAGGGACCGGCTTACAAGTTGGCAGCTGATATAGAGACTTCTACTGATCTCAAAGGCATCTTGGAGCAAAGAATACTTGACGTGCGAATCGAGTTTTCTCTTCGGGAAGTTCTTGGTATTGCGAAGAGGGAGTTTCACGAGCTGATCATTGACATTATCAAGCGGAAGAGACAGGTGATGTCTGAACAAGTAGAAAGTCAGATGATAGAGATGGTAGGAGCTTCTGTTAATGATGCAGAATTCGGGAAGGTGCACTTTCAGGAGGCTGATGATACAGAGTACCAGCAAGAAGCGTTGGTTGGTGGTACCAATACTGCTGAATTTGATGATGATGAAGCTGGCGTTGAGAGTCCAGCTACGGATAGCGACTTCAGAAAAAAGCACTGGGCTCGTGCTACGACTACTACACGAGTTCGCCTTGGAAGTTTGGAACCTGTTGCGACTTTGGTTGATGACGGTTCAGAGATCAACATCATGTCACGGGAGATGTACGAGAGAGGTCAGTGGCCTATCGAATTGAACCATGGTTGGGTGCTACGAGCTGCAAACAATCAGAAGGGTGAGTTATACGGCGCTTGTCCTAACGTGAGAGTGAAGCTGGGTGATGTGGAGGTAGATCAGCTTCTTCGTGCAGTCTTCTGCTTCTTATCTTGTGATTCTTGGTCAGCCTTATATCACTGCAGTTCGAATGGAGACGAAGGTAATGGATGACGGATCTCACTATGCTAGGATCCGTAGTCCAGATGATAGACGTTCTGTGCAGTTTCTGACCGTTCGTACAAATCACGAACGAAACAGACAAACTTTGAGAGACTCTCCTATCCGAAAGAGCAAGGGTTTTCTGAAACCACTCTTGTAGGACGAGATACCAAGAGTGATGGATCTGCTGTTACTATGATCCCACTTAAGTAGCCTGTGGGATCACAAGAGGCTGACGAAGAGGTTGCTCAAGATTCTGAGAAAAGCTACACTGTACATAGTTGAAAATCTGGTTTGATGACTTTCAGTTCTGACGATTGGAGTGAGTTCACGCGAGTAGATGATCTAACTGAGAAGAGTAGAAGGCAGATGGAGAAGTATGCAGAAAATCTGCGCCGTACAGGAGTTCTGAGTGAAGATGAGATGATTTCTGGTATTTACGAGGAGTTTGTAGGTGTACAGTATTTTGTTCGTTGGCTGGATGATGTAGATAGGTTGATGGACCAGATGGGAGGAAGGGTGGTGATCCCTATCCACTCTCGTAAGGTCTATGAGGAGATTGCCTCGTGCTTGCAATCTCGTCCTCATCCGAGACTGGAGAGTGGATGGAAGGATGCAATCTGCTGGTGTGGCTCTCGTGAAGAAGCAGAGGTTCACACCAAATACAAAACTGTAGCGAAGAAGGTGAAATCAATGGCGACTCAATTACCTGTTGACTCTCAACAGCAGATGGAGTTAGCTGCCACGGAGCCTGTACTGAGAGATCCTAAACAGATAGGACATGAGTTTACTCAAGAGACACTCGAGCAGCTCCAGATAGGAGGGGGTGGCTTCTTGATTGAAGAGGAGAAACGAGCTTTTGAGCAAATGATAGTTAGCCATGGTAAGGCATTTTCTTTCTCAGCTAGAGAGATTGGTTGTGTGGATTCTAGTGTGATAGCTCCGATGGTTATCTTCACTGTTCCTCACGTACCTTGGGACTTGAAGCCGATTCCAGTCCCTCGTGCTTTACTACCGAAGGTGATTGAGTTACTGAAAGAGAGGATGCGGATGGGTATTCTTGAACCATCTATGGCTCCGTACTCTAGCCGATGGTTCACAGTACTTAAGAAGACAGGAGCCTTACGCTTCATCCAAGACTTGCAGCCTGCCAACAACATCACGATTCGAAACGTTGGGACAGGACCTGTGGTAGATGAAGTAGCCGAAGCATTTGCTGGAAGATCTATCTATTCTATTGGAGATCTGTTTTCAGGTTACGATCAGTTTCAGCTTGCTTTGGAGAGTAGAGACTTGACTACCATGCGTACACCTTTGGGATTGAGGCGGATGTGTACTCTTCCTCAGGGTGCAACAAACTCAGTAGCCCATATGCAGAATGCGATGCATAAGGTGTTACGGGAGTTTGTACCTGAGGTTACTATCCCATTTCTGGATGATATCCCCATGAAAGACTGTCCGGTGGAGGACAAGGACGAAGTTGTGACTGCTGATGGTTGCAGAAGGTTCGTTGCAGACCACATACGAGATGTGGAGAAGATTCTGATGCGCTTGGAAGAGGTACACCTCACTCTGTCAGGTACCAAATCTCGTTTTGGAATGTCGGAGATTGTGGTGGTTGGTCACTTATGCGGTACTTTTGGAAGACGGCCGAACCTAGAGAAGGTAGATGCTATAGCGAGGATAGCAGACTGTACCAACATCACTGAGGTTCGACGATTCTTAGGAGCTTGTGTGTTCTTTCGTGTGAGTATTCCTCATTATGCACACATTGCCGAGCCTCTGTATGCGCGGAACTTTTCCGTGTAGAACTCCTCGTAGAACGGCAGTGGTTCCAAGTTTGAAGTCTGCTGACCAACTTGACACCAAACGTCTCTCTTCTCTTCATCTTCGACTTCTGTAAACATCTCATCCTCATCTGTATAACAAGCCCTAGATAACATGTCTGCAACAGGATTATCCTTTCCTGCTATATGTTTCAGCTCAGGGTTCATACTCCAAATATAAGCAATCCATCGTAGCATTGCTATGTCTGGAGTATTACAGTTTGCTATCATACCTAGCAAAGGCAAACAGTCTGTTTCTAGTATCACACGTGCACCTATCAAGAACTCTCGATCTACCTTCATAGCAGTAACAGCTCCCCACAACTCACGCTTCACTCGAGGGTAGTTACGTTGTCTATCTGTTAATATCCGAGCTCCAAATCTTGAAACAAACCGCACGCCTTCTGCATCTTCTTGACCGACTGCCCATCCAATCGCCTTTGGACTCGTGTCAACAGTCAGTATGATAGGTCTCCCGCTCTCGTAGCTAAGTCTCCTTAGTACAGGTGGAGACTTCAGAATCTCTTTCAGCTGCTCCATCGTGTCGTGATGTTCTTGCTACCAAGTAAACCATCTTGTCTAAAAGGTAGAAAGGAGGTGGAAAGTATCCCTTATCTCCTTTTTGACTTGATATTAGTGGTTGGATTAAAGTTGTGGACTTTGTGGGCATTAAAAACAAGAAGAGATTCCACATGTTTCCTTTTTAGTGGGTCCTAGTGTAGAGGGGGGGTGGAAATTCGAGATTCCTTGAGAATATTCCAGAATCCTTCTAGAAGTTGTTGACTTTGAAGGAATAAGCCCATGTGAAAAGGTAAAAAGCCCATGTGATCAATGCTTTTACCTTAAGTAATATCTTAGTAAAACCCGGTAAAAGTAGTTACGGCTGAGTTACCGGGGGTACCAAAGTAAAAACCTAGAATGTATAAATAGAGGAGTAGAGAAGAGCTCCTCATCCTTGTTTTCACATTGTCGTAATGACAACTTGAGTAATATAGAGAGTGTGGGATATTTTTAGCATGTGAGAACTTGAGAGACGTCGTTAGAATGGAGGATTTTAGTTGATGTGTTTAAGGAGATTTTTAGTTGATAAGTTTGTGGGTGTATGAATGAGTGAACTCAGCATTTTCCTTTCAAGTTCATGGTGTGCTTCCATCAAAGCCATCAGAGGTGACCCCTGAGTGAGAGACAGGCCCGACATGTTGCAGATTCGTGGATGACGATCGTGGAGGTTGAGAGATCGGGGGGTAGTTGATCGATAGGACCGCGGAGGGTTTACAGACCCATCTTCCTCGGCGGCGTGGCATCTTCCGACCCACTAGACTCGTCTTCTCGCACCAGAAGCGTCTTCTGGTGAGAGCCGGGCCTCAGCTGCGGCATCAGAGTAGGAGGGGGAGTTACGGCTGCTGCTCGGTCGTCGTCTTCCGAGGTCTCCTCCTTCTCTTCATGTTGCCCTGTTGGCCCATACTTCGCCAACTGATCTCCTCTAAGATCCCCCATGACTACGTACAAGTAACAGAAGAAAGGTGTCAAGTGTACTCCCGCCGGGGTATCTAAGTACGCTAGCTCCACCTGTACATAAATGTGGAAGAATGCGCCCCAGTTGATGGGCACTCCTTCGTCCCACACTGCTTCCAGGAACTCCACGTCCTGATCTCCCAAGTACCTCGTCTTTTGCGCTTTCTCCTTAGGAAAGAGATGCAGAAACAGCTTCGCCAGAAGTCGCTTCTTCGGCTCTCGGTAAGATTCGATCTTCCACCCATTTCTACCATACCTGTCCTCCATGAAGAGGCAAGTTGTACTCCCAGGCACATGCCACTCACTCACGATCCTGGGTAAGATCTTCTTCTCAAGCCAATACCCTCGGTCCTCGGATTCTGGCCTGTGGAAGACCCTGCGCCACCAATCTTCAGTCCAGGAAGATGGTCTTCCTCGAGCTACTCCTGCTTTCGTAGGTACACGGTTGCGAGGCGGTAATGCTGCCCACACCTCCTCCAGAAGTCCCTGGTCTGCGAGGTTCCAATCCCATAAGAAGAAATCGAGATCCAACTCCGTGAGGAAGGGTGTGGCCTCGGTCAACTCTGTCGCCGGTAACACCAACCCTCGAGGATGCATCGACATACTGGAAGATCTGTTGCACTAAGCCACACGCACTTACTGTGAGCTGAAGGCTCAGTCCTTCCCAAGTGCCCACAGTCTAGCTTCTACTTCTCAGAAGACAAAACTAGTCTTCCAGAAGACAACTACTCCGTCTTCCAGATTCTAACAGTACTTCCTAAATAGCTCTCGTCTTCCGAGCTATATCTAAACAATCCTAGCTAAGCAAGGCCTCGTATGGATTACCAAGAAGACAACCCACTTTGCATTACATCCTACTTCTTAACAGAAGATACAAGATTTGCAAGACGTAGAGTGCATAACGGGTTCGGAAGATGGTTGCGGGCTCCTGCGGTGATAGTGACCTCTGGGAAGACCCCAGGGACAGTTTCCGATTCAATGTCTTTCTTGGAAGACCTCCCAAAGTCAGGCTTCCCTTCACTGGTCTCACCTGTCTTCTTCTTCTTACGCGTAATCTATCCTCACAACAAACTCAAAACATTTGCACTCTGTTCTTCTGACTTCTCACCTCTCATACGCACTCAGAAGAAGCTTGCTGCTCGGTGGGAAGACAGGACCCTCGACCATTCTCTCCAGATTCTGCCAGCAAGTCTTCTCACGACTCTCTCCTAAGTTTGGGAAGAAGAAGGAATGGCTGCTAGGGGTCGGACAGAAGAGACCCGAAATGGACCCTCAAGTCTTCTCGCTCATTTTGCCAGTCTTTCAGTCTTCTAGTCTCTCTAGGAAGATGTGGAGTTGAGAAGCTTGGAAGACCGGGCGGCACAGGCCTAGTCCCCGACTTCCAACTTCTCGAAATAACAAAAGAACTCACCACGCGACTCAGGATTCATACCAAGCCTCTCTTAACACAAAAGCAAAGCAAATCCACTCTTGATACGAATTGTGTACAGTCGACTTCCGAAGACAATCTTCCGAAGATGTTCCAATCTTCCGAAGCGTCTTCTGTTCAAGGTTTCGGGAGTAGAGAGAGGGTAGTAGGGTAGGAAATTGATAGCTGGGATCGTCAATTTGAGGACGATGGGTAGGGAAGCTCGAATTGAACTCAGGAAGAAGTAGGAAGATGTCTGAAGGAAATTGAATAGCGCTTCCGCACCCAATGTCACAATAGGAAAAATGGGGATGGGGGTAATCGATCAGGCTGCTTGCAAACAACCGGAGAAGCACGGGGGATACCAAACAAAGGCGAGAAGCACCTCTATAGTCTTCTGTCTGCTTCCTGAGTTGTCTTCGACCTTCCGCGCGCTTCTAGCTCTGGTCCCTGCTCCAATGCGACCCCACTGAGCTGCTTCCGTCATCAGCTCCTGTCTACGCCTCAATCGATTAAGCCGTCCACCTCCGATTCCACTCAGCTGCTTCCAATGTCAGCTTCCGGGAGTTTCACAGGAAACGCTTTTCACTCAATACGCTTCCTGCGCTCAGCAATTCGACCTCGCCTTCCTTCTAGCTTCTAATCGATCCTGTCCTCACTCAATTTCACCTCGCTGTCTCCTCACTCGAAGCTCACCCTCTGAAATCGATCTTCTCAAGAATCGTGCTTGCTGCAGGAAGCTGGAATGCGCTAATGCGCTTCTTGCGCATCTTCCCCGTAGATTAGGGGTTTCGACCCTAGATGGCTTACCCGACCTACCTACCACCTTGGTGTTACCTAGTATGTACACCTACTCCTTTACATAGAAATTCATGGTTAGGTCTTCGCGGTCGCTGCCTTCTGGAAGATGGGTGTCTTCCGCCGTCTTCCCGTCTTCCGAAGACGCAACTGAGAAGACGCTTCTCGGAAGACGGTCGTCTTCCGAAGAAGTCAACTTCTTATTACAAAAAGCTCATAAGATCATCTTCCTTCTAAGGAAGCAGTAATCTTAAGTAACAACGCTTCTTCAGTTATACAAACAAGTTATTTGTCGTGCCCCTCATTCTCAAGATCGGGCGCAGACGCGAACAACAGAACCCTAGCGGACTTGCCTAGGTTGTGAACGCTGCAAGTAAGACTTAACGGCTTGGCCGGGAAGTCGGGATCAGATGAACCCTAAGTGGTTCTCTGAACCAAGGTTGGAACCTTGGGTTAGGACATAAAGGCCTATCCCAAGAGGGCCCCAGACGAACTCTGACCTAAGGGGGCGAGTCTGGGAACGGGCTGAAACATGAGTTTCAGACATAGGTCTGAGACGTGGGACCGAGACGTGGGTCCGAGACGCAGACGAACCACAGGGTTCGACCCTAGGTCTGGACCACATGTTTTCGAAAAATAGCTAAGTGTTGGAGCTCCAGGGACGTTTTAGGTCATGGACGGAGCTCCACATAAGATCTCGAGGCGAGTGAGGTATCATTGGAAAGGTCTCGTCGAGAGCTTTCCAGTGATATATAACACTCCTCGAGCTGATCTCTAAGCTGGAAGTTATGGCCGAACCACAATCGGGTTGTGGTATAATTTTCAAGGACCAAAGAGGAGGGCGGGGCCGCCGATCCCCAGAAGTATATATGAGAGGGGCTCGATGCCTGGGTGGGCCAGGACGAGTCACCCGACCCCAGGGTTCGGCGGGCGGACTCTAGGGACATGAGGTGATGACTGGGCCGGTTCCAAGGCACGTTCCGATCCAGACTTGGATGTCTGGACTTAGGAACGATGTAAGGGTTGGGGCAAGACTAGGGAACGAGTCGGCGGGTTAGACCACCGTTCGGAAGCCTAGACCCAGACGGACATCACGGGCGGTTGGGCCGCTAGGTGTGCTAGAGGCACCATTTAGGACCCTGGACTTTATGAGAAGTCCGCCCCAAGTCATATTGTGACTTGCTCATGTTTGGGATCGACTTAGGCGGATCTAAGTCGGGACTTAGGATTGCTGAGCTTGATGGTTAGGGAGACGGTCCGGCTCCGGTCCGGACCAAACAGAACTAAGGTAAGTGGTGCATGGACGCTAACTTGTGATTGTGTTTGCAGGTTAGTGGTGTAAAGTTTACGACCTACTGAGCTAGAGCTTCCGCTGGCGCAACAAGGCGGTAGGTGCGTGAAAAGTGGTATCAGAGCCGACGCTTCGGTGAGCGAGAACTTGAGGTAGTGGCTGAAGGCTGGACGCTTGAGGAGGAATGCAAGACACGAAGTGGATCAGCGTTTCTAGGCGAACACTTGGAGCGATGGCCGACGACGGACAGAGTTCCAAGAGGAAGACCAAGAAACGAGGAGCGACTAACGGGAGCAGATTGACTCGAGCTAGCCCCGAGGCACAGTCAGGGGACGACAACCGACAACCTTCGCCCCAACGTCAAGGGAGCCCAGTACCAGCTGCGGCACCGGTGCAGCAAGATGAAGTTTTGCCAGCGGTGCCCAACGATTCAGACGCGGGAAGTCAAGGAGCCATGTATGCAGAACTCATCAAGATGATGAAGACCATGCAGGAGGGTATGGTTTCCAGGGATAAACGTATCGCCGAGCCAAGGAAGTTCCTCGTCTATCAGGAAGCTTTGTAAGACGAATTTACCGATCCCGTTTTCAGGTATAGGACGAGCTCGCAAGGTTAAGGATTTCTTAACTGAGTCGGATCTTTACTTTGAGGCGCACCAGACTAAGGAGTCTGACAAGGTGAGAGCGGCGGTTACGTTCCTGAAAGACCATGCGCTTCTCTGGACTGCATACAGAGATGAGCATGCCTTGACCGTCTCGGCGCTTGGTTGGAAAGAGTTCAAGGAGTTGCTCGCAGGACGATTCACTCCGGAGTATCAAAGGATTCGGGATGGTGTTGAGTTGGTGAGACTGAAGCAGACGGAGACCTTAAGCGCTTATGTGCGCGAGTTCAGTGCCAAGCTGGATTCGTTCTCCAAGTGGATTGAGGAGACCAAGATATGTATATTCATTGAGGGACTCCAGTCTAGCTCGGAGAAAGCTCTCTTTCGGATGCCAAAGCTACCAGAGACAAGTGCCGAACTTTTGAAGCTAGCGGAGCGAATTGAGGAAGACGAAGTCCAGCAACAAAAACCTTTTGAACCACGCAGCATGGATAAGTTCCAGAAGAAGAACAAGGGCTTCAAGCGACAGTGGGATGAGGGTGAGAAGGACCGAAAGGATACTTCTGTCCCGGCAGCAAAGCGGCAGCAAACAGGAGTAAAACCTAAGGGACAGACACCTCAGAAGGGCAATGGCGCTAAGTTTACTTGCTACAACTGTGACGAGGCGGGTCACATTGCTAAGGGATGCACGAAACCTAAGGTTAGTAACTGTAGCATGAATGCATTTGTTGCAAAGGACTTGTTGGAGGGTCAGATGACTGTGACCTTGAGAACCACGAAGAAGACGCCGGGATTGATGTATCTACAAGCCAAGGTTGCTAACCGTGATGTTACTTTTCTTGTGGACACAGGAGCGACTCACTCCTTCATAAGTCCAAAGTTGGTGAAGAAGTTGGGCTTGTCTACCTCCAAGGCAGACAAGCCTATTCAGGTACGCTTTGCCAAGGGCAAGACGTACCAAACTTCTGAAGACGCCCCGGAAGACAAGATGTCTTCTAGAAGACAGGAAGACGAGCCGTCTTCCTAGGTATTCCGTGTGGAGGAAGTGACTTCCTCGGATCCCTATGAGGTCGTCATGGTCCCTAGTACCGAGCTGATGTCCCAGAAGAGCGAGGAAGCACCACTCGACTCCGCTTCCTAGAAGACACTCTCGTCTTCCGAAGCCGAAGCCGAGGAAGAAGCAGCAGCAGCGACAGCAGAGCCAGCGAGTAATGAGGAGGAGGAAACCACCTCAGTGTTACCCAAGGTGTCCGCAGGGCTTGCTAGCTTACCAGAAGCTGCGTTAGGAGCTCCAATAGGAGCAGATCAGGTAGAGATTGCCACCGAGCAATCAGCGTAGACAGTAACCAAAGTGACAACTCCAAATTTAGTAGGATCGACCATGCTATCTTAAGGGTGGCAGTTTTCTCGTGTAAAATTAGTTAGGACACCATGTGGCAGCATAGGTAGCGTAGGAAACAGCAAAGTGGATGGCTAAACAGGGAGAGGGAACCGGCTTGCATGTGGGTTGGCAGCCTCCTGTCAGCGCCCCATCTCTCTCTGATGGTCGCCTCCTCCGCTCTCAAGGTAGGCAGCATAAGTAGGATTGTAGTGAAAGGAATCAGGCTAGCTGCTGCACACACATATCGATTCTATGGTGCAGGCAGACTAGACACATTAGAGAAGAGACACATGATAGACAGTTCTTCGCACACTACACCCGTTGTTGGAAACATACGAATAGTCTGGGAATACACAGGAGGGGTCTGCATGCTCGTACCAGCAGTGGTTCGAAGATGTAGATAGAGGTAGTGGACAGTTTAGGAACAGGGAACGGCATCCTCGTGCAGTCTTGTTAACTAGGCTGGTGTGTCGAGGAGTAGGAGCAGACAGTAGAGGGAGCGAGCTTCCCAACACCTATGTACCTTCTTCTCGGGAAATGGATTGCTGATTCTAGTGTAGAAGCTTTGCTCGTGTCTTCTGGGTGGTGGGTTTCTTTGAATTCGCTCCCAATTCGCATGGGAAGTGTTCTTCTTGAGTGGCGTTGGCTGTCAGCAGTTGTGGAAGTGTAGCTTGGCTCGTCCAGTAGAGCACTTAGGATCTACGTACGGACGGTCTTATGGGTAAGGGATCTCAGATGACAGAGTAGTCGGAGCAGCGAAGAGAAGAAGAAAGAAGCCTTCTTCCCGCACAGAAGACGACATCCTCAAGTAGAAGACGGTGCAACAATACTCACGTTTGTTGTCTTCCTCCCCAAACTATTACAAGCAGGGATGGCTTGTTAGTCAGGATCCGGACTAGAAGCCTGTCAAAATCTTAATTTCTCCTTTTCATCTTGTTTTCTCTTGTTTGACTTTTTCCTTCTTCTCCATCTTCTCTCGTCTTCCCCATCTTCTTACCTTCTTCTAGTGAACTTCCGAGACTTCTATTGAGCTTCGGTGAAGGTGAATGTCGTTGTAGTGCTGCAGGAAGACCATTCCCGTAGGCAGAAGCCTGGGAAGGCTACAGGGGGCATACACCTTATGATTAATCTAATCCGTTGGAATATGAGTGTGAGAATAAGGTGTAACAGCCGTGCTAGTTCGACTTCTGCGAAGCAGAACAGTCTTCTGGAGGTACGAGAAGCCGAGTTGAACCCCCAGAAGCCGAGGATCGCTTCGGGAAGATGGTACTGAGAAGACCGAAAGAAGCAACCTGGAAGCAGGAAGATCATCTTCCCGAGCTTCTCTGTGAATAGTTGTGTGATATTTTAGTTAGTAGTCGTTTGTTTAGGTCCAGAGCACCTTTTTGCGTGTCTGGAAGACGTGTGGTTTTGTGAGAAGACGGGATTTCTAGACAAAACCCGTGTGTTTGTGTGTTTGAACAGATCTTAGAACTTAGAGCAGCGTTACTTGTGCAAATCTTCTGTGGGAACGATATCTTGTATACTAAATGGACAAAAGGAGTAATCCTGCGACACTACACCATCACACGTCCAACAAGGACCTGCTTGCTGCTGACTAGAGAAAGACGGCATGGGCTTCTGCCCACCAGATCCTCCAGCACCTCCATGGGATCGCGAGTGCTCAGCACGATCCTTACCACCACCACCACGCTGTTGCGTAGCCTGTGATCCTCGAGAAGAGGAGGTCGCCCCATGTGATGCGTCCCTGCTGAACCCAGCAGTCACCATCCTCTCTTCTATCATGTTGAGCTCTATCCGCTCAGCCAAACCAAAGACAACCGCTAATGTCGGAGCGGTGTCTCTAAGGAGAGTGGCATCCCTGACTCTCCTACGCAGTTCTCGATCTAGTATTCCATACCAGAACTAGACTGCTTGTGCTTCTATCACCCCTTGGGTAACGCTGATCAACCGCCTCATGCGAGTAAACGCCTCGCGTAGACTCTCTCCAGTCTTCCGTTGGAACTCCTGCAGACTCTTCAACTTGTCGGTCCGCACACCTTGATAATTCTTCCTCAAACAGTGAAAGAACTGAACCAGAGGGTTAAACTCTGGTGGTATCCCGCTCGCACTACCATCTGCTCCACTACTAGTGGACGCACCGTTGATAGTAGAGACTCCGCCACCCGTGGATGTACCACTACTACTGACACCTGACCTCATAGATACTACGCCTCCCGAAACTGCACCAGTAGTGATAGAAACATAGTTGAGAGACCAATGTTGTCTCCACAACTCAATCTCAACACCGTAGTCTCGCCTGAACTCGTGGTAATCGTCCATCGGCGGTCCCTCCAAGTGCTGAAACAAACCTTTCCACGCCATGAAAGGTGTGAACAATTGTGGATTCCGCATCTGCTGCAGATCGCACCAACTATCAAACTCCTGGATGAAGTCATCCAGCTCAACGATACCCACCGTACCCGAGTAACGTCGAGGTCTCTTCGTGGCTCCATAGATCTCGTCCATGCCCCACAACAACGATGTGGCGACACTAGACTCACCACCAAAAAATGCGACGTCTGCGTCTGACTCGTCCTCTGGAACAACCAACTGCAATGGTGTAGGTAGTCGGTACCTCACCCCACTTCGTGTATACCCACTGTCCGAGAAGTCCCCACCAGAACCTCCCGAGAACTCTGTGGTGATAGAATCTCGCGGACACACTCTCTAACCAGAATGTCAAAATCTCCGTCACCACCGTAACTACAACTTGTCTATCCCCGCTCCTACTGAGCTCACCTATCGTCTACTAGGACGATCAAGATAAGGGTAACCTGTATCTGCCATCATCACAAGCAACCTCTCACGGTTTGTTGGTCGTCACTCCAACTGCACCGTGAGAGAAACAAAGGTAGTCTGACTGGTCATCACTCCAGCCTTATTACCGACAGCACACTAGATTGAACTCACTCTGGAAATCAAGCGCCAACACAAACAAACGCGGCGCACAAACAAGAAGCAAAATATGGAGGGGTTCCAACCACAAGAAGTCCAAACGATAACCCTCCACACTAAAACATTCACATAAAGAGAAACCCAGTCCCACCCGGACTGACCCGTCTTCTTCGGTGACCACATGCACAATATATGATCACCGACTATCATAACTTGCACCTAAGGTCACTAACTAGACGTCCACATCTCTAGTAGCTCTAAAAATATCAACGTGGTAGCTCTACTAGCTCATCCAAGACAACTGCCACCAACTACCTCCATACGCGTCTTTACGGTATAGACAAACACTACCACAACAGCAGCTTCCCCTTAGTACTCAAGGGTCGCCCTACCACTCCTCTAGGAACGTGCGAGCGGGTCTCTTACTACCTTAAAACAACCCCTAAGTACTTGCACGCATCCTTGTCAGACATCAAGAGCTATTGGTCTAGTGGTACAGCCAAAGCTAAGACTATAGAGTTAAGCGTCCAAGTCCAGAAATAGTGTTGGGATGGGTGACTTACTGGTTTTACACTTCTCACACAACTGAAACTTGGATATCTCTCTCACGCACGCCAGCAAGCTGGCTTGCGGCGGGCGCGGTGTCGTGATGTGAATCATTTTACATTGTAAATAATTCACCTCTCTGTCTAGCGTTAGTCTCTCTGAGTAGAGTTGAGACCTCAGAGATGTCGACACTTGAGGATGTTATATATTTTGGGTCTTAGTAGGTTGATTTGCCATGTAGATAGGGCTTTAGTTCATGGGTTGTACTTACGTGGTGCCCATGCACGCTTTTAGCTGGTTTTAGTTTACTTTCAAGGCTATGTGTCGTTCTAGGTAGTTTAGATTATACGCTGGCGCTTTAGGGGACTTGACGTGGTAGCATATGGGTTGAATTGAGTTACCAGGTAGTTTAAGGCACAAAATGACAACCAAATGGAGCTATGAACTCCTATTGGTCCATTTTTGTCTTTTGTAAAACTCTAAGTTTAGAAACAGAGCTCTAGAGTGGATTTCGAGCAATTGGTGAGGACAATTTGAAATCTGAGAGCACAGGGAGAGAGAGCTCGTCGTGCCAAGCACTGTCAGCGAAAAGTTTGATCGATTTGAGGCAATAAACAAGGAGTTATGGCTGATTGAAGTTCGATTTGTGTCAGAATTGCAGCATTTCTGTTCAATTTGGGGTTTTGAGTGTCATTTGCAGCAGAATTGAGGAAATTGCTTCAAACCTTCGTGGTGGTGTTCACTGTCAGCAGGGCTACGACTGTCTCCAAATTTTCATGTCAATTGAGTGAGTGAGTAATTCAGGGCGGTCGCTGAAGTAGAAGGGGTCCGAAAAGCTCTCAATCTGGAGCAGCAACTTTGGAGAGCGAGATCTGGAGTTCTGTGTGGAATCAAGAGGCCCAACTTCACAGGAGTGTTCAGCAAGCTGTGTACTGCAAATCCTGTAAGAATTTCCCAAAGTGATTGAGCCAATTCCCTGTTATAGGTCGGAATAGCTGTCTGGGTACCAGAAACTGCCGTAATTTCTCTACTCAGAAAGTTTCTGCTCATATCTTAGTGCTCTGAATTGATCTGAAGCTGAAATTTCGTATGTGTATCCAGTAGAACCTCATTTACATGTAGGAGGAGTTCTGAAGTCTGAACCTTCACATATTTCTCAATCCTGAGTGTCAAAGTTCGCCATCTGATCTTATCATTGCTAGTTAAGCCTGAACTTTGCTTCCTAAACATATCAGAAGAGCCTAGAGACTTATATGAGTGTTTTTCAGTATCACCTTGAGACCTGAAGCCTATCCTCTGAGTAAACCAGCCCCAGCCTGAAGCCCAACGCTTCCTTGAGTAGATTGAACACAGCCTTCAAGCTCATATCACAGCCAGAAGGTTCGCCCTTCCCAGGAAGACTCTCAACCCGACATCTGGTGCTTCCACTGAGAGCTCTTGGGGTGATTGATTGAGAAGGTTGAGTTGCTACAAGGAGAAGAGATGGATCGCAAGAGCGGAGCTGCTGCTGCTGCCTCTGGAGCTGGAGCATCAACACCTACTGCTGCACCGTCAACTGCACCTGCGTCTTCTACAGCGCCATCTGCATCTGGTCTGGACACGGCTGAGATCTTGAAGACGCTTGCGGCCCTGGTCCAACAACATCCGATCGTTGGAGGGGGTGAGTTAAAGTCCACCAAGGCTTTGCAAGCTATTGTGAACAGATGTGAAAGGTTTGAAGGTAGAGATATTTCTAGATATCTGCGTGAGTATAGAGGAGAGATGGAGCTGGTTAGGGTTACAGATGCTGAGATGATAGCAAGCTTTGAGTTAGCTGTCATTCCTGAGTTGCGGGACCAAGTTAGGGATGTACAGAGAAGAAATCTTGGAATCTGGATGAGTTTTGAGCGATCTCTTCGAGAGGAGTTTCTTGAGGAGGATTCAGAGAGAGTTACTAGAAGGACATTTCTAGACTGGGTCGAGCAGCAACCTGGTCGTATGATGAGCTTGAGTGAGTTGCTGAGAGAGTTTGATCGGAGATACCGGCAACTCTCAACTCTAGAGCGAATAACTCTAGATGCTAGGAGAACAGAGCTTTTTCTGCAAGCTACAGATGATGCTACGGCAGATCGGTTATGTTTTATGTTGGCCGATCGATCTGCTGAGGGAGGTGTTACTATGGATTGGAGGAGAGTTGAGGATGTTGTGGCTGTACTAACAAGACAGAGGAGAGGAAGAGTGGCTGTGGGAGGACGTCCGCTTGCAGAAGTGGTCACTCCACCTTATGCTGCTCCTCAAGTACAGCAGCCTTTAGTCCCTGCTCCCAGACCTGTTGTCCCAGCTGCAGTTCCTTTGATGCCTGTTGTGTCAGCACCGGCACAAAGGGCACCTGTTCAGAGACCTGCGGAGAACCATGGTCAACAGAACCAGATTGAAGACCTGATTCGGCAGATGCGAGAGCTGAAGGTAGAGCTAGCTGGATTGCAGAGAGAGCAGCCACCGGCGCCTGCTGCTGCACGTCCAGGAGGAGCTCCGGTTCGTAGATGTATCTGGTGTGACAGTCCTGATCACTTCCGAGGAGACTGTCAAGAGCTAACAGCTGCTTTGCGAGATGGTGTGGTTCGCTATCAGAACGGTAGGCTGCATCTTTCTTCTACTGGAGAGCCGCTGAGCACGCAGTTTGGACGAGGAGGCATGAGGGGTCTACCTCAGATTGCTGCAGCTGCAACAGCAAATGCGTTAATGGCACCGCTGGTAAATTCTGATGTATATGCTGGGCATATTGAGGTCTCTTCTAGTCCTACATTGCTAGATAGGACTGCTGAGAAGAGTGTGGCTCCAGTTCCTTCTGAGATACTGAAGAGAGGAGCCGAGTCTATTCGTAGGGTCACAGGATGGGGAGATCTTGTAGATGCTGCTTCTATCAGAGCATTCTTGGGTGTAGATAGACACGTTCATTGGCAGGATGCTTCTATGGAGGAAAAGAGGTGACGAGAAACCTCTGAACTTGATACTGGAGTTCCTGAGGAGATTGGGGATAGACGGAGAGTCACAAGGAGACGAGCGGCTCTTCCTGAGGACATCCCGTCTACTTCTGCAGCTCCTCCACCTACGCCAGGTCCTATGGAGGATGTGCAGAGATCCCAGCAGGAGCCAACGACTGCTGGTAGGCGGTTTACTGCCCAAGAGAAGGGGAAGGGACCGGCTTACAAGTTGGCAGCTGATATTGAAACTTCTACTGATCTGAAGAGCATCTTGGAGCAGAGGATACTGGATGCGCGAATCGAGTTTTCTCTTCGAGAAGTTCTTGGTATTGCAAAGAGGGAGTTTCACGAACTGATCATCGACATCATCAAGCGCAAGAGACAGATGATGTCCGAGCAGGTAGAGAGTCAGATGATAGATGTAGTAGGAGCTTCTCTGAATGATGCAGAGTTTGGAAAGGTGCATTTTCAAGAAGCTGATGACAAGGGATATTAGCAAGAAGCGTTGGTTGCTGGTACCAACACTATTGAGTTCGATGATGAGGAAGCTGGCGAGGAGAGTCCAGCTACTGATAGTGATTTTAGAAGGAGACATTGGGCTCGTGCTACAACTGCTACACGAGTTCGTCTTGGAAGTTTGGCTGAACCTGTTGCTGCTTTAGTTGATCACGGATCTGAGATCAACATCATGTCACGGGAGGTGTACGAGAGAGGTCAGTGGCCTATCGAGCTAAACCATGGTTGGGTGCTACGAGCTGCAAACAACCAGAAGGGTGAGTTATACGGCGCTTGTCCTAACGTGAAGGTGAAGATAGGTGATGTGGATGTGGATCAACATTTCTTCGTGCAATCTTCTGCTTCATATCCTGTGATTCTTGGTCAGCCTTATATCACTGCGGTTCGAATGGAGACCAAGGTGATGGATGATGGATCTCATTATGCTAGGATCCGTAGTCCAGATGATAGACGTTCTGTGCAATTTCTGACCGTTCGTACGAACCACGAATGAAACCGTCAAACTTTGAGGGATTCTCCTATCTGTAGGGGTAAGGGTTTTCTGAAACCACTCTCGTAGGACGGGATAGCGAGAGTGATGGATCTACTGCTACTATGATCCCGCTTGAGCAGCCTGAGGGATCACAGGAGGTTGATGGAAAGGCTGCTCAAGATTCAAAAAGTAGTTGCATTGTGCATAGTTGGAAATCTGGGTTGATGACTTTCAGTTCTGATGATTGGAGTGAGTTCACACGGATGGAGGATTTGACTGAGAAGAGTAGAAGGCAGATGGAGAGGTGTGCAGCAAATCTACATTGTACAGGAGTTCTATTTGAAGCCGAAGTGGTTTCTGGTTTGTTTGAAGAGTTTATGTTTGTACAATCAGCTGTTGGTTGGTTAGACAATGTGAGTAGATTGATGGAGGGGGAAAATAGTGTGGTGGTGATCCCTATCCACTCTCGAAGCATATATAAGGAGATTGCTACATACCTGCAGTTCTTTCCTCATCCGATGCAGAATAATGAAGGGAGAGAAGCAAGTTGTTGGTGTGCACTCCCTCAGGAAGCAGACGTCCATGCGAAGTACAAATCTATACTGAGAAAGGTAAGATCAGTGGCAGCTCAACTACCTGCTAACTCCCAGCAGCAAGTACAGTTAGTGGGGACTGAACCTATATTGCGTGATCATAGACGAGTAGGGCACCAGTTTACTGAGGAGACATTGAAGGAGCTCCAGATAGGAGGGGGTGAATTCTTGACTGAGGTCGAGAAGACAGTGTTTGAACAAATGGTAGTGAAGCATGGTAAGGCATTCTCTTTTTCAGCAGAGGAGATAGGTTGTGTGGACCCGCAGGTTATAGCACCTATGGTTATATTCACAATCCCTCATGTGCCTTGGGACTTGAAACCAATCCCAGTTCCTCGTGCTTTACTGCCTAAACTCATCGAGTTGTTGAAGGAGAAGGTACAGATGGGGATACTTGAGCCGTCTATGGGGCCATATTCTAGCAGGTGGTTCACTGTGCCCAAGAAGTCAGGAGCTTTGCGTTTTATTCAAGACCTACAGCCTGCGAATAACGTAATCATTCGTAACGTTGGGACGGGTCCTGTGATTGAAGAGGTAGCAGAGGCATTTGCATGGAGAGCTATCTATTCAATAGGAGATCTATATTCTGGTTATGATCAATTCCAGCTGGCTATGGAGAGTAGGGATTTAACTACTATGCGTACGCCCCTAGGATTGATGCGGATGTGTACTCTTCCACAAGGAACGACGAACTCGATGGCTCATATGCAGAATGCGATGCATAAGGTACTAAGGGAGTTTGTGCCTGATGTTACCATTCCATTTCTAGATGATATTCCTATAAAGGGTTGCGCGGTTGAAGACAAGGATGAAGCAGTACTTGCGAATGGATGTAGAAGGTTTGTTGCAGATCATATCAGGGATGTAGAACATATCTTGACTCGTCTGGAGGAGGTACATCTCACCCTGTCAGGAGCTAAGTCTAAGTTTGGCGTGTCTGAGATTTTAGTGGTTGGACATCTGTGTGGCGCTTTTGGAAGGCGACCAAACCCCGAGAAGGTTGAAGCCATAGCAAGGATGGCAGACTGTAGGAATATCACAGAGGTTCGACGTTTTCTAGGTGCTTGTGTATTTTATCGTTTATCCATTCCTCATTATGCTCATGTTGCTGAGCCTTTGTATGCATTATTGAGGAAGGGTAAGAGGTTTATATGGACCTCAGTCCATCGAGAAGCTATGAATAGGTTGAAGGAGGCTCTACAGTCTCCGCCTGTTTTGAGGAGAGTAGACTATGGATGTGAGAGACCTGTCATTGTCACAGTAGATACTAGCCCAAATGCAATTGGCTGGGCGATAGGTCAAGATGATACGGATGGATTGCGGCTTACCTCTAGGTTTGGAGCTAGGATCTTGACAGACAGGCAACGAGATTATCCTCAGGTGAAGCGTGAGTTGTGGGGAGCGGTGACAACAATGAAGACAGATCGTGAGTTTCTGATTGGTGCTCATGTAGTCTTGGAAACGGATTGTCTACCTCTACTAGGCATGATATCCAATTGTACTACACCAGACATAGCAATGCTGCGATGGATTGCCTATGTCCGGAGTCTGAACCCTGAGCTAAAGCATATAGCAGGGAAGGACAATCCAGTTGCAGATATGTTGTCTAGGGCTCGTTATACAAATGAGGATGAGATGTTTGCAGAGGTGGAGAGTGAAGAGAGGAGAGACGTTTGGTGCCAAGTTGGTCAGCAGACTTCAGACTTGGAACCACTGCCGTTCAATGAGGAGTTCTACTCAGAAAAGTTCCGCGATATTGGATTTTATTTGAGTTCTTTATGCATAAGAGAAGGATGGAGTGATGTAGAGTTCAAGGAGATCAGACGGAAGGCGTACAGCTACCTTCTACGTGAAGGTTATCTGTGGAAACGTCCGAAGAGAAGAGATGGGATGCTTGCTATAGTGGTGGATGATCAATCAACAAAGCTTAATTTGCTGAAGGAGTTTCATGACACCTTGTGGGCTGGACACCGTGGAGTCTGGGCTACATACACGAAGCTGAAGGAGCGTTACTGGTGGAAGGGTTTGTATCAAGACGTGGTGGACTTTGTTGGGTCGTGTCTGCACTGCCAGTTCTACTCTAAGGTCCGTTACAGAGATGGACTTGTACCTACTTATCCACCTAGTATCCATTTTCAGTGGGTTCTTGATCTTGTGATGATGCCACCGGGGTTATGGGGGATGCGTTACTTGGTGTTGGCTCGAGAGGATCTCTCCAACTATGTGGAGGGACGAGCACTACGGACGAAGACTACAGAGAATATCTGTAGGTTCGTGCTTGAAGATATCATCTGTCGTTATGGATCGGTTGGAAGATTACGTGCAGATAGAGGCGAGTTGAGAGGCGCTGAAGTGAAGGAGTTCTTTGCTCGTTATGGAGTAAAGCTTCGGCTTACCACTGCTATGAATCCAGAGTGCATTGGTAAGAGTGAACGAGGACACCCTTCTATTGTTCATGCTTTAGTGAAAGCATGTGATGGTAGGCCTAGAGAGTGGCCGAGACTACTTCCATTCGCTTTGTGGGCTGATAGAACTACACATTGTACTACGACTAGCTATATGCCAGTTGAGCTTATGTTGGGTCAGAAACCGATCATGCCTGCTGAGGAGTACTTTCCTACATGGGCTACGCTACCGTGGGAAGATGGTATAGGCCATGCTTCACTCCTTGCTTTACGCATTAGGCAGTTGGAGCGAAGGGAGGAGGATCTTGCTGATGCACAGGAGAGGCTGAAAGTGGCTCGAGTCAGAAACAAGGAACGTTTTGACAAGACTCACCGACTACGACCGAAGCCAATACATGTTGGTGCTGGGTTCTGGTATATGATAGCACGTTGGAGAATCAGCATTCTACACTTCGTAATTTCTCTCGAAGATGGTTCGGGCCTTATGTTGTGCTAGATGTGTATGAGAATGCCACTTATAGTTTGCGTGAGTTGGATGGTACTCCTTTGAAGCTATCTGTGGCTAGCAAACGTGTGAAACTGTTCAAGAGACGCGGAGGATCAATTGAGTTATTCAACTTTCTGGAGTCAGAGCAGAGTATAGCAAGAGACGAAGATGTCCCAGTTTCTGAAGAGACTGAGGCGGAGGAGAGCGATGATGATGAAGATCAAACTGAAGACAAAGGAGATTGGCACATACCGGAGGATGTGCAGGTTTGGAGGGGGTGGATGTCGTGATGTGAATCATTTTACATTGTAAATAATTCACCTCTTTGTCTAGCGTTAGTCTCTCTGAGTAGAGTTGAGACCTCAGAGATGTCGACACTTGAGGATGTTATATATTTTGGGTCTTAGTAGGTTCATTTGTCATGTAGATAGGGCTTTAGTTCATGGGTTGTACTTACGTGGTGCCCATGCACACTTTTAGCTGGTTTTAGTTTACTTTCAAGGCTATGTGTCGTTCTAGGTAGTTTAGGTTATACGCTGGCGCTTTAGGGGACTTGACGTGGTAGCATATGGGTTGAATTGAGTTACCAGGTAGTTTAAGGCACAAAATGACAACCAAATGGAGCTATGAACTCCTATTGGTCCATTTTTGTCTTTTGTAAAACTCTAAGTTTAGAAACAGAGCTCTAGAGTGGATTTCGAGCAATTGGTGAGGACAATTTGAAATCTGAGAGCACAGGGAGAGAGAGCTCGTCGTGCCAAGCACTGTCAGCGAAAAGTTTGATCGATTTGAGGCAATAAACAAGGAGTTATGGCTGATTGAAGTTCGATTTGTGTCAGAATTGCAGCATTTCTGTTCAATTTGGGGTTTTGAGTGTCATTTGCAGCAGAATTGAGGAAATTGCTTCAAACCTTCGTGGTGGTGTTCACTGTCAGCAGGGCTACGACTGTCTCCAAATTTTCATGTCAATTGAGTGAGTGAGTAATTCAGGGCGGTCGCTGAAGTAGAAGGGGTCCGAAAAGCTCTCAATCTGGAGCAGCAACTTTGGAGAGCGAGATCTGGAGTTCTGTGTGGAATCAAGAGGCCCAACTTCACAGGAGTGTTCAGCAAGCTGTGTACTGCAAATCCTGTAAGAATTTCCCAAAGTGATCGAGCCAATTCCCTGTTATAGGTCGGAATAGCTGTCTGGGTACCAGAAACTGCCGTAATTTCTCTACTCAAAAAGTTTCTGCTCATATCTTAGTGCTCTGAATTGATCTGAAGCTGAAATTTCGTATGTGTATCCAGTAGAACCTCATTTACATGTAGGAGGAGTTCTGAAGTCTGAACCTTCACATATTTCTCAATCCTGAGTGTCAAAGTTCGCCATCTGATCTTATCATTGCTAGTTAAGCCTGAACTTTGCTTCCTAAACATATCAGAAGAGCCTAGAGACTTATATGAGTGTTTTTCAGTATCACCTTGAGACCTAAAGCCTATCCTCTGAGTAAACCAGCCCCAGCCTGAAGCCCAACGCTTCCCTGAGTAGATTGAACACAGCCTTCAAGCTCATATCACAGCCAGAAGGTTCGCCCTTCCCAGGAAGACTCTCAACCCGACAGCGGGCTCGGGCTCCGCCTCCGCACTCACGCACATCTGTTTCTCGCAGACGTGATTACGTCAGATTTTGACCAACTTGCGACCTTCTTCGGCTTGTAACTTCGTCGATCCTTCACCAAATCGAACGATTTTTGATGCGTTGGAATCGTCTTTCCGGTGCGCACCTACTGCACTCTTCAGAACCGAAAATTGTCGATCCACGCCAACGTGACACTAGCCGACGCACTTCGGCCGACCTAAAACCCGTCACCAAAACCCGTCACCAGAAATTTCGACTTCTCATAACTCACAAACGGCTCGACCAAACTTCGTGAAAATTCGTGCACTAGGACCGTCTTCCCAGCGCGCTTCCAACGAGCCCACATCGGTCTGACATTGTTGACTATTTTGTCTGTCACGTCCAAATGCGCACTTCGGTCCGAAACAGGTCACTTCAACGAATTCCGCCAAATTTCAGCAGCGCTTCCGCACTACCTCACCACCAAATCGACTGAGAACAGGTTCAGACAACGCCCATCCACACAGTGATCGATCATAACACCCAAAACGAACTACTCATGCACGCACGCACTCGCAAATCGAAGATATCAACGATCTGCCAACTCCAGAGGTACCACCGGCAGCAATCCGCGACCTGAAATCCCTCAACGAGGCCTCGCAATCTGAGTTCTTCAAGTGATAACAAGGTATGTACTCACTCCATCATGCCAATATGGAGTAGACAATCACTACAGTCGAGTCAAATCCACTCTGTGCTCGCAGGGAATCCAGATCTCACTTACAAGACTCTTCACCATAGCCAAGAGCTTGAAGGCTCAACTTGAAGAACTGAGGTCTCCAAGTCCTACCTGCGAAGTATACCCCTTGTGGGCACTCTCACCAACTTGCCCTAACTGGACTAACGGCCTTACCGAGATTCCTCACTTCGCACTCGGTCAACCTAGTTGAGTAGCTAAACCGACGTGACAATATATTTAAACGTGCATACTTTAATTTACTACCTAATATTTTTTGATTGAAAGGTTAGTTAGTAAATCAAGCATACTAGCCTCTTCCATCTCGGGAGAGGCAATGTTATATGTGTTATGTATGTGTAGTTATATTTTTAAGATATGAATAATCGTTCACGTAGCATGACTTCTAGAGAATTTTTGTTCGCTTGCTGTTATGAGAAATACATAAATTTAATATATAAAATTTAAAATAAATTCTAGGAAAAATATAAATATATTTTTGAATATTAAATATTAATTAGACATGGAGATGCTTAAAAACCCAAACATAACCCATAAGGGCAATGTTGACGAAGTCACTCCCCAAAGTACATTTCCAGAAAGGTTGATCACAAGTAGATCACATTCTCCTCGCAGTTTTAATATATTACTTAATCTTCTCAAAAAAAATTTAGATAATAAATTAAATACTAAAGGTTTATATATTTACCTCCTCCATCAGAAGATGAAGGAGGTGAATATATAAGGAAGTTAGATTTTTTTTCTAAATGTATATGTTTTAATATGTTTTTTGAGCTTGACACTGGAGACAAGGAAAATGACAAGCAAGAAATTAAAGACAGAACTCATGGTGGGGACTGAATCCGGTCATCACTAGAGCATGTTATGCATTCAGGGAATACACAGAAAGTCTCTTGAATACATTACATTCTTACTTGGTAAATTACGTTACATTTGTATTATCATCAAATAATATATTATATATAAATTTTAAATGTAAAGTGGAAATTCGAAACTATTCACTGAAAAGAGTGTTGCGGGAAATCAGGACATAACCCATAATGCAAGAGCAAACCGAGGTGCTTCCGGGATCCTTTTACTGCTTATATATGTATTTAGTGTGTTTATTTCTTTTATGTAACCTTTCCTGAAAGAAACATTAGGTAATAAACTAAATCTGTGCATATAACTCTCCATCTGAACATGAAGGAAGTGAGATATGCATGCTGGAGGCATATGAATATCTATTTTAAAAGAAGAGATTTAGACAAAGAGGTACACTAGGGAGATAATCAGAGTTGAATTTCTTAAAACTGCAGAAAATATTTAAGGAAGGAGACACGCCAGAGAAGATGGGAGTGCACTTCTGAACTTTAGACGAGAAATGAAAAAGACGGCAAGAGTTATAACTTAGACTGCGATCGAAGTGTTAATGTTAAGAAGGCAAGAGAACCCATAAGTACTATGCTACAGTGGCGCTGCAATGAACAATAAGAACTTCCGAGAGGGAAAAAATGAAATGATTTAATTTATGTTTTACCATAAAGTAAATTTTTTTAATTTAAAATACTTTTATCATTTTTCTAATTTAATTGTTGAGTGAAATCAGATGAAAGTACTGCGGGATTGGTGTTATAGACCTGTCTCTGGGGAGTGCAGCGAATATCTACAGTTGAGAGTAAAAAAGAACAAAATCAAACAAATCTCAATGAACAGTTGCCATATTTGTCGTGAGCTATAATCTCAACTGATGGGAAGTATAGCGTACATAATAAATTACATGTAGGTAAGCAAAATCAACAATTTTTTTTAGTGATATTTCTTCAAAAGTCCCAATTCTAACAACAGACATTCCCGGGTAAAGAAAGGAAAAACCGATAAGTAAAGGGAAGTAAGTAAGTGAACTTACTTTTTTGTTTGATTTGTTTTTCGGAGCAATTTTCCCCGTGAAGCTTTTGCTTAAACACAGATTACACCATCCCTTGCAGTACCATGTTAGTGATTATGCATCCCAATATTCTTCCCCACGGCCTTGTACAGTGAATTTCGTTTTCTCTTATCAGATAATGTGTAAGTGTTATAAAAATTTATTATAATAAGCTATTATAAAATATTAAATTAATTCATACATATTATATGTTAACTAGTTCTGGAGTAGCCAACGCATCCGAAGATAACCCATAAGTGAAGAGGGGACTGTTGCACTCCTGGGGTATAAGACCGGAAGTTTAGTTTTCTAATTGCGTCATTTGCAGGAGACATTAATTAATCTTCTAACCCTTCCCGCCGGAAGGGTTAGAAGATTAATTAATGAACTATCAAGTGTACATGGGGTGAATATCCTGCTTCACCCCTGTCCGGAATGCTAGAACGGAGCAAGAGCACAAGCGACGGTTTTGGGACGAGAAATACGACTTGACGGTTGGGTGGTAACTGCATAGCGGGGTGTTAAGTGGAACGTCTTCGGCAGAGTTGGGTTTAGATGGTAGTCTTTATTTTCTTTGGGGACGAGAAAAAACACGGGGAGAGAACGGCGGCACTGAGTGGTGTGGTGAGTTCTTTTGTTATTTCGAGAAGTTGGAAGTCGGGAACTAGGCCTGTGCCTCCCGGTCTTCCACGCTTCTTAACTCCACATCTTCCTAGAGAGACTAGAAGACTGAAAAGCTGGCAAAATGAGCGAGAAGACGTGAGGGTCCATTTCGGGTCTCTTCTGTCCGACCCATAGCAGCCATTCCTTCTTCTTCCCCAAACTTAGGAGAGAGTCGTGAGAAGACTTGCTGGCAGAATCTGGAGAGAATGGTCGAGGATCATGTCTTCCCACCGAGCAGCAAGCTTCTTCTGAGTGCGTATGAGAGATGAGAAGTCAGAAGAACAGAGTGCAATTGTCTTGAGTCTGTTGTGAGGATAGATTGCGCGTAGGAAGATGAAGATATGTGAGATCAGTGAAGGGAAGCCTGACTTCGGGAGGTCTTCCGAGAAAGACATTGAATCGGAAACTGTCCCGGGTGTCTTCCCAGAGACCACTGTCACCGCAAGATCCCGCAACCATCTTCCGAACCTGTTATGCACTTTATGTTTCACGAATCTTGTATCTTCGGATAGGAAGTAGGATGTAATGCAAGGTGGGTTGTCTTCTTGGTAATCCATGCGAGGCCTTGCTTAGTTAGGATTGTGTAGGTATAGCTCGGAAGACGAGAGCTATCTAGGAAGTACTGTTAGAATCTCGGAAGACGGAGTAGCAGTCTTCTGGAAGACTAGTTTCGTCTTCTGAGAAGTAGAAGCTAGACTGTGGACACTTGGGAAGGACTGAGCCTTCAGCTCATAGTAGGTGCTTGTGACTTAGTGCAACAGATCTTCCAGTATGTCGATGCATCCTCGAGGGTTGGTGTTACCAGCAGCGGAGTTGGCCGAGGCCACGCCCTTCCTCAAGGAGTTGGGTCTCGATTTCTTCCTATGGGATTGGAACCTTGCAGACCAAGGACTTCTGGAGGAGGTGTGGGCAGCGTTACCACCTCGCAACCGTGTACCTGCGAAGGCAGGAGTAGCTCGAGGAAGACCATCTTCCTGGACTGAAGATTGGTGGCGTAGGGCTTTCCACATGCCAGAATCCGAGGACCGAGGATATTGGTTTGAGAAGAAGATTTTGTCCAGGATCGTGAGTTCGTGGCATGTGCCTGGGAGCACCACTTGTCTTTTCATGGAAGACAGGCAGGGTAGGAATGGGTGGAAGATCGAATCTTATCGGGAGCCGAAGAAGCGACTTTTGGCGAAGCTGTTTCTGCATCTCTTTCCCAAGGGGAAATCGCAGAAGACGAGGTACTTGGGAGATCAGGACGTGGAGTTCCTGGAATCAGTGTGGGATAAATGATTGCCCATCTACTAGAGCGCATACGTTGTCGTGTTGTGGATTGGCTAGGGTGTGAAACCACCACATATCCTTCGTACGTGTTTGGTGTTGAGGAGCCACTAGGATCTTATCGTGTCAAAAGATAAGGCTCCACGTGGACGATCCGTGTACTCTTCGCTGAGTGGAGATAAGAGTAGTACTCTTGTCGTCACATGGGGAGATTGATGTATAAGAAGAGAGGTGCGCGGAGCTTGAGGGACAGAGTGTAGAGTATCCAAGTCTAGGGTGAGTGTGATCAGTATCATCGGATGAAGTAAGCGGCAGTGCGAGTGGTAGGCATGAACGGAGAGCCCTTTCGTGCTCCTGATCTTCCACTTGCGCATCCATTCGTCATTAAGATTCATTGTCTGCCTCGGGATCATTTTCGAGTATTTATGGTAGCTCACTGGGGCGAGTCGTTCATGACCGCGGTGATGGCTACTCCAGACCCTATCATTCTTCCTATTGTCACATACGACGCGGTTTGGGATCTTATTGTCTATATCTTGCTTTGATGTAGTATGGATCCTCCATTAGATCTGAACTTTCCAGCGAGAGTTCCGTTCAACACCTGGGTCGAAATACGTTGTTACAGTCGACCTAAGGTGGCGCATCGAGAGTTTGTCGTCAGGAACTTCGGAGAGGATTATTACAACCAGATAATAGCTTCGTCCGTTCCTTTTGTAGTTCCGTTTATTGTCAACCGTTTTAGAGTCGGGATTCTGACTCTCTATTGAGTGTAGTTTGTACTTCGTGTTTACGTGCTTCGTTGCCGACGGCATCATCAACGGCACGTGTTTGTAGTTTGTTCAATATAAACTTTGAGGCCTAAATGGTACTCTTGGATAAAAAATTCGTTCTTTGTGTGTTTGTCATGTGAGTGAAGACAAAACCCTTTTGTCAACTTGTTTCTCATTGGTCGAAAGTTTGACCAATCACCTTCTACCAAGTTCCCTTCACGTTTTGAGGGTTAGAGGCACTTCCCGTGGTCCATTCGCGGAGTGTGAGCTATGGTTGGAAAGCTTGGGAGACGAGGATGCCCGTGGACTCAATGGTTGCTGGATTTGAAGCGCGGATGAGAAAGTTACGATCAATTGAAGCTGAGGGGGTCAAATTCGTGACCAATTTCATTTCCGTGAGGTCTTTCTCGCTTTCTGGGAGTTCTGTGAGGTTGCTGGAGATGAATTGACTGTTGCTGGAAAGCTCTTGAGATGAGCTTGCCGATGGACTCCGAGATCGATCGATTCCAAGCCGGAGTGAAAAAGTTATGGCCAGCTGAAGTTGGGTGTCTCAAATCGGAGGTTATGATAGTAGGCGACTGTAAACATGAGACATTGAGAGAGATATGGGGAGTTTGAGGTCGAATTTTGCTATGAAACCTTCTAGGGTCTGAGAAGGTACAGTCAGCTACCTACTTGTGAAATTTTGGATTATTGGGTTGAAGGGAAACGTTGTTTTTGTGCACAAGGGTTTGCATATCGTCTTGTGTCATTGACGAAAAGGGCTTGGATCGTTCCGAGAGTTTGGTTGAAGATATGCTGGTGAAATTTTACAGAGTGGTAGTGATGGTGACACATTAGCTTCCTGAGAAGTTTGAGCTGTTTTGATCGAGCGGTTTGTGAGGAATCGAACAGCAAAGTTCTGTCAAAATAGTATCATGTTATAAAAACAGCGATAAGGGCTTGATCGTTCCGAGAGTTTGGTTGAAGATATGCTGGTGAAATTTTACAGAGTGGTAGTGATGGTGACACATTAGCTTCCTGAGAAGTTTGAGCTGTTTTGATCGAGTGGTTTGTGAGGAATCGAACAGCAAAGTTCTGTTGAAATAGTATCGTGTTATAGAAACAGCGAACTTTGGAATTGCATAGATGCCAACTCAGAGATGATCTCTCTGCATGTAATACCTTAATAGAGAGATTATTCTACAGGCTATCTGCTGGCCTTGGTTTCATCTCATTCTGAGCTGTGGTTGAGGAGTGACAGCGAGTTAAAGTTGAGAGGTTCTTGCTCTGAAAGGCGCAAGAGTTAAGATTCTTTTGGAGAACAGGTCGACCTGGAGGTTTTGCCAGTGCTTCAGAGCACTTGATCATGGGTATGGAGATTTGTTGACTGTATTTCCTGTGTTTGGATCCTCTCCATACCCGCATGCCTGTTTGTACGCCCAGTTGGTTTTGATTGGATTTGTGTGCGGGCGTTGCGCTTAGGTTTCTTTTCTATTAGGAGTGCTGGTATTTCTCTTGTGGTGAGGCTGGAGTGATGACCAGCAGACCCAAGAATGCTTGCGGTGATGGCAGGAACAGGTTGCCCGTGCTTGTTACCCCGGTTCTATTCCTAGTCAAGTAAGAGAGAGATCTGCCGAGAGGACGTGAGGATATCGTAGCGAGAAAGGTTCAAAGTGTACTTGGAGGTCAGAGAGAGGTTTGGGTGGTTGCTGGTTCTGAGTCACGGAGTGCGACACGTACTCTCTACAGCTAGATACCCGGTGTATTCCCAGATAAGAAAGCACGTCACACGACAACGTCCACAACTATGTACAGGCGGAGCTAGCGTACTTGGGTACCCCGGCGGGAGGACACTTGACACCTTTCCTCTGCTACTTGTACGTAGCCATGGGGGATCTTAGGGGAGATCAGCTGGCGGAGTATGGACCAACAGGGCAACAGAAGGTGAAGGAGGAGACCTCGGAAGACGATGATCGAGCAGCAGCCGCAACTCCCCCTCCCACTCTAATGCCACAGCTGAGACCCGGCTCTCACCAGAAGACGCTTCTGATGAGGGAAGACGAGTCTAGTGGGTCAGAAGACGCCACGCCACCAAGGAAGATGGGTCCTAGAAGTGTACCTAGGAAGCCCACCTCCTTCATTCATTCAGGATCGGAGTCTGACTCGGAAGAAGAACTGCTGAGTACCCGATCGGAGCTGAAGACCGCTTCTGCAACACCTTGGAGTCTTCCGAGACTCCAGAAGACAAGAAAAGAAGAGATACTCCTACTGCGATGCGGGGAAGCGCAGTGAAGAGAACCGCTCTTGTCATGAGGGATCTTCCACCTCGGAAGATGGGAAGAGTAGCTCGTGCGCAGAAGATGAAGGCCATTGTGGTGGAAGAGGCTTCCTTACCTCTGGAAGACAAGGTCGACACCTCAGAGCGAGTAGTGGAGATGAACTTGTCCTCCGCAGGAAGAAGACTGGAAGAGTTCAGCGCCTTCTTCCACACAGAGATCCAGCCAGCTATGGAGTTGCTGGAGAAAAGAGCGAAGGTTCAGGAGAGGCCTTTGCAACCTGGATTCGGTCTGCGCACCTTGTTGCGACAAGAAGAAGACCAGAAGAAGACGGAGTCGCTGGAAGTTAGTCTCCGCACCACAGAGAAGCTCGCAGCGAGATACAAGGCGGAAGCAGCCGCTTCTGCCAAGGAGCTGGGGCAACTTCGGAAGAGCAACCAGGAGATGCAGGCGCGTGTACAGCAACGCGATCAGGAAGTCCTCCGAGTGCGAGAGAAGATCACCGCCCTCGCAGAGGAGAAGATAACATGGACGAAGCAACAGGAAGCTGCAAAAGCGCGAGTTGCAGCTGAGAAGACGCAACGGGAAGCAGCGGAGGCTCGTGCACAGGAGATGCTAGCACAGTTGGTGGAAGCGCTTCGGAAGAAGTTCAACTTCACCGCGGGTAGGAAGTTACCTACCTTGGCTAGAGGATGGGACAGCGAGTCCAAGGCAATGTTGGTGGAATGCCAGGAGAGCATGTTCAGGTACTTGGATAGGCAGGTAGAAGGAGTGAAGACACTTTATGGTCTTCCCTCGCTTCCGACACTCGCAATTGCATCTTCCCAAGCTCCAGCACCATCGACTGGATCCGGAATGGAGAAGGAGGAGTTCGACCTCGCTGTGCACTTGGTAGTGATAGCGTTGGAAGCCAAGAAGACTCTGGAAGACGCCCCAGAAGACAAGATGTCTTCTGGAAGACAGGAAGACGAGCCGTCTTCCCAGGTATTCCGCGTGGAGGAAGCGACTTCCTCGGACCCCTATGAGGTCGCCATGGTCCTTAGTACCGAGCTGATGCTCCAGAAGAGTGAAGAAGCACCGGTCAACTCTGCTCCCCAGAAGACGCTTCCGTCTTCCGAAGCAGAAGCCGAAGCCGAGGAAGACGTAGCAGCAGCGACAGCAGGGTCAGCAAAACGCGATGAGGAGGAAGCCACCTCAGTGACACCCGAGGTAACTGCAGGGCTTTCTAGCTTATCAGAAGTCGCGTTAGGAGCTCCGATAGGAGCATATCGGGTAGAGGTTGCCTCCAAGCAATCAGATTAGATAGTCACTGAAGTGACAATTCCAGATTTAGTAGGATCGAACATGCTATCTTAAGGGTGGCAGATTCAAGTGTAATATTAGTTAGGATATCATGTGGCAGCATAGGTAGCGTAGGAACAACAAGGTGGATGGCTAATTAGGAAGGGGAACCGCTTGCATGTGGGGTGGCAGCCTCTTGTCAGCGCCTCTCTCTCCCTAGTGGTCGTCTCCTTTGATTCTCATGGCAGCGACATAAGTAGGATCGAAGAGTAAGAAATAGAGTTCTGTAGCTACTGCACCCACACATCGATCTTATGGTGCAGGCAGACTAGACACATTGGAGAGGAGACACATGATAGACAGTCCTTCGCACACTACACCCGTTGTTGGAAACATACGAATAGTCTGGGAATACACAGGAGGGGTGTGCACGCTCGTACCAATAGTGGTTCGAAGATGTAGATAGAGGTAGTGGACAGTTTAGAAACAGAGAACGGCATCCTCGTGCAGTCCTGTTGACTAGACTGGTGTGTCGAGGAGTAGGCGTAGGAAGTAGAGGGAGTGAGCTTCCCAATGTCATTGTGACTTCTTCTCGGGGAATGGATTGTGGATTTGAGTGCAGAAACTTTGTTCATGTCTTCTGGGTGATGGGTTTCCTTGAATTCGCTCCCAATTGTGCATGGGAAGTGTTCTTCTTGAGTGGCGATGACCGTCAGCAGTTGTGGAAGTGTAGCTTGGCTTGTCCAGTAGAGCACTTAGGATCTATGTACGGACGGTCTTATGGGTAAGAGATCTCAGAAGACAGAGTAGTCGGAGCAGCGAAGAGAAGAAAAAAGAAGCCTTCTTCCCGCAACAGAAGAGGACATCCTCGAGTAGAAGACGGTGCAACAGTACTCACGTTTGCTGTCTTCTTCCCCAAACTATTACAAGCAGGGATGGCTTGTTAGTCAGGATCCGGACTAGAAGCTTGTCGGAATCTTAATTTCTTATTTCCATCTTGTTTTCTCTTGTTTGGATTTTCTCTTCTTCCCATCTTCTCCCATCTTCCCCATCTTCTTACCTTCTTCTAGTGAGCTTCCGAATCTTCTATTGAGCTTCTGTGAAGATGAATGTCGTTGTAGTGCTGCAGGAAGACCATTTCCGTAGGCAGAAGCCTGGAAAGGCTACAGGGGGCATACACCCTGTGATTGATCTAATCCGATGGAATGTGAGTGCGAGAGTAAGGTGTAACAGCAGTTGATAGTCGACTTCTGCGAAGCAGGGTAGTCTTCTGGAGGTACGAGAAGCCGAGCTGAATCCCCAGAAGACGAGAATCGCTTCGGGAAGACGGTGTCGTGTCGTGGACCGGCTCCTACTTGAAATTCAAACTTCGATGCTTGTCGCTCCAAAGACACTCATGAGGAATAAGCTAGGCCCTAGCTTATGGGTTTTTGGCACAATCTCAGATCTCCATTTTCATCGCATAGATGGGTAGAGCTCCTTGTCAGCTTTCCACAAGCACTTTGTCTACTTCGTTTGGACGCTTAGTGGAAAAGTTACAGGACTCGAAAGATGGAGAAAATAAGCTAAGCCCCAGCTTACGGGTTTTTGGCACCAATTCGGATCTTCATTTTTATCGCAACAGTGGATAGAGCTCCTTGTCAGCTTTCCATAGGCACTTTGTCTACTTCGTTTGGACGCTTAGTGGAAAAGTTACAGGACTCGAAAGATGGAGAAAATAAGCTAGGCCCCAGCTTACGGGCTTTTGACGCAACTTCGGATCTTCGCTTTCATCACAAAGATGGGTAGAGCTCGCTGTCAGCTTTCCATGGGCATCTTGTTTACTTCGTTTGGACATCCAGAGAAGAAGTTATGCGATTCGAAAGAAGGTAAAATCAAGCTAGGCCCCTAGTTACTTGCTGACTGGGTATTTAGGGCTTCAGGCGTTATATCAAAGACGCAAGGGGCCTGCTTCTTATTATTGAGGGTTGAACTTCGTACGTACAGACTGTTGTAAGGGGGCTGCTTAAGAGGCTTGCTTGTTCTTACGACCTATCGGTGGATGTTTTGGAGAATTGGGAAGTCCAATACACGCGCGCAAGGTGTCATCGGGTTCAGATCTGTGCAGGCTACACACAGGTTAAGACGGTTCTTGAAGAGACGGATCGGGGGTTGTGTTCTGGGAGAAATTGAGACGCAGGAAGCAGATTTGAGGTTTTCAGTTACCTGTGAAGGAGAGTTGGACCGTTCGGACCGTTCCGGAGTCCAAACTTGCTGTCCTTGGATCCATCGGGATCAGAACAACGAGTTCTTCAGGAAACTGAAGACGATACAAATTTTTATCGGACGGTTTGAGAGTTGTGAGAGAAATTGGCTCGCAAGGAAGCGCTTGCGTCAAGTTTTCATCGCCTGCGACCTGAGATTGGATTGTTCTTTGCGATCGGTGAGCCAAGCTCTTCGTTCTTGGTGCCTACGCGATCAGGGAGTCTTCATGTACGTATAAGAGAAGACTGTACGTGAATTGGATTGTTGGTTTGGGTGTGGTGAGCAAGTTTGAGCCGCAGGGAGCTGATTTACGTCAGTTTTTTGCAACCTGCGACCAAATTTCTTGCGTGGTTTTGCAAGGGGAACTCCAAACCACTTGTTTGGAGTCTTGTTGAGTTCAGGGTAGCTAGATCTATCTGCCAGGGAAGACGGATATCAGTTTGGATGATTCGTTTGTGCGGTGTGAGCGATTTTAAGCCGCAGGGAGGAGTTTTTGAAGGTTCGGTCACCTGCGACCGAAAATTGACGATGTCTCGACTATCGGGAGTCGGATCTGAAGGTTTCTTGAGCCAACGGAGTCAGGGAAGGAGACCCTATCAACATTTGAAGATCGTTTGGCGAAAGGAGAAAGTTCCCAGATAGGTCTTTTTCGGTTTCTTCGCTACAGGTTTCGTCCTTTTGAGTTCGTTAAGGACTTAGTTGGTTGTGTATGGCTTGTGGTAGCTAGCTTTAGCCAAGAGCTAGTGTGTGGATGTGGTTTGGACTTGGGTTTGGATCGCGTGATACTGTTGTGGCTCTGGTTGTTAGCAAGAGAAGTTTCTCTTGCTTTGAGCTACGCTTTGGCGATTTCAGGCTAGGGTTGCGATTCAGGGGTTTGTTTTAGGGCTTCTGAAGTAGGTTACAGACCGCTCTGATCTGTTCCTCAGTTTTGTGCTGTTAGGAGAAAGAAACGGCAGTGTACATACATTTGGAGTGGTATATATTGCGCGTTCGTTTTCGTGGTTGTTCTTCTCTGTCTTGTCTTTGTTTGGCACACAACATCTCCACAGCCAGGAACCTCGCATTTTCCTGGACATCCTTCACGCAAAATATCCGACACGATACGGTGGTGAACTCGAAGTGAAGGTCTGGGGTGGAGATTTCTTCTGTGTGTGAACTTTGAAGAAGAGATTGGCAGTCATGAGTGGGGATGGGAAAGGTGATGGAGATGGAGCTAGTGGTTCAAGTGGGTTGCCGAAGGTGCAGTTGGATCCAGCGACTGCATCGATGTTCCAAGCTTTCACTATGTTCTTACGGCAGCAACAATCTGATGAGCGGAAGGAAGCTTTGGCAACAAAGGCGCTACAAGCGGTGGTCAGCAGGATTGACCAGTTTGAAGGGAAAGATGTCTCAAGATATTTGAGGCATTATGTGAAGGAGATGGAGCTGAACCGGGTCTCAGAAGATGAGATGATTGAGACGTTTGAGTTAGCAGCAGCTCCAGAGATTAGGGATCATGTTAAAATGCTAACGAAGCATTTTAACAAGGATTGGGAGACGTTTGCTCGTGCCTTGATGGATGAGTACTTCTTGGAGGACTCTGATCGAGTCACCAAGAAGTCCTTCTTGGAGTGGGTTGAGCAACCAAGGAAGGGTCTACAAGCTACTGAGTTGCTCAAGGAGTTTGAGAAGCAGTTTTCACGGCTAACCAGGATGGAGAAGTTGACGTTGCAGTCCAACAAGACAGAGCTATTTCTCCGGGCTGCAGATGAGAAGTTGCATGAGAAGCTAGAGGTACTTCTGGAAGACCGGGAGGAGGACGATGGATTGACTAGCAGCTGGAAGAAGGTTGAAGAAGCTGTTGGTCTGCTCACCAAGAGGGAGCGGAGGCGAGAGAAGGTTCCTGTTAGGAGACTGGCGCCAACACCTACAGCTGTAACACCTATTCCTGTAGTCCGACCAGTGGTTCCTGTTGCTAGACAGGTAGTACCAGTTGCTCCAGCTGTTCCAGTTGTTCCAGTTGTTCAGGCACCTATGGTACCTCCGAAGAAGGATGATTCAAACTTTGAGAAGATCATGCGTGAAATGCGAGACTTGCAGATCAAGCTCACCAGATTGGAGGAACAAGGGTCTACAAGCGGAGCGAAACCTGTTGAGAAGCAAGGTTGGATCCAGCGGTGTATCTGGTGCGATGGTACCGATCATCCGCGCAGAGATTGCAAGGAGTTCAGTGATACCTTGCACCAAGGGGTGATCTTCTGGAAGGATGGAAAGGTAGCGTTGAGGGATACTGGTGCACTTCTTCAGACCAACTTTGGTAGAGGAGGGATGAAGAAGTTGGTTGAGGACCACCTATCAGCACAAGCAGTCGCCATCGTGGAAGCTGGAACTTATGGCACAAGGGTAGAGGATCAGGCTGAGAGGAGTTTCAACAAGCAAGTTGAGCCAAGTGAGTTGTGGTCATCTGCCATCTCCATGAAACAGAAAGGGAAGATGGCACGTGAGACGTTGTAGAGGACAGCTGCTACGATCAGAAGGGATACTGGATGGGAGGATCCGATAGAAGCTCTATCGGTGCATGCGTACATCGCCAAGAACCAACACGAAGCGTTGTTGGAAGAGAAGAGAAGGCGAGATTCAGAGGATTCAGGAGAAGGGACTTCTTCAAAGAGACAGACTCGAGGGGAGAAGGTTCGCCAAGAGCTTCGAGATGCAGGAGCTCAAGACCTACCGATGGACGATGCTCCTTCTCCATCGAAGGAGAAATCTCAAAAGGAGAAGGGTAAGCCGGCTGCATACAAGCTGCAGTCGGATATCGAGACTTCAACAGACTTGAAGAGAGTCTTGGAAGATCGCATTTTGAATGCGAAGGTGGAGTTTACCTTGAGAGAAGTGTTAGGCATCGCCAAGCGTGAGTTTCATGATGTCATCAAACAGAAACGACAGATTACGGGTGAGACTAGTTTATCGCATGCTGTGGATACTAGGATGTCTGTGGATGAGGAGAGAGAGCTTGCAAGGTGTAGTGTCTATTCTCCAGAGGAAGAAAGAGATCGAAAACGCAGGGTGCATTTTGAGGATGAAGAGCTCAAGTCATTATAGCCACAGTCACTGGGCTCGAGCTACGACGGAGACGTTGGTGAGGATCGAAGACTTGGATGAGCCGGTGGTTCATGGATCAGAAATCAACATCATGTCCAAGGAGCTATACAAGAAGAAGAAGTGGCCGATTGACACAGAGCATGGATGGGTCATAAGAGCAGCCAACAACACGAGAAGAGACTTGTATGGAGCTTGTCCAGACATCAGAGTGCGCGTAGGTGATGTTGCTATCGAGCAAAACTTCTTTGTTCAGGAAGCTACATCATACCCGCTCATTCTGGGCCAACCTTTCATCATAGCGATCCGGATGGAGACAAGGTACTAGACGACGGATCTGCGTATGCCAGGATCCGAAGTCAAGATGGGAAGAGAGCAGTACAGTTCCTGACTGTACCGTCCAACCACGAGCGCAACCGAGATCGTTTGAGGGAGAAGCCGCTTCCAAGGGTGAGTGAAGAGTTCAAGGATTTTCGTTGAGTACCACTATAGAGCGGGATTGTGGTGGTGCGCAAGAGAAGGTACTCTCGCTTGATGGAGATAGTGCCTTTTGTACAGGGTTTGTTGGGTTTTCAGATTGTGGGATTGCTATTTACAGGAGGATAGAAGAGTTGAGAAGAAAAGAACAAAAACATTTGCGTGGTGTTGAGTTGATGTTGAAAGAGTTGGGTGAGCTAGAAGGGGATGAATGGATTTCTGGTGTTTATGAAGAGGATGGGTTGGAGGATCCTTTGCGAGAGATCATGTCTATTGGATGGGAGGATATGGATAAGGTCGTGCAGATTCATTCAAGGGAGGTCTATTCGGTGATCGAATCATTCCGTGCACCGGAGGTTCGAGTTGAGACAAGGTACAAGACAGTGGATAGGAAGATAAAGCCAGTTGCTGGTCCTTTGCCGGAAGACACCAACCAACAGATGGATCGAGCTTCAAAGGAGAAGAGTTTGAGAGATCCTGTAATGATAGGACACAAGTTCACGGAGAAGACCCTTGAAGAGCTGAAGATTGGATCTGATGAGTCTCTTCTACCAGAAGAGAGGATGTGCTTCAAGGAGATGCTTTCAAGACATGGGAAAGCATTTGCTTTTGAGCCACATGAGATTGGGTGTGTAGATCCGTACGTTGTTACCCCGATGGTTATCTTCACGGTACCGCATGTGCCATGGAACCTAAGACCAATTCCAGTACCGCGGGCTCACTTGTCCAAACTAGTGGAGTTGCTGAAGGAGAAGATGCGGATGAAGATCTTGGAGCCGTCGTTTGCACCATATTCAAGCAGATGGTTTACAGTACCAAAGAAGAATGGGTCGCTGCGGTTCATCCAAGACATGCAGCCGGTGAACGCAGTAACAATCAAAAATGCTGGGGTGGGACCGATTGTGGATGAGTTTGCAGAAGCGTTTGCAGGAAGAGCGATTTACTCGATGGAAGATCTTTACTCAGGGTATGATCAGTTTCAACTAGCGGAGGAGAGCAGAAGCTTCACGACAATGAGGACACCTTTGGGGTTGGTTAGGATGTGTACTTTACCACAGGGAGCTACCAACTCAGTAGCACACATGATGAACGGGATGAATCGAGTTCTAAGAGACTTCATTCTTGAAAAGACGATGCCGTTCTTGGATGACATCCCCATTAAAGGATGTGTGGAAGATGAGAAGGATGAAGCATTAGATCAGAGGGGGTGTCGACGATACGTCACTTATCACATCGCAGACTGTGAGAAGATCCTATCTCGACTTGAGGAAGTTCATCTTACGTTGTCAGGTGCGAAGTCTACTTTTGGGGTTAGAGAGGTTTTGATCGTTGGTCATTTGTGTGGATCGTTTGGTCAGAAGCCAGATCCGAACAAGGTGGATGCGATTGGAAGGATGAAGGAGGTTTGCAACTCGCTGACAGAAGTAAGAAGATTTTTGGGTGCTTGTGTATTCTACCACATTTGGATTCCTCATTATGCGCATGTGGCGGATCCGTTGTATGGATTGTTGCGTAAGGGTCATAAGTTCAGATGGGAGGAAGAGCATACTGATGCGGTAAGGAAGCTGAAGTCTTTACTATCATCTCCTCCAGTTCTGGGAAGGATTGATTACAAGGGTGCTAGGCCGGTGGTTCTTACTGTGGATACAAGTCCAGTTGCAATTGGATGGACAGTCGGACAGGATGATGAGGATGGAGAAAGGTTTGCGGTTAGGTTCGGAGCGAAGGTGTTAAGTGCTCGACAACGTGCTTACCCGCAAGTGAAGAGAGAACTGTGGGGTATTGTTTCAGCTATGAAACAAACTGAGAAAACAAACAAAAACTGAGAAAGAGTATTTAATTGGAGCAGTAGTGGTGGTTGAAACTGATTGCTTGCCGTTGTTAGGGATGGTCATGAATTGTTCAACTCCTGATATTGCGATGTTACGATGGATCGCATATATCAAGTCGTTGAACCCGGAGTTTAGACATATCGCAGGGAAAGATAATCCGATGGCGGATATGTTATCTCGAGCTCGGTATGATGGGGAGGATGAGATGGTAGAAGACATTGACGACGTGGGTACAGAGTTCTATTCGATTGCACAGACAAGAAGAGAAGATGAGTTGTTTGTTGAAGGGTTGTATGATGGTGATTTACTTGATATCGGGAGGTACCTTAGTACGATGGTTAAGCAGACAGGTTGGACGGATGAGAGGTTTCGGCGAGTTCGAAGGAAGGCCTACAACTTCATGTTGCAGGATGGGTTTCTTTGGAAGCGACCGAAGCAGAAAGGTGGGGTACCGCTACGGGTGATTTGCAACAAGGAAGATCAGCAGAAGTTGCTCAAGGCGTTCCATGAGAGTCTTTGGGCTGGACATCGAGGGATTTGGGCCACTTTTACAAAGATGAAAGAGCGATATTGGTGGAAAAACATGTACAGGGATGTTGTATCTTTTGTGGAGTCTTGTTTGACATGTCAGATGTATTCGAACATGCGACATCGTGACGGATTACATCCGACTTATCTGTTGGTAATCCACTTCAAGTGGATGGTAGACTTGGTGATTATGCCGGTTGGATTATGGCAGATGAGATACTTGGTACTTGCTAGAGAAGATCTTTCAAATCAAGTCGAGGGTAGGGCGCTTCGGACGAAGACAACTGAAGGGGTATGTAAATTTCTCTTGGAAGAGGTTGTTTGTCGGTATGGATGTGTGGGAAAGATCACTGCAGATCGGGGAGAGTTAGATGCACATGAGGCTCGTGAATTCTTTGCAAGGTGTGGGGTGAGGTTATCACTGACAACTGCTTACAACCCCGAAGGGAATGCCAAGAGTGAACGTGGTCATCCACCCATTGTGAAGGCTTTGGTGAAGGCTTGCGACGGAAGGATGCGCAAGTGGCCTCGACTCTTACCATTTGCGTTATGGACAGATAGAACGACGCACAGCTCGGTGACAGGTTACATGCCAGTGGAACTCATCACAGGTCAGAAGCCTATCATGCCGATTGAAGAACATGTTCTGACATGGAGTGTGTTACCTTGGGAGGACAATTTGACTAGAGAAGAGCTTCTTGCTATTCGAATTAGGCAGTTAGAGAGAAGACCAGAGGATATCCAAACTGCTTTGGATAGGTTGCGAGAAGCACGGTTGAAGAACAAGATCAGATTTGATCAGCGACATCGTTTGAGACCCAGAGAAATCAAAGAAGGTGATTGGGTGTTAGTCTATGACAACAGTCTAGACAACCAGCATAGTGCACTCCGGAAGTTTTCCAGAAGATGGTTTGGTCCGTATGTGGTGAAGAAGGTTCATGACAACGCAACTTACGCCCTGCAAGAGTTGGATGGAACGAGCTTGAAGGTACCAGTGGCAGGTAAACGTGTCAAGATTTTCAAAAAGAGAGATGAGGAGGTCGATCTAGCAGATATCTTGACGGAGTTTCAGTTTGAGGATGAGGATTATGCAGAAGATCTTGAAGGTGATGTTGGTTACGATGGGAAGTAGGACGATAAGCCGGTCCACTCCTTGGTTGGTATCTCTGGTGCATACCGGAGGATGCACAGGTTCAGAGGGGGTGGATGTCGTGTCGTGGACCGGCTCCTACTTGAAATTCAAACTTCGATGCTTGTCGCTCCAAAGACACTCATGAGGAATAAGCTAGGCCTCAGCTTACGGGTTTTTGGCATAATTTCAGATCTCCATTTTCATCGCATAGATGGGTAGAGCTCCTTGTCAGCTTTCCACAAGCACTTTGTCTACTTCGTTTGGACGCTTAGTGGAAAAGTTACAGGACTCGAAAGATGGAGAAAATAAGCTAGGCCTCAGCTTACGGGTTTTTGGCACCACTTCAGATCTTCGTTTTTATCGCACCAGTGGATAGAGCTCCTTGTCAGCTTTCCATAGGCACTTTGTCTACTTCGTTTGGACGCTTAGTGGAAAAGTTACAGGACTCGAAAGATGGAGAAAATAAGCTAGGCTCCAGCTTACGAGCTTTTGACGCAACTTCGGATCTTCGCTTTCATCACAAAGATGGGTAGAGCTCGCTGTCAGCTTTCCATGGGCATCTTGTTTACTTCGTTTGGACATCCAGAGAAGAAGTTATGCGATTCGAAAGAAGGTAAAATCAAGCTAGGCCCCTAGTTACTTGCTGACTGGGTATTTAGGGCTTCAGGCGTTATATCAAAGACGCAAGGGGCCTGCTTCTTATTATTGAGGGTTGAACTTCGTACGTACAGACTGTTGCAAGGGGGCTGCTTAAGGGGCTTGCTTGTTCCTACGACCTGTCGGTGGATGTTTTGGAGAATTGGGAAGTCCAATACACGCGCGCAAGGTGTCATCGGGTTCAGATCTGTGCAGGCTACGCACAGGTTAAGACGGTTCTTGAAGAGACGGATCGGGGGTTGTGTTCTGGGAGAAATTGAGACGCAGGAAGCAGATTTGAGGTTTTCAGTTATCTGTGAAGGACAGTTGGACCGTTCGGGCCGTTCCGAATCCAAACTTGCTGTCCTTGGATCCATCGGTATCAAAACAACGAGTTCTTCAAGAAATTGAAGACGATACAAAGTTTTATCGGGCGGTTTGAGAGTTGTGAGAGAAATTGGCTCGCAGGGAAGCGCTTGCGTCAGGTTTTCATCGCCTGCGACCTGAGATTGGATTGTTCTTTGCGATCGGTGAGTCAAGCTCTTCGTTCTTGGTGCCTACGCGATCAGGGAGTCTTCATGTACGTATAGGAGAAGACTGTATGTGAATTGGATTGTTGGTTTGGGTGTGGTGAGCAAGTTTGAGCCGCAGGGAGCTGATTTACGTTAGTTTTTTGCAACCTGCGACCAAATTTCTTGCGTGGTTTTGCAAGGGGAACTCCAAACGACTTGTTTGGAGTCTTGTTGGGTTCAGGGTAGCTAGATCTATCTGCCAGGGAAGACGGATATCAGTTTGGACGATCCGTTTGTGCGGTGTGAGCGGTTTTAAGCCGCAGGGAGGAGTTTTTGAAGGTTCGGTCACCTACGACCGAAAATCGACGATGTCTCGACTATCGGGAGTCGAATCTGAAGGTTTCTTGAGCCAACGGAGTCAGGGAAGGAGACCCTATCAACATTTGAAGATCGTTTGGCGAAAGGAGAAAGTTCCCAGATAGGTCTTTTTCGGTTCCTTCGCTACAGGTTTCGTCCTTTTGAGTTCGTTAAGGACTTAGTTGGTTGTGTATGGCTTGTGGTAGCTAGCTTTAGCCAAGAGCTAGTGTGTGGATGTGGTTTGGACTTGGGTTTGGATCGCGTGATACTGTTGTGGCTTTGGTTGTTAGCAAAGAGAAGTTTCTCTTGCTTTGAGCTACGCTTTGGCGATTTCAGGCTAGGGTTGCGATTCAGGGGTTTGTTTTAGGGCTTCTGAAGTAGGTTACAGACCGCTCTGATCTGTTCCTCAGTTTTGTGCTGTTAGGAGAAAGAAACGGCAGTGTACATACATTTGGAGTGGTATATATTGCGCGTTCGTTTTTGTGGTTGTTCTTCTCTGTCTTGTCTCTGTTTGGCACACAACATCTCCACAGCCAGGAACCTCGCGTTTTCCTGGACATCCTTCACGCAAAATATCCGACACAATAACGGTACTGAGAAGACCGGAAGAAGCAACCTGGAAGCAGGAAGATCGTCTTCCCGAGCTTCTCTGTGAATAGATGTGTGATATTTTAGTTAGTAGTTGTTTGTTTAAGTCCAGAGCACCTTTTTGCGTGTCTGGAAGACGCGTGGTGTTGTGAGAAGACGGGATTTCTAGACAAAACCCGTGTGTTTGTGTGTTTGAACAGATCTTAGAACTTAGAGCAGCGTTACTTGTGCAAATCCTCTGTGGGAACGATATCTTGTATACTAAATGGGCAAAAGGAGTAATCCTGCGTCACTACATATAGTGAGCATCATTTTTGGCGCCACTGCCGGGGATTTCATCTTAGTAACTTCTATTCTAAGCTTCCTGGATCTGTGTGCCAGTAGTTAGTTTCATTTTGAACTAACTTCGATTGTAGTTGAATGTGTTGTGGGACTCTATCTTACTAGAAGACAGGAACCGCAACCAGAAGCTGATAAGATACACCAGGGAGAGTCGGAAGAAGCCGCTTCCCTGCTTCCAAGAGTTTCTTGGAAGACTCGATCTTGGAAGACTGCAGTGAGTACAACAAGAAGCAGGAGAAGAAGACGTTCGGAACCTGTGACCGGTTGTTTAGACCTTCAGTCTGCCGGATCTAGTGGTAGAAGAAGAGGGACATTTGTTCTCAGTACTCTGGTGGATGTCTCCGACCAGAGGAAGAAGCAGAAGACGCACGGGTAAAGATCATGAGTGGGTACATTCACCCCAGCGAACCGCTTCTAGAGAGCAGCGGATATCCTTGAGACACCAAAGGAAAGAAGAAGAGCTCAGGAAGATCCGATCAGTAGAGTTGGAAGAGCCTTCCATCTCGAACATAATCTTTGGAGAAGACAGAAGCCAACCGGGTGATCACGTGTATAAAGTAGATTTCGGTACTGATTACTCGGAAGACGTCTTCCCAAGTGCGGAAGAAGCTTCTCAAGGCGAAGGAAGACTGGAGGAGATTGTTCCAGACATCTCGGAAGATAGCAGTGACAGTAGTTCTGACTCAGAAGACGACCTTCGTGATTCAGACCGGCCTGGACCTTCGAGAAGACCATCTCCACCACTTGGACCTGAGGGAGAAAGAAGTTGGCAGTCGCACCAACCGGCAGTCGACATGGCTTCCCACACTCGGCAGAAGTACCATCCGTACGAGGATGATGCTGACGCGGACGACTTCATCACGATGTTCGAGACCATCTCTCGATCTAACAAGGAAGACGCTGATGTTGACAGACTCCGTGTATTTCCTAGTTTGATCGTAGGGAAGGGGAGGAAATGGATGAGTAAAATGTTGGATGATGGTGTAGTAATGACCGCTTGGGCTACTCTGAAGGCAGCTTTTCTGAAGAGGTTCAGAGGAGTGGGCTATGATCAGATGACCCTCATAGAACTTCAGAGACTCGAACGGAAGAAGAAAGAGACACTGCGGGATTACACCGAGAGGTTTGAAGATCTACTGGATCACATCTCTCAAAACCAAGGAAGACCCGGTTACTGTGCTCAGCAAGCCGTGGACTGGTACTTGGGAGGATTGTCTTAGGATATGGAATTGTACTGCAGAAGAGGAGGAGGTGATGATTTAGTAGAAGTACAGAAGTATGCCGAGCAGTATGAAACCTCGAGCATCACTCGGAATATGACGAAAGACAAAGGGAAGACCTCAAAGAAGTCCAAGAAGTCGAAGAAGTCTTCTAGGAAGTCCAAGAGGAAGTCCAAGTCCACTGAAACTGATAACAGTGATTCGGAAGCATCCTCTACTTCTGAAGAGTCTACAGCCGAAAGTTCAGAATCTGAATCTGAACCAGAGAAGAAGACGCGGAAGAAGAAGGAGAAGATGCGAGCAAGGGAGGAAGTTGTGCAGAAGATGCCTCAAACTCAGATCATTCAGTCTGCACTTGATCCCCGTATCGATGAGGTTCTGAAGCAGTTTGCCGACCTGAAAGTTCATCTTCTGAACCAGAAGGACAAGCGGAAGCAACCTACGGCTTCCCGGCCAAACCTTTGGTGCAAACTTTGTAACTCTTCCGGGCACACCAGAGATCAGTGTACGCAGGACCAAGCTGTCAACTGGGCAGGATGGGAAGAAGACGATGAGAGATATCTACACGATCCTAGTGGGGAAACCTGCTATAGGATCGAGACGATACAACCCTTCACTCCTACGCCTCCCGCCCAATATAATCGTTATGTACCTAGGGATAGAGCTAGTAATGTACAGACCAGAACACCCTGGCAACCTTCTTCATCACAACGACCTCTAAACCCTCTTCCTAGAGCGTGCAATAATTGTGGAGAGACAGGACACTGGTGGTCCACCTGTCCTCATCCGAGAAGACAGATTGGGCAAGTGCCCTTGTGTGGAAACTGTAAGGAAGCCGGTCATTTCACAGGGAATTGTCCTCAAACCTTACGGCCACGTCAAATGGTTAGATTTGCAGAGACCACGCCTCCTGCAGAAGCCGCATCAGCTTCTAAACTCGAGTTAGCAGTGGTACAGCACATCACGGTAGAAGAAGAAGATCCTGGGGATTGTACGGATTGTCTCCATATCGAGGAAGACGAACCAGACCCCGGGAAGCGCAAAGGAAAGGAACCGCAGTTGCAGAAGACGACTACAGCTCACAAGACGAAGTTACTTGAGGCAGGTTCTTCTTTCACTTTGGCGGATGGCACTGTTTGGAGCCCTAGTCCGGATTTAGACAGTTGGCCTCCCGAAGAAGTCTTGGACGAAGCGGTGTTCAAGGTAAGTACTAGAAGCAAGAGGAAGTTAGAATCTCGTTAGAAGGAGATCAAGAAGAAGAAGCAGCGAAAGGAGAGGTCATCTTCCCCTGAACGACCTTCTTCTCCCACTTACGACCGAGAAGATCCAAAGTACTTTGCTCCTGACATTAGACAAGAAGTTGAAGCGATCATGCAAGAAGAGCTGGAGAAGCGACGGAAGATAGTACAGCAGCTTCCTACACCGACTACGGCAGTGTCGCGCCCCTCATTCTCAAGATCGGGCGCAGACGCGAACAACAGAACCCTAGCGGACTTGCGCTAGGTTGTGAACGCTGCGAGAAGGACTTAACGGCTTGGCCAGGAAGTCGGGATCAGATGAACCCTAAGTGGTTCTCTGAACCAAGGTTGGAACCTTGGGATAGGACATAAGGGCCTACCCCAAGAGGGCCCAGACGAACGCTGACCTAAGGGGGCGAGTCTGGGAACGGGCTGAAACATGAGTCTCAGACAAAGGTCTGAGACGTGGGTCCGAGACGCAGACGAACCACAGGGTTCGACCTTGAGTCTGGACCACAAGTTTCGGAAAAACTGCAAAGTGTTGGAGCTCCAGGGACGTTTTAGGTCGTGAACGGAGCTCCACGTAAGATCTCGAGGCGAGTGAGGTATCATTGGAAAGGTCTCGTCGAGAGCTTTCCAGTGATATATAACACTCCTCGATCTGACCTCCGAGCTGGAAGTAATGGCCGAACCACAATCGGGTTGTGGTATAATTTTCAGGGACCAAAGAGGAGGGCGGGACCGCCGATCCCCAGAAGTATATATGAGGGGGGCTCGATGCCTGGGTGGGCCAGGACGAGTCATCCGACCCCAGGGTTCGGCGGGCGGACTCTGGGGGCATGAGGTGATGGCTGGGCCAGTTCCAAGGCACGTTCCGATCTAGACTTGGATGTCTAGACTTAGGAACGATGTAAGGGCTAGGGCAAGACTAGAGAACGAGTCGGCGGGTTAGACCACCGTTCGGGAGCCTAGACCCAGACGGACATCACAGACGGTTGGGCCGCTAGGTGTGTTGGAGGTACCGTTTAGGACCTTGGACTTTATGAGAAGTCCGCCCCAAGTCATATTGTGACTTGCTCATGTTTGAGACCGACTTAGGCGGATCTAAGTCGGGACTTAGGATTGCTGAGCTTGATGATTAGGGAGACGGTTCGGCTCCGGTCCGGACCAACCAGAACTAAGGTAAGTGGTGCATGGACGCTAACTTGTGATTGTGTTTGCAGGTTAGCGGTGTAAAGTTTGCGACCTACTGAGCTAGAGCTTCCGCTGGCGCAACAAGGCGATAGGTGCACGAAAAGTGGTATCAGAGCCGACGCTTCGGTGAGCGAGAACTTGAGGTAGCGGCTGAAGGCTGGACGCTTGAGGAGGGATGTGAGACACGAAGCGGATCAGCGTTTCTAGGTGAACACTTGGAGCGATGGCCGACGTTGGACAGAGTTCCAAGAGGAAGACCAAGAAACGTGGAGCGGCTGACACCAGGACCAGATCGACTCGAGCTAGCCCCGAGGCACAGTCAGGGGACGATAACCGACAACCTTCGCCCCAACGTCAAGGAAGCCCAGTACCAGCTGCGGCACCGGTGCAGCAAGATGGAGTCTTACCAGCGGTGCCCAACGATTCAGACGCGAGAAGTCAAGGAGCTCTGTATGCGGAACTCATCAAGATGATGAAGACCATGCAGGAGGGTATGGCCTCCAGGGACAAACGTATCGCCGAGCTTGAGGCAGGCCAAAGAAGTTCCTCGTCTACCAGGAAGCTTTGTAAGACGAATTTGCCGACCCCGTTTTCAGGTATAGGACGGGCTCGCAAGGTTAAGGATTTCTTAACTGAGTTGGATCTATACTTTGAGGCGCAACAGGCTAAGGAGTCTGACAAGGTGAGAGTGGCGGTTACATTCCTGAAAGACCATGCGCTTCTCTGGTGGACTGCATACAGGGATGAGCATGCCTTGACCGTCTCGGCGCTTAGTTGGAAAGAGTTCAAGGAGTTGCTTGCAGGACGATTCACTCCGGAGTATCAAAGGATTCGGGACGGTGTTGAGTTGGTGAGACTGAAGCAGACGGGGACCTTAAGCGCTTATGTGCGCGAGTTCAGTGCCAAGCTGGATTTGTTCTCCAAGTGGACTGAGGAAATCAAGATATGTATATTCATTGGGGGACTCAAGTCTAGTTCGGAAAAGGCTCTCTTTCGGATGCCAAAGCTACCAGAGACAAGTGCCGAACTTTTGAAGCTAGCGGAGCGAATTGGAGACGACGAAGTCCAGCAGCAGAAACCCTTTGAACCACGCAGCACGGACAAGTTCCAAAAAAAGAACAAGGGCTTCAAACGACAATGGGATGGGGGTGAGAAGGATCGGAAGGATACTTCGGCCCCGGCAGCAAAGCGGCAGCAAACAGGAGTAAAACCTAAGGGGCAAACACCTCAGAAGGGCAATGGCGCTAAGTTTACTTGCTACAACTGTGGCGAGGCGGGTCATATTGCTAAGGGGTGCACGAAACCTAAGGTTAGTAACTGTAGCATGAATGCATTTGTTGCAAAGGACTTGTTGGAGGGCCAGATGACTGTGACCTTGAGAACCACGAAGAAGACGCCGGGATTGATGTTTCTACAAGCCAAGGTTGCTAACCGTGATGTTACTTTTCTTGTGGACACAGGAGCGACTCACTCCTTCATAAGTCCAAAGTTGGTGAAGAAGTTGGGCTTGTCTACCTCCAAGGCAGACAAGCCTATTCAGGTGCTCTTTGCCAAGGGCAAGACGTACCAAACTTATGAAGTAGCCTTGGACGTATGATTTGCGTGTGGGAAGTTGGAGTTCACAGAGAACTTCACGGTGTGCGAGATGGATGATATATATGCGGTTTTGGGGAACACTTTCTTGGACAGGTTTGAAGTGGAACTTAGGCGGAAACCTTAAAGGTTAAACGTTAGAGTTAAAGGGCGGAAGCTGGGAGTGAGGCTGATCCGGAAGGCGCGGAAGATTGATGACTTTGCAGTGAATTTGATCAAAGCAAACAGATGGACTTCAACGACGAGGTCATATGTTTGATGCGGGTTGCAGATTTGATGGCGGGTGACAGACAAGAGGAAACATCAGGAGACGCGACTAAACTTCTGGAGGTGCTTCGCGAAGTGATTAAGGAGTTTGAGGATGTCTTGACGGATGAGTTACCTGCTGAGTTACCTCCAAGGCGGGTGGTGGATCACAAGATCGAAGTCTTGCCAGGATCAGAACCACCTTCCAAAGCCCCTTACCGACTCAATCAGGTGGAACTCCTTGAGTTGAAAAGACAACTCGGTGAGCTATTAGCGCGGGGATATATTCGAACCAGCAAGTCACCTTATGGAGCCCCAGTTCTTTTTGCAAAGAAGAAGGATGAGAAGTTACGACTCTGTGTAGATTATCGTGCACTCAATAAGATGACGGTGAAGAATAACTATCCCTTGCCAAGGATAGATGACCTCTTTGATAGGTTAGCGGGCGCAAAGTACTTCAGCAGGATAGACTTGAAGTCAGGATATTACCAGATCCGGATAGCTGACCCAGATGTTGAGAAGACCGCTTGTCGAACCAGATACGGATCGTTTGAATTCGTGGTGATGCCATTTGGACTCTGCAACGCCCCTTCGACGTTCACTACATTGATGAACACAATTTTTCGCGAGGAGATGGATGAGTTTGTCATCGTTTACATCGACGACATCTTGATCTACTCCAAAACCTTGGAGTCGCACGTGGAGCAGCTAAGGGTGGTGTTGACGAAGCTGCGGGAGCATAAGCTGTTTGCCAACATTGACAAGAGTGAGTTTCGTTTGGAGCGCATTAACTTCTTGGGACATGTCATTAGTGCAGAAGGAGTCGGCCCGGATATGCAGAAGGTGGATGCGATTGTGACTTGGGAGCCTCCGACTACAGTGAAGGGGATGCGGCGATTCTTAGGATTGGCGCAGTTCTACCGCAAGTATGTGAAGGGGTTTTCAAAGATCGCGAAGCCGCTGACGGACTGGACGGGCAAAGACGCACAGGTAAGTTGGACCAAGGAGGTGGATAATGCGTTTCAGACGATCAAAGCTATTTTGTCAAAGGCGCCAGTATTGAAGCTGCCGGAGTTCGACAAACCATTCGAGGTGCACTGTAACGACCTATGTTACACATAGGAAGTTTGTCTATTAGTAAGGTGTTTAGTTATAACTAAGTGTTGAGAATGTGTATTGGCTGCCAAAGTACTTTAAGGATGTATCAAGTTAGTCATGACTATCTAAAAGTTAGTTATGGTTAAACTTAGCTGTACTTTTGGCAGAATTCAGATATTTGCTAAAGAGTGAGCACTACTATCTTGTCATCTTGCCTAAAAGGTAGAAAGGAGGTGGAAAGTATCCCTTATCTCCTTTTTGACTTGATATTAGTGGTTGGATTAAAGTTGTGGACTTTGTGGGCATTAAAAACAAGAAGAGATTCCACATGTTTCCTTTTTAGTGGGTCCTAGTGTAGAGGGGGGTGGAAATTCGAGATTCCTTGAGAATATTCCAGAATCCTTCTAGAAGTTGTTGACTTTGAAGGAATAAGCCCATGTGAAAAGGTAAAAAGCCCATGTGATCAATGCTTTTACCTTAAGTAATATCTTAGTAAAACCCGGTAAAAGTAGTTACGGCTAAGTTACCGGGGGTACCAAAGTAAAAACCTAGAATGTATAAATAGAGGAGTAGAGAAGAGCTCCTCATCCTTGTTTTCACATTGTCGTAATGACAACTTGAGTAATATAGAGAGTGTGGGATATTTTTAGCATGGGAAAACTTGAGAGACGTCGTTAGAATGGAGGATTTTAGTTGATGTGTTTAAGGAGATTTTTAGTTGATAAGTTTGTGGGTGTATGAATGAGTGAACTCAACATTTTCCCTTCAAGTTCATGGTGTGCTTCCATCAAAGCCATCAGAGGTGACCCTTGAGTGAGAGACAGGCCCGACATGTTGCAGATTCGTGGATGACGATCGTGGAGGTTGAGAGATCGGGGGGTAGTTGATCGATAGGACCGCGGAGGGTTTACATTTTTGGTTCCGTTGCCGGGATCTCACTTGAAGGGATCGTTGAACGATGTTTAGAGTTCAGTTCTATATTCGACAAAAGGAGATTATGAGAGAGCACATGGAGAGAACGTTGGGAGGAGAGAGAGCTAACGCGATGTTAGCAACGTTAGAACCTTTCGTGTATCCCGTAGTGATATATGACGCGTTCGAAGTCATTCTTTACATCTTGTTCACTTAGAAAAGGTTTGAGGAGAGTTGAAAGAAGGTGCAATAAGAGTTGTAGAGAAAGGAGGAGAGAAAAGTTATTAGAGGAGAGAAATTTGTGAGTTTAGAAATTCTGCTCTCTGGAAAATTTGTACAGTCGCTGTCAACTTTTCTGTGAATTTTATTTTCCTGAGAAACTTTCCAGTGTTTTAGATTGGCTGATAACCTATCTAAGACAAAAGAAATGATAGGAAAAGGTGGTCTAGAGAGGGAGCAATGAGTTTTCAAAGTTTAGGGGGTCTATTCATGAGAGTTGAGGAATTCTGTTCTCTGGAAAAAGTTTACAGTCAGTGTCATATTTTCTGTGAATTTTATTTTCCTGAGAAACTTTCCAGTGTTTTAGATTGGCTGATAACCTATCTAAGACAAAAGAAATGATAGGAAAAGGTGGTCTAGAGAGGGAGCAATGATTTTTCAAAGTTGAGGGGGTCTATTCATGAGAGTTGAGGAATTCTGTTCTCTGGAAAAAGTTTACAGTCAGTGTCAGATTTTCTGTGAATTTTATTTTCCTGAGAAACTTTCCAGTGTTTTAGAGTGGCTGATAAGCTATCCAGGACAAAAGAAATCATGAGAAGAGAGGTCTGAAGAGGGAGAAAGAATTTTTCAAAGTGGAGGGGGTTGACAACCATGAGGGAAGTGAAAATATACAAATTTCAGTTCTCTGAAAATTTGTACAGTCATCACCATCTCTTCTGATTAGGGAAGTTTCTGTTGAAACTTCATGATTTAGTAGCTTGGAGGTTGAGCTACTGGAGACCACAAAAATCTTGGAGAGATCTCTTACCAACTAAGAGATATACGTTTCGGCATACAAGGAGGTCTCGTAGATACTTCATGGGGAATCCAGTTCGAATGACGAGGTGGAAGAAGAGACGTTTAGGAGTTCGAACAGAGACGAAAAAGTCCAAGTTAAGTATAGATGAGTTACGAACACGCATCTATAGCACTTGGGGTGCCCTCTTTACCCTATACGAAGAAGCTTCCGCGACCATTGGCACAAAATTGAAGAAAGCCGAGTTTAAAGCATCATTTAGTGTGGAGGCCACGAATGCTCCTGGTGAAGTAGAGTTGGATCCTTACAAGAGTGAGTTCAAGATGTCTGTTGTGATTAGTACAAACGATGGTGAGGAGGATCATATCTTCGATAGTTAATTTTAGATTAGATTTTATTTCGTGTATAGCATGTATAATACGCGATTTCCAATATAAAGCTCGGAAGAGTTAAGAAAGTGATGTAGAATTATTTTCCTCTATGATATTTTGTCCACTTAATGGTTGAGAAGGTGCAACATGAGTGAAAATTCAAAAGATTGGAAAGTTAGACTTAGAAACCTTCCTCAAGGTTTAGATGTCATAGTAAGTGTCGGAGAAAGTTCAAGAGAGATTATCGTCGAGTTTGAAAACCCTAGTATTAAACCTCAAGTAGAATCTCCGAGGAGAAGAGTAGAAACCGACTTGTGGTGTTATTTCTGTAGAGGGTTGGGACACAAAGTAGTGAATTGTCCAACTAGAATCAGAATCGAGAGAGCTAAAGGGAAGCGGGAGTTTACTGATTTAAGTCTTCGAGTGAGTCCATCGTCACCAGCGCCAATTCATCTTCTAGGCGAAGATCCTTGTCCAAGTTGTGGAGTGGGTGATCTATCCAGAGGACACAAGTGCGTCGATGTGGCCGTCCTACTTACGTCAGTAGTCGAGAAGTTGGACGAGACTCAAAGAGCTGAGACGGAGAAGTTGTCAACTTCAAAAGAGGACTCAGCTGAGTTGTGATGGAGATCGTCATTCGGATGGTGGAGAAGGCGGTGATGCGACTCAGGCTCATGATTACCTTGGGAGAAGAGATGGCACAAGAGGTGTTGTTACAACCATTTCCTTTCATTTTACCTATGGTAGATTATTCGCGAATGGAATTAGTGATGTTCGTACTCTTTTAGCGAGTAGTTATTGCACAAAAATTAGAATGGTAGAAAGAATAGTTACAAGATGGGGAAGTTACCAGTGTTTCATGGGAAGGACAATGAAGATGTAGAACCATTTGTATGAGACTTCAAAAGGGGTTGCATCGGAAACAACGTGAGAAGGAAGGAAGAATGGGTGTTGTTACTGCCAGAGTTTTTAGAAGATTTTGCTCTTACGTGGTATGACGACCGAGTGAAGAGCAAGACACCTGGTGCAGTTGAGGACACATGGGAGACGTTGAGTAATGCACTCATCGAAGAATTTCTTCCAGAAGAGAGTTATGAGAAGCTCATGGTGGAGCTTACTCATTTGAAGCAACGGGACGACGAGAAAGTTCGGCAATATGCCGAAAGGGTGGATAAGTTGGAGCAACGGTTTCGGACGGTCCTACGGAAGAGTGGAGACAATGTGGAGCTAACGATGGCGGAGATTGGAGCAGTGTTGACCAAGAACTTGGTGGGAGGGTTGAGGCCTTCAATTCGAACCCAAGTGAGGTACGAGAAGCCAGCAACCAAAGCGGAGGCTATCAAGATAACGACAAATATGGAAGAGAGTTTGGATGAAGGAGATATCATCCAACCTCATCATGCTGCTCTGGTGTCAACTCCGACTCCTGGTGTAGTCACAACGATCGCACCTGCACCATCACAATTGGTGATTGCTTCAACGTCAGGTCCTACTCCAACGGTGGGACCAAGACCGTTTGTCCCAACAACGATGTCTACTGCCACCTCTGATTTTCATGCCGAGCTGAAGAGCATCACCGATACTCTTGCGGATCTCAAGATAAACGTGGTGCAGTTACGAGAATGGAGGAACAAAGGTGGAGGAGGAGGTCAAAGAGGTTACGACAACAATCCCAACCGAGGAAATCAAGGTAACTTTGGAGGCAACCAAGGTAACTTTGGAGGAATCACGTGTTGGACGTGTGGAGGTTCTCATTTCCAGCGAAATTGTCCTAACAACGGAGCAAGAGGTGCCGAAGCTGTCAGAATGAATGTGGGTGGAGGAAATCCATCACAAGGACGAGACAAGGGGGTGGCTACTATCGATGTCGTACGAGATCCCATTTACGAGAAAGGAGAGAGTTCAAACTCTTCTCATGCACCGGTGGAGCTTTTAGCTCAAGAAAGGAAAAGAACTCGATTTTCTGATGAACCAGTTTTCATGGAGGAGTCAGCAAGTAGAAGTACTCGTTCGAGTAATGTTTCGAGTACACCAAGAAGGAAGCTAGGGATGGCGGATTTCACCATTTCATCTTCCCAAGCGGGAGATGATGTGGTTGAAGATGTGGGTGCTTAGAAAGCCAACATCACTGTTGGACAACTGATCGCACTTAATCCCAGCTTACGAAGGGAACTCAGAGGAGGACTGAGTTCTAAGAAAGCAAGAAGAAGAAACCCAAGAGCAAGACATCAAAGTCTGTGGGAGTTGGTGTGGTGGATGTGCATGCTTCAGAGGTATGCACTAGGGCTTCAAAGATTGAAGTCCGGTTGAATGGTCACTACGTCTCTGACGTATTGGTGGATGGAGGATCGGCTGTCAACGCCATATCGGAGAGGTTGATGAAGAAGTTGGGGATGGAACCAACTCGCCCGGCTAGCATTGTCGTGGGTATGGCTAACAAGCAACGGGTAAGACCTCTTGGTGTGTTAGAGAAGGTGGTCGTGTCTGTGATGGGAGTTCAAACGTTGATGTCCTTTCAAGTGTTGAAGGACTCTAGTTATGATTTGCTCCTAGGTAGGCCTTGGTTGAGAGCTGTGCGCACCACTGATAGGTGGCACAAGGGATACTTACGGATTGGGCCTAGAGATCATAGAGTGATAGTTCCTCTCTCGGGTGTTGGAGTTGTGACTTCTGACTCTGATAGACCCACTAGTGACTACTGGGAATCTGATACGGAGGATGATCAGAGTGTATCAGAAGTAGATACTGGAGATTCTTACGATCAAGAATCCTCGTCTGAGGACGAAGGATTTGGTCGAGATGAATCATTACATCAGCTTAGTGCTATTGACTTGTTGCCTCGACCAACAGTGGAGAAAGATCCTGACAAAGAAGAGTTGAGTGAGGCAGAGATTGTGAGAAGACTCTCTACCCTGAAGTTTGGTATCAATGTCACTCAAGAAGAGAAAAGTATATTCCTAGATATATTTCGAAAATATATCCATGTGTTTGCTTTCAGCTACAAGGATTTGAAGGAGGTGACTCTCGAGACTCATCGAATCGAATTGGAGGAGCACGCAAGACCAGTTCGACAGAAGCAGAGAAGGGTCAATCCCACAACGGCAATGATGGTCAAGGAGGAGATAGACAAGTTGAAGGAGACGAGTTTCATCTATGAGGTGGAGAACTCAGAATGGGTTTCACCCATTGTGATTGTCAAGAAGAAGAATGGTAAGCTGCGAGTGTGCATAGACTATAAGAAGCTGAATGCAGTTACCAAGAAGGATTATTATCCTCTACCATTTATAGATGAGATTTTGGAGGAAGTTGCTGGTCATGAGTGGTACAGCTTTGGTGATGGTTATAGTGGGTATAACTAGATCAAGATAGCACAGGAGTACCAACAGTTGACTACTTTCACTACTCCTTGGGGAACATTTGCATTTCGGGTGATGCCATTCGGATTGTGTAATGCTCCGGCCACGTTTCAAAGGTTCATGAACAAGGTGTTTGAACCATTCATAGGGAAGTTTGTTCGGGATTTCATTGACGATTTCTGTGTGTACGGACGAAAGGAGGACCACTTTGATCATGTGATCAAAGTTTTGCAGCGGTTGGAGCAAGCCAACGCTTCTCTAAATCCAGAGAAGTGCATCTTTGGCTGCGAAGAAGGTCTGCTGTTAGGGCACATCATTTCCAAGAATGGGATTGCTGTAGATCCTGAAAAGGTGAAGAAGATTGTGGATCTTCCATTTCCGATCAACTTGACAAAGTTGAGGCAGTTTCTTGGCATGGTTGGATAATATCGTAGGTTTGTCTTTTCCTTCTCAAACAAAGCAATAGCTTTGACTATGTACATGAAGAAGGGAGTTGATTTTGACTTGATAGTGCATGATCAGAAGGCAAAGGAAGCATTTGAGGAGCTAAAAAAGGCATTAGTGACAGCTCCTATACTTGCTAAACCTGAGTGGAATAAAGCATTTATTCTATATACGGATACCTCCAATGTAGCAATCGGATGTACATTAAGTCAGCTAGATGGAGATGGGCATGATCATCCTATAGCTTATGCTAGTAGGCAGATGGTTCCAGCGGAGAAGAATTACTCTGTGACTGAACGAGAAGGATTAGCGGTGATCTTTGGATTGAAGAAATTTCGACACTACTTGCTAGGAGGGAAATTTTCCATAGTCACAGATCACAAGGCTTTAAAGTATATCTTTAATAAGCCTAATGCCGAAGGTCGTATTGCTCGTTGGAAGATCCTTCTAACAGAATACGATTATGTGATCGAAGATAGACCAGGGAAAAAACATGCGAATGCTGATCTTTTGTCGAGGGCTTATGATGATGAGAGAGAAGAACCGTTTGATGATTCATTTCCAGACGAGCATCTGATGACCATCACAAGCATCGAGGAGATACCGGACGAGTACAAGGAAATATGGAGTTTCCTTGCAGATGGCTCTTTTCCAGAAGGTATGCATACCCGAGAACGTAACGCGTTGATCAAGAGATGCAAACCTTACACCATGGTGGAGGGAATTCTGTTTCATCAAGGAGCAGATGGCTTACAAAGGAGAGCAGTTGGTCAGAAAGAGGCATTCAAGCTAATGCACGAGTTTCACGACGGAACTGTTTGCGGAGGTCACTTTGCTGGTAAGATAACAGCCTTCAAGATTTTGGATGCGGGTTATCACTAGAGAGGGATTTTCAAAGAGTGTTTAGACTATTGCAAAACTTGTGACGTATGTCAAGCATTTGCTCTAAAGTCTACTAGAACACCTCCGTTAAGATCAATTCCAGTATTAGGGTCGTTTGAGAAGTGGGGTATTGACTTTGTAGGTCCTCTTAATAAGACACCTCGAGACAATAGATACATTGTAGTCGCCACTGACTATTGTACCAAGTGGGTAGAGGCTAGACCTTTGAGAGAGACCTATGAAACAGAAGTCGGTAGATTCCTATGGGAGAGGATCATCACGAGATTTGGATGTCCGTTAGAGTTGGTCTCAGATAGAGGAGGAGAGTTTGTAGGGAGCATGACTACTGCTATGCTACAACACTTTTCTATCAAGCCACGAGTAACGACCTCATACAAACCAAATGCTAATGGTCTTGCGGAGAAGACCAATCTTACACTTTGTATGATGCTCGTCAAAGATGCTGGTGTTGAAACTGCGAAACATACTTGGGATAAGAGACTACATGCCATCTTATGGGAGTACCGAACGACAACAAAGACTTCTACTGGGTACTCTCCATTTCGACTGGTTTATGGAGTGGAGTCCAAGTTGCCGATCCAATTCGAATTGGATACTTTTCAAACTATTCAACGAAAGTTGAAGAGATCGAGAGGAGAAGACGTGGTCAGATCAAGAAGGGAGCAACTCATGGAGTTGGAAGAGACCCGAGCAGTAACAATGATCCGGATGGAACGAGCTCAGGCGTATCAAAAGAAGAGTTACGACTAGAGGGAGGTTGGGCAAGAGGGAGGTAAAACCTTTTCAAGTCGGAGATTGGGTAATGTTGGGTGATGCTATCAGATTCAAGAGGGCTAGGAAGAAGTTTCTTCCTAGATATTTTGGTCCTTTTGTTGTAGATAAGGTGTGGAGCAACTTCACGTATGACCTTCAGGAGTTGGGAGGAAGGAGATTCGATCGGGTCAACCATGACAAGTTGAAGTTGTTTCATCGACGAAAGCTCTCTCTTCACTCCGAGGACGGAGCGAAAATTTAGTCTGGGGGTAAAATGTAACGACCTATGTTACACATAGGAAGTTTGTCTATTAGTAAGGTGTTTAGTTATAACTAAGTGTTGAGAATGTTTATTGGCTGCCAAAGTACTTTAAGGATGTATCAAGTTAGTCATGACTATCTAAAAGTTAGTTACGGTTAAACTTAGCTGTACTTTTGGTAGAATTCAGATATTTGCTAAAGAGTGAGCACTACTATCTTGTCATCTTGTCTAAAAGGTAGAAAGGAGGTGGAAAGTATCCCTTATCTCCTTTTTGACTTGATATTAGTGGTTGGATTAAAGTTGTGGACTTTGTGGGCATTAAAAACAAGAAGAGATTCCACATGTTTCCTTTTTAAAGGGTCCTAGTGTAGAGGGGGGGTGGAAATTCGAGATTCCTTGAGAATATTCCAGAATCCTTCTAGAAGTTGTTGACTTTGAAGGAATAAGCCCATGTGAAAAGGTAAAAAGCCCATGTGATCAATGCTTTTACTTTAAGTAATATCTTAGTAAAACCCGGTAAAAGTAGTTACGGCTGAGTTACCGGGGGTACCAAAGTAAAAACCTAGAATGTATAAATAGAGGAGTAGATAGCTCCTCATCCTTGTTTTCACATTGTCGTAATGACAACTTGAGTAATATAGAGAGTGTGGGATATTTTTAGCATGGGAGAACTTGAGAGACGTCGTTAGAATGGAGGATTTTAGTTGATGTGTTTAAGGAGATTTTTAGTTGATAAGTTTGTGGGTGTATGAATGAGTGAACTCAGCATTTTCCCTTCAAGTTCATGGTGTGCTTCCATCAAAGCCATCAGAGGTGACCCCTGAGTGAGAGACAGGCCCGACATGTTGCAGATTCGTGGATGACGATCGTGGAGGTTGAGAGATCGGGGGGTAGTTGATCGATAGGACCGCGGAGGGTTTACAGCACACGGACGCGAGCGACTATGCGATTGACGGAGTGTTGGTGCAGGATGGAAAACCTGTAGCGTACGAAAGCAAGAAGCTATCTGGGACAGAGAGTCGATGGCCGACTCACGAGAAAGAACTGTTTGCGGTGGTTCATTGCTTGAGGAAATGGCGGCATTACTTGGGACTTCACAAAACCCAAGTCTATACTGATAATATTTCGCTCAAGTACTTTGAGACACAGGATCGGGTGACGCCCAAGCAACTACGGTGGCATGATACCTTGGCGCTCATGAATGTGGAATAATCCACAAAGCGGGAAAGGACAATGTGGTTCTTGACGCCTTGAGTCGCAAGGAGGAATATCTTCCATCGTCATCACAGATTTTGCGAGCTATGTATCCTAAGGAGTCAGACTTGGAGAGGCGAATACGTGAAGGTTACATGGGCGATGACCAAGCGAAGGAGTACCTGGAACAACTCAAGCGAGGAGTGAAGTTGCAGAACATGCAGCTAAGACATGGTTTACTCATGTTCAAGCAAAGTCAGGTTTATGTGGGACAAGGAAAACTTCGGACTAAGTTACTCAAAGAATGTCATGATGCGCCCTTATCAGGACATAAAGGAGAAAAGTCCACTTTAGCAGTGATAGCTAAAAAGTTTTATTGGCCCCACATGAAAGACGATGTTTCCCACTTTGTGAAAACATGCGTAATCTGTCAAGCGAATCGCGTTTCTTACGAGAAGAAACAAGGATTGCTTCATCTTTTGCCGATTCCAGCCAGACCTTGGGAAAGCATTAGCATGGACTTCATTACCTCTCTGCTTGACTCAAATGGATACAACGCGATTTTTGTTATAGTTGATCGGTTTAGCAAACTAGCGAAGTTTGCTCCGACCTTGGACACTGCAACAGCGTTCACGACTTCTCGGTTGTTCCTAGATACTTGGTGGCGTTCACATGGATTACCTCGGAGTATTATTTCAGATCGAGACTCCAAGTTCACAAGTGCCTTTTGGAAATACTTGTTCCAAAAATTGGGGACTAAATTAAAATTTAGTACCGTCTTTCATCCGGAAACAGATGAGCAAACGGATCGAGTTAACTCGGTTCTGAATCAATACTTGAGGAATTATGTGAGCGCAGACCAAAGTGATTGGGCGGAGTGGCTCAGTCTTGCGGAGTATTGCTACAATTCCACGAAGCATTCGGCAACCGGTGAATCGCCTTTCTTACTGACTTACGGACGTGAGCCAGAAGGACCTCTTGACTTGACTCTTGCAGGGAGTTCTACATCGGCACGACCAAGAACACGACAAACATCAGCTGAAGAGTTGGTGGCGGCAATGCAGCGGCGCGAGGAGCAAGTTAAGAAGAACCTCGAGAAGGCGCAGCAACGATACACGAAGCAAGTAAATAAACATCGGCGGCAAGTAAAGTTTCAAGTGGGCGAAGAAGTATGGATAAGTACGAAAAACTTCACACTTCCGAAGGAAATATCGGTGAAGTTTTCATCAAAGTTTGCGGGACCTTTTGTCGTTGTCAAGAATCCGCATGTAGATGTCTTAGACCTTCCTCGCGAGTGGCAGTTGCATCCGACTTTTCATGTTTCTTTATTAAAGAAATACTTCAAGGATGATTTGCGGCCGGAGTGCAAACAAGTACTCAGGCCTCAACCTGATGTCGTGCAAGGCGAAGCAGAATATGAGGTGGAGTCCATTTTGCGATCTCGGCGCAAATCAAACCGGATGGAGTACTTGGTCAAATGGCGTGGTTACCATTTGAAGGAAGCAACTTGGGTGCCAGAGGAAGATCTCGCACATGCGAGCGAAGCATTGGACCTCTTCAAGCGGCGACAAGGACAACAAGGGCGTTAGCAAGATGAGGACATCTCCTTCCAGCGAGGGGTGAAGAAACGACGAACCATACGAGTAGCAACTTGAGGCGATTTGGGCCGATGGACTTTGTAGCTTTGACTTGTGTTTGGAAATAAAGATATTGTTTCTTGAAAATTTGTCTAAGTGTATTGGTTGTGCATGGCTATGACTAGTTCTGATCAGATGCCTAGGATGTTGTCAAGAGAAGGAACGAAGCACACTCAAAGGAAGCGAGCTGGTTTGGATAAGCATCTAAATCAAGACTAAGTCTTGATGTCAAGACTTAGGTTTGCCGTAGAGTTGGCAAAGCAAGTATGAACTTTCATACTTGTCTTGGGGCTTGGGGTGATCTTGCTTTGCGGTTTCCTAACTGCAAAGTAAACTTAGTCGCGCGTCTAAGTCAAATCAGATTGCGACCGGAAAGTGAGTTTCGGGGGACCTTGTAAGTAGGTGTGAATACTTATAGTTAGCAAGTTAGAGTCTTAAGTAGAATGTTTAGAAGTTGTCAACTAGTTTTGTTTAGGGTAAGCCAAAAAGGTAAGGCTTTTCCCGAGACTAGTTGGAATTTTCTAAGTGTTCTAGCGACAACTTAAGACTCAAGCCAAGAAGGGAATTGCGGGTTAGCTACCAGAACGTAATTCTGACGCCAAGGGGTTGGCTACCCATTTTGAACTTGGTGTTAACTTAAAGGATCATTGTTGATGAGGGCATCAACCTCCAAAGTGGGGGTGAGTGTCGCGCCCCTCATTCTCAAGATCGGGCGCAGACGCGAACAACAGAACCCTAGCAGACTTGCGCTAGGTTGTGAACGCTGCGAGAAGGACTTAACGGCTTGGCCGGGAAGTCGGGATCAGATGAACCCTAAGTGGTTCTCTGAACCAAGGTTGAAACCTTGGGATAGGACATAAGGGCCTACCCCAAGAGGGCCCAGACGAACGCTGACCTACGGGGGCGAGTCTGGGAACGGGCTGAAACATGAGTCTCAGACATAGGTCTGAGACGTGGGACCGAGACGTGGGTCCGAGACGCAGACGAACCACAGGGTTCGACCTTGGGTCTGGACCACAGGTTTCGGAAAAACTGCTAAGAATTGGAGCTCCAGGGACGTTTTAGGTCGTGGACGGAGCTCCACGTAAGATCCCGAGGCGAGTGAGGTATCATTGGAAAAGTCTCGTCGAGAGCTTTCCAGTGATATATAACACTCCTCGATCTGACCTCCGAGCTGGAAGTTATGACCGAACCACAATCGGGTTGTGGTATAATTTTCAGGGACCAAAGAGGAGGGCGGGGCCGCCGATCCCCAGAAGTATATATGAGGGGGGCTCGATGCCTCGGTGGGCCAGGACGAGTCACCCGACCCCAGGGTTCGGCGGACGGACTCTGGGGGCATGAGGTGATGGCTGGGCCAGTTCCAAGGCACGTTCCGATCTAGACTTGGACGTCTAGACTTAGGAACGATGTAAGGGCTTGGGCAAGACTAGAGAACGAGTCGGCAGGTTAGACCACCGTTCGGGAGCCTAGACCCAGACGGACATCACGGGCGGTTGGGCCGCTAGGTGTGCTGGAGGTACCGTTTAGGACCCTGGACTTTATGGGAAGTCCGCCCCAAGTCATATTGTGACTTGCTCATGTTTGAGACCGACTTAGGCGGATCTAAGTCGGGACTTAGGATTGCTGAGCTTGATGATTAGGGAGACGGTCCGGCTCCGGTCCGGACCAACCAGAACTAAGGTAAGTGGTGCATGGACGCTAACTTGTGATTGTGTTTGCAGGTTAGCGGTGTAAAGTTTGCGACCTACTGAGCTAGAGCTTCCGCTGACGCAACAAGGCGGTAGGTGCGCGAAAGACAGCCCCTGTCACACGAGAACAGCCTCCAGTCGAGGGAAGATACTCTTCTGGTCTTCCATCCAAGGAAGCTGCTACTACATCTTCTCTGTTGGAAACACCAGTCACTCTTCTGAAGAGATCCCCTTATGACTTCTTACGAGACTTGTGGAATTAGAAGGCGGATGTAACCTTCCAACAACTGTTGGATGACAACGCTGGTTACAGGATCGAGGAAGAGGAGGACAGCTAGACTTCCAAGAGCACCCCGATCCTAAGGATAGAGCATGAAGACTTGGGAGCCCCAGAACTTGATATGGAGATCCATGGCTGTCTTCTGAAGAAGGTACCCATTGAATCCGGCTCCGGAGTTAACATCATGACTGAAGAAACGGCGCATGCCCTGGGCTTCACTGAGTTCCAGCCTACTCCAAGGATTCTCAGAATGGTGGACCAGATCAGAAGACGACCTTTGGGACAACTGAAAGATGTCTTAACGGTAATTGGGGGAGTATCTTTTTACCTCACTTACATTATTTTGCGACCTGTAGCTAAGGTTGGATATCAGGTGTTGATAGGAAGACCATGGCTGTATGCTGCAAATGTAAAACCGACTGGAGAAGACATCGTCTGAGATTTCCCAATCCTACACCCAAGCCAGGTGAGAAGACTAAGGTCTCGCTTCCTTGGAAGAAGATTGGACACCAAGGCGAAACTCCTTCTACGACAGAGGGGTACACTTCAGAAGACTCAGTTGCGTCTTCTGACAGTGATGAACGATATAATGAGTTTGTGTTTAGGGAAGTAGCGGAGACAACAGAAGACGTGATCTGTGGATACATTGAGTGCTACGAGATTGCGGAAGAAGAGCTTCCAGAAGACGAGAATACCGTCTTCCCTTTGGAAGATCCGACAGTTGGTCTTCCAGAAGACGAGAATACCGTCTTCCCTTCGGAAGACCAGTTAGCTTATCTTCCAGAAGACGAATCCGAACCAGAAGAAGCTCCCAAACCGGAATACTTTGGTGCTAGTGAGTACAGTCACACTGAAGGTATGGTGAACCCAGATGATCTTCAAGAGATGGAGGTTGCTCCCGGGAAGAAGCTGAAGCTTTCCAAGGTGATCGAGGGCCAGCAGTTGGAAGACTTCCGAGAACTTCTGACAGAGTTTCAGGATGTCTTCGCGTGGACCATAGAAGACATGAAGGGCATTCCTCGAGAGCTGGGAGAACATCGGATTGACTTGCTGGAGGGCGTTGTTCCTACACGGCAGAGGCAGTATCGGCTCAACCCCAAGTACTCGCTTCTGGTGAAGGACCAGATCGACCAATACTTGAAGGCGGGAGTCATCTTCCCAGTGCTCAGTAGTGAGTGGGTAGCTCCTATCGTCATCGTGCCGAAGAAGCAGACAGGGAAGATCCGAGTGTGTCAGGACTTCCGGAAGCTGAACTTGGCCACGAAGAAGGATCATCATCCCTTATCCTTCACCGACTCTATGTTAGATCAGGTAGCAGGACATGAGTTCTACAGCTTCCTGGATGGGTATTCTGGATACAACCAAGTTTCGATGAGGGAAGAAGACAAGTCGAAAACCACTTTCACTACTGATTGGGGCACGTACGCATACAATCAAATGCCGTTTGGTTTATGCAATGCGCCCGCCACATTCCAAAGATTGATGATTACAATCTTCAAGGAGTATCTTCGCACTTTCATGGAGATTTTCTTGGATGACTTTTGTGTGTTTGGATCGAGAGAAGACCACTTGATATTCCTAAGGAAGTGTTTTCTGAAATATAGAGAACATCGTTTGGCTCTTCACCCTGAGAAGTGCTTCTTTGGTATGTCAGAGGGAATTTTGCTAGGGCATAGGGTTTCCGGAAGAGGTATAGAAGTCGATTGTGCTAAGGTGGAAGTCATCATGAAACTTCACCCACCTGCTAACCTGACACAGTTGAGAAGCTTCCTGGGTAATGTTGGATACTACAGACGGTTTATCGACAGGTACACAGATATAGCAAGAAGACTCACCAAGTTGCTGAAGAAGAACGAACCATACATTTGGTCTTCTGAGCAGCAAGAAGCATTCGAAGAAATGAAGAGGCTTCTGTCGGGATCCCTCTGTCCTAAGACCACCCGATTGGGAGCGCGTCTTCCACATCTATGTGGATGTTTCTGCTTTTACCATAGGGGTGGTGTTGAGTCAAAAAGACGAGAAGAAGAAGGATTATCCCATCTACTATGCGAGAAGACAGCTTAGTGATGCAGAGAAGAAGTACTCTACAACCGAAAGGGAGTGTCTTGGCATGATCTACTCCTGTAGAAAGTTTAGACACTATCTTCTTGCCAATCCGTTTGTCTTCTATGTGGATCATTTTTCTTTAAAACATCTTGTCAAGAAGGCAGATTTGTCGGGTAGGGTAGCTAGATGGATTTTACTGCTCCAGGAATTTACTTACACTGTTGAGTACAGGCTCGGAAGACAGCATGTTAATGCTGACTACCTATCCAGACTAGAGACGGAACGACGAGAAGATGAAGTGGAAGACGAGTTCCCTGACGAGAAGCTGTTTTCAGTTTTCGCAGAGACACTTTCATCTGAGGGGGGGCGCACCGCCTGCTTCCCAGAAGACAAGACTAGGTCTTTTGACCTTGTCTTCGCGACTTCCACAGAAGAGTCGATCTTCCAGGACTTGAGGAAGTTCTTGGAAGACCAACATTACCCAGAGGGATTGGATGCGGAGTAGAAGGCTGTCTTCTTACACAAGGCAGGTCCCTATGACATCTTCCAGGGTATCCTGTTCCGAAAGGGACATGACGAGAAGCTAAGAAGATGCCTTGAGCCTTCAGAGATTAAGCCAGTGATCACGGGTCTTCACTACGAAGATGTTGGGGGTCACTACGGACTGAAGACTACAGTGAAGAAGATGTTGGACGCCGGTTACTGGTGACCGACCATGTACAGAGACACTTTTCAGGAGATCAGGAAATGTGATGCGTGCCAGAGGGTGGGAAGACCGACAGCTACTACTAGGTGGCCTCTTACTCCCATTCTTCCGCTTGCTCCTTTTGAAAAGTGAGGAATCGACTTTGTTGGGCCTATCGTCTCGGTGGTCAGAAGAACCCGAGCACGGTATATTCTGATAGCTACCGACTATGCTACCAAGATGGTGGAGGGCGAAGCAACAAGGAAGAACGATGCCGTAGTGGTAGCCAGGTTCCTTTGGCATAACATCATCACTAGGTACGGATGTCCGCTGGAATTGGTATCAGATAGGGGTACTCATTTCTTAAATGAGACTATCTCCCTCCTGACCTAATACTTCAGGATTAAGCATAGGAAGACGACGCCATACAACCCGAAAGCGAACGGACTGACGGAGAAGTCAAACGGTCTTCTGTGTAACATCCTGAATAAGGTAACTGTTAACCATGCGTATGACTGAGACACGAAATTGCCATCTGTGTTGTGGGCTTTCAGGATTTCACCCAAAGTCACGACCCAGAAGACACCTTTCTACCTAACTTATGGCATGACACATATTGTGCTCATTGAGTTAGAGGTCCCAACTTACAGGTTAGCCGTATCCGAACGCATGAGAGAAGAAGAGAGCCAGGAGCAGCGTCCTCTAAACTTTGTTGAGTCTGAAGAAGACAGGAATGCAGCTTTGGAGAAGACATACGAGGTACAAGCGCAACGTAAGGTGAACTACGATGGCAAGCTGAGGAAGGTGACCGTCGTAGATGGGGACTTGGTTCTTCTCTACGACAACCAAGAAACTTCATCTTCGCTGGATGGGTCCTTACCGCGTCTTCGAGGTCTTCGACAACGGCTCCTTGCAGTTGGAAGAGTTGGATGATACATTGATGACCACTCGTGTAAACGGGTGGCGTGTCAAGAAGTACTGGACGTAAACAGAAGTGCTGGAACACTGATGTTTGCAGGGACGCAAACATGTGAGGGTGGGCGTATGTGGTGCCCACAAATTACAGGATTCACGAATTTTCAAAATTTTTAAGAATAATAACTTGTTTGTATAACTGAAGAAGCGTTGTTACTTAAGGTTACGTCTTCCTTAGCAGGAAGATGATCTTAAGGGTTGTTTGTAATAATAAGTTGACTTCTTCGGAAGATGACCATCTTCGGAAGAGCATCTTCTCGGTGGTGTCTTCGGAATACGGAAGACGGCGGAAGACACGCATCTTCCGGAAGACGACGAACCGCTGAGGCCTAACCACGGATTCTTCAGTAAAGGAGTAGTTGCACCTACTGGGTCGCACCGAACCGGTAGGTAGGTTGTCACCTAGGGTCAAAACCCCTAAACTGCGAGAAGATACAGGAAGCGCATTAGTGGATTCTCAGCTTCCTGCAGCAGGAGCGCTCTTGGTGGAGAAGATTGATTTCCGAGTGATTGATTTGAGAGAGGAAATCAGCGAGTGAAATCGAGGGAGGTTAGGATCGATTTGAAACTAGAAGAAAGGCGAAGTCGAATTGCTGAGCGTAGAAGAGTGTCGAGCTGAAGACGGTTTTTCTGTGAGCTCCCGGAAGCTGACAATGGAAGCAGTTGAGTGGAATCGGAGGTGGACGGCTTAATCAATTGAGGCGTAGACAGGAGCTGACGACGGAGGCAGCTCAGTGGGGTCGCATTGGAGCTAGGACCAGAGCCAGAAGCGCGCAGAAGGACGAAGGCAACTCGGGAAGCAGACAGAAGACAGTAGAGGTTCTTCTCATGTTCTTTCCCCTTCCCACTGCTTCTCGCCTTTGTTTGGTATCTCCCGCGCTTCCCCGGTTGTTTGCAGGCAACCTGATCGATTACCCCCCATCCCCATTTCTCCTATTGTGACATTGGGTGAGGAAGCGCTGCCCAATTTCTGTCAGACATCCTCTTGATTCTTCCTGAGTTCAATTCGAGCTTCCCTACCCATCGTCCCCAAATTGACGATCCCAGCTATCAATTTCCCTACCCTATTACTCCTCTACTCCCGAAACTTGGAACAGAAAACGCTTCGGAAGATTTGAACATCTTCGAAAGACGCTTCTGAAACTTGACTGTCTTCGGAAGACTGTCTTCGGAAGTCGACTATAACCAATTCGTATCAAGAGTGGATTCGTGTTGCTTTTGTGTTAAGAGAGACTTGGTACGAATCTTGAGTGGTGTGGTGAGTTCTTTTGTTATTTCGAGAAGTTGGAAGTCGGGAACTAGGCTTGTGCCTCCCGGTCTTCCACGCTTCTCAACTCCACATCTTCCTAGAGAGACTAGAAGACTGAAAGACTGACAAAATGAGCGAGAAGACGTGAGGGTCCATTTCGGGTCTCTTCTGTCCGACCCGTAGCAGCCATTCCTTCTTCTTCTCCAAACTTAGGAGAGAGTCGTGAGAAGACTTGCTGGCAGAATCTGGAGAGAATGGTCGAGGGTCATGTCTTCCCACCGAGCAGCAAGCTTCTTCTGAGTGCATATGAGAGGTGAGAAGTCAGAAGAACAGAGTGCAATTGTCTTGAGTCTGTTGTGAGGATAGATTGCGCGTAGGAAGACGAAGACATGTGAGATCAGTGAAGGGAAGCCTGACTTCGGGAGGACTTCCGAGAAAGACATTGAATCGGAAACTGTCCCGGGTGTCTTCCCAGTGGCCACTGTCACCGCAGGAGCCCACAACCATCTTCCGAACCTGTTATGCACTTTATGTTTCGCGAATCTTGTATCTTCTGACAGGAAGTAGGATGTAATGCAAGGTGGGTTGTCTTCTTGGTAATCCATGCGAGGCCTTGCTTAGTTAGGATTGTGTAGGTATAGCTCGGAAGACGAGAGTTATCTAAGAAGTACTGTTAGAATCCCGGAAGACGGAGTAGCTGTCTTCTGGAAGACTAGTTTCGTCTTCTGAGAAGTAGAAGCTAGACTGTGGACACTTGGGAAGGACTGAGCCTTCAGCTCATAGTAGGTGCTTGTGGCTTAGTGCAACAGATCTTCCAGTATGTCGATGCATCCTCGAGGGTTGGTGTTACCAGCAGCGGAGTTGGCCGAGGACACGCCCTTCCTCAAGGAGTTGGGTCTCGATTTCTTCCTATGGGATTGGAACCTTGCAGACCAGGGACTTCTGGAGGAGGTGTGGGCAGCGTTACCACCTCGCAACCGTGTACCTGCGAAGGCAGGAGTAGCTCGAGGAAGACCATCTTCCTGGACTGAAGATTGGTGGCGTAGGACTTTCCACAGGCCAGAATCCGAGGACCGAGGGTATTGGTTTGAGAAGAAGATTTTGCCCAGGATCGTGAGTTCGTGGCATGTGCCTGGGAGCACCACTTGTCTTTTCGTGGAAGACAGGCAGGGTAGGAATGGGTGGAAGATCGAATCTTATCGGGAGCCGAAGAAGCGACTTTTGGCGAAGCTGTTTCTGCATCTCTTTCCCAAGGGGAAAGCGCAGAAGACGAGGTACCTGGGAGATCATGATGTGGAGTTCCTGGAATCAGTGTGGGATAAAAGATTGCTCATCTACTGGGGCGCATACGTCCACAACTATGTACAAACGGAGCTAGCGTACTTGGGTACCCCGGCGGGAGGACACTTGACACCTTTCCTCTGCTACTTGTACGTAGCCATGGGGGATCTTAGAGGAGATCAGCTGGCAGAGTATGGACCAACAGGGCAACAGGAGGTGAAGGAGGAGACCTCGGAAGACGATGACCGAGCAGCAGCCGCAACTCCCCCTCCCACTCTGATGCCACAGCTGAGACCCAGCTCTCATCAGAAGACTCTTCTGATGAAGGAAGACGAGTCTAGTGGGTCGGAAGACGCCACGCCACCGAGGAAGATGGGTCCTAGAAGTGTACCTAGGAAGCCCACCTCCCTCATTCATTCAGGATCGGAGTCCGACTCGGAAGAAGAACTGTTGAGTACCCGATCGGAGCTGAAGACCGCTTCTGCAACACCTTGGAGTCTTCCGAAGACTCCAGAAGACAAGAGAAGAAGGGATACTCCTACTGCGATGCGAGGAAACTCAGTGAAGAGAACCGCTCTTGCCATGAAGGATCTTCCACCCCGAAAGATGGGAAGAGTAGCTCGTGCGCAGAAGATGAAGGCCATTGTGGTGGAAGAGGCTTCCTTACCTCTGGAAGACAAGGTCGACACCTCAGAGCGAGTAGTGGAGATGAACTTGTCCTCCGCAGGAAGAAGACTGGAAGAGTTCAACGCCTTCTTCTACACAGAGATCCAGCCAGCTATGGAGTTGCTGGAGAAAAGAGCGAAGGTTCAGGAGAGGCCCTTGCAACCTGGATTCGGTCTGCGCACTTTGCTGCGACAAGAAGAAGACCAGAAGAAGACGGAGTCGCTGGAAGCTAGTCTCCGCACCACGAAGAAGCTCGCAGCGAGATACAAGGCGGAAGCAGCCGGTTCTGCCAAGGAGCTGGGGCAACTTCGGAAGAACAACCAGGAGATGCAGGCGCGTGTACAGCAACGCGATCAGGAAGTCCTCCGAGTGCGGGAGAAGATCACCGCCCTCGCAGAGGAGAAGATAACATGGACGAAGCAGCAGGAAGCTGTAGAAGCGCGAGTTGCAGCTGAGAAGACGCAGCGGGAAGTAGCGGAGGCTCGTGCACAGGAGATGCTAGCACAGTTGGTGGAAGCGCTTCGGAAGAAGTTCAACTTCACCGCGGGTAAGAAGTTACTTACCTTGGCTAGAGGATGAGATAGCGAGTCCAAGGCAATGTTGGTGGAATGTCGAAAGAGCATGTTGAGGTACTTGGATAGGTAGGTAGAAGGAGTGAAGACACTTTATGATCTTCCCTCGCTTTCGACACCCGCAACTGCATCTTCCCAAGCTCCAGCACCATCGACTAGATCCGGAATGGAGAAGGAGGAGTTCGACCTCGCTTTGCACTTGGTAGTGACAACGCTGGAAGCCGAGAAGACTCTGGAAGACGTCCCGGAAGACATGAAGATGAGCCTTCTTCCCAGGTATTCCGTGTGGAGGAAGCGACTTCTCCGGACCCCTATGAGGTCACCATGGTCCCTAGTACCGAGCTGATGCTCCAGAAGAGCGAAGAAGCACCGGTCGACTCTGCTCCCCAGAAGACGCTTCCGTCTTCCGAAGCAGAAGCCGAAGCCGAGGAAGACGCAACAGCAGCGACAGCAGGGCCAGCAAAACGCGATGAGGAGGAAGCCACCTCAGTGACATCCGAGGTAACTGCATGGCTTTCTAGCTTATCAGAAGCCGCGTTAGGAGCTCCGATAGGAGCAGATCAGGTAGAGGTTGCCTCCGAGCAATCAGATTAGATAGTAACCGAAGTGACAATTCCAGATTTAGTAGGATCGAACATGCTATCTTAAGGGTGGCAGATTCAAGTGTAATATTAGTTAGGATACCATGTGACAGCATAGATAGCGTAGGAGCAACAACGTGGATGGCTAATTAAGAAGGGGAACCGCTTGCATGTGGGGTGGCAGCCTCCTGTCAGCGCCTCTCTCTCCCTGGTAGTCGTCTCCTCTGATTCTCATGGCAGCGACATAAGTAGGATCGAAGAGTAGGAAATAGAGTTCTGTAGCTACTGCACCCACACATCGATCTTATGGTGCAGGCAGACTAGACACATTGGAGAGGAGACACATGATAGACAGTCCTTCGCACACTACACCCGTTGTTGGAAACATACGAATAGTCTGGGAATACACATGAGGGGTCTGCACGCTCGTACCAGCAGTGGTTCGAAGATGTAGATAGAGGTAGTGGACAGTTTAGAAACAGGGAACGGCATCCTCGTGCAGTCCTGTTGACTAGAGTGGTGTGTCGAGGAGTAGGCGCAGGAAGTAGAGGGAGTGAGCTTCCCAATGCCATTGTGACTTCTTCTCGGGGAATGGATTGTGGATTTGAGTGCAGAAACTTTGTTCATGTCTTCTGGGTGGTGGGTTTTCTTGAATTCACTCTCAATTGTGCATGGGAAGTGTTCTTCTTGAGTGACGATGACCGTCAGCAGTTGTGGAAGTGTAGCTTGGCTCGTCCAATGGAGCACTTAGGATCTACGTACGGACAGTCTTATGGGTAAGAGATCCCAGAAAACAGAGTAGTCGGAGCAGCAAAGAGAAGAAGAAAGAAGCCTTCTTCCCGCAATAGAAGACGACATCCTCGAGTAGAAGACGGTGCAACAGTACTCACGTTTGCTGTCTTCCTCCCCAAACTATTACAAGCAGGGATGGCTTGTTAGTCAGGATCCGGACTAGAAGCCTGTCGGAATCTTAATTTCTTATTTCCATCTTGTTTTCTCTTGTTTGAATTTTCTCTTCTTCCCATCTTCCCCATCTTCTTATCTTCTTCTAGCGAGCTTCCGAATCTTCTATTGAGATTCCGTGAAGATGAATGTCATTGTAGTGCTGCAAGAAGACCATTTCTGTAGGCAGAAGCCTGGGAAGGCTACAGGGGGCATACACCCTGTGATTGATCTAACCCGATGGAATGTGAGTGCGAGAGTAAGGTGTAACAGCAGTTGATAGTCGGCTTCTGCGAAGCAGGGTAGTTTTCTGGAAGTACGAGAAGCCGAGCTGAATCCCCAGAAGACGAGAATCGCTTCGGGAAGACGGTATTGAGAAGACCGGAAGAAGCAACCTGGAAGCAGGAAGATCGTCTTCCCGAGCTTCTATGTGAATAGATGTGTGATATTTTAGTTAGTAGTTGTTTGTTTAAGTCCAGAGCACCTTTTGGCGTGTCTGGAAGACGCGTGGTGTTGTGAGAAGACGGGATTTCTAGACAAAACCCGTGTGTTTGTGTGTTTGAACAGATCTTAGAACTTAGAGCAGCGTTACTTGTGCAAATCCTCTGTGGGAATGATATTTTGTATACTAAATGGGCAAAAGGAGTTATCATGCGTCACTACATAATGTTAACTGTTAGTAGGAATAATTACCAGAATGTGAGTAGGCCATTGGAAATAGACGGTCCGTAGAGAGTTGGCAACCTGAGTTCGAATCTTATCCAACAAGCTCCAAGTAAACTCATGGAAATAAAAAGAAACTCGTCTCCTTGTCTAGAGCTAGGTTTAAACAGAAAAACAATATATAATTGAAATGTTTAAAGGGGTGTCACTGAAAATTCAATCCCTACTAAACCTCCCAAGATGTCTCAGGATTGGTTCAATCTGAAAATAATCTCAAAAATAAATGTACATTGAAATACATGTCCAGTAACTATCCGAGGGTGATTATGCAGGCTTGATAGTAGGTATCCAAGTCAGTGAGTATCCAAGTCGTCCATGAGAACCAGGATCTCACAAGCCAACTCCAGTCACCGACCAAGGTTGAACTTTCTACTTGGACTTGCCAGGCTGAGGGCAAGACCAACATGCTAAGCGTGCCGTCTTGATGCAGTGAACCTCAAAGCACAAGTTCGGCTATATTAGCAGTGGGGATCCCCATCGCTAATCACTTTTAACCTTTGCTAAGTAAGTTCGGCAAGAACGGGGCTCTTGAGAGATCTGTGTAACGCAGTCACCATCGAGTACGTGATTAAACTTTGTGATATTGGTAGCGAAACGAGCAGAAGAGAAAGGACTTCAAAATGAGTCCATGATAAGCTCAGGAGGAATACAGACGGCTTCAAAATTATCAAGTGAATCAAGAACTACAAAAATAGAATATTATGAATTTTGAATTTTGAAATGTTCTACTACCCAGCATACTTTGTTATAATCACTTATCTCTCGTGTTATCATGAACCAACGAGTTCTTTTGAGACAAGGAGCTCGATTGAAGCCTTGGCCTCCCGCATTCTGACTGAGAGAAAAAAAACTACAGTGGAAAAAGTCCGCCGCGTGCAGGGTGAAGCCTTTTATACCCCTACTAGTGGTTTAAAAAACACTAGATGATGAATGAAGACTCTATCCTCATTATGATTTCGTTTTTTCTTGAATCTTTTCTCCCGCAAAGGTGCAATGAAATACCTTTTACAATAGTGAGAGTAGCGAAGGATGGATGATATATGCATCCAAAGTGTACTTTTGGTCGAGCGGGAAAAAAAGAAAAAAATGGAAAATCTAGAAAAGTCATTAGACCGACACTACAGTGAGATGTCGTCGAGTGTTAATGAGAATTCTATAAATATTAAAGAGAAAATATTTAATATTTAAGTTAAATTTTTATATATTAACTACAGAGGTGAGAAAACCCAAAAGGTTGTAAGTTGCCGCTGCAAGTTGTAACCCAAAAGGTTACAACTTGCAGCAGGAACTATAAGACAGAGATGCTATCCTTTCAAAAAATCACCCTTTCCCATTCGCACTTCAGCCGGTTTACTGGTAATAGGAGCTAGACTTTCCAGGGGTGAATTTTACTAAGTTTAAATTATCACCTAATCTTTTCCGCAGAAAAATTTAAGTGATAAATTAAACTCCTTTATATATTCCCTCTTCCAAACATAGAAGAGGTGAATAAGCATCCCCAAGTGAAAAATGCATGTTAACGGCGATAGCAGAGACTCTTCGCGGTTATCTTGAACGGCGGTTGGCGGGCGGGGGGCTCTTGGGCATTTTTGTTTTTCCTCGACTTCGCCGCCTTCTTATCGACACCAAGGGAACGTCTTTCTTCGCGAGCTTGACGAGGGGTAACGTTGGGGACGACAGACGAGGGATAACCGTTCAAGGCGACGGATTAACGTCGATTTAAGTTGGGGCCACGAATTCAAGTCCACGTGGATTTCGGCCATGCACAGGCGCGGACGACGGCTGCACCGCGGTTTTAGGACCCATGCGCAACGAGGCGGACAACGGCGGGACCGTGGAATTATCACCATTCCTCTTCTTCTTCATGCTCCACGCCGTCTCGGGCTCTCGTCAGGGGCATCGGGCTCCTTCTCTCCTTCTCAGGATCTGCTGCTGGGAGAATCGATCGTATTATCTCCTTCGATTTTCTCCTCCTCGCGGATTGCTGTCGTCGTCGCCGATGTTCTTTGTCGATTCTTTCTGGTTCGAGGATTGGTGCTAGGCAGTTTCTTTTCTTTCTTGCTAATGCATTTCTCGTTTGTTTGATTCTCTTTCGGAGGAAAATTGAGCAATCAACAAATTGTCCTTCAGGTTTGACGTTTTCATCTTCGACAAATCGGGAGCGTGATGATCAGTGGAGAAGGACCGTCATTTCTAGATCTGCTCGGTCGATTGTTGCACGGTTCGTTGCATCGGACGATTTCGCTTCGCTTCTCGTTAGCTCGCAGTTCTGCGCACGGGATCTACCGCATTTGTTTTCAGGGATGGTCAATTCTAGCCTGCCGACGTTCGCGTTACATCACGCGTCATCGTCTCGATTGAGGCCTTCCGGGTGTGCTTCGGGAATGACGAATCTTGTAAGGGACCGTCCGCTTGCACGTCCACGATGTTCGTCGAAGAATTCTTTTGATTTGTAATTGCTTTCTTCGCCTCATGGTAGTTCTCTTTCCAGTTTTCTTTTTTTATCGTCGATGGTCACTGAATCTGTGTTGAACAATGGGACCATTGTGGAAGTCTATTGTGCATCCGGAGACAATTACTATGAGGGACATAGATACGATAATTTTTTCTAATCAGCAACCTCGCAGGCGGTACTTCGAACCAGTAAGTCCGGAGGAGGAGGAGCGCATGCTAAGTGTTCAATCCTCCAGAATGGACGCAGCCTGCCCGCTCTTTGAGTCAGTTCGTGCATTCCTTGAGTATATGCCATTGTGCAGTGTTATGCTTCGCGACATGACGGCCAGACGTGCAGAAGATGAGTTGTAATTTTTTTTCAGCAATCACTGTTTTCTGATTGTGTCGTTCGTAGTTTTCTGACTCTTACCTGTTTGTCACCGGAGAAACCAGCAACGATGGACTGTCCAGCGGTATAGAAGGATAGCAAATTTTAGACTACGTTTTTCCTTATTGTCAATATACAACGTGGAGAGTAAACACGACGGTCGTTGTGTGTATACAACGGCCGTTAGTACATTGAGCCAAATAGTTTAAGAACGTCCGTCAGTACAGTCGGGTATATAGTGCAGTATCCTGCTTATCAGTGGAAACAAGTGTACTAATTTCCTTTTATCAATAAAGTTCTAAAGGTCCACCATGGTCATTATCTCTGTAATGCTGGGAGTCCAAACAGCAAAGAAACTGAGAAAAAAGGAAAAACTCGAAGGGCCCGGGCTTCGCAGAACGCCTTTGTTTACTAGAAAGAGGAGAGAAAAAAAAAGTTCGCATGAAGGATGCAATAAAAATATACCAAAAAAAAACAACCCCACCCCAACCACACCGAACTAAGCTGAAAAAAAAATAACTCCCTTTCGCAGATTCCGGCAAGTTGAGAAGTTCTACAGGTGAATAAGCAAGCATGTAAGTACATGAGGTGAATATATACTATACATTGACTTCTTTAACTGCACTCTAAAGAGTGCAGTGAATATTTACATTTGAGAATCAAACAGAATATAATAAAACACATCTAATGTACAGTTGAGATATTCGTCGTGAGCTATAATCTCAGCTGATGGGAAAGTAAAGGCTACATAGTATACCGTGGTCCAAAGTATATTCGCGGTGGCACATTCACTTTGGTACTTTTAGCAAAACTTTTTAAGATATTTTAGCTTTCAACGAATAGTAAAAACAAACTCTGAATCTCACGGGAATTTCTATTTACAATCTTGAATATTAGTTTCACATATATGATAGTTGATACTATAAATTATAAATTATAAATTATAAATTCAAAAATAAATAAATAATGTCGATAATGTGAGAAATGTGAGAAATTTTATTTAGGGTTTAGGGTTTAGGGTCTTGAATTCGTGAAAAATAAATAAATTCAGGACGCAATTAACTTCTCAAGAATGTACCATGTATTCGCATACAGAGCTACCGCGACTATACTTGAGACTACGGTAATATTCTCGTGGACTTTTGTCCAGACTGACACCCATCAACTTGTGAACTTGCAAAGGACAATAAGTTAAATAAATTTCAGTGTCGAAAATAGGTACAGTACTCCTCCGCGCACTGATTTTGACTGCGTACAGATAAACTGTTTCAGTGTGCGCTATGCCATTGTTCACATGCAAGGCTAGCTTCACAACGCACTCGTCCGAGGGGAAGGTGAGATATGGCCAATGTCCACAAAGCGAAGCTTGTGAGCAATGAAACGGTTCCTGCACTCGTTCCTCCTGAGCTTCCCCGAAGTAGTTTTGGGTAGTGTTCTCGGGGGTAGAAGCCCTATCACTGATGCCTCAAAACCTTGATGATTTAAGCTCAAGTTTAAGCGTATGACTTCGATGAGCGTCGCTCTGGGGCGGTAGTCGTCGATGGTAGCACTCTTAAGCTCGGCCAGTATCACCACGAACGGTCTCTTTCCTATAACATTCTGAGATCTCGGTCTCGCGTTCAAGGAAAAGGCAACAGCGCAGCCAGAGCGCAGCAGGTCTAACGAGCTTTCGAAGACCGTTTTCTCAAGTTCGTGTGGGTGCCAAGAGCGCCCATCCGCGGTGATGAGGTCTGCCAGTCGTCCTGTGACGAAGAGAAACCCGTTTGAAACACGACCCAAGTCCCCAGTACGGACAAACTTCGTCGAGCTTCGCGAGAGAGTCGCTCGGAGCTCGCGCTCTGACAGCTCCTGATCGTTCAAATATCCCACCGCTTTCGAAGCGGATGCGATCCAAATCTCTCCTTCTTCTCCCTCCTTCGCTTCGACGCAAGTCTCGGGATTCACGATCCGAATATCGAACTCGGAGGATCCTGAAACTCTTCCGCATGCAACGAGGGTTTCCGAGACAGGCAACGACATGGCATCCCGTTCCCACGATGTGCTCGCGAATGTACACATCTCAGCTAGGCCGTAAGAAGGAGCCATTGCACCAGGCTTGAGTCCATAAGCTTCGAATGTTTTGAGGAAGTCGCTAATTACAGTTGCTACAACAGGCTCGTTCATCACCATAACTGTTTCTAGCGCAGAGAGTGTTAGGTCTATGGAGGCGGATGGTTCGAATCTCGCGCATGTTAAGGGCAGGACGAAAGCAGGAACAGCTGTGACAGTAGCCTTAAACTTGGAAACCAGTTCGAGCCACAGAAGCGGTCTTTCGACGAAGAAGAAGGGGGAGGTAACCACCATCGAGCATCCGGACACGACAGACGAGAGTACGAGCATCAGTCCACAATCATGGTACAACGGCAGCCACGACAGGATTATGGTCGAGGGTTGAAGATCATAAGCTCTTCTAACTGCCCTTACGTTGTGCGCCGCGGCTCCAGCTGTGATGATGGCCGCCTTCGGTGCGCCCGTCGTTCCAGACGTGTACTGCAACAGATATACATCCGCCGGGGTGCATCCATGCTGGCCACTTGCGAGCGAAGTCAGTATTTCAGAATTCAAATCGGTTGAATCCCGGCCACTGGATCCTCGCTTGATCCGGTGGGACAGTGAATTGCAAGCCAGGGGAAGATTCAACTTATTTCCAAATCCGTAGTTGCGTAAGAATCTGTTGAATTCGGCGCAATAGTCTTGGGGCGCGAGGATGAGCTTCGGAGCCAAAGAATTTATCCTCTGGATGAGGTTGTGGTGCTCTTCCCGTCTTGAAGGTGAAGGGTCAGGGGCGGAGATGGGAATCAGAACCAGGCCAGCCCTCTGACTCCCGAAGAGGAGCTCAATGAATTCTAGTCCTGTGGGAGGGAAACAAGCGATGACACGATCTCCATGCGACAGGTGAAATCTGTGCAGCAGCTCCGCGGCGATCACAGTTGCACGGTCGTTGAGCTGAGCGAAGGTGAGGCAGTGCGTCTCGTTTCCGAAGTTGTCGGTCCACGTGAACGCTGCTTTGTCGGCAAATGCTCCATGCCTGGCCCAGACTTGAAGATACTGATCCACAACCGGTTGGTCCGGAAACAGAGGATCGTAATTCTCCCCGTAAGGAGTAGCCATGGATGGCTCCATAGACAGATGGATGTCAGATCAAACTGTGGACTCCTTCTATCTGCGAGTTCCAAAATGCTAAACTTTCGACTGTGATACGAGTATGAGAAATCGGATGAGGTTCAGAGGAAGAAAATCTCATGCATATTACGAAATTTTAAGTGCATTCCCTGCTAGTTGGAATTAGCAAGTTCTTTGAACGATGCAAGTAAAAGCTTTAAATGCAGTGGCGGCACTGTATGATCATTTGAAGCTGGTAGAGGTAAGATGAAGAGTACTGCTCCCAAGAAAGTGCAGCAAAATCACCCATGGACTCATCACCTACGCGCGTTGGTCTTCTCGGAAACTGTCTGACGACATTCTGGTGCCGAGTAATGTAACGACCTTGGCGAGGGACGGCGGTCGCAGACCTAACTCAGCGCTGTGTTACGGTCAACAGATCGTGCATGCACCACAACTGCCCGAAACAAACAACCATCGTCTCTCAGCAGCACATCGGCAGAATTTCTCGAATGCTTCAAATGATTGCAGAAGGAGGGTTCCAACAGAAGTCACAATGGAGTTTAGTACTGCAAGTTGATGTAAAGAGTTGCGAGAAAGAGCTTGAACGAGTATCTGTCAACAACCTTACAGTGGTATGCTATCGCTCCTTTTTCACGTATGCATGCAGTTCATGAGCGGAAGAAGAATTTCCCTCGAACATAGATTATTGGAATGGGCTCGCTATTAATATCGGGGAGTGGTTATCTCCAAACCGCCGGTTTTATTCCACAGTTCCCTCGAGAGTGGATTTTTCTCACGGTACAGGGTCCATCTGTAGCATCGATGGAATTGACTTAAGTTGTCATCACCCGGCTGCTTTCACCATCCCCAAGCATCAGAGTAAGAATATCCCGACATCCAGTTATTTAATTCTGAAGTAGATAGAGGACAGGGGAAGAGTGAGTGAGCATAGTCAGGAAGATACCAAAAATCCCGTAGTGTCAAAAGGAATTGGTGACGGCAGTGCTCCAACGAATCTTGTTTTTCCAAGCCACATCATGAAGCAAGTCAGTTGTAGCTATCAGCAATTTGCGAAGTTTGCTTCCAGTTATCTGTCCGATAAGGAATCAAGCGAGGAGAGGACAAAGAGGAGAACGAGCTCAGAGCTGGCTCTTGATCAGATAGATGTTGGATGCGGCGCAAGTCGAATGTACTCATCGAACATTACGAAGATGGGATGGGAAAGTATCCTGAGGATTTGCATTATCCACAGCATATGCTCTCTGGGAACAAAAGTGGCAAAGGACGATCAGACAAGGAGTTAATCTCTTAATCTGGCCTATACCATTCGACCACTGATGATTGACGTCTGACCAGTTCCACTGCCAGTTCCGCAGCGTTGTCTATTGTCTTTGCTTTTTTGCTCAGGAGATACCGTTTAGCTTCGCTAACCAAACCCTAACAGGTTCTTCGTGCCTACAGTTTTGTACCCTCACAATTGTTCCGAGAGTTTGATTCGATAGTTTCCGCAATTTGGATAGTAGAATAAACCGCAATCAGGCTTATGCCCACTCACTAACAGCTCTCAGAGGGAGCTTCGAACGCAGTTCTAGAAGATGCTTTAGGTTTTGCATATCGTCCACGTTTTAAGCCGGATGTAAAACTAAGTGTATACATTCACGCCATTGGAGGAGTGAAGGCAGGATCTTACCGTTTTCCAGGGAATTTCAGCATAGTCATCACATTGATGAAGTGTAACTCTCACAATGATGCACATAACTCAAAATTTGGTTATCGTAGTGGGTGATATTATCGATCAACTATAATCCGCCATGCTTACGGACGGCACTCCAGATATGCTCCGTAGTCCTTCGTAAAGGATTCTGGAAATATCAGTCTCTCCTCCTCTATATTTTGGAGTGGCTGTATGTATGGTAGATCCTCCTCCATAGTGTATTATCAATGTATTATCAGGTGAGACATTGATGAACCACAATGGTTCATGGTTCATTTGATAAAGGATGATCAACACGATGATCAACGTAATCAACACGATGAGCTCTACAACGTGATGTTTCAGATTCTTGAATGCTCAAGTTTTCTCCGATGTGCTTCTCTAAGGCCCTAATTTATCTTAAGCGAGACGAACTCTTGCTAAATGGGAACTTTTTCAGCATGTGATGAAATGATGTAAGTTCACATCACTGATCGCCACTGCAGATTAAACAAGTTCGTTTAGCTTCTTGCAAAGAGGGTCTCTTCTTTCTTGGACATATGTGCCACGTTCATTCTCCCACGCGTAAAATGATTTAGCCTCTCACAAGAACCCTTGTCTTGTGCGCAGAAGCTTAAACCCCCCGCGCAATTGGAGTGAAAAGACCGAGTTTTATCACGATGGGACCTTTTGCGTTGACCTGACAGGTTTTCTTTCAGTCTGAACATTACGCGCTAGTGCACATGCGCCCTTCCTCTTCTGCTATATGACTTGACGTCTTCCATGGACTCTTACGGTTTCGCTTGCCTTCTCGTGCCTGCTCCAGAATAATAGGCGCTAGAATTTCGGCACTCTTCACGATCGCCCTTCTGCCCTTCATGCAAAAGTTGCGTGAATACGGCATCCCTAATATACGATCTCACTTTTCTACAATTTAGTTTCAGTGTAACGCCGTTTACTTTATTTACCCAGACTTCGCATGGGCAGTGATTACAAAGAACGTGGTTCCTACAAGGTCACAAGGAAGACTCAAGGAGACCAGATAAATGAAGTAGCGAACTCTAAAAGGGCCATTATCTGCTTTGAGTTCTGGAGAAGTGCATGCTGGTGGTGAGACTGTACACAGAGAGCTGAGACTGTACTCACATGGTCAAGAGACTGTACATTTGAGTCTAGAGAACAGAGAGCAAGGACCGAACACATACCAGACTTCCCCGAGAGCATACTGGTGATAAATAATTACAAAGCAAGGGTACCAGAGAGATTCTAGTGTTGATCATACCTTCAATTTGAGATTTAGTTTGTAGAGTGAAAATCAGAGCGCTTAGAGTGAAGATAAGTTCTCTGGAGAAATTCTAGTTCTGGAGTGAAATTCTCACAGGAGAGTTGCAGAGCAGTGAAGAATTGCCGGTCCAAGAGCTCTTCGTGACCTTGTCAGCAAGTAAATGCCCTGTGATGTATATGAACCCTTGATTTTCTCTATTCTATGATAAGCAAGCTTGGATAATGTGCCAAAGCTGGATTGGATGTACCTGATGTGGTGTTGACTTTCTTTCGGTGTAATTACTTTGTCTTCCTACTTTCTAGCATCCACTAGGCTTTCTAGTCGTGGCTATTCTTCTTCAAGGATTATTGCGTTCCGACTTGATCACCAGTAGCAGAAGCGCTGCCTAAATTTTATCCAACCCAGACCCATAATAGTTTTCATTGTGTTCTGAAACTTGAGATTAGTACGAGAGACCTGCAAAAGACTAGTTGGTTATTTTAAACCCGTCCGACGATTATCAAATCCTTGGTGCTTATTAGCGAAAAGTTTAACGAACTGGATCTGGAGACACAAATAAAGTATACAGGTCTTCAGAGAGGTTCACGTTCGGTGACTCATTGGTTAGAGACGGACGACTCGATTCTATGATCTGCGATCGAACGTTACAGTTGGTATCAGAGCAGGTTCAAGTTGAATCTTTGCTGAACACCATCGACAATGGAGTCGTATCGACTGGGATGGACGAGATGAAGGTATTTCTGAAGAAGTTGGAAGATCGACTTGAGCAAGTGGAAGCTGAGAACAAGGTGCTTAAGACATATTTAGCTCAAGCAAAAGTGACACAGGAGAAAGAAGCAGAGGTCCGTGTACAGCAAGCCGAGCAAGTTAAAGATTTAGCGCTGCTAGGTGAAAGGGCAGTTGATACCGCTCAAGCAGATAAGAATGAAGATGGGTCACCGAAGGCGCAAGATAATGTTACGAAAGGTAGCTCAGCCAAAGAAAGACACAAGTAGAAAGTGAAGTGGGTTGAACCAGCAATGCCATCAGCCTTCAACGGTGAGAAAAGCTTTTCCAAGTTTGAGTTATGGGTTATTGAGATGGAGAATTACTTGGAGAATTTTGATGAGCGCAGCTGGTTCACCTATGCTGTTAATAGACTGGAAGGAGAGACGAAAGAATGGTATGGAGGTCAGCAGAGGATGAGAAGTTTGAATAGAACAACCCCTATGGCTACTTGGCCGGAGTTGAAAGATGAACTTCGACGACATTTGATACCAGTTGATGAAGCTACACAATTTCGGCTAGAGCTCATTCATCTGAGATAAACAAGGAATATCAGACAGTACCTCCAGCGAGTTTCTGAGTTGATTACTCGTTTGCACATGGTGGATCACACCGACTTGCTATTTCACTTGAAGAAAGGTCTGCAAGAGTTCTATGCTAGCGTGTTTGATAACTGGGTTATGTTTCACAAGTCTGAGGACATGCAAGACTTGTTTGCATATCTGGAAGCAGTAGAGAACACTAGAGAACGTAATTACACGTGCAGCCCTCCAAGTTTCAGCGTGGAACAAGTGATGGCGAGCCTAGTAGAGGATTTTGACGCAATCCTCAAAGACAGATAGCGTCCTCTCAGAGTAGAGATGGTAGAGGACGTGGTGGTGGAAGATTTGGTGCATCTGGAAGGGGATTTCCTCGAGGGTCTCAGCAGCGAGGAGTTATTCGTGATCCCACTCAAACACGACCTACTGGATCTTATGCATCCAATGCAAGATCAAACTAAGCTTCAACTTCAGGTGCTAGGAGCAGTGAAGCTAGCAGTACTACATCTTCAATGACGATCATCTGTTTTCGATGCGGATGTGATGGTCATATCGCTCGTGATTGTCCTCAATGTTCAACAATGAGCAACGTGCGTGGGTTGACAGCTGAAGAGACAACTAGTGTTGGGGCGTCTACTGGAGTAGAGGTATGTGCTGGTGAGCATTTGATAGAACATGGAGATTTTCTGTTATGGATTGAAGTGAAAATAAGAAACCAACAGTGTTGTTTGCTTATAGATACTGGGGCAGATGTGAATGTCTTGGATGAAAAGCTAGTCAAGACCTTAGAGGTGACTAGAACCAAGATCATGAGCCCGTTGTTGGTAAGGTTTGTGCAAGGTAGCACAACCGTTACAGAAAAGCTCATGAGTGTTCCTATTACTGTTGGAGCGGTAACCAGGAAGCATGAATTCCTAGTTATGAACTTGGGTGATACAATGGAAGGTATCTTGTCATGGTCTTGGTTACAAGAGACCAAGGCAAAGCTAGATGTGCAAGAAGGGAACGTCATAGTCATGGATCGATGGAACTTAGGTCAACCACCTCCATTGATCATCAAAGAGAGACCCAAGGAGCCAAACCATGCTGCTCGTAGGTTCCAACGAGCTAAGGTGACATTTCAGATCTGTACAACCAGACAGTTTGGAAAGAAGATCAAGTCAGTTGATGAAGCTTGGGTTGCAGTGATGTTTAAACCCAAGGTGGAGACGGATGAGGAAGAACGTGTTGCTGCTCTTCCCATACATCTTGATATGCAAGCATTGATTGAGAAGTATTCTCACATAATGCCGGACCAGTTAGAAGAGATGCGGGGACAGCGGAATAGAAATTAGGACATCGTCGCAGAGATGACGAAGGAGATCGAGGATCTGAAGCGACGGGTAGCCAACGCCGAGGAACTGAGCGCTCAACTTCGGAGTAGGGTCGAGCCAACACTGAAGAACTACTTCGCTACAGATTTGGATACTTCGGAGCTGGGATTTCTTTGGCAGAGTAGAGAGGAATTTACAGCTGCAGACGTAGAGGGTTCTTCAGCGAAGAACCGAGTAGCTAGACTAGGACAACGGGTAGTTAGAGAGCTTAGGGAGGTTAGAGCGACCGTTAAGTTCTCAGTTAGTGAGATTGATAGAGAGTTAGCGCTAGGGAGTGGTGTCGTTCTTGGTGTCGTTTCAGGCACATGACCTTCATCCGACGGACCAGAAGTACTCCCGACTTCTTAGGAAGAAGATCCGTCATCTTCGAGAAAAACTGTATATAAGCATTGTGTTGTTCGTGCTCAGTACCTCTATGTGTTTTGTTATTTTTTTTATTTTCTACTTTCCTGAGTTTACGGAGCTATTGTGTGTTTGTCAACTTTGGGAATTTACCTACGAAGTATCGTAGTTTGTTGTGGTAGAAATTAGTCTGGGTGCCGAAGGATTTGCTATCGACATTTGAAATCAGAGTAAAATGTTGACGACGAGGACTGAGAATAGACCATCATCTGCGAGGTTAGTTTGCTACGAAGACGTTTTTGGACGAAGTTGACTTTGGAGGAAGTTGTTCTTCTGTGAGGACACTTTAGAAGAAGTTGAACCTGGTACTTCGGCGGAAGAAGAGTCTTCTTCGCCAGAGTTTTCCGAGAGCAGTAGTAGTGAAAGTAACTTAGTATGAAGATACTTAGCGTTTATGGTGTTAAAGACTACTTAGTAGCACTTCAGCAGTACTTCTTCGTATGACATTTACCTTCGTGGCTCTGTTTCTCTGTTATTTATCTTTTCCTTGAGGTCCCTGACCTGTTTAGTATCTGTTATGTCATTTGTCAGGATTATCAACTCTGTCTTGTTGGATAGACCTGAGTTTGATCTCTACCGGGACTGATTTTTGCCCGTGAGAATAAAAGAAAACCATAAAGAATCACCTTGGTCACATGTTTACTACTTTTGGATGATCTTTACTTGCTTCTCTGTGGGTTCGATCCTTAAATTACTACTTTCGAGCATCTTTTGGTTTTTTTGTGTGTTACAGACGACTGAGAAGAATCAGAGGTGGAGTCTTGTTCGACTGAGGAGTAGCAAGACATTGACGGCAGCAGCAGCTCTGTGAAGACGCATTGGAGCTGGGGTCGGAGCCGGAAGCACGCAGAAGACTGAAGACAATACGGGAAGCAGACAGAAGACTGTTTGAGGTTCTTCTCATGTTCTCTTCCCTTCTCACCGCTTCTCACCTCTTGTTTAGTATCTCCCGCGCTCCCCGGTTGTTTGCAGGCAAACCGATCGATCGTTTCCCCACCCCGCATTTTCCTTTTGTGAAATTGAGCGCGGAAGCGCTGCCCAATTTTCGACAGTCATCTTCTAGCTTCTTCCCGAACTATAATCGAGCTTCCCTGATCGTCGTTCTCAAATTCGATCTCGCAGCTATCAATTTCCTTACCCTATCACACCTCTACTCCCGAATCTCTGAACAGAAGACGCTTCGGAAGATCAGAACATCTTCGGAAGACGCTTCTGGATGTCTGAAGTCTTCGGAAGACGACTGTGTGCAATTCGTATCGAGAATGGATTGGATTTGCTTTTGTGTTGAGAGAGGTTTGGTACGAATCCTGAGTGACTTGGTGAGTTGTTTGTTGTTTCGAGAAGCTGAAAGTTGAGAACCAGGCCTGTGCCTCCTGATCTTCCAAGCTTCTCGAATCCACATCTTCCTAAAGAGACTAGAAGACTGGAAAGGCTGGCAGAATGCGCTAGAAGACGTGAGGGTCCTTTACGGGTCTCTTCTGTCCGATCCATAGCAGCCTATTCCTTCTTCTTCCCGAACTTAGAAGAGACTTGTGAGAAGTCTTGCTGGCAGAATCTGGAGAGAATGGTCGAGGGTCATGTCTTCCTGTCATGCAGCAAGCTTCTTCTGAGTGTGTATGACAGGTGAGAAGTCGGAAGAACAGAGTGCGAATGTCTTGTGTCTGTTGTGAGGTTAGATTGCGTGTCGGAAGCCAAAGACAGGTGAGACCAGTGAAGGGAAGCCTGGCTTCGGGAAGTCCTCCGAGAATGTTATTGAATCGGAAGCTGTCCCGAGAGTCTTCCCAGAGGTCATTGTCACCGCAAGAGTCCACGATCATCTTCTGAACCTTTCATACACTCTACTTCTCGCATATCTTGTATCTTCTGTTAGGAAGTAGGACGTAATGCAAGGTGGGTTGTCTTCTTAGGAATACATGCGAGGCCTTGCTTAGTTAGGATTGTTTAGATATAGCTCAGAAGACGAGAGGAGCTTAGGAAGCACTGTTAGAATCCCGGAAGACGGAGTAGCTGTCTTCTGGAAAACTATATTCGTCTTCTGAGAGTGGAAACTAGACTGTGAGAACTTGGGAAGGACTGAGCCTTTGGCTCACAGTAAGTACGTGTGGTTTAGTGCAACAGAGCTTTAAGTATGTATATGCATCCTCGAGGGTTGGTGTTATCGACAGCAGAATTGACTGAGGTCAAACCCTTCATCAAGGAGTTGGGTCTCGACTTCTTCCTGTGGGATTGGAACCTCGCCGACCAAGGTCTTCTGGAGGAGGTTTGGGCAGCATTACCTCCTCGCAACCTTGTACCTGCGAAGGCAGAAATAGCTCGTGGAAGACCATCTTCTTGGACCGAGGAGTGGTGACACAAGGCCTTTCACATGTCAGAATCTGAGAACCGAGGTTATTGGCTCGAGAAGAAGATCTTACCCATGATCTCAGGAAAGTGACATGTGCCTGAGAGCACATCTTGTCTCTTCCTGGAGGACAGGCAGGGAAGAAACGGATGGAAGGTTGAATCTTACCGGGAGCCGCAGAAGCGTCTTCTAGCGAAGCTGTTCCTTCACCTCTTTCCTAAGGAGAAGGCGCAGAAGACGAGGTACCTTGGAGATCACGACATGAGTTCCTGGAAGCAGTGTGTGCCGGAGAGAATGTCAACGGGAGCGCGTTCTTCCAAGCATACGTGCAGGCAGAGCTGGTGTACTTATGCACCCCGGCAGGAGGACATCTTACTCCGTTCTTCTGTTACCTGTACGTTGTCGTGATGTGAATCATTTGACATAGTAAATGATTCACTTATCACTGCTGTCGCGTTACTTAGCGCATGTTATTTCTACTCCAACACTTGATGTTCAGTAGTCTTAGAAGTTAACTCTGTACTGTTCTTAGTCTTTATGCTTATGGTTGACACCTTTTGCATATGGTGTTAACTCTGTCATATATTTTGGATCCTAGTAGGTTGGTAGTATGACATTTATCTTGTTCAAGCATTCGTACGCTTGTGCAAGTAAATTCATACTTATCTATGATACTCAATGTACATGACTTAGATTTACTATGTAGATAGGGGTTTGAGCTCATGGGTTGTACTTACTTGTCGCCCATGCACGCTTTCTAGCTGATTTAAGTATTTTTCGGGGCTGCGTGTCGTTTTAGGTAGTTTAAGTTTTACGTTGGTACTCTAGGGAGCTTGACGTGGTAGCCTATGGGTAAAACTAAGTTGCCACGTGGTTTAGGGTACTAAAGGACAACCAAGTGGAGCTATGAACTCCCATTGGTCTATTTTTGTCTTTTGTTAAACTCTAAATTTAGAAACAGAGCTCTAGAGGGGAGTTCGAGCAATTTGTGAGGGCACTTCGAAATCTGAGAGCACAGGGAGATAGAGCTCGTCGAGCCAAGCACTGTCAGCGAAAAGTTTGATCGATTTGGAGCAATAAACAAGAAGTTATGGCTGATTGAAGTTCGATTTGTGTCAGAATAGCAGCACTTCTGTTCAATTTGGGGTTTTGAGTGTCATTTGCAGCAGAATCGAGGAAAGCGCTTCAAAACTTCGTGGCTGTGATCACTGTCAGCAGGGCTACGACTGTCTCCAAATTGTTATGTCGATTGAGTCAGTGAGTAATTCAGAGGGATCGCTGAAGTAGAGGGGGTCCGAAAAGCTCTCAATCTGGAGCAGCAACTTCAGAGAGCGAGATCTGGAGTTCTGTGTGGAATCAGGAGGCCCAACTTCACAGGAGTGTTTATCAAGCTGTGTACTGCAAATCCTGTAAGAAATTCTCAAAGTGATCGAGCCAATTCCTTGTTATAGGTCGAAATAGCTGTCTGGGTAGCAGAAACTGCCGTAATTTCTCTACTCAGAAAGTTTCTGCTCATATCTTAGTGCTCTGAATTGATCTGAAGCTGAAATTTCGTATGTGTATCTAGTAGAACCTCATTTACATGTAGGAGGAGTTCTGAAGTCTGAACCTTCACATATTTCTCAATCCGGAGTGTCAAAGTTCGCCATCTGATCTTATCATTGCTAGTCAAGCCTGAACTCTGCTTCCTGAACTTATCAGAAGAGCCTAGAGACTTACATGAGTGTTTTCAGTTTCAGCTTGAGACCTGAAGCCTATCCTGTGAGTAGACCAGCCACAGCCAAGAGCCCAACGCTTCCCCGAGTAGATTGAACACAGCCTTCAAGTTCATATCACAGCCAGAAGGTTTGCCCTTCCCAGGAAGACTCTCAACCTGACAACGTGGCCAAGGGGGACCTAACGGAAGATCAGTTGGCGAGATATGGGCCAACGGGGCAGCACGAGACGAAGAAAGAGACCTCGAGAGAAGACGACCGAGCAGCAGCAATAACTCCCCCTTTCACTCTGATGCCGCAGAAGAGACCAGGTACTCATCAGAAGACGCTTCTGATGAGGGAAGATGACTCCAGTGGGTCGGAAGACACGACACCACCAAGGAAGATGGTTCCTAGGAGTGTGCTTAGGAAGATCACCTCCTTCCCGATCATTCACTCTAGATCGGAGGCCGACTCACAAGAAGAGCCCTTGAGTATCCGAGCTGCGTAAAAGACCGCTTCTGCAACACCAGGGAGTCTTCCGAAGACTCCAGAAGATGAAGGTTAGATGGATACTCCTACTGCGATGCGAGGAAGCGCAGTAAAGAGGACCGCTTCTATCATGAGGTGGGATCTTCCACCCCGGAAGATGAGAAGAGTAGCATCTTCCCGTGCGCAGAAACAGAAGACCATAGTGGTGGAAGAGACATCCTTGCCTCTGGAAGACAAGGAAGACACCTCCGACCGGATCATGGGGATGAGTCTGTCTTCCGCGGGAAGAAGACTGGAGGAGTTCAGTGTCTTCTTCCACTCGGAGATCCGACCAGCTATGGAGTTGGTGGAGAAGAGAGCGATGGCTCAAGAGAAGCCACTACAGCCTAGATTTGGTCTGCGCACCCTGATGCGGCAGGAAGACGACCAGAAGAAGGTAGAAGCGCTGGAAGCCAACCTCCGCACCACGGAGAAGCTCGCAGCGAAGTACAAGGCGGAAGCAGCCGCTTCTGCCAAGGAGTTAGCACAGCTGAGGAAGAGCAACCAAGAGTTGTAGACACGTTTACAGTAGCGTGACCAGGAGGTTTTGGGAGTTCTGGGTAAGATCACCGCCCTTACAGAGGAGAAGACGACGTTGTCGTGTCGTGGACCGGCTCCTACCTGAAATTCAAACTTCGATGCTTGTCGCTCCAAAGACACTCATGAGAAGACAAGCTAGGCCCCAGCTTACGGGTTTTTGGCACAATCTCAGATCTCCATTTTCATCGCATAGATGGGTAGAGCTCCTTGTCAGCTTTCCATAGGCACTTTATCTACTTCGTTTGGACGCCTAGTGGAGAAGTTACAGGACTCGAAAGATGGAGAAAATAAGTTAGGCCCCAGCTTACGGGTTTTTGGCACCACTTCGGATCTTCGTTTTTATCGCACCAGTGGATAGAGCTCCTTGTCAGCTTTCCATAGGCACTTCATCTACTTCGTTTGGACGCCTAGTGGAAAAGTTACAAGACTCGAAAGATGGAGAAAACAAGCTAGGCCCCAGCTTACGGGCTTTTGGCGCAACTTCGGATCTTCACTTTCATCACATAGATGGGTAGAGCTCCTTGTCAGCTTTCCATGGGCATCTTGTTTACTTCGTTTGGACATCCAGAGAAGAAGTTATGCGATTCGAAAGAAGGTAAAATCAAGCTAGACCCCTAGTTACTTGCTGACTGGGTATTTAGGACTTTAGGCGTTATATCAAAGACGCAAGGGGCCTGCTTCTTATTATTCAGGACTGAACTTCGTACGTACAGACTGTTACAAGGGGGCAGTTTAGGGGTTAGCTTGTGCATGCGACCTGTCGGTGGATGGTTTGAGAATTTGGGAAGTCCAATACACGCGCGCAAGGTGTCATTGGGTTCATATCTGTGCAGGCTACGCACAGGTTAAGACGGTTCTTGAAGAGACGGATCGAGGAGGGTGTACTGAGGGAAATTGAGACGCAGAAAGCAGATTTGAAGTTTTCAGTTACCTGTGAAGGAGAGTTGGACCGTTCGGACCGTTCCGGAATCCAAACTTGTTGTCCTTGGATCCATCGGGATCAGAACAACGAGTTCTTCAGAATTGAAGACGATACAAAGTTTCATCTGGCGGTTTGGGAGTTCTGAGTGAAATTAGCTCGTAGGGAAGCGCTTGCGTCAAGTTTTTCATCGCCTGCGACCTGAGATTGGATTGTTCTTCGCGATCGGTGAGCCAAACCCTTCGTTCTTGGTGCCTACGCGATCAGGGAGTCTTCATGTACGCATAGGAGAAGACTGTACGTGAATTGGATTGTTGGTTTGGTTGTGGTGAGCAAGTTTGAGCCGCAGGGAGCTGATTTACGTCAGTTTTTTGCAACCTGCGCCCAAATTTCTTGTGTGGTTTTGCAAGGGGAACTCCAAACGACTTGTTTGGAGTCTTGTTAGGTTCAGGGTAGCAAGATCTATCTGCTAGAGAAGACGGATATCAGTTTAGACGATCCGTTTGTGCGGTGTGTGCGGTTTTAAGCCGCAAGGAGGAATTTTTGAAGTTTCGGTCACCTGCGACCGAAAATCGACGATATCTCGGCTGTTGGGAGTCGGATCTGAAGGTTTCTCGGGTTAATGGAGTCAGCGGAGGAGACCCTATCGACATCTGAAGTCCGTTCAGCGAAAGGAGGAAGTCCACAGATAGACCTTTTTCGGTTTCTTCGCTACGGATTTTGCTCTTTTGAGTTCGTTAGAGTTCTGGTTGACTGTATACAGCTTGTGGTAGCTAGCTTTAGCTAAGAGCTTATACATGGATGTGGTTTGGACTTGGGTTTGGATCGCGTGATACTGCTGTGGCTCTGTTTGTTAGCAAAGAGAAGTTTCTCTTGCTTTGAGCTACGCTTCGGTGGTTTTGGGTCAGGGTTGTGATTCAAGGGCTGTTTTAGAGGCTTTTGAAGTAGGTTACAGACTGCTCTGGTCTGGTTCTCAGTTTTGTGCTCTTAGGAGAAAGAACCGGCAGTGTACATACATTTGGAGTGTATATATCGCAGCGTTCGTTTTCGTGGTTGTTTTTCTCTGTCTTGTCTCTGTTTCAACACACAACATCTCCACAGCTAGGAACCTCGCGTTTTCCTGGACATCCTTCACGCACAATCCGACACGATAACGTGGAAGACACTGCAAGAAGCCGCAGACTGCAGACTGCAGCCGAGAAGACGCAGCAGGAAGCAGCAGAAGCTCGTGCGCAGGGGATGCTAGCTTAGACGGTGGAAGTGCTTCGGAAGAAGTTTAACTTCATCGCGGGTAGGAAGCTTCTTACCTTAACTAGGGAATGGGACGACGAGTCCAAGGCGATGTTGGTAGAGTGCAAGGAGAACATGTTCCGGTACTTGGATCGACAGATAGAGGGAGTGAAGACATCTATGGTCTTCCCTCCATTTCGCCACCCGCAACTACATCTTTCCAAACCCCTGCACCATCGACCGGATCAGACTTGGAGAAGGAGGAGTTCGACCTCGCTGTCCACCTGGTAGTGATAGCGTTGGAAGCCGAGAAGATCCCGGAAGAAGCCCGGAAGACAAGGTGTCTTCTAGAAGACAGGAAGAAGAGCTGTCTTCCCAAGTATTCCGAGTGGAGGAAACGACTTCCCCGGACTCCTATGAGGTCACCATGGCTCTTAGTGTCGAACTAGTGCCTCAGAAGAGCGAGGAAGCACAAGTCGACCCAGCTTCCCAGAAGACGCTTCCGTCTTCCGAAGCAGAAGCAGCAGAGCCAGCGATGAATGTTGAGGAAGAAGCCACCTCAGTGACACCCAAGGTATTCGTAGGGCTTCCCAGCTTATCAGAAGCCGAGTTAGGAGTTCAAGTAGGAGCACATCAAATGGAGATTGCATCCGAGCAATTAGAGTAGACAGCAAAGCACAGAAGATAAGTTGATTTGTCCAAACTTAGTAGGAACCGAACATGTTATCTTAGGAGGTGGCAGTTTCAGTGTAATATTAGATAGGTGACCATGTGGCAGAGTAGGCAGCACAGGAGTAGTAAGGTGGATGGCTAATTAGGAAGGGGAACCGCTTGCATGTGGGGTGGCAGCCTTCTGACAGCGCCCATCTCTCCCTGGTTGTAGTTGAGGATTGGAGAGGGATCCCTCTACGCCTCAAGGCAGATGCATAAGTAGGAAGACAGAGTAGGATTTTGGACACACATGAGAGACACACATGAGAGACGCACTAAGCACATTAGTCACATTTGTGTACACACTACTATGCGCACACACACTACACCCGATGTTAGAGACATACGAATAGATTGAGATTACACCGGAGGGGTCTGCATGCTCATTGCCAACAGTGGTTCGAAGATGTAGATGGAGATAGTGGGAGTTTAGGAGCAGGGAACGACATCCTCGTGTAGTCTTGCTGGCTAAATTGGTGTGTTGAGGAGTAGGAGCAGAAAGTAGAGGGAGTGAGCTTCCCAACACCAATGTGTCTTCTTCTCGGAGAATGGATTGCTGAATTGAGTGCAAAAGCTTTGTCTGTTGTGGTGCCCACAAATTATAGGATTCACGAATTTTTGAAATTTTTAAGATTAATAACTTGTTTGTATAACTGAAGAAGCGTTGTTACTTAAGATTACTGCTTCCTTAGAAGAAAGATGATCTTATGAGCTTTTTGTAATAAGAAGTGGACTTCTTCGGAAGACGACCGTCTTCCGGGAAGCGTCTTCTCAGTTGCGTCTTCGGAAGACGGGAAGACGGCGGAAGACGGAAAGATGGCGAAAGACACCCATCTTCCGGAAGGCAGCGACCGTTGTCGGAGTGTAATCCGTCTACCTAGGAAAGCACCGGGCTTCTGGCTGTGGTTGTTCACTCAAGAGGTTGGCTTTCAGGTTACAACAGAGGCTATAAACACTCACACAGACGTGTAAGATCTAGTAATATACCCAGAAGGCGAAATTCAGGTCTAGCTGGCAGTAATAGGATTCGGCGGTGAACTTTGACACTCACGGAGAGGAAAACTATGAAGGTTTAGACCTCTAAACTTCCCCTACATGCAAATGAGGTACTACTGAACTCACAGACGAAATTTCAGCCTGAGATCAAATTCTGACACGGAGATATGAACAGAAAAGCTTTGAGCAAGAAAACTACGGCAATTTCTGGTACCTAGCTGGCTATTTCAACCTATAACAGGAGTTTGGCTCGATCAATTTCAAAGTTTCTTACAGGATTTGCAGTCTACAGGGTGCTGAACATCCCTGTGAAGTTGGGACTCCTGAATGTACACAGAACTGTAGATCTCCTCCTCTGAAGTTGCTGCTCTAGATTAAGAGCTTTTCAGACCCCCTCAGCTTCAGCGGCCGCCCTGAATTACTCAGTTGCTCATTCGATATGAAACTTTTTGTGAAATCGTAGCCCTGCTGGCGGAGAACACAACCTCGAAGTTTTGAAGCAATTTCCTCAAATCTGCTGCGAATGACACTGAAAACCCTAAATCCAACCAAAATGATTCAATTCTAGCACAATCTGAACTTCAATTGCTCATAACTCCGTCTTTATTGACTCAAATCGATCAAAATTTTCATTGGAAGTGCTTGGCATGACGAGACCTCTCTCCCTGTGCTCTCAGATTTCGAAGATCCCTCACCAAATGCTCGAACTCTACTCTAGAGCGCTATTTCTAAATTTAGAGTTTAACAAAAGACAAAAACGGACCAATGGGAGTTCATAGCTCCACTTGGTTGTCCTTTAGTACCCTAAACCACGTGGCAACTTAGTTTTACTCATAGGCTACCACGTCAAGCCCCCTAGAGTGCCAACGTAAAACTTAAATTACTTAAAACGACACGCAGCCCCGAAAAATAACTTAAATCAGCTAGAAAGCGTGCATGGGCGACACGCAAATACAACCCATGAGCTTAAGCCCTATCAACATGGTGATCAACCTACTAAGACTCAAAATAGTGTTAACACCGTATGCAAAGGTGTCAAACATATACATAAACGACTAGAAGAAATATAAGCTAACTTCTAGAACTACTAAACTCAAGCGTCGGAGTAGAAATATAACATGTAGCCGCCAAGTAGCGCGACACCGCGAAGGCCTAACCATGAATTTCCAGGTAAAGGAGTAGGTGTACCTACTAGGGAACACCAAGGTGGTAAGTAGGTCGGGTAAGCCATCTGGGGTCGAAATCCCTAATCTGCGGGGAAGATGCGCAGGAAGCGCATTAGCGCATTCCAGCTTCCCACAGCAGCACGCTTCTTGAGAAGATCGATTTCAGAGGGTGAGCTTCGAGTGAAGAGACAGCGAGGTGACATTGAGTGAGGACAAGATCGATTAGAAGCTAGAAGGAAGGTGAGGTCGAAATGCTGAAGCGCAAGAAGCATACTGAGTGAAAAGCGTTTCTTGTGAAACTCCCGGAAGTTGACATTGGAAGCAACAGAGTGGAATCGGAGGTGGACGGCTTAATCAATTGAGGCGTAGTCAGGAGCGGACGACGGAAGCAGCTCAGTGGGGTCGCATTGGAGCTAAGACTAGAGTCAAAAGCGCGCGGAAGGTCGAAGACAACTCGGGAAGCAGACAGAAGACTGTAGAGGTTCTTCCCATGTTCTTTTCCCTTCCCATTGCTTCTCGCTTTTGTTTGGTATCTCCCGCGCTTCCCCAGTTGGTTGCAGACAGCCTGATCGATTACCCCCATCCCCATTTTTCCTATTGTGACATTGGGTGCGGAAGCGCTGTCCAATTTCCTTCAGACACCTTCCTACTTCTTCATGAGTTCAATTCGAGCTTCCCTACCCATTGTCCTCAAATTGACGATCCCAGCTATCAATTTTCCTACCCTACTACCCTCTCTCTACTCCCGAAACCTTGAACAGAAGACGCTTCGGAAGATTGGAACATCTTCGGAAGATCGTCTTCGGAAGACTGTCTTCGGAAGTCGACTGTACACAATTCGTATCAAGAGTGGATTTGCTTTGCTTTTGTGTTAAGAGAGGCTTGGTATGAATCTTGAGTGGCTTGGTGAGTTGTTTTGTTATTCGAGAAGTTGGAAGTCGGGGACTAGGTCTGTGCCTCCCGGTCTTCCAAGCTTCTCAACTCCACATCTTCCTAGAGAGACTAGAAGATTGAAAGGCTGGCAAAATGAGCGAGAAGACGTGAGGGTCCATTTCGGGTCTCTTCTGTCCGACCCATAGCAGCCATTCCTTCTTCTTCCCAAACTTAGGAGAGAGTCGTGAGAAGACTTGCTGGCAAAATCTGGAGAGAATGATCGAGGGTCCTGTCTTCCCACCGAGCAGCAAGCTTCTTCTGAGTGCGTATGAGAGGTGAGAAGTCAGAAGAACAGAGTGCAAATGTCTTGAGTCTGTTGTGAGGATAGATTGCGCGTAAGAAGAAGAAGACGGGTGAGACCAGTGAAGGGAAGCCTGACTTCGGGAGGTCTTCGAGAAAGACATTGAATCGAAAACTGTCTCGGGTGTCTTCCCAGAGGCTACTGTCACTGCAGGAGCCCGCAACCATCTTCCGAACTCGTTATGCACTCTACGTCTCATGAATCTTGTATCTTCTGATAGGAAGTAGGATGTAATGCAAGGTGGGTTGTCTTCTTGGTAATCCATGCGAGCCCTTGCTTAGATAGGATTGTTTAGATATAGCTCGGAAGACGAGAGCTATCTAGGAAGTACTGTTAGAATCCCGGAAGACGGAGTAGCTGTCTTCTGGAAAACTAGTTTCGTCTTCTGAGAAGTAGAAGCTAGACTGTGGGCACTTGGGAAGGACTGAGCCTTCGGCTCATAGTAAGTGCGTGTGGCTTTGTGCAACAGGTCTTTCAGTATGTCATGCATCCTCGAGGGTTGGTGTTACCAGCAGCAGAGTTGACCGAGGCCGCACCCTTCCTCAAGGAGTTGGGTCTCGATTTCTTCCTATGGGATTGGAACCTTGCAGACCAGGGACTTCTGGAGGAGGTGTGGGCAGCGTTACCACCCCGCAATCGTGTACCTGCGAAGGCAGGAATAGCTCGAGGAAGACCATCTTCCTGGACCGAAGATTGGTGGCGCAGGGCCTTCCACAGGCCAGAATCCGAGAATCGAGGTTATTGGCTCGAGAAGAAGATCCAACCCAGGATCGTGAGTGAGTGGCATGTGCCTGGAAGTACAACTTGCCTCTACGTGGAGGACAGGCAGGGTAGGAATGGATGGAAGATCGAATCTTACCCAGGAGCCGAAGAAGCGACTTCTGGCGAAGCTGTTTCTACATCTCTTTCTCAAGGAGAAAGCGCAGAAGACGAGGTACCTGGGAGATCAGGACATAGAGTTCCTGGAAGCCGTGTGCGCGGGAGAGAATGTCAACTGGGGCACATTCTTCCACGCGTATGTACAAGCGGAGCTAGCGTACTTGGGTACCCCGGCAGGAGGACACTTGACACCTTTCCTCTGCTACTTGTACGAAGCCATGGGGGATCTCAGGGGAGATCAGTTGGCGAGGTATGAGCCAACAGGGCAACAGGAGGCGAAGGAGGAGACCTCGGAAGACGACGACCGAGCAGCAGCCGCAACTCCCCTCTCACTCTGATGCCGCAACTGAGGCCCGGCTCTCATCAGAAGACGCTTCTGGTGCGAAAGACGAGTCTAGTGGGTCGGAAGACGCCACGCCGCCGAGGAAGATGGGTCCTAGAAGTGTACCTAGGAAGCCCACCTCCCTCATTCATTCAGGATCGGAGTCTGACTTGGAGGAAGAGCCGCTGAGTACCCGATCGGAGCAGAAGACCGCTTCTACCACATCAGAGAGTCTTCCGAAGACTCCAGAAGACAAGAGAAGGAGGGATACTCCTACTGCGATGCGGGGAAGCGCAGTGAAGAGGGCCGCTTCTGCCATGGGGAGGGATCTTCTACCCCGGAAGATGAGAAGAGTAGCTTCTTCTCGTGCGCAGAAGATGAAGACCATAGTGGTGGAAGAGGTCTCCTTGCCTCTGGAAGATCAGGTAGAGACCTCTGACCAAGTTGTGGAGATGAGCATGTCTTCCGCAAGAAGAGGCCTGGAGGAGTTCGGTGCTTTCTTCCGAGTCGAGATCCAGCCCGTTATGGAGTTTCTGGAGAAGAGAGCGAAGACTCAGGAGAGGCCCTTGCAACCTGGATTCGGTCTGCGCACCTTGCTGCAACAGGAAGAAGACCAGAAGAAGACAGAGTCGCTGGAAGCTCGAAGCAAGATACAAGACGGAAGCAGCCGCTTCTACCAAGGAGCTGGTACAGCTTCGAAAGAGCAACCAGGAGTTGCAAGCGCGTGTACAGCAACGCGATCAGGAGGTCCTCTGAGTGCGGGAGAAGATCACCGTCCTCGCAGAGGAGAAGATGACATGGACGACGCAGCAGGAAGCCGTAGAAGCGCGAGTTGCAGCTGAGAAGACGCAGCGGGAAGCAACGGAAGCTCGTGCGCAGGAGATGCTAGCACAGTCGGTGGAAGCGCTTCGGAAGAAGTTCAACTTCACCGCGGGTAGAAAGTTGCTTACCCTGGTTAGAGGATGGGACAACAAGTCCAAGACGATGTTGGTGGAATGCAGGGAGAGCATGTTCATAGAGGGAGTGAAGACACTATATGATCTTCCCTCGCTTCCGACACCCGCAACTGCATCTTCCCAAGCTCCAGCACCATCGACTAGATCCGAGTTGGAGAAGGAGGAGTTTGACCTTGCTGTGTACTTGGTAGTGACAGCGTTGGAAGCCGAGAAGATTTCGGAAGACGCTCTGAAAGACAAGATGTCTTCTGGAAGACAGGAAGACGAGCCGTCTTCCCAGGTATTCCGCGTGGAGGAAGCGACTTCCCCGGACCCCTATGAGGTCGCCATGGTCCCTAGTACCGAGCTGATGCTCGAGAAGAGTGAAAAAGCACCGGTCGACTCCGCTTCTCAGAAGACGCTTCCGTCTTCCGAAGCAGAAGCCGAAGCCGAAGAAGACGCAGCCGCAGCGACAGCAGGGCCAGTGAAGAGCGATGAGGAGGACGCCATCTCATTGACACCCGAGGTAACTGCAGGGCTTCCTAGCTTATCAGAAACCACGTTAGGAGCTCCGATAGGAGCAGATCAGGTAGAGATTGCCTCTGAGCAATCAGAGTAGATAGTAACCGAAGTGACAACTCCAAATTTAGTAAGATCGAACATGCTATCTTAAGGGTGGCAGTTTTTCAGTGTAAAATTAGTTAGGATACCATGTGGCAGCATAGGTAGCGTAGGAGCAACAAGGTGGATAGCTAATTAGGAAGGGGAACCGCTTGCATGTGGGATGGCAACCTCCTGTTAGCGCCTCTCTCTCCTTGGTGGTCGCCTCTCTGTTTTCTCATGACAGCGACATAAGTAGGATCGAAGAGTAGGAAATGGAGTTCTGTAGCTACTGCACACACATATCCATTTTATGGTGCATGCAGACTAGACACATTAGAGAGGAGACACGTGATAGACAGTTCTTCGCACACTACACCCGTTGTTGGAAACATACGAATAGTCTGGGAATACACAGGAGGGGTGTGCATGCTCGTATCAGCAGTGGTTCGAAGATGTAGATAGAGGTAGTGGACAGTTTAGGAACAGAGAACGGCATCCTCGTGCAGTCCTGTTGACTAGACTGGTGTGTCGAGGAGTAGGCGCATGAAGTAGAGGGAGTGAGCTTCCCAATGCCATTGTGACTTCTTCTCGGGGAATGGATTGTTGATTTGAGTGCACAAGCTTTGTTCATGTCTTCTGGGTGGTGAGTTTCCTTGAATTCGCTCCCAATTGTGCATGGGAAGTGTTCTTCTTGAGTGGCGGTGAATGTCAACTGTTGTGGAAGTGCAACTTGGCTCGTCCAGTAGAGCACTTAGGATCTACGTACGGACGGTCTTATGAGTAAGAGATCCCAGAAGACAGAGTAGTCGGAGCAGCGAAGAGAAGAAGAAAGAAGCCTTCTTCCCGCAACAGAAGACGACATCCTCAAGTAGAAGACGGTGTAACTGTACTCACGTTTGTTGTCTTCCTCCCCAAACTATTACAAGCAGGGATGGCTTGTTAGTCAGGATCCGGACTAGAAGCCTGTCGGAATCTTAATTTCTCTTTTTCATCTTGTTTTCTCTTGTTTGGATTTTTCCTTCTTCTCCATCTTCCCTCATCTTCCCCATCTTCTTACCTTCTTCTAGTGAGCTTCCGAAACTTCTATTGAGCTTCCGTGAAGGTGAATGTCGTTGTAGTGCTGCAGGAAGATCATTTCCGTAGGCAAAAGCCTGGGAAGGCTACAAGGGGCATACACCCTATGATTGATGTAACCCGTTGGAACGTGAGTGTGAGAGTAAGGTGTAACAGCCGTGCTAGTCGACTTTTGCGAAGCAGGATAGTCTTCTGGAGGTACGAGAAGCCAAGTTGAATCCCCAGAAGCCGAGAATTGCTTCAGGAAGACGGTACTGAGAAGACCGGAAGAAGCAACCTGGAAGCAGGAAGATCGTCTTCCCGAGCTTCTCTGTGAATAGTTGTGTGATATTTTAGTTAGTAGTTGTTTGTTTGGGTTCAGAGCACCATTTGGCGTATCTGGAAGACGCGTGGTTTTGTGAGAAGACGAGATTTCTAGGCAAAACCCGTGTGTTTGTGTGTTTGAACAGATCTTAGAACTTAGAGCGGCGTTACTTGTTCAAATCCTCTGTGAGAACGATATCTTGTATACTAAATGGGCAAAAGGAGTAATCTTGCGTCACTACATCTGTGTCTTCTGGGTGGTGGATTTCCTTGAATTCACTCTCGATTGTGCATGAGAAGCATTCTTCTTGAGTGGCGGTGACTGTCAACAGTTGTGCAGATTCGCAGCTTGGCTCATCTAGTGGAGCATTTCGGATCCATGTACGGACGGTCTTATGGATAAGTGATCCTAGAAGACAAAGTTGTCGGAGCTGCGAGAGAAGAAGAAAGAAGCCTTCTTCCCACAACAGAAGACGACATCCTCAAGTAGAAGACTGTGTAACTGTACGCACGTTTGTTGTCTTCCTCCCCAAACTATTACAAGCAAGGATGGCTTGTTAGTTAGGATCCGGACTAGAAGCCTGTCGGAGTCTTAATTTCTCATTTCGATCTTTTCTCTCTCGTTTGGATTTTCCCTTCTTCCCCATCTTCCCCCTCTTCTTATCTTCTTCTAGTGAGCTTTCGAGACTTCTATTGAGCTTCCGTGAAGGTGAATGTCGTTGTAGTGCTGCAGGAAGACCGTTTCTGTAGGCAGAAGCCTGGGAAGGCTACAGGAGACATACACCATGTGATTGATCTAACCCGTGGAAAATTGGAAGAGCAATGTGCAACAGACATTGATAGTCGATTTCTACAAAGCAGGAGCAGTCTTCTGGAGGTGTGAGAAGCCGAGTTGAACTCCCAGAAGTCGAGAATTGCTTCGGGAAGACGATACTGAGAAGACCGAAAGAAGTGACCTGGAAGCAGGAAGCGTCTTCTCGAGCTTCTCTGTAGATAGTTGTGTGATATTTTACTTAGTAGTTGTTTGTTTAGGTCCAAGGCATCTTTTGAAGGGTCTGGAAGCCGTGTGGTTTTGTGAGAAGACGGGATTTCTAGACAAAACCTGTGTGTTTGAACAGATCTTAGAACTTAGAGCAGCGATACTTGTGCAAATCCTCTGTGAGAACGATATCTTGTATATTAAATGGGCAAAAGGAGTAATCCTGCGACACTACACTCAGCTATCAATTTCCCTATCCTATCGCCCCTCTACTCTTGAATCCCTGGACAGAAGACGCTTCGGAAGATCTGAACATTTTCGGAAAACGCTTCTGGATGTCTGAAGTCTTCGGAAGATGATTGTGTGTAATTCATATCAAGAGTGATTTGCTTTTGTGTTAAGAGAGGCTTGGTACGAATCTTGAGTGATTTGATGAGTTGTTTGTTGTTTCGAGAAGTTGGAAGTTGGGAACCAGGCTTATGCCTCCCGATCTTCCGAGCTTCTCAAATCCACATCTTCCTAGAGAGACAAGAAGACTAGAAAGGCTGGTAGAATGCAAGAGAAGACGTGAGGGTCCTTTACGGGTCTCTTCTGTCCGACCCATAGTAGCCTATTCCTTCTTCTTCCCGAACTTAGAAGAGAGATGTGAGAAGTCTTGCTGACAGAATCTGGAGAGAATGGTCGAGGGTCATGTCTTCCCATCATACACAAGCTTCTTCTGAGTGTGTACGAGAGGTGAGGAGCCTGAAGAATAGAGTGTGAATGTCTTATGTCTGTTGTGAGGTTAGATTGCGTGTTAGAAGCAGAAGACAGGTGAGACCAGTGAAGGGAAGCCTGGCTGCGCGGAGTCTTCTGAACGTCATTGAATCGGAAGCTGTCTCGAGAGTCTTTCGGGAGGTCACTGTCACAGCAGGAGCTCACGACCATCTTATGAACTTTTCATACACTCTACTTCTCACATATCTTGTATTTTCTGTTAGGAAGTAGGATGAAATGCAAGGTGGGTTGTCTTCTTAGGAATCCATGCGATGCCTTGCTTAGTTAGGATTGTTTAGATATAGCTCGGAAGACGAGAGGAACTTAGGAAGCACTGTTAGAATCCCGGAAGATGGAATAGCTGTCTTCTGGAAGAGTAGATTCGTCTTCTGAGAGTGGAAGCTAGATTGTGAGAACTTGGGAAGGACTGAGCCTTCGGCTCACAGTAAGTGCGTATGGCTTACTGTAACAGAGCTTGAAGTATGTCGATGCATCTTCGAGGGTTAGTGTTGCCGACAGCAGAGTTGACCGAGGCTAAACCCTTCATCAAGGAGTTGGGTCTCGACTTCTTCCTGTGGGATTGGAACCTCGCAGACTTGGGTCTTCTGGAGGAGGTTTGGACAGCATTGCCTCCCCGCAACCATGTACCCGCGAAGGCAGGAGTTGCCCGGGGAAGATCATCTTCCTGGATAGCAAAATGGTGGCGTAGGGCTTTTCACACGTCAGAAGTAGAGAACAAGGGGTACGAATTAGAGAAGAAGATCCTACCCATGATCTCGGGGAAGTGGCATGTGCCTGGGAGCACTCTTGCCTCTTCTTGGAGGACAGACAGAAAAGAAACGGATGGAAGGTCGAAGCTTGTCGGGAGCCGCAGAAGCGTCTTCTGACGAAGCTGTTCCTTCATCTCTTTCCCAAAGGGAAGGCACTGAAGACGAGGTACCTTGGAGACCAGGACGTGGAATTCCTAGAAGTCATTTGGAAAGGGCTGTCCATCAACTGAGGCGCGTTCTGTAGTGACGCAGGATATCTCCTTTTGCCCATTTAGTATACAAGATATCGTTCCAAAACGATATCTTGTATACTAAATGGGCACAGAGGATTTGCACAAATATCGCTACTCTAAGTTCTAAGATCTGTTCAAACACACAAACACACGGGTTTTACCTAGAAATCTCGTCTTCTCACAAAACCACACGGCTTCCAGACCCTTCAGAAGGTGCTCTGGACCTAAACAAACAACTGCCACCTAAAATATCACACACTTATCTACAGAAAAGCTCGGGAAGACGCGTCCTGCTTCCAAGTCACTTCTTTCAGTCTTCTCAACACAATCTTCCTGAAGCAATTCTCGGCTTCTGGGGGTTCAACTTGACTTCTCACACCTCCAGAAGACTGCTCCTGCTTCGTACAAGTCGAACTAGCAACGTCTGTCGCACATTGCTCTTCCAAGTCCCAACGGGTTAGATCAATCACAGGGTGTATGCCCCCTGTAGCCTTCCCAAGCTTCTGCTTACGGAAACGATCTTCCTGCAACACTACAACGACATTCACCTTCACGGAGCTCAATAGAAGTCTCGGAAGCTCATTAGAAGAAGATAGGAAGATGGGAAGATGAGAGAAGATGGGGAAGAAGAGAAAATCCAAACAAGAGAAAACAAAATGAAAATGAGAAATTAAGACTCCGACAGGCTTCTAGTCCGGATCCTGACTAACAAGCCATCCCTGCTTGTAGTAATTTGGAGAGGCAGACAACAAATTCGCTTACAGTTACACAGTCTTCTACTTGAGGATGTCATCTTCTGCTCTGAGAAGAATACTTCTTTCTTCTTCTGTCGTTGCTTCGACTACTCCGTCTTCTGGGATCGTTTACCCATAGGACCGTCCGTATGTGGATCCTAAGTGCTCCACTGGATGAGACAAGTTTCGACTCTGCACAGCTTCTAACAATCATCGCCACTCAAAGAGAAGACTTCCCATGCACAATTGGGTATGAATTCGAGGAAACCCACTGCCCAGAAGACACAGACAAAGCTTCTGCACTCAAATCCAAAATCCATTCCCTGAGAAGAAGACACATTGGTGTTAAGAAGCTCACTCCCTCTACGTCCTGCTCCTACTCCTCGGCACACCAGCTTAGTAACAGGACTACACGAGGATGCCGTTCCTTGCTCTAAACTGTCCACTATCTCCATCTACATCTTCGAGCCACTGCTGGCAGCGAGCATGCAGACCCCTCCGGTGTAATGCCAATATATTCGTATATCTCTAACATCGGGTGGAGTGTGTATACACTGTGTTCACAATGTGTTTAGTGCGCATAGTAGTGTGTGCACCATGTGCATGAAATCCTACTCTGTCTTCTAACTTATACTACCACCTTGAGGCGCAGAGGGAGTTCCCCTCCAATCCTCACTTGCAATCTAGGAGATGAGGCGCTGTCAGAAGACCACCACCTCACATGCAGTCGGCTCCCTGCCTTGCTACTCCTGTGCTGTCTACTCTTCCACATGGGTAGTCCTCTAAAATTACATGGAAACTGCCACCTCCTAAGATAGCAAATTCGGTTCCTACTAAGTTTAGATAAGTCAACTTGTCTTCTGTGCTTGTTGTCTACTCTAATTGCTAGGATGCGATCTCCTCCTGATCCGCTCCTACCTGAACTCCTAACTCGGCTTCTGATAAGGTGGGAAGCCCTGCGAATACCTCGGGTGTCACTGTGGTGGCTTCCTCCTCAACATTCGTGGCTGGCTCAGCTGATGCGGCTCCGGAAGATGGAAGCGTCTTCTGGGAAGCTGAGTCGACCTGCGCTTCCTCGCTGTTCTGAGGCACTAGTTCGACATTGAGAGCCATGGTGACCTCACAGGGGTCCGGGGAAGTCACCTCCTCCACTCGAAACACCTGGGAAGATAACTCTTCTTCCTATCTTTCAGAAGACACCTGGTCTTCCGGGGCTTCTTCTGCAGTCTTCCCGGCTTCCAACGTTGTCACTACCAAGTGGACAGTGGGTCGAACTCCTCCTTCTCCAAGTCTGATCCGATCGATGGTCCTGGGGCTTGGGAAGATGCAGTCTCTGGTGGCAGAATCGAGAGAAGAACGTAAAGTGTCTTCACTCCCTCTATCTGCCGATCCAAGTAACGGAACATGCTCTCCTTGCACTCCAGCAACATAGCTCTGGATTCGTCGTTCCACTCCCTAGCTAGGATAAGAAGCTTCCTACCCGCGGTGAAGTTGAACTTCTTGCGAAGTGCTTCTATCCTTTGTGCTAGCAATCCCTGCGCGCGAGCTTCTGCTGCTTCTCGCTGCGTCTTCTCTGCTGCAACCTGTGCGTCTGCGGCTTCCCGCAATGTCTTCCACGTTGTCTTCTCCTCTGCAAGGACGGTGATCTTACCTCTGATCCGCAGAACCTCTCGGTCACGCTGTTGTAGACGTGCATGCAACTCCTGGTTGTCCTCAGTTGTGATAACTCCTTGGCAGAAGCAACTGCTTCCGTCTTGTACTTCGTTGCGAGCTTCTCTATGGTGCGGAGGTTGGCTTCCAGCGCTTCTACCTTCTTCTGGCCTTCTTCCTGCCGCATTAGGGTGCGCAGACTGAATCCAGACTGTAGTGGCTTCTCCTGAGCCATCGCTCTCTTCTTCATCAACTCGATAGCTGGCTGGATCTCCGAGTGGAAGAAGGCACTGAACTCCTCCAGTCTTCTTCCCGCGGAAGACAGACTCATCCTCACGATCCAATCGGAGGTGTCTTCCTTGTCTTCCAGAGACAAGGATGCCTCTTCTGCTGCTGTGGCCTTCTACTTCTGCGCACGAGAAGAAGCTACTCTTCTCATCTTTCGGGGTGGAAGATCCCTCTCCATGGCAAAAGCGGTCCTCTTTACTATGCTTCCTCGCATCGCAGTAGGAGTGTCCATCCAACCTTCGTCTTTTGGAGTCTTCAGAAGACTCCTTGGTGTTGCAAAAGTGGTCTTCTGTGCAGCTCGGGTACTAAGTAGCTCCTCCTGAGAGTCGGACTCCGATCCAGAGTGAATGATCGGGAGGGAGATGATCTTCCTAGGCACACTCTTAGGACTCATCTTCCTCGGTGGTGTCGCATCTTTCGACCCACTGGAGTCGTCTTCTCTCATCAGAAGCGTCTTCTGATGAGTACATCGCCTCATCTGCGGCATCAGAGTGGGAGAGGGAGTCACTGCTGATGCTCGGTCGTCTTCTCCCGATGTCTCCTTCTTCTCCTCGTGCTGCCTTGTTGGTTCATATCTCGTCAACTGATCTTCTGTCAAGTCCCCCTTGGACACGTATAGATAACAAAAGAACGGGGTGAGATGTCTTCCTGTCGGGGTGCCTAAGTACACCAGCTCTGCCTGCACATATGCGTGGAAGAATGCGCTCTAGTTGATAGGCAGTCCTTCCCAAATGACTTCCAAGAATTCCACGTCCTAGTCTTCAAGGTACCTCGTCTTCTATGACTTCCCTTTGAGAAAGAGGTGAAGGAACCGCTTCGCCAGAGGACGCTTCTACGGCTCCCGGTAAGCTGCTCAAACGGTTAGGGAAGAGACGGATCGGGGGTTGTGGTCTGAGAGAAATTGAAACGCAGGAAAGAGATTTGGAGATTTCTGTTACTTGTGAAAGAGAGTTGGACCGTTCGGGCCGTTCTGGAGTCCAAACTTGCTGTCCTTGGATCCATCGAGATCAGAACACCGAGTTCTACATGAAATTGAAGACGATACCAAGTTTCATCGGACGGTTTAGGAGTTCTGAGTGAAATTGGCTCGCAGGGAAGCGCTTGCGTCAAGTTTTTCATCGCCTATGACTTAAAATTAGATTGTTCTTCGTGATCGGTGTGCCAAGCTCTTCGTTCTTGGTGCCTACGCGACCAAAGAGTCTTCATCTACGCATAGGAGAAGACAATACGTGGATTGGATTGTTGGTTTGGATGAGGTGAGCAAATTTGAGCCACATGGAGTCGATTTACGTCAGTTTTTTGCAACCTGCGACCAAATTTCTCGTGTGATTTTTCAAGGGGAACTCCAAACGGCTTGTTTGGAGTCTTGTTGGGTTCAGGGTAGCAAGATCTACCTACCAGAGAAGACGAATATCAGTTTAGACGATCCGTTTGGGCGATATGTGCGGTTTTAAGCCACAGGGAGGAGTTTTTGAAGGTTCGGTCACCTGCCGATCGAAAATCGACGATATCTCGGCTATCAGGAGTCGGATCTGAAGGTTTCTTGGGTTAACAGAGTCAGCGGAGGAGATCCTATCGACCTCTGAAGTCCGTTCGGCGAAAGGAGGAAGTTCTCATATAGGTCTTTTTTGGTTTCTTCGCTACGAGTTTTGCTCTTTTGAGTTCGTTAGAGTTCTGGTTGGCTATATATACAGCTTGTGGTAGCTAGCTTTAGCTAAGAACTTGTACATGGATGTGGTTTTGACTTGGGTTTGGATCGCGTGATACTATTGTAGCTCTGTTTGTTAGCAAGGAGAAGTTTCTCTTGCTTTGAGCTACACTTCGGTGGTTTTGGGTCAGGGTTGTGATTCAGGGGTTGTTTTTAAGGGCTTTGAAGCAGGTTACAGACCGCTCTGGTCTGGTTTTCAGTTCTGTGCTTTTAGGAGAAAGTACCAACAGTGTACATACATTTGGAGTGGTATATATCGCAGCATTCGTTTTTGTGGTTGTTTTTTCCTGTCTTGTCTCTGTTTCAGCACACAGCATCTCCACAATCAGGAACCTCACGTTTTCTTGGACATCCTTCACGCAATATCCGACACGATATCGGTGGTGAACTCGACGTAAAGGTCTGGGGTGGAGATATTTGTGTGTTAGAACTGAGCAGAGAGGCCAACAATCATGAACGAGAATGAAGATGGATACTATTGTTCGGGAGGATGTTGTGGACCTTAGATGATGGATTTGTAGACGGTTGGGATCATGGGAGGATGGGAGGATGGGAGGATGGGACGAGCCATGACTATGGACGGGATAGACGGATCAGAGGGTATACTAGGGATGCAGTTGGATGCAGCAACTGCACGATTGTTTCAAGCCTTCACTTTGTTTATGCAACAAGAGCAAGGGAACCAACAAAATGAGGCTTTGGGGACGAAGGTGCTTCGAAGGGTGATCGACAAGCTCGATCTATTTGATGGGAGACATCTCAAAGTACTTGAGATGTTACAAGACGGAGATGGATTTGGATCAGGTATCGGAGAAGGAGATGATCGAGACGTTCGAACTCGCTGTGGTGCCTGAGATAAGGGAGCATGTGAAGGGTCTAACAAAGCGTTTTGGGAGGAACTAGGATACATTTTCACATGCGCTGATGGAGGAGTATTTCTTGAGAAACTCAGATCGAGTAACCAAGAAATCATTTTTGGGATGGGTCAACGGATCCAGCAAGAGTTTACAGCCTACAGAGCTGTTAAAGGAGTTTGAGAGACAATTCTCTCAACTACCTCGGGTGGAGAAGCTAACCTTGGAGAGCTACAAGACGGAGCTGTTTCTTCAAGCTGCGGATGAACCATGGTAGGAACAGTTGGAGCTACTTCTGGAGGATGGGGATGAAGAAGAAGGGTTAACAAGAAATTGAGAGGTTGTGCATGAAGCGGTTGAGCTTCTTGTCTGGAGAAAAACAAGGGAAAGGGTTACAAGGTTGACACCTACATCACTGACTATCGCACCAATTCGGGTAGTATCTGAGGTTCAACCTCCAATTGTGATTGTAGAGGAGAAGGATCCAACCATCGAAGACCTACAGCAAACGATGCAAGATCTACAAGCTAAGGTTACTAGGTTGGATGATAAGAGATCGTCGATCAAGACGATGCTTGTACCCAAATCAGCTTGGATACATCAGTGCATATGGTGTGATGGTACTGATCATCAACAGGACGATTGCATCGACTTTGCAGAGTCTTTGCAACGTGAGGTTATTTCCTGAGAGGATGGAAAGGTTGCATTCACAAGTACATGTATTCTCCTTCAAGCCAACGTCGGTAAAGGAGGGATGAAGAAGTTTGTAGATGATTACTTTGCGGTACATGTAGTTGTAGCTACCGAAGCTACAAGTTATGGTGCTAGGGTGGAGGAGATTGAGCATGATCTCCATATGGATGATTCGGATGAGCATGTGGATCCAAGCGAGCTCAAGTTGGATATTGCATCCACGATGCAGAGCGAGAAGAAGAGACGAGAAGAGATTTCTTCAGAGAAGCAAGCTCGGGAGGATAAGGTTCAACAAGAAACTATTCTTCCTGGACTGGCAATGGAGGACGATCCTTCACAACCGGAGGAGATGGTTGGGGTGCAGACAATGGACGTGGATGATCTGGTTGCAGACAAACAACAACCAGATATTGGGATGATGACGATGGATGTGAAGGGAGGTTGGGAGGAGCGCATTCAAGATGCACAGGTTGGGTTCCTATCACGGGAGGTCTTGGGTGCAGCTACAAGGGGAGTCCATGATGTCATCATCAAGGACAGACATGTTGAGGGTGAACGAGAGTGGATGGATGCTCTCGAGGCTGCGGGTATAGGATGATGGGTAAGGATGGCTTACAAGGGAGAAGCTATTGCTGAAGGTGATTTGTGTTGAGAGAATGATGCTTGGAAGTTTGTAAAGGTTTTCAGAAGAAGGATCAGGGAGGATGATGGTTGAGGAGGATATCATTGTACAGCGAGATAACGATGGTTGCGGTTGAAGATTTTACTTGCAGCAGTGTGGTTCTTTTTTTCAGAATAATAGAAAAGAAGAGTTGGATACTACGATGACATGTACAGGCTTGAGGTTGAAGATTACAGTCAAGATATGGGTGATGATTGGCAAGATGGGGGATGTGTACTATGACACTTGGGTCACAAACTTCGACAGTGAGGTTCTACATGACGGATGGAAGACATTTCTATGGTATGATGGTTTATAGCTTCTATATCTTCGAGATGTAGATCTAGAGGGGGTGATTGGATGGAAAGTTGAAGAAGAAAGTCGATGAGATGGATCTATGGAAGATCATGAAAGGGTAGCAATTTCAAGATGACGATCAGGTTGTAACCTTGAGGATGAGGTTGACTGAGATGGGAGGGAGGATGACAAGATGAGAACGAATGTGCGTGCTGGTCCACTCCTTGGTTGGTATCTCTGGTGCATATCGGAGGATGCACAGGTTCAGAGGGGGTGGATGTCGTGTCGTGGACCGGCTCCTATCTGAAATTCAGACTTCGATGCTTGTCGCTCCAAAGACAATCATGAGAAAGACAAGCTAAGCCCTAGCTTACAAGTTTTTGACATCAATTCAGATCTCCATTTTCATCACATAGATGGGTAGAGCTCCTTGTCAGCTTTTCATAGGCACTTCGTCTACTTCGTTCGGACACCTAGTGGAGAAGTTATAAGACTCGAAAGAAAGAAAAATCAAACTAGGCTTTAATTTACGTGTTGATTGAGTATTTGAGGCTTCAGGCGTTATATCAAAAACGCAAGGGGTCTGCTTCAATTATTCTGAGAGAACTTCGTACGTACAGAGACTGTGACAAGGGGGCAACTTAGGGGCTAGCTTGCGCCTGCGTCCTGTCAACGGACGGTTCGGGAGATTTAAAAGTTCAATGCAAACGCGCAAAGCGTCTTTGGGTTCATATCTTTGGAAACTACGCACTGGTTCAAACGGTTTGAGAAGAGACGGATCTGGAGATTCATATCTTCACAAGCAACTATCACAAGCAACTTCTTAAGTCATCAAGCAACTACTCTCTTTTACGATTATGAGAGACCCAACAAGATAGCTAAAATTGTTATTTTTCATGCTCAAACGAAGCACTTTGAGATCAAATCTCATTTTATTCGTAAAGGTTTACTAGATGATGATATCTAATTAATTGTGTTACATACCTTCGGATAAAAATGTAGGCCATACGCACACCAAACCTATGGGGAAGTTATCTTTGAAAATCATCGAACCAATCTGGGTCCAATTGATTTTGATGTAGCTTCTCAGGTTCTTCTACACGTTCTACTACAGTAACTGTACCATTTGTATAATTACGTATGAGGTGTTTAGCCAAGAGAGAGGGTGCTAGATTTCTTAGTGCTACTATTAGCATGCTTAAACCCTTACTACCCATGCTCTCCACTCTCAGAACCTCGCCTTTCCTCTCGGTCCCTTACATGAAACTAGTTCTGTACAGGTAGGGTGTTGCAGGTGAAGACTATCGCACATGTACAGCTATGCGCCAGGCTGAAACTGGGGTGCGGCTATGTCTGCAACTGTGTTTATATTGTAATGTCCTTGCACTGGTCTGGCAATCCAGTGACAAATCCATCTTGTCCATCTTGAGGAAAGGAGATTCAGATGTTTACAAACAAACTGCATCACAGTTCTAGAGCAGGCAAATCCAGTATAGTAAAGGCTGTGATAGTGGGATGAATTTACAAACGTGCACGTCTCGGGTGCAGTCGAACGAACACTCCATGCTTCGGACGCACGACGATTCCGAACTGAGTTTCAAGTGGAACTTTTGTAAGAGGCGAAAGAGAGAAAGTGAAGTTTTGGTACAATCGAACGGTGGTCAACTTGACTTCTTGAGCTGCAAAACGGTTGCCCAGACAAGATCGTGGCCCGATTCCGAATGGTATGAAAGCGTAAGGATGACGGCTTTTGGCTTCTTCGCAATTTACGTCGAATCGTTCTGGTCGAAACTCGTCTGGATTCGGGAAATCCTTCGGACTATAGTTCAACGCCTCTATCACCATCCATATCCATGTGCCCTGCACAAGAAAAAGAATACGAATAGTATAAGCTTTTCCACTTGACATATCCCTGAAGGCGGCAGGGCCCCATCCACTCGCAGCAAAGGGACTGCCCTGCAACATATTGTCGTGACAATGCTGCAGCGCAATCCAATATACTTTCGCCAAACAAGGCTTCAGAATCTCAGTGGTGATTACCTTTGGGAGGTGGTAGCCACCTAGCTCAATATCTTCACCTGCCTCACGCGCAACAACGGGTGTTGTTGTCATAGTGCGCATGGTTTCGTTAATAACCTGTTGACACATTGAACACCAGACGATTTCAGATCGACGAGAAGAGCAGACGAGAGAACCTAAGAGAAAGAAGGAAATGACCTGTTGGTCAAGTGGACGGGTCCGATCACCTAGGCATTTTGGTAATAATCCATTCCTAAATGTTATAACGCAAAATGTTCATGAAAAATTACCATTTGCACGTATGGGAACTTGGTGTCAAGATCCTCGAGAGTAATGGGGAGGTCAGGGGAACCAAAAGCATCGATTTCAGCTAGCAGCTTTCTCTCCACCTCCGGATATTGAGCTACTTGGTAGAGGAGCGTGGAAAGGGTGACCGAAGAAGATTCGGACCCAACAAGGCACATTTCGTAAGTGAGAGCGCTGATGTAATTCTGGGTCAATATGGTTTTATTCTGCTTGTTCATCTTACTCGAGTTCAACAACAGGCTGAGTGAGTCAACTCTGGAGACTGAGCCGTTTTTCTGGATAATTTGCTCTCTTTCTTCCTGAATCCGCTTCAGCCTTGCTTTCAGTGCACTATCGCTTGTTTCGATTCTCCATTCAGCTGTTCCTGGTATTGAGCGGAGAATGTACAGAAAGGGCTTCTGCAGAATAGGGAAAAATGTTCCTACTATTGTGCTCAGCGGAGTTTCAGTCGCAGGGTCCATTCGCAGGGCATCGATGGACTCAACACTAGCCTTCACCAGCCACTCGTCGGGCCCAGGCTTCTCCGACAGAAGACCGAATTTGGTCCCGAAAGCAGCTTCTCCGATCACGTCCAGTGTCAGTCGTTGGAAAAGCTTTGAAATGTTAAGGTCCTCGCCCTCCTCTACTTCACTCATTCGCTCAATGAGCTCCGCTACGAGTCCAGTCATTAGAGGAGCGTAGTTTCCCATCTTGTCGGAGTGGAACATCGGCTGCAATATGTTCTTCATACCCGCCCACTGCTCATCCCTGCATACAGAGCTTTCCAACCGAATGTGAGCCCGCCTGTCCGCACAGATTCTCCGTCTACCAGCACCATTCTACTTCAATTATGGTACGCAACTCATTTCCTATTCACTTCCTGTTACTATTCTGTTTTACAGCATAGTACTTGTACTGGTAGCTTTCATTTCCATGAGGTGCGCTGCTTCAGTCTCCATCTAAGCGGTCCAGCAGTATTCTAGACGACACATACACGAACCGAAGATGGTTGAAAATGGAGCATTGTTCGGCACAAACGACCAATGAGTGTGTGAAGAGGGAACTTAGATGATATTAGCGGACGTGGAGTTCTCTAGTTCTTATCTCCTATACGATGTGCTGATTCTTCATCTGAGAGGTCTGTTGAGATTGTTTTCGGTTGTATGTTCTAGCAGTAAACACAGGGGGATAAGCACAGACGAGGAAGGAGAACATATTACCTGCTGAAGAAAACGGCATTTTTCATTAAGCTATGACCTTCGATCATTGCCGGATTGCTTCGATTTGTTATCTGTTTGAAGAGCTTTAAACCGACCTGCCGGCACAGCTCGGCATCTGTCACCATCACCATGGGTTGTCGGCCGACATGGAACCTGATAACCAGAAAAATAACTTCAATCCAAAATTCTCTACGTCACATTCCAGACAGTTTCTTTAAGGTGCAATGGGAGGGAGGATGGATACAAGAATCATCAACTCTGCCGTCTAAATCTAGTTAGACGTGATGTGATCCAGTTTTCTAACTCTGCAACTGACGAGGATTTCCAGGAAACAACTAGCCAAGAAGGCCTTTCATACCTTCGATCGTCTCGTCATCGTCATCTAAAGGAAAACCAAGGAGAGGAGAGGAACCGTCTCAACCACCTTTACAGAAGAAACAAGACGACTGGATAGTTGAACGTGCGAGCTCATGGTCAGGACCGCACCTGTACAAGGGTCCATAATCCTTCGCAAGCGTTGTCCAGATGCGAGCCTGATGCTTGGCTAGCAATTGCAGGTGTCCAAGAACCCATGGGTAGGGAGGCGCCGGAACGTGTCGAAGCTTCCAAGTGGGGTAGAAGAAATAGACTACGGTTACAATCATGAACAGGAGGGAACCAACGCCGCCAAGTTGAACTCCCGACCATCCTTCCATGCTCGTTAGTTTCAACATTTGAGTTACCGCGCCTTGAAATGGGAGATGAAATCAGAAGCTTATGCACTCCTTTATGCGATCGAGACCAACTCAACACGAGCGAGCGCTAGCTCTGGACACTCACAGGTCGATGGAACTCCCCGGAGACTACTTCGATTGAAGACTCTTTTTGAGTGATGGCTGGTCTTTTGTTTGGTTATTCTCATACTTACTTGGTGTCTTCTTAGCCGCGCATATAACACTCGGGAGACCTGGCTGGATCCTCGGCGCATGTTCTCATACATTCGACTTCTTGTGCTTGTTTCATCTCCTTTGTCTTTCCGTACGAAGATTCAGTTTGGATGCAACGCGCATCTCCGCCTTCGGCGTCGAACTCATCCTCGAGCCCAGTTACCAACTGTAGCCAGCTCCAGAAAAGGACAAATGACCTCCTCAAGCTCATGGCAGATGGTGCAATCGCATGGAACTGTGATTCAGTTGGTGGTCGTCGACTTGTGCCAGTTACAAAACTGAGAACTGTACTTCAAGTCTCTCATAAAGGACTTTATCTCCCACAACAGAATACTACCCGTCTATTAGAACTGATAACAGATAAGCATGTTAAAACTAATCAGAAAGAGAATTTCACAGAAATATTGTGAGATAAAATGTGTATAGTTTTACTTAGACTTCAGAACTTGTACAGAAAGAAAGAGCTTAGACTCATACTACTCTACAAAGAATGTGAATAATATACTATCGGTACATAATTGATAACTGGCTCCAACTGATAATTCCACCTGAGCATAAGTTGAAGCATGCATCTGATGTGGATTTTCTGTTGCTAGTATCTCCAACCCAATCACTATCACTGAACGATGAAGTTCACTTCTCCCCTCTTTAAATATAAGGCCAATATTGATAGCACTTTTCAGATATCTCAGAATTCTCTTTGCAGCAACCCAATGAGATGAATTTGGATAATGCATAAATTGACTTAGTCTCCCAACAGCATAACAAATATCAGGTCTTGTATGGATGAGATATCTGAGTTTATTTTTTTACAGATATTCTTCAATGGTATTTTCAGCTGTAGTCTCCTCAAAACCACTTTCTTGCTCCATAGGTGTTGTTGATGACTTGCAATCTTCCATCTGAAATTCTCCAAATATAGACTTTATGTATGCTTGTTGAGAAAGTATAATACAGTCCTCCATCTGTCAAATATCAACACCAAGGAAAAATCTTGTTAAACCCAAATCAGACATCTCAAACCTCTTGATGAGTTCTTCTTTGGGTAGTTGCACCAATTCTTTATCACTTCCTGAGATTAAGATATCATCCACATATAGGATGAGTATGATCTTCTTTGAATTATTTTTCAAGACATAGAGGTTTGGATCCAGCTCTGATCTTCTGAGTTCATGGCTGTGTAAAAACTCATGTATCTCAGAATATCAAATCTTTGGTGCTTGCTTTAATCCATATAATGACTTTCTGAGAATGCACACATAATCCTTCTTCTTTTTCACTTCAAATCTTGGTGGTTGAACCATATAAACTTTTTCCTCTAACTCTCCATGAAGGAAAGCTGACTTCACATCCATCTTATGTATTTCTCAATGGTAATGACCAGCAAGAGCTATTACAAGTCTGATTGAATTCTTTTTTACGATTGGTGCAAAAGTTTCTCCATAATCAATTCCTTCTTGTTTCTGAAATCTTCTTGCTACTAATCTTGCTTTCAGCTTGTCAACTGAACCATCTGATTGTAGCTTGGTTTGGTAAATCCATTTGCATTGGATGGCTCTTTTTCCTCCTGTGGAGCCGCTGTAGCGAAATTTCCAAGTGACTACAGCGGTCCAAATGGCGTGCATCATAGTCCATCATACGGAGTGACCAGTGATTACGCGCAGTCCACTCCAAGTCCCATTCTCTTGCGCGTCTCACACTCACGAGATCTCTCACTCACAGTCTTCTCTGCCTGTTTATCTCTGCAAAATCACAACTTCTTTATCTGTTGAAACTCTGGACGAGCTTGCCTAACTCGCCTGGTCCTCTCCAGTTCGCCAGCAGTTTCAGCTCGTTCGTTTCTCTTTTGTCTTATAAAGATCATAAGTGAATGCGGCAAGACAGTTTTCATGACGATTGTCGGAAGTTGACGACGCTGAATTTGCCCATGTACGATGTATAGAGTCGAGAGGGAGGTCCAGAGGGAGGGCAATCAATCCGTTCGCACGGAATTTGATGGCTCTCACGCCGCGCTGAGGACCGACTACGGCTTCAGAATTTCCTTCTTTCCTATCCGGAGAGTTGTGGCCTGCTATCGTTAAGATACGCGACGTGATTGTAGCAACTGAAAGTGGATGAGGCAGGTTCGGGGGAGGTCGAGAATGAGACGAGAAGACCGAATGTACGGATCCGCCATTAGGTTACGCAGAAATGACCCACCGGAGGACAGACGGTCGCCCAACAAGCCTAACAACCATTCGAAAATGTCAGGCCGGCGTCCCAAGATACGGAATGAAATATGCGCGCGGAGGTTTCGAGAGGTTCCTCTGCACACATCCCTGACGAAACGAAAGGACTTGCCAAAGCGAAGCACTACGATGTTACCACTAACCACAGGCTGAACGACTGGTCCGTCCGTTATACTTCTCAGTATCTACGGCCGAGCTTTCATGGCGGAGAGGTCTACATTGAGTTTTAACCTGAATCGATGTTCTCTGGTATCATTTGCCTAGAAGGAGAGGTCTACATTGAGTTTTAAACTGAATCAATGCTCACTGGTATCATTTGCCTAGAAAGATTGATTATACATTGACATCTACCAAGAAATACGTATTCTCTGTTCGCAACACTTGAGTTATAGTCTCAAAGAATGTGGTGAAGATCGGAGGGTCTGAATCTCGATGGGCCGTCAATCCAGATTGGTCAGTCAGGTAATAAATAGCGCCAGCTCATTAACGCCGAAGAAGGCACAGCAAATCTGGACAAGAACGAAGAAATGCGAACATTATACCAGTTTGTTTTTCAAATCCGCTTCGTGTGTAGGGTGGAGAGATCCAAGTAAACAGCCATCATGCTTTTACTTCACCAAATTTGTCCAATATCACACAGCACAATAAAAGGAGTACCAATAGTATAAGCTTTTCCAGATGACATATCCTTGAAGTCGGCAGGCCCTCATCCACTCACAGAAAGGTACTGCTCTGCAACATATTGTCGTGACAATGCTGCACCGCAATCCAATATACTTTCGCCAAACAAGGCTTCAGAATCTCAGTGGTGATTACCTTTGGAAGGTGGCAGCCACCTAGCTCAATATCTTCACCTGCCTCATGCGCAACAACGGGTGTTGTTGTCATAGTGCGCATGGTTTCGTCAGTAACCTGTCAACAAACTGAACACCAGACGATTTCAGATCGACGACAAGAGTAGAAAAGAGAACTTAAGAGAAAGAAGGAAAGGACGTGTGGGTCAAGTGGAAGGGTCCGATCACCTAGGCATTTTGGGAAAAATCCATTCCTAAATGTTTTAAACCACTAGTACCAGTATATTAACGATGGCATATCCCATAGGAATTAGTTTCAGTTCAAAATATCGGAGATTAGTTCCGGAGAGATACTCCGTCTACTTGTCATGTCTTTATTTGTTGTCTAAAGTTGATGATTTAGGACTCAAAATGATCAGAATCTTGAGACCTATAAAATGAGCAGTAGATGTCTTCAAGCCGAGATCTGAAGACTGAGAAATAATTCAAAAAAGCAAGATGTGTTGTGAACCACAAATAAAAAATATATTCTTTTTTGAATTTTAAAAAGTTCTCCTATCAAATGAACTCTTGTAACAGTGAATGAAATTTTTGTTACAGTGACCAACTAGCCTGGAATCAAAATCGATTTTCTAGAATTCAATTTCTTGAGAGAATTTGCTGAAACTTATCATCAAAATTAGATTTTCCGGTTAAAATTTTAGTTCACACCAAGATTCAACCCCTGAGACCTCTGTCTCCTCATGTTCGAAAATCAACCATCTGAGCTATGATGTTTTCGTTACAAGACAGAGTTGCTCTTTATATACTACGATTTGTGGTTTAACGCAAAATGTTCATGAAAATTACATTTGTACCTATGTGAACTTGGTGTCAAGATCCTAGAGGGTAATGGGGAGATCAGGTGAACCAAAAGCGTCGATTTCAGCTAGCAGCTTTTTCTCCACTTTCGGACCCAACAATGCTCATTTCATAAGTGAGAGCGCTTTCCTACTCCTAGGACAATCTTTGCATGCAACTCCAAGATCAGAGATTCCGTATATTTACATACTAGTCTTATCAGCGACAAGGCTACAAACAGTTTCTCCCTCAATGATTTCTTTGTATAGAGTCCGTTCACTTCCTTGCATTTGCATTTTCACAGTCCTAAACCATCAACAGCGTAGATACCTCAATCGCAATTTCTCTTCTTTTGGTGCTGACGATGTCATTGAGACGAGAGGCACGCGTGAATAGATCCAACCTGGAAGTATCGGTAACAATCTATCAAACGGGCTCTGACTTGGAGATGTCACTATTTTCATTGCTTTCCTAGTTCCTTCATCGACAACGCCTCTCATGAATCATCTCGGTCAAACGTGGGGGCAGTTTGTTGCACTTACATTTCTAGGGTGTATGCAAAATCCTACATTGAAATCAAGAAATGCACCAAGCAGGCTGTAGATTGGGACAAGGAGCGACTTGTCGGTGCTAAAGTGTGCGTCAAGCAACTATCTAACAAAGGTCTAGATACATTCGTGGGGATGGTAGGATATTGACTTAAAGATGATAAGGAGGAGCTCCACTTTGCTGTGAAGAAGAAGAATATCCATGGTCACGGATAAGAAGGAGCTGTTCATACTGCTCGGAGCAGCCGACAATGAGAACCGCGTAGAGCTCACCTATTACAACATCTTATCCAGAGTGCTTCAACAACATGGCATCCTTCAGATGGCTGATGCAACACGGCATACAAAAGAGGAGATTACGCGCCCTCTGGAATTCCATGATCTGTCCACAGTACACAAGTTCAGAGAACATCGTAACATATTTTTCTACAGAGACAGCAATCAATGTCCCCATTGCAAAGAAGAATACTATGACAGAAACGAAGACCTTGGAGAGCAAGAGAAAGAAACCGTCGAAGAAGATCATGGTGATCACGAGATAGACCGTGCCGGCCGAGAGCAAGATCTGCCAGAGTACATCCCACTCACCAACACTTTATTACGTTCCAGGGGCTCGAACAAATGCTTTCCGATAGAGTGTAGAGGAGCACGTAATATAGCAGCAAGCACAGCAGCGTATCCGGAAACACAACTGCACACTGCAGAAATATAGTGCATGTATTGAACTACACCATGGATCAAAATGCTCCACTTGAGCTCTTTGCTTGGACACCTCTTTGTTTCAGCTGATATAATATACCTGCTTCTTTGCGCTATGTGTACCGCTTAGATAGAGACACCTGTCGGCATTCCTGTAGTGTCTTCTTTTAGCCCGTTGTAGCATAAAAAATTTTGTTCCCCAAGAAGATTTACACTAGTTACGCTGCTCTTATTTCTAAGATTTGTCCAAACTCACAAACACCTAGGTCTTGTCCAAAAATCCCTTCTTCTCACAAAACCACACGGCTTCCAGACTCTTCAGAAGGTGCTCTGGACCTTAACGTACAACTACTTCTTAAAATTCCACATAATTACCCACTGAGAAGTCCGGGAAGACGATTACTACTTCCATGTTACGACTTCCAGTCTTTCGATGGCTTTTGGAAGCACTTCTCGGCTTCTAGGATTTTAACTCGACTTCCGACACCTCCAGAAGACTGACTCGACTCTCCAGATGTCGATTCCTACTACTGATCACCAATTGCTCTTACAATTTCCATCGGGTTAGATAAATCACAAGGTGTATGCCCCTTGTAGCCTTCCCAGGCTTTTGTCTGCAAAAACAGTCTTCCGGCAGCACTACAACGACATTCGCATTCACTGATACTCAAAAGAAGCTTCGGAAATCCAATAGAAGAAGATAGGGAAGATGAGAAGATGAAGGAAGAGAGGGAAAAAGAGAAAATCCAAACAAGAAGAATCAAAAGAAAAGAGAGAAATTAAGATTCCGACAGGCTTCTAGTCCGGATCTTGACTAACAAGCCATCCTGCTTGTAGAAAATTGGAGAAGAAGATCAAAGATCAACTTACAGTTACATTGTCTTCCAATCGAGGATGACGTCTTCTGCTGTAGAAAGAAGGCTTCCGACTTCTTCTGTCTTTGCTCTGACTACTCTGACTCATGGGACCAATCTCTCATGGACAGTCCGTGCGTGGATCCAAAGTGCTCCACTGGATGAGACAAGCTTGGACTCTGCACAGCTTCTAACAATCACCGCCACTCAACAAGAAGGCTTCCCATGCACAATTGGGTATGAATTCGATGAAACCCACTCCCTAGAAGACATGGACAAAGCTTCTGCAATCAAATCTTAAATTCAATCCCCCGAGAAGAAGTTACTTGGCTTCTAGAAACTTACTCCATCCACTTTCTGTCACTATCTCTCGACACACCAGCTTAGAAGCAGGACTGCACGATGATGCCGTTTCCTGTCTATGCTGTCTACTACTGTCTACATCTTTACTATCTCTTGCTGGAAGCGAGGATGCAGACCTACCTTATGTAACCCAACTCTACGCGTGTAGTGTGTACGTATATGTGTAAGTGTGTAAAATTCTACATTGACATATACTTTATATAATTGCTTTGAGTCGCAAGAGGGAGATCTTTTCCAATCGCAACTCACAGCCTAGAGGAGAATGAGGTGCTGTTAGAAGACCACTACCTCCTAGGCTTCGGTTCCTCCTCTCAGTTTGGAAAGTACTTTCCTACTCCTACCGTTGCTTATCCTGCCACATGGACATTCAACTAAAAATAAAGAGGGAGTTGCATATCTTAAAATAGCAGACTCTGATTTCTTACAAAATAGTCAAGTAATAATAGCTAACTATCTCTACTACCTATTCCTGATTGTTAGGTGTGATCTCCATGGGACCTTCACCTAATTCGGCTTCTGCACCGTGGGTGGTCATGCTGGTACCTCTGGTGCGGCTGAGGTGGCATTCTCCTCAGTGCTAGTCATGTGCACTTCTGCCACGACTTCGGAAACCAAAAGAGACCCGTGGGAAGCCGAATCCATTTGCACTTCTTGACTCTTTTGTGCAACCTGCTCAACACTAGGAGCCGAGGTGATCTCACAGGGATCAGAGGTAGTCACCTCCTCCACTCTAAACACCTAGGAAGCCATCTCTTCTGCTTGTCTTCCAGAAGACGTCTTGTCTTTGGGAGCTTCCTCGCTCTTCTTCTCGGCTTCTAACGTTATCACCACCAAGTGGACAGCGAGGTGAAACTCCTCCTTGTGGAGGTATTCCACAATTGATGGTCCTGGTGTATCAGAAGACGTGGCTGCATGATGAAGAATCAAGAGAAGACCGTAGAGAGTCTTCAGACCCTCGACCTGCCGATCCAGGTAGTGAAACATGCTCTCCTTGCAGTTTTCGTGCACCTACCGCCTTGTTGCGCCAGCGGAAACCTTGCTCAGTAGGTCACGAAATTCACACCGCTAACCTGCAAACCACAATCACAAGTTAACGTCCATGCACCACTTACCTTAACTCTGTTTGGTCCGGACCGGAGTCGGACCGTCTCCTTAATCATCAAGCTCAGCATTCCCTAAGTCCCGACCTAGACCCGCATCATCGGTCTCAAAACATGAGCAAGTCACAAGATGATTTGAGACGGACTTCTCATAAAGTCCAGGGTCTTAAACGGTGTCTCTAACACACCTAGCGGCCCAACCGTCCGTGATGTCTGTCTAAGTCTAGGCTCTCGAACGGTGGTCTAACCCGCCGACTCGTTCCCTAGTCTTGCTCTATCCTTTACATCGTTCCTAAGTCCAGACGTCCAAGTCTGGACTGGAATGTGTCTTGGAACCAGCCCAGTCATCATCTCATGTCCACAGGGTCTGCTCGTCGAAGTCGGATGACTCGTCTTGGCCCACCCATGCATCAAGCCCCCCTCATATATACTTCTGGGGATCGGCGACCCCGCCCTCCTCTTTGGTCTTTGAAAATTATATCAAAACTTGATCACGGGATCGGCCATAATTCTCAGCTCGGAGGTCAGTTCGAGGAGTTCTACATATCACTGGAAAGCTCTCCCTGAGTCCTTTTCAATGATATCTTACTCGCCTCGAGATCTTACGTGGAGCTCCGTCCACGACCTAAAACGTCGCTGGAGCTCCAACACTTAGCTATTTTTCAGAAACCTGTGGTCTAGACCCAGACTCGAACCTTGTGATTCGGACCAGCGTCTGCGTCTCGGACCCACGTCTCGATCCCTCGTCTCAGACCTATGTTTCGGTCCATTTCTAGACTTGCTTCTTTAAGTCAGTGTTGTCTGGGATCGTCTTGGAGTAGGCCCCTATGTCCTAACTCAATGTTCCAAGCTTGGTCAGAGAACCACTTAGGGTTCATCTGATCCCGACTTCCCGGCCAAGCCGTTAAGTCTTACTCGCAGCATTCACAACCTAGCGCAAGTCCACTAGGGTTCTATTGTTCGCGTCTGCGTCCGATCATGAGAATGAGGGTCGCGACACAGTCCACCAACATCTCACTGGAAGCGTCATCCCATGTACGAGCTAGGATCAAAAGCTTCCTTCCCGCAGTGAAGTTGAACTTCTTCCGAAGCGCTTTTCCCGTCTGCGTCATAATCTTCTTCCCTCGAGCTTCTGCTTCCACCCGCTGCTTCTTCTCCTTTGAAGCATGAGCTTCCATGGCTTCTCGCAGTGCACTCCAAGTCGTCTTCTCCTCTGCGAGATCAGCTAGCTTACCCCTGATCCGTAGAACTTCCTGCTCTCGCTGCTGATTGCATCTGTAACTCCTGGTTGCTCTTCCGTAGCTGTGCCAACTCTTTGATCGAAGTAGAAGCTTCTGCCTTATACTTCGTTGCAATCTTCTCCATGGTGCGGAGGTTGACTTCCAGAGCTTCCAACTTCTGCTGTTGGGCTTCCTCCTCCTCAAGATCCGAAGACCGAATCCAGGTTGCAGTGGCTTCTCCTGAGCCATCACTCGTCTCTCCACCGACTCCATCGCTGGTTGGATCTTCGAATTGAAGAATGCGCTGAATTCCTCCAGTCGTCTTCTCGTAGAAGACAGGTTCATGCTCACAAATCGATCTGAGACAGCTTCGCTATCACCAGAGACATAGGTACCTCTTCCGCCACAATGGTTTTCTCTTTCGATGTCCGAGAAGACTCTACTCTCAATGTCTTTTGAGGTGAAAGATCTCTTCTCACCGCAGAAGTAGTCCTCTTCTCTGTGCTTCCTCATGTCGTTGTTGGAACATCGACCCAGATCTTGACTTCTGGAGTCTTCGGAAGACTCCTAGTGGTCGCAGAAGCTGTCTTCTTGACGATCCTGGTGTTAGACCTGACTTCCTGTGAATCCGACTCGGATCCAGAGTGAATGGTTGAGAAAGATGTACTCTTCCTAGGAACGCTCCTAGGTCCCATCTTCCTTGGTGACGACGAGTCTTCTGTGTGGCTGGAGTCATCTTCCAACACCGTAATCGTCTTCTGATGAGTGCTTGGTCCCGCCTGAGACACTAGAGTGGGAGGAGAAGACATGGCAGCTGCCCGATCTTCTTCCTCTGAGGTTCTTCCTTCACCTCTCGCTGTCTCGCTAGTCCATACTTGACCAACTGGTTTTTCTTCAAGTCCCCCTTGGACACATACAGATAGCAGAAGAAGGGGTTGAGATGCCCTCCTTCTAGGGTGCCCAAGTACAGCAACTCGACATGGACGTAGACGTGAAAGAAGGCACCCCACTTGACGACCTCTCCTACCCAAACTGCTTCTAGAAACTCCACATCTTGATCTCCAAGATATATGACCTTCTCAACCTTTCCCTTGGGGAAAAGGTGAAGGTACAACTTCCCTAGAAGACGCTTCTTCGGTTCCCGGTAAGCTTCCACCTTCCATTTGTTCCTCCCCTGTCTATCTTCCAAGAAGAGGCATGTAGTACTTCCAAGTATATGTCATTTCTCTCAGATCATGGTGGAAATCTTCCTCTTCTCGAGATCATACTCGCGGTTCTCTGATTCAGACCGGTGAAAAGCTCTACGTCACCACTCCATCTTCTAGGTCTTTCTCTTGGAGAAAATCGAAGATACAACTTCCCCAAAAGACGCTTTTTCGGCTCTCGGTAAGCTTCTACCTTCCATCTGTTCCTCCGCTGTCTGTCTTCTAGGAAGAGGCACGTAGTACTTCCAGGTACATACCACTTCCTTGAGATCATCGGCAAAATCTTCTTCTCCAACTCATATCCAGCGATTTCCACCTCGACCCTCAATTCTAATCTTCTAATCTCGTGAGGATCCCTCACTCTTCTACTTTGAGTGCACTTCCTGACTGGAAGACGCATGTTCCTATTCACTCACTCCAATTCGCTTAGGTGAGCTTCCAATGTCCTCTCAATTTCTAATTCGAAGTCAATTCCAATCTCGAGAAGCAGCCAAGAGACCTCTGTGCTAATGCGCCTCCAGCTTCAATGTCTTCTTTGAGCGATTTAGATAATGACTTCGACTACCCTAGACCTATCTACTACAGAGGTGACTATACAGCAAGTACACCTATCCCTTATCTAGTTGGTGCACGGTTGGTACCTCTGTGGTGATAGTCACTGTCTTCTCGAAAGCGTGCTCTGTTTTATGTCTCCGACTTCCTGAAGACGTCTGTCTTCCGGCTTCGAAAGAAGTCGACTTCTTCTCACAAATTCTCTTAAGATCATCTTCCCGCTAAGTAGGGTGTAATCTTAAGTAATAAGGTTACTGCAATTAAATAGACTCGTCATTAACTTAATATTTTCAAAAAAATCTCCAATCCTGCAAAATGTGGACATCACACCAGTGATGGGAAGCCTAGCTGCAGGAAGTCTTCTGAAGACGTTAGTTACCCAGAAGTTGTCCCGAGAGTCTTCCTGGAGACGATTGTCATCGCGAGAGTCCTCAGCCTTCTTCTGATCCATTCATAGACTTCGCTTCTCACGTATCTTCTCATCTTGAATTGCAAGGTGGATTGTCTTCTTAAGAATCCATGTGATGCCTTGCTTAGTTAGGATTGCTTAGATATAGCTCGGAAGACAGAGTGCACTTAGGAAGCACTGTTAGAATTCCGGAAGACAAAATAGCTATCTTCTAGAAGACTAGATTCGTCTTATGAGAGTGGAAGCAGGACTGTGACGACCTGATGAGGGCTGAGCCTTAAGCTCACATCAAGTATGTGTGGTTTAGTGTAACAGAAGCTCGAATATGTCGATGCATCCTTGAGAGTTGGTGTTATCGCAAGCAGAGTTGGCCGAGGCCAAACCTTTCATCAAGGAGTTGGGCCTCGACTTCTTCACGTGGGACTGGAACCTCGTGGACCAGGGTATTCTGGAGGAGGTCTGGACAGCGTTGCCTCCTTGCAACCATGTACTTGTCAAAACATGGGTCGCTAGAGGACCTTGGAGACCAAGACATGGAGTTCCTCGAAGCTATCTGGGAAGGACATGTCGTCAACTGGGGCACCTTTGAGAGAAGCTTCGGAGTGCAGCAGATCGAGCTCGATTGTGGAAGCAGTTAGCAGCAACTCGAGATTGGAGGTAAAAGCAAGATCGTGGTAGGACATTGAGGACAAAATTGAAGTGTTGAAGCGCGCAATTCGTCTTATGAGAGTGGAAGTTGGACTGTGAGGACCTGGTGAGGGCTGAGCCTTAAGCTCACAGCAAGTATGTGTGGTTTAGTGTAACAGAAGCTCGAATATGTTGATGCATCCTCGAGGGTTGGTGTTATCGCAAGCAAAGTTGGTCGAGGTCAAATCTTTCATCAAGGAGTTGGGCCTCGACTTCTTCACGTGGAACTGGAACCTCGCGGACCAGGGTATTCTGGAGGAGATCTGGGCAACGTTGCCTCCTTGCAACCATGTACCTGTCAAGACAGTGGTCGTTAGAGGAAGACCATCTTCTTGGACGGTGAAGTGGTAGCATAGAGCTTTTCTCAGGCTAGTTTGATGCTACTATGGCTGCTCAGATCGAGCAGCTGGAGCAACAGATAGCTAGTATGACTATTGCTCAGTCAAGATCTGGTTCGAGGACGGGTGTCTCCACATCTTATGGAGGAGAACCAGATCCGCATGAGTTTATTTGCAATGCAGTGCAGATAGATGCATCAGTGGTGATTACTCGAGGAGCAGCACGTGGAGCATGGAGTAGCCCCAAGGAGCATTAGTGGAGTTAGACCCAAAGAGGAGAGGATAGTAGACAGACTAAGCTTCCTCAGTCGTTTACATTATAAGAGGCGCTTAAGACCTCTTCTATGGTTCCTAGCCGTTCTACTGATGGTGTAGATCTATTAGGTCCTCGGACATCACACAGTGGAGCAGAGATGAGTCAGCTTGTACCTCCGTCACTTCGTCAGAGAGTGAAGGAGGTGCATGCGTGCAGTGTTGGTATGAGATACTAGACCATGAGTTGCAACTGAGAGTTAGAGATCCGACTCTCTTACACGTGACTGTACCGCCAAGAGTCAAAGCCAACTATTGCTCGATAGTCAACAGCCTCAATGCATATCAAGCTGATGGCTCATGAAGCACGGGAAAAGAAGAAGATTAGATGCTCTGTGGAATTCTCAAGACCCCGATTCTCAAGACCCCCTACAAAGGGGCTCCAGCGGGGATAAGAAAACAGCAAGAAGATCCAACACTCAGCACCACTGGCCAACAGGGAAAAATAATTGCACCCCTTGATTTAATACAGTAACCTACAAACACAAAACTCTCCTCAGGTGAATACATGAGAGAAGAGAAAATGAAAATGACTTGAGAGGCTCGCTCTTGGATGTGCACCGCACAACACCTAGAGAAATACTTGGATATGAGTTCTATATCCGTCCAACTAACTCTCGTCTTTAACGGACATCTCTAGAATCCAGTGGTAATAATCTCCTATGTACTCTTTTTCTGCATCTTGTTCCTCTATATTCATTTTTCTAACGCACATCATGAACCTTTACATATCTGCCACTACAATAAATTTATTACGATCTCTTGGACTTCCATTTCCTTGACGCTAAGGTTTCTTGGCAACACTATACTAGAACTCATTCCTCGTTGGACGACACCTCTTGTCTTGTCGTACTTAAATAGATGTAGTTTTGAATAGGATAACAACTCTAGTTCGACTTTTTCAGAAAATAATCGGTGGGTTCCATCCCAGAAATAAAGAGAGAATGCAACTGCATTCCTTCCTCAAGATAAATAATACTAACAGTGTCTCGTTTGGATCAAAATCTTTTAGATGTTTGAATCTGAAGAGCTAACGATAGTTAAGTCATTGACATAGCTCTTAGAAATTATCGGAAATATACATTGATCGACCTAGTTTTTATTTTCTAAGCATCAGTCTGCCGTTACCTGATTATGCTCCACTAACTTTACTTTTTGTCAGCAAATGTAGTCACTTCAAGCTCTTAGAATTTTTGCAGCTCCCTTAGACTCCCTATCCATTGAGCTACACTGGATTTCTAATCACCGTGACATACCAAACAATAAGATTATAAGATCGTAACAATAAGGCAATAAGAAGTTAACGAAGATTGCTACACATTTACCTGCTTTCCTCATAATATTAGGTTCTGTCATTTTCGAGACTCTGAACATCATATTACCAGTTCATCTCTAATCATCGACAGACACAGCCTAAACACCTATCAACAAAACACAAATTTCTAAGAAGATTATCATCTCTCTGCCCCCCTCCCCATGTCCTCAAACGAGCTTAAAACGGAGAATAAATGACAGACCACTTCGTAACGCAACTACGTACAAAGTCACATAGAAACTGGACCTTACTATGATGAGTTCAGTATGCCATGACAAAATGTCTTTCATGAGACTACTTATGCTTGACGACAACCCCTAATTATAATAAGCCACGCAACAAATCTCTTCCCATTTTTGCAAAAAGTCAATACCTCTCACTCCCGGCGAAATTCAGTATTTTGCTTATGTTGGGATCCGTCCCTATGTCCAAAATATTTTCTTCACATATCATACAGTACACTTTGGGTCTTGGGTCTGGCGGTTTAACCCACAAGGCTGCATCGCCTTATGATACTAAGGGCAACATTGTTATATAAAGCCTCATATCTTCTAGGGAGCTTTACACAATGTAAAACATTTTGGCACATGAAGTTTATCCCATTCGCTAGTTACCATATACGTGCTCCACTCGAATTATAACTGGTGCGTGCATATTCACCTCCTCCATCTTTCGATGGAAGAGACAAATATGCAAAGAATTAATTTATTACCTTACCCTTCCCAACGGAAGGGTTAGGTAATAACCTAAACTTCAGATTTTGCATTCACTAATGACAAGTAGTGACCCGCATATGTACTCTGGGGAACGTGGCTGTCTACGCTCCCCTTGTGGGTGATGTCCACCTCCTTCCGAGTTCCCACGTTGACTTACAAGTAACAGTTATGATATTATCCTTTTTTCTTTTATATGCTTCGTATAAAATTTATGAATATCACATATTTTCCCAGTAACAGCAAGCGAGCAAAAATTCCCGTAAGTTAGTTCATCTTGCATGCATTAGTGCATCTTGCATTTTACGTAGTTACGGTTCAGTTTTTTCCTCAAAGTCCGTTTGATACTTCTTTTTCCCGATGTAATATTTATTTCTTTTCAAAGGGATGGAAATTAAAATTTGCATGCCCTCCATACTAAAAGTACCTTATACTGACTTCGTCACTTCGAAAGGTACCTATTTACGTGCTTAAACAGTATCAAAAGGAGGAACATTTACGAATTCAATACGCACAAAAAGGATTCGTTCGAAAATTGTAACACTACCGGCGAACACATATTCATTAAACTTTACCGTGAAGTTAACAACTGGTAAGTTACAGATCTTGTAAATTCCGTGCTCTGCCCTTTAACATGCCCAATTCGCTACTCATGGATCCGTCGTGCACAACACACATTGGAATAAACATCCCCGGACAACTCCAGTAGGACCGACTACGAGGTCCGACAGCCTAACATTAAATTATAACATTAAATTATCACCGTCACGTGCTTACGACATACCCAACAGTTTAAGAAGCATACAAACGACTTTTCACACCATCACTCGAGCCTGCTCGTGCGAATTGAAACACTGCCCACGTTGCACATCGTATACACATTACAGTCAAGACAATGACTATATGAATACCACGCACCCACACAAAACGTTGACATGTCTATACTGCAGCACATTTATACAACTTACCTCATATCTTTTATTTACCCCTCCCGATATGAACAGGCGAAAAGGTCTTTACCCCTGGGTTCTAAGACAATTTTACATGATCTGACCTTTCCGGGTTTCGACACGACGATCCACATTTAACCATTCCCAAACCGACTTGCTTGGCGCTTCAGGTGCCTGAGCTAATTTCCTGTATTCCGACACCGCATTTGATGTACAGGCCACTAACATGCAAACCTACACTCGAAGATCTGTGCAGAGAGGATGTTAATCTCCGGATATATCTCAGGCTTTCGCAAATGCGTTAATGCAAGCCCTCGTGATCATCCCCGCGTTACTACAAGTAACAGTTCTCTTGAATCGTCGTGTAATCCACGGAGATTTCTGACAACTCACACCTGAGGGCCCGCTCCCTCAGGTAGTAAGTAGTACGGACGCTTTCTGTCTGGTGAGGGGATCCTTTCCTGACCTTCCGACACTAAGTAATGAGCAGAGCTGATGAGGTCAAAGAAACAAACCCAATACGCAAAAGTGAAGAGTACGTCCATGCATAGAAGACCGACATTGCACTCGGACATCCTCCAGTGAGCACTAAGAAAATGATAAAACTCTTAGTCCTGACTCCTTATCCGCGAGGCTGTTGCACATGAGATCAAGAGGAGACGCCGGACAGTAACTGTGGAACAAACCTCGCGACATGTCCCTACACACGCAAGTTCGACAGCAGCGAGCAAGTACTCTCTATGCGGAACACAAATAAGTTGATAGTTCTCCCGCTCTAGTCATACTGGCTCCGACTCAGATTCGCTTGCTGAAACCTTCCTTCAAAGAGGGTATACCAATCAAGCAGTCCACTGCCTCTAAAGGAGAGACATCACATTAATCTGATCTGCCCCCTAGTTTCCAGTGAACTAGCTTACGAAAAATGGCCAAACCTCACCTCCCAAAAGCGCACTGATCATTGACATGGGTGCGCGAAAACACAGGTCAGATCTTTACACTTTCGTTTATCATTACAAACTGATGGACAATTTCCTCCATACACCCTTCCGTTTGAAGTACTCGCTGGATAGACAGCTAGCTAGCTAGCTCTATTATCCTGTTCCCCCGAACATATATGGCACGTCGGTAGTTAGAGAAACTCTTTAAGAGTGCCACTGAGGGAAAGCTTCGCTTGGGGTGAAAAGAAACTCACGTGAAATTGATCATTGCTCAGAACTTCCACAGAAGAGCATCGATCTTCCTGCAGGTAATCAAGAATGAGAGAAACGGACAGGAAACTCTTGAATCTAAACCCCACTTTGACGTGGGCTACTTACTCGTCAGCCCAGAACACCTTTCAAAATGATTTCATGCTTTCAAGTGGTTGCTTCCACAAGACAAATTGGACTAGAATACACCAGGAGTGGGCCTGTAGAGCTCTCAAATAATGGAGAGAAGAACCACCTGAAAAAAAATGACATGGGGTTCAGGTTTGTCACAATCTCCGCTTCCATATGAGCTTCAAGAGAGCCATCATTACAAATGAAAGGAGCAGCAGTACACTGACAAGGGTAAAATCCGCACTGCTGGAGGCTGATGGGAGATACCGAGCTTACACCTAAACGAGCTCTAGGCCCATACAGTAATTCACTTCTTCACTTTAGCTCACCTTCAGTGAATGCAATCAGATACTTAGAAATACATTCACAGAATCCGCAATTCTGTTCGAAAAGAAGCACAAAGGTCGAGGAAGAGGAGGTACGGTCCTTCTACTCTCTGTAGATCCAGCAAATATTTCTCTTCGCTCACTTTGTACAACTGCAAACAAGAGTCGGAACGACAGTTGGTTAAGATACACTTCACGAAGAATCCAACGCGACCAATCAGGATCTGCAATTGCCTTACTCCGAACATAAGGAACAAGTTAACAAAGTACACTACCTGGACTTCGAACTTAACAACATTTTGCTCCTCTCCACCTTGACTATCTTCAGTTTCCTCACTCCCTTCGGTGGAGGTGTTTCTCTCCAGTTCTCCACCTTGAAGAGTACTAGCAATCATTGGTGAATTGGGAAGACTGGTGAGAGAGCCTGAGACCATCGGCGAATCAGAATTGGATCTACAAGCTTGAGAGGCACCCGAAGGAGGAGGCGGTACCCATCTACATTTAACGCTGTAGTGGCCCAATTTTTTCCAGCATATTTCAAGCTCATGCAAGGCTTTTAATACCTCCATCATGATTTCCCTCGGAGGCGCACGAAACTGAAAACAGAAGAAGTACAGAGTAGTCAAAGACTAAGGAAGCGCCAGCCATAAGACCCCGATAGCCGCCTAGACCCACATATATCGTCAGGACCGAGCGCAACGTCTCGCCCGTATCACACCTAATTCTAGCATGCTCGAGCATACACTGAAGGGAGGAGTGCTAGAGACGATGTACTCATTACGAATTACATGACGTAGCCTTTAATAGACCCCGCGCCGTGGCTGGACGGTGCGAGGAGAGCTAGAGGAGAAAGTGCCAAGAAGGCCATGGGCTTGCGGCATCCCTTCTCGTTCATCCACCCTCGTTGTGTTTCTCTCTCAGACTAGAATAAAATAGGAGAACTGGGAAAGTTCGAACCTGGAGACCGACAGCCCATTTCCGATCAGCAACCACCCTACTATGGAAGGCAATGCCCGGCGACAAATGCCGATTTGCCGCTCCTGGAGGATAGCGCGGAGCAGCTCGCCTTCCCGCGGGAGGAGGCACCATTGGATCCATATGAGTAAGCTGAAGTTCCTGCTAGTAACACAGAAAAGAACCTGTCTTAGTTGATAGCTCCTGAGATGCAGCACATATATGACAGTCTGACAGGTGATAGTCTGACATTCCTTACCTCATTTGCTCCTCTACTACGATGAGTGAGTAGCACCGATCGGCCAATATAGTTCAACCAAGGCACAAGCCTCACGGAAGACAAGCCTCTGACGGTTCAAATTCTCATTGACTAACAAGGCAAAACAGGAACTGGGGTTAGGAAAAAATTTGACCGGAACTTCTGCACTCACCCGCCCTTCTGGAAACTCTCCTACAAGATAAGTGTTCGAGATACGGTGCCTGTTGTCCAGCATCAGGTAATAAGCCACGGTTGCCTGTAAATCAACCGCTGTCAATAAACTGCGTGTTTTACCACCGCTGATACTTTCCGTAGCAGGAGTGTAAGGTCGTAACACAGAAAGACATTAGTTCTGACATCTGTAGATCTGTGCTACAAAAATTATAGGTGGTCTATCCATTGTTATACTGCCAAATTGCAGCAAAAATAAACATGTGCAACTTCAAACAAATCCTCCTCCAGCCCAAAAAGCAATTAACCCAGCAGCAGCCCCAAGTAACTTTCCAGACAAATCCAGAAGTCTAGCATTCCCTGCCCACCTAGAAATTTTCTTTTTCGCCAGGAACACTGAGGGTCTACTCAGATATTTTGTCCAGAAAACGAACAGCGGAAACTAGGGCGACAAATTTCCCGTTTGAGTGAAAGCAGTGTTCAACTAAGATTATTAGCTGGACCTTGTTTTGGAGTCTGTTGCGCAAAGAATCGCACAGCTGAATTCTGTCAAAACCCATCCTTACAACTTCCGCCAGTATGTCTTCGTCTATCTGTCAAAGCCAAGAAAGCTCGAGTACATCGTTATTTTGCCAAACAAACAGTTCTGAAGGCAACCAGCATTCAAGTACACGGTGCAGATACTTCAACCGAGTCCACACAGCGCTGAGGTTATGACATCTATGCTCAAAAACACTCTCCTCAACTCACTTAAGAAACCGCCTCGCATGCTACTAGAAACAAAACGTTCTGCGCATCTCATCCGGCACACAAACAGACACATGCGAGAACGTGCAGCCCCGCCAGAATCCACAGAATTCTCACCCTCTTAGCTTGTTGTATTGTGTCCGGGGGAGGGACGGCAAGATACCGAGGGAGGTGAGTTTGAAACCAAGGATGTTGTCTAATCTCTGGGATAGTGACGCGCTCCATAGGTTCAACGAGAAGCATGCGTGCAATGAGGTCCCTAGCTCCAGGGGGCAGATGACTGGGAAGAGTATATATACCGCCCTGCCAAGAAAGGAACACGCTTCAAGTGCGTCATACAAAAATATGCTCAGATACTTCCAGCATGGGAGCAAATTTCCTCGGCGTGCACGACAACAAAGCTTGGACAGACCATCAACAGATGGGTAGTACTGCAGATGAGAATGGCGAAGTCTGAGAACATCGAATAAAGGGACAACAGATTCCCCACAGCCTTCCATACAGTGCATCACATGCTCGAGTCATTTAAAGCTCAGAGGTCTTTGCTACCTCCGCAATTCAACAAACGACTCCCGTATACAACCTCCCACACAAAACTAGTCAATAAGCCACAGGTTCTTCAAGTGTACCTTGATTTTCTTAAAGAGGCTGGGTATGTTCTCGTCATCAAAGGGGAGACTTCCGCAAAGAAGGGCATACAAAATGACACCGCAACTCCAAACATCTACCTCAGGCCCGGCGTACAACTTTCCAGATATGACCTGAAGAATTCACATATGAAGGGTACGAGTCATAACAAACGCGCAATAAAACGCAATCGAAGGCACATCTACGAAGAGTTTCCACTTGATCAGCTCAGGTATCTGAAACAAAACTCCGTAGGAGAAAATTCAACCCAGTACTCTAAAGACAATGAAGCAAGCCGGTGATGGGAAGAGGCATTTATTCGAGGTAGTACAAACACAGCCTAAGTATCAGGCCCGATAATAGAAATGCAGAAGTCAATACCTCAGGGGCAGCGTAATTTGGACTTCCACAACTCGTTTTCAGAAAGTGACCGTCCCTCATGATATTACTGAGTCCAAAATCTGCTATCTTTACATGGCACTTAGAGTCTAAGAGCAGGTTTTCAGGCTTCAGATCTCTGTGTACAACCATGTTCCGATGACAGTACTCCACACCTGAGACAATCTGCTAGTCGAAACGCATTAAGAAAATATACATTCCCTGGGAGAGTAACGCATGAGTACGTTCCCAAATGCGGCAGTGGAACAGTTTAGCAGGTAGTGCCCCAAGAAGATTTCCAAGGATACGACGGTAAACACGAATAAATCCGCTAAAGATATGAGCAAGAAACGAAGCAGCCTTATATCAAAAATATGACCTCATTTCAGAAAATGACTGCTCGCCCAAGCGAGCTGGAGCCTCCTCCCTGAACGAAAGATGCACATCCATCACCAAATCTTCCACCACTAAAAACAGAAAGTACAAACAACCTCAGTGAACCAAGGTACTCACTTGTTGGAAAAACGTGCGAGCTTCGCCCTCATCTAGACGGCCGTTCTCTACAATGTGGTCAAACAACTCCCCATACTTCACGTACTCCATAACAACAAAAATGTCTGTTGGAGTCTCAATGACTTCATAGAGGCGAATGATGTGAGGGTGCATGAAGAGCCGCAAGATCTTGATTTCTCGACGCACTAAACAAGACGGACAGAAGCTTCGCGCCATCAGATTTACAAGCTCTTAAGGGAACAAAACTGCTGTGTACTAACAGTTAAAAGCTGGACAGAACACGATTACAAGCACGGGTGAAGAAACCGTTTTCCTGACCCCAGATGCAAATCTTAGACACTACACACACGAGTAGAAAAGAATTATGAGGAAAAAATAACCATCCACCACTTGTCTCTCAGTGGCCTTCGATCACCTATCTCTAGATCTATTGTACTTGAGACAGTAACAAGGTAACTATCAGACACCTGTTCCGGCAAATACCATCATAAAACAACAGGAAATGAAATTCCAAATAGTACGAACGAAACCTAGAACCTGTATAGCAGTAACTCAGTAGTCATAAGACACAAGAGACGAGGTCAGAGACAAGACATGGACAAGAATGATGATCTGGGAAAGTAAACTGGAGCGCGACACAAGGATCTCGATCGTATGATTTGTGTAGAAGTACGGGAAGGAGAAGCTTCGAAAGAGCAAGACAAAACGACGAGAGGATTAGGAGGAATTATCACATGATCAAGACGGGCTTGATAGAACTCACTAATCAGCGGAAAGAACTAACTCCCAATGGCAATACACACTCAACCCTCGCAAAAGATCAGCAGGCAAAGATCCGATAGAACGTTACCAAACGTTAACAAAAGAGTGCCCTGTAATTCCGACCTTTTTCTTCCATATCCATGGCTCGAATTTTGCGCCGATTAAGAATCTTGATGGCAACCTTAAGGCGCGTAAGCGCATGTTCAGCAACCTTCACTTTGCCAAAAGAGCCTATACCCAGAGTCTTTCCCATCCGGTAATTTGGTAAGTAGAATTCTGCGCTGGCACTTGGTCCCGTACTGCCTCCCCGTCCGAGTCCACTGCCCCCTTCCATGCTTATCTCTCACACACGTAATCCTCCCTCGCATTTGTCGCTCTAACACCCAGTACTGAGCCTCTCCTGGGAGGCCGGGCAGTCCGAACACCTTTTGGAAAACTCAGCAAACTAAGAAAGGGCTATGACTGAGCTGCGCCCATGACTACTGCATTTCCCTCGAGCTACACCTCATTAAATCACAGTTTATCTTGTTACATTCCATGCTGCACGCTTGACCACAGTTCTCCAGGAACACTGCAAACAAGTCGATCTTTTTAATAAAATCGGACGACTTGTCGCAAGCAAGCTCAAACTGCCAATATGTTCCCTTATAGATTGATCGTGATCAGCCGTCCATATAACTTTCCTTCAAATGAAATTCGATCTCTTGCTTCCTCTCCCTCCTTACTCAGTCAACCTGTGCATCCAAGTCCAAAAGCGACGCCACCACCCGTTGCAAGACTGCTTTCAGTTAGTTCTCTCCTTTGTGTGGATGGTGAGAAAGCTAGACCAGTAGAAACCAGAATCAACACTTTCGCAGTACCATCCTCTTGCCCTACTCGTCAAAAGTATAAATTCTATCAGCTGCTCCTGGGACCCGTACAACAGGCTATCCAACTCAACGATTCATGGCACATTCGATCTGGACACTTCACCACTGCAAGTAACCACCACGTACCTAAACGACTTCTGATCTACTACTGAATGTGACCCTGTTCCATCATTATGGTCAAGCGATCCAGGTCTCCCAAAACCATCGCGGCTTCTACCGCTACTCACTCACGAACAAGTCGCGCGGAGGGAACCCAGCTGCTATCATACCATTCTCTCTCAAACGACGTCCGTGTCAATCTCCCTGTCTTCCTCACTCTCCAACTCGATTACTGCTCGCCACTCGCACTCCTCGTCATCCGTACTGTCTTGGTGCACAACCTCCCCTGCCCAAGCTCCTCCGTAACATCGGACTGCACCCGTCGTCGAATTGACTTGACTATACAAGCAAGTCAAGCACGACGTAATCAATCAATGAACAACAACCTTTCGCCAATCCATCCATTCCATAACCCCCCGGTTTGCTGATGCACGTTCGCTGCTGCTTGCTATTTCCCTTCGTTGCTTCCCTCCCGAGCTCTCCTGCGTTCAGCTACCCTTTCCTAGCAGAAAGAAAGAACGAAGAAAGGACCGATGCTGCTGGCCGGCTGCACGAAGCACCGATGAACCCTAAAATGGCTACCAAATTAACATCAACTCAGGCATGACTGACAGGCTACGGTTAGGCTGGACTTACGTGGGACCTGCGTATGTGCATGCCCATACAGAAATGACTGTCTATTGGACTCTCCCGCTTAGAGAATGTCGTCAGATGTTTAATCCAATGGTTTGGATTAGCCAGTCCATCAATCAGCCGAAAAGTTTTGGAAGATTCCTCTAACTTGCACTCCCAGTCGGTAACTTACATTGTTCATGTTCCGTAGGACCACTTTGAACATGCGTGCGCTGTTACAGCTTTGGACGGTCGACCGCATTCCTGGCCTGGTTTCTGCTGCTCCCTCAATTCTTTCCGACCCAACCCTGTCCCTTTACGCTTTCCTCGATCCCTCGCTCGGCTCCAGCTTTTTCTCGCCGTTTTTTATACCTTCGCCATGCTTTTCTGATCCCTCTTCCTCTTCTTCTCACTGACTGGGCGTGAGACTATTTGGTTTTTATTGCAGAAACAAAATTCCTTCCTACCTCCTAGAGGTTCTGAACGAATTCCATTTTCATCTCTCACAACTATCATTACGTGATAGGTGTAAAAGAGTGTGTATGTTACAACATTCGATGGAAAGCATAGCTAAAGCAGGAAATCTTATTACTTCCTTAGTTTCATCGAGGGCACTGTAAGTGGTCATGGAGGACTGTTGCGTTACCGTCATCCACGATGGGCGATATATGTCGAAATCCACCAGAGGGAAGAGAGGCATCTCGTGAATACATGACACCTCTGTGTAAGCTGCTTGGAAAGTCACCTCGTGAGAGGTTCATGTGTAGAACTATTGAAGGATCCAGAGAAGATTGAGGGTATGATCCATCCAGGGAGTAAGTAAAGCGCATAGATTCGTCAGTGATTATTGTGGTGTTTGTGACCTCCCTCGCACATAGATTGCTTGTAAGGATAGAACAAAGGTCATGCAGTTGGCATTTGTTTCGATTGCAGTTGAGTAGAGAACTTCCATATTTACTCAGCGGACACTACCCCTCTGGAGCTTATACGAATTATTTCCTATTCACATCGCTCACGGAAAAAATAAACGTGTTTGCTTCGTTTGGGGATAGAAGCTGAATGTATTACATTCACATCACGTTTTTATTTACTATTCGATCTCACTCAACACTGAGCAAAAGTTTGAAGATCGAAAGTGTCCACGGGGTACTAAAGATTGGTATACTAAGCCATAAACAGCATTGAGTGTCTTCCTTCTTTCCTATTCCTCTGAAATCTACGATAAGTTACGGAAATGGAAAGCCCAAAATTTTGAAAAAGAAAAGAAACCAATAGTCTGAAAAAGCTTTGCTGACAGTCACCTGGTGAACTTCCTTCGGTTTGCCATTCCAGTAATCAGGTTATACGATAGACCACCTTTTACAGAAGCGCAAAGCAATGAAATTATGAGTGAATAATTGGGATTCGAATTCGTATAAAGGATACATCACATTTTAATCTGTTATGCTATTTTAAGTGCACTTGTTGTATGAAGAAGTTTTGATTTATCGGTGTGTCATATTTTAGAAGCGATACGAGACCTTAGAACTATTGTTTTTCTTCCCTTCGGGGGCGTTGGTTACTTTGGTTCCTTGACCCTTCGGGTCCTCTTTCCCGGGGTCGTTGGTTGCTTGACCCTTCGGATCCTCTTTCCCTTGTAAGTTGATGGAGTCTTCCATCCGTTGGCTATTCATGGAATCGCGTGTTTCATTTGTTATAGTACAGATTGAATGCTGCTTATGATGTGGATTCGATATGCCAAACCTTGACATTCCTCTTATGAGTTCTGTGGAGCCAACTTTCAGCTTGGTGGTTGTACTCAACGTATTCGTCCATACAGGTTTCCCAAAACAGAGAAAGAGAAATATTATTTCCGCTCTGTTTTGTAGTATACTCAGAGAAACACCCCCGATAGCTGATCGAGACAGGATATATATCTCTCCCATGTACACTTAGAAGTGTAAATGAAGTGTAATTTGAGTTAATCTTTTCGTAGGAGGAGTTAACTATAAATTGATGTTTCAAAAAAGAGTTTATTTTTATTTGTTAATAAGATTTCAGTTATAGTAGAATAGGTAACTGTTTAATTCATTGCGATTATGATTTTTTTTGTTTCCAAGTTCCATGTGTTCCGTTCAGCTCAAAAGTGGTTAAATATAGTAATTTAAATTTAATAATTTAAATTTAGATTTGTCTTTGACTTGCATTAATGTACAAAAACTATCACAAATGATGATTTAAATTTACACTTCGGCTTAATGGTGCTCACTCACGTTATCTCTTAGCGTGAGGAAGGATATTGTCTCCATCACTTAGCCTTGAAATCGTCAGTAAGTTCTGCAACTGCGTAGGAAAACCTTTCTTTAATTCATAACTGTTCAGTGCAAAGGGAATGGAAAGTAGACTTCTAAGGTTCTCTCAATATGCATGTTGGATGAATTCTAAGAACTTTTGTTCGTTTAATGTTACAATAATCTACATATATATTAAATAAAAAATATATACTAAGTAAGTATAAATAATTAAAATATTCTATAAAAGTTATTTGTCAGCTTATGTCTGAAAACACGGGGAGAACAAAAAATAAACCATAAGTCTTGACTCACCTGCCGTGCTTCAGAAGGTACAAGTCCAGTAAGCTATACTCATAAATACATTAATTTACACAAAATTTAATTTAATACCTAACCCTTCTTGCCAGAAGAATTAGATACTAAATTAAACATCTGTATATTTTCCTTCTCCATCGAAAGATGGAGAAGGTGAATTTCGATGGAGAAGGTGAAAATATGCAGCTGCTCGGAGACCTGTCATGGGGAATGCCTAAGCTGACACTATTATGGAGGTGATCCCGTTGTATACAGAGCACATTTAGTGGAACAGACCGCGGAATGACCTGAAAATATCTGTGGAATTATTCACCTTCCTCCATCTGAGATGGTGAGAGTCAAACCTGCAGGTGATTAACTTATTACTCAGTTGTTAATAAACAAGTAATCTTTTAACAGGTTCGAACAAAACAATGACGATAAACAAATAAATGTTCCGAACAGTAATCCTGCACGTAGTTCTTTTATGATTTCACTCTTGCTTCCTCAAGTCTCATTCTTGCTTTGTGGTTAGTGAAGTAAAAGTATAACCATAAATTTATCCTCTGCGAATATATTATCGAACTAAATGTAGTTACTGTCACTGTTCCCTGCAAAGATAATACTATAGTACTCTTTCATACTCTCCCAATGCGTCTCCAGATTAAAATAGAAGTAACAATGAGCGGTGTATTTTCCCAGTCCGTAAAAATGTTTTAGGTTTTGTTTTTCTCTTGGTCCCTTTGATGGTGGTAATTTGGCATGCATATCTGACCAGAGATACTTTTTTTATTATTTTTATTATTTTTATTATTTTTATTTTGACCAGAGATAAACGTGAGAGAAAACAAGGTGCTCCAATAGCAATAGCATTTCGAGGGTCATTTATTCACTTGCTAGAGAATCATGATCACCGGACCACATCGTACATTGCAAGTAAAAAACTATCTCGTTTGTAGAAACGACAATAAGTTCCCATTGTTATTTCCGGCCTTTTGACTTCTTTTGGATCTTGCCAAACGGACGGTTAGTTATGAGAATACATAGAAGATACTTCTGCCGCATTCTCAGTCATCGGGTTTCTCCGACCAGAGGTTCGGGTCTTGCCACTAGAACATCGTGGATACACAAAGTATATTACTTTTAGATAAAAATATCGATTGCGCGTTTTACGCATGGAGGGTTCTCCGCTTAACACTTCCCTACCTTTCGCCTTTCATCACATCCTACGCATCTACACGTATTTATAGCAAGAATGACGTGTGAAACGAAGTGAGAGCACTATTACCGTGCCAAAAGAGAAGAATTTTACATCATGTCACCGGATCGAAACTGGGAAATGAACTGTTAAAACCCTCAACCACGTGGGAAGATAACCCTTCCTCGAAAGGATTAACTTATCTAACACATAATCTGGTGGGACCAGTAGGTCCGGCTGACAAGAGAAAACATGAAAAATAAAGATTCTAGCGGGAATCCATGCTCGGGGGGTTGTGGTGAAGATAGGCAGATTTCTGGTAAAGGAAAAGAAAACCGGAAATTATATGTTTTAGTTATGTGAAATTACAGTGCGAAGTATATTTTTCCCCGAGAAATTTCTGACAAATTTGGTTCAACACCAAGGGGGTAAAACATTCCCCTTGTTGATGAAATGTTTTTCCCTTAGTGTTGTAAGAAATTCAAATTCACAATTGGAAAAATATGCATGCAACTTGTGATTTTGACATTAACACAGAAGAAAACAAGCATAGAATAAGATAAAAATAATCTGATATAGTTATTGTTGGATATCTTGCTTGGGATGGAAAAAATAGTTAATATTCACATAATTAACTTAGAATGGACTAGTTTTATAGTATTTGTTTGTTTTTTAAGAAATAAACAGGAGAAAACTGAATAATTGATCTTAATTTATATATTTTAAACGGATGTGACTGTAATTGCTCTTCTTAACATATTTTCAGTTTTGATATTTAAAACATAGATGTGTTCATGCTTGCTCCGAAAGTCTTCAGTTGCTTTCCACTGCATCTTTACATTTAGACATGCGTCAACCACGATGAGAATTAAGCTAAACGTAGGTGCATGTTCCAAAGACTTAATCTATAAATGGAGAGAGTCCAGATGTGTCTTTCAGAATATAAATACGGTCCAATTGAACTCATTTAATTATTCAATGGATAAATAAATTTATTACCTAATCCTTCCATATGCAAAGATTTGGAAATAAATTTAATCACTTGTGCATATTTCTCATCTTCATAACCTGCAAGAGAGTGAATATGCATGCTTGTAGAAACACTGCATGCTCATGAATTTTTGGAGAACTTTTGTTCCTTTAATGATATCCAGAAATATATATGTATTAGATGTTAATTGTATCATATATTACTAAAATAATTGTTTTTTTAACTATTATATATTAGCTGAACCGACAATGGCAGAGGAGCCAGACTCAACCCTTTCGGATGAAATATTTAAGTAATTAAATTAAACCTCTTGGGCCTATTTTTTCCTTCTGAACTTTGGAAGAGATGAATATGCAAGGTGCTCTTGATTGAATATGTAACCAGATTGCACATATGTCGAGAAAAAGGAATAGACCAGTAACGAGAGCGAAAGAAAATATGAGAGTGCAAATGGTCAGGACATGCAATGGATTGCTAGGTAAGTATTAGTTTTTTCTCAAGGTTAAATTAATTCCTTCTCATGAGTTGTTAGTGATCAAATGCAAACGTAGATTATTCTTATGAGAGAAATATATTTTACATGTACATATTATCTGGTACACGCATGCAAGACTTGGTAGAAAGAAGATGTAAATAATACACTTCAAAGCGCTCCAAGAGACAAGAGACATAATCATTTATCATAAGTTTAATTTATAACCTAATTCTTTTCATCATATGGGTTAAAGATAAATTACACCATCATATGCAAAGTATCAAATTCATAGTACTAAAAACTAGAACTCCACAAGAACATTGATGAACTAACCATCATTTCCATCCTCTATGTTTTCAAAGGAGAATCAATTGAGAAGTTGCCTATGTCTATGCGGTCCTTCCAAAACCCGATTGTTGGAGCATCTCGTCCTACTCACTGCCGCTTTGCTTAGTCTTCTGCTCGCACCTCCCCATCTCGGGCTTGCTGGTTAGCCCAACGCAGTTTGTGCAACTTCGAAAGCCGTCGAGATGACTTCCTCCAAAAACTTGATAATGATCTCGTATCAGCGGATAGACCGTTGGACCAAATATGCAAATAATGCAATTATAAGTAATGAAAGTGGTTAGGACCAACAACCATAATTTTCAAAAATTAAGACATTAAAAAAATAGTTTTGAAAGCAATAAGATTCATGAAAGCTCTTTTTAAAAAAAATCCAACAAACATGCAAGTAAAAAAATAGCTAGTAATGAAAAACACCAATATTTACGTGCGCATTGCTTGTAGTTATTCACCTGAATTTCGCGTGTTTCACCATAAGCGGTATTCAATTCAAAGGGCGTTAGCCAACCTTGTATCCTTGTACCTCGAAGAATAATCACGAATATCTCTTGGTATGTTAAAGAGGGAGAAGTCATAGAGAATGATGTCATCATAAAACTTAAAAGGTCGTGTTCATATCCACATTGGGTATGCTAGTCTATTTTATGGGGTGATGATACCTCCCATTCATGGTGTTAACTGCTAGAATGCTACAGTTTCCCACACATGCTTGTGTTTTTCATAACATTACGAGTAAAGCTTGTCGTTTCTTCAACCACATTTGGATACGAAACATGAGATATAGAGTCAAGTGATAAGTCTCTTTTCATGATTCTTGATAAGAAGACCCCTACCAAAAAACAATCGCCTTATATTTATGATAAATTTGAAAGGATTCTTGAGAGGTTACGACGAACACTGGAGTAACATGAAAGTCTCGGCAAAATTTAGACGCGGAAACTTGAGGGGACCCAATTGATTTTCTAGGATTCAACATTAAAGAGATCGAATGATTGTTTGTATACCATCAAGGGGTTTAGTAAACATATTTTTAGAAAAGACTATTCTTTATTATTGTGTCATTTATAAAAGAGAAGTAAATCCTAATGTTTATTGTATAAATTTTTATCAAAAAGGTCTCTTTATTCTTATATAAACTGGATCTTTGATTTTTTTTTAAAAAAATCTGATATCTGACATCATTCAAACTGAGTTTTACTTTAAAAGTTATGATATATTGTATTTGTTTTGGGGAAATTATAAAAAAACTCATAAAAAAGACTACTCTAAATACAAATCTTTACAGGGAAAAATATTTTAGTAGTCATTGTATGAATGTGGTTTTGAACTTCTACAGTAAGTGATCCCCCTCATGTATGCCTTCGGCATGGCCAATACCAGAATGAGGACCAATTTTAAGATGACTAGATGGTGCCACAAAGAGATCATGTGGTTCTCCAACGTACCTCGAGTTTGCCTGATGATATGACCAGTCCCCACACTATTCCGAATATAATATCATCCAACAGGTTAGCCAAGTCGAATGAAATGGTAGTCTCTAAAAACTTGGTCTCTCTTACCCGAGCTTATTGTTTCCACTTGAAGATGAAACAAGAGTTATTGAGCTTGGCTCAAGTCATATAGAAAACAAGAATAAACTCTTCTTTGCATTGATAAACATCTTCCATAAGTCTATCCATGCGTAGAATATGTCTAGTTGTTTTTGTAGTCTAATTTGAGTAGATGTGATGCTCGTGGTGTCATACGCAAATAGCAATCCATCCATTCAGACCCTTATACGTCTTGGAATGTCAATCCATCTTGGGTAGCGGTACGTTCAAAAATACCGTTTATACAAATATTAAAAAAAACAAGCGAGAGCGAGCAACCTTGTCGAACATCCCGTTAAACATATATGTCGAACATCCCGTTGGACATAAATGTTCGGGTCTTCAGTATTCTTCAATATATATATCTGGTAATAAATTGCTTCATAAAAATATAAGATGTCATGGAGAAGTCACAAAAAACAGCAATTAACCAAGGAAAGTCGATAGGTTAAAAGTAGATCGAATCTAGTTGTATTTGAGATTATTATATGAATCAATTCATAAACTCGTATCTGGAGTAGATTGTGTGAATAAACCTAAAGTCTTAGAGAGTGCAGATTATGATATGCTTTTCTTCATGACCAAAGATTAATAATACTCGAGATAAGGGGGATTATGATACAGTTTTATTCAATAATACATTATTGTTCGCATCCATCACCTGCCTATAACATATGACTGCAAGTTAACTTGATTGCGGGGTCCTTCGCGATACTTCTCTTCTTCAAGACTTGGAGCATGACCACAAAGCTACTCTAGTTAACAGTCATGACACATGATTATATGAAGGAACCCCAAGACGGTAAGGGGTCTACATATGCATCATACGTTGTTCTTTGTTGTTATAGTTCAAACGAAAAAAGAAACTATAAATCATAAAGTTGAAAGTTTACAACCTATTGTCTGATAATTGCACAGATATCCTTTTTGAATGACATGATTGATAAATAAAGATATTATTCTTGAAAAACACTTATGAAAAGTACTGATATGATTTAAATCTAAAAGTATCAATTAAATTAATGTTGTATAGAAATGTTATAATTTATAATCAAACTACGTATAGGGATATAAGACGATAACATTATGTCTTATCACACTTTTATAGTATAATACGTGATAAGATTAAGTCATTATCTTACAACTATACCTTAGATACATAAGTCACGTGATGCAAGCTTCATGAAATCTATAATGATTAATTTATAGAGAATAACTCATAAATTGAATTTGATATAAAATAATATAACTATAATTGTGAGATGAGCGATTGAGTGGAGAGGATGAACACATGCTTATGTCCAGGACTTGGTATGTTTCTTAGACACCAAGGACATTGGACACATGTTCGCTTTCCTCGTGCAATATATTATTCCGTATGGACATTTCATTAGAGGAAAGAGAGTCCTTGTTATCCCATGAACATGTTGTCCATTATTACGTATGTCATCATCATGAGTGTATTCCAAGCAGTGGTCAACCCAATAGTAAATGATAAATGATATTACCTGTCCCTTGAGGTCTTCGCGGATCATGGGACTATCTATGTGAGTCCACCCAGCAAGACTTGGACTAGAAGCTCAATTAACAGTTTGCTATGCATGCATCTCCAACCATACTCGCAAGAGACTGAACTCATGACCTTTTTCTTAGAGGACTGTAGGCTAAACCACTTAGGACATCGTTATTTGGTGTCCCAAGTGCTAGATATAGTGAGAGATAGTTTGTAGAAGAGAGGTGAAGTGTCCAAGGACGTGAGACGAAGATACCGTCTCATCTCATCGTAATTTTGAGGAAAGAGAGTGATGAGTCACCTTAGTTATCTTCTAGAGGAGCGGTCACGAAAGTGATATGCTCAAATTCTTGTAGAGGAGATCCACATAGGAGAAGAGGTTTGGTGCCTTATCTTTGAGATAAGGCATATGTAGAGCATATACGGAGTGTCTGATCGTTTATGGTTCAACATTACATCCTCTCCGCTTAAGTGAAATTGATTAAGGTCTTAAGGCGTGGGTGATCACCGCCACAGTCCTTGCATAATAATAGATTAAAGTAGCAAAGTGTTGCAAACATGTTATCTCTCATGTTGGATGGACTAATCAATATGTACTTGCTTCACGATGAGATCCATGAGACTGTTCGACAAGGACTAAATTGACCACAAGATGATTGTTATGCAATATAGTATGAGGAGGAGGACATAGTGTTGGGGTGCCATTAGCGCGTGCCAAAGTTGTAACCTCTCTGTAATATTTGTCATATAAGGACGATTGTGATTTCTTGACCGCAGATGTTTCTTGTGAGTGTCTTCGGAGGTGTTTGCATAGAACACAAGCGGATGTCTCCAACCACTTGTGTTTGGAATTCGTTCGTAACCAATTGCAAGAGAGTAGTGTAAGATTCATATAGCTTATTTTAATTTTCAAAATATTTTGTTGTTAAGAGTTTGAAGAATTATATTAATTCACAAAAAGACTGATAGGCGATTCATGGCCCTATACAAAGATGACCTTGAATAAATAACGAACGAATAAAAAAACAAGACTAAGATTATAGTAATACAAAACCATTAATTATAAGGTTTATTAATTCATTATATAACTCTCCATGAGTTGAACATGTATGGATGTCTAAGATGTTGTTGGACTCAAATGTAACATAAGTGAATCATTGGAAGTAATGAGATGGCACATCATCTACACAAGATGCACCATTCGGGGTGTTTTTTATTATTCGTAAGAGAAAATTTGAAATGTTTGAAGACATGAATATTTTTCAAGAGGTCGTTAAGAAGGAGCTTGAAGAGTTTGTGATCGAGGAGTGGTATGATACGAAAAGAACAAATAGGAATGAGTAATAGCTCAGATAAGATAAATTTGCTAAATTTGCTCATGATATTATTAACCTAAACCTTGTCTGTTACATAAGTCTACATTATTATTCATACCATCGAGAAATTTACCTTGCGATTTTATCGTCTAAGAGTTTTTTTCTTGAGTGTGCAGTTCTTTCTTACTGCATGCTTCTTTGACGTGAAATCCTTTCCAACTCAAAGATTGTTTCATCTTAACAACACTTCCAACTATATTGAACGTGTGTTTTCATCAGTAAGCTCGAAGATTCACTAATGGTTTTTGTTATAAACACGTCTAAAAAAGAAAGGGTATTTTAAACTAATTTCAGCAAAATAATTGAAAGTTAATAAAACTAAAATCTAGTATTTTTAATATTTAAATCAGTTTTAAAGTAAGAATATTGATATAAAAGCGAATTTTGATGATAATATTATTTATTTATTTATTTAGTATAATAAATTTAAACTTTAGGAACAAATAAGGGTATTAAAATACATGTTTATTCTCACGTGCTATCAAAAAAATACAAAGAGTTTTTCCTCAAATTAATAATATAAAGTTTTCGGACATTCTTGAAACCATGGGACTACAAAGTAAGAAGTAAAGAAATGAAAAGTGCAGCAAGTGATATGAAGAGAGAAAAAAACTATAGAACTATAACTTTCTTCGAACTCTATAGTTGTTAGAAACATACATTTGATGATTTTCTCAAGAAGTGAAGAAGTCGATCAGACTGGTAATTTGTCCAACCATAAAAAATCCTTGTTTGACAAATCTTTATTGTGAAATGATTGGTCATTTTTTTTGCCAAGTTTATATAAAACATAGTTTGACGTTAACAAAATAATTTATTTTTTATCAAATTGCACTGTATAATTTTATTGTGTTCATACTCATGTGGTCCCATACTATTAGTTCAATTTAATTCAAGACTATATCATACTCATATGGTAGATGTCACAAGGATCTTATTCTTTACATATACCTTGCTGATAATTATGATCGAATAAATCAATCCAAGTTGACAAGACAACGAGACACATATATATAGAATGTGACATGCTTTCTTTATACTTGGTCAAAATATACCTCTTACTTATTGTGTAATGATCATCAAATTGATTGTAATAACTTTATGGATTGTCATGAACGAATTTATAGAAACTATTATGAAACTATGAAAATTTAAAGTGTGGAGTGTGCTAATATGCGCTTCAAAAACAACAAGACTAAGATCCTAGTAATACGAAGCACATATTCTAAGTAATAAGTTAATGAAACATATCACCTTCTCCATCTAAAGATGGAGAGGATGACATGCTCCATGAGAGGTATGCATGAATTTGCATACCTCTCAATAACACATGGTCATATAGTCTAGCTACTGTCATGAGTTGAGAGTTCTGCGTTGAGAAAGTACTAGTCTTCTAGCTATTATAGAGGATTTCTATTTGGAATAACAAACATAACTTTTACTTAACAATTCACACAACTCAAGGGTTATCAATTCTCTAGTGCTTCAAACATGTTAAAACACTTGAATATCCAAAAAACATTCTGCACAATCATTTCATGTTTCCTCTCCCTATTAGACAATACAATATCTCTCCTCTTTGACCCCCTCTTCCTTGACGCTTCATGCATTCAGGAAAGTCAGATCTCTAAGATAACGATCCTTGTCTACCTCCAAGATTGATCCTCTCGTTATCTCTGTCCTTTTGAACATCTTCTTTTAGGCTCACGGTGAGTATACTTCGTTTTTCTCTTTTCTCTTGTTGAGCTCACGATGAGCCGTCCTTTGGCTCACAGTGAACCTCTCTCCACTTGTTGTTGAAGTCATCTCTATTTCCTTATAAGTGAAAAATATTCATTCACATCGGAGACAATAGCGTCACCATTTGGACTCAATATGATCTCAGTGGAAAGTTGTTGTCAAGAGCTTTCAACAGTTCAAGATCTAGTCGATTCTAAGTAAAACTCGTTAAGTTACATTCATTATTTTTCATAAAATATTTTTGTTGTTGTAAAGCATTATTCTTGATCTTCTCGAGGAAGTTCCGACCAACTATCAGCCTCTCAACCACATGTGAGGTTGTCATGATCAATCACTATCATCCATGTATACTATTTATGTCATCTGGACTCCATATAATATAAAATATTAATTGACGTCGAAGTCATAGTATGGTCATTTCAACTTAGAATGAGCTCAAAATGATCTCCTCAAGAGATTTCAAACCATCCAAGTCTCCGTCCATTATGAATAAACCTCGTGAAGTTACGATAATTATTCTCCATAGAATAATCAAGTGTAGAAAAGGATTCATCTCGACCTTTCTTCATGAGCGTGAACCTCCTTAGCTCAAACTTTTCTTCAACCTGAACTCTCCCTTTAGGCTCACGATATCGTGTTAAAGATGGTATTGTAGTGTAAAATGTTTATGCACGAGGATATCGATCAAGTTAGTCCATTGCTTGGTAAGATGCGATGTAAGTAAGCTAGGGCTCAAATAAGCTAGGTTTGAGATTAAGCGGCACCTCAAATAAGCTAAGCACGAGGTTAAGTTGCACCTTAGGTAAGCTAGATCAGAGGTTAAGTTGCATCTTAGGTAGGATGAGCAAGAGCTCAAAAGAGGAAGTTTTATCGAAGTAGAAAATAAATGATATGATGTTGTAGATCTTGTGGAGTTGAGCCGAGCAAGACTTGAGTCGAAGCAAATTGGATCACCATGACAAAGATATTTGGCTTAAGACTAGATAAAAAATGAGAAGATGAAACTGTGTGGGAACTGGAGAGCTGGTTGGAATTGAAATCTTAGTGTACCAATGTGTAGATTATGGTGTGTCGTATAATAGAAGAACTTCAATCACAAAAAAGATATTTGTTATGACTACGATATGCAGCTTCGAAGTAATAAAGAGAGAAAATAAAAGCAAAAAAGATCATAAAATCTTTCTTAATTTTTTTGCGAGTGTGTGGAATGGAGAGAGTTGGATAGCTTAGCCTTCTTGTAAACATGAGATATGAGATTCAAATCTTGTTAGAACACCTCTACTTCCGAATAATCGATCATCGAGCTATTCACACACAGTTGGGATGGAATTGCATATCAACCATGCTTGGGTTGATATGCATGTTCGGGTGCGATTACGATGGATGCGATTTCGGTCGTACGTAGTGGCTAGAGTGTCTATCAACTCTCATTTAGTTTATATGCATGTTTAAGTGCGATTACGATAGGTGCAGCTATGGTCTTATCTAGAGACAAGAGAGGATGTCTCATTCAAATGTAGTCTGAAATGGATGGTGCCTTCGCATGCAGTGAAGTTCAAACGATGGTTACCAAAGGTTATCTATAGATACCTATGAAAGATGGTGGGAAGGAAGACTACCAACGATACAAGGGAGAAATAAAGACCCATTACAAAGATGGTGCTACCCATAGAGAGATCTTTGCTACACATTTTTGTTTTCAGTTGCGATGAACGACAAAGGAAAATGAGCTAGGAGTGAGCTTATATGTTTAGCATGCAAATTATAGACTTCTATTTGGTTTGAGTTGTGGCGGTGATCTAAATTTATACTCTTAGATGATGTATCAATAGATGTATGAGTACGCTTGGATCTACTAGACGGAGATGGCTAGATTGGTATGTCGCTATTATGACTATGCAAGGATGCAATCCAATTGTAAGATAATGATTCATCTTGTACATAATTTAAGATTGATGTTAGAAGGTGCCTACACCCGTCCATGGGTTTATAAGACAATGATATTTATTATTGTACTTTCGTAGTTAGCATAGAGACATGCAGAGCCTATATCGGGAGTTAGGCATCCAATGTGGCAGGAATAAAATCAAAGACTATGAGTAGAGAGATCTAGAAGAGAAGACATAGTTAGGTTGAAGAATTTAGCAGTTTGAGTGTGTTTTGAGTAAGTTGTGACTATACAAGTCATTGAAGGAAATGCAATTTTGTTTTCATATAAGCACTTTTCCTGATTTATGAGTACTAGATGTGGTGGCTAATTGAAGAGTTGGACCTAAGCAAACTTCTTTAGAATGCGTTTATTGTAGGTGTATGAGATCTTAGTGAAGTTTGAGAAAGAGTGGACGGTAGATTAAGGATTACTTATGGATGAAGTCATTGAGTACCCTAGTAACCCTCGAAACCTTTCAATCTATGCACTACAACTTCCTCTTACGATACCAAGATGTCCATAGACATATTTGTTTGTCATCTTTTGGGTGTGATTGGGATCTTGAGGTCTTCAAATGTTGTGAGTGTCGACATCAATTAGCGGTTGGGCTAAGAAAAACTGCTAGAAAGAGAGTTTGAGAGACACATAGTATCAGAATTCATGCTTATGTTTCATGCTTCATGAGCGCAACTTTACCTTGAGAGTTCAATTCAAGAAAAAATCTGACAAAAGAGATGATCGTGAGCCTATAAGCACAACTAACGGTCTTAGTTAACCCTGACCATCTACACAAGATCTTTGAAGTTCGTCTTAATCTCATTATATCGACCACAATTAGAGAGTTATGTCTCTCTTGAGAGACTCTTGTTTTGACAATAATGAACGTATCTCTGTGTTCTCTTTTCCTATTTTGGCTCACTATTAGCCTCTCACAACTTATTTTCGAGGTCATCTCTATCTCCTTATGAGTAGAAAATCCTTATTCACGCCGAAGACAATAGCGTCAAACTCATTTTGAACTCAAATGATCTCAAAATGATCTCATTGGAAAGCTTTCGTCAATAGCTTTCCAACCATCCACTTTTGAGTCGATTTTGAAGTTCACTCGCATAATTACAATGATTGTGTGCTATGAAACATCTCAAGAAACACTCAAACTATTGCAATTGTTTGTTATTTCTCTATTTTACGAGCAAGTAGTATACTCGTGTCTAGCTAAAATATTATATTATTTACAATAGTGAACCTCGTGCTTCACAACACCGTTGGATATGGCCCTTCTCAAAAAAGGTTTGAGGTTTCAAAAGCTTTAATTTTGTCATTTTCTTTTTTTTATCTTTTCAGTTTCTTATTAGATGTCACTTGAATTTATTTGTTCATTTTGGAGTTCTTTCAAAATTGTTTGTTTAGGTTTCGTTCTTAATACCAAAGAAGTCTCCCAAATGGACTAGACTAGTGAGCTATTACGAGCTCTTCGAGTCCATCACCGGACGAGTAATTTCTCTAACTCAACGTAGTACTTAATTTTCTTGTCTTTAGGAATATAATGATCCTAAATGATTTAGACATATGTGCAATTAGCTAATGGCTCAACTATTTAAGAATACAAGTTAATGCAATGTTTTTCTTTCTTCTCAAGACATACAATTTAGCTCATGAATACTACAAATATTTTATTTAATTGCTCGATGTGCAACATTCATGAGACAAACTCTTGTCCCAAATGAATGCCAAAGTGGAAGTGCGGATGAGGACAAGTGTTTGCGGGGGGTGTTAAATTGAGAAAATGAATTAGCATATGGTGGATGGTTGGAGGCGTATTTTGATACGTTTCTTTTGATTTGTTCCTTGACAACTCTTCTACTGCTTTCTCTTTGTTCTCCTTTTGTTATACAAATACTAAAATGTTGATATCTTGATTTTGACTTTTAAAATATTAAATATTTTATGAATCGAGAATTACAACTCGAACCAAGTCCACCTGTCCATATGAGAGTGTGATGTCTCGCTCGACATCCTAGATCAACACCTTGCTCGTTGCCTCACGATGAAAAACGGATAACTACTCGTGATGTCATCGAGGACGTTATGTTTGCTATAACACGAGAGAGTGATACATGACATGGAGAGAGCGATGGTATACCTTTTAGATGGAATGGTCAGGGAGACCTTACCTATACATGATGAGGAAGATCAGATGACAAATGTGGTTGTCATGGATCCGTTAGGAGACTCGATGACGATACAGTGATCACCCATCTTCCAGGATGAGATGTAGGCATGAATATAGCAGCGAAGGTGACCAACTATAGAGATATGTAGGAGGGACATTGCTTCATTCCTCTAGCCTTAGAGATATGTGGATCGTCAGTCCTAGAGTTTGATGTTTTTATTCGAGATTGTGCTATAGTCTACCAGAAAGGAACCATGGGTACCAGTTCTTTTTCATTTTGCATACGTTCTTTAGACAATGAGTTTTCATTGCTCTACAAAGAGCTTTAATAAGCACGATCCACAAGAGAGCAATTGCAATAGGTGATGCTACTTCATGTGCATATGTTGTATATAAGAGTTTTCATTTATCGGTGTGTATCTTATGAGCGATAGTAAGAACGACAAATATCATGACTTAGCCCGATGTTCTTCCTCTCTTCGAGACGTTTTGCTTGACCCTTCATGTCTCTATTTCCCTTGTACGGCTTGATGAAGTCTTTCCATCCATTGGCCATTCATTTCGTCATATGTTTAAAAAACTTTAAAAATTTAAAAATTAACTCGAACCAAACATAACCTATAAGCATATAACACAAGCACGCGTTATTGAAACAAGAAGATCAAGATCTCGGATTATTTATAATAAATTTATGATAATCATCAATATATCACTTAACCTTTCTCCGCCAAGTTAGGTAATAAGTTTTAACGGAGCATGCTACTCTCTTCATCTTCAATTTGTATGCTTCAATATATTTACTAATTCCCAAGTAAGCTGACAACTTGTCGGCAAGATAGAAATCAACATGGTACATATGTTCATGTAGATCAGTACCACGAGGCATCCCAAAGTGTCAAAAGGAAGATGCAACCACGTTGTACGATATGGATTTGAAGTTCAAATCTCACTGCATGGTCAGTCTTATACGAGGTTGGGTTACAGACAAGATCTCGCCGTTCTATATTAAAACATTTTATGGTTGACTAACGATTGAGTGTTCGTACATCATAGTGGACGATGACGTAATAAATGTACAGATCGGAACACATACATACTGCTCCCGTGAACTGAAGATGAAGACCCTTCTCATTTGCATCCATGTCGCTTCAAAGTATGTTTCAGTTATTTGTGCCTTATTTTTGTTATAAGGGTTACTTCTGCTACAGATACTTGCTGATATAGTATTCTGTCTCAAGTCCCAATATAGTGAATATGCATCCCAACATGAACTTCTGGGAAACAATTGTTCTTTTTGCTGTTATTGGAAACATTTAAATATTAAAAGAATTGTTTCTATTAAGTTTCATATTTAACATATTTATAAAATTAAAAATTAAATCAACTTGGATACGAGGCATAACCCATAAAGAGAAAAACTGAAATGCACTTCCAACGATATATATCAAAGAGGTTGGAAGCAAAAGAGAACGAATTTACAAGAGATCTAATTTATTACCTAACCCTTATCAGCGGAAGGGTTAGATAATAAATTAAACCACATGCATATTTCTCACTCATCCAAAGTCGGAAGAGGGTGAATATGCATGCCTAGTGAAGCTTGGTCTCTTTGAAATGTGAAAACATGCAGTTCTTTTCTCTATTCACTTTGATTATGGGAGATTTATTTTATGAGTTTGAAGTGAAGGGTAAATTTACCAGAGGCAGATATTCCTATCAGAAATATTTCACTGGAGGATTTATAGCATTACATAATATCCAAATCATGCGCATGGTTCTTACCTGATAGCGTAAATATGCATCCCAAGCAAACTAACCAATGATAGGGAAAGTGGGATAGTAGGGAGAAAATAAAGAGAGTGGATTCATTCTTAAGGATAATTTTCGAATTATTTTGTGTGTTAGAATTTTTTTTTTTAGGTTATAGAGAACACTATATACGTTAGACAAGGGTTTTAGAGTTAAGGCTAAGTTAAACCAAGGTTTCTTTACATCTGGTCTTCATTGCACATTACAATATTCTGTGTTGATTTACACCTTTATTATAGCGTGTCAAATTTAGAATATTTATAAAAGATTATGAATCCGTGGCGGTACACACGGTGACGATTACAATGCGGAAGGCTACTAGGGGGTGTCAAAATTTCATATCAATATTCTGCCACTGCAGATGGTCTTTTTATCATGATGTTGTATCGATGGAAAGTTCGGAGAAGAGATCCTCATAGAGGCTCCCGTGAAAAATCTCCCGTCGTCCTCCAAACCCTTGTTTGCTAATAGGGGTGTCAAAGTTGAGAGGTAAAGATTCTTTAATGGCGAACAAAGAAATAGTTGTAATTTCACATGAGTAAACTTTGTATGGAATTGTGACTGAGTATGGGTCGCGCTTGCAACTTAGACATCATAATTTTTTCAATTAGTTTTTTTCATTTTGATACTCTGAATAATTATTCAGTGTAGTAGATATTCCGTTGTAAACACAAACACGAATAAATGTGTCGTTAAGAAAATGCCCGTGGGTGTTTTATTGCGAGTACCTCCGGAGGTGTATGCACGAAACACCTCCTAGGGGTTGTCCGAAGTCGTAACTCCTTTATGTGGATGTAAAATCTTTACGAAAGATTCCTAACTTGAACACCCCTAATTTTTGACACCGCATACTACCCGAAGCATCCGTGAGAGAAGTCGTGGCGGTTCCTCATTTCGGCCGTGAACCTTTTCCTTGTATTTTCTTTCGTTATAAGAATCACTGCCCATGCCAAAAAGAAACAAACAAAGTTGACTATTTCTTCAAGCCTACGGCTCAATTCCACATTAGAGAATCTTCACTAACTTTGACACCCCTATTAAATCTTCATGATAGTGAGAGTTGTGTTGGAACACAGTATGATATTAGTACATGGTATTAAGTAAAAACTTTGATATAAAAGATGTTATCTTCTTCCTCTAAAGTTGTTCCAAGTTGCGGCAAAGTAGAATATGTATCCCAATCCACCCACGCCTTTTGATAGTTGTATGTTATTGGAAAACATGGTAGACGTAAAATGAAAACTTGGAATATAAGTTATATTAAACTTAACAATCTCTATAGATATGAGGTCTTTTAGAAAACCGATAAACCTAAACAGAACCGTAAATATATGTGTGTCTAGAGGTAGCCTACGAGGGCATAAAAGCAGTAGTCTTCAAGAACCAAAATTTGATTTTATTTATGATTTAACTTATGAGAGGGAAAGGTTTGGTGATAACTTTATCCCGTTTAAATCTTGTTTTTTGAGAAAAATCTTTATCACATTCAGAATGTTGTATCAAATTTGACTTGCAGATTTGTATTTCATAAGGTGAGACCGAACGGATGAAAATTTGCACAAATTATCTACTACTTGAAAATGTCACGAATTGTCATTCATTACAAAATGCATGAACTGGTTGCTCGACTATTAACAGGTGATATGTTTTTATTAAAGAAGATCAGCGTTTGAACTGCAATGTGTGTCTCATTCTATCCATTATCTTTTCATAGCTAACGTACATTCTGTTGACTCACAATGCAAGAGTGAACTTTAGCAATGCATAAAAGACTGGAGAAGCTAAAAGCTACAACTGTACTACGTACTTGAGTAGCTGAACATGAAGAGAATTATAGACTGAGAACAAACTGTCTTAACTAGAGAATGCAAACTACTGCATAGTCTGAACGGTAGTCCCAAAAGACACTTCATTCAAAGATAAGCAATATTCATCATCGACTGATATAAAGTGTGCATGTCCATATCTTCTTAGTGCGTCATCCGGCAAACACACAAACATAACACGTTGGTCAACTACACAGTCCGTCATTTTCGTCAACTTATTGTCAAACAATAATCTTCATGTGTAATTGAGACTATATGTAACTTACAAAATAGTCATGTCAAACATAAAAAGGTGACCAATTTCTCTCGAGCAGTTGATGAGTATGCGGTCAAGTATCCTCCACTACTTCCAACTGCAGCACGGACTGGTTCATGAACGAATGACAACATTGACAATTCAGGATGTATGTGCTATAGTCGCTTGATGAGTACGTTGTGCAATACACAACAAGAATGCACTATCTGTCACGCGCAGTCCACTGCATTACTGATGTCATTGTGAAGAATATTGAACCTGCTCTTTAACATAAAATGCAGTTCGATGATGCTTTGGCCTTTAACATACGCTTCGTTGAATATTGCATGGGCATGAGGCATGTTTAAACGAGTATGATAGGATGAAATCAACCATCCATAGTTTGAATATCCACTATCTCCTATAAGATATAGATAGAGTGTGAAACCTGCATTGATAGTCGTCACCGGTCCATGAAGATACTCTTCACCCTGCACCTTAAACATTAAGGCTGAAACTGAAAGAATACGTTGATCATTCACTGACTCGAGCATCTCACAACTCACGTCCATAAAGCATCCAAAAGAGCACATATTCCTTGCAGTTGGATACTATGATATTCCTTCCGGTTATAGTAATCTTAGACAATGTCATGACCTAGTGGAGCTTTGATGAGAATATGCGAATAGTCTATCGCTCCATGTATGTAGGCAGCTTGCTAACTCGATAGAAGCCATCAATTACTGTCTCTATCTCAAGTCCAGAAGACCACTTCAGATATCGAGATCCCAAAACGATACAAATAATTGACACTGACTCTTATTGGGGCCCTCTTCTCTTTAAGAGGTTCGTAGAAGCTATTTTGTGGAAGTTTTAAGAGGCTAGCTTGTGCTGATTTACGGCCACTAAGGTGATTTCGTCCAACTTTTTATGGTATTACCGCTTGACACGAGAGATAACCGGCGAGTCATTGGAGATGTGATGATTTCTCATACAGTGGTTTCACCCAATCCAAACCGTTCAAAGATACAAAAATATGGATAAGCATGGGCTAACCTATACATTGTTATCCCAACCATGACTTTCACGAGAACCACTTTTTTGAACCGCGTGTCAAGTTTTCTTAACTTGAGAGCTAGTTCTCCACAAAGCCACATAAATGTACGATTAGACATACGCATAGCACAAACCCACCGTTCTCGCGCTACTTGGCGACTACATGCTATACTTTTACTCTGACATTTGAGTTTAGTAGTTCTAGAAGTTAGCTCAATATTACTTCTAGTCTTTTATGCATGTGTTTGACACCTTTGCATAAGATGTTATATATTTTGAATCCTAGTAGGTTGATAGTATGTTTTTCATCTTGTTCAAACACTCTTGTACAAGTGATTTCATATTTATCTATGTTGTCAAAGTACATAACTTTAAGTCTACCATGTGGATAGAGTTTAAGCTCGTGGGTTGTACTTACATTATGTCCGTGCATGCTTTCTAGCCGTTACGTGTCATTTTACATGTCTTTGCATGAAGTTCAAGATTTACGCTGGCACTTTAGAGGCTTGACGTGGTAACTTATGTGTGAAATTAAGTTACCACGTGGATTGAGACAAAAAGGAGATGGGAGTGGAGCTATGAACTCCCTTTGGTCCATTTCTGTCCTTTGTAAAACTCTAAACTTAGAAGTAATGTCTTAAGAGGAGTTCGGGCTTTTGGTAGAGGCATTTGAAAATCAGAGAACATAGGGTGGGAGAGCTCGTCGTGCCAATCACTATCAGTGAAAATTTTGATCGATTTGGAGCAATGAAGAAGGAGTTATGCCAAATTGAAGTTTGGATTGGACCGGAATTACATCACAATTGTTGATTTTGGGGTTTTTGGTGTCAATTGCAGCGGAATGGAGATAATCGCTTCAAACTTTTGTGGTTGCGTTCACTGTCAGCAGGGCTACGATATCGAAAAAGTTTCATGTCATTTGAGTGAGTGAGTAATTCAGGACGATCGCTGAAGTAGAGAGGGTCTGAAACGCTCTCAATCTAGAGTAGCAATTTCAGAGCTCGAGATCTGGAGAATTGTGTACAACCAGGAAGTCAAATTTCACATGGATATTCAACATGCTGTAAGCTCCATATCCTGAAAGAATCATCGAAAGTTATCGAACCAATTCTCTGTTCTAGGTCAAAGTAACCATCTGGTTGCTGGAAATTATCATAATTTCTTTACTCAAAATGTTTTTGCTCATATCTCAATGCTCAGTTATTTGATCTCAGGCTGAAAGTTCATATGTGTGTTTAGTAGAGCCTCCTTTACATGTAGGAAAAGTTTTGAAGTCTAAACCATCATCTGTTTCTTATTCTTGAGTGTTAAAGTCGTTTGATCTTATTATTACTAGTTAGTCTTGAATTTCGCTTTCTGAACATATTAGAGTATCCAACATGCATGTGTAAGTGTTTATAGTGCCACGTTATAACATGAAGCCTACTTCTCGAGTAAACAACCACATCCAAAAGTCCAGCGCTTTCCTAGGTAGACGTATCACACTCCAACACTGTTCATCCTCGTACACTTCCATCAAGTAATATTCAAACCATATCACGTCCCTCCATTTCACCCACCACCTTAGATCATCATGATCAAAAGAACAAGACCACATAATGGGTTCAAGAATATTATACCAGAGAGAGAAATTCACATGTTGTTGCAGATGCATTGGCTCATCTTCCTCCTCGTCGTGACTATCTATGATAGTCTCTGCTACGGCAGAAGCCAACCCAAGGAACATATCACAAAAACGATCATTCGTTCTTTCGATCAGGATCAACTTTTGATTGTTATTCTCACACTCACACGTCAAATTTCTCTTGTTGGAATTCAAGATCGAGTAGAGAGAAAACTTGAATGAAAAGATAGTGCGGTCGCAGAAGTGCGGCAGCAACTTGTACACTTTGAGCGCGAAGTGCGAAGTCTAGTCACCAGTCACATCACCTGATAGTGGACCCATGCTACAGTCTCGCACGCTTGAACTCAATAAAAAACTTGTAGAGGGTACCCTGATGGAACCTGCAGGAATTAGTCTCAATTTGTTCATTTGTGACCTCCCGCTTGTTGAGAAAAAGAAAATGAAGAGGTGAGCTGATCTCTCTTATTACCAAACCTAATGATTGAAAAAACTTTTGCCAACAAAACTCTAAGTGCGCTTGAGCCATAAGAGGACTCTTGCTTGGAAAACAAAACTGATGCTGATGTGGAGAACCCGCTTATTACCAACTATCAAAATTACAAGCGTGAGAACGAAAAACTACTTACGAAAAATTATGTGCGGTCCAACCTTTTAGTCCATAGTTTTTACCAACTTATAGTCTGTAGTCGTGCATATTATTCACGTTTGCATTCTCATATGGGGAGATCAATTTAACGGGATAAGGTTTTTCTTTTCTTTTTCTAACTGAAACGCGACAGAACTCCCAAAACTTCATTGAAAATCCCACGCAACCAAAATAAGTTGAAGTGCATATGAAAGACGTCACAAACAGTTCTGCGAAGTGGTTCTCTCTTCTGGCTGACGTGTAATCCTGCGAAATGGTTCCACGTGCATAAACAAAAAAGAATGCCTTGAAAAACTGAGATAAATGCGCTTGTATCAGTGGGTTCAAGTTTTTGGAAAGAAAAACATCTTTTAAACCTCAAAAAACTCAACACGGGTGAGAGGTCCGGACTTTGTAAAAGACCAAAAACTTTAACTGATAAACGCTTAGTGCGTCCGATCATTTATCGTACAATTTCTTTCTTTCTGGGAGACGATTGGTGCACACATGTATTCCATTTGGATTTTGAGTTTTTAGGTGCTAGTACGTGTGAACTGAAATTACTGTGAAAACGTCACGTCAAATCTTATGTCCACGTCAGGTAAAGCGGAGGAAAAGAAAAGAGTCTGACTACACAGAACTGACTGATCGCGAGACGAACAAAATCTTCCATTTGCACAAAGAAATAGATAAACAACTCCCCTCATTCAGGTTCGGAACAGTAAATTTTTTCAAGAAAAACTGTTTCCAAAAGCTAGTTGCGGTAAAAGCCTAAGTAGACTATGGAGTGTTTGGCAAGAACTGAAACTTAATTCTAGAAGTACAGATTTATTTTCCAGTGTACTCGACCGTAAAACTGAAGGCGTGGACAAGACCAACTAACAAGAGGGACACACGCCTAGACTAAATAACTTGAAAGTATGATACTACTACTCCTCGTTTCAAGTGTAGGACCTGCATGAGAGTGATTAAAGTTTATGAACCTCCAGTCGTCGTTCCCCATGCAAAATTATGCACAAGATTACGTCGATTAAAGTTCAAAAATCGACGATGTTCATAAAATATACTATATAATTATACACGATACAGTACCAATTCTCCACAGCCTCCCGCACGTTCACGAGAGCTACAGTAGTGAACTTCCCCTCAGGAGCTTTTCATGGACTAATAATTACCGTCGAAGACATTCCGAGCGCGAAATTTCACTAGAATATATGTACACTGTTTACAGCCCACTGGCAGAATTTCCAAGGAGCAAAAAGGCAGTCAGAATAGTAGGTGAACAGTCAAGTCTCCGTAGGCGTCCAAGTAGAGCCCAGTCTCCGGTCACTTTTTCAGCTCCGCATCCATGACTCGTAAGGAAGTACGAGGAACGAAGACGCAAATAGACAGCTCGGATCAGTTTCTGTGCAGTAACGGGTATCACCTGTCCTCCAGAAAATACTCAGCAGATTCTTCGAAGGGATCGCGTGAACGAAATACTGACTTCTCGTTCGTGCGGGACCTATCTCCAGCAGCTCCCGGCGGGACTTATCATCTGTGAACACGGCTGGAGATACAGTAGCATGTACTGTTTTCTACTCGAGTTCTCTAACTGTCAAGGCTTGCTCGTGACAGAGAGTAGCCTACATGCGAGGCATAGGTAAACTGGTATGTAGATAAACAAGGCCACAGGTCAGGATATCACGTAGAAACAAAGAACACAGAATTCGGAAAGCTAGTGACTGGTACAAATAAATTAAATACAATAATAGATGACATGCAGTGCACGAGAAAGCCAGCCGTTGATTGAGTCCGGTACAGCCGTCAAAGCATACAGTTTCGCCTCTACAGGAGAAAATGGTAAATGGAAAAGGAAAAGAAAGGAAAATGAGCTATTCGTAAAATAGTACCGCAAAATAGTAAACAAGTATTGTTTGTTTGTCGGTTACGGAGTCGGAACGTTGAAGAGCGTCTTCCCGCTAATCAGCAGAGTTTGCGCTCTTATCCCCGCATACGAGTGTTCGGCCGGGCTCGAAATAGGCGAGGGGCCAACACAGCCGTTAATAAAGTCTCTTGAGCGAAGGGCCCAACATTACGGCCGGCGGACAGACGGAAACGGAAGTCGACTGGGTGCCTTCCTGTGGTCTTGATTGGAAAGGACTGCGGTCGAGTCCCCTCGTCGTCTTCCGCTAGTCGTCAGACGTTTCTCAGGACCGACGAATGCTGTCCGCCTCCCAGAGAGCCTCGTGTTTCCCTGTCGTGTCGTTGAATCACTCGTTTCCTTTTCGTGCTTTTCATGAGATCGAGCAAAGATCGAAAGAAAACCTACTCGTCTCGTGGAAATGCAGTTCTTCGATGTCATTTCACTCTTGCGAATTAGCGCGCTGGTCCACCGAAGCACAGTGCTCGCAGTCTCGGGTTTGAGTCATTTATAGATTCAAGGTGCAACCTTTCACGTGAAACAAGAGAGTTGGCAAGAAAAGGACGGGGCAAAAGTTCTGCTTGAGAGAGGCGCCGCTTGCTCATCTCTTACGGTGGAAGTGAAGTTGGGTTTGAACGGTGTTCGAGTGTGAGAAAGATTCAAGAAGCTGATGTGACGGGAGGAAACTAAGTTATGGAGATGCCTAGGTTTGACGAGGAGAAACGTGCGAGGAAGGGGATTGATGAGACTCGAAGAAGCTGGTAGCCAGTGAGTGGGAGTTGTAGTGGAGACGAGGAGCAGGTAGAGGAAAGAAGACATACGTGTTGTAATAGAGGTGGCTCATGTTCACACCTCAAAAAAGGGCTCAGCCGAGCTGGGCTCTTCAGTCTTCGGGTGAAAAGGGGAACCGGAGAGATAAAGGCAAGGTAATCAGTCCGGATGGAAGAGCCGGAGGAAGTACTCCCAACAACACTACAGAGGTGACGAAGACTGTCGTGGAGAGGAGTGTCGTGGAGATGAGTGTGCTGGACATGGCACCTCCTTTAGCTTCTCTAGATGGAAGAGGACTGGAAGGGGTTCAGTCAGAGCCAGAAATTTGGCGTCGTTTTCAGGAGGCTGGTGCTCTTGATGTGGAATCTCTTGAAAAGAAAGATCGAGTTGCGTTGTTGGCCCGCATTTCCACATTGGAGGCTGAGGTATAAGTCACTTGAAACTTTTTTCCTTCCCTTGTTACCAGCTGGATCAGACTGGCTAGCTGAACTAGCATACGCGGAACATGTTCAAGGTGGTAGGGACCAGAGCTCTCTAAATAAATATTTAGTCGTATTGTTTAGCTGCCCAAGCAAGATTACTGTAATAGCAAGTGGACCCGAGTTTTTGCAGGAGACCGAGAAGGTTGTAATAGACTTGTTGGAAGGAGAAACTAGATTGCAGTATATCGTTGCGTTCTTCCTTCAGTGGGTAGCTTGTTGGAAAATTGTGGGTACCACTAGGCTTTTCTCCCCACATTCTTAAGCGTGTAAGATATGGAACTGTGTGTTTTCTTTTTCTTTTCTTCGAGTCCTTTTACGGTAGTTTGCTTTTCCTGGGTGGTTGCTTTACAACCTTGAAGAGTGGTGTGCCAAGTTCTCTAAAGACTTGTGTCTCAGACGTTCGAGGTTGGGGTAATTTTTAATGTATTGCCAGAGTGGGTGGTGGGAGCTAAACTTTATGTGAGTCCAAACCAGAAGGTCCCATCAGAGACAAGGACGAGGAAGTGCTGTCTATTGGTCCTTCTCGCTTCAGCACTCCGTTGATGGGCAGATTTATGATCGTCGCTGGTCGCCCACGTTGCTTTTCTACCGACCATATTTCTGTCACGAAGTCTTCGCGTTTCAAAACTGTTCACTGACGACCTTTACTCACGTATTTTGGCAGCTGTACGATTACCAGTATCAGATGGGGCTTCTGTTGATGGAACGGAAGAACTGGAACATCAAGAACGAGGAGCTTAAGGCAGCAGTTTCGGAAGCAGAGGAAAATACACAGAGAGAGCAAGCTGCCCATTTGATCGCTCTTGAAGAAGCGGAAAGGCGCGAACAAGTACTTAAGAAGTCTCTCGACATAGAGAAGCGATGTGTTGTCGATGTGAGTGAACCCCCCCAGTCACAGCTTAGCTACTGGGCTCAAGTGCTTGCGTCTTTGGATGTCAGGTTGTTAAGCACTGACTAACGTGTTTGGTTTCAAGATCTTCGTACTCGGTATCCATGGCAAATCTTTTTACTAAAAATATTTAGTATTCGCGAGACCTTCAAAGGCTGATATCTGGGGAGTTCTTTTACGTTCCATGCATGTGAATGCAAACTGTTCACGATTGGAAATGGAATCGGAGAAGTATATCCATCTATAACAGCCTCCTTTTTGTTTTATGGTAAAGTGTTATCATCTCAGCCGGGGTCTTTGGCTTTTGCACTTGGGGATTTCCTGGGCCGTTTAAATTCTCCGTTGGTTAGGAGTATATGTTCGATTCGTGTACGGGGGCATCATAGCCGGGAACGACGGTCACTGGGATGGTAGTGGTAATCTGTCAACGGTGTCCTCCTGAAAGTCTGGTTATCAAGTCTCGCCTTGTCCGCGAGGGTTCCACCATTCCGTGTTACCGTCAAAGGTGTTACTCATCTCAGTGGAACGTCGTTTGAACTCAGCTGGAGAAAGCGTTGAAGGAGATGCGCGCTGAAGCAGCCGAAGTTAAAGAAGCTGCGGACAAACAGGTGTCGCTGGCACGGGAGATGGTGCTCGGAATAGATGAGAAGATTCTAGAGTCGGATGCCAAAGTGTACGAAGCTCAAGCAATAAACGCAGAAGCTAGGCGCAGACATGCAGAATCAGAGAGGAAAGTACAGGAGGTTGAGGCGCGGGAAGATGCCCTCAGAAGAGAGAGGCAGGGACTTCATGCCGAGTAAGTGGCATTTCTTATAAATTTTTGTGTCGTCTTGCCTAACTTCGGCCTGGTTACAGTGTGGGAAAATCTGCTCACTCGCTAGTACTTACTATTCCGAGAGAGAACTGTAGTCTCCGGAGATGGCTGCGGGATGAATAAATATTCTATTTAAGTAGATTTGCTGTAGAGTGGTAACTTTCATGCCTCTTAAGGTTTCAGGAGCAACTATGCTGCTCGTGTACGTACTTACTGGATCTTTCGATGTAATTTCAGGGTGGAAGCTCGAAAGCAAGAGCTCGAAAAAGAGGAGCAGAGTCTGAAGGATTGGGAGAGAAGGTTGCAAGAAGGCAGAGATCGAATCCATGAGGGCGAGAGGCTACTGAACAAACGTGAGCAGTCCATTAATCAGCGTGATGAGGAGCTTAAGCGCATGGAGAAGAAGCTGCAAGAAACGACATCTGACTGGGAGAAAGAGCGGTCATCGCTTCAGAATATGGAGGCTGATCTGAACTTACGATTGGCGGCGATTACAGAGAGAGAGGAGGTTTGATCTCTTCGTTTAACCTGATCCAGTAGTCTGTAATAGGGAAGGCTGCATCAGATACATTAGAGCAAGTGCGGAACAACACGTGAGGGAACTTTTGACATAGATTCATAGGCACTTGATTTTCAGGCCGTTCCATTGCAGCATTTGACCTTTCCTGTTAACGTTTCTCACAGACTGTTCTTGAGAGAGAGATCTCCATCGACAAGAAGGAACAGGAAGCGTTAATTACAGAGCAGAGACTTGCAAGGCGATTAGCGGTAAGCTTAAGAGGGTTATGGAAGCACCTTGGGCTCACTTTATAGTATGTACACAGCCACCCGGAGAGAACTCAGTCGCTTGATGATTGCATGTCTGCTACTGGAGACCCCCGGAGTCAGAGTTGTAGGACGGTACCAGAGTCATAAAGGGTTCAATCTGGTAACTTCCTTTGATTTCAAAGAGTGGTGGCTCTTGTATTCGCCCTGTAGTTGAAGTCTGACCACGATGAGAGCTGAGAGCTTTCTGAGGTATTGGGTGGTCAATGAGAAATCGCGTTTCTGACAACAGGAACTGGAGGTGCGCGAGCAACAAGTGAAGACTACGGAAGCTGGCATCAATGATGAAAGAGTGCGCTTGGAGATAATAGAAGGCACCTTAAAGCTGAGGGAGGAGTCTCTGGTAGAGCAGAGAGATGAACTGGTTGGTATCCTATCTTTCTCTTGATAAGAAAGTTCAAAAGTCTTGTGTCGGGATCGAGGACGCGGGTATCGTTACAGATCGTAAGTTGATTAAGTATGCTAAGTCTTGACGTATGTTTCTCATGTAGGTGAAGCTACAACTGACTCTTGACGAGCAAAGAAGAGAAGTTACTGGGCGCAAAGAGGCAGTTGAAGCAGCGAAGACAGACCTCGAAAAGGAACGGAGGTTGTTGGAAGCGGATAAAGAAGATTTTGAGAACAGAAAGGATATAGCCGCGGAGAAGTTGCAGGAGATTGAGCAGAAATTAGAGAGCATTGCCCAGCGGGAGCTTCAAGATCACAAACGGAGCGCTGTGTTGAGTGAAAGAGAGGAGAATCTGGAACAGATGTACCAAGGTCTCGAAGTGAAGGAACGAATTCTCAAGGAGGATGAAAGTGTCGTTGAGGCGGAAAGGAGAAGACTTGTTCAAGAGAAGGAAGAACTGATTAAGGTAAAGGAAGAGTTTGAAGATAACAAAGCGCAGCTTGTGCTGGAGCGACAGCAAGTCCAGGATTACAAGGACAAGCTGAAGAAAGAACATGATGCGGAGATGAAAGAACTGGCAGATGAGAGGATTGCCTTGAGGATCAGTGAGGAGCAGGAAAGGGAGCGCCTCGAGGAGGAAAGGGAAACTCTGCGGCACCAAATCGAAGAGGAGAAGCGCCAGGTTGCAGCGGAGAAAGAGAGATTGAAAGTTATTGAGGAGGAGAGAGAAGAGCTGCTCCTAGTTCAAAGACAGTTGAAGGAGGAAATCGATGAATTCAGGGCCCGTAAACAGCGCGTTAGCAGTGAACTGGAGGAGCTAAAAACTGAGAAGGAGAGGTTTGAGCGGGAATGGGAGTTACTTGATGAGAAGCGAGAAGAGTTGAAGAAAGACAAGGAGAAGTTCGAGGAAGAGAGTCGAACAATGACTGAGTGGCTTAGAACTGAGGAAGAAAGGCTTAAGTCAGAGAAGCAAGAAATTCACAGTCAGTTTTTAACCAACTCGGAGGACCTTAGTGCGGAGCGCGAGGCATTCATCAGGAGAATGGAGAAGGAGAGGGTGGAATTGTTTGCCAGAGTTGAGAAGGAGAAGGAAGAGCTAATGAGAAGCGTGGACCTGCAAAGGACGGAGCTGGAGCGGAGCATTGAGAAGGAAAGAGAACAGTTCAACAAATTGGCCGAAGAGAGGGAGCGGCGACTTTTTGAAGATCTGGAGCGTGAGAAAGAGAAAATCAAGGAAGCCAACGAGGCTGTATCGAGGGAGTCCGAGCTGATTATGTTAGAAAGGCAGAAGCTTGAGAAGGAAAGGCATGAGATTCTTAAACAAAGGGACGACGCGGAGAAAGAGTGGTCTGAAATCAGGAAGGACATCGACCAGCTACAAATACAAAGAGAGAAGTTAAAGGAACAAAGAGAGGCACTGCACCAAGAGAGGGAGGAGATTCAACAAGAGAAGGACACTGTTCAGAAAGAAGCAGAAAGTTTGAGGAAAATGAAGCATGAGCTTAAGGAAGGAGAGAGCAGCCTTCGGTTTTCTGAGCAACAACAATCTCAACGCAGGGGTCAAAATGGTCAAGATGCGGAGGTTTTATCTCCACCCCAGCAAGGGCAGTCGGTTGTGCGAGATTCAGGGAAGGAGCTTACTCCGAAAACGCCGCCAGGGCCTAGTCCTGGTGCCGAAGTTACACCTAGTCGAAAACTCATTACATCACCGAGTGCCGGGCTCGGCTGGTTAAAAGCTTGCCTCTTTAGGAGTGCTGAGAAAACAGCTGGACCATCTAGTGCGGAAGGACAGGAAGTGGCTCAAGTGCAAAGAAATCAAGGAAGAGAAGTAAGGCAGCGATTGTTGCAGCCATCCAGAAGCTTCAACCAGTCTCAGATAGCTCAAGCCGTGGGGGTAGATGCGGTAGGCAGTGTCAAGAAGCGAGTGAAGCGGACTCGACCGATGCAAGTCGTGAACGAAGAGGCTCGGCAAGGAAATTCACAAGCTGAATGGCCTGGAAACCAGTTCGGTGCTGAGCAGATTGAGGATAGGGAAGTGGAAGTTATGTCTGAAGCTGGTGGAGGTCGCAACCAGGGGGCTCTCGTACCCGAGCAGGGCCAAGACGAACAACTTAATGATGGCGCGCAGGCTTTCGAACAGAGAGGAAGCAAAGGTGGTAGGAAAAGAAGACGCCAACCTGCGAAGGAAACGAGTCAAAATTATGTCGACAATAATGAGGAGTCCGACTCTGAGACAATTGGTGGTAGTAGGAGAAAGAGACGCTTCAAAGATATTGAGGTGCTGAGCGGGTACAATGGGGACTCTGGTCTGGACACGCCCACATCTCAAGCAAACACACCTGGTGGTGGTCGCAGATACAATCTCCGACGCTCAACTTTGTAAGACTCGTGTGGCCTATGGTTTTTCAATGTCCGGTGTCAACTCACTATGGGTTTTCTCTAAGGAGAGCACAAAGTAAAGTTTCATTTTTCTGCTGGCTAGCTAAACCGGGCCTGAGCTCAGTACGTAGGATATGTTTGTTGCGACTGATGTTTAGACGCATGGTAATTTACTGCTGAGTGCGCTAGCTACAGGCTCTTTCAGCTTTATGCTACCTGGGACAGTTATCAGTTTGGGTCGTTGTCATGATGACCTATGCGGAATTTGGGGATGTGCAGAATTAGTACTATGGCGACACAGGCAGCTTCAGCACAATCAGAAGAGAAAGAGGCCTTAGCTCATGCAGAGCGTTCTCAGAAAAAAAGAACTCCTCCTGCCTCTATCCCTGAAGCAACAGGAGACCTTCCTGAGGTTTCTTCGCCACCACCTTCCCAAGTAAGATTCTTAGTGCTATGATTTCGAGGTTCTCTCCCTCTCCTCGACTTGCAGATTTTGTTGCATTTGCTTTTAATGGTTCTAACGTGGTGGCATTTCCTTAGCTGTGGCTTTTAGGGATGGTGAAAGGTTCTCGTAGTTAGAATCTATGCTTTCTTCGACCGTGATGGAACCGAGGAAGAACCGAGTAGGTTTACCACCAGAAATGATTCAAAAGCGAAGTTAGAAGTCAGATGGCCACGGTGATGTAGTAATGTTCCTTTGGAAAAGTCTATCCACGCTTTTTTATGTAGAAACATATAGGGAGGGTGGGATACATTGTAGATGTTCCAGCGGAGTTACTCCATGAGGGTTGCAGTTCACAGAAATCACTGGTGTCGTCCGGTCTGCGTTTTTCTTTTTGTTTGGAAAATACTGCAACCACCTCAGCGTTCGCGAGTCCTGGGACGCCTGTTTATCTGGCTATCTGTGTCTTATCACTGCGGATGTATAAAACTACTGCGTCTTGAGCCTTATGTGCAGCGCCAAGCCAAAAGGAATTCCCGTTTTGACGCTGAGAGTTATAGTGTGTGTCATGGGGGAAGCACGTCACTTATTTGTTTAATTACACAGAACATGGCTACCGTCAAGTTTATTTTGATCTGATCTCCCGGTCGAGTTTGATCTTCCAGCATGTGAGCTGAACTTGTCTATGCACTGTGTTATTGAGCAGAGAGAAGGTCGGCCGGTTGCAGCCATCACGATGGCCACTGTAGTGATTGAAGAAACTATAGTGAAGACGGAGGTGACAAACGGTGTAGTGGACGGTGAAGAGTTGGAAGAGGATGGGACCCCTGACGCAGGGGATCATGTTATTGAGAGGCCATCAGAAGAGCCGGCCCAGGAGTCGCAAGAAGGGGCTGTACAGGAGCAGGAAGACCCGCAGGAGGCAGATGTAGAGGATCTGCAACACGAGCTGCAAGAGGTAACTGGAGAAGGTGTGGAACTTGATGTTCCCAACGGACGTGTTGGTGATGGGGGTGATGGAGATGACGGGGATGAAGTCGAAGGATTAGAAGACGAGGAAGCGGTCGAAGAGGAAGAAGTAGAAGAGGGGGTGGAAGTTGATGTGGAGGAGGTTGAGGAGGGGGACGAAGAGGGCGAAGAGGAAGTTGATGAAGGAGATGGGGAAGATGAGGAGATGGAGGAGGGCGACGGGGAGTCGGAGCCTGAAGAAGAGCAATCTGAGTCACAAGGAGAACCAGAGACACCCAAACCAACCATGGGACAAAGGGTCTGGGACTTCCTGATCACGTAAATTGCAAACTCAGTCAGCGCATGCGAATTGAGTACATTTTGCTCCCTTCGTACTTATGTGGTCTTGGTGCTGTGTTCTCCACTGAAGAACCCATGGAAGCAAGCTTTAGATTAGAGCTTCGTTGCCCACAGGACAGTGCCGTATTACAGTGCTCTAACATGTGGGTTTAGATGTTTGAATATGTTCTTATTTAGAGTTCGAGTTTGCACTGAGGAGTTGCACATGATTGTTGTACAATGATAGTCACTTAAGTAGATCTGTTTGAATTTTGTGGAACTCTCAGCTATATTATTGGTACCATCCATGTCATGGGGCCAGGAGGTAGCATTACTGCCTGTCAATTATCGAGGAAGCATATGCCATGCATTTCAAGTTCTTTGTAATCACCTTTTCTGCGGAAGTACCTGAAATGCCTTTTGTACAAACTCACTGTAAGCTTCAACCCGCACACAATTTTTGGTATCCAATCCAAGGAGAAGTGTATCTTTCTCATGCCTAGTTTGTAGTATTTGCACATTAGTTTTTGCGGTGACGTCGGTGTCGGCGGATGTGTATCTATCTCACACGTCAGGTAACTAGGTTTTTCTCTTCTTGCGGCTTTTTCTGTTATCCAAATGTGGATGTTGAAGTGAGCGGAAGGGAACAACGATGCGGGAATTTGGGCTTGACGCTCAAGCAAGTGCTTATGTGGTTGGCTACCGCGATGTCTATGCTTTCCGTGCCTTGTGTCGAAGTGGATTGTGCTGTGGATGGACTGCCACTTTCCTGGTGCCGTACTGCTTATATCGGTTGCTATACCTGCAAGTAAGTTATTGTTGAGGTTTATTGTTATGGTGCAGCTTACGTAATTGCTTTTAATCTGAGGTGTTCAGTGTATCGATCACTATACATGGATGACTCATGTATAGTGATCTAATATAATTCTGGTTTTCGTCCTCTGAAACAGGTTCTTCTTCCACCTTGTGTCATTTCCTTCTGCTTGCCTTTCCTGATTTATTTGATAATTCTTATGTACTTCTATGCGATATCCGTGCATCTCTGTTATGTCTCTATGCAATTCTTCTGCCAAGCTTACTGATCTACCACTACACAAAGACGGGTGTTCATCCATAGTTATACCGGAACGAGTAGAAACTCCTGGACTGATGAGGTCAACAGAAACTATTAAGCCTCATACATAGCCTGGCCCTCTCAGTTAGGTGGTGATGAAGTCAGACACAAGGTTTGAGGCATGAAGGGGAATGTGAAATACCGGCATGCTCTGCGTGTAATCTGTGCTAGTTAGGTGTTCGAGTGTACACCTATTCATTACCTACAGCTGTGTCAGTGACTTCTGTACAGAAGATTGTGAGGCATGTAAGGGGAATGTGAGATACCGGGATGCTCTGCGTGTAATCTGTGCTAGTTAGGTATTGAGTGTACACCTATTTGTTACCTACAGCTGTGTTACTGACTTCTGTACAGAAGATTGTATTTCCGGGCCGAGGACCTTTTTGGCTTGTTGTTTGCCTCTTTAATGATTGCTATGTGAACAGACGTGCACTTTCTTCTTTCCTTTCCTCGGTTCCTTTTGTATACTCTTTTCCCTCTTAGTTCAGCATTTACGGGTTACCTTAAGGGTGTCACCACTGATTGCTCTTGCTTCGAACAGCTATACTAACGGTACTAACACGTACATAGTGTGCTCCTGATTCTGTTTTCTATTTGAGAATCAGTAACGCAAGAACCTGGAAATATGCTTCGCACTACACGTTCCTGCCGGCACACTCTTCCGTTATAGACATGTCTGACCCCAAACTGCAAGTTAGCGCACATTCTGTCCCTATTTACTATTATCAAATTGTATTGTTTATGTTTCGAAGACTATGGAACCGTTGAAGGACCACTTACTTTGTAAATCGGACAATCATTCATGTGAAAATCGTTTTACAATCGAACCATGTATAAAACTCTAAATAGCACTGGACCGATTAGAACCGGGGCCGACTCCTAGTATCACTACGAATATTCATTGTGTATCATAAAGAAATGTCTAACATTACTTATCGAGATAGATCTTGACTTCTGCTAGGAGAACAGATTGTGCGTGAGGAAATTCGTGTTCGCATATCACCACATTTGTGTTTTATACACACAATGTAAACTCGAAGATCTTAGAACTCTAAGCTGTACGTAGACGCGAAAATCCGAAATTCCCGACTCACAGTTATGTATATCTGACGTCACAGCCAATTTATGCTCTAGTGGATCTCAGAATTCAAACCTGTCTACGTATACTTGAGTACCTAGACCACTCCAGAAATTTGCTCTCACATGCTAGTAGGTTCCTACAGCTTGATCACAGCTCTCGTTACGATTCTCGCACCTTGACTTATCGACAGGAAAACTAGTAGTTTTATTTTATCGTTTATCATTTTATTATTTTCGGTTGTAATTGAATATGTTTTCACTTAAAACATTCAACGTTAAAGACACATCACTATGCATGTTCGGAGAGTTGATGTGTACAGTCAGATATGTGACTAACATCACAAAGTGATTTGTTTCATGGTCAATAATCAAGCAATACATAATCAAGAGAGGTGTGATCAAGTTTAGAAAGATATGTAACTAACATCACAAAGTGATTTGTTTCATGGTCAATAATTGATCATGGATGTGATCAAGCAATACATAATCAAGAGAGGTGTGATAAAGTTTAAAAAGTCTATGGACGGTGTGATTGAGCAGATTTCTGAAAGCACTTTGATATTGTATGTACATTAGAGGATTTTCAAACTCAAAACTATAGAAGGTTGGATCTTAGTGTTGGAGTGTCCGTTTCAAGTGATTTTGATGGCATTGGAAAGCTATCGTTGAGGACTATCTTTTTAGCATGTCAGAACAGAATCTTTGGTAAGTTGAAATAATCTGTGATGAACTACTTGTGGACGTAAGTAGATTTTCGCAAGGATTGGTCTTGGTAAGAAAGAACTAGGTTTTGACAAAACTTAACTGGGCGTTGAGTTTTGGGACAACTAGGAATCATTTCAAAACTTTTCTCGAGGGCTTCTCAACTGGTTGAGAAGCCCTCGAAAAAAGTTAGAGAGGTAAAGTTGACCTCACGAATCTGTAAGGATTATTTGTAAATCAATGAATAATTGAATAACAAAAATGTGTGAAAAAATTGATTTGTAAGGTGGGTTTACAACTTCTTGCTCTCCAAGTGAGCTTTATTCCATAGTTAGATACCTCGTGTACGATTGGACACACTTCAAGCATCATACAATATGACATGTTTTGAACTCGACGTGAAAATCCAAGGTGGAGAAAACTTATAAACGAAAGGAAGAGAGAGCAAATAGAATGAGGACGAGGAAGGATTGGGTTGTTTTGTGAGGAGTGCAAGGAGCCAGTTGGATCTAACAATTACTTCGGTGTTCCAAGCATTTATGTTGTTCTTGCAGCGACAACAATCAAACGAACGGAAGGAGGTTTTAGTAACTAAGGCGTTCCATGTGATCGTCACGAAGGCTGATCAATTTGATGGAAGGGATGTCTCAAAGTATTTGAGACACTACGTTAAGGAGATGGAGCTAAATAGAGTTCCAGAAAATGAAATGATTGAGAGTTTTCCGCCGATTGCTACGTCTGCGGCCAAGAAACATGTGAAGAAGATCGTGGAGAATTTTGAGAAGGATTGGAAGGAATTCAAGGACAATAAAGGACGAGTATTTCTTGGAGGACTTAGATAGAGTATCATTCTTGGAATGAGTTGGAAGACCTAATAAGAAATTGCAACACGAGCAGCCTAGCCGTCCATTATAATAAATTATGATTTGATCTCAAGCGATTAAGAGAATTGTGTAGATATGTCCAGAAAGCGTATAAGAACCCCCTAAAATGTATTTTTCTTTGGGACGTCGTCCCCAAGATCAAATCACCCCTTTACAATCTAATATTTCTCTAGAGAAATATTCATGAAAACCATCTCCAAAGCTGATATTTTATCTCCTAGTGGAGTGCTATTTCTTGCAAGATAAGCTAAATCCTCGGGTTAACACACCTTGTCGTGTCGTGGACCGACTGTGTGTTCAGCTAAGGTTCTAGGATGGAATTTTATCAACTTGCTGCAAAACATTTTCTGATTGCATCACTGGATAGCCATTGTCGAGATGATCAAAACTGATCTTTTTATCGTCACGAACAAAGCTAAGACAACAAATTATGGACAATTATGACTTTTAGAGTTTCACCCGTCACGATGTTGACATGACGTTTGACAGATTGATGTGGCATCTGGAACACAGATGGGACAAGATGCTAACATAACGGATGTTGATTGGACAAAGATGTTGACGAGACTTTAAAGCTGATATGGTAGGTTTGGGTGAGTGACGCAATACATGCTTGACACTCGGCAGCGGGACACACATGACACTTGGCAAATTTGCATGCGTGACACATGGTGCTTGCACATGGTGACCCATGGACTTTTATTCCCAAGCTTCTGAACACTATAAAAGCCGTGAGTTCTAAGTTTCAGTTTGTAGAATTTTGAGAAGGTGCTCAGAGACTATCCAATTTTTTCTTATGGACAATAAGACTTAGGATGGGTTTTGGGGCAAAATTGGGTTTAATCAGCAAATTTGTACGAAGCATCACGTAGATTTACTGAAGAGAAGGGGTCAGAAAACTTTAAACGGTTGCTGTTTTCTACACAGATCTCAGTTTACATCATGTGTGATACAGTTGGAAAGAGGACAACGAGATCTTTCTAACGTCACCTCAAGTGTTAGATTTGGAGTCATGGTCAAGGAACTACATGAGTTTGAAGTTGACAGAGTACTTTTGGGTTGGATGTCAAACCAGTGCGAGGGCTCGTAAAGATTTCAGGAGGAGAAGGACTTTAGGACTAGGAGGAGACAATTTGCATGAGGGCTTCTGTAGATTTCCTCAAGGAAAGGTCTAAAACTTTCAAGTGGTCGTAACTTGGGCTACAAGGCTCAGTTTGAGTCAAAATTGGTATAATTGGATAGGATTTTTCAAGGGCTTTTTCAAAGGTCACTTAAAGTTGTGTGTCAAATCTGTGTGAGGGCTCGTGAAAGTTTTAGTGAAAGTGTGGGTTTAAGGACTAAAGGTAGCAATCTGCACGAGGGTTCAAGCAGATCTCTTCAAGAAAGGGACATGAAACTTTAAGTGGTCACAACTCGGGTTATAGACATAATTTTGGGTGAGAATTGATATCATTGTATAGAGTTTTTCAAGGGTTTTCTGATGACATAAAAAACACCAGATTCTGAGCAACAGGCAGAAGTTGTAGGTGTTTGAAGTTCATCTGGACTTTCAGCCGGTACTTCAAATTTGTGTGAGTGCTCCTGCAGATTGGTAGTGAGGAGGAGGTTGTGAAGGCTGGGAGGGCACATCTGTGCAAGAGCTCGCACAAATTCACAAAGGAGAAGAAGTCATACGGCTATGATGAGACGCAACTCATGTTGTAAGTGTCCGTTGGAGCTGAATGTTGTACCATTGGAAAGAGGGCATCGAGAGTTTTCCAGAGACATCAAGAATGACATGTTTGGACGTGTAGGGAGGAAACTAAATGCGTTTAAAGCTAAAAGGACATTTTAAGCTTGAATAGAAGATTTTGGCTAAAGAGAGACTTTGGTCTTGAAAATTTGAAACCCTTATAGCTTCACACTGGAATGTCCGTTCGAGACACAAAGGATATCGTTGGAACCAGATTTTCACAAGGAGTCTACTTTGCTTATCAGATTTGGATTTTGGTAAATAATTTTGAAGAGTTTGGAGATTGAAGACTCTCAATGTAGAAGTGGTGTAACTTCTTCCGCAAGAGTTCATTAGAGAACATATCGGATACTGTTGGATTCAGTTTTTGAAAGACTACGTAACTGTAGTATCAAACCAGGATTTAAGAAGTTGTGTGAAGATCATAGATCATTGAGTCTATTTGTATATCTTGTTGATAATTGGCTCAAGTAAAGAGTAGGATTTTGAGTTAGAAGGTTGCAACTGTACGTGGTCGTTCGTATTTCTTGACCTCACGTGCTTTCCACAACCAGATACTCCACGTATTCTGTCGTGTCCTACACACTGTAAAGCAACAGAACCAACGACCAAAAGAAAACTAACAACTCTACTCCTAAACTTTAGTCTTGTACATAAGCTTCCAAGATAACACTTCTCCAAATGTTTCCGTAATGGTACTTTCTCATGAATTTCTTTTTGGTACTATCCCCGTGAAGATATTTCCTCAATGGTGCTGCCTACGGATTTCTTGAGTTATTCGCCTTTTCTCTTACGTACAAAATTCCTCCCTCAAGAGATCAGATTCTCGATGCTTCAATGAAAGATAAGGTATTTCTCTTTCTTGTTAGAGAATACTAGCATACTCTCGAGAATGGATGTCGACTCCTTCACTCCTTTCCTTTTTTGAAACTTCACCTCAGACAAGACGCATCACTGACTCACTTACTCATTGAGCTCCCACGAACTGGATTTTAGGGTTTATGGTGCATGGACTTCTACCTCTTGAGGAAGAGTACATCAACAAATTGCATCCTTTCCCTCACTCTTTTGCATCGGATGGAAAAAGCACCACAAACATATAGTAATCTTTTCATATATATGTCGGGAGAGGATGGAGATCACCATCATATCATCTTTGTCTTCCATCAATCTACTTACACCGTCTAACCAACTAGCAACCGATTGTACCACATCATCTCATGTAGAATCATTGCACGGACATCTGTTTCACCATCCATTTTTGATAGTTTCTCTTATATCCTCAACTCACGAAAACTGACTCCATCCATCGCTCTCAAACATCAAGAATCTAGACTGTCAACTATATATATACATGTCTTCCAACTCCTATATATTCTCCTATTTCTCATCGGACTCTTCCATCTTTTGTTATAACTCAGACGGGGTCTCAACAGTAGGTTCTATATCCTTATCATCTGCTCTACAAGAGTGGATTGCAAAAACCTTTATATTTCTTTGTCTGAGAATCTTTAAGGTTTATCAATTCCGCTCATGTCTTGAATGAACAGTAAAAAAATGTAATAAATATTTGCCATCAAAGACTCCGAATTCTAGCATAATGAGGTCTATCATTCACTATCTTTGTCTCCATTCGAACAGTGATAATGTAGGGTTGGCTTAGTATGACAGAATAAGAAGCAGATGACTGTATAAAGAAATGTTGCTCAACCTCTACATCTCCATTCCTTACACGTACATCGGGACAAGCTCCGTATAACTCACCCTTTTGATTGTTTGCAGCATAAAGTACCCAACCATGGTTCTTCTCAATTGGCCATTGCCCTTTCTCATACACCTCCTTCAAAATTATGTTGATTTCTGAGCCATGGTCCACAAGTGCGAGTATTGATTCAAAAAGCCTTCCAAACCGAACTTGCATCTCCCTTGTTGCACGTGTTCAATGCCGTTGAGAACATGTTAGCACGTTGAGAACGTATTAGCATGGATCTTGTATGTGAGTTATCTTTTACTTCCTCAGGTTCTGATTCCAAAGTAGTTTTTGTGGACAAATTGAGCAAAATGATCATGTCACAACTAGGCATGTCACAACTTCAGATTTATCGTGCCTCTACTTAGACGATGTGTTGGCACAACCTGATCTCTCTCGAGTTCTTATCACAGATAGAGGATCTCAATTTACCAGTCTCTTTTGGAAGACCTTATTCGGATTCTTCAATACTAAGCTTGCCATGTCTACGGTTTGTCCTCAAACTGATGAGCAAACCGTATCTCATGCAAAGAAGCATGAGATACGCTGTTATGAGTAGTCGAGTTTGCTTATAATAACTCGATAAATGCATCCACAAAGACACCATCTTTCTTCCTAATGTACAGAGATCACCCTCTCACACCATCTAGCTTTGCTAAAGTGGGTAAGCTACCACAGCGTTCCACAAAGATAGCAGCCGTTAACGGGTTTGTGGACCAAATTCATCAAGGAGTACAAAATGCTAAAGAGAAGTTAGCAATAGCTCAAAATCGACAAAAATAGTATATCGATGCTCATCATCGAGACGTATTGTTCCAAGAGGGCAATCAAGTATGGCTATCCATGACCAACTTATCACTTCCAAGAGCACGAAAGATGAATCTTCGCTTCATCGGTCCTTTTATTATTCAACAACGGATGGGAGCAGTGGCCTACAAGTTGGAGCTTCTCTCACACATGAAAGTTCATCCAATGTTTCATGTATCACTCCTTCGTCAATATGTTCCACGTCCTCAACGTTTCACCAGTGGCTCCAAGCCTCCACCACTCTCGATCATCGATGGAGTCGAAGAATTTGAAGTTGAGAGGATATTTCTATCTAGTCGCCAGTCCTTCTTCCTCGTTCTTGTCCTCTAGAAGCACTTCCAACTTCTCATGCAACTTATCGTCTATTGCTCGAAGAAACAGTTCAGTCTTGTTTGACTACAACGTTAACTTCTCCAATCGAGTAAGTCGAGAAAATTGTTTCTTAAACTCTCGCAATATCTCTGTAGCTGCAATCTCTGTCACACTTGACTTATGAGATCACACACCTCACTTATGGAGAGTTTTTAATTTTTTATTAATTTTGTTTGTTTTAATTATTTTTATAGTCTTACAATGAGTGAATGATTAGTGTGAGAGATGTTGATAATTAAAAGAAGAATATTTTCTTGCCCTCCGAAGTGTTGGTATTCATTTTCTATAGGGAGCTTAGCTAATGTGTTAGTAGAAACCCCACTATATTACTGAGAAGGTACAAAGATACGTCATTGTTACCACATAGAAGGTTAACTGCATAGCGAGTGCGGACTTACTTAGTAGTTACTGCAATTAGAGTAGCCACATTATTTCAAAGAAGAGATGGTTATCACATAAGTAGAAGGAGGAACCAAGTCGGACTTGACCACATAAGAAGGTTTAGAGTAGATAGAATAGTTAAGATGGAAGTCTGAATTTCCTCGTGACCTCAGGAGATAAATGTAACAACTTTTTATTATGGATATAGTCACTACCTACCAGGGGTAGCAACCACCAGATTGACGAAAGACGTAACAGTTGATAACGATTTAAATCGCAGAAGTTACACCAAGAGGTGGACGTGCAGCGGTATTTGAAGGTTTCCTACTTAGTGGAAGGTAATCATGGCGACCAGGTGGATCAAACCACCAGACGTGTGACGAATAATTGCAAGACATATCGCATGTACTAATGAAGGGACGGTCAACTCATTGTGTAAGAGAGTTAACCCGCAGACATTTGGTCCAAGAGGAAAGCTAAACTGTTAGCAAATGATTATATCCGTAGCAAGTACAGCCAGTGGACTGTACACATGAGGTGACTGGAACCATTTAAGGACAAGCCAAAAGTCACGGGAAGGCAAGGAGCTACCAACGGAAGGTATAAGCAAGATAAGAAGAATAATTATTTCTACTTATCACCTTCTGTTCTACGTGGATATGGGAGGCTGTACTCAGCGAAGGGGGCAGAGGAGGAAGGAGGCATTCCTCTTTGTTCATTCTTCTTCTACCTAGGAGGAAGAAGTGGTGGAAGAGAAAGAGGAGCTATGGGTTAGTGCTAAACTGATGGTAGGAAGTGAGTTAGGAAGGTGTGTAGAGAGAATCGATCTCTTAGAAGGTTTTTTGAGGAATACTTCAGAACATACTCTAGTCTAAAGAGATGTTGGTAACTGGAAGAAGGTTCTCACGAATGCTTTAGGAGTCGAGCAACTCCAAGTGTAATTTGGTTAGGTGCAGCGAGTGTGCGGTGGGTCTGAAGTGGAATAGCATGTATTTTTGAAGGAGTTACCTAAGCAATCGTGTGTCTTGGGAATTGACTCGAAGCTTGGAGTTTGTAGGAAGGGCCATAAGGAGGAATTATTACCACGAAGTTCTGAACTCTCTTAAGACACGTTAATACTCTATTCGAAGGAGAGTTCAAGAAGGTTTCTCAGGAGGAATATTTCAAAGAAAAGTGAGGTGGTAAAGGATGTGTTGTTGCAGGTTTGAGGCCTAAAGGGTCTGATTACCCTTTAAGGAAACAAGGAGATGGATCCCGTGGAGTTTAAAGTCTTAAGAGTAAGATTAAAATCCCAAGGATTTCTAGTGAGTTGATGGCTAGCATGAGCTTCTAGGTCTGAAGAAGCTATTCACGAGCGGCTTGGATTTTCAAGACATGAATATATGTCGAGAGTTCATGATATACCATACAGATGTAGTTCAGGTACTTGAACATTATCAATACCGTGGACGGTCAGAACTTTGAAACGGGACCATCTAGCCGGAAGTCTACGGACTTCTGCCACCTCAGCCTTTTAGTAGTAAGGGTACTTCCAGCTATACTAAAGTTACTCACCTCATAGAGCTAGGTCTCCCGAAGAATTCCTCTTCAGTATATCACTTCAAGACACTTGGAGGAACTCTCATTTGGAGGGATTTTTGTCGAGTTACTATGACACTGCTGACACCAAAACGGTCAGATTTCATCCAAGGCTCATAAGTCGAGTGCCTATGGTGGGTCTAGGAGAGGTATAATGATCTTAAGTTATCACGGATTTACTGGGGAAGTATGGTTTCCACCCCCATAGCAAGGTAGGTGGATACCCTTCATGAAAGCCAAGAGGCTTGTTGCATTTATCCCTTCCTTAAACATATGCACGAGCTTAAGGAGAGTGGAGTGTAGTTCCCAAACGTTTTCTCACAACACACGTGCCAAAAGGACATGATTCAAGGATGGAGAGGGAAGAGCTAACGAGCTCAAGGATACTTGTGAGAAATGATGTTATCCCTCATTCAGTGCTAGTGGCTATGGAGAATGTAGAGGTGTCCATAGAAGCAACCATTTCACGGTGGAGGTTGGAGTCTAAACCAGTCTTCTGATTACTACAAAACCATCACAGTTCAACTTCATGTTTACAACCTGATGGACTGTTACAAGCCGTAAGATATCTCCTCGATCGAGTTACAATGTTGGAGTCAGAAGTCAAGCAGACAGCCTTAGAAAATTCCAACTAGTCTCAGAGAAAGCCTAACCTTTTTGGCCATTCCTAAACAGAACTAGTTGACAATTTCTAAACATTCTACTTAAGATTCTAACTTGCTAACTTATAAGTATTCACACCTACTTACGAGATCTCTCGAAACTCATTTTCTGATCGCAACCTGATTTGACTTAGACGTGCGACTAAGTTTACTTTGCAGTTAGAAAACCGCAACGCAAGATCACCCCAAGCCTCAAGACAAGTATAAAATTCATACTTGCTTTGCCAACTCTACGGCGAACCTAAGTCTTGACATCAAGACTTAGTCTTGATTTAGATGCTTATCCAAACCAGCTCGCTTCCTTTGAGTGTGTTTCCTTCCTCCTCTTGATAACATCCTAGGCATCTGATCAGAACTAGTCATAGCCATGCACTAACAATACACTTAGACAAATTTCAAGAAAACATAATCTTTATTTCCACAAAATACAAGGCAAAGCTATAAAGTCCATCGGCCCAAGTCGTCTCAAGTTGCTACTCGTATGGTTTGTCGTTTCTTCATTCCTCGTTGGAAGGAGATGTCCTCATCTTGCTAACGCTCTTGTTGTCCTTGTCGTCGTTTGAAGAGGTCCAATACTTCGCTTGCATGTGTTAGCTCTTCCTCTGGCACCCAAGTTGCTTCCTTCAAATGGTATCCACGACATTTGACCAAGTACTCTATCCGGTCAGATTTGCACCGCGATCACAAAATGGTCTCTACCTCGTATTCTGCTTCGCCTTGCACGACATCAGGTTGAGGCCTGAGAACCTGTTTGCGCTCCGACTGCAAATCATCCTTGAAGTATTTCTTTAATAAAGAAACATGGAAAGTCGGATGCAACTGCCACTCGAGAGGAAAGTCTAATGTATAGACATCTTCGTGCAGATTCTTGACAATGACAAAAAGTCTCGCGAACTTGGATGAGAACTTAGCTGAAATTCTTTCTAGAAGGGTGAAGTTCTTCGTACTCAACCATACTTCTTCGTCCACTTGAAACTTCACTTGCCGTCGATGCTTGTTTACTTGTTTCGTGTAATGTTGCTGTGCCTTCTCGAGGTTCTTCTTCACTTGCTCCTCGTGCTGTTGCATCTCCGTCACCAACTCTTCAGCTGATGTTTGTCGTGTTCTTGGTCGTGCCAATGTAGAACTCCCTGCAAGAGTCAAGTCAAGAGACCATTCTGGCTCAATTTCGTAAGTCAGCAAGAAAGACGATTCACCGGTCGCTGAATACTTCATAGAATTGTAGCAATAATTCGTAAGACTGAGTCACTCTGTCCAATCACTTTGGTCTGTGCTGACATAATTCCTCAAGTATTCATTCAGAATCGAGTTAACTCGTTCGGTTTGCCCATCTATTCCGGGATGAAAGGCGGTACTAAATTTTAACTTAGTCCTCAATTTTTGAAACAAGTGTTTCCAAAAGGTACTTGTGAACTTAGAGTCTCGGTCTGAAATAATACTCCGAGGTAATCCATGTGAATGTCATCAAGTATCTAGAAACAACCAAGAAGTTGTGAACGTTGTTGCAGTATCCAAGGTCAGGATAAACTTCGCTAGTTTGCTAAACCGATCAACTATCACAAAGATTGCATTGTATCCGGTTGAGTCAGACAGAGAGATAATGAAGTCCATGCTAATGCTTTCTGAAGGTCTGGCCGAAATCGGCAAAGGATGAAGCAACCCCTGTTTCTTCTCTTACGACGTTATCCACTTTGTGAAAACGTGTGTAACCTGTCACTTTGTTAAAACGTGACAGGTTACACACGTTTTCACAAAGTGGACAACGTCGTCTTTCATGTGGGATCAATAAAACTTTTTAGCTATCACTGTTTAAGTGGAATTTTCTCCTTTATGGCATGATAAAGGTGCATCATGACATTCTTTGAGCAACTTAGTCCTAAGTTTTCCTTGTCCCACATAAACCCGACTTTGCTTGAACATGAGTAAGCCATGTTTGAGCTGCATGTTCTGCAACTTCACTCCTCGCTTGAGTTGTTCCAAGTACTCCTTCGCTTGGTCATCGCCCATGTAACCTTCACATATTCGTCTCTCCAAGTCTGACTCCTTAGGATACATAGCTCACAAAATCTGTGTTGACAATGGAAGATATTCTTCCTCGCGACTCAAGGCGTCAGGAACCACATTGTCCTTTCTCGCTTTGTGGATTAATTTTACATTCATGAGCGCCAATGTATCATGTCATCGTAGTTACTTTGACGTCATCCGATCTTGTGTCCCAAAGTACTTGAGCGAAATATTGTCCATATACACTTGGGTTTTGTGAAGTCTCAAGTAATGCCGTCATTTCCTCAAGCAATGAACCACCGCAAATAGTTCCTTCTCGTGAGTCGATCATCGACTCTCCGTCCCAGATAACTTCTTGCTTTCGTACGCTACAGGTTTTCATCCTGCACCAACACTCCGTCAATCGCATAGTCGTTCGCGTCCATGTGCACCTTGAATGGTTTGTAAAACTTCGGCTGCTTCAAACTTGACGTCTTTGACAAAATAGATTTGATCATCTGGAACGCATCATCCACCTCTTTGGTCCAACTTACATGTGTGTCTTTTCTTGTCCAGTCCGTTAACGGCTTCACGATCTTTGAAACCCCTTCACATACTTGCGGTAGAACTAGGCCAATCCTAAGAATTGTCGCATCCTCTTCACTGTAGTCGGAGGCTCTCAAGTCACAATCGCATTCACCTTCTGCATATCCGGACCGACTCCTTCTGCACTAATGACATGTCTCAAGAAGTTAATGCGTTCCAAACCAAACTCACTCTTATCAACGTTGGCAAATAGCCTATGCTCTTGTAGCTTCGTCAACACCATCCGTAGCTGCTCTGCGTGCGACTCCATGATTTTGGAGTAGATCAAGATGTCGTCGATGTAAACAATGACAAACTCGTCCATCTTCTCGCAAAAAACTGTGTTCATCAATGTAGTGAACGTCGAAGGGGCGTTGCAGAGTCCAATTGACATCACCACGAATTCAAACGATCCGTATCTGGTTCGACAAGCGGTCTTCTCAACATCTGGATCAGCTATCCGGATAGCTGATCCTGACTTCAAGTCTATCCTGCTGAAGTACTTTGCGCCTCTAACCTATCAAACATGTCATCTATCCTTGACAAGGGATAATTATTCTTCACCGCCACCTTATTGAATGCACTATAATCCACACAGAGTCGTAACTTCTCATCCTCCTTCTTTGCAAAAAGAATTGGGGCTCCGTGACTTACTGGTTCGAATATATCCCCGCACTAATAGCTCGCCGAGTTGCCTTTTCAACTCAAGGACTTCTACTTGATTGACTCGGTAAGGAGCTTTGGAAGGTGATTTTGAACTTGGCAAGATCTCGATCTTGTGATCCACCACCCGCCTTGGAGGTAACTCAGTAGATAACTCATCCGTCAAGACATCCTCAAACTCCTTAATCACTTTGCGAAGCACCTTCGGAAGTTTAGTCGCGTCTCCTATGTTTTCTCTTGTCCGCCACCCGTCATCAAATCTGCAACCCGCATCAAACACATGACTCCGTCGTTGAAGTCTGTCTATTTGTCTTTGATCAAAATCACCGCAAAGTCATCAATTTTCACGCCTTTCAGATCAGCCTCACTCTCAGCTTTCGTCGTTTTACTCTGACGTTCAACTTTAAAGGTTTCCGTCTAAGTTTCACTTCAAACCTGTCCAAGAAAGTGCTCCCCAAAACCGCATGGATATCATCCATCTCGCACACCGTGAAGTTCTCTGTGAACTCCAACTTCCCACACGCAAATCGTACGTCCAAGGTCACTTCAGAAGTTTGGTACGTCTTGCCTTTGGCAAATAGGCTTGTCTGCCTTGGAGGTAGACAAGCCCAACTTCTTCATCAACTTCGGACTTATGAAAGAGTGGGTCGCTCATGTATCCACAAGAAAAGTAACACCACGGTTAGCAACTTTGGCTTGTAGAAACATCAGTCTCGGAGTCTTCTTGTGGTTCTCAAGGTCACAATCATCTGCCCCTCCAACAAGTCTTTTGCAACAAACGCATTCATGCTACAGTTACTAACCTTAAGTTTCGTGCACCCCTTAGCAATATGACCCGCCTCGCCACAATTATAGCAAGTAAACTTAGCACCATTGCCTTCTGAGGTGTTTGCCCTTTAGGTTTCGATCCTGTTTGCTACCGCTTTACTGCCGTGGCAGAAGAATCCTTCCGATCCTTCTCACTCCTTTCCCATTGTCACTTGAAGCCCTTGTTCTTCTTTTGAAACTTGTCCATACTGCGTGGTTCAAAAGGTTTCTTTTGTTGGACTTTGTCGTCCCCAATCCGCTCCGCTAGCTTCAAAAGTTCAGCACTTGATCGAGGTCTCAATGGTAGTTGATACAGATTGTTTATCGTTGCTAGGATGACTATTACCACTCCATCACAATGCTAAGATGGATCGTGTATATTAAGTTTCTAAATCCAAGGATTAGACATTTGACAAAGAAGGACAATCTAGTAGTAGATAGGTTATCAAGGGTTTGATACGATAACGAGGAAGATATGGTGAATGATGTGAAAGACATGGATGTTAAGTTTTATGCTATAGCACGCACAATGAGGGAGGATGAGTTGTTTGCAGAAGATTTATACGAAGGAGAGCTGCTAAATATCGAGAGATACTTGAGTACATTGGTGAAACGATAAGAATGGACTAACGAGGAGTTTCCACAGGATGGTCTAGAACTACTTGTTGCAAGGCGGACTCTTATGAAAGAGATCAAAGCAAAAGGGTGAAATGCCAAGACGGGTGATTTACATAAAGGAGGATCAGCAAAAACTATTGAAGGAATTTCATGAAAGCTTATGGACATGACATCGAGGAATTTGGGTCACGTTTACTAAGCTTAAAGAGAGGTACTGGTGGAAGAATGTACAGAGATGTTGTCGAGAAGAGTCTTTCTCAGGAAGGGCGAGGCTTCTAACTGTGATCAATTGCGGGATAGAGATTGAACAAGAAGATTGAGCCAACCAGCTTGCCTACAACAACCAAAGTCTCTCACATATATCAATTTTTGTCTGATAGTCGATAACAAGATCAATCCTCATTCACCAAGATAGATTCATCTCCAAACACAACAATAGATGAAATTGATTTCCTAATGTTTTATTTCTCTTCTTGTGACAACTAAAGTCTTCTACAGATACCAACTCTTGTTTGACAATCGATCTTTACTCAACAGGATCATCTCCTGTTCACCAGAAAGCAGATTGATCTCCAAACGCAACAATAGATGCAATTTGAACTTCTAAAATCCCTTCACGCGATAGCTTCACAACTGAAATCTCTCAAAAATCTGATCTTCTCAGTCCTTGTCTTCCTCCCGTGCGTCTCGATGGCTCTCCTTGGGAGAAAAATACAATCCTCTCTCTTCGCATGATGCCGGTCGTTTTCAACCCTAATATATTTTTAATCCCTTTATAAGCAGATTTGCGTATCAACCAAGCAGACCCTCTGCTAAGCTAGACTTTTGTTTATTAATTTCGTAACAACCAAGCAGACCTCCTGCTAAGCTAGACCCTTGCTTATTATAAATGTCAAGACTCTTGATGTCATCTCGATGGCACTTCAATTATATTACATGCCATCTGATGTAGACCGACGTTACAAAAATGGAGCTACCCCATAAGACTTACAACCCCCTCATAGCCGCACCAGGTAACTCCTAACTTATAACTGAAGTGACGATACCGAGCAGACCTCCTGCTAAACTAAGCCCCTGTTTATTAATTTTGTAACAACCAAGCAGACCCCTTGCTAATCTAAACCCTCGCTTATTAAAAATTTCCTGACTCTTGATGTCATCTCGATGCCACTTCAGTTATATTACATGTCATCTGATGTAGACTAAAGTTACAGCTATGAAGCCACTTCATAAGACTTATAGCCCCCAATAGCCGCACCAAGTAACTCTTGACTTATAATAGAAGTGGCATGTAGAGGCTTAGGTCAGGAAGCCCACAATCCATGAAGCTCACGATTAAAGAGGATACTGGTCCTCACCCCTAGATATGCAAGACGTAGCTGCATATCCAACATAGACTCCCATCTAGGAGGTCAACATGTCAGAATAGAAAACACAAGCCAGGATGATTTTATCCTGAGACCTCTTCTTCCTAGGTGGGCGCCTCTATCATTGAGGAATGACCTCTGTTCTCGTAAAAAAGAGAAATGAAACTCATACGTAAACTTAAAGGAAACTACTTTTGCATTTTTTGCTGACCTTTTATGCGGTAACTCTTTTGTACGACTCCACTTTTAAAGAATGATGAGTCAAAACTATAGTACTCACTGACATCTACGTACTCGTATCTTCAGATTAGGGATCCAAGTCACGAGTCAGAATCGACAGATTTCTCTCTTTCACATTTTTCATAACTTATAAACTGCACTAACTATTACATAGAACGTCACAACTGAAGGCACTGTAACGACCTATGTTACACATAGGAAGTTTGTCAATTAGTAAGGTGTTTAGTTATAACTAAGGGTTGAGAATGTTTATTTGCTGCCAAAGTACTTTTAGGAGGTATCAAGTTAGTCATGACTAGCTAAAAGTTAGTTATGGTTAAACTTAGCTGTACTTTTGGCAGAATTCAGATATTTGCTAAAGAGTGAGCACTACTATCTTGTCATCTTGTCTAAAAGGTAGAAAGGAGGTGGAAAGTATCTCTTATCTCCTTTTTGACTTGATATTAGTGGTTGGATTAAAGTTGTGGACTTTGTGGGCATTAAAAACAAGAAGAGATTCCACATGTTTCCTTTTTAGTGGGTCCTAGTGTAGAGGGGGGGTGGAAATTCGAGATTCCTTGAGAATATTCCAGAATCCTTCTAGAAGTTGTTGACTTTGAAGGAATAAGCCCATGTGAAAAGGTAAAAAGCCCATGTGATCAATGCTTTTACCTTAAGTAATATCTTAGTAAAACCCGGTAAAAGTAGTTACGGCTGAGTTACCGAGGGTACCAAAGTAAAAACCTAGAATGTATAAATAGAGGAGTAGAGAAGAGCTCCTCATCCTTGTTTTCACATTGTCGTAATGACAACTTGAGTAATATAGAGAGTGTGGGATATTTTTAGCATGTGAGAACTTGAGAGACGTCGTTAGAATGGAGGATTTTAGTTGATGTGTTTAAGGAGATTTTTAGTTGATAAGTTTGTGGGTGTATGAATGAGTGAACTCAGCATTTTCCCTTCAAGTTCATGGTGTGCTTCCATCACAGCCATCAGAGGTGACCCCTGAGTGAGAGACAGGCCCGACATGTTGCAGATTCGTGGATGACGATCGTGGAGGTTGAGAGATCGGGGGGGGTAGTTGATCGATAGGACCGTGGAGGGTTTACATTTTTGGTTCCGTTGCCGGGACCTCACTTGAAGGGATCGTTGAACGATGTTTAGAGTTCAGTTCTATATTCGACAAAAGGAGATTATGAGAGAGCACATGGAGAGAACGTTGGGAGGAGAGAGAGCTAACGCGATGTTAGCAACGTTAGAACCTTTCGTGTATCCCGTAGTGATATATGACGCGTTCGAAGTCATTCTTTACATCTTGTTCACTTAGAAAGGGTTTGAGGAGAGTTGAAAGAAGGTGCAACAAGAGTTGTAGAGAAAGGAGGAGAGAAAAGTTATTAGAGGAGAGAAATTTGTGAGTTTAGAAATTCTGCTCTCTGGAAAATTTGTACAGTCGCTGTCAACTTTTCTGTGAATTTTATTTTCCTGTGAAACTTTCCAGTGTTTTAGATTGGCTGATAACCTATCTAAGACAAAAGAAATCATAGGAAAAGGTGGTCTAGAGAGGGAGCAATGATTTTTCAAAATTGAGGGGGTCTATTCGTGAGAGTTGAGGAATTCTGTTCTCTGGAAAAAGTTTACAGTCAGTGTCAGATTTTCTGTGAATTTTATTTTCCTGAGAAACTTTCCAGTGTTTTAGAGTGGCTGATAAGCTATCCAGGACAAAAGAAATCATGAGAAGATGAGGTCTGAAGAGGGAGAAAGGATTTTTCAAAGTGGAGGGGGTTGACAACCATGAGGGAAGTGAAAATATACAAATTTCAGTTCTCTGAAAATTTGTACAGTCATCACCATCTCTTCTGATTAGGGAAGTTTCTGTTGAAACTTCATGATTTAGTAGCTTGGAGGTTGAGCTACTGGAGACCACAAAAATCTTGGAGAGATCTCTTACCAACTAAGAGAGATACGTTTCGGCATACAAGGAGGTCTTGAAGATACGTCATGGGGAATCCAGTTCGAATGACGAGGTGGAAGAAGAGACGTTTAGGAGTTCGAACAGAGACGGAGAAGCCCAAGTTAAGTATAGATGAGTTACGAACACGCATCTATAGCACTTGGGGTGCCCTCTTTACTCTATACGAAGAAGCTTCCGCGACAATTGGCACAGATTTGAAGAAAGTCGAGTTTAAAGCATCATTCACTATGGAGGCCACGAATGCTCCTGGTGAAATAGAGTTGGATCCTTACAAGAGTGAGTTCAAGATGTCTGTTGTGATGAGTACAAACGAGGGTGAGGAGGATCATATCTTTGATAGTTAATATTAGATTAGATTTTATTTCGTGTATAGCATGTATAATGCACGATTTCTAATATAAAGCTCGGAAGAGTTAAGAAAGTAATGTAGAATTATTTTCCTCTATGATATTTTGTCCACTTAATGGTTGAGAAGGTGCAACATGAGTGGAAATTCAAAAGATTGGAAAGTTAGACTTAGAAACCTTCCTCAAGGTTTAGATGTCATAGTAAGCGTCGGAGAGAGCTCGAAAGAGATTATCGTTGAGTTTGAGAACCCTAGTACAAAACCTCAAGTAGAATCTCCGAGGAGAAGAGTAGAAACCGACTTGTGGTGTTATTTCTGTAGAGGGTTGGGACATAAAGTAGTGAATTGTCCAACTAGAATCAGAACCGAGAGAGCTAAAGGGAAGCGGGAGTTTACTGATTTAAGTCTTCGAGTGGGTCCATCGTCACCAGCGCCAATTCATCTTCTAGGCGAAGATCCTTGTCCAAGTTGTGGAGTGGGTGATCTATCAAGAGGACACAAGTGCGTCGATGTGGCCGCCCTACTTACGTCAGTAGTCGAGAAGTTGGACGAGACTCAAAGAGCTGAGACGGAGAAGTTGTCGACTTCAAAAGAGGACTCGGTTGAGTTGTGATGGAGATCGTCATTCGAATGGTGGAGAAGGCGGTGATGCGACTCAGACTCATGATTACCTTGGGAGAAGAGATGGCACAAGAGGTGTTGTTACAACCATTTCCTTTCATTTTACCTATGGTAGATTATTCGCGAATGGAATTGGTGATGTTCGTACTCTTTTAGCGAGTAGTTATTGCACGACGATTAGAAGAGTAGAAAGAGTAGTTACAAGATGGGAAAGCTACCCGTGTTTCATGGGAAGGACAATGAAGATGTAGAACCGTTTGTTCGAGACTTCAAAAGGGGTTGCATCGGAAACAACGTGAGAAGGAAGGAAGAATGGGTGTTGTTACTGCCAGAGTTTTTAGAAGATTTTGCTCTTACGTGGTATGAAGACCGAGTGAAGAGCCAGACACCTGGTGCAGTTGAGGACACATGGGAGACGTTGAGTAATGCACTCATCGAAGAATTTCTTCCAGAAGAAAGTTATGAGAAGCTCATGGTGGAGCTTACTCATTTGAAGCAACGTGACGACGAGAAAGTTCGGCAATATGCCGAAAGGGTGGATAAGTTGGAGCAACGGTTTCGGACGGTCCTACGGAAGAGTGGAGACAATGTGGAACTAACGATGGCGGGGATTGGAGCAGTGCTGACCAAGAACTTGGTGGGAGGGTTGAGACCTTCAATTCGAACTCAAGTGAGGTACGAGAAGCCAGCAACCAAAGCGGAGGCCATCAAGATAGCGACAAATATGGAAGAGAGTTTGGATGAAGGAGATATCATCCAACCTCATCATGCTGCTCTGGTGTCAACTCCGACTCCTGGTGTAGCCACAACGATCGCACCTGCACCATCACAATTGGTGATTGCTTCAACGTCAGCTCCTACTCCAACGGTGGTGCCAAGACCGTTTGTCCCAACAACGATGTCTACTGCCACCTCTGATTTTCATGCCGAGCTGAAGAGCATCACTGACACTCTTGCGGATCTCAAGATAAACGTGGTACAGTTACGAGAATGGAGGAACAAAGGTGGAGGAGGAGGTCAAAGAGGTTACGACAACAATCCCAACCGAGGAAATCAAGGTAACTTTGGAGGCAACCAAGGTAACTTTGGAGGAATCACTTGTTGGACGTGTGGAGGTTCTCATTTTCAGCGAAATTGTCCTAACAACGGAGCAAGAAGTGCCGAAGCTGTCAGAATGAATGTGGGTGGAGGAAATCCATCACAAGGACGAGACAAGGGGGTGGCTACTATCGATGTCGTGCGAGATCCCATCTACGAGAAAGGAGAGAGTTCAAACTCTTCTCATGCACCGGTGGAGCTTTTAGCTCAAGAAAGGAAAAGAACTCGATTTTCTGATGAACCGGTTTTCATGGAGGAATCAGCTAGTAGAAGCACTCGTTCGAGTAATGTTTCGAGTACACCAAGGGAGCCAAGAAGGAAGCTGGGGATGGCGGATTTCACCATTTCATCTTCCCAAGCGGGATATGATGTGGTTGAAGATGTGGGTGCTCAGAAAGCCAACATCACTGTTGGACAACTGATCGCACTTAATCCCAGCTTACGAAGGGAACTCAGAGGAGGACTGAGTTCTAAGAGAAGCAAGAAGAAGAAACCCAAGAGCAAGACGTCAAAGTCTGTGGGAGTTGGTGTGGTGGATGTGCATGCTTCAGAGGTATGCACTAGGGCTTCAAAGATTGAAGTCCGGTTGAATGGTCACTACGTCTCTGACGTATTGGTGGATGGAGGGTCAGCTGTCAACGCCATATCGGAGAGGTTGATGAAGAAGTTGGGGATGGAACCAACTCGCCCGGCTAGCATTGTCGTGGGGATGGCTAACAAGCAACGGGTAAGACCTCTTGGTGTGTTAGAGAAGGTAGTCGTGTCTGTGATGGGAGTTCAAACATTGATGTCCTTTCAAGTGTTAAAGGACTCTAGTTATGATTTGCTCCTAGGTAGGCCTTGGTTGAGAGCTGTGCGCACCACTGATAGGTGGCACAAGGGATACTTACGGATTGGGCCTAGAGATCATAGAGTGATAGTACCTCTCTCGGGTGTTGGAGTTGTGACTTCTGACTCTGATAGACCCACTAGTGACTACTGGGAATCTGATACGGAGGACGATCAGAGTGTCTCAGAAGTAGATACCGGAGATTCTTACGATCAAGAATCCTCGTCTGAGGATGAAGGATTTGGTCGAGATGAATCATTACATCAGCTTAGTGCTATTGACTTGTTGCCTCGACCAGCAGTGGAGAAAGATCCAGACAAAAAAGAGTTGAGTGAGGCAGAGATTGTGAGAAGACTCTCTACCTTGAAGTTTGGTATCAATGTCACTCAAGAGGAGAAAAGTAGATTCCTAGATATATTTCGAAAATATATCCATGTGTTTGCTTTCAGCTACAAGGATTTGAAGGAGGTGACTCTAGAGACTCATCGGATCGAATTGGAGGAGAACGCAAGACCAGTTCGACAGAAGCAGAGAAGAGTCAATCCTACAACGGCAATGATGGTCAAGGAGGAGATAGACAAGTTGAAGGAGGCGAGTTTTATCTATGAGGTGGAGAACTCAGAATGGGTTTCACCCATTGTGATTGTCAAGAAGAAGAATGATAAGCTGCGAGTGTGCATAGACTATAAGAAGTTGAATGCAGTTACCAAGAAGGATTATTATCCTCTACCATTTATAGATGAGATTTTGGAGGAAGTTGCTGGTCATGAATGGTACAGCTTTGGTGATGGTTATAGTGGGTATAACCAGATCAAGATAGCACAGGAGTACCAACAGTTGACTACTTTCACTACTCCTTGGGGAACATTTGCATTTCGGGTGATGCCATTCGGACTGTGTAATGCTCCGGCCACGTTTCAGAGGTTCATGAACAAGGTGTTTGAACCATTCATAGGAAAGTTTGTCCGTGATTTTATTGACGATTTTTGCGTGTACGGACGAAAGGAGGATCACTTTGATCATGTGATCAAAGTTTTGCAGCGGTTGGAGCAAGCCAATGCTTCTCTAAATCCAGAGAAGTGCATCTTTGGCTGCGAAGAAGGTCTGCTGTTAGGGCACATCATTTCCAAGAATGGGATTGCGGTAGATCCTGAGAAGGTGAAGAAGATTGTGGATCTTCCATTTCCGATCAACTTGACAAAGTTGAGGCAGTTTCTTGGCATGGTGGGATATTATCGTAGGTTTGTCTTTTCCTTCTCAAACAAAGCAATAGCTTTGACTATGTACATGAAGAAGGGAGTTGATTTTGACTTGATAGTGCATGATCAGAAGGCAAAGGAAGCATTTGAGGAGTTGAAAAAGGCATTAGTGACAGCTCCTATACTTGCTAAACCTGAGTGGAGTAAAGCATTTATTCTGTATACGGATGCCTCCAATGTAGCAATCGGATGTACATTAAGTCAGCTAGATGGAGATGGGTATGATCATCCTATAGCTTATGCTAGTAGGCAGATGGTTCCAGCGGAGAAGAATTACTCCGTGACTGAACGAGAAGGATTAGCGGTGATCTTTGGATTGAAGAAATTTCGACACTACTTGCTAGGAGGGAAATTTTCCATAGTCACAGATCACAAGGCTTTAAAGTATATCTTTAATAAGCCTAATGCCGAAGGTCGTATTGCTCGTTGGAAGATCCTTCTAACAGAATACGATTACATGATCGAAGATAGACCAGGGAAAAAGCATGCGAATGCTGATCTTTTGTCGAGGGCTTATGATGATGAGGGAGAAGAACCGTTTGATGATTCATTTCCAGACGAGCATCTGATGACCATCACAAGCATTGAGGAGATACCGGACGAGTACAAGGAAATCTGGAGTTTCCTTACAGATGGCTCTTTTCCAGAAGGTATGCATACCCGAGAACGTAACGCGTTGATCAAGAGATGCAAACCTTACACCATGGTGGAGGGAATTCTATTTCATCAAGGAGCAGATGGCTTACTAAGGAGAGCAGTTGGTCAGAAGGAGGCGTTCAAGCTGATGCACGAGTTTCACGATGGCACTGTTTGCGGAGGTCACTTTGCTGGTAAGATAACAGCTTTCAAGATTTTGGATGCGGGTTATCACTGGAGAGGGATTTTCAAGGAGTGTTTAGACTATTGCAAAACTTGCGATGTATGTCAAGCATTTGCTCTGAAGTCTACTAGAACACCTCCGTTAAGATCAATTCCAATATTAGGACCATTTGAGAAGTGGGGTATTGACTTTGTAGGTCCTCTCAATAAGACACCTCGAGGAAATAGATACATTGTAGTCGCCACTGACTATTGTACCAAGTGGGTAGAGGCTAGACCTTTGAGAGAGACCAATGAAACAGAAGTCGGTAGATTCTTATGGGAGAGGATCATCACCAGATTTGGATGTCCGTTAGAGTTGGTCTCGGATAGAGGAGGAGAGTTTGTAGGGAGCATGACTACTGCTATGCTACAACACTTTTCTATCAAGGCACGAGTAACGACCTCATACAAGCCAAATGCTAATGGTCTTGCGGAGAAGACCAATCTTACACTTTGTATGATGCTCGCCAAAGATGCTGGTGTTGAGACTGCGAAACATACTTGGGATAAGAGGCTACATGCCATCTTATGGGAGTACCGAACGACAACAAAGACTTCTACTGGGTACTCTCCATTTCGACTGGTTTATGGAGTGGAGTCCAAGTTGCCCATCCAATTCGAATTGGATACTTTTCAAACTATTCAACGAAAGTTGAAGAGGTCGAGAGGAGAAGACGTGGTCAGATCAAGAAGGGAGCAACTCATGGAGTTGGAAGAGACCCGAGCGGTAGCGATGATCCGGATGGAACGAGCTCAAGCGTATCAAAAGAAGAGTTACGACAAAAGGTTGGGCAAGAGGGAGGTAAAACCTTTTCAAGTCGGAGATTGGGTTATGTTGTATGATGCTATCAGATTCAAGAGGGCTAGGAAGAAGTTTCTTCCGAGATATTTTGGTCCTTTTGTTGTAGATAAGGTGTGGAGCAACTTCACATATGACCTTCAGGAGCTGGGAGGAAGGAGATTCGATCGGGTAAATCATGACAAGTTGAAGTTGTTTCATCAACGAAAGTTCTCTCTTCACTCCGAGGACGGAGCGAAAATTTAGTCCGGGGGTAAAATGTAACGACCTATGTTACACATAGGAAGTTTGTCAATTAGTAAGGTGTTTAGTTATAACTAAGGGTTGAGAATGTTTATTTGCTGCCAAAGTACTTTTAGGAGGTATCAAGTTAGTCATGACTAGCTAAAAGTTAGTTATGGTTAAACTTAGCTGTACTTTTGGCAGAATTCAGATATTTGCTAAAGAGTGAGCACTACTATCTTGTCATCTTGTCTAAAAGGTAGAAAGGAGGTGGAAAGTATCTCTTATCTCCTTTTTGACTTGATATTAGTGGTTGGATTAAAGTTGTGGACTTTGTGGGCATTAAAAACAAGAAGAGATTCCACATGTTTCCTTTTTAGTGGGTCCTAGTGTAGAGGGGGGGTGGAAATTCGAGATTCCTTGAGAATATTCCAGAATCCTTCTAGAAGTTGTTGACTTTGAAGGAATAAGCCCATGTGAAAAGGTAAAAAGCCCATGTGATCAATGCTTTTACCTTAAGTAATATCTTAGTAAAACCCGGTAAAAGTAGTTACGGCTGAGTTACCGAGGGTACCAAAGTAAAAACCTAGAATGTATAAATAGAGGAGTAGAGAAGAGCTCCTCATCCTTGTTTTCACATTGTCGTAATGACAACTTGAGTAATATAGAGAGTGTGGGATATTTTTAGCATGTGAGAACTTGAGAGACGTCGTTAGAATGGAGGATTTTAGTTGATGTGTTTAAGGAGATTTTTAGTTGATAAGTTTGTGGGTGTATGAATGAGTGAACTCAGCATTTTCCCTTCAAGTTCATGGTGTGCTTCCATCACAGCCATCAGAGGTGACCCCTGAGTGAGAGACAGGCCCGACATGTTGCAGATTCGTGGATGACGATCGTGGAGGTTGAGAGATCGGGGGGGTAGTTGATCGATAGGACCGTGGAGGGTTTACAGCACGAGGTCACTCTCCTCAACGAGCTCTGCTTCTGGTACTTTCATTCTTCTTCAAAGTGATACTTTACAAGCTAGGGGGCAGCTTGTCTAGCTCATCTCTAGCTTAGCTCCTACCCAGTTTGGTAAGCTCGAGTGCAGCTTCTTGTGGAAATGTCACTCGGGTGTTTTCTAGAGATCTGATACACCGTATGAGAGGTCACGTAGCATGACAATATAGTTGCTTTTGTTCAATCTTGCTTGACTTGTTAGAAGTACTTGAACATCAGACATCAGGACGAGCAACATCCAACTTATCCGTAGACGATTCGCTTCAAGTGGGTAGTGGGCTCGGTGACGATGCTAATAGGACTCGCTCGAGAGAATTTGTCGAATCAGGTCTAAGCAAGAGTGCTTTAAACAAAGTTGACTATAGGAGTATGTCAATTTCTTTTGAAGGAAGTTATTTGTCGATATAGAAGTGTGGCAAAAATCATGGCTGGTCGAGGAAAGCTAGATGCACAAGAGACTCGTAATTTCTTTGAGAAATGTGGATGAAGTTGTCGCTTATAACTGCATACAATCCCGAAGGAAATATAAGAGCGAACATGGAGATCCACCTATCGTGAAGACATTAGTGAAGATTTACAATGAGAAACTTAAGGAATGACCTCCAATTGTATCATTCGCTTTATTGACTGATCGAATGACACATAGCTCTGTGACATATTACATATTTGTGGAGCTGATGACGGGTCAAAAACCTATCACGTCGATCACGTATCTACATGGAGCATGTTATCTTGAGAGGATAAACTGACATAGGAGGAGCTTCTGACAATACGAATCGATAAGCAGAATGAAGGATTGAGGATATACAGATTGAGTTGGACAAGTTAAGGAAGACTCGTTTGCGAAACAATGCTGAATTCGACGAGCGATATCGATTAAGATCTAAAGCGACCGAGGAGAGAGATTGGATTATTATCTATGATTATAGTTTAGACAACCAACACAGTACACTACGTAAATTTTCAAAGAGGTAGTTTGGGCTGTATGTAGTAAACAAGGTATTTGATAAAGCTACCTACGGATTACGAGAGCTGGATAGAGCTAAGGTTAAGATACAGATTGCAAAAAAAATGAATTAAAATCTTCAAACGACGTAGCAAATGAAAGATTGACATGACAATCTGAGGCTTGTAGGAAACTAACACATATCAAAATTTTGTTGATATGACATTTTGTGATGACGTGTTGGATGCCGTTATGACATGTCAAAAACTTTACTGACTTGACTGAGTTGATGACGAGAGGAGGAGAATGACGTGGATTTAGAGCTGAGCTCGCATGCTGCATGTTGAGCATTTGTCTGCTTGCATGTACGCCACTTGGATTCTTCAAGCAATGATACATGAACATAGGCTAGGTGATGCCGAGGAGTATACAAGGCAAACGTCCAAGAGCAGAATGAATCATTTTTGGATGCAGATGCCGAAAGGCTGTGTAATTTTTGCCCCAAATTTCAGAACTGAAATTATGTGTTGGGTGCGGGTCATTTTGGTCTTGTGGGAGGAAGTTGACGATGAACTTACGAGCATAAGTATATTTCTACAAGGATTGGTCTTGGTGAGAAAGAATTGAGTTTTGGCAAGGCATAACTTCAGTTAGGGAGCTCGATTTTGGGATATATGCGTATCATTGCAAAGGTTTTCTCAAGGGTTTCTCAACCAGCTGGGAAGAGGTAAAGTTGACCTCACTGATCTGAAAAGATTCTTTGAAAATCAATGAATACTTGGATAACATAAATATGTGAATAAACTGATTCTTAGTGTGGATTTACATTGGACCTCTTTCTCTCCTAGTGAGCTTTACTCCACAGCTAGGTACCCCGTGTATGTCTGGACACATTTTATGCAGTGTATAATACGACAATGTGTGCTTGACTGCCAAGTGGTGTGTAAGCGTAGAGACATCTCACCATAAACCGTCACCTCAATCTTAATGCTCCGTCAACATCCCAGTCCACTGAGCACTCATCATGTCAACATCTTGCTCTGTCAACACTCTGCTCCATCAGTGTCCTGGATGCCACGTCAGTCTGTCGGATGTTCCATCAAAATAGCGACGTTCAAATCTTAAAAGTCAAAATTGTACGTAACTCTGCCGTCTTAGCCCCACTCTTGACGACAAAAAGATTAATTTTGATCTCCTTGACAAGATCTATCCAATGGTGCTATCAGAAATATGTTTGCAAACATCCGTCAAAATAGCGACGTTCAAATCTTAAAAGTCAAAATTGTACGTAACTCTGCCGTCTTAGCCCCACTCTTGACGACAAAAAGATTAATTTTGATCTCCTTGACAAGATCTATCCAATGGTGCTATCAGAAATATGTTTGCAACAATTTGAGAAAATTCTACTCTAGGGCTTTGGTTTAGCACCATAGTCGGTCTAGGAAAATATATTTATCTTCGAAGATCTGATACACATGCTTACTATGCTTTGGTGAAATCAATGTAATCTTCTTGTAAAGCAAACATTAAATTTAGAGGAATATTTTTTCTTTCTGTTATCAGGAAATATATAATTTTATACTAAATTAATATTAAATACTATTAAATTTATACTAAATAAACGATAGGCAAACCAAGAGTTGTATGCAGATCCAGATTCAAGACATAATCTATTACCATAGCACGTAAACACTCGCTTCCTAAACTACAAGAAGAAGTACCAAATGGACATTAATTTATAATAAAGATTAATCTATTACGTAACCTTTCTAGATAAAAGCATTACGTAATAAATTAATGAGCATGATGCATTTAAGATGGAGAAGGTGGAATATACATGCTTCAGAACAGGTTCAGTATACTCAATACTCAGCACTATATGTTGTAAACTAGCTACTCGAGAATCCTAAAGCTCAAGTTCTGAACCTGAACATTTATCGTATGTGCACGAGCCCAAAAGTCATTGTATCTACATGAGTCCTAAAACTCAAGCTCATCGTATGTACACCTCCGTTTAAATTTCTGTAATTTGCTTCAACATGCACTATTTCTTGATATTTTGCTTGGTCAGCCTCCAACTTGCTAACTTCACTTGAGTGAGCCCTTGACCTGCTGGGCCCATTTTCTTCTGAGGTGGACTCTTCCATGTGAGAAGGTACTCTCAGGAGATTGATATAGCACTTTGCCCAAGGAGAGAGGAAATTCTGAACACGTAGCACGACTGATCTTTTTGATTATGTTTTAATATTCTACAGTAGCTACAATAGATGCACGACTGAACTCATCTTTTGATTTGGATTTCTGAACAACTAGGGGTTTTCCGACACGGACTAGCATCATCCGGTAATTTTCTAAAGGTTGTCGGAAACTGCTTCACGTTTCAAGTATAGAGAGTATTGCTTTCACGTTTTACTCGGTAATATTTCTTTTCTCTAAACTTTCGAAAGTTCACATTTCAACCGAACTCACTGTTCTACATGCCGGAACTCCCCGAAAATTGGGCTCCAGACCACCCAGAATTCTCTCATTTCTAGTATTACGGTCCAGGAGCATAGGTAGTATGGTCAAGTAGTATCGGGAAACAACTTTAACGTAAAATTTCTTTTGGTCACACTGCTGCATTCTGTGATCATGGGTTCAAACGAATAATGTTCACACGAGTTTAACTATAGCTATTCACGAGTTCAACATTTAAATGTTTGTAATCTGTTTCAGGTCAATATAGTTAAGTAACTAAAATCTACAGAATAAAAAATTGCATACTTTATTGGAGAAAATGAGAATTTTCCCCATGATCTAAGTACAAAGGAAGAAAATAAATTATTGGTTGTTCTCTTTTGTATACAGGGACAGTTACTGGCGGTTTAAACAAAACTACAGCAATTGCTCTTATACAAAAAATAGTTACCAACAATGCTCCGACTGAGTCATAGACAAGAGCACGGTCTATGACTCAGTCAGATCACTGTTGAGTTGAATAAACAGTAGACTTATAAGCCATCATTGCAGAATGGGTGTAGAGTATGGTAAGGCAGTAACTTCAGATTCTTTATTAGCTAAGAGCACCCCAACCGGGCTCGCCAAACGCCATACTATGTTCGAATTTGATGTCTTCTCACTGTTTTATAGAATATAGCCATTTCTACCGGGCTCACCAAACGCCACTCCAAAAGAGCGTACGTTAAATGAAGGATCATATCTGATCCATCATTTAACTATTTGGCTAAATGGGTTCAAGCAAATCCTCATCCTGTTCGAATATATGTGCTTTGAAGAAGATGGAAAGTTCCGAAATAGCTTCTAGCATGTATAAGAGACACTCCCGGTGGAAATCGTTTTCGCTTCCGAATCGCTACTTTGCACGCTACAAATTGTATATCCAAATTGGCTCCGAAATATTGGCGAGCCCGGTGGGGAATCCGATGCTCTACGAGCACCAGTTGATAGGCTGTCTACCCGCGAAATGTTTTAATATGAGAAAGGGAAGTGACTAAACAAGATATCCAAGAGTAGACAATGGAGTACGAGCTCGAGAGCAGGAGACTTCAATCAAAGCTCCAACTTTAATATTGTAAACCTAGTCACCCTCGGTGAGATACATGAAGAAACCTGAAGAAACTCTACCCTCAGTGAGATACATATGAAGAAACCTGACGAAACTCACCTGGAGTGCCTGAAGAAACTCTACTGGTTGAATGTCCACCAACCAGCCAGGCCTTTGTCATGATCATTATGAAGTACTCTCCTATAATTAGTAGAAAGTACTTCTAGATTTAGGCTTATATTTACTTCTCAAGCATTTCGCCAAGGCATGTGAAGAACTTGATACTGTAGACTCTTGGAATTCTCACCTTAGCATTATCCATGTCCACAAGATCATGTTCTCATGCCCTGTTGTGATCTCGTCGCCACTTTTTCCGATTCTGAAGTTAGCGTATCATATAACGATTCGGAAGTGTAAATTCAACAGACGCAAACATGCTAGAGATGTTTCGTTGGCGGACTTAGTAGCTCCTGATTTGTCCGTCGAGGACTATTTTAATAGATAGGATACTACAAGATTCGGCTTGTTCTACTAGTACTTCATCTTATTTTCTCGATCAGTCTAAATGAGATCAAAATTATATGTATAGAGAATTATCCAAGCAAGGTCCACAAATCGCATCCCATTTGCTCCGAATCAGAAAATCAGGCTAAAACATCAAGACATATCTCCCTATAAAACAGCGTCAGTCAGCTCAGATAAATATGTTCGATCCAGATGTACCTGGGAGCCGAATTTGTGTATCCCTGTTGCCGTCTCCTACCAATTTTGAACAGCCAATTTCAGCTATATACTTTGATTAGGCTCGATATACCATGCTCATGGGTACAGACCCGAACCCAAACGACCACTCAAACAATCGTTAGTTTAAAGCTAGCATCGCGGTACCCGTGAACCTTACACGCTGCGAACATTCTTCTGGACCAGCAGACCCAAAACTCCAGTCAAGGCCTGTAGGGTAGGCGAGAAGAATCAGCTTCAACCAGGCATCAAACAAATACATGCAGGCATGCCATTGCAGTCTGTAGAAGCAAAAAGAAGTAAGCTGAAGTCATGTACTACTCGTAGACTGCTTCATCTTTATATGCTCAGACTTTACTATCCAGCCTACTACTGTTTATAACGGGTGATGGATTTTGAGAGTCTTGAGGATACTTGCAACTGTGAGTACAGCTGCAAGTGTCTGACTAGTTAGTTACTGTATGCAGGTAATACTAATTGGAGTACACTAAGAAACTCGCTGCTATTACAGCAGTCCAGGTGGGGGAATGCCATTTCAACAGCTAAGATACTCTAGAAACTATATTTACGAGCACACACCTTAAGCTGATTTTCGGTCAGAGTAAGTAATGCTTTTCAGTACCAACCAGTCTCCAAGTGCAATACCCTCGTCAGTCCCTGGGACGATTCAGGAAGGAGTTATAAGCACATATAACCGTCTCTATACTAGACTGCCAACCAGTAAATGATATGCTTACGGTGTAAGAAAGTTTCCGGGAGGTCCGACTTCGAATTCGATCGGCCGGCATGACGAGTGTCGACTCGTGCAGTGAACAAGCGCGCTAGCTCCAACTCCTCCCAGTTGAAGAAAGGAAAGGGGAGCTCGAATATTCGAGGACTATCTGACGTAAATCTAGTCAGGGGTCCTGGAGCCACTCATCCGTCAAATACACACACACATGAACGGAGGTTCCCAAGAGCTACTGGACAGATCTAGAGCACAACGGAACAAAGAATTCGTGTACAGTTTCGTAAAAGTACAATCAGTGAACCTGTCAGCAGTCTTTCCTTGTCTTCTAGTTAGTCCCCATTGTACCCAATTTGGCCTGCTGCCACATGAGATAACTATTAAGCTTTGTAACTTTCTCGATTGGTCAGACAGATCGATCAAAAGTCCTAGGAATTTCACTGTGGTGTCCGTGCTCCTCAAGAAGCTCTTGGTCATCAATGTCTTGTTTAACGTCATGCGCGCATTCTCTTCCTCGAAGTTGCAGCTGCTGAAAACAGTTATAGGAAATATCTCAAACAGAACTCTCCATATCTCGGTCCCAAGATTCTACCAATTTGAAAGAGATACAACCAATCCCATTCAATTTAATCCGTAGACTCGCCGACAAGCAGTAGTTCCTCCTTGTAACTTACTTGTGTATAACCAACAGAATGTAAAGCACGAGTGGATCAAGTCTGAGTAGCTTCCTCGGCCCCACAGGCTCGGTTTTAGCAGAGTCTGAAGATTAGTGGCAGACCAAGTACGTCTCACAAAGCTTCAAAACTATAAAACAGGATAGAGGATAAGAAAAATCGGAGTGTCGACCTCCACTTTTCTGTCGACGGAGCTCCCTTCTTGACACAACATGCCAGACTCGGAGTGATCAACAATGTCCCCTCTAGATCTCTATACTGGGACGGCGGTTGTGATCTAGTAGGACAAGAAGGGCGCTCCAGCTTTGAGCAAGACTCATATGCACAAACAGCAGCGAGAGGACTCAAAATATGGTTTACAAGCATCACGTCATGATCCAGAAGTCAAACCTTGTAAAAGATCGCATGTTCGTACGTAAATCTTATCGGACTCCGGGCATGCAGCAGAATTTAGACGGCGTTGAGCCGGGCCGTACTTGTGGTTATCTGGTATAAGATTGCACAACGTCTTGAGTTCAAATTCCAGGGTCCAACGCCCAGTCTAATACCGGGTGGAGCTGAGGAGCATCCGTTAGAACTAATTAAACGGTCACGGCGGATCTCCTCACCTGCAGCCTTTCTTTTCGTTGATTATCATGTCGTAAAGGTCCGTTGAAGGCGTGAGCCAGTTTGAAGGTCGTCTTTCTCCTTCATATATTCACTCTCTGCCCAAGTTTGATCGCAGGGTTCGCGGCTGGCTTTAGAGCAGGCTCGTGCTCGAGATACGCTCCGACGACGATAACGACATCAACCAAAATCACGAAGTGAAACTTGGAAAGCTCGTTACATGTCGAGATCAGAAATGAAGAAGTATCTCATAGTCATCCTCTCGTTCACGCTCCTTCTGGTTCCAGAGTTGTTCCATGCACTGCCAGATGGTGCTGCTGCTGCCAGGATCGCCGCCGAAGACGAGCAGGATGAGGAAGCGCTCCTCAAATTCGATCTGATGCACGTAGATCATCCGGACTCACCCTTATACGTGCGAGATCGGACGGTCACTGAAAGGTTCAAAGCAAGCCTGACCAGAAGTAGAAACTGGGAGAGTTTACGGAAGAATCGGAAGCCATCCATCGCTGCTAAGGCGGGAGTGAAACCAAGCTTGACATTTGCTTCGCCAGTGAGCTACAGTCAGGCCGGAATTTTCTTAATACCCATTGCGCTCGGAACGCCGCAGCAGACATTTACGGTGATACTGGACACCGGAAGCGATATCACATGGGTCCAGTGCAGTCCGTGCGCGGCATGCTACGAGCAGTCTACCCCTCTCTTCGACCCGACCAAGTCTCGAACATACAGCATATTTACGTGCGACAGCGAGCCTTGCAGCCAATTGCGTGACCCTCAGTGCGATGACACGAGGTGCCAGTACTCAGTTAAGTATGGAGACCAGTCGACTACGACGGGAGATTTGTCCGGCGACGCGATCACTTTGACGTCCATCAGCGGCAGGACGAAGGGACTCGACTTCCACTTCGGGTGCGGTCACAACAACCAAGGCACGTTCCAATCGACGGACGGGATCGTGGGATTCGGCCGCGGCTCACTGTCCCTGCCGTCACAGCTCGGTTCGACTTTCGGTAACATCTTCTCATATTGCCTCGACGCTGCCGAGAAGAGCAGTCCTTTGCTTTTGGGCAAGGGCTTGGCTCGAACTGAATTCTCGTGGACTCCGCTCGTCAAGAATGAGGCGTTCCCGAGTTTCTACTTCATGAATGTGACAGGAATCAGCGTGAATGGGGCGCTTTTGGAGATTCCACCGAGTGCTTTCACCTTCGACTCTCAAGGGGAAGGCGGATTTATCATCGACTCAGGAACCACCGTGACTCTGCTGGTGCCTGCCGCTTTCAACCCTTTGCTCGATGGAATGAGGGCGACGGTCCCGTATCCTGAGGTGAGCGGAGAGATATTCGGTGTGGACTTGTGCTACAGCACCGCGAACTTCACCAATCCTGAGTTCCCTGGGGCCGTACTGCACATGGGAAACGGTGCAGAGCTTTCTCTTCCGGCCAGGAATCTGTGGGTTGCTGTCGACTCGTTCGGCACCGTCTGTTTTGCTCTTCTGTCGAGTTCCTTCGGATTCAACATCTTCGGCAACATCCAGCAGCAGGACATTCATATCGCTTTCGACCTCCACCACAATCGACTGGGATTCCAGACCAACGTGGATTGTAGCAGCCTGTGATCCGTCAAGACTCTGCTGATGGAATCCTCAAGGTGTCCTCATGCTTCTTTGGATGAGGCCTTAGTACGAACAAGTTCTGTACTTTGTGCAAAGTGAAACGCGCCTTACTCCTGGACCAAAAACCGTATGATATCAAGTTTGCACTGATCGAAATCACTCCGTCAGCATGCGCAGGAAGTTCATCTCGATTTAGTTTACGCGACTTGCTGCACCTTGCATCTGCCAGTGGATGAGATGTCCCACCGGGACAACGATGAGACGAGGTCATGCAGACAAATCCGTTCGAATTTAAGTCTTGCCACGCTCAATATGTGTTCTTCTCGCAAACTCATTCCGCCAAGAACTTCTAGCAGAAGAATGTAATACTTTAATGTACCATTCCATTAGGCAAACACATTTCCGTAACTTCTTGCGGAAGAATAATGAATTTCTATGTTTACAGTATCTCGACAGCTTGCCTTGGATTCTCCCCTGTCAACGTCATGATCAGGAGCTTGAAGGATAGTCTTCAAGCTCTGTTTCTGAACATACAAAGCTTATCATGTGCAAGCTTACTCGCAAAGCTCTCGAGCGAATCATGTAATAAAAGTGTTAGTTGCAAGACTCCACAAGCTGGAAGGGAACCGAAGGAATTGCAAACAGAAAGCTCTGCAGTGAGCTGAAATGATTGCAACAAGAATTTAACAAGGATGTTATCCTTTTGACACAGAAGCTGAAGATGCTTCTCTCCGTTTATCCTTGAGAGAAGAATGCAGTACTGATGTTTCTCCAAAATCAGTTTCTCCAAAATCAGCAATGTTCAAGAAAAGCCTTCAGCAAACTAAAATGGCCACAGCACGGAGTCCATATCGGGTTCACTTTAGCTGTGCACACAGCTTTGATATGCAAGTCGCTAAAGAGCAAACTGGAGTAAGATACATGATCAATTTTCAAACTGGAACTCAAGGTCTCTTGGAACGGTGACCAGGATATTTGCTAATCAGGGGCTAATTGAATCGCGTCTTCCAGTCTGTAATTGAATCGCGTCTTCCAGACAGTTGAGTACGAAGAAGACATTTATATCGTACAAAATCTCGATGATTGTGATTCCATTGATAAATCTGTCTAGTAGTACATTGTTGGCATCCTGCCTTCAAACCTAAAGGATGCACTTTCAAACTGGGCACAGTAGAAACGAAGCTTTCCACTTGAATTATAACAACATCTATAGAGCCGAGTTCCGCTGAATCTCGGCAAGAAGGCGAGCATATCTGGACGCAAAATCGAAGGCATACATGGACAGAGATTTACTTGATCAGACCCTCATAACGAATGTCGGACTTGATCAGATCTTTCTTACAACTTCCTGCTTAATTAGACCCTGATCTGGAGTTGAAAGTCATACAGGTTCATGTTACTGAGTCACACCAACAACTGATACTTGCCTCGTTTCCCGGCAAGAGCAGTTACACGGGAAGAAACCCAGAAAAAGAAATTTTAGATCGCTAGTTAACTTTTCTACATATGCATAGCTTTTTTTCTCTAACAAGTATTGTTTACTAGGCAAAATGACCTCTAGCACACGCAACTCTAGGTGAGGGTCTGATCAAGTAAGGAGTTACAAGAGGCGCTCGATCAAGTCTAACATTATTTAGTGTACTTTAGGTTACAGAGAACATTCTTGTTTCTCTAAGAAACCACAAAAGTTCCATCTCTTCATTTCTCAATCAGTACTAAGCAGTTTAGTTTAGTCGAAAGAATCACGTCTTGCATCCAAATGATATAGCATTTGACCTGTTGGACTTGGTATTGCCAGTCAAAGGTGCGATAAGAAGAACAATCTTAAAAGGTGGCATAAAATCCAACAAACATATTAGAGGTACAGTAAAGTAAATTTCTGCAGAATCCAACATAACTCGGCCATATAGATACAACAGCAGACCTGTATCATCGAGGAAGTATCGCAAAGAACTAGGGAGAGGACCGGAAAGCTTTTTCAGGGTGACTCTTGCTGAAACTCCGTCCGACTCTAGAAAAGAACGGTATCGTCGAACTTTAGCAGGGGTCCTGATTAAGTCAATTTCTGCATACATGGATGATAAACTTAATACGGAAGAATAATTTTATCTGTTCTTTTTCTGTTATTACGAGGTCAAATGAGAGGTTCAATTTTATTTTTGAATAAAAGGTGTTACTTTTTGAATCAGATGACTGAATATAATATCATTGTTCAGATCACAAAGTGGCAGCACAAGACTTTCACGCATTTAAACGCAAAGATGTGAATTAGAATGTTAACCTCGATCGTTTCATATGAATCCATTTGCACACCCTCCAATGAGCTATCTGACGTCCAACATTACGCGTTCCAACCTCCTCTCCCCACACCTGTCAAACAATAAGTTACGTGAAAGTTAACAAGACTACAAATGAAGGAAATTACAACATACATGGACAAGTGGCGATGAAGTGATTTTAGAAAAGTTGTTATCTGTTGTACCAAACAATAAGAAAATGGTATACTTTGATACCGTAATAACCATTCAATACATTCAGGGTGATATTTAGCATGACGGTTTATTTCTGATTTTACACTATTTTGTAATTAATTAAGTATCTACATAAATGGATGAGTACAGAAAATAAAGAATGCAATATATATTACAATAAAATGTGAATGGATAACCAAGATACCATAGTGACATGAGAATAATTTCAATATGCACAAATGCTTTGTTCATGATTTTATATGCGCGAGATTACTATGATATTCTATTATGGTTTTTTTTGTTTAGGGGTATTGAACTTTGATTCTGAAGTAGAAGTTTTACAAAGAGTTCATAAAAGTCTAACTTTGAGACTGTGTAACCTCTCTGTGGGTGTCTTTTCGAGAAGATCAGAGTATCATCTGAAAGAGTTTTTCAAGAGCTTTCCAACGCCACCACTTTCACCGCGTTCGGAGCTATAACAAGAGAGATACACGTGTTTGAAGCTATCAAGACAAAAAGATGAGTTTGGAGTCCAATTTTGATTTGAAACCGAGGTTGCAGGGCTACTTTAGGTCCAGCTACCTTTACAAAGTTCAGATGTCAAAACCTCGGTAAGACATGTTCTGGTCTTACCGAGGTTTTGACATCTGGACGGCGTAGCGGCCGTTTGTGACCCAAGCGGGAGTAAGAGAGTGAGGAGCCGCAACCCTCCCTAAGGACCGATGGGATCATGTGGAGAGCATGCCCACCTGAAGCTCCGAGTCTCCTCTGAGCTCTTCCACGGAAATGAGAAGGGATCGGGGAGATAGTGTAGAGGGCAAAGCGTGAGACGGGTGACTCCCAATTAATGTGGAGTTAGAACTACTCCTATTTCTTCTCTACATTTGTGATGGTTGTCTCTGTCAAGGACCTTGGTTAATACATCTGTTGTCATATCAGCAGTCGAACAGTATTCCAACTTAACCACATTTTCTTCTTCCTTTTCTTCAAGGAAGTGTCGTCTGATCCTGATATGCTTGGTACGGGGATGATTGTAATTATTTCTGACAGATAGGAGGATCTAGAGGCAGTGATAACGCAAGTTTTTCTAGAGATAGTGCACGGGTATTGTACATTTCACCTCGAGATGAATATCAGAACGAAGTTTGGCAAGCAAGCAAAGGACCAATTCAAAGACGTAATATACATAAACACTTTATCAGAGTTGAGTACTTTCTTTGTTTCCAATACTTTAGATTTCGAAGGTTTCTGTTTTTTCTACTTGTTAGTTGTCTTCTATATACTGTTAGTATATTATCATTCATCGTAGAGTTTTGGAGCTTCTTTTCTAACGTTAGTATATTCGAGTTAGATAGTGTGTTTTAGCTCCGTTGTGAAGTTCTATTCCCTGTACTGAAATTTGCATTATGACAAGTACGACCAAATACTGGAGAGCATGCATGACTCAAGAGAGAGTGAGAAAGCTCTCATAGACTACATCCGAACTATGCAACCCGGATGGTTTGCTAAATGTGCTTTTTTCTTGCCTCGTTGAGGCAAAACAACATCCAATCTCGCTGAGAGTATTAATGCGAGCTTGAAGCATATAAGATTCAACTCGCCTTTCAGAATACTGTATGACATATGGTACTATCAGTACAAGTTTTCTCAATGGTGGATAGAGTTGCACGACCAGACAGCGTTGCTTTCAATCTTTGCACAAAGATGACTAGCCGAGAACGAGAGAGGGCAGAAATGTATCAGTATGTGGTCTCTAGTCCTACTAAGGCATCTATCTGAAATGCATAACGTGCACACTAACTTCATTATCCGTCATGGAAGTGATCAGAAATGCGAATGTACTTGTGTGGACATGAAATGACCATGCTCTCATCCATATGTTGGGACATAGAGTTGGGTGAGTGTCGAACAAATCACTTTCATGCTATTTGATATTCGTCTTCAATTATGTCCATTTACATGAACAACCTACCCGCATTCGCATTACATGAACTAGAACTAGAGTTCGGATGTGGTGCACCTCTAGTGGTCATTCGGAGAGGCAGGCATAGGATTTGCAGAATTCCAAACAAGAGTTCTACATCCTTATGAACTCAAGCCTCAGATGTACTAGTGTCAGCACTTGCGGATGAATTATGTCTTGCTGACTTTGAAGACCAGATTCCAGAATAAATTCGAGAAGGAAGCGAAGGTCTTGTTGTGTTTGCCAACAGAAGGACACATGCAAGTAGAGTCCAACGATCCCAGTCTCATCTCTCGATCTCTCGCTCACAGCTTCCTTTGTCGAGGATATCATGAATGAACCTCCCATAACACCTTTTCCTCTTTGACAATGAGGTAAGGCACACGAAGTACCAAACAAGCAAATGAAGACTAAACATAAGACAAACCAATATGCTAATAAAACTATATGCTGATGTGCCTTATGACCTTAGTAGACGAGCAGGTCGCCTAGGGTGAAGAAACTGGTGCGTGAGTAGCTGGCATAAGTTATAAGAGACACTACGGTCCTGGTAGGCGAGCAACTCGCTAATGCAAAGAAAAAAATATAAGTGAAGTCCAAATTCTGCGAGTTTACATTCCTTGCTATGCGTAGTGCTTACATGCTATGTTGGAGTCCTAGTCATATACAATCACTTTGTTCCAAGAACTTTAGAATGTAAGATCATAGAACCAACGGAGACGTCACCCATACATACTACGTTTAAGAGAGATAATGTATCCCGCCTCTAAGTGTAATGCAATTACACCCATCGTAATCTCTCTTGCGAGAACTTTAGAATGTAAGACCATAGAACCGACACATATGGAGGTGCCTCATATATAAACTTTATTTTAGAGAAATAACGTCTTCCGCTCTTAAGTGTAACCGCAATTACATCCATCGTAATCTCTCTTGCGAGTGATAATGTCTTCTGCCTCTAAGTGTAACCGCAATTACATCCATCGTAATCTCTCTTGTTAGGATCGATATGCAATGGTAACAATTTGTTCACAGTTGTAACCTCACCTTTCCATACTAAGTCTTTAGAGTTCTTTGCCACTGACAACCCATTACAAGTTGTTGTACTTAAAGGAAACACAAGAAAGGTTAAAGCTTTTATCTTCTTGAGTTTTAAGCATTATTCACCACTTCTAGTCTTCATATCTTTGCCACTGCAGACTCATTCTTGCTCTTTCAAATTTCAATGGGTACTATGTACTACAACCTACGTTTCAGAACTTCAGTATCTACAATCCGATCTTCTTATCACTAACTGCACAATTCCTTAAAATGCATTTTTTACTTAACTACAAATAGAAGATTTTTCTCATCGGAGAGTATTTTCATAAATTTGAACATCCCACGACGTTCATCTCGACGAGCACCGCAACATGGTACCTTCACATTTCGTAGGTCCAATTTTCTCTCCTTTCAAGCGTCGGCCCAGCTTGCCCAAGGCCCCAGCTTAACCTAAGGTGTTGCTAACCAAAGGCCTAGCTTAAGCTAAAGGGCAGCTGCCTAAAGGCCTTGCTCGCATTCTAACCACATACAACGGCACATATTTTCCTCACACAAAACAGCTTGCAACACGACATTCACCCCCTCCAAACTTGCACATGTTCCCTTTGTAAGAACTCGTCTAACTCAACAGATCCTTCTCGCCTTCTGAACAACTCAACTCGCTTACAAGCCACTAGCAGCTTCAATTCAGTACCATCCAACTCACACAAAGAGCAAACCAAATCTATGAGGTACATTTTCATATACCTCATAGGTTTCATGTCAGTTCCAGATCTTCTTTTCTCGAATCCATTTCACATCAAGCTTCATTGCATCTACCGTGATCACTTGCGACAATGATTAGTTTCGTATTTCGATGAATTCATGAGAAAGATGATGGACTTACCGCTTCTGATGATTGGGAGAGACTTGGGAGAGACTAGAGATCTGACGGTGTACATCTTGTTGGGACGAAGAATGGATCTCAACTATCCAGCCAACGTTCTTTTCAACTGTTGGTCGATAGTTGATGTCACTACAGACCAAAGATCAATCATGGTGCATGGATCATGAGGAGCTTTGGGGGAGAGTATTTCAACTGCGTGATAGCTTCATCATTTTTTTTGTTGTACTTTTCATTATAGATCATTTTCAGATTGTAATATTAACTTTGTTAGTTGGCGACTCAATTGTCCATTCTAGTTAAACACTTCTGTGTATTTATGTTCTGCAAAGAATCCTTCAACATGTCTCAAGGATTTTATGGTTTCATCTAGTCTTATTGGTGTCTAGCATTTCTTTGAGACGTTGAAGAGTTGTCTCATTTCATAGATGAGGTTTTTACTTCTGGTGAGACTCCATATAGACCTTCTCATCAATAGCACTCCTTTAACTTCGTGCATGTAGCTCAAAACTCATCGATGTCTAGTCTACAAAGTGTCGTGAAACTCTTTCATCAACTACTGTTTGGTTTGCAGATCTTCCACCACCTGTACAAGCATCCCATCTCTCTTATGTGATCGTCTCCAAAGATATCCGTCGCGTAACAAAATAGTTGTATGCTTTCTTCCTTATCTCTTTGAACACAACTTCACACCGATCCTCATGCCTCTCTAACTAACTCAAGTAGTAATCTATGTCGCAATGTCTACCATGTAAAGCTCATCTCTGGATAAAAACAACTCAAAGTTTGAAGGTTGCCAACCAACCCGACACCAAACATCTTTTCTCTAACATTTGCAAACATGTCATCCTCATCAACGTTTCGCGCCCTTGACAACATGATTCTTCTTATCAGGTATATGCTGAAAGCTCAGGATTTAAACTTCGGATATAAGCAATCCAACCTAACATTGCTATGTCCGGCGTGTTACAGTTGGCTATCATGCTAAGCAAAGGCAAACATTTTGTCTCTAGAACTACATGCACATCAGTCAAGAACTCGCTATCTATCTTTATCACAATGACGACTCCTTATAGTTCTAGTTTCATCTGAGGATAATATCATTTGTTTATCTTAAGATATTTAGGTTTAACATCTCTGTCTTCCACTGGACAATCTTTTATAGGGATATCGTCAAGAAAGGAGATGATAATCTCAAGTACGAACTCGCATAACATCTTGTGTATTGCATTCTGCATGTGAGTCATAAAGTTCATCGTACCTTGAGGAAGAGTACACATCCGCATCAACTCCAAAGACGTACGCATTGTAGTTAAATTTCTGCTCATGAGAGTAAGTTGAATTGATCATAGCCTGAATACAAATCTCCGATAGAATAATTGGCTCTCTCGACAAATGTCTCTACAACTTCATGAACAACTGGACCAGTCCCCATTACGAACAGTCATGTTGTTTACAAGTTGTAAGTCCCGAATCAAACGCAAGGCTCCTCACTTCTTGAACCATCGACTAGACTATGGGTCTATAGATGGTTCTAGTATCTCCATCCGCATTTTCTCCTTCAGTAAGTCAATGAGCTTAAGCAACCATGCACAAGGAACTGGGATAGGTTTCAGATCCCAAGACATGTGAAGAATTGTAAAAATAACCATAGGTGTAATAACCTTAGGGTCCACACAACCAATCTCCTCTGTCATAAAAGAGAACGTGCCATGACTTGCTATCATCTGCTCAAAGACTCGCTTCTCATCTCAGTAAGAAAATCACCCCCTCCTATCTGGAGTTCTTGCAACGTCTCCGCAATAAACTGATGATTTATATGTCTATGATCTCGCAGAATGGGTTCAGTACCTACTAACTCCACTTGTCGTTGTGTGTCCTTGTGGTGTCCACAATTTACAAGATTTACGATTTTTGAAATTTTTGAAGTTAATAACATGTCTGTGTAATTGAGATAACCTTGTTACTTAAGAATATATCTTGCTTAGAGGAAAGATGATCTTAAGGTCCTTTTGTATGGAGAAGTCGACTTCTTCGGAAGACGGAAGACGGACATCTTCCGAGAACACGTCTTCTCGGTTGTGTCTTCCAGAAGACGGAAGACAGAAGACGAAGACGGGTGTCTTCCAAAAGACAACAACCACGACTGCAGGGGTACCAACCACACACCACCTAGGAGAGGGGTAGGTGTACCTATCAGGTAGCCACCATGGTAGTAGGTAGGTCAAGGAGGTCGAACCCCTAATCGCGCAAAGAAGATATGGAGAAGGCACATTAGCACGAAATCAGCTAACTGCTACTCGCACCGAAGGGCAACTGCGCATTGAGAGGTCGATTGCAATCAGAGAATTGAGTGGTGGAAGCAAGGAGAGTGAGATTGTCAACATAGGATCGAATTGATGCCAGAGAAAGAGCGAGATCAATTCTGGTGAGCTGGAATCACAGTCGAGCTGAAGGAATCTCTGCAGATTTCAAGAAGCAGACATTGAGGGTTGATTAGAGAGGTTCGAAGGTGGAGCAAGGTCGATTGTAGCAGCCGAGGGGCGCAACTCAAGATTGACAATAGTAGCAGGATTGTGAGCACATTGGAGCTAGGATTGACGAGCGGAAGCAGCCAGAAGCTGTACTGAGGTTCTTCCCGTGTTCTTTCTCTTTCCCACCGCTTCCCGTCTCTGATTTGATGTTCCCCGCGCTTCTCTGCTCGTTTGCACTTGAAGTGGATTGCCAACGGATAAGTCGGGTGTAATCCATCTCGATGTCGGATGTTCGAATACATCTGACATGTCAAACAAGACTCCACAAAAGATACAACATCTCTGTACATGCTTTTCCACCAATACCGCTTTTTCATCTTTGTAAAAGTGGTCCAAATCCCCTGATGTCTAGCCCAAAGACTCTCATGGAATGCCTTGAGCAACTTCTGCTGATCTTCTTTGTTGCAAATCACTCGTAGCGGCACCTCACCTTTCTGCTCCGGTCGCTTTCAAAGAAATCCATCCTGCAACATGAAGTTGTAGGCCTTTCTTCGAACTCTTCAAAACCTCTCATCCGTCCAAGCTGTCTGCTTAACCATCGTACTAAGGTACCTTCCGATGTCAAGCAAATCCCCATCATACAATCCTTCAACAAACAACTCATCTTCCCTTCCGGTCTGTGCAATTGAATAGAACTTTGCACCCACGTCGTCAATATCTTCAACCATCTCATCCTCCTCATCGTACCGAGCTCGAGATAACATATCTGTCATCGGATTATCCTTCCCTGCGATATGTCTAAACTCCGGGTTCAACGACTTGATATATGCGATCTATCGTAACATCGCAATATCAAGAGTTGAACAATTCATGATCATCCCTAACAACGGCAAGCAATCAGTTTCAACCACCACTGCTGCTCCAATCAAATACTCTTTCTCAGTTTTCATGGCTGAAACAATACCCCACAGTGCTCTCTTCACTTGCGGGGAAGCACGTTGTCGAGCACTTAACACATTCGCTCCGAACCTAATCGCAAATCTGTCTCCATCCTCATCATCCTGTCCTACTGCCCACTCGATTGCAACCGGACTTGTATCTACAGTAAGAATCATCGACCTGACACCCTTGTAATCAATCCTTCTCAAAACTGGAGGAGATGATAGTAAAAACTTCAGCTTTCGCATCGCATCAGTATGTTCTTCCTCCCATCTGAACTTATGACCCTTACGCAACAACCCATACAACGGATCCGCCACATGCGCATAATGAGAAATCCAAATGTGATAGAATACACAAGCACCCAAAAATCTTCTTACTGCTGTCAGCGAGTTGCAAACCTCCTTCATCCTCCCAATCGCATCCACTTTGTTCGGATCTGGCTTCCGACCAAACGATCCACACAAATGACCAACAATCAAAACTTCTCTAATCCCAAATGTAGACTTCGCACCTGACAGCATAAGATGAACTTCCTCAAGTCGAGATAGGATCTTCTCACAGTCCGCTATGTGATCCATGACATATCACCGACACCCCCTCTGATCTAATGCTTCATCTTTCTCATCCTCTATACATCCTTTGATGGGGATGTCATCCAAGAACGACATCGTCTTTTCAGAGATGAACTCCCTTAGAACTCGATTCATCCCATTCATCATGTGTGCTATCGAGTTGGTAGCTCCTTGTGGTAAGATACACATCCTAACCAACCCCAAAGGTGTCCTCATTGTCGTGAAGCTTCTGCTCTCCTCTGCTAGTTGAAACTGATCATACCTTGAGTAAAGATCTCCCATTGAGTAAATTGCTCTTCCTGCAAACGCTTCAGCAAACTCATCCACAATCGGTCTCACCCCAGCATTTCTGATTGTTATTGTGTTCACCGATTGCATGTCTTGGATGAACCTCAACGATCCATTCTTCTTAGGCACTGTAAACCATCTGCTCGAATACGGTGCAAACGACGACTTCAAGATCTTCAAACTCTTCTCTCTGAGTGAAGATGAAGATCTTCAAGATCTTCATCCACATCTTCTCCTTCAGCAACTCCACTAGTTTAGGCAAGTGAGCCCGCGGTACTGGAATTGGTCTCAGGTTCCATGACACATGTGGTACCGTGAAGATAACCATCGAGGTAACAACGTACGAGTCTACACACCCGATCTCATGTGGCTCAAAGGCAAATACTTTCCCCTGTCGTGAAAGCATCTCCTTGAAGTACATCTTCTCTTCTGATAGAAGAGACCCATCAGATCCAATCTTCAACTCTTCAAGTGTCTTCTCTGTGAACTTGTGTCCTATCATTGCAAGATCTCTCAAACTCTTCTCTCTTGAAGCTCGATCCATCTGTTGGTTAGTGTCTTCTGGCAAAAGACCAGCAACTGGCTTTATCTTCTTATCCACGGTCTTGTACTTCGTCTCAACTCGAACCTCAGGTGCACGGAATGATTCGATCATAGAATAGACCTCTCTTGAATGAATCTGCACAACTTTATCCATATCCTCCCAACCAATAGACATGATCTCTCGCAAAGGATCCTCCAACCCATCCTTTTCATAAACACCAGAAATCCATTCATCCCTTTCTAGCTCACACAGCTCTTTCAACATCAACTCAACATCACGCAAATATTTTTGTTCTTTTTTTCTCAGCTCTTCTACCTTCTTGTAGATAGCAATCCCACACTCTGAAAACCCAACAAACCCTGTACAAAAGGCACTATCTTCATCAAGCGAGAGCACCTTCTCTTGCGCACCATCGCAATCCCGCTCTATAGTAGTATTCAACGAAAATCTTTGAATTCTTCACTTACCCTTGGAAGCGGTTTCTCCCTCAGACGATCTCGATTGCGCTCGTGATTGGACGGTACAGTCAAGAATTGTACCGCTCTCGTCCCATCTTGACTTCAGATCTCAGCATAAGCAGATCCGTCGTCCAGTACCTTTGTCTTCATCCGAGTTGCTATGATGAAAAGTTGACCAAGAATGAACGGGTATGATGTTGCTTCTTGAACAAAGAAGTTTTGCTCAATAGCAACATCACCTACGCGCACTCTGATGTCTGGACAAGCTCCATACAAGTCTCCTCTTGTGTTGTTGGCTGCTCTTATGATCCACCCATGCTCTGTTTCGATCGGCCACTTCTTCCTCTTGTACAGCTCCTTCGACATGATGTTGATTTATGATCCAAGATCAATCAGAGCAACCACCGGCTCATCCAAGTCTCCAATTCTCACCAACGTCTCCGTTGTAGTTCGAGCCCAGTGACTGTGACTGCAATGACTTGAGCTCTGCTTCTCATCCTCCTCTTCATCCACAAAATGCACCCTGCGTTTTCGACCTCTTTCTTCCTCTGGAGAATAAACACTGCACTTTGCAAGCTCTCTCTCCTCATCCACAAACATCATAGTATCCAAGGCATGCGATAAACCAATCTCACCCGTAATCTATCGCTTTCGTTTAATGATGTCGATGATGACATCATGAAACTCGCGCTTAGCAATGCCCAACACTTCTCTCAAGATAAACTCCACCTGCGCATTCAGAATGCGATCTTCCAAGACTCCCTTCAAGTCTGTTGAAGCCTCGATGTCCGACTATAGTTTGTATGCAGCCGACTTATCCTTCTCCTTCTGAGATTCCTTCACTCTTTCCTTCGATGGAGAAGGAGCATCATCCATCGGTAGATCTTGAGCTCCTGCATCTCGAAGCTCTTGACGAACCTTCTCTCCTCGAGTCTGTCTCTTGGAAGAAGTTCCTTCCCCTGCATCCTCAGAATCTCGCCTTCTTTTCTCTTCCAACAACGCTTCGTGTTGGTTCTTGACGATGTAAGCATGTACCGATAGAGCTTCTATCGGATCCTCCCATCCAATATCCTTCCGGATCGTAGCAGCAGTTCTCAGCAACGTCTCACGTGTCATCTTCTCTTTCTGTTTCATGGAGATGGCAGATGACCACAATCCACTTGGCTCAACTTGCCTGTTAAAACCTCTCTCAGCTTGATCCTCAACCCTTGTGCCATAAGTTCCAACTTCCATCATTGCAACTGCTTGCGCTGATAGGTGGTCCTCACCCAACTTCTTCATCCCTCCTCTACCAAAGTTGGTCTGAAGAAGTGCACCAGTATCCCTCAGCGCTCCCTTTCCATCTTTCCAGAAGATCACCCCTTGCTGTAAGATATCAGTGAACTCCTTACAATCTCTACGTAGGTGATCGATATCATCGCACCAGATACACCGCTGGATCCAACCTTGCTTCTCAACCGGTCTTGTTCCGCTTGTAGACCCCTTCTCTTCCAATCTTGTGAGCTTGATCTGCAGATCTCGCATTCCATGCAAAATCTCCTCAAGGTTTGAATCATCCTTCTTCGAAGATACTACAGGTGCTTGAACAACTGGAACAGCTGGAGCAACCGGTACTACCTGTCTAGCAACAGGAACCACTGATCGGACCACAGGAATAGGTGTTACAGCAGTCGATGTTGGTGCCAGTCTCTTAATAGAAACTTTCTCTCGTCTTCGCTCCCTCTTGGTAAGCAGACCAACAGCTTCTTCAACCTTCTTCCAACTGCTGGTCAATCCATCGTCTTCTTCTCGATCCTCCAGAAGTACCTCCAGTTTCTCTTGCAGCTTCTCATCTGCAACTCGAAGAAATAACTCTGTCTTGTTGGACTGCAATGTCAACTTCTCCACCGTAGTCAGCCGTGAAAACTGCTTCTCAAACTCCATGAGCAACTCTGTAGCTTGTAAACTTTTCGTTGGTTGCTCAACCCATTTCTAGAATGATTTCTTGGTGACCCGATCAGAGTCCTCCAAGAAGTACTCATCCATCAAGGCACGAGCAAACGTCTCCCAATCCTTATTAAAATGCTTCGTTAGCATTTTAACATGATCCCTAATCTCTGGAGCTGCTGCTAACTCAAACGTCTCAATCATCTCATATTCTGAGACCCGGTTCAGCTCCATCTCCTTCACATAATAGCTCAAATATCTTGAGACATCTCTTTCATCAAACTGGTCAATCCTACTGACCACTGCTTGTAGCGCCTTTGTTGTCAAAGCTTCCTTCCGCTCATCAGACTGTTTGCTGCCGTAAGAATATAGTGAAAGCTTGGAACATCGATGCAGTCGCCGGATCCAACTGCACCTTCGGCAACCCACTTGAACCACTATAAACATCTCCATCATCTTTCTCATCCTCACTCATGACTGTCAATCTCTTCTTCAAAGTTCAAACACAGAAGAAATCTCCACCCCAGATCTTCACGTCGAGTTCACCACCGTATCGTGTCGGATATTGCGTGAAGGATGTCCAAGAAAACGTGAGGTTCCTAGCTGTGGAGATGCTGTGTGCTGAACAAAGACAAGACAGAGAAAAATAACTAAAGAAAACGAAAATTGTAATATATACCAACTCCAAATGTATGTACACTGTCAGTTCTTTCTTCCTAAGAACACAAAACTGAGAAACAGACAAGAGCGGTCTGTAATATGCTTCAAAGTCTTAAAACGAACCCCTAAATCTCAACCTTGATCCAAAACCACCGAAGCGTAGCTCAAAGCAAGAGAAACTTCTCTTTGCTAACAAACAGAGCTGCTCCAGTATCACACGATTGAAACCCAAATCCAAACCACATCCATGTACAAGCTCTTGGCCAAAGTTGGCTATCACAAGCTGTATATAACCAACCAGAACTCTAATGAACTCAAAAGAGCAAAACTTGTAGCGAAGAAACCAAAAAAGGTCTATCTGAGAGCTTTCTTCTTTCGTCGAACGGACTTCAGATGTCGATAAGGTCTCCTCCGCTGACTCCGTTAACCCAAGAAACCTTCAGATCGACTCCTAACAGCCGAGATATCACCGATTTTCGGTCGTAGGTGATCGAATCTTCAAAAACTGCTCCCTGCGGCTTAAAATCGCATACATCGCTCAAACGGATCGCTTGATCTGATATCTGTCTTCCTTGGCAGGTAGATCTAGCTATCACGAACCCAACGAGACTCCAAACAAGCCGTTTGGAGTTCTCCTTGCAAAACCACGCAAGAAATTTGATCGCAAGTTGTAAAAAATTGACGTAAATAGAGTCCTTGCGGCTCAAACTCGCTCATCTCACCCAAACCAACAATCCAATCCACGTATTGTCTTCTCCTATGCGTAGATGAAGACTCCCTGGTCGTGTAGGCACAAAGAACGAAGAGCTTGGCACACCGATCACGAAGAACAACCCAATTTTAGGTTACAGGCGATGAAAAATCTGACGCAAGGGCTTCCCTGCGAGCCAATTTCACTAAAAACTCCTAAACCGCCCAATGAAACTTGGTATCGTCTTCAATTTCCTGTAAAACTCGATGTTCTGATCCCGATGGATCCAAGGACAACAAATTTGGACTCAGAGATTAAAAGAGTATTATTCATCAAGTAATCAGCTAGAACTAAAGCACTATTCATCAGGTGATTACTGTGGATAAAGCACTATTCATCAAGTAATCAGCTCCGACTTTAGCACTATTCATCAGGTGATAACTGTGAATAAAGCACTATTCATCAAGTAATCAGCTGGGACTAAAGCATTATTCATCAGGTGATTACTGTGAATAAAGCACTATTCATCAGGTAATCAGTTGGGACTAAAGCACTATTCATCAGGTAATCAGCTGGGACTAAAGCACTATTCATCAAGTGATTACTGTGAACCCACTATTTCTATTAAGCAAGACATGAGGAGATGGTGACGTTTAGTATCGTCTGAATTCATATTCCCTTCACTTGTAGTTTATATGCTATAGCAGAGGGCACTGAATCCATATTCACTTCACTTGTAGTTTATACGCTATGTCCAGCTGGGACTAAAGCACTATTCATCTAGAATCAGTTGGGACTAAAAACTTGTCCAGCTAGGATTTAGGCACTATTCATCAAGCGATAACTTTGAATAAAGCACTATTCACCAGGTAATCAGTAAGGACTAAAGCACTATTCATCAGGTGATTATTGTGGACAAAGCACTATTATTCATCAAGTAATCAGCTGGGACTAAAGCACTATTCATCAGGTGATTATTGTGGATAAAGCACTATTCATCAGGTAATCAGCTGGGACTAAAGCACTATTCATCAGGTGATAACTCTGAATAAAGCATTATTCATCAGATAATCAGCTAGGACTAAAGCACTATTCATCAAGTGATTATTGTGGATAAAGCGCTATTCATCAGGTAATCAGCTGGGACTAAAGCACTATTTATCACGTAATCAGCTGGGACTAAAGCACTATTCATCCGGTGATAACTGTGAATAAAGCACTTTTCATCAAGTAATCAGCTGGGACTAAAGCACTATTCATCAGGTGAGAACTGTGAATGAAGCAGTATTATTCATCAAGTAATCAGCTAGGACTAAAGCACTATTCATCAAGTGATTATTGTGGATAAAGCGCTATTCATCAGGTAATCAGCTGGGACTAAAGCACTATTTATCAAGTAATCAGCTGGGACTAAAGCACTATTCATCAGGTGATAACTGTGAATAAAGCACTATTCATCAGATAATCAGCTAGGACTAAAGCACTATTCATCAAGTGTTACTATGAATAAAGCACTATTCATCAGGTAATGAGCTGGGACTAAAGCACTATTCATCAGAAGATAACTGTCACACCACTGTTTCTATTAAGCAAGACATGAGGAGATGTTGACTTTTAGTATCGTATGAATTCATATTCACTTCACTTGTAGTTTATATGCTATAGGAGAACGCACTGAATTCATATTCACTTCACTTGTAGTTTATACGGTATAGCATAAGGCAGCGTTGTCCAGCTAGGACTAAAGCACTATTTATCGGGTAATCAGCTGGGACTAAAGCGTTGTCCAGCTGGGACTAAAGCACTATTCATCAGGGGATAATTGTGAATAAAGCACTATTCATGAGGTAATCAGCTGGGACTAAAGCACTATTCATCAGGTGATTACTGTGGACAAAGCACTATTCATCAGGTAATCAGCTGGGACTAAAGCACTATTCATTAGAAGATAACTGTCAGACCACTATTTCTATTAAGCAAGACATGAGGAGATGTTGACTTTTAGTATCATATGAATTCATATTCATTTCACTTGTAGTTTATATGCTATAGGAGAACGCACTGAATTCATATTCACTTCACTTGTAGTTTATACGCTATAGCAGAAGGCAGCGTTGTCCAGCTGGGACTAAAGCACTATTCATCAGGTGATTACTGTGGATAAAGCACTATTCATCAAGCAATCAGCTCGGACTTTAGCACTATTAATCAGGTGATAACTGTGAATAAAGCACTATTCATCAAGTAATCGGCTGGGAGTAAAGCACTATTCATCAGGTGATAACTGTGAATAAAGCAGTATTATTCATCAAATAATCAGCTACGACTTAAGCACTATTCATCAGGTGATAACTGTGAATGAAGCAGTATTATTCATCAAGTAATCAGCTGGGACTAAAGCACTATTCATCAAGTGATTATTGTGGATAAAGCGCTATTCATCAGGTAATCAGCTGGGACTAAAGCACTATTTATCATGTAATCAGCTGGGACTAAAGCACTATTCATCAGGTGATAACTGTGAATAAAGCACTATTCATCAGATAATCAGCTAGGACTAAAGCACTATTCATCAAGTGTTACTATGAATAAAGCACTATTCATCAGGTAATGAGCTGGGACTAAAGCACTATTCATCAGAAGATAACTGTCACACCACTGTTTCTATTAAGCAAGACATGAGGAGATGTTGACTTTTAGTATCGTATGAATTCATATTCACTTCACTTGTAGTTTATATGCTATAGGAGAACGCACTGAATTCATATTCACTTCACTAGTAGTTTATACGGTATAGCAGAAGGCAGCGTTGTCCAGCTAGGACTAAAGCACTATTTATCGGGTAATCAGCTGGGACTAAAGCGTTGTCCAGCTGGGACTAAAGCACTATTCATCAAGGGATAATTGTGAATAAAGCACTATTCATGAGGTAATCAGCTGGGACTAAAGCACTATTCATCAGGTGATTACTGTGGACAAAGCACTATTCATCAGGTAATCAGCTGGGACTAAAGCACTATTCATTAGAAGATAACTGTCAGACCACTATTTCTATTAAGCAAGACATGAGGAGATGTTGACTTTTAGTATCATATGAATTCATATTCATTTCACTTGTAGTTTATATGCTATAGGAGAACGCACTGAATTCATATTCACTTCACTTGTAGTTTATACGCTATAGCAGAAGGCAGCGTTGTCCAGCTGGGACTAAAGCACTATTCATCAGGTGATTACTGTGAATAAAGCACTATTCATCAAGTAATCAGCTTGGACTTTAGCACTATTCATCAGGTGATAACTGTGAATAAAGCACTATTCATCAAGTAATCGGCTGGGAGTAAAGCACTATTCATCAGGTGATAACTGTGAATCAAGCAGTATTATTCATCAAATAATCAGCTGCGACTAAAGCACTATTCATCAGGTGATAACTGTGAATAAAGCAGTATTATTCATCAAGTAATCAGCTGGGACTAAAGCACTATTCATCAGGTGATTACTCTGGTTAAAGCACTATTCATCAAGTAATCAGCGCGGACTTTTGCACTATTCATCAGGTGATTACTGTAAAGCCGTATTATTCATCAAGTAATCAGCTGGGACTAAAGCACTATTCATCAGGTGATAAGTGTGAATAAAGCAGTATTATTCATCAAGTAATCAGCTAGGACTAAAGCACTATTCATCAGGTGATTATTGTGGATAAAGCACTATTCATCAAGTAATCAGCTCGGACTTTAGCACTATTCATCCGGTGATAACTGTGAATAAAGCACTATTCATCAAGTAATCGGCTGGGAGTAAAGCACTATTCATCAGGTGATAACTGTGAATCAAGCAGTATTATTCATCAAATAATCAGCTGCGACTAAAGCACTATTCATCAGGTGATAACTGTGAATAAAGCAGTATTATTCATCAAGTAATCAGCTGGGACTAAAGCACTCTTCATCAGGTGATTACTCTGGATAAAGCACTATTCATCAAGTAATCAGCGCGGACTTTTGCACTATTCATCAGGTGATTACTGTGAATAAAGCCGTATTATTCATCAAGTAATCAGCTGGGACTAAAGCACTATTCATCAGGTGATAAGTGTGAATAAAGCAGTATTATTCATCAAGTAATCAGCTGGGACTAAAGCACTATTCATCAGGTGATACCTGTGAATAAAGCACTATTCATCAAGTAATCAGCTCGGACTTTAGCACTATTCATCCGGTGATAACTGTGAATAAAGCACTATTCATCAAGTAATCAGCTGGGACTAAAGCACTATTCATCTGGTGATAACTGTGAATAAAGCAGTATTATTCATCAAGTAATCAGCTGGGACTAAAGCACATTCATCAGGTGATTATTGTGGATAAAGCCCTATTCATCAAGTCATCAGCTGGGACTAAAGCACTATTCATCAGGTGATTACTGTGAATAAAGCAGTATTATTCATCAAGTAATCAGCTGCGACTAAAGCACTATTCATCAGGTGATAACTGTGAATAAAGCAGTATTATTCATCAAGTAATCAGCTGGGACTAAAGCACTATTCATCAGGTGATTACTGTGGATAAAGCACTATTCATCAAGTAATCAGCTCGTACTTTAGCACTATTCATCAGGTGATACCTGTGAATAAAGCACTATTTATCAAGTAATCAGCTGGGACTACAGCACTATTCATCAGGTGATTACAGTGAATAAAGCAATATTATTCATCAAGTAATCAGCTGCGACTAAAGCACTGTTCATCAGGTGATAACTGTGAATAAAGCAGTATTATTCACCGAGTAATCAGGTGGGACTAAAGCACTATTCATCAGGTGAGAACTGTGAATGAAGCAGTATTATTCATCAAGTAATCAACTGGGACTAAAGCAGTATTTATCAGGTGATTATTGTGGATAAAGCGCTATTCATCAGGTAATCAGCTGGGACTAAAGCACTATTCATCAGGTGATTACTGTGAATAAAGTAGTATTATTCATCAAGTAATCAGCTGCGACTAAAGCACTATTCATCAGGTGATAACTGTGAATAAAGCAGTATTATTCATTAAGTAATCAGCTGGGACTAAAGCACTATTCATCAGGTGATTACTGTGGATAAAGCACTATTCATCAAGTAATCAGCTGGGACTAAAGCACTATTCATCATGTGATTACTGTGAATAAAGTAGTATTATTCATCAAGTAATCAGCTGCGACTAAAGCACTATTCATCAGGTGATAACTGTGAATAAAGCAGTATTATTCATCAAGTAATCAACTGGGACTAAAGCACTATTCATCAAGTGATTACTGTGGATAAAGCACAAATTATCAAGTAATCAGCTGGGACTAAAGCACTATTCTTCAAGTGATTACTGTGAATAAAGCACTATTCATCAGGTAATCAGCTCGGCCTGAAGCACTATACATCAGGTTTTTACTGTGGATAAAGCACTATTCATCAAGTAATCAGCTCGGACTTTAGCACTATTCATCCGGTGATAACTGTGAATAAAGCACTATTCATCAAGTAATCAGCTGGGACTAAAGCAGTATTCATCAGGTGATTTCTGTGAATAAAGCAATATTATTCATCAAGTAATCAGCTGCTACTAAAGCACAATTCATCAAGTGATATCTGTGAATAAAGCAGATTATTCATCAAGTAATCAGTTGGGACTAAAGCACTATTCATCAGGTGATTACTGTGAATAAAGCAGTATTCATCAAGTAACCAGCTCGTACTTTAGCACTATTCATCCGGTGATAACTGTGAATAAAGCACTATTCATCAGGTGAGAACTGTGAATGAAGCAGTATTATTCATCAAGTAATCAGCTGGGACTAAAGCACTATTCACCAGGTGATTATTGTGGATAAAGTGCTATTCATCAAGTAATCAGCTGGGACTAAAGCACTATTCATCAGATGATTACTGTGAAGAAAGCAGTATTATTCATCAAGTAATCAGCTGCGACTAAAGCACTGTTCATCAGGTGATTACTGTGGATAAAGCACTATTCATCAAGTAATCAGCTGGGACTAAAGCACTATTCATCAGGTGATAACTGTGAATAAAGTAGTATTATTCATCAAGTAATCAGCTGGGACTAAAGCACTATTCATCAGGTGATTACTGTGGATAAACCACTATTCATCAAGTAATCAGCTCGGACTTTAGCACTATTCATCAGGTAATCAGCTGGGACTAAAGAACTATTCATTAGGTGATTACTGTGAAAAAAGCACTATTCATCAGGTAATCAGTTGGGACTAAAGCAGTATTCATCAGAAGATTACTGTCAGACCACTTGTTTCTATTAAGCAAGACATGAGGAGATGTTGATTTTTAGTATTGTATGAATTCATATTCACTTCACTTGTAGTTTATATGCTATAGGAGAACGCACTGAATTCATATTCACTTCACTTGTAGTTTATACGCTATAGCAGAAGGCAGTGTTGTCCAGCTGGGACTAAAGCACTATTCATCAGGTTATCAGCTGGGACTAAAGCGTTGTCCAGCTGGGACTAAAGTACTATTCATCAGGAGATAATTGTGAATAAAGCACTATTCATGAGGTAATCAGCTGGGACTAAAGCACTATTCATCAGATGATTACTGTGAATAAAGTAGTATTCATCAAGTAATCAGCTCGGACTAAAGCACTATTCATCAAGTAATCAGCTGGGACTAAAGCACTATTCATCAGGTGATTACTGTGAATAAAGCAATATTATTCATCAAGTAATCAGCTGCGACTAAAGCACTATTCATCAAGTGATAACTGTGAATAAAGCAGTATTATTCATCAAGTAATCAGCTGGGACGAAAGCAGTATTCATCAGGTGATTAATGTGGATAAAGCACTATCAAGTAATCAGCTCGGACTAAAGCACTATTCATCCGATGATAACTGTGAATAAAGCACTATTCATCAAGTAATCAGCTGGAACTAAAGCACTATTCCTCAAGTGATTACTGTGAATAAAGCACTATTCATCAGGTAATCAGCTGGGCCTAAAGCACTATTCATGAGGTGACAATTGTGAATAAAGCACTATTCATCAGGTAATCAGTTAGGACTAAAGCAGTATCCATCAGGTAATCAGCTGGGACTGAAGCACTATTCATCAAGTGATTACTGTGAGCCCACTGTTTCTATTAAGGAGGACATGAGGAGATGATGACGTTTAGTATCGTCTGAATTAATATTCACTTCACTTGTAATTTATATGCTATAGCAGAAGGCACTGAAATCATATTCACTTCACTTGTAGTTTATATGCTATAGTAGAAGTCACTGAATTCATATTCACTTCACTTGTAGCTTATACGCTATAGCAGAAGGCAGCGTTGTCCAGCTGGGACTAAAGCACTATTCATGAGATAATCAGTTGGGACTAAAGCGTTGTCCAGCTGGGACTAAAGCACTATTCATCAGGTAATCAGCGGGGACTAAAGCACTATTCATCAGGGGATAACTGTGAATAAAGCACTATTCATCAGGTAATCAGTTGAGACTAAAGCACCATTCATCAGGTGATTACTGTGAAACCACTGTTTCTATTAAGCAGGACATGAGGAGATGGTGACGTTTAGTATCGTAGGTTTCTTCAACCCGTGATAAACAGGAAATGCCTTCCACAAGATCCCATCGGTCTCCGAGGAGAGAAGCAACTCCTCACTCTCTTACTCCCGCTTGGTTTACAGGCAGCTACTACATCGCCCAGATGTTAAGATTACGGCAGGACCAGATTATGTAGTTTTGAATTAATAATCACTGCACTTCTAGCTTTTATCATACCGTAGAACCCTTTTATCGTACCGCGGGGTACGTTAATTGAACTTCATTCCTCACTGTATACATTCTCTCGCAGCAAGGTTTATCAATTACCTGTGTATCATAGTGTCGCTCACTCTACATTATTAAGCAGGACATCAGGAGATGGTGAAGTCTATTAGGAACACGTGATAAACAAAAGGTAAGCATCCATTGCATTTGCACATCTGAAACAGCGGTCGAATTTCCTGAACGAACAGAGGCCAGATTCCGCAAGAAGTAGTTAAGAAAATGCATGACGTTTTCAAAAGATGACAGAAGACTACTAAAGAAGGATAGTTTCTGATTACGAATTCCAAGCCCGAGGTTCGCGAACGATGCCAAACGACGTCAACCAGTGATTTGGACACTCACGACTGACATGAAAAACGGACAGTGTTACAGGTTTTCGTTTTCTGGACTAAAGACAGTAGTATTAAAGTTTCTATATGTTTCTTTTGACAGCGATTTGTTGTGATCCTGAGAGTGGACTGTTAGGGTCTGTTACTGTTAGGGTAAACACGGAACACTACAGATCTCATCCAGTAATCCAATATCAAACACATACCTCAAAAGTCAGCAGGTTTTAGATATCCACCTTGCGCATGAGAACTGGTCCGTCGAGAAATTCCACTCCTTCTGTACTAAACATCAGGGGTGTCGTACTGGTGCTGGAGTCTGGAAAGAACTCTAAGGATCACAGCATCTCTGATCAGGAGCCAGACCGCACCTGGTGTCGTACTGGTGCTGGAGTCTGGAAAGAACTCTAAGGATCACAGCATCTCTGATCAGGAGCCAGACCTGAGGTGCGGTCTGGCTCCTTCATCTCGTGCTAAGTATGGACTCCAGACCTTTCAAGCGTACTGATGAACCGACGAACAGTCGAGGTCTAGTGCTTATCGGGAGAGCAGAGCGGAGGTCACATCGCAGAATCTCTGCATTCGTGAGACATTTCAAAATGCATTAATAGAGCTCACAGTCTTGCAATTGTAGTCTTGAGAAGCACGGAAGCATAAATTAGCAGCATTCTTGGTGCATATTCGCGAAGAATTTATACACGGAACATTTCGGTTGTGATTCGATACTAACATATCAAACACATACACCCAAATCATGATACCCAGAGTCATCAGTTTATACATCCACCTTTAGCATGAAAACAGCTGCGTCGAGAAGTTCCACTCCTTGCTGTTGGTCGAAGGAGGTCCGCGCGTGCAGTCTCAGAACTAAGGCGACGAAATACGAACATGTTGACACTCGTATCTACTTCTCTCTGAGAATCCCTACTGCAACTGCAAGCTTTAACTGTACAAGCTGAGTGACACTTTACTCCAACGAGCTGAAACCCCGTGAGCAAATTGAATTCGAACTCGCTGTAACAGTTTTTGCTCTAACGGGTAGAGTTCATAAAGCATTTTGAAACTGGAGCTCCAAGGCTGAACTCCACCCGTTGAACGTCAGAGCAAAAACTGTTACAGCGAGTTCGAATTCAATTTGCTCAAGGGGTTTCAGCTCGTTGGAGTAAAGTGTCACTCAACTTGTACAGTTAAAGCTTACAGTTGCAGTAGGGCTTCTCAGAGAGAAGTAATTACGAGTGTATTTTGTATCTTACCTCACGCTTGAGTCTAGACCGCCAACTGTTCCTATTCGTGGTCTTAGTTCTGAAACTGCGCGCGGACTTCCTTCAACCAACAGCAAGAGTACAGAAGCAGTGGAATTTCTCGATCCACCTGTTCTCATGCTCAAGGTGGAGATACATAAAACCTGCTGACTTCCAAGGTTTCATGTTTGATGTGTGCTTAATGAACGACAACCGAAGCTGTCTTGGTGTTTAAAGTCTCGCGAATAGGAGCACATTCAACCATTAATGCTGCTAATTTATGGTCCAGTGCTAGACAAGAGTACAATTCCAAGACCGTGGGCTCTATTGAAGCTTTTTGAACTTTCTAAAAACTGCAGAAAACCTGCAGTGTGACCTCTGCCGTGGAAGAAATCGTTCGCAAACTGACATAGGATATGTCTTCAGCGACCTCGAAGTGTCAACATGTTCCTATTTCGTCGCCTTAGTTCTGAGACTGCACGCGCGGACTTCCTTCGACCAACAGCAGCAAGGTGGATATGTAGAACTGCTGACTTTGGGTATCATGATGGGTGTATGTGTTTGATATGTTATTATCGAATGAAAACGAAATGTTCCGTGTATACATCCTTCGCTAATAGGGGTACATTCCACCAAGAATGCTGCTAATTTATGCTTCCGTGCTTCTCAAGACTACAATTGCAAGACTGTGAGGCTCTATTAATGCTTTTTGAACTGTCGCACGAATGCAGAGATTCTGCGATGTGACTTCGGCTCTGCTCTCCCGATAATCACTAGACCTCGACTGTTCATCGCTTCATCAGTACGTTTGAACGGTTTGGAGTCCATACTTAGCACGGGATGAAGGATCCGGAGCTAGCCAGACCACACCTCAGGTCTGGCTCCTCAGAGATGCTGTGATCCTTAGAGTTCTTTCCAGACTCCAGCACCAGTACGAGACCACTGATGTTTAGTACAGAACGAGCGGAATTTCTCGACGAACCAGTTTTCGTGCGCAAGGTGGATATATTAAACCTGCTGACTTTTGAGTATGTGTTTGAGATTTGATTACTGGGTGACATCCGTAGTGTTCCGTGTTTAAATTCTTCCGAAATAGGAGTACATTCCACCAAGAATGCTGCTAATTTATGCTTCCGTGCTTCACAAGACTATAATTGCAAGACTGTGAGCTCTATTAATGCTTTTTGAACTGTCTCACGATTGCAGAGATACTCCAGTGCGACCTCCGCTCTGCTCTCCCGATAATCACTAGACCTCGATTGTTCGTTGGTTTATCGGTCCGTTTGAAAGGTTTGGGTAAATACTCGCCAGGATACGCTCCAGCCAGACCACACCTCAGAGATGATGTGATCCTTAGAGAGTTCTTCCCGGACTCAAGCATCAGTGACTTTGGGTACGAGACTCGTGATGTTTGAGCATCAGCACATGTGGATGCTTACTCAAAGATGACCGGCTGCTTTGGATCAGACGGGTTCAACACCTTTTGGTTTAACCAGTAAACGCAGAACTTCTGAAGAAGTTTATTGTGCAAACACTACTCTAATTCCCATAGAAGTAGGCGGAACCGAAATGTAACCGTCTTTGTTGGAGATATGATATCTACTCATTAGAATGGTGAAGGATATCGAGCAGCGCTGATACCAAGACTCCGAACGAGAGATCAGAACTTCCTGATGTCTGATACATTCTTAAAGACTTATATATTCCGATTGGACGCATGAATCCTACTTTTATATTAGCTCTCTACAAATATACATTAACATTATATAATCTAAATATGCAGCTCTCCGACATTCTAACGAATTCAATATATACCTTATCCCAGTATTGGAATAGCCAGTGCATTTCAAGAACGCTCGTGAAACAGCATAAGAAGCGTAGGTCCGGACCTAAGCTTAAACTTTTTTTTCGTTTGGTTCTTTTTTTTAGGCCTCTTTTCGCTGTGGGGCTTTCTGCAGCCGTATGCTGCTGCCCTTGCACAGCATGAGTCCCCCCGCAAGGGGGACTCGACCCCACGGCGCCCGGGCTACAGGCGGATGGGGAATAGCTTGTTAGCCTAAGCTTATTAAGCGACAGCGACGGCAGCTGGGAGTCAATATATAGAGTGCCATGGCTAGCAAAAGACCAGCGAGAGGTTGGCCATGTTAAATATCATTAGAGAGTCACATCAAAACTCTGCGGAAGATAAAAAGACAAAAGTTAAAAAAGGAAGAGGTGACTTGTGACATGACTTGTGAAGTGAGAAGCACTGTGACAGCAGTTAGGTAAGTCACTTTGAGGTGACAGCAGTTATGTATCATTAGTATATTAACTCACATTCCCTGTAGAGTAGTATGAGTAGGAGGTCTTTTCTGTATGTACCAGTTCTGAAGTCTAAGTAAAGCTGTGCACATATCATCTCGGAATATTTCTGTTCAGTTCTCTTTCTGATTAGTTTTAACAGGCTGATCTGTTATCAGTTCTAATAGACTGGTAGCATTCTGTTGTGGTAAATAAATTCTATATTCTGAGAGACTTCGGAGTACAGTTCTCAGTTTTGTAACATGGTATCAGAGCACAGGTTGCTCAAGCTAAGGGTTTAAAATTCTGATAATCTGGTATTTAGTTTCTGAGGTTTTTTGGACTCATCTTTTCAGCAAGATAGCATCCATGGCTGCTCTTTTCAGTGAGTTTGGTTTGAATGAGAGCACTAGACTTTCAGGTCCTAATAATTACAGTTCCTGGAAACTGATCATGAAAGCCATTCTGAGTGAGAAGGATTTATGGGGTGTGGTTTCTGGAGAAGAGAGGCTTGCTCTATTTTATGATGAGAGTTCTCCTGAAACTCTAAGATTCATTAAGAAGCAAACTAGAGCATTAGCCAATATTCTGCTTGCTGTGAAAGAGAGTATCAAGCTTACCATTGAGGCTTGTGATACAGGAAGAGAAGCTTGGGAGAAGCTAGCTAGCAGATATGATAATGTGAGCAAAAATAGAGTAGCAAAGTTGAAGAATGATCTACACTCTATCAAGATGGATGAGAGTGCAGATATTCATGAACACCTTGAGAAGATAGATGATATTTATGTGCAGCTAACCAGAGCAGGAGGGACATATGGTGATGAAGATCTAGTTTCTATAACTTTGAATAGTCTTAGTACTCCATATTTTCATTTTGTTTCTGATATCAACAGAAGGGAGAGTATGCCAACTTATGAGGAGTTGTGCAGTCTACTACATGAAGAAGAGCAGCTGATCAGAAAGTTTTTCCCTCAGAAGAATCAAGGATCTGCTTTTATGATGAAGACTTACAGAAGAGAGGAGCAGCAATCTCAGAAACATGGGTCTTCATACTCAGGAAATCAAGGCACAACTTTCTGCTCATTCTGTAAGAAGAAAGGTCACAAGATTGAAGAGTGCAGAAAGAAGTTGGGAACTTGTTTCTTCTGTGGAAAGAAAGGTCACAAGATTGAAGATTGCTATGCTAGAAAGGCAAATGGAGGTCAGAATTCTACAACAAGTAATGTTGCTACTCAAGAAGATGCACAAGAAGTGAAAGATGTTGATAATATGTTTATTACCAACTTGATATCTACAACAACAGAAGACAAGAATTGGTACATTGATTCTGGTGCTTCTAAGCACATGACCAGCCAAAGATCACACTTGAAGGACTTTTCAGCAACAGCAGGCTCTAAGATTACTCAAGCTGATGGTACAGGATGTGAAGTTTAAGGTACTGGAGTTGTGACAGTGAAAACAAGTGAAGGAGATCTGAAGAGTATACAAGAGGTACTCTTTATTCCAAAGCTCACTAAGAACTTGCTTTCTGTTGGAAAAATCACAGATCATGGAATGAAGGTGATTTTTGATGATACAAAGGTGCAGATACTGGATGGTTCACATAATAAGAGAGTTATTGCTTCAGGAAGGAGAGATCAGAAGTCAGGATTATATATCTTGAATGTTGAGCCTAAAATCCAAGAAGTCTCTATGGTTGTTGATTCTTATAATCAAGCAAGTCTTTGGCACCAGAGATTTGCACACTTGAACTTTGGAAGTCTGAAACATATGATGGATAATCATATGATCGAAGGACTACCAAGGATGAAGCTACCAACTACTGGAGACATATGTGAAGGATGTATATTTGGAAAACAAAGCAGAAAGAGTTTTCCAAAGGAGGGAGGTGCAAGAACAAAATAGTTGTTGGCCTTGGTCCATTCAGATGTTTGTGGACCTATGCAAACAAGCTCTATTGGAGACTGTAAGTATTTTCTGACATTTATTGATGATGTGAGCAGAAAGACATGGATCTACTTTCTAAAACAGAAGTCTGAAGTATTTGAATACTTCAAGAAGTTCAAGGCTCTTGTAGAAAATCAAAGTGGCAAGAAGATTAAAGTTCTCAGATCAGATGGAGGAGAAGAATATTGTTCTAACCTCTTTACTCAGTTTTGTGTAGAGCATGATATTCAAAGGTAACTTTCCACAGCTTATACTCCACAACAAAATGGTGTAGCTGAAAGGAAAAATAGAGTGATTGTGGAGAGTGGCAGATCCATGCTGAAGGCCAAGAATCTTTCCAATTATTTTTGGGCTAAAGCTTGCAACACAGCTGTTTACATTATGAACAGAGCATATACAACAGCTGTGCAGCACAAGACACCTGAAGAGACATTTACAGGAGTGAAACCAGATGTGTCTCACTTCAGGATTTTTGGGTGCACAACTTACATGCACATCAATGATGAGAAGAGACAGAAGTTAGATGCAAAATCTGAGAAGTGTATATTTGTGGGCTATGCTGAGCAAACCAAGGGTTACAAAGTATACAATCAGTCTACAAGAAAGAGTCACATCAGCAGAGATGTTAGATTCTCTGAGTTGGATTCTGATCTGATGGAAGGTGAGAAAGAAACTTGTGATACATTCAGATTTAAGCTACCTACAAGTGAAGATCAGATTGATTCAGAATCTGATAAATCTGATATTGAGGTGGACTTGGAGCAGTCCACATCTCTCACTAATCCTAGTGAAGAGCAAGTTGAATTTCAACAAAATTCTGAATCTGAGTTACCAAGTATTCATGAAGCAAAGGAGATGACTTACAACATGCAGCAGATTCTCAAGTAAGGAGATCAGAAAGAGTTAGAAGACCACCAGCAAGGCTTGATGATTACTGTGGACTTGCTGAAAGTATTCAGGAGGATGATCCACTTACATCTGAAGAAGCTAACAAAGATCCTGGTTGGAGACAAGCTATGCAAGAGGAGTATAAAATGCTACTCAAAAATCATACGTGGGATTTGGTTAAGCTACCAGGAGGAAAAAGAGCCATCCAATGCAAATGGATTTACAAAACCAAGCTACAATCAGATGGTTCAGTTGACAAGCTGAAAGCAAGGTTAGTAGCAAGAGGATTTCAGCAACAAGAAGGGATTGATTATGGAGAAACTTTTGCACCAGTTGCAAAATGGGATTCAATCAGACTTGTAATAGCTCTTGCTGGTCATTACCACTGGGAAATACATCAGATGGATGTGAAGTCAGCTTTCCTTCATGGAGAGTTAGACGAAGAAGTTTACATGGTTCAACCACCAGGATTTGAAGTGAAAAAGAAGGAAGATCATGTGTGCATTCTCAGAAAATCCTTATATGGATTAAAGCAAGCACCAAGAGTTTGATATTCTGAGATACATGAGTTTCTACACAGTCATGAACTCAGAAGATCAGAGTTGGATCCAAACCTCTATGTCTTGAAAGATAATTCAAAGAGGATCATACTCATCCTATATGTGGATGATATCTTAATCTCAGGAAGCGATAAGGAGTTGGTGCAACTACTCAAAGGAGAACTCAGCAAGAGGTTTGAGATGTCTGATTTGGGTTTAGCAAGATTCTTCCTTGGTGTTGATATTTGGCAGATGGAGGATTGTATTATGCTTTCTCAACAAGCATACATAAAGTCTATACTTGGAGAGTTTCAGATGGAAGATTGCAAGTCATCAGCAACACCAATGGAGCAAGAAAGTGGTTTTGAGGAGACTACAGCTGAAAATACCATTGAAGAATATCTGTACAGGAAATTAATTGATAAACTCAGATATCTCATCCACACCAGACCTGATATTTGCTATGCTGTTGGGAGGCTAAGTCAATTTATGCATTGTCCAAATTCATCTCATTGGGTTGCTGCGAAGAGAATTCTGAGATATCTGAAAGGTACTATCAATCTTGGTCTTATATTTAAGGAGGGGAGAAGTGAACTTCAAGGCTTCAGTGATAGTGATTGGGCTGGAGATACTAGCAGCAGAAAATCCACATCAGGTGCATACTTCAACTTATGTTCAGGTGGAATTATCAGTTGGAGCAGCAAGAAGCAGAATACAGTAGCAAGGTCTTCAACGGAAGCTGAATACATTGCTCTTAGTGATGGTTCTATAACCTTGATATGGTTAAGAAATTTATTGCTGGAGATGGGATAAAAGATATCTGGACCAACAGTATTACATGTGGATAATCAGAGTGCAATGTTCTTGGCTAACAATAGAGTTATCAGAGAAAGAACAAAAGGTTTGGAGACAAGGTTACATCATATAAGGGAGAAAATTGAAGCTAAGATAGTCAAGCTGGAATATTGTCCATCTGAAGATCAATTAGCTGATATTTTTACCAAAGTTTTACCAAAGCTAAGGTTTATACATATCAGAGATTTACTAGCTATGAAAGAAGTGATGCTCTAACGAAGGAGGGTGTTAAATATCATTAGAGAGTCACATCAAAACTCTGCGGAAGATAAAAAGACAAAAGTTAAAAAAGGAAGAGGTGACTTGTGACATGACTTGTGACGTGAGAAGCACTGTGACAGCAGTTAGGTAAGTCACTTTGAGGTGACAACAGTTATGTATCATTAGTATATTAACCCACATTCCCTGTAGAGTAGTATGAGTCGGAGGCCCTTTCTGTATGTACCAGTTCTGAAGTCTAAGTAAAGCTGTGCACATATCATCTCGGAATATTTCTGTTCAGATCTACTTCTGATTAGTTTTAACAGGCTGATCTGTTATCAGTTCTAATAGACTGGTAGCATTCTGTTGTGGGAGATAAATTCTATATTCTGAGAGACTTGGGAGTACAGTTCTCAGTTTTATAACAGGTCAAGCTGCTCACTGAAGAATGATCGCTGGGAAGCGAAGAGCGAAAGGTTATCGCTGCTCGGTCGCGCGCCTCCGCTCTGCCCAATCTCTCCGAATCGTTCTCACTTCCGTGGAAAGACCGGGAAGAGACTCTGCCCTACAGGTTGACGTGCCTTCCACATGATATCACCGGTCTTTCAGGAGATCTCATACTCCTCACTCTCTTATAGTTACTCACGCTTGGGTCACAAGTAGCCGCTATACCGCCCATATGCCAGAGGACCAACACACCAAAATATTTAGCGGAGTGTACTGATGTCTCTCAACTCCTCGTTCTAGATAGAAAAGTTTCTATCTAGAACGAAGGCAACGTTGGTCGGGACCGAGGCACTATTCACTGATGCGTACTGTGTGTGAAGTGACTGTTATATATCGACGAAGTATTTCATCGCCGATATTAAACTCTTGTATGACTATTAGCAGGACCTCATTATCAAGAGATGGTGATCATGAAATCTGTGAGCATTCTGCAGCTGGAACCCGTTAGCATCCGTTGCACTTGCACCTCCATGCCGCCGGGTCAAATAAAAGTGGAGATGTGAACCACAGTCGAAATTCTTAATGGACCAACCAGCCTTATTCACAAGTTGGACCCTTGAAGTATTCCACAAGCTTGTTTGCAGTAACTGTTGCAGTCTCTTCAAGTTGAATCATGTTGGCGTGAGATACTGCTTGGGCTTTCAACACACTATTAGGTCGAAGTGGTTACTATCCATTGCGTTTGCACCTCCATGTCTCCGCTCTAACCAAAGATGGACATGAGAACTGCAGATAGAATCATGGTAGAACCTTTGTGAAACAAGCAGATTCTACATGCATTCCACAAGTGCGAAGCCTTTGTAAACGCCCGATGACAGAAGCCGAACATAATGGAACCAGTGCTAGTTTCTAAGGATACGAGAATCCCGGTTAAAAATCCGAGCTCTTAAGCATAGAAACAGTTGTTCAAACTAGGCCTCTCTGGAGCTGTTGGAGAGATATGACCTCCAAGCAGATTTCGAGGACAAGCTGCTGTTCGGAGCATTGGAGACTCTGTGGTTGTCGAGAGAAAAGAGTCATTCAAGTGGAAGGTGGATGCAGAAACATCGACTTGGCAAGGCATCAATCTGGGAATTAAAACCGAGCTCTGTTGTTGCGGTTGTGGGGAAACTCTGTGATCGGAGCCGGAAAGAGGTCTCTTATCTACTTGGCAAGGAGGGATGCTCAAACTCTCAAGCAGTACAGTATAGTTCGTTCATCTGTCTGATCATGAGCTGTTGAATGATGATGGACTCCTACATAGCTTATTAGCTTTGAGTGAGTCGGTAGGCTCAGGTTAGTGGAACCGGTAATCAATATGGTAGGAGAGGAAAATCTTGTCCGGACCATCCTCCGGAGCTTCATAATAGATACTTTTAGAACCTCGACATTCAATGGCTAAGGTTTCTGGAAGGTTATATCAACTAATGAAGGGTTATTGTATGAGACTTCATGACGTACTGATTAGAATAATAAGCAGTTCATTTGTTCTCTACATTACCGAGCCACTAAACTACTACTGAGTTTGAAGCTTCCTACGAGTTCCAGTTTATAGCTTCTCTAGAGTGGTAAAAACACACAGAATGAGATCTCTAATGGCACCCTAACTTTCAGTCATATCTATTGTCATTTTTGGTTCTCTCTGAGCAATTGCTGAAACTCCATGCTAGCATAGAAGTTTACATTGTGAATGTTTGAGGTCTAAGTGGGAAAGGAGCAAAGGGTTATGATGAATTAAAAATTATTTTTTAAGTCTTCAGAGCTGCCAGATACTATCATCGTTGGTGCGATGTTGTGAATCTAGTACCTTGGGGCGTGCATACTGTACTTTGCTGGAATGCTTAAGAGACCAAGATGTACAGCAAGCTGTATTGGAACTCAATTGGTTTATAGATGTGAATATGAAATTTGGTTGAGTTTTGAAAATAGTACATGTAAGTATGTTGCACTAGAGCATCTTTGGGTCGTAATGGATAGAGTTATGATAGTTGGATTGACGGGAAGTTAATAGATAGAGAAACATTTGGGTTGGAAGATCGAGATTCATAGCCAATATGTTCAAACCACATATATCTTCGTAGCCATATACTTAGTGTATTTGTAAACATAAGAACATGTTATACAAGAACAGAAGTCCTTAAACGATCGTTCGATAATGAGGGGTTGGCTCCTTCAGACTAACGTCCATGAATGAACGGATGTTCTTAAACGATCATTTGCGGATGAACGACCGATGTCTTTAAATAGATATCTATAAATAAACAGTCATCATTTTTATGTTGACATCCATATTATTTAGAACGGCAAAATTTCGATATTTACACAAATGAAATAACAATTTGCTATTCAACTTGTTATTTGTATAAACAAAAAATGTCGGCCGTACTTTGAGTGACTCTCTATGACGCTCTTATGCATAGCCTTCATACACTTTCATATTTTGAATCTTGACTCATACGTGGACGTTGCACACCATTCCACAGATTTTCAGAAAGACATAAAATGTATATAGGATTGTGTAAATTCTCTAATATACAGCCAAAATTCTTTTATACTTAATATTCTACTCTAGTTGAGATTTAAAATCCACAGCAAGCTTTGCTCTAAGAGAAGGTGATATCACTCTAGTTCTCTCTACATCTACATCCTCTTGATTACTACATGAAATTGTAATAGTAGATCATGAAGAATGAACCATGACGCCAACTCTCACGTCACTACTACTACTTGGTCTTTTGGTACTTGTGCAAACTCTAAACTGAACATCGGTATTGTTACTTGAGTCCAAGTTAGACATCTTCCTCTTCTGGACCGAACTAGATCTTGCAAATTGTCAAATAAATGAATCGAGGTCGAGGAATAGAAAATACACAAAAAAGTAATCAGCGAACTTTGAACAGCTATAACTTTTGGTCGGAGGGTTAGTTCGTAGCAATATGAGTATCATTGAAAAGCTGTGGAGAAGCGTTTATCATCACAATTGAAATCACTACATTTAGAACTCGATGCGAAACTTATGAGAGAGCAAAGTTTACTGTAAATTTGATAATACTTAAGGATTACATAGTGTGTATGGAGACTTCTAAGACACATATTCTTTGTAGAAAAGTCCATTTGAGACATGTTGGGTATGGTTGGAAAAGATTTTTCAATGGCTATGCAAGGGTCAGATTAAAGTTTAGAGCACTTAGGAAAACACCATACAAGCTATTACAAGTCTCATATACATTCCGTGTTAATGGAAGCATAATAAGTGTAAATACTTTAGTTTTTGGTTGACATTGTTGCACTTGTGCATCGTTGTTTCACTATCAACTTCTGTAAATTTTGTACAGCCAGATACCTCGTCTATTCCCAGGTGCATCTTTCGCACAAATGAAGATACAACACCGGTGAAATTCAAAGGATAAGAGAAGGTTGAACCTCACCTGATCATGGTTGTAAGCGGGTCAGGTCAGGAGAATACCTCTTGACAGCGCCGTGCAAATTTCTTGAACCCATGACGAATCTGATCAAGTGATGAGTTCCAATGGGTGATGAAAATCTAATGTACTAGGGACACATCCGACATCACCATCTCAGTCTGGGTTGGTAGAAGTAATATCTTTTGATATTATCTAAGGATAAGATATCTTATATACGTTTTCAGTTCCTAACAAAACTACACATGGATGTTGACAGAATGAGAGAACCCGTAAATGTTGTGTGCAGAGCAGTTCTCACGCTGCCATAAAGAATCACCTTGCAGAGTAACAAAACTCAATTTGAGTACTTCTAATTTATGGTCTAACTCTTCGAAGAAGAAAGTTAGGGCATACATTGAAGTGCGTGCATTATTCTCTTCTTCCGAACATGAAAGAGATGAATATGCATGATCTACTACATGAGGAAATGCATGTCCTGCTCGAGAACTTTTGTTCATTTTATGTTATCAGAAAATATATAATGTTATGCGAGAAATTCTGTATTAAATTGATAGACAAATCAAAATTTATAATAAGTGTTAATGTTAAGTGCATCTAGACTTGCGGGGTGGTCCATAGTGGAAACGCGGACGGATGCTCTTAGGAAGTACTTATGCGAGAAGCTTGAAAAGAATAATAAATAATTTATTATTCATATAAATTAAACCTTTGCATATGCTTCCTCCATTGAAAGATTGAAGAGTTGAATATGCAAGGGTGCCACAAATAGGTGACTGAATACACGGAAAATTTAGTGTCCCCAGGAATTTCTAGTGCTCCGGTGGAGATGCTCTTAGTCTCATTCATTTGTGGCGCAATTCATCACAGCTTGCTTGATGAATATGATGTCTAGCTTGCGTTGGAATTTCACCTCCTGCAGTTCAACACAATTACCTTGAAAGCTACTAAGCAGACCATGTTGAGGCTCTTCTACCTTCTCTTCGATCCGAGGTCTAAAAGCAGTCGAGTCCCTCTGAGATCCCGGGGATTTGTTTTGGCAAATTTGCTCTTCAAGCACTCGAGTCCTTGAGACATGTTGAAGGATTCTTTGAGGAACATAAATACACAGAAGTGCTTAACTAGAATGAGACAATTGAGTCGTCAACTAATACAAAGTTAATATAATAATCTGAAAATTATCTATAACAAAAAGTACAAAAAAAAATTGGTGAAGCTATCACTCAGTTGAAATACTCTCCCCCAAAGCTCCTCATGATCCATGCACCATGATTGATCTTTGGTCTCTAGTGACATCAACTATCGACCAACAGTTGAAAAGAACGTTGGTTGGATAGTTGAGATCCATTCTTCGTCACAACAAGATGTACACCGTCAGATCTCAAGTCTCTCCCAAGTCTCTCCCAATCATCGGAAGTGGTAAGTCCATCATCTTTCTCATGAATTCATCAAAATACGAAACTAATTATTGTCGAAAGTGGTCCCGGTAGATGCAATGAAGCTTGATGTGAAATGAATTCGAGAAAAGAAGATCCGGAATTGACATCAAACCTATGAGGTATATGAAAATGTACTTGCTCTTTGTGTGAGTTGGATGGTACTGAATTGAAGCTGCAAGAAGCTTGTTAGCGAGTTAAGTTGTTCAGAAGACGAGAAGGATCTGTTGAGTTACACGAGTTCTTACAAAGGGAACATGTGCAAGTTTGGAGGGGGTGAATGTCATGTTGCAAGCTGTTTTGTGTGAAGAAAATATGTGCTGTTGTATGTGGTTAGAATGCGAGCAAGGCCTTTAGGCAGCTGCCCTTTAGCTTAAGCTAGGCCTTTGGTTAGCAACACCTTAGGTTAAGTTGGGACCTTGGGCAAGCTGGGCCGACGCTTGAAAGGAGAGAAAATTGGACCTACGAAATGTGAAGGTACCATGTTGTGGTGCTTGTCGAGATGAACGCCGTGGCATGTTCAAATTTATGAAAATAGTCTCTGATGAGAATACTTCTATTTGTAGTTAAGTAAAAAATGCATTTTAAGGAATTGTGCAGTTAGTGGTAAGAAGATCGGATTGTAGATACTGAAATTCTGAAACGTAGGTTGTAGTACATAGTACCCATAGAAATTTGAAAGAGCAAGAATGGGTCTGCAGTGGCAAAGATATGAAGACTAGAAGTAGTGAATAATGCTTAAAACTCAAGAAGATAAAAGTTTTAACCCTTCTTGTGTTTCCTTTAAGTACAACAACTTGTAATGGGTTGTCAGTGGCAAAGAACTCTAAAGACTTAGTATAGAAAGGTGAGGTTACAACTGTGAACAAATGGTTACCATTGCATATCGACCCTAACAAGAGAGCTTACGATGGATGTAATTGCAATTACACGTAGAGACAGAAGACGTTATCGCTCGCAAGAGAGATTACGATGGGTGTAATTGCGATTACACTTAAGAGCGGAAGACTTTATTTCTCTTAAACAAAGTTTATATGGGAGACACCTCCGTATGTAGTCGGTTCTATGGTCTTACATTCTAAGCTCTCGCACGAGAGATTACGATGGTGTAATTGCATTACACTTAGAGGCGGGAGACATTATCTCTCTTAAATGTAGTATGTATGGGTGACGTCTCCGTATGTTGTTGGTTCTATGATCTTACATTCTAAAGTTCTTGGAACAAAGTGATTGTATATGACCATGACTCTAACACAGCATGTAAGCACTACGCATAGCAAGGGTTGTAAACTCACAAAATTTGGACTTCACATATATTTTTTTCTTCGCATTAGCGAGTTGCTCGCCTACCAGGACCATAATGTCTCTTATAACTTATGCCAGCTACTCATGCACCAGTTTCTTCATCCTAGGCGACCTGCTCGTCTACTACGGTCATAAGACACATCAGCATATAGTTTTATTAGCATATTAGTTTGTCTTTATTTTTAGCCTTCATTTGCTTGTTTGGTACTTCGTGTGCCTTACCTCGTTGTCAAGGAGGAAAAGGTGTTATGGGAGGTTCATTCATGATATCATCGACAAAGGAAGCTGTGAGGGAGAGATTGAGAGATGAGACTGGGATCGTTGGACTCTACTTGCATGTGTCTTTCAGTTGGCAAACACAACAAGACCTTCGCTTCCTTCTCCAAGCTATAATGGAATCCGGTCTTCAAAGTCAGCACGACATAATTCATCCGTAAGTGCTGACACTAGTACATCTGAGGCTTGAGTTCATAAGGATGTAGAACTCTTGTTTGGAATTCTGCAAATCCTATTCATGCCTCTCCGAATGACCACTAGAGGTGCACCACATCCGAACTCTAGTTCATGTAATGCGAATGCGGGTAGGTTGTTCATGTAAATGGACATAACTGAAGACGAATACCAAATAGCATGAAAGTGATTTGTTCGACACTCACCCAACTCTATGTCCCAACATATAACATGAGAGCATGGTCATTTCATCTCCACACAAGTACATTCGCATTTCTGATCACTTCCATGACTGATAATGAAGTTAGTGTGCACGTTATGCATTCAGATAGATGCCTTAGTAGGACTAGAGACCACACACTGATACATTTCTGCCCTCCTCTCGTTCTCGGCTAGTCATCTTTGTGCAAAGACTAAAAGCAACGCTGTCCGATCGTGCAACTCTATCCACCGTTGAGAAAACTTGTACTGATAGTACCATATGTCATACAGTTTTCTGAAAGGTGAGTTGAATCTTATATGCTTCAAGCTCGCATTAATACTCTCAACGAGATTGGATGTTGTTTTGTCTCAACGAGGCAAGAGAAAAGCACATTTAGCACATTTAGCTCATTTAGCACATGTGCACATTTAACACATTTAGCTCTCATAGACTACATTCCGAACTATGAAACCCATCCGGGTTTCATAGTTCGGATGTAGTCTATGAGAGCTCTCTTACTCTCTCCTGAGTCATGCATGCTCTCCAGTATTTGGTCGTACCTGTCATAATGCAGTACAGAGAAGAGAACTTCACAACGGAGCTAAAACACACTATCTAACTTGAATATACTAACGTTAGAAAAGAAGCTCCAAAACTCTACGATGAATGATAATATACTAACAGTATATAGAAGACAACTAACAAGTAGGAAAAACAGAAACCTTCGAAATCTAGAGTATTGGAAACAAAGAAAGTATCAAAACTCAACTCTGATAATGTGTTTCTGTATATTACGTCTTTGAATTGATCCTTTGCTTGCTTGCCAAACCTCGTTCTGATATTCATCTCGAGGTGGAATGTACAATACCCGTGCACTGTCTTTAGAAAAACTTGCGCTACCACTGCCTCTAGACCCTCCTATCTGTCAGAAATAATTACAATCTGAGAGGTCCTTGATTGTGTAAAAATGACCAACATTCGATGCTCTAGTCAAAATCAACAAAGAAAAAATTTGGAAATTTTTCATCAAGACGTACTCTCGCAGCAGCCCTTCAACTGTGATCCAATGTTTGATCTTCAAGATCATGATCAGAGGTGATATTCTCTACATGTGTTGTCACCAATGCTCAAATGCTTCTAGTCCTCACGTTTCAGTATTCACCTCGGGTGTAACTCTCATTTGCTGCAAACCTGTAGGGAAAGAAGTTGATTTTCTACGGTTTCAGGTGTATCGACATCAATTGTCTTCACTTTCATATCCATTGGAAATTATTTAATCGATAAACGTCTAATCTTTTAAACTTTCTCTCTCTTTGATTGCACATTAGTTCAATTGTAATGATCGACTTGGCTCGCTGCTTGGATCGAAGGTCAGCCTGCTATCCTTGCTCTGCTGAATGACAATCCAAAACGCATATAAATGATCAATTCGTGCACAAAATACTCAAATCAGCCATGCTAGGGTGGTTAACTCGTCACGTCAAGTCCCACACAATGAGACATTCAGTTCGGGATTGGTAGCTAAAGCACGATTGGTAGCTAAAGGGTACAATCCGAGGGCAAAAATAATTTATTCTGAGATTTTTGCTCCAGTCATCAAGTATGGATCAATCAGACTCCTGCTTGCACTTACTGTCGAGGGAGATTGGGAAATAGAGCAGAACTAACGTTAAAACTGCCTCTTTAAATGATAATCTCAAGGAGACTATGTACATGAATATGCCAGAAGGGTACAAATGGAAGGCAAGCTCTGTCGTCTCACGAAAACTCTATATGGTCTAAAACAAGCTCCTAGAGCTTGGTACGAGAAGTAAGATAATTATCTGAGAGATCAAGATTTTCTCATACCAATTTTGATCTGAGTGTCTATTTCAAAGTTGGAACTCTTTTCTTTCTAGTCTATGTAGATAATATGCTGCTTCTATGAAAAAACAAGGAGGAAATTCTGAAAGTGATCAAAGGCATGTGTTATGTCTTTGATATGACTATCATTGATCTTGTAAAATTTGTGTTGGGCATCAAAATTGATAGAGATCGGTCACAAGGTTGGATCCGATTAAGCCAAGCACATTACATAGAATCCAAGTTGGAGAAGTATCGATTAGAGGAATCAAGACCAACTGCTATACCTTTGGAGTTAGGCTGGAAGCTGAATCTAAACCAAGAAGCATAAAAAATTGATATTGACAACTTTCAGTTTGTTTACTAGAGTGCTATTGGAGCACTAATGTATACGATGGTCGGTGCCAAATCGGACATATCGTATGCAGTGGGAGCACTTGGTATATACACTAGCAATCATGATCTTACACACTAGAAGTGTGTAAAATGAGTTCTACGATACTTGAAGGGAACCAAAAATGTCTACTTGGTGTACAGAAAACAGAATTTTTATCTTATTTCGATTGGCTTCACAGATTCAAGTTGAAGAGATGACAAAGACAACAATCGTTCAGCTAGTGGATACATATTTACTCTGAATGGAGGTGCAATCAGTTGACGGAGCAAACAACAAGCTACACTGGCTATGTCTACCACTGAAGTTGAGTTTACAATGGCTTCAGCTGCTGTTCAAGAAGCAATCTGGATTGAGTTGAAAGGTTGCTAGAAGAGTTGAGGTATAAACAAGAAGGACCAACTAAACTCCTATGTGATAAAACTGAGAGTATCAGTCTAGCTAAAAACCCAGTGCATCATCTCCCTACCAAGCATATCAGGATCAGAAGACACTTCCTTGAAGAGAAGGAAGAAGAAAATGTGGTTAAATTGGAGTACTATTCGACTGCTGATATGGCAATAGATGTATTAACCAATGTCCTTGACAGAGACAACCATCACAAATGTAGAGAAGAAATGGGAGTAGTTCTAACTCCACATTAATTGGGAGTGTTAACAGAATAATGCGTAGTTATCAGTAGAGGATCATTTCTCTAACTCACGTACGGGAAAAGGCAGAGCGTGGTCGTTACAACCTGCTCTCTGAGGATGATCGCTGGAAATCATTCAAGCACACTATCCCCTGACTGCGCAGAGCGAGAAGTGATCGCTGCTCGGTCACCCGCCTCACGCTTTGCCCTCTACACTATCTCCCCGATCCCTTCTCACTTCCGTGGAAGAGGCCAGAGGAGACTCGGCGCTTCAGGTGGGCATGCCATCCACATGATCCCATCGGTTCTCAGGGAGGGTTGCGACTCCTCACTCTCTTACTCCCGCTTGGGTCACAGACGGCCGCTACGCCGCCCAGATGTCAAAACCTCGATAAGACCAGAAGATGTAGTCTTGAAATTGAATGTACCCAAAACATATGGTTCGATCGGTATAAGAGAAGTTAACGGTGGCCAGGACTGAGGCACTATTCATAAGCTCTTAGTGGAGGTGACCTTCCTGACTATACGTTAGAACTATATGACAAGATAAAGTCACAGAAGTCATTATAATTAATTCATTATTAGGCTTTTATAGCTTATATTTAAAACTTAGCATGAGTATTAAGAAGTACACTCGTAGATTGTCTGATTAGTATTCTTCAACCAGTATTAGGCCGAAACGGTTACTATCCATTGCAATTGCACTTGCACCTCCGTGTTTCAGTCTAACCAAAGGTGGACATGAGAACTGAACACAGAATCCTGGTCGAACCAACGTGGAACAGCCAGTGCGTAGCCTCTGTAAACGACCGATGACAGTATATGACATAATGAAACCGGTGCTAGTTTCCCAGGATCCGAGAATCCCGGTTAAGAATCCAAGCTCTCAAGCATGGAAACAGTTGCTCAAACTAGGGTCTCTCTGGAACTGTTGGAGTGATATGAGCTCCAAGAAGATGTCGAGGACAAGCTGCTGTTCGGAGCATTGGAGACTCTGTGGTTCTCGAGAGAAAGGGGTCATTCAAGTGAAAGGTGGATGCAGAAACATCGGGCGGTTGTGGAGAAACTCGTGATCGGAGCCGGAAAGAGGTCTCTTCCGTACTTTGCAGGGACGGATGCTCAAACTCTCAGGCAGTCCAGTACAATTCGTTCATCGGTCTGATCATGAGCTGTTCAGTGATCATGGCCTCTTACATAGCTTATTAGCTTTGAGTGACTCGGTAGGCTCAGGTTAGTGGAACTTCTGCCATCTACTGGACCAGGTAATGCACATGGCAGCATGGGAAAATCTTGTCCGGGCCATCCTCTGGAGCTTCATAGTAGATACTCTTAGAACCTCCGCATTCAGTGTATGGTTTCTGGAAGGTTGTATCGATTAATCAAGGGTACGAGACTTCATGAGCTAATGATTAGAATAATAAGCAGTTCATTTGTTCTCTACATTACCGAGCCACTAAACGTCGGTGCTACTGTCTCGCAGATGGAAACGGGCCACAACACAAGAGAGAGCAATGATACAACAAAGATTTTCAGGATGACAGTCTGTTCGGCAGAGGTATTGAAGATGTACATATCAACTCGTGCTACAGAAATCTGCAGCACGGGCCGCCCAGATACCGTCTGGGGATAACACTGAAATCGGTAACCATGGGCTCTTCAAAAGCTCTCCAAACGACCATAGGCCTCTCGTAAGACCAATGTGAAGACGACTATTAATTTCACGAACGCTTCCGTCTGATTTCGTGACCAAACTCTGTTTCTAACAATGACAGCTATGCAGTAATGAAGAATTGTGTTAGGAATCCTAAGACGCAAAGGAAGGAACCAAACAGCTGGAACCGTGAATAACTGGAAATTCTGACGAATGCTATAAAGCTCCGCAAGCTACACCATAAGTTTCCTACGAGTTCCAATTTATAGTATCTCTAGAGTGGCAAAAAGACAGAGAGAAGTCGTAGGCAGCTGGTCACAGAGGGATGATCGCTGGTAAACATTCAAGCACGCTATCCCCTGACTGCGTAACTGGAAATTTTGACGGATGCCATAAAGCTCCGCAAGCTACACCATAAGTTTCCTACGAGCTCCAATTTATAGTATCTCTAGAGTGGCAAAAAACAGAGAGAACTCCTAGGCAGCTGCTCACAGAGGGATGATTGCTGGTAAACATTCAAGCACGCTATCCCCTGACTGAGTAAGAGCGAAAGGTGATCGCTGCTCGGTTACCCGCCTCACGCTTTGCCCTCTACATTACCTCCCAGTACCCTTCGCACTTCCGTGGAAGTGCCCAGAGGAGACTCCACGCTTCAGGTGGACATGCCTTCAACATGAATCCCTTCGGCCCTCAGGGGAAGTCACCACTTCGCACTCTCTTACTCCCGCTTGGGTTAAAGGCAGTCGCTACACAGCCCAGATAACAAAACCGTCGCAAGACAAGACCATGCAGCCTCTGAATTCATATTCACTTCACTTGCGGTTTATATGATATAGCAGAAGGGAACGTTGTCCGGCTGGAACTAAAGCACTATTTATCAGCTGCTTACTGTAAAACCACTGTCATTATTAAGCAGGACATGAGGAGATGGTGAAGTTTACTAGGATTCTTCACCCCTTGATAAACACGAGAGGAAGTTGCACATAGCACATGGGGAAGGAACATTTTCGTCCGTCATGTACTCTACGTCTCATAGTATCAAAGCCTCGATATGTTCCTTTTTTACAGCGATTTTAGTGATCCTGAGAGTGGACTGTTAGAGCCTCTTCCTTACTATACTTACTGTCACCCACGGGGTTTGTTCATTGTTATTCCTCACTGTATACATTCTCTCTCAGCAAGTTTTATCAGTTACCTGCGTATCATAGTGTCGCTGACTCCAGAAATTATTAAGCAGGACATCAGGAGATGGTGAAGTCTATTGCGAACACGTGATAAACAGAAAACGTAAGCATCCATTACATTTGCACATCTGAACCAGCGGTCGAATTCCCTGAAAGAACAGAGCAGCCAGATTGCAAAAGGAGTAGCTCAGAAAGTGCATGAAGCATGGGTCGGTACAGGATTCAACACGGTAGAAAACACATTCGTTTTTGCGCAAACCGCAAACCAGTGAGGAATTGAAGGAGGCTGCGGGAGGAAACAGGTATAGAACGACAGAATTCCCCGAAGTGTTCCAGCAACTTCGACTCGTACTGTTACGCGTGCGCACAGCCAGTTGCGTGCCGTGGAAACCGTTGTAGATGATCAATCTCCAGTAGCAGGAGGAGAGTACCAGATTCGTCTGAAGGAAGAGACCGTGTCCGGAGAGTATGCATAATAGTCTGATTTGATGTCTTAAGTGCCGTAAGGTAGGGTTCTGCATTTTAGCGTACAATTGTTGTTCTCGTCTCGTGTGTAACTACAAGTTTCTATCTTCAAGCGTGGTACGATCGAGTTTAGTTGTTCCGATACATCTGCACTGAAGCTCTTCCTGAGTAGGAACTTTAGCTTACCCCAGAGCCCATTTGAGCAATCATTAGTTGCCTTTAGTTTTAGAAGTTCATGCTTTGATGTTTAAGCTTGTAGTGTAGCGCTAAGCGCGCGCTAGTGTGTTAAAGCCATCTCGGGGATGTCAACCAACGAAGGGAAGGGAAGGATAAGACGGAAGTAAAGTTTAAAATGTCTCGATTGCTAGAAAGAAAAATTTCGGAAGGATGGTTTCATGCTCTACAGCTCTGGGCAGTACTCGACTTAAGCTTCGAACACTAGGCTTTCTGTCATTTATGTATCTGGTTCGGAAAGGAAGTGAGTTGGCTTTAAGTTGCAGTCCAGAAGGTGAGAGCTGTAGAGCAAGAACGCTAGCAGTGAACTATCTAGCTTTAGTTTGAGTTACCACGTCGTAATATACCACTCACTCACTGGATCAAGAAAAAATGATCAGCAGGACAATACTGCGAGGAGACTGCCAGTATTCAGCAAATTATAGGCCACGATGTGGAATCAGAACTACAGCAGAGAGAAAGCTGTGTTCCTTCAGCTGTCCGATTTAAGAAAATTGGAGTTTCAAGTAACTAGAAAGCGAGAAAGATTGTTCGAGGGGTATTCTAAAGTATTGGCAGAGGAGATTGATATTCTACAGTAGGGATAGAAAGAAATGGAATCATGTCCTCGGGATCTCAGAGGAATCGACTGCTTGTAGACCTCGGATCGAAGAGAAGGTAGAAGAGCCTCAACATGGTCTGCTTAGTAGCTTTCAAGGTAATTGTGTTGAACTCCAGGAGGTGAAATTCCAACGCAAGCTAGACATCATACTTCTTCGTTTAGAAAGGGTAACAACTGAAGAAAGATCTTGAAGATTCGGAACAAAGTCTGGAGTTAGCGAGGGAGAAAACGTCGGAAAGGTTTCAACTCAAGACAGACCTTGAGAATTTGGAGCAAAAGTCAGAGAGGGAGGAGACGCTTTACCAAATATGTTTCGCAAACACGTGGAATTTTCTGATACTAGCACGCATGCATTATCTTTATTGCAAGATTGTCTTCCCACCCACCAAAAAAAAGTAACGCTTGTCCTACCTGTAGAGGAACAATGACAGCACTATTGCTCTGCAAACTCGGTACTGATCAGTAGACTCTGAAGGTTTTTAGTACTATCTACAAAACCTTTTACTAATCCTCTGCGAATAAGGCCGTCCGGTGCTTTCTTGGCATGGCGTTTCTGGTAGTACTTACTTTGTACACATTTGCCCAGATTTCTGCTGAGTGAAGCCATGCACGGTGCAAGTGGTCTGAACGGCAATGAATAACCAATACTACTTTGGTACCAGCATTTCATGCTTCCGTACTTCACTTCTTTCTATGTCGACGTTGTTGCAGCAAATGCTCTCTGAAGCATTCTAGTTTAGTTCCAACCAGAGGAAGGAACTAAACTAGAATTAAACAAACTTGTAGTGCTTGTGTGGTGTATGCAACATCGCAGTTCAGTATACTTGAGCTCTTCTACAGTGTGTGCACACAGTACGAAGTAACTCTGTTACACTGTCATCAATTTGCACACTATAATAGAGAAGTTCATGTCCACTGTTAAAGGTTGGTCATCGCATCTACAATTCCCTTCCTTACAGATGTAACCGTCAACTGTAAAGAGAAATGTTTATCACGATATTTTCTGTATTCGGATCATCATCATTACGGGCTCACTTCTGCCATTCACCTCTTTTCATCACAAGATAATTTTTCCATCACAACTCCAGCCACATACACAACAGACAATAGGGTTACAATGAGTAAATTGATTAGTCAGCCAATTTCACAGATAGTGCAGATTAGTCATGACGTATTAAAACTGTATTTACAAGACACCGTGCGATCTATATTCTTTTCACATTCACACATGGTATATGTGATGAATTGCGCCACAGATGAATGGGACTAAGAGCATCTCCACCGGAGCACTGGAAATTCCTTGGGACACTAAAATTTCCGTGTATTCAGTCACGTATTTGAGGCACCCGTGCATATTCAACTCTTCAATCTTTCAATGGAGGAAGCATATATGTAAAGGTTTAATTTATATGAATAATAAATTATTTATTATTCTTTTCCAGCTTCTCGCATAAGTACTTCCTAAAGAGCATCCGTCCGCGTTTCCACTATGGGTTAGTATGGACCACCCCGCAAGTCTAGATGCACTTAACATTAACACTTATTATAAATTTTGATTTGTTTATCAATTTAATACAGAATTTCTCGCATAATATTATATCTTTTTCGGTAACATAAAATGAACAAAAGTTCCCGAACAAGACATGCATTTCCTCACGTCGTAGAGCATGCATATTCACCTCTTTCATGTACGGAAGAAGAGAATAATGTATGCCATCACTTTCTTCTTCGAAGAATTAGACCATAAATTAGAAGTACTCAAATTGAATTTTGTTACTCTGCAGGGTGATTCTTTACAGCAGCGTGAGAGCTGCTCTGCACACAACATTTATGGGTTCTCTCATTCTGTCAATATCCATGTGTAGTTTTTCTAGGAACTCAAAACATATTTACCCTTAGATAATATCAAAAAATATTACTTCTACCAACCCAGGTTTAGATGGTGATCTCGGACGCGTTCCTAGTCCACTAGATTCTCATTCTCTAGATTGATCAGATTCATCATGGGTTCAGGAAATTTGCACTGCGTTGTCAAGAGGTATTCTCTTGACCTGATCTGCTTACATCCATGATCAGGTGGGGTTCATCCTTTTCTTATTCTTTGAATTTCACCGGTGTCCTATCTTCATTTGTGCGAAAGATGCACCTGAGAATAGACGAGGTATCAGCCTGTACAAAATTTGCAGAAGTAGATAGTGAAGCAACGACGCACAAGTGCGAACAATGTCAACCAAAAACTAAAGTATTTACACTTATTATGCTTCCACAAACACGGAATCACACAATGAGATTTATAATAGTTTGTATGACCTTTTCCTAAGTACTCTAAACCTTAATCTGACCCTTGCATTGCATAGCCCTTGAAAATTCTTTCCAACCATACCAAACATGTTTCAAATGGACTTTTCTACAGAGAGTATTTGTCTTAGAAGTCTTCATACACACTATGTATCCTTAAGTACTATCAAATTTACAGCAAACTTTACTCCCTCATAAGTTTTGCATCGAGCTCCAAATGTAGTGATTTCAATTGTGATGAAAGCGCTTCTCCACATCTTTTCATTGATACTCGTAGTGCTACGAACTAACCCTCACACCAAAAGTTATAGCTGTTCAAAGTTCGCTGATTATTTTTTTGTTTATTTTCTCCACCTTGACCTCTATTTATTTATTTGACAATTTGCAAGACAACGACTTTTCTACCCCTTTCAGTTCTAACAATTCTCCATAAGATTCTCAAACACTCAAAGAAGCCATGCAAGAGTTGAAAAGAAAAAAGATGAAACACGACGACGAGAAAGAGGTGGATTCAGACTATGAGAAGAATGAGGATTTTATAACTGGTCTATACATACAGATATGAGAGATGTTGGAAACTCTGACAATTGACGGGAGCGTATATTGATCTTATTGTCATCCTGGGTTTGGAAGGACCTAGTTCTGTCCATGTCTAACTTGGACTCAAGTAACAATACGGATGTCCAGTTTAGAGTTTGCACCCTAAACCCTAAACCCTAAACCAATCTTTTGAGACCAAGTAGTAATAGTGACGTGAGAGTTGGCGTCATGGTTCACACTTCATGATCTACTATTGCAATTTCAGGTAATAATCAAGAGGATGTAGATGTAGAAAGACTTAGCGTGATATCACCTTCTTGTGTATCTCTTAGAGCAAAGCTTGCTGTGGATTATAAATCTCAACTAGAGTAGAATATTAAATATTACGAATTTAGACTGTGTATTAGAGAGTCATACAAGACTTTAATATCGGCGATGAATACTTCGTCGATATATTAGAGTCACTTCACACACAGTACGCATCAGTGAATAGTGCCTCGGTCCCGGCCAGTGTTACCTTCTGTTCTAGATAGAAACTACAAGTTGAAGGACATCAGTACACTCCGCTAAATATTTTGGTTTTGTTGGTCCTTTGACATCTGGGCGGTGTAGCGGCTACCTGTGACCCAAGCGTGAGTAACTAGAAGAGATTGAGGAGTATGAGATCTCCTGGAAGACCAATGAAATCATGTAGAAGGCACGTCCACCTGTAGCGCAGAGTCTCTTCCGGGTCCTACCACGGAAGTGAGAACGATTCGGGGAGAGCGGAGGCGCGCGACCGAGCAGCGATAACCTTTCGCTCTTCGCTTCCCAGCGATCATTCTTCAGTGAGCAGCTTGGCCAACCTCTCGCTGGTCTTTTGCTAGCCATGGCACTCTATATATTGACTCCCAGCTGCCGTCGCTGTCGCTTAATAAGCTTAGGCCAACAACCTATTCCCCATCCGCCTGTAGCCCGGGCGCCGTGGGGTCGAGTCCTCCCTGCGGGGGGTCTCATGCTGTGCAAGGGCAGCAGCATACGGCTGCAGAAAGCCCCACAGCGAAAAGAGGCCTAAAAACAAGAACCAAACGAAAAAAAAGTTTAAGCTTAGGTCCGGACCTACGCTTCTTATGCTGTTTCACGAGCGTTCTTGAAATGCACTGGCTATTCCAATACTGGGATAAGGTATATATTGAATTCGTTAGAATGTCGGGGAGCTGCATATTTAATCTGAAATTAGATTATATGATGTTAATGTATATTTGTAGAGAGCTAATATAAAAGTAGGATTCATGCGTCCAATCGGAATATATAAGTCTTTAAGAATGTATCACAGATCAGGAAGTTCTGATCTCTCTGATATATAGCTTTGGTTCTTTACTCACTATTCCAAGTGCTTATTCACCTCAGAAGTTGCTTTGTATTTCTTTTCGTTTGTAATTTTTTCCCTGCTCTTATACTGGCGCAGCGGTAGACTATTTTTCGTCTGGAGGTCAGATGGTACGACAGGAGGCTGTTCGTGGAAAATTATAACAATGCGTCCTCTTCTTTCTTAGCAAGCCGCGAAAAAAGACTATTTGGTTTTCCCGCTTTTTCCTCCTTGGCCTCACGTGGTGGAACTTCGTCTGTTTCTACTGCTCGAATAGCCCGTATTGGATACCAGCAGTCATTGCATATCTGTACACGTAGAGGCTGTACCTATTTTTTTAACCTCATTTATCCATACTACTTCGTGAAAGGATACGAGGATGAGAAAAACATACATACTGAGGACGCATTTGCCCGCACAGAAGCAAACAAGGAAAAACATCTGCTGAAAGACGAAAACCAGTACAAAACTGCCTGTACAGCTAGAGTGTAGTGTAAACGAAGTTAAGGACGATAGTTTTCTTATCGCATGTACTGTTTTGACAGTAGTGTAAGGCTACATAGCACTGTAACCTACAAGAAGTGCAAAATCTATCATCAACACTGTACATGAAGCCAGAACGAGAAGAACGCTGGCGGCCTTCCGTTGTAGTGGTCAAACTGCAAACCGTATGTACATAAGAAGCCCTTCAAGCGAATTTGCCCTCAGCGACTATTGTAGACACTTCATCCCACATGGACTGCAAAAATCCGCCACGAACACTGTACATGAAGCCAGAAGAAAAAGTACAGAACACTGTTCACCGCCTTCCGAAGTAGTGGTGAAGGAAGAACTCAAGAATCATGAACTCAGCGACCCTCATCCAGCAAGCGATCCGCCAGAAGAAAGCGAGGTAGAGCAGCAACGGCAGGCAGGAAGAGAGAATGAAGAGCAATCGCGTGGAATAAACAGCAGCGAGTGATGGCAGAAAAGCAAAGCGCCCTCATCGTCCACAAGAACGCGAGCAACGGCAACAAAGAGCACGGTATGATTACTGCCTTCACCCGCAACAGCGAGCAGGGTTATCGTCGCGTTACTGCCGTCCGCCGTGAAAAATGCACGTTGTGTCAAAAAATTGCTCCCGCCCCCAAAAGAAAAGGAATCTAGGAGCACGCGATATATGCGGGCTGTGATGATAATTAAATTCAAATTATTTTTTACCCGTCTCCGCGTTAGGCTGGAAGCGTTAACGAACAGGCTAACGCAGAAATGACATCCCCTCCGGCGTTCCGCCGTTTGGGATGCTTATTCGTTCGGAGTCTTGGTATCAGCGCTGCTCGATATCCTTCACCATTCTAATGAGTAGATATCATATCTCCAACAAAGACGGTTACATTTCGGTTCCGCCCACTTCTATGGGAATTAGAGTAGTGTTTGCACAATAAACTTCTTCAGAAGTTCTGCGTTTACTGGTTAAACCAAAACGTGTTGAACCCCGTCTGATCCAAAGCAGCCGGGCATCTTTGAGTAAGCATCCACATGTGCTGATGCTCAAACATCACGAGTCTCGTACCCAAAGTCACTGATGCTTGAGTCCGGGAAGAACTCTCTAAGGATCACATCATCTCTGAGGTGTGGTCTGGCTGGAGCGTATCCTGGTGAGTATTTACCCAAACCTTTCAAACGGACCGATAACCAACGAACAATCGAGGTCTAGTGATTATCTGGAGAACAGAGCGGAGGTCGCACTGGAGTATCTCTGCAATCGTGAGACAGTTCAAAAAGCATTAATAGAGCTCACAGTCTTGCAATTGTAGTCTTGTGAAGCACGGAAGCATAAATTAGCAGCATTCTTGGTGGAATGTACTCCTATTTCGGAAAAATTTAAACACGGAACTCTACGGATGTCACCCAGTAATCAAATCTCAAACACATACCTCAAAAGTCAGCAGGTTTTATATATCCACCTTGCGCATGAGAACTGGTTCGTCGAGAAATTCCACTCGTTCTGTACTAAACATCAGTGGTCTCGTACTGGTGCTGGAGTCTGGAAAGAACTCTAAGGATCACAGCATCTCTGAGGAGCCAGACCTGAGGTGTGGTCTGGCTAGCTCCGGATCCTTCATCCCGTGCTAAGTATGGACTCCAAACCGTTCAAACGTACTGATGAAGCGATGAACAGTCGAGGTCTAGTGATTATCGGGAGAGCAGAGCCGAAGTCACATCGCAGAATCTCTGCATTCGTGCGACAGTTCAAAAAGCATTAATAGAGCCTCACAGTCTTGCAATTGTAGTCTTGAGAAGCACGGAAGCATAAATTAGCAGCATTCTTGGTGGAATGTACCCCTATTAGCGAAGGATGTATACACGGAACATTTCGTTTTCATTCGATAATAACATATCAAACACATACACCCATCATGATACCCAAAGTCAGCAGTTCTACATATCCACCTTTAGCATGAAAACAGCTGCGTCGAGAAATTTTACTTGTTGCTGTTGGTCGAAGGAAGTCCGCGCGTGCAGTATCAGAACTAAGGCGACGAAATAGGAACATGTTAACACTTCGAGGTCGTTGAAGACATATCCTATATCAGTTTGCGAACGATTTCTTCCACGGCAGAGGTCACAGTACTGCAGGTTTTCTGCAGTTTTTAGAAAGTTCAAAAAGCTTCAGTACAGCCCACGGTCTTGGAATTGTAGTCTTGTCTAGCACTGGACAATAAATTAGCAGCATTAATGGTTGAATGTGCTCCTATTCGCGAGACTTTAAACACCAAGACAGCTTGGGTTGTCGTTCATCAAGCACACATCAAACACGAAACCTTGGAAGTCAGCAGGTTTTATGTATCTCCACTTTGAGCATGAGAACAGGTGGATCGAGAAATTCCACTGCTTCTGTACTCTTGCTGTTGGTTGAAGGAACTCCGCGCGCAGTTTCAGAACTAAGACCACGAATAGGAACAGTTGGCGGTCTAGACTCAAGCGTGAGGTAAGATACAAAATACACTCGTAACTACTTCTCTCTGAGAAGCCCTACTGCAACTGTAAGCTTTAACTGTACAAGCTGAGTGACACTTTACTCCAACGAGCTGAAACCCCTTGAGCAAATTGAATTCGAACTCGCTGTAACAGTTTTTGCTCTGACGTTCAACGGGTGGAGTTCATGAAACATTTTGAAACTGGAGCTCCATGGCTTGTAGAACTCCTGTCAGTCTTCTCTCTGTGTGTCGCCTTTCCGGATCCACCACCTATATGTTCCAGGACTTCACGACCAGAAGGCAACACAACTGCAGCTTTCATTTGAGAGCGATTTGCGGTTAATTTACTGACAACTTCCGATCAGTTACATCCGGAGATTTTCCTTTGTTCTCGTCAATCCGAAGATTTTCCTTGGTTCTCGTCTTTTGAGGAGTTATGGCTTCTTCATCAACCCGTTTCTGGGGGGCTTACAACGCTGTGACGGCTTGTTGCGCTCCAAGGGGATCTCGGCGTCCCTATCATCGACACTGCGGGTGTGCTCTACACTTCCTACCTCATGGTATTTATTCACCGACAAACAGAAGCGTGTCAATGCCCAGGAATGGCATGTTCAAATCTTTCTTCATCCACTCGACTGCCGATAATAAATCGAATTGCTCTTGCATTGAATCGCCGTTTGTGCAACGCAGTACTGGAAGCTGCCCGGTTGTTGTTGGCCAAATCACCAGTAGCTTGGTGAATTCGAATGTTCTAAGCATCGCGCTGATTCAAGACGTGGAGGAGCAAGAGCAAGAGAAGGATGTACAAACCTCTTCGATCTGTTGCAAGCTGCTTGGAGTGCAGTGAACTCATCCTTGCGGACCGAGTGAAGAGTTTCTGCACACGATGAATTTAGATCATACTTCTATTATCTTTCAGACTATGGCTCAAACCTCTGGGTATGCACTGTATTGATGGTGACTAGGTGTCATGATTCTTGCACGAGTGGAGCAGCAACCACCCGGGTTGTCGATCTTCCAGCCAGAGCAGAGTCGAACAGAGTTGATTCAAAGCTCCGGAGCTTTGAACATACGCAGGCCAGCGCAGCTGGACCGGCCCTTATTAGCACAGTGCAGGTGGAGATGCATCAAATACGATAAAATTCTACGCCACCCACCTAGCCGAGTCCGTAGACAGCAATTTCAGGCCGTAACTTTATCATCTGAAGCACGAAGAAGCTGCGTTTTGCTCGTACTGATTCCATATTTGGTTATCTCCTGCAAGTGCTATTTCAGCATTGGGATCGCTCAGTCAGTCACCGCCAGCTACAGCACACGCAGTTACTTGTTAACAGAGTAACGTCACTTCAAATTCACTTCTTTTCGGCAACGCACGGCGATCTTGTGAAGGCACTCTAGGCTACGATTCAAGAAGACATCCACTACATTTACACCCGCATAAATGAGAAATGCGTAGTTTAATCTGTCTGAACCATTTATGCAACAGAAGTATATTACGAATTCGAAGAGGCTATCAAAATCTTGCTAGAGAGTAGTAGAGTGGATTGTACAAATATTCCCGAGACAGACATTCCGGCTCGGTGACATGTATGATCTCAATTACTAGAAAAAAGGTGGCACCTACGATGAGTGTCACATTCCAACAATGCCTGCATCATCATCTGTTTTCTTTGGCCTCATCATGTGATGTTTGTTTTGCTTGATGCCATTCATAATTCAGAGAGTTTAGATAGTCCAGTTTGCAACGTTTGCCCATTCAAGACTTTGGAAACTAGAATGCTGCGTTTCAGCATCATTAACTAACGTGAGTTTGTTGGAGATTCAGGTTCCGGGGCTCTACAGAACTGATAGGGGTATCACAAAGGATTATTGAATACTGTGTAGAGAACGATAGTTGAGAACGAACAGAATGAGGTTATTGAAGCGAACTAGCGTGTACATATATATTCGGGCACCGGATTCGTAGGAGGACCGACTAAACTCGGTGCATGTGCCTGGATGTGTACATTCATTGTGTCCGTTATCCTGTACCTGGTCCGTGAGAATTTGCATGAATCTCTAGTTTCAATTCGAAGCCTGGTGGTTGATGAATGGATTGCAAGGTCCCGATCGTGGGAGGGGTAATACGAAGAACGAAGCATGAAGCTGCTTCCTGAGACATCCCTGAATCCCCTCATTGTCCGGACACTTAAAAAGAAGGACTATTTACGAGTCAGGGCAGCTTGATCGCAGTAAAAGCCATTTTGTCTTGCAAAAAGTAACAGTCGAATCTGAAGAGCTCTGTGTCTTCATAACTGCTTTATGAAGATGCATAGCGGAGACCCGAAAGTATAGAACGAGCCTAGAAGGGCCGAAGGCTGTCCCTTTATTGCTTGATCAGGAGCAGAAATTTATTTCTCTAGGTAGTCATGATCACTTTAAATTCTTCCTACAAGCCTCCCACCACGAGCATGCATGTTCACGTTTCTAGCTAGCTTAAGCTCTTAGCTGAAATTTAGTCCATTCCGGAAGCAGATCTCGTCCGATCTTGATGCTAGACTCTGAAGAGGATTCTCATCCAAATTCTACCAACAGGACTCTGGATCTCATGATCAGTTGAGTCTAGGAGTACTGGGACCACACTGGAAGATGTTGTGGATAAGAGCTCTAGATCCCGGACCTGGCGAGCTTGTGAGCTTGCTGCGTGGCAGCAGCTGAAAACTTACGTTCGTCTACATGTGCAAGAGAAACCACCGGATCATAAGGATGATGAGTATATATATATAATCAAAGGCATCTTGAAGCGTGATGTTTTCTCGATCATAGGTAGAAGCAAATAATGGAGTATTCATTTTATCTTGATTTTAGATAACGCATGCTCTGCACGTATGTTTGTAGCTTGTTCGAATTCAGTTGTTACGCATCAGCAAATCTGAGTTTGGACGTAGAAAGCCCAGAAGCAGTATCTCACATCACCATGATACAGCTTGAAGATTGCAACTGCAAACAAGCTTGTGGGATACTTTCTAGAGCCCAAACTTGTGAATAAGGTTGGTTGGTCCGGTCACAATTTCGTCTTCTGCGGTTCACATCTCCTCTATCCAATCTAAACTTAAATTCAAGTTTTCACTTCATTTTAAGAGGCAAACCTACAAATTCTGAAATGAAACTTCTTAAACAGGTTGTTTTCACCTCGTGGTCGTGTTTGATATTTCCAAATTCATACATTGCATGCCACGTCATCCTATTTAAAAGCACGTTCGTTACATTCCTCGTCTTCCAAACACGTGGTTCTTAATGAAAAAACCTTTCAAACTTTCTAGACACTTGTTTTAAAGTATATTACCAATATTAAATTATTTAAATTATTTTTAATATTCTTTAGGTATTTCATGGATTTAGTGAATAGATATTATAGAGTTTCAATATACCTTGAATTCAGCATTAACTCCTAACACTCTGTACACTAATACCACACCTAAGCTTTGAGCAATATTGACGAAATGATGAAGAAACTAGCAAATTTCCTCGAAGGAAGTTTTTGAAAAAGATTCATCTATTAATTTGTCTGTTCTAAAATTCAAAGATTAACACTTTTAGCTTAGTGTTAATAATATTTTGAACAAATCTAAATTTAAAATTCAAGTTGTCAAGTCGTTTGAGAGGGAAAACAGGTTGCTCTCCCCTCGTAGCCGTGTTTGATATTTTCAAATTCTGAAATTACATTCCATGTAATCCTCTTTAAAATCAAAGCACGTACGTTAGATTTCTCGTTGTCCAAAAACGTAGTTTCTAATGAGAAAAAGCTTCCAAACTTTCTAGACACATGTCTTAAGGTACATTATGAATATTTAAATTCTTTAAATGACTTTTAGAACTCTTTAGGTATTCTCATGGATTTATTGAATAGAATTCTATAGAGTTTTTATATCTTAATTCAGCATTAATCATAGAAACATAATTCTCAAGATCAGACCGTCCATATTGTAGAAACATACACAAAGCACACGTGGAAAATTTCGTCAAGATCTGATAGTCGAAAGTCACTTTGTAGAGAAAAAATCAAAATCTCCAAATGTTATAACTTGTTCTCAGTTCGCTGTACACTAATAACAAATCTCAGCTTGGAGTAATATTGTTCAATGATGAAATAAATCATCATGCTTCTTTAATTATTTCTGCATTCGTGATCGACTCTCACTTTTGGGGTGGAAAATAATCGGAGGTCATGTGAGGCATCTGTTGTATCGTCTTTTGACTTCGTTTGGTTTGAAACCGTCGCCGTTGTATCTTTGAAACAAATGAGTGAAATGAAAAAGCGTGTGCATGTGAAGTGATGCTGCTGCTCATCAAGTTGGAAATGAGCTTGTTTCTTCGCAGGACAAGTACAAACAGGGGCTCGCGCCACAGTCTAACGCTGGAGCAGCATTAGCATTTCACCACATTCGAGTCCCGGAATCGTTTACCCTCACGGACATTGTGGGAGAAAAGGGTGAAGGATAAGGCTCTGCTGACGTAAACTCAGACTTCTTGTCCACTCTCGTAACCATGGGCGATGTGCATGCTGCTTTTACGGGCCATGATCATCTTAACGATTACTGGGTGCAACGGCAGGTGTGTTCCTGTGTTACTCTGGTGGATTCGGCTACCATGCTTATGGACGAGCTGGGTGACCACCACGCTCAAGGGTCATTACTACTTACCTTCGTGGAGAAGCAGCAAGCTGGGAGGACGTTGAATCTATTCAAACTTGGAAGCGACTGGATGATACAGATTTCATCAAAATAGATGAGGAAATCCTGTACACAAATTATATGTCCTCGAAGAACAAACGAATACGAGGGGATAATAAGTAAAGGACTGAAAGCAGAAAACTTCATACTTTTGCTGGGAAAGTTTCAAAAACTGATCTTTCTAAGAACGGAGCAATAAAGCACATGTTATAGTAATTACTGTCAAAATCCGAAGATACTTCAGAAGAAAGTTGGACTGGGTTCTAGTCCTTGATGAGCCCCAGTCGGACACACACATGAAACATGTTCTCTGTCCCACGCAAAACTTCTCAAGCACAAAGTCGTCTTAGCTAAGTATTGCAGTCTGGAACGTGCATTTGATACGGAAATAGCAATGGATAAAACATCGATCTTCTCTTCCATACAGACGAAAGATGTGCCATCAGCAACCAGGCAACCATGGAAAGAAGAAGTTCGTGGGGATGGTCCTCAAGATTCCGACAATCCATGTGCACCACCATACTTTTTGGATGAAGAGCATTTTGGAACGCAAACCAAAGTGAAAAATAATAATAATTTAGGCATGGATGGTTTCACCTTGCAGAGAGCAACTTTTCTTGAAGAATTTTTTTGAAAACATTCCATCTACTATTTTATAAGCTCAAAATTCAAAAATTAAATTTTTCCTCAACAAATCTAGCTAAACTTACAATTCAAGTTTTCACCTTCTTTGAAAAGACAAACGCAACAATTTTGAGAAAAGAACTTCTTAAACAGGTTGCTCTCCCCTTATGATCGTGTTTGATGCTTTTATATTCTAAAATTGCATGTCACATCATTCTCTTTAAAATCAAAACACGTTTGTTAGATTTCCTGCCGTCCAAAAGCTTAGTTCTTATTGAGAAAAAGCTTTCAAACTTTCTAGACATGTGTCATAAGAATAGCCACAACAACCAAGTACTCTCTAATTGGTTTCTGTTTCAACTTTCATGAACCTTAACTTCAGAGGGGGAAAAATCCAAATCATATATATTTTATTAATTGATAAAAAATTGCATTACATTTCGCATATTTCATCATGATCGATCACTAAAAAGAATAATCGCAGCAGATGATCAATCATAGAATCTGTAAAACGTACAAGATTCTCTATCGACTCCTTCGCTACGTGATTCTCAAGAACCGAAGGCTGAACTTCCGGATCTGAAGAAGTGACGACTTCACTCTACAGCCCCAAGTGTATATCCTCTCCATCTGCCACCTCTTCAAAGTGATCTACACCTTCAAGCATAGCCGCATCTTCTTCAAACCATCAAAGCTATGTGCACCATCTTTTTTAGTGTCTGCTTCTTCATCAGGTAATATCTTCATGCTGAAAATTGAGAAGGGATGTACATGGAGTGACGTCGATTAATCTCCATTGTAATACAATGCTGACTACTCTATAATGGACACACCAAAGTCTTCCTAGAACTAGAACAAAGATCCATGATCCAGTCTCCTTCTTTGGAAAAATAACAGATAAGTTTACTGATCACAACTTAAGACTTCTAGTACACATTCATAGGTTTACCATCAGACAACAAGATCTTGCAACTGCAAGCTGGAGCTACAATTTCAATCTCTAGATACCTAACACCTGAATCAAAATTTTCATAGATATTTTATCGTCTTCGGATCAGAATCCTGCTGTCTAGTACTCCTGGTTCATTGTTACTCTAGGTCTAGCTGTATTTTTATAGTAGAAAGAAGTAACGAAATACGAAGAAGTAATGAAATACAAAGATGAAGAAAGTTCTTCGATGACCGAAGGATGAAGAAGTCATTTCTCATCGCATTTGTCGATTCTTAAATCCTTGATAACTTCGTCATTCGGACTCCGTTTGCCTCGCACAACAAATCGTTAGAAAGCTCTTCGTCCAAAGAATCCATCCATGAGGAAATTCTATCCAAACTGACTTCACAACTTCACTTCATTTCTTAAGAGTAGATCTTCTTCACTAAACTTCTAATTAACACTACTTTTGTTTCTATCTTATATCTTCTATCTTATATCTTCTACTACATATTCTTCTTATTTACTCTACAACTAGTCATAATTAACAAAAAGAAAAATCAAGGCTCCACAAGAATTGAGCTTCTTGCACAATATCGAGGTTGTTATCAACAACTACGTTGGTGTAATTACACTGCATTGTTTACGTCGGACTTACAAAGAGTGAAGAAGTGTTGTTTGTCGACTATATCGTTCATGCGGATGTATGGCGTAAGTACATCTTCAACCAAAAAGTGGAATATTGTTATCAGCAGTTCACAAAGAGTAAGAAGTCTGGAGAGAATACAAATGCCTTGAGGAAATGTTTGACGGTGGAGATCATTACCGTCCAAGCTAGAGATGAACTCCAAAAGAACATGTTGACTTTGGAAAGTACCTTCCAAGTAACTTTATGAGTGAGATCTCTATGGAAGATCCAAGAACGTATATTTTGGAAGTGGGAGCAACATGAGATCAAAAGATAAAAGCCATCACCAAAGATGGAAAGACAAAGAAGCGTGATGATGATGAGATGAAAGGCGTCTAATGACGAGCAGTGTAGAGTGTGACCGACGATCGTAAACTCTCTATCTTTCATCACGTCGATTAGGGACAACTTTCAATAGATGAGATGCAAAAGGAGTACAAGAGATGTCGTGTCATCGGCTGTATCCAAATGGCCGTGGTGCAGATGATTAGTATTGAGAGTAGACCGAAGCACAAGTGATATTTGTCCTTACACTCAAGAAGAACAACTCCGTTCTTTCTTTACATATTTTATTGTAAGAAAATTCTTTTCTATTGTCTATTTCAGTTTTCATCTTACTAACAATCATCATGATAGCCCATGAAGTTCATGGCTTGCTCTGAAATTTTCTTCTTGATTATCTTGTTGATTAATAAAATTTCTTTTCATTCTACCGAAAGATCTTTCTCATCGTAACATTTTGTCAAAACAACTCTTTATCGTTGAAGAACCGATTGAAGAAGGGCAGAAAAAACATCCTTCGAGATGAAGACTTTGTTGGAGATTTTATGATCAAACTTTTTGGATTATGTTATGCATGCTCGAGAGTACAAGGAGATGAAAGAAAAAGGTGAAGCCGGATATCTTTCTTAGTTGGTGCAAGGAAGGTGTAGAAGAAAAGTACAACTGAGAAGTCTATCTTACGGTCGTGAGGAAGATGTCTACTTTGATTGAGAAACAGAGGTTCACATTGGAGATCGCAGATATTTCGTATAAGTTTCAACTCAAGAACTGTTCACATGATGATTTCTAAGATTTTTTCTAAAACAAATATGACTCATATGTTGATGCATTTCGTTCAACTTTCAACATCGAAGTATTGGACAATGATCATCTTCCATAGTCTTCAACAAACAGCAGATGTTGGACAAGCTCTACGCGACTATGGATGTAGAGTTTCTCCTGGTATAGGTGCGAGATGCAGACTACAAAACCACCACGACTCCAGCCTTAAATGTTAACTTGCAAGACTTTGGCGATACAAGAGACAGCATAATTTCGGATAAATTTGACGAAGTATTGACTTCATACTTCATCAACGAGCTCGACACTTCAGAGAAAGAGCTACTAACTCGACTTCGCACAGAGATGACAGCAGCAGTAGATCCTTCAGCGAAGAGTATGATAGTTAGAGTAGCTGAGAGATAGTTAGGGAGATGAAGGAGATTAGGGAGACCATTAAACTAACATTGTGTAGTATAGCTAGGGAATTATGGTTAGATAGTGTAGTCACTTTCTTTCTGCAGTCTAGGGAGACCTGATCGATCGGCGAAGATGTTAATCCTTCTTCTTAAGAAGTGAGATTCGTCATATATAAGAAGTTGTGTTGTCGTTTTCAGTACCTCTATGTGTTTGTTATTTTGGATTTCTATTTTCAGAAGTTTATGAAGTCGTTGTGTACTTATCTTCTTCGGGATTTTACCTACGAAGTTTTGTAGTTTGTTGTGATAGGAGTGAGACTGGATGACGAAGTTCTTTGCCATTGTAATTCAAAATCTGAGTAGGAGTTTGAGGCGAAGTCTGAGAATAGACCAGCAACTACAAATTTTGTTTTGCTACGAAGATAATTTTGGAGCGAAGTTTGTTTGGACGAAGTGGTTATTTCTGAAGTTTCTTTGTTGGATAAGTTCTTCTCAGTAAGGAACTTAGTACTTCATACTTCGTGTGGAGTGAGAACTTCGTATGAAGTACTTACAGGATGCTACTTAGTGTGAAAATACTTAGCATTTATGGTGATAGAAGCTACTTAGTAGCACTTCATCAATACTTCTCTGTTGAGACTTGTTATCAGTGGCTCAATATTCTTGTTGTTTATTTTTTTCTGGAGGTCCTTGACTTGTTTAGTATCTGTTATGTTATTTGTCAAGATTATCAACTCTGTCTTGTTAGATAGACTTGAGTTTGATCTCTACCTGGACTGATTTCTGCCCGTGAGAATAAATGACAACTATAAAGAATCACTTTTGTCACTTGTTACTACATTTGGATGATATTTACTTGCATCTCTATGGGTTCGATCTTTATATTACTACTTTCAAGCATCTTTTGATTTTCTTGTGTGTTATAGTTCTTGTCAGCATAATATATATGATTACCCTTGATGACACAAAATTGTCATCTACGAGGAGGAGGTGAAATCTAGTCAGCCTTCATCAGACAATTGGAGGATCAACAACAATCAAGAAGTTGTTGTAGTGAGTGTATGCATTCTCCTACATCGCTTTCTTCAATCTCTCAACGAACAAGTGGTTTACAACTCGAATCTGATACGGTCCTCATTTGTCGTTGTTGGTTTCTGCGGATGGCTTTGCGATTTGGTCTGTTACAAGACAACATTTGATCTCTTCTTCCTTACATCATTCTTCAGGTTCTAGGTGAATGCGGTCTCCTACAAGAAATTGACGTCTAGAGGGGAGCATCCGACTAAGTAGGAACGGATGCACAAGCTAGATCAAGAGAAGTTGAGCGACTAGGTTATTCTTCTTCAACAAGGCTAACATGATGAACACTAACTGAAAATGAAGGTCTTGCTGCAGTTGAGAACCTCCTCCCGACGAGATGTTAGCACCCGAGTTCATGACACTGAGTGACTTTGATCTCGACTCAAAGGTTGAGATGACTCCTTGATCATATCTGTCTCACCGATTGATGTCCACCTTGCTTTGGCTTCCGATCTCAACTTCTTTGGAGTACTTCGATCAGCTTATGCCACTCCAGGTGGAAAAGATACGCTCTAGCATTATCCGTGAGAACAAAAATCAACCATGTCAGAATGATCTTCTTGACCGCATCTCGTTCTTAAACTTGTACTTGGGACTAACCGCCACAAACTCTTTGAATGCTTGCGGCATCTGCAAGGAGAAAGCATGATGATAAGATAAGTATAGAGACTGAGTGGAGAAGGAAAAGACAAAGATTATAAATAAGACGAATCTGACTAGCGTAAGAAGCAATGATGACTCATAACCTTGGTAGATGAGGAATGAACTTCATGAGCTGCTCGTAAGCTTAACTTGACGGCCCATGAAGTTCATGGACCATCTGCCAGTCGAACTAGACAACCCATGAACTTCATGGGTTGTTCACAGAAGGAGTCGAACGGTCCATGAACTTCATGGGCTATCCGCTAGATGAAACAAGGAACCCATGAAGTTCATGGGTTGCAAGCTGTCTAAGCTTGACAACCTATGAGGTTCATGGGCTGCCGGTTCGACGAGACGGTTCATGGTTGTCTGTTAGTCGAGCAAGACAGCCCATGAACTCCATGAGCTTAAGGTCAACTCATAGTTTCAGCCCATGAGTTCATGGACAAGACAACACACTACCATGAAAGATGAAATAAGACAAGAACATGTAAAACCTCACATGTGTCAACAAATGTTGATTTCTTTGTAAATGTGAGCTGACGTCTTGTCCTTAACAAAGTTTCTCACTGGCAGGTCGTAGCGGACAAAGCCTCCATAGATTTTGGATCAAGCGAGACAGATACAAAAAAGCGTATCGTAACTGGTTCTTTGCGACTCTCCACTAACATCAGCTATAATGAGGAATCATTTTTGCTTTATATGTCATTTTTGAAACCAAAATGAAAATGTCAGTCGTCATGTATGATACAATTGGAGTGGGTGTCATAATCAGCACTGTTTTAGAATTTTGTCTTGGAGGTCTAAAACCTACTTTTGGAATTCTATTTAAACACAAGATATTGACACGAAAGACAAGGTGGAGCGGGTTACTAAAGAGAATCTGACCGGTAACTCTGCAAATGTAAAATGAATAATGAACTTTTCAACCCCACCTTATATAGGTTCTCCTAAGGAAGGCCGCGATCAATGTCAGAAATAGATCAATATGTAGGATTTTGTGATTTCGTCAAATTTATTTCATCCTAGTCGCTTGCGAGGGAAAAGTAAAAAAAAATAATCCTAATCGAATATTTGAGTTTATCTCATCTCCACTATAGAAGGAAGACAACATCGATCATTTTTCTCTATTGCTTTCATTATTATAGAGGTTAAGTATCCATATCTTTGAATTTTATATTTTTCATATTTATATAGATTTCTGGTTGTAATATCAAGTGATAAAGCAGAACCAAAATGGAAATCAGGTAAATTTATTATAGAAGAGAATACGGATTTTTGTCGCAAGTTGATGAATTCTCCTCTGATTTTGAATCTGATGATTCGAGAGAAGCTAGAAGAAACACTGGATGCACCATAGATACTGTATTTGCTCCACTTGACCGGAAGTTCAATAAAGACCAAGCTCTCATGTTTGAGCAATTGCTTAATTCTAGCAAAATTATCATTTTTGGAGAATGTTCAAAGAAGCCAGATGACCACAGTGCGGAGTAGCCTATGAAGTTCATGGGGCGTCCAGTCCATTTGCGTAGAACAATCGCAACGGAGTGTCTAGATAAGTCTCTTCCGAGAGATCATTTATCTCTTATCGCTAGACCACTTGGTCAGGAGACGAATCCGTCCAAGAAGGATCAAACTGTTGTACACCTTGAATCTAGTTTCGATAGTGACGATAGTATTTCGGATGAACGTCACTCAGAGTTGAAATTGTCTTCGGAGAGAGTTTTTTCTAAGATTGACGACTGCTGCAAAATAGTTAACAACACCTAACATCAACTTGTCTGGATTAGCAACAAAATGGGCATCATTTCAGTTCTCTCCTACGCCTTCATGTTTACTTATATCTGATGGGTCTAGAATCGAACAAGCAAATGCCGTCAGAAATTTCTCCTCATCTAGCGAAGAAACTGACGACGTGGATAATCTATGTCAATCAACGATGAGGATTGTCACCAGAATTAGACTTCGATCCTCGATCTAGAAGAGACAACAACCACAATTGTGACTGCATCAAATGAGTCATTTATTCTTCCAAGAGATATAAGTGACTCATTTGATCAAATCAAAGGATTCACATCCTACAAATGATTCATCAGAGAGGACATATTCGTAAATCTCGACACATGCATTACAAATGATGCATAAGCCTCTTGGAATATCAAATTTAAATTGTAGTCATCGTGGACAGCATGAAGCTCATTTGATATTTAGTCCAAGATTCTAGGTGTGCTCCTTCAACGAGAAGATGGTGGTTTTTGCAATTATAAGATAAGGAAGAACTTCTTAATGTTATCATATTTGAATCCGTGAAAAGAGGAATATCTCTATGTAGTAATTGATTGAATAGAATGGTACGTAAGGACATAAGAAGTTCAGGAGTCAGCTTGACGAACAGACATACCCAGACAATTATTGTGCTCACACTATTTTATTAACAATAAGATTTATTTTACTAATATAATGTAATTCAATAGAGTTCAGAACTTCTAGAAACAACGGAGAATAACGGATTGACTTGCATCTTTTTCTCGATAATATTTATATATTTTTTGAGAACGTACGAGTGTAGATGGAACGAGTGTGCTCAAATTGTCAACAGTATTGCATTATGAGATCATTACATGTATCTTGATATATGTTGTTAGCACAAGTGGTTTCTAGTATCATATATATATATAGTCAACTATAGTATGTGGAGGTCAAGTTCATCAGGAAATAGGTATGAGAAGTGCATGTAAAAACAGATCATGAATAAAGTGACGAAATCACATACAAACAGAAAATGTTACGTTCTAATATATTTTGAATGAGCAATGAATAAAATGTATAAAAATTGAAGTTCTTGAGATTAATAGAAAAAGAAATTTACCAAATTCTATTTAGTTGGTAGTCTTGGCTACAGAACCTTATTTTGGAAGAAAATAAATGTTTTGCAACAAGAGACGAGTCTGATCTTGACGTATGATATTGAAATTTGAATAGTTTTGTAATTTTCTTTCTCCAAATATTAGAATCTCCTCAATTTGGTCCAATACCATACCCTGATGGTAATCATTATCATGATTTGCATTGATCTTTTATGCTATTAGTAGTGTAGATCCTTGAATCAGTTACCTCAAACATGTACCATGTATTGTTTACCAGTGGAAGGATCTTCAACATACTCTTCAATCCATGACACAATTCATAAATGATATCAATTTTGCAAGTCTTCAATTTGCAAGTGGGTTGACATGCAAGTAACATACTTATACTTGTATAGTCTTTTAGCATAATATGCGATTTGAAAATCTCACACATCTAAATCTATAAATCTATAAGCATATAATACATTAACAAATATGAAGGATGATTTAGAGTATTGACACAACAACTTATTATATATTTGAATATTTTTATTGTTGTATTTTATATGAGCTTTGTACACTCTTTTAAGAAGGTCAATCAACTCCTTATGCAAGATCATGAGAATTCTCTATCTTGCATAAGGAGTTGTACATATAGTAGCTTCGTGTGTATGCAATTCGTGTCGTTTTCTTCTCTTGTGGAAAAAATCTGTCTTGACAAGCTCATGTGAAGAACAACAATAACATTTTTCAGGTATATAATAGGGTTGTTGTGTCAGTACTCTAAATCACCATACTTGTTTGCAAATATATTCTATGTTTTTAAATTTCTCTTCATTTTGTTAGGTACGTGAGATTTCAAACCGATGTCTTGTTGTGGGACCGATTAGTATGTAAATTAGGCGTATAAGTGTGTTTTGCACACAGTTGTAGAAGTTGTGGTGTAATGGGATCTAAAACTTTGCTCTTATGAGCTTAGAATGCTCTATTATCTGCAGGAGTTTCCATGGGGCAGAAAAGGACAAGGTTGAGTCCTTTAACTTCCCATTGGTCCACCAAAAAGTGAAGATAACTTGTCATCTACCTAAGTGTGCGCTCTAGGAGAATCGGGGCACTTTGACGAGGGATTTTGGGGATCAGAGGGCATTTGAAGGGCGTTATGGCATTTTGAAGTTCATAGAGTGATGGGAGTACATAGCTTTCTCTTCCGATTGTAATATTAAGGGGTTTGAGTGATTGAGCCGTCAGATTGAGACCAGATTTCATGAGCTTGTAGTCTGTCAGTTGATGAAGCTCTGTCCCCAAATTTCACCACCGGATGTTATGCGGATTGAGCGCAATGGTGATTTGAAGACGACGGGGTGCAGAAAGCTTTCAATCTAGAGCAGCAAGTTTACAGATTTATGGAGGATGATCCGAACAGTCAAATCGGCTCAATTTTCCTGAGTAGTGAGTTTACCTTCTGAATTGATAGCACAAGAAGTTTGAGTGGAAGTGGACAGTTCATTTAGGCGAAGAAGCTTCTGTCCTGAATCTGAGATTGGAAGTGCGTGTTAGTTTCTGAGAATTTGTGTTAATTGTGGGAGAAGATCTAGCCGTCAGATCTTCCTGAAATTTGACCTGTAAGTAGAGATTCTAGTATCCTACCTACGTGGCAAGTTTGAGAGGAGACTTAGCTGTAGATCTGTACCTATCATGTGTGAAAGTTCGCTGTTTTTCTGTCGAGTTGTATCGACAACGGTATCTAGTCCAGGTCCCGAGTCTTGTTAGCGGCAGCTGGCAGAAAAGTATCCAGTGTGACGTTTGTATTGCTTTGGGGAGTATTCTAGACGTAGATAAGGCTTTAGCGACCTACGTTGTAACCACGTCATGTGGTTGTCAAGTTCGCACTCAATGTGGCAAAGTGCGATCCTTGACCTCTAAAGTCGACTACCTGTCTAGCCTAGTCTCTAGTATTGAAACATGTTACGGTGCATGCATTAGAACCTTTCACCCAGTCGACCTACACGTGGATGAGTATGACGACACCAAACATGCGATGTGCATGTGTGTCACCTCATCAGCCCGTGTGGCTTAGGTTGCTCGGTTAAGGAGCTTGCACATATCTTTGTTTTGTGTTCGAAACTTTTAAGCAAAGGAGAGTGACCTGTGTGGGGGCATTCGACCTTGGAAAACTCAAGAGATTGTTCGTGGAGAGATCGGAGTGATCCTATGAGATTGTATCGGTGTTCTGTGGATCGAGATACCCTTGTAGTTGGAGTGGAAATGTTGTGAGAGATGGACGAAGGACTCTACTTACCGCCCAGATTCTCTTTTCGAAACCCTTTCTAGATTAAACTGATGTACATGGAACGAGTTCATTTCCAATAGTTTCTGATAGGATCCTTCAGGCATAACTTTACCGCGCAAGTCATGCTCTCGCCTGTCCCTGTGATCTTACCTGTTGTCACTTACGGCCAAGAATGGGATCTTACCGTCTTTATCCTCATCTAATGAAAGATGGATCTAAATCAGCTCCCTCTTGTAAACTTTAACACCGAGTGCGAGATAAGACACATTTGTCGACCCAAAGCCATGTACGAAGTCTTAGTAGTGAGAAACTTCGGAGAGGAATACTACCGAGAGATCATGTCATCGCATATCCCGTTTGTCGTGCCCATGATCATCCAACATTTCCGTGTGGTTATCTTGATCCTTTACTGAGAGAAAGAAAGTGCTTAGATATCGAGGAAGTCAGAGAGAAATCTACGTGATACTAGTCGCTCTGCTGTGCATCGATCGCTAGCCACAGCCAGAAGGTACGCCCTTGCTCAAAGAAAAGGCTCTCGCTACGACACCGCATAATCAGAATGAAAGACCATACAAGTATTCGTCCGTTACTTGTATGGTCTTTCATAGAAGATTCAACCTTCATGGATTTTGTGAAAGTTACAAACAAATGATGTAGTAATACTATCCAAAATAAAAAACTTTATCTATATTTTATATTCTGGATCAAAATCATAATCGATGATTAACAACAACATGAACACAACAAGTGTTAGTCTAGAAGTTTAATGAATTAAAAATTCATGAATCAATTCACAAAAAAATTCTATAAATATAACTTCATTAATGACTCAATAACTTATTGTTATAATTTTTCTTTAAAATAAACATATGTGATATTATCTCAAATTTGTGATATTCATTTTCATTGGTTACAACAATAACGTCAATAGAAGTTATCGTGAATCAAACTAAAAGTAATACATTCAGACGATATAAAGGATCAAATTTGAAAACTGGAGTAGAACTCCAAGTATAATTGTCTCAAAAGTTGTTTTATCATCAATCAACAGGATGAATTTTGCATCTCTCTTATTACGGAAGGTTTTTACTGAACTTTGTACCAACACTTGCTTACGACCAAAATATTTTTATATAATATATATATGTGTAAGACTTGTCGGACAAATTCATTACATGTAGCTTTAGACACTACACGTTACAACCTTCTCCATTTGTTTGATTGATTATAAATAGAATTGATAAATTATTTAAAATAATAATATTTTTGTATTTATCCAATATAATACTTTTAACATGTCTCTTCATTCGCATATTCTAAGTTATCGATTAAGATACAATAATTTTGTTTTAGATTTGATGCTTCAAATGGAAAATTATTTTGATTCCTTTTATTTTTTTCAAGAAATTTTGTTGGATATGATGAGAAAGATTATGATTCTTGATTGGTTCTATGATGGGTTCTAGGTCAGAATTATGATAATGTTTTACATCATCTTATATTCTTTTCTCAGGTTTATTTTTTTGTATTAGTTTCAATATTTTTTATTTTGCCTTTCTTTGATGGAATGGAATCCATTTGATATATGAACCTAGAAAATGTACATCATATCACAGTCTATCCAAAAATAGATATAATAATTCATAAGAACTGAACCATGATAACAGACACAAAATTATTTGAATTAGATATCTTAGGTCTTACCTTGTGAACTAAAACTTGATCTCCTAATCCAAGTTGAGAGGTATAACTTTGTGGTAAAAAGATGCTTTTTTAATCAAAAGAATCAATTTGCTTAACTTGCATATCATAATCACATGATAGTGGATATGAATACCAAAGCAGTTATAGAAAATTGAAAACGATGTCTAATACAACATTTTCAATTTAGTTAAAAGAACATTACTTTAAAGAAAGTGATGACACTTCAAGCAACAATTTCATTTTTCAACTGTAATGTTCGGTCCGAATCGCTGGGTGAGCTTCTAGACTCAAGCTCGATTCAGACTAAAAAGAAAAACAAAAGATAGACAAATTGTAATAATTTTCATCTTGTATGATTTGGTTAACGACACATTGTAGTCGAATACACCAATAGTGATCACATCTTCTCCATTTATGTATTTGCTGACTCTGATTTCATCACTGCACTTCGACTGGAAACAAATTCAGTAACTAAGTTGAAAAAGTATAATGTCATTACATCATCAAGTGAACGTAGACTCTAGTTTTATATCTCTTGGAGTGAGGCTTCATTTATAAGTTTTCTCTGCCACTTCTAATATGCTCTTAAGATATAATATTCATACATAAATGTAATTCTCTCATGAGATTAGTCTATCCTGGTAACGTAACACCTATAGAATTCTCACTAACATTCAGTGACAAGAATTCACTTAACCTAATTCATGTGAATTTCACAAGAATGTCGAGGGCGAAAGGAGATAAACGAAGAATCTTGAGTAGCGGATTCTGAAGTTCTGGAGCAACGCAATCCTCTGGCCAAGAGCCTAGAAGGTTCTCGTAATGCTCGTGAATGATAAACACTATACATAATAGTAACTTTTGGCTTCTTGTACCTGTCGAGAGTTTCGAGTTTGCTTTACCGCTCTAAAACAAACTTCTCTTCCATCTAGCTTCTCGAAGACGTGAATATCTGCAGTCGCTCCTGATCTGCTCTTATCTCTTCATCTAATTAATGTTGATAACCTAATGTGATCGGATGGTTACATAGAATACAGTATCGATTTGAAGCCGAGTTTATTCGGATTGTAACTTGTGAAACATACGAAACTCAGAACTCCGTGCGTATTGTACAATACGATGGTATCAGTAAATTCCGCTTGTTGATTGCTTCAATGTTGGTTATTTTCAGCGAATGAGAAGATATGGAAGCTTATCTTGACAAGAGTGCATACACTGGACGAAATGATTACGACTTCATGGGGAATTCAAGGGTTGATCCGCAAGCACCAATAGAACTAAGGTACAGACCTTGCAGATACATTAATATCATTATTAATACATGTTGAGTTATTTCTCGAATTATTCTTCTTGAGTCAATATTTTTTGTAGATGAAAGATAACGCTTTCAACCTGAAGGCATGCAGATCTTTGACAGGAACTGAATCTAATATACTTTTAGATCATTATATTATAGAATTCTACTTCCACGTGAGAAGGCATACCCTTTAATTCTTCGTTGAATCTTCGACAAATGATTGTATCTTTATCAGTCTCTCAATCCACTAATGTCTAGATCTCATTTACTTGGCGGGCTTCTACTGCTGGCTCATCACGTCAGCCTGATCCACTACACACCTTCAAAGTTCATACTGCATATGTCTGTTTGGAACATGTCGTAACTTAATTAATTTAATGTTAATTAATTAACTTAACTAAATGCAGATAGTCCGCTTCAGTGTTCAGTTACTGTACGTTACTGACACCCGCTTCAATAAGCTAATGTGCTTTAGAATATGTGCTTCATGGATAATACACTCTGAGAACTTAATTGAACACGATTCAGTTCCTGTTAGGATCCCAGCAGTAAAGGCTTTATTATGGTCAGCTTGAAGGTGAATCTAGGAGCTAAATCCCGACAAATACAAAACAGGAATATACTTAATCTTTCTGGCTTGGAAACTTCAGTTTAGTGCTCAGCTCAGTGACTGAGTTGTAATTCCAGATCCTTCTTTTCTCTCTCTATGATATCTGAGCGGTATGAATCTAGAGGTACTCAGGGACCACTTGAATTGGACTCAGGCTCGACTGCGATACTAGACTGTCGAATCAAAATATATTCCAGGAATTGTTCTCTTAATACAAACGGTGATTTCATGACCTATGCATCATGCTCGGCATCCATCTCCTCGGGTCATCCATGCACTTTTGATCGATCCACAAGTGATCTCAAATATTTGATGACCCATCGTGCTCAATAGTTCGGATCGATTCTCCATAATATGAAAATGTTTTCTATTTCCAGTATCTCCATCCCATCCGTAAACTCTTAGATATTTCTCTAGGAGAGAGTGTGATCTTCCGTGGAACATCTGTTGAACTTAAAAGATGAATTCTTTCGTATTTTTGCTTCTCTAGAACAATCTTGATCCTATCTATCCATCCCGGACGATGGTTGTTTTCCATCTGCTGTTTCTGCTTGGGACTAATAACTACACGTTTATCACCAGTGCTCAATGTGTATCTCTAGTCATCTGTGTTCAGTGATTTATCTCTTATCTGTAAGCTCTTTTCTAACTTGCTCCTCTTCTTCTGCATCTGTATTTCTTTTGCGTCTGTCTGCCATTCTTTCTTTTTCACCTGGTCGATCATGTTGGAGCACTGAACTAAAACTTTGTCTATGTTGCAGTTATCTGGTTGCTGTTCTCTTTCTACGGTAGACATCCATTCGGACGATGGTTGTTTTCCATCTGCTGTTTCTGCTTGGGACTAACAACTGCACGCTTGTCACCAGTGCTCATTGTGTATCTCTTGTCATATGTGCTCAGCGATTTGTCTCTTATCAGTAAGCTCTTTTCTAACTTGCTCCTCTTCTGCGTCTGTATGTCTTCTGCGTCTTTTACGTCTGTCAACGAATCTTTCTTTTTCACATGGTCAATCATGTCTATGTTGCAGTTATATGGTTGCTGTTCTCTTTCTGCAGTAAACATTTTTCCTCGATCTGTCGCTTGATTCATCTCTTCTGGTGCCGACAACTTGCACTAGTCTCGATCCGTCTCAATATCTTGATCCTTGTTCAATACTCTTTTCTGGTTTTCATCTTCATTCCTCTCCTTCGTTTCATACACGTGAATCTGTTTACGACTCAAATCTTGTTTCGGTCCTCTGACTTGCACCTTGCTTTGTACTTCCCTTTCGATGAAATGCTCATAAAGTGCAAAAAATAGACTAATATCCAAAAGATTATCCCATCCATGATGTTTCCAACTTCGACTTTGTCTCCAGTCTAACATGCTTCTCCGTCTCAATGTGTGTCATATTCTCTCCGTCTGCAACTCGTGGATCTCTCTTATTTGCTTCTCACAATCTTCCAACTCCTTTACTCTCTCCGACTATCATAAAAAAACCACTAGAACAAAATATTGTCCTTCACTTGTCGGTAAGTTCATCGTCTTCAAATCTCTTATCTTTCTCTCTTATTGCTTCGCACGATCTTCCAACTCCCTTGCTCTCTCTGAACTGTGAATAAAACTGAAGTCTGTACAACAAGATACTATCCGTCAAGTTCTCTCTCGCGCTTCTGGAATCTCAAAGTCTTCGCAGTCTTCGCAAACTGTCAATCAATCAGAACTGGATATGACACAATACTCTCTCTCATGTTACGGGCTAGTCAAGTCCTCGAACTAATACCATAACTTCACTCGGATGTTCACCACTCTCTCACTCAATCTCTCACCATTCAATGTTCATTATTAACGCTTCTTTCTCTTTACTAAAGCTGAAAAGAACGTAAATCTCTCTAATCGATAGAGCAACTTGTAGTATTCTTTTCTATCTTCCGATCAACGGACTCTTGTATAACGGATTAACAAATATAAGGCTACAAAGTTCATGTAGTGTCGCAGAAATACTCCTTTTGCCCATTTAGTATACAAGATATCGTTCCCACAGAGGATTTGCACAAGTAACGCTGCTCTAAGTTCTAAGATCTGTTCAAATACACAAACACACAGGTTTTGTCTAGAAATCTCATCTTCTCACAAAACCACGCGTCTTCCAGACTCGCCAAAATGTGCTCTGGACCTAAACAAACCAACTACTAACTAAAATATCACACAACTATTCACACAGAAGCTCTGGAAGACGCTTCCTGCTTCCAGGTCGCTTCTTCCGGTCTTCTCAGTGCCGTCTTCCCGAAGCAATTCTCGGCTTTCGGGTGTTCAACTCGGCTTCTCACACCTCCAGAAGACTGCTCGTGCTTCGCAGAAGTCGACTAGCAATGGCTGTTACACCTTGCTCTCTCTCACATTCCAACGGGTTAGATTAATCACAGGGTGTATGTCCCCTGTAACCTTCCCAGGCTTCTGCCTACGGAAATGGTCTTCCTGCAGCACTACAACGACACTCATCTTCACGGAAGCTCACTAGAAGAGGGTAAGAAGATGGGGAAGATGAGAGAAGATGAGGAAGAAGGGAAAATCCAAACAAGAGAAAAACAAGATGGAAAGGAGAAATTAAGATTCCGATAGGCTTCCAATCCGGATCTTGACTAACAAGCCATCTCTGCTTGTAATAGTTTGGGGAGGAAGACAACAAACGTGCGTACAGTTGCACCGTCTTCTACTTGAGGATGTCGTCTTCTGTTGTGGAAAGAAGGCTTCTTTCTTCTTCTCTCGCTGCTCCGACTACTCTGTCTTCTGGGATCTCTTACCCATAAGACCGTAGATCCGAAGTGCTCTAGTGGACGAGCCAAGCTGCGAATCTGCACAATTGCTGACAGTCACCGCCACTCAAGAAGAACGCTTCTCATGCACAATCGGGAGTGAATCCAAGGAAATCCACCACCCAGAAGACATGGACAAAGCTTCTGCACTCAAATCAGCAATCCATTCCCCGAGAAGAAGTCACATTGGCATTGGGAAGCTCACTCCCCCTACTTCCTGCTCCTACTCCTCGACACACCAGTCTAGCCAACAAGACTGCACGAGGATGCCGTTCCCTGTTCCTAAACTGTCCACTACCTCAATCTACATCTTCGAACCACTGCTAGTAACGAGCATGCAGACCCCTCCGGTATAATCCCAGTCTATTCGTATGTCTTTAACATCGGGTGTAGTGTGTGTGCGCATAGTACACAACAACGTACTTAGCGCACCTCTCCTATGTAGAATGTGTAATGTGTCTTGTGTGTGTAATGTGTGTGTCCAAAATCCTACTCTTCGATCCTACTTATGCCACTGCCACAAGAAAACAGAGGGAACCACCACTAGGGAGAGAAAAGCTGCCCCGCCACATGCAAGCGGTTTTCCTTTCCTATTCTTGTGCTTCCTACACTGTCACATGGCCGCCTAACTAAATTTACACTAGAACTGCCACCAGTAAGATAGCATGTTCGGTTCTTTGCTAAGTTTGAAAACGTCAACTTGTCTCCTACGTTCGCTACCTACTCTTATTGCTCGGAGGCAATCTCTACCTGACATGCTCCTATCGGAACTACTAACTCGGCTTCTGATAAGCTGGAAAGCCTTGCAATTACCTCGGGTGTCATTGAGGTGACCTCCTCCTCATCGTTCGTCGCTAGCTCTGCTGCTGTTGCTTCGGCTGCTGCTTCCGCTTCTACTTCTGCTTCTACTTCGGAAGACATAAGACACCTTGTCTTCCGGGGCTTCTTCCGGAGTCTTCTCGGCTTCCAACGCTGTCAGTACCAAGTGGACAGTGAGGTCGAACTCCTCCTTCTCCAATTCGGATCCAGTCGATGGTGCTGGGGCTTGAGAAGATGCGGTTGCAGGTGGCGGAATCAAGGGAAGACCATATAGTGTCTTCACTCCCTCTATCTGCTGATCCAAATACCTGAACATGCTCTCCTTACACTCTACCAACATCGTCTTGGACTCGTCGTCCCATTCTCTAGCTAAGGTAAGAAGCTTCCTACTCGCGGTGAAGTTGAACTTCTTCCGAAGCGCTTCTACCGACTGAACTAACATCTCCTGCGTACGAGCTTCTGCTGCTTCTCGCTGCGTCTTCTCGGATGCAGTCTGCGCTTCTGCGGCTTCTCGCAGTGTCTTCCATGTCGTCCTCTTCTCTGCAAGGGCGGTGATCTTACCCCGCACTCGCACGTGTGGCTTAGTGCAACAGATTTTCAAGTATGTCGATGCATCCTCGAGGGTTGGTGTTTCCCACAGCAGAGTTGGCCGAGGCCAAACCCTTCCTCAAGGAGTTGGGTCTCGACTTCTTCCTGTGGGATTGGAACCTCGCCGACCAGGGTCTTCTGGAGGAGGTTTGGGCAGCCTTACCGCCTCGCAACCTTGTACCTGCGAAGGCAAGAGTAGTTTGAAGAAGACCATCTTCCTGGACCGAAGATTGGTGGCACATGGTCTTTCACAGGTCAGAATCCGAGAACCGAGGTTGTTGGCTCGAGAAGAAGATCTTACCCATGATCTCGAGTAGATGGCATGTGCCGGGGAGCACATCTTGCCTCTTCCTGGAGGATAGGCAGGGAAGAAACGGAAGGAAGGTTGAATCTTATCGGGAGCCGCGGAAGCGTCTTCTGACGAAACTGTTCCTTCACTTCTTTCTTAAGGAGAAGGCGCAGAAGACGAGGTACATTGGAGATCAAGACGTGAAGTTCCTGGAGGCAGTGTGCGCGAGAGAGAATGTCAACTGGGGTGCGTTCTTCCACGCGTATGTACAGGCAGAGCTGGTGTACCTAGGTACCCGGCAGGAGGACATCAGGTCAGAATCCGAGAACCGAGGTTGTTGGCTCGAGAAGAAGATCTTACCCATGATCTCGAGTAGATGGCATGTGCCGGGGAGCACATCTTGGCTCTTCCTGGAGGATAGGCAGGGAAGAAACGGATGGAAGGTTGAATCTTACCGGGAGCCGCGGAAGCGTCTTCTGGCGAAACTGTTCCTTCACTTCTTTCTTAAGGAGAAGGCGTAGAAGACGAGGTGCCTTGGAGATCAAGACGTGAAGTTCCTGGAGGCAGTGTGCGCGAGAGAGAATGTCAACTGGGGTGCGTTCTTCCACGCGTATGTACAGGCAGAGCTGGTGTACCTAGGTACCCGGCAGGAGGACATCTTACTCCGTTCTTTTGTTACCTGTATGTAGCCAAGAGAGATCTCACGGCAGATCAGTTGGCAAGATATGGACCAGCAGGGCAGCAGGAGGCGAAGGAGGAGACCTCGGGGGAAGACGACCGAGCAGCAGCGATGACTCCCCCTCTCACTCTGATGCCACAGATGAGGTCCGGTACTCATCAGAAGACGCTTCTGGTGAGAGAAGACGATTTCAGTGGATCGGAAGACGCGACACCACCAAAGGAAGATGGGTCCTAGGAGCGTGCTTAGGAAGACCACCTCCTTCTCGATCATTCACTCTGGATCGGAGTCCGACTCACAGGAGGAGTCCTTGAGTACCCGAGTTGAGCAGAAGACCGTTCCGTAACACTAGGGAGTCTTCTGAAGACTCCAGAAGACGAAAGATGGATGGAGACTCCTACTGTGATGCGAGGAAACACAATAAAGAGGACCGGTTTTGCCATGAGGAGAGATCTTCCACCTCGGAAGATGAGAAGAGTAGCTTCTTCTCGCAAGCAGAAGCAGAAGATCATAGTGGTGGAAGAGGCACCCTTGTGTGCCGGAGAGCACATCCCTGTACTCTATGATATCTGTCACCGTCATGTAACATGTAGAAAGAGATAGGTAGGCCGGGAGTAATAACTGAGTAACTGCCGTTATCCATTTCATATGCTGAGAATCTTTATGTCGAGGAAGCCGCTTTTTAAAGGGATATAATCTCTGATTCATTCATGGATTCCGTCCACTATGGAGATAAATTGGACTGGTTGCACACATTCCACACATCGTAGGCGATGTAAGATTTGTCTGTACTTCATGCTGGAGTTATTTTTAATGCTTTTGACTAACCTGGTCTAACATGTCTAGAGATTTTGAGTATCTCCTTCGGACCCTTTCCACGGAAGGCAATAGGAGCTAATAGCACAAAACATGACTATAGTGTTCTATTAGAAACGCTTCAGCTCACTACATAGAGACCTAACATGTTCGTTGAACTGGATTAGCTTCATGGCGGTTTAGACAGCGGCATTTATCATATCGGCCGCAAATGTGTTCCACCACGGTTCTGATGATCTGGTGGGTCTCTCAAAGGGATATGTATCCATCTAGTTACATGTATCAGACTTTTAGTATAACTGCTTTTGACTGTTGGTCCATCTTCCACTATTGGTCCATCTTCCATCATTAGCTTTTGACTGTTGACTTAAGCATCCTTGCAATTGTTCTAACTTAGATGTGCATGTATGTAGATACTTATCACATGAGGGACGTATGGTCAAGTCTGAATCCTGATCTGATGAGTTCTCAAGCTTGCTGCTGATTGATAGCTGTCTCCTTTAAAAGAGGAGCGTGGAATGAGTGTTTCAGGGTTAAGAGACAAAAATTTGGACAGAAGCAACATGCGGACGCGGTACTCTGCAAGCAAGGACTAAACAAATCACTAAGGTTTTAGAACTCTTTTGAAACGGTCCATCTTCCACTAGTTTTTGGTGGATCTTGTCTCTTACTCATTGTACGTTTTGCTCATTCTCTACGGAATTTGAGAAAATAGCTCTGCATAGCTCTACAGCTTTGCATCAAACCTCCAAATGATTTCGTTTTCATGATATACGTAAGCATACACCGGACCTAAACGATGATAGCGTACAACTGGTAGTGACGAAAGGAAGATTGTAGTTTTGGTGTATGATAGTCGTTGAGAGTAGCCGTGCAGGTGACTTTTTCAAGTCTTCTAGGCAAACATGATCATTTGAGGTTTTAGAGGAGGTAATAGCTAGGCCGCCCGGTCGTCTGGTTGTTGTCTTGCTTGTCTCCTCATGCTCATCAAAACTTGCACTTCAGATTAGTATATATCTACTTGTGCTCAGTAAAATAATCTGAAATTACTAACAATTCATAATTCTCGGCATAATCCGATGATAGCTTAGCTGCCATCGCTAGACCGTCTACCCATCCCAGACGCCTCTTTCCAACACGTATGCACAGGCAAACTTAAGCCATTCTCAGAACTGCTAAATCTCTCCCACTTTTGGAAAGGAAGGAGGGAGCTCTAGAAGAATGGGATTATGGGAGGGGAGCAGAGCACAACAGTGCAGTCCATGTGAGGTGCCATGAAATAAAAGGTGTTCTAAATTTCTCTTCAAATTTAACGGTTTTTCTTCTTTTTACACTCCGTGCCCAGAAGGTGCTCTTCACTATTCAACTGATTGGATGTACTTATGCTCCTTCCCTCGTGTTCTCATGCATATACTCTTCAGTGAGTTCTGGTACTTTGGTACCAAGAAAATACTTTCTGAACTCCAATCCATGAGAAGGGAAGGCGCAGTGAGTCTGAAGATTAATGTCTACATCTTTTAGAAAGAAAGGATTCCCGAAAAGGCTAAATATGAAGGGGACAAGAATAATGTAGAGAAGGAGATGGAAAAGAATGCTAAGTAAAAGATTAAACAAGTTTTGGGTTAAGAAATTAAAACAGAAAAGATGGACACAAATTTAAAACGGTGGTGGATGTACTCTTCTTAACCTTTCCAGTAGGCTTTTTTTCGCCCGAAGTGAAGTACAGATTCACTGCAGAATTCACAATTGACAATACATACGTCAGATGAAAGCACGAGCCGGAGATTTTAAGTCTTATAGCCGTCCTGCTATTCTGCAAGACACTCAACTCAACAGACTCATTCAGTTTGTAGGCTTTCAAAAGTTGCTCAGTTTTGGATCATAGATCCAAAATTGTGGTGGTTTTCAGACCATCTTCTATAAGTACTTCCGTAGTGATTAAAGTCATAGAAACTAGAAACTCAGTTATTCAATGACAAAGGTTGGTATACAAAATCCGTTAAGTCACAAACCCGAAACGAGAGACATAGGTTAAGAAAGGCTTTCATAGACTTTCAAGACTCACTCACTAGTATAAGGACATCACATTTCAGCCTAAACCAGTCTCTTTCTCTTACCCTTCCCGTGTCTGATACAACAATAGAAGGATCATTTTAGCATATCTAGTTTTTACCGGCGGAATGCCCACAAGATGGCGTCTACTGGAATGCCGTATATATCGACAACCCCAATGGGAGTTCTAGATATAGCTAATTATATTCGATAAATACAAATATATATATATATATATATGATCTCTAAGATGTTAAGTATCGGATAAATTAGATGTTTTAATTAAATAAAACTATCATGAGATGAAATGTTCATAGTTTTACTTAGATTTCAGAACTGGTACAAACAAAAAAAAATTAGACACATGCTACTCTACAAAGAATGTGAGTTAATATACTACTGGTACATAACTGCTGTCACCTCAGAGTGACTTACCTAACTGCTGTTAGAATACCTCTCAGGTAAAAGTCACATTTCACAAGTCACCTCTTCTTTTCTTTTTGTCCTTTTACCTTCTAGAGAGTTTAGAGGTGACCCTCTAATGATATTTAATAAAGTTCACATTATAGGTGATCTATTGAGGACATATTGCTCTTCACAGAACTTGGTAGTGACATCAAAGTGTACTCTTCATCGCTGTCACTTCGTAGTAAAGTCTTCACTATACATGCAGCTTCATTCTCTACAGACCAAACAGACGTGGTGTTATGGTTCATACTCTGTTCGAACAGAGTAGGTTCTCTGCGAACAATACAATTCTGGGTTCGCAGAAAACAATTTATCAGAACGACTGTGTGAAATGAGCGAGTAAAATGAATGACTACACGTCGCGAGTTACGAGTAGCGTAACTTAAGAGTAAAATGTAAACGACATTGCTAATCAAGATTCAGGCATGCTTAATGACTGTCGAAGAGAGAGAGAGAGAGAGAGAGAGTTGATTGCATTTGAAGATCAGTATCTACGGTAATTTCAGTTAACACGGTTATCATCAAGAACGAGTCCAACTAATCAGAATTCACGACTAGTTCACCGGCAACGAAATTACACGAATCGAACTTTAAATATAACAAAAGAGTTCAGCGACGAAATTATCAGTGATCAATGGTCTCCAGAAGTCCTGACGATGAGGGGAAGTGGATTGCATTTCTACTCGACGATAAGATAGACGAGCGATATCTTACCCAAACTTGTGAAACACAGTCAGGACGCAGTTCCTTGAGAGCAATCTTCTCCCGGTACAAAAGAATGACTCCGTAACATCCCGAGCAAGTTGGATCGAACGAAGTTACACCAATCTAACTGTATGAATGAAGAATGGTTCAGCGCGCGACCAGCCAGTGAGAAATCGATACCAGTGAGCGTGAGGTGGTGCGATAAGAGATGAGACGGAGATGAGAGATGAAACAAGATACAGATGAGAGGTGAGACTGCGATGAGAAACGCAATTCGTGAGGCGATAATGCGATGATGTCGGGAATCTGAAGTTATAGGCAATTCAAACTTTCCATGATGAATGTAGTAGGTCCGATGTTTCCAGTTGGAAAAACACTCATATTTTCAAGACTCAAGAGCATAGTATAGGAAAGTCGGAAAGTTTCCTGAAATATTTGGGGGAAGGTCCTTTTTCTCCCTGTGAAATTACGTTGTTGTTTTCTTGCTTAGTTTCGGTGATTCGACTCTCAACCCAGCAGCAGCCACCAAGTGCAGCATCCTTGTGAGCAGAGAGATCATGGATAAACGTAAGTCTATCTTGTGAACTACTGCAACAGCATAATCATGAGAGCGTATACATGGGTGAAATAAAGAAGAACACAACAATTGAGCTGTTCCCACAGCGAGAAGTATCTCCGGACATACTCTTCCACTCGTATACATTGGCAGTGAGTGGATCGACAAGTGAAGTGGAGATGAGAAGAAGTGAAGAGAAAAACTGCACCTGATTGCCATCTCCTCGATCCCTGCCTAACTGACTAACGATAACGATACGCACTAACTGACTGTTAAGTTGTACTGCGATGTCTGTTCAACGTGCTCTCGTAGGGAATAACGTGCAGAGATTCGGGACTCAGCAGGTCCTCAAGCCTGGGAAGAGCTTAGCCACTAAAAAGGGCCAGAAATTCCTCTTCCGGACCGAATTCAGCAAATTGTCTGCTTTCTACCTTCCCCGTCCCAAAATGCTCGCCGTTTCTTGGCTTGCGGATCGCCATTCAGAGCTACAGCAGCCGTCTGTCCAAAACTTTTGCAGGACCTTCCCTTCGCCGCGGCGTCGGCCGGTCAGGCTACTGGGACTATTCTGCGGAAGAATATTCAAGAATATGTTCGGATTCAGAAAGTTTAATCATCTCCTTACTACACCACGAATTGCCCATTCTGTAAGTAACAAGCCAAGATAGAAAGCGAGTTTTCCATGAGGCTCAGCATATCTTCCATCTGCGTCACATACCATGCCCACGAATCTAAATGTGCGAGAAACCTTAGGCAGATTACAGACCACCTGAAGCTACAGTTCGACACCAAGAGACCATCCTGGACTATCGTATTAGGAGTTTCTCCTTCATGTTTATTGGAAGTTTCAGCTGCAGCTGAAGCGTAAACAACAAGGTAACTGACAAGCTAGTGCATGGATCCAGCGTTATTAGTAGCTACACAGAAAAACATAACCACAAATGAAAAGAATGCCCTTTCAGCTCTAGGTATGAGCCGACAGGGCAAAAATCTACATAGTACATGTTAAAGAACCAAACCAAGTGAATACTCTCCACTGTAGAAAAGATATCAGCAAAGGGATCAGTTGACTCATCATCTCTCAAGAGGGGTTATTATATACTCTAACCTATGGACAAGAGGTCAGTCATTAGTCATAGAGATGTGACTATAGATGTGCCTATAGAGGTGACTGAACTAAGATGTGACTGAGGTTAATATACTAGACATTATCTTTAACACCTTCTCTTAATGTAAGTGGTACTGATTATACACCAAGTTCAAGTCTTAATTTTTGAAACTTGTATGAAGACAAGGCTTGGTGAATATATCAGCAGTTTTGTCATCAGTTGTTACCCATTGAGTAACAATCTCTCCTGAAATTATTTTCTCTCTGATGAAAATGGACTTGCACTTCAATGTGCTTTGTTCTAGCATGGTGCATTGGATTTTTCGCCAATGCTATTGCACTCATGCTATCAGTCTAGATTACTTTTGGAGTGTCTTGGTTGACACTTACATCCTCCAACATCCAGCTTAGCCAAATGACCTCTCGTGATGCATTACACAGGCGACTATATTCTGCTTCAGAGGAGGATAAGACATTAGTTGACCGCTTTTTACACTGCCAAGTGATGACACCTCCTCTCAGCATAAATGCGAATCTAGACATTGATTTACGATCTGTTGAATCGCCTGCCTAATCAGCATCTGTAAATCCAACAAGTCCAAGTGACTTATCTGAGCTATATCTGAACCCATAACTGGTAGTTCCCCTGAGGTAACGCAAAACTCTCTTTGATGCCCTCATATGCATAATTGTGAGAGACTCCATATTCTGACTGAGTTTGCTGATTGCATACGAAATATCTGATCTTGTAGTGACAGCCAGATAAATTAACTTCCTGATCAGCTTCCTGGACTCTGTTGCATCTGCACGCTCATTATCACCAGAAGAACTTTGTCACTCCTTCGAGATAATCATAGGAGTAGGCGCAGACTTACAGTTCTCCATCTGAAAATCCTGAAGTATACTTTCTGTGTATCTTGCTTGAGTGAGGTTTTTGTTATCTTCCAGAAACTGAACTCCAAGACAAAAGTTGAGAAGTCCTAGATCCTTCATATCAAACTCTTGCATTAAAGCTTGCTGAATCTTCTTTACTCCTCCTTGATTACTTCCGGATATTATCAGGTCATCCATCAGGTCAGGTCATCAGGTCATCAGGTCAACACAATACCTTGAGAAGTAATCAAAACATAGAAGTTTGGACCACTTCTAGTAGGAGAGAAGCTTTGCTGCTTCAAGAAAGTGTCGATTCTTGTGTACCAAGCTCTTGGAGCTTGTTTGAGGTCATACAATGCCTTGTGCAGCTTGCACACTAACTGTTCACCTCCACAGGTGTGAAGGTCTCTTGAAAATTTTCTCCTGCAGTCTGCAAGTAATCTTTTGCAACAAGGCGAGCATTGTATCTCTCAATAGTTCCATCCGCATGTCTCTTGATCTTATAAACCCACTTACAGTCAAGTGCTTTCCTGTTTGTTGGAAGAGGTACTAGGCTCCAGGTTGGAGTAATGCATCATATTCTTCCTGCATAGCACGTCTCCATTGATCTTTACTGAAAGTCTCCTCGAATGTAATAGTTTCTCCATTCTCTTGAGCTTCAGCCATGAGAATATAATCCTCTAACCTTGCAGGAGCCTTCCTTGTTCTGATAGGTCTCCTTGGTTGAGCAGCAAGATTCGAATCTGGAGTATTCTGGTGTATGAGAGACGAATATGTTGTAGTTGGACCTGATTCAGTAACTTCAACTTGTGTGTAGGTGGCGTAAGTGGTGGTTCTAGCTGAGCTTGAGCTTCTTCTTTTCATGATTCTCTGAAGTAGGTGTTTGGATTGAGAGAGGTGGCAGGTCAGAAAGATGGTGTTGTGAGTTTCGAGATGGAGGGACCTCTAAAAACACTACATCTCGACTGATGATTATCTTTCTTGCAGCACTCAACAGCCTATATCCCTTTTCTCTTGCAAGATATCCTATGAGTGTACAGATCCATCATCAAACTTTTGGAGTAATTTTTGAGGAGTTGTAGCATATGCTTTACATCCAAAAATTCGTAAGTTAGAGAGGTCTGGTTTCTTCCCTGTGAAAGCTTCGAATGGAGTTTTGTTGTTCACAACATTTGTTGGACTTTTATTGAGAAGGTAGATCGCAGTATTCACAGCTTCAGCCCAAAGGTCTTTTGGAAGATCTTGCTCAAGAAGAAGACTTCTTGTCATCTCCACGACAGTTCAGTTCTTCCTTTCAACCACTCCATGTGCTGAGGCGTGTAAGATGTAGTAAACTGCCGCAGTATCCCCTTCTCAGCAAAATATTTGTCAGCAGCCTTGGAAGTGAACTCTCCTCCTCTATCACTTCGTAGACTTTCACTAGCTGTCCAGTTTGTCTTTCCACCATGATAACAAGTTGTTGAAGATGCGAGAGTGCTTCAGACTTTCTTAACATGAAGAAAATCCAAATGTATCTCGAGAAGTCGTCAACAACCAGCATAAAGTACTTAGAATCTCCAAGCGAAATAGTCTAAGTAGGTCCACAGAGATCTGTATGTAACAGCTGAAAGATTTTTGTTGCTCGTGTTGCAGTAGTTTGAAGAACTTCCTTCGAGTCTGTTTAGATCTGAGACAAACTTCACACGGAGTGTTAACAGAGACTAGTTTGGAAACACCAAGGGTCAAATCCTCATGAAGCAACTTATGCATTTTCTGATAGTGTAAGTGTCCAAGTCGAAGATGTCATAACTGGCTCGTATCTGTTACAGCAGCTAGAACTCGAGTTACCAAAGATAAGACTTGTAACTCATACAAGTGGCCAACCTTCAGCCCTGTAGCTACCACAGATCCTTGGTCGAGAATGGAACATCCTTGTGCATCAAATGACAGTTGAAACTCATTTGCAACAAGTTTACCAACACTCAAAAGATTATGCACTACACCAGGTACAAACCAGACACCTCCAATGATTCTTATCTAACCTGAAGGTAGCTTAATACGGATGTTATCTTCCTCTTGGACTTGGTAGCCCTTATCATCACCCAGTCGTATCTCTTGTTCATTTAGAGGATGAAAATCTTAAAACCACTCCTTCTTTGATGTGATATGATTTGATGCTCCAGAATCAATTCATCATTGTTGCTTGTATACATGGCAGTGAAGAACAGCTTCTCTTCGGGATCAGATGTCTGTACGAAGTTACCCTAAAAGGAGAATGTGGAACCCCCTGTGACAAGAACACACGCGAAGTGCCCACGTTTCTTACAGTAGTTACAGTTTCCTGGTTTTGGTTTGTTGGAGTTGCCCTCTGAGTCACGTTTGTTGAACTTACCTCTCTTGTTGTCCCAATGCTCTTTTTGTTTTGATAGCGAGTCTTGAGGTCTACCCCGCTTATGATCTCTCCTCTTGGAGAAGAAAGCAGCATCAGTTATGGCAGTTGCTTGAGTTGACTTGGTCTCGATGTTGAAGATGGTGTCCTTGTCACTCTCTGGTTCCACATTCTCCTTGCTAATGCTCGTACATAAGCTCTGATACCATGTTAAAGAACCAAACCAAGTGAATACTCTCCACTGTAGAAAAGATATCAGCAAAGGGATAAGTCTACTCATCATCTTTCAAGAGGGAGATTATTATATACTCTAACCTATGGACAAGATTTCAGTCACTAATAAGTCAATTAGTCATAGAGATGTTACTATAGAGGTGACTGAACTAAAATGTGACTGAGATTAATATACTAGACATTATCTTTAACAGATAATGTACATAGTTTTCGTACATACGAAAACTGGTTTCATTCAACCTGTTCCGTAGCAATTGGATAAGTTGCAAAGTATCAACATTCCAGCGCGTGGGATTCTAGATGACAGTTCTGTGCACTCTTTCTGCATCAGCTGTCATGATCACGAAGGGTTGACAATTCTTGAGTCGAGAATATACCGGCTAGTATCACGGCTCGTGCAAAGTTCCAATCGTCCAGCAGTATCCATCCATTAGCCTTAACAGTTAGTTGTCGTGACAATCTACCGGGAGCTTGGTAACTTCAGCGAGCGCGCATTGACTAAATTAAACTCAGTATGCATCGTCTCGTCACTGGTTAGATTAGTCTATATTAATTTTACATCAATGCTACTGCATGACTTGAATGCAATCCGAGAACGTGCCTCTCCTGATCTAACTCTCGACTCAACGTGATACTGATTATTGGCCCTGTGATCGCAAAAGAGGGTACTACACTAGCCTGCTTACTGCCTCATCACCATATGCTGAGTTTTTCATCGGTCCCATAGCCACCGTCCGTGGATCAACTATAAAGACAAGGTCGTTCCACTCCATGATCCATTTGACAATAATCTCTCACGCACTCGTTTGCTCACTCAATCATTCAGTCGATGAAATTCGATCACCCTCATCAAATCCACTTGTCGCGATGAAAAAGACCAATCCGAGTTCCGGCAACGTAGCTATTCTCTTGATCTGTCTCACAATCTTCTCATTCTCGTTCTCGAGCGCGGATGCCAGCGCCAATGACTTCACTTTGTCTCCCAAGGACATCGGCTTGCTGATCAACTTCTCAGTTCCCTGCGATCTACACTCTGGCGTTGCCATCCCTGACAGAGGCGGCCTGCTGACGCCGAATTTGTTGGCCGTCGGATACCAGCGCTACATGTACGACGGTTCCCAGTGGGGATATGCGAGCCAGCACGCAACGCTGTACAACAAGACGCTGGCCAAGGTCGGGCGGCTGTATGGAGGCAAGAATGGGAAGGTTACATTTGAATTCTATCCTGGACAACAAGAACTGGCAACCACATCCAAGGCTTCCGTCCACGCAATACCGGTGAAGTCCGTGCACCAGCGCTTCGCCATTCCTCTCCAGCTGCTCAACGTGACTGGCTCGTCTGAGATCTCGTGAGTATCCATCCATCCATCGACATCTTGGGAGTTTCAGCTGCAGATGGTCTCCTTTCCTTACTCGTTTCTTTCTTGCCTACTTCCCTCGACTCCATCTGGTCCACCTGCAATCCCATCAAGATATTTACATGCTGGCATGGATGTTTACCTCGACAGACACTCGCAATAGCATAAATTGGAGGGATCCCTAATCATGGAATAAGTTTAAATAAGCTAAGCGAACTCTGGATACTACGTACTGATGTATATCTGTACAGAGGATGGATGGGAGGAAATGTATTAGTCTAAGACACGAGTGCTTGATGTTTTCATCCTACTGACAGATAGTAGATCTGCCAAGACGGAGAGGAGGTATTTCGATTGCTTTCTGAGTCGAAAGAGGAACAAAGTGGAGTCCCCACAACGGTAGTGTCGATTTTAATTATCAGTGATCTTATCAGCATTACGGACGCATTTGCAGAAGTGAAAGAAGTAAGTAGTAGTTATTCGTGGGAAATGTGGTTTGTGCTCAGAAACTACGCCGCAGCGGATTACGTGCAGAGGTTCGGAACTCAGAACGGTCTGCCCCCGGATAACAAATTCCCAGCCAGAAAGGCCCAGTTCTTCAATTCCGGATTCTCAGCCTTCTACGCTTTCTATCTTCCGATTCAGACGTCTCCGCAGCTTGCCACTCGTGTTCCCAGATGCGGTGACGAACGCTTCTACGGCTTGCAGTTTGCAGACCTGAACTAGCTAAAGCATCTGTCCATCCCCGCGCGCGTCTTCATCTTCACCAGAATCCATCCTTTTCACCGGCAGCTTCTTCCTCTCAGACTTGAGCCGGTGATGCAGATTTCGGTCGAGGAAATATCTGCCTGTGCACAGCAGCTGTTGTTCTTCAAGTCTGGTACAGAATCCACGGCACAGAATACACGGTTGGTCCAACGTGGTTTGAACTGTCCTTGGCCATTCCTTAATTGTGAAAGATGTATAAATGACTATAATTTAGTACGTCATATATACATCCCTATAAATGTAACGTCAACTTCACAGATTGTAAGTTCCAACTTTGCATAAACATTAAAGAGTAATCAAACAATTTACTCTTGGTGAGTTTCTCGTACGTCTCCCCTTGCATAGCTCCCGTTCCTACGACCTTCGTTTATTTTCTGCCCGATTCGTGACTACCACGATCAGAGGAACTCTTGGATTCTTACGGAATACTATATAAAACTGTAAGAAATCAGTAGACATGGGACACAACCTGTCTGGTCTCACAGACAGTGGATTCAGCAAACACTGATGAAGCACTTGTTGAGGCGAAGCCAGCTTCTTCATGTATCTCTCTCTCTCTCTCTCTCTCTCTCTCTCTCTCTCTCTCTCCGCATTGATTAATGATTATAATTCTATATCAGTAATTCCTACGTATATCCATTCTGCGTGAGAATAATATAACATAATCCTACGGTTGTTGATTTACTGAAGTGTTCCATAATTTTCTTCAGAAATACTCTTACTAGTACTTAAATTCAAATCAGTAAACTAGATTTTACCTTCTTCATTGACATATATCTCTTCGTATGCAATGGGACCTCATATTTAAACTATTCACATCTTGAAGTAATAAATATCATCATCTTCACCAATTTGACAATATCATCCTCCGATCCTCGAAATCTCCCCCTTCACAGCGGAAATTATCAGGACAAAAAATCAAGATGGGAAAAATAGGAATGGACAAGGAAACAAAAGTCCGAATGGACATATCTCTAACATGGGTAACGTGGAGAAGAGCACACTTCGATCAATGATGACCAGATTGTATGTGCAATGACCTCCAAAGCGCTCGAATCTCTACGTAGTTGCGTTTTGCCGCAAACTTTGATATGGAATGGAAAAGTTCTGGTCTGGACATTGGACAGTACGTACAGCAGTACCCGGACGCTTTGAGATCTTCTCCTCCCTGGCAGGACTGCAAGTTGAGAGTTTTCGTCCCAGACATGCAAGGGGTGATTACGTATACCGAGCGCGCATCTAGAAATCGAGAGTCCTGCAGGGACTGCAAGAGATGCTTAAGGTTAGTCAATCAGTTGCAGATGACTTGCCCGGTATCCGAGGCTGTAAACTTTAATGAAGTCCGAAGCATGAACAGCTAGCTCCTCAAGGGCAAAGTCATGTTCCTCCTCATTAACTGTCAAGGTCATGTTACAATCTAATGTCTACTAGAAAAGTCTGTCATAGTTTTGAAGGGAGCTACCGTAGATTTAAAGCTGTAGGTAGGATTAATACCCTGATATGACTCAGCGGTATGTAGCCCAGCATGCAGTACAAGTCGAAGACCTCGGAGAACACGGCCAGCCTTTCAGAACTAGCTTAATTCGACAACCTACTTCAAGAATCTTTAGAAATTGGTAAGTGGAGATCTCGCTGACTGTGAGCGCTGTCGACTCTCGAAGTCTTCCGCAGCGTAGGTGTTACGTGTCAAACCACGAGTCCAAAATTGACCAAAATTGACATCATGATGATCCACATCTGAAGGTTACTGCACCAGATGTATATATTTGTAGTTCCGACTTTTCTCCTACCAACCAGCGATCAGCGTACACAAACCCGGAACCTGCGCTATCTGCACAAGTCCAAGCCATGATCACAAAGCAGAAGTCCTGATGTGCTGGAATGAGGAACAACTTCAGAAGGGAAGAGGGAGGAGATGACCGCTTCTTTGTCCATAACATCATGCCTGCTTGCAGCACCTGGTGGATGGTTTGCAACTATTATATGATCATGCCTTAAACATAACATTCCTTAACATAAAGTTTGTGAGGACAGTTAGGTGTACACGTCAAGACAAACGTATTTACAATCGTAATGGATGGAGAAGAAGATTAAGCACGAAAAAATGCGAATGAATCCCAGACGGTAGTAACTTCGTTCCGGCAGCTGACTCAGATTACGGATCCGAAATTTGAGAGTTTAGTCCACTTCTATCGTAGTCCTGAACAGCTAAGCGTTCATCAGGGTACGAATTGCAAATTATTCATGCCATTATGGAGTCACTTCTATCGTCGTCCTGAACAGCTAAGCGTTCATCAAGGTACGAGTTGCAAATTATGCATGCCATTATCGCTCCGACGCTCGGCAGATCTTGTGGGAGGAATTCTCAATCGCTTACTGATTAGTGAGCTTCTTAGTTCACTTACTGATCTCCTGCTTGTGTTCGTCATATGATACTGTGAGAACTCGTCCTCGTCCATACTAAATCAGTGGGTCCGAGACCGTGCCTTCCTCAAGTCCACTTCGACCTTGTTGAAGTTTCTCTCGCCTCACTTAATTCGCTACAGAAGGAAGGTGCATCTGCAGGTTCCTTTCCCTTCGCATCACCATCAGCCCATTGGTCTCGGCATCACCTTCCAGAACCTAACTAAAAACAGACACACTCCACTCCATTTAAACAAGATCTCTCTCACTCTTTCTTTGTTTCACTCCCTCTCAAAGATAACACTCATCCAACATACAACCATCGAGATGAAGAAGTACGGTTCCGGTGCCGCGGTAGTTCTTTCGATAATCTGTCTGGCATTCTTTTCGTCGGCATTCTCGAGCACAGATGCGGCCAGCGAGTTCGATCTTTCGCTCACCGAGATAGGGTTGCTGATCAACTTCTCAGTTCCTTGTGATCTGCACTCGGACATTGCCATTCCTGACAGCGGCGGGCTGCTGACGCCCAATTTGTTGGCCGTAGGGAGCCAACAGTACACGTACGACGGAAGCAACTGGACATTCACAGGCCAGCAGGCGAGCCTGTACAACAAAACGCTGGCGAACGTCGGACAACTCTCTGGAGCCGCGGACGGAGAGGTTACCTTCCAACTCTTTGCCGGCCAGAGCGCAGTTGGCACCACCAGCGACCAGGCGTCCGTCACGGCCAAGCCCATCAAGTCCGTAGATCAGATGTTCGCCATCCCTATCCAGCTGCTCAACATCACGAGCACCTCGATGCCTTCGTGAGTATCCATACATCTTGTTTGCTTCAGTTGCCATTAGTTTCCTTTGTGACATTTACTTGTCTGATTCTGTTGATTCCAGTAGACCCGAGCACGTAGACATCCATCACACTCGTAATACGTGGTAGGCATATAGGCGCTGCGAGTATTGTGTAGAACGGAGCTCCTCGGTCATGGAAGTGTTCTAACGCGAGCTGAGTAATTGGACTAGACTGGACTGGACTCCATGTTGATTAAACTTGGGTCGCACATGTGGATCAGCATTTGGTTCACTTAGAAGTCATTGGCAGACGGGCAATGCAACCTAATCAATCGAGTAGGAGGTAGGAAGGAACGTTATTATCTCGCCGTTAGACAAGAACGTTTCTGCAGACTGTTCTTGTACGATCGATAGTGAAGAGGAACTAAGCATGTGGTCCAGCATCCTTCGATAAACTTTCTGTCTATAGTGAAGAGTAACTAACCATGTGCTGCTGCTGGACTAAGTAGTTGCCGTTAACTGCGGTGTACTGTCTCTCTCCGTGTGTGGTCAGAAATTACGCTTCGGCTGATTACGTGCAGAGGTTCGGCACTCAGAACGGTCTGCCACCAGGGAGCGACGTCGCGGCGGAAACCGGCCAGGTTTATGAATCCAGCTTCTCGGCGTTCTACGCTTTTTATCTTCCGTGGGAGACGTCTCCTCAGCTCGCCACTCGCGTCCCCAGATGTGGCGACGAACGCTTCTACGGCTTGCAGTTTAGGTAGGGACGCTGGGTTGTTCCAGGACACAGGACTTGTATAGCACCGCGATCGGGTAGTGCGCGGTGCTATTCGAGAGTGTAGTGCGCTTGACTCCCCTCTTTGCCGAAAGAAGAGCATGCCCTCAACGAACGTTATTATTAGGGGTGTCAAAGTTAAGGAAATTCTGAAATACTCAGTTACTGCTTCGGCGAGACTGCGGCTAATGTTTCATGTGGGCACCTCCTGCAGGAAAACACCGTGTGCGTTTTCTTAACGGTTATTCAATGGTTTCGTCCATTTTTTTCGCAATAGATTCTCTGTTGTGGCCAATGTTTCATGCGGGCACCTCTTGCAAGAAAACACCGTGGGCGTTTTTTTAACGATTATTCAGTGGTTTCGTCCAATTTTTTCGCAATAGAGAATGTTCATCTTTCGTAATAGATTCTCTGTTGTTAAGAGTTTTTTACAATAATTTTTTTCTGCTCAGAGTCATTATTTTGAGTATATAAATAAAATCAATTATTATTTTAAATATATATAATAAAAATTAATCAAATTATTTTTTAATATAATAATTTTTTATTATTAAAAATCATTATCTTAAATATAAAAAAAAATTGATCAATGATAAAATCTTGATGTTCAGTCACAAGCACGACCCAGAATAAATCGCGATTATATACAAATTTTATCTGTGATAATTTTACGAACAATTACCTCTTTTGAAAAATCTTTCCTCTTAACTTTGACACCCCCTATTAGGGGGTCTCAGGGCGAATTACCCTTCATTTAGTCCGTCACTCATTCAGTGAAGTGGATTCCGGAGGTCGAAAAGAACGTTGTTACCGTGTGTCCTAACGTACCATACAGTGCGCAGTTAGGCGAACGGTGCGTCCTAACGTACCATACAGTGTCCAGTTAGGCCAACGGGGTTTAAGCTGCTGTTGCTCCCTCTTAGGAGGTGGTCAGTCTGACGAACTACATACCTGGCGCTATGCATACCTTTTCCTTTCCATTATGTCTGAATTTGCTGAATTTGCTGAATCATACTCCAGTCTGTCACGCGCATTCGTACATCATGTCTATCCCAACACTCTAAGCATTTGCACTCTGGGGACTATAAAAGACTTACCGTCCAGCAAGTTCTCCATTTCCTGTCTCGAACATAAGACCATATTTAAACGGTATCAGGGAGCCTCTGAACTTTTAGATCTGTAGACTCTATGGTCTCTACCTGAGGTCTTGTTAATGTAAACTTATCAATCCTGAAAGAAAATGTCCACGATTAGGTCCTACTGATCAAACAACAATTAACACGGTGAACACAAAATGTAACCGCAAGAACATGACAAACCGTAAACTGTAAGAGCACGACAAACTGATCTTCCAGTACATGACGAACCATCTTGCGAAAATTCGAGAATCGCATGGGTAAAAAGAATCCGGTGACATAGGATTTTATTTTGCGCCAGGTAACTCGGTACAATGAGCAAAGCTGACTGGGTGTAAGAAACTGTGTCAGGATGAGTATGGTTCAGCCAGGAAGTTAGCTACAAAGAAGGACGAGAGTTTCTAACCTAATCTACGAGGTTGTTGCTCAGGCAAGGGTACTTCTTACATTCCAGAATCCCATATACGGCCTAATCTGTACACCTGCAAGTGCTCACACGTGCCCGCAAACAGGTTAATAACAGTTGCCCAAATGAAGAAGGAATACGTTCGAATACATAAGTGCCTTTCATCGACTCAAGTACTCAATCAACACGCACTCGACGTCCGCACGCTATGCAAAACTGCCGCCTTCTGGCGAGACAACTGAAAAGACTCTCCTGCCTCCTGTATTTATGAATTACCTGAGCAGTTCGTGGAGGTAACTGCAATGCCAAAACACTGTCGAAATTATCCAACCTGAACGGAGCAAGCCACTCTAAATTAGCCCGTAACATCATGAGTGAAGTCCAAGATAGCACCTAGCACTAACGGATGACGTGGATAGCAAGATTCACAGTTGCTACTTCGCGTCAGGAAGTCTCATTTTTATCTAGATTCAAGAATCTAGAAAGACCTCTCGATTGTGTAGCCCATCAATTTGTCACCAGTTCAGTCCAAGTCTCGCGTTCAGGTTACCTTCCCCGAGAAGTACTCAGAATAGATGGTGCAGCTTCTAACTGGTGGGTACCACCAAACTCCCTCAGATCTGTATCCAGAAGCCTCTGTACCAACCAACATATCATCTCGATCATCAGGCAGAAGCTCCGTGAGATTGTATGGAGTTCCAAAAATTTTCGTCACTGAAGAATACCCTCATCAGTGCACATCAATTCTAAGTCGGATCATAGGTGAGAAACAAGTGTATATCATTCAGTTCCTACCTCGAATTCACCCGCCTCCGGTACACCCACTTTGTATACTTCGTAGAAGTTTTTATGGTGAAAATTGAACGCAAAAAGCAGGGTTCCACGTTTGTAAGTTATTACCTGCAAAATGTCTCTCAAGGTAAGACATGCTGGACTAATCACAAACAGAATACAGAAGTACCAGAATGAAAGACAACCCAACTACTAAATCTGATCGTACTCCTATCATGAATGTACGGATAATGGAGATGGCATACAATAGCCTACTGAGTCGTCCTTAAACTGTGGAGTACTTAGCCTTCCATTAAGGACGACTCTGACTAAGGTTTTACCTCGCGAGGCAAAAGTAGAACCGTGTCAGATTGGATTAAACTCTAGACACACACCTTTGCGGTATTGTCTACATGACAAAGCGTCACGGGGCCGCTAGCTTGTATCTTTTCATTCTCGTCGAGCTTCATCAGTGCCTGCTACGACAACATCAAACTGCTGGAGCTGTTGCCTGTATTGCTGTATCCTCCGTTGGTAACAAAGATATCAAGCAAAACGAAATGCTTGAAACCATCACGAAACAGCACTATCAATAAGCTCTTAGCACTCACCCTGTCGAAGCAGGCAAGCTGGCTATGCGGACCATGATCCAAAAGATCCCATTGCCGACGAGCACGCTCGTAAGAGTAACGGTTGGTGGCTCTTGGAAACTCTACAAACTGCCGTATGAGAAACAACGAGAATGTATCAGTAAAGGCCCTCCAAGTGGCCCACGGATGCCGGACAACAACTTGATCAAGAATGAAAGTCAAGATCTATGTTGCTACATCGGAATGGAAGTTCGAACCAGGAAGAGGGGTGTGAATGTGCGCTAACTTTAAACATCAAGATAGCGAATGTCTACAACCAAGAGGCGCACCAACGGAAACGTATGGGACAGAGCACATTGCCGGAGGTGGTACTTTGTGGTAGAAAGTGCGATATAGAAGACATGTGTAATATGGAGTGCAGACAAATCTATGCTTCTGCGGTTCTCAATGCAGAAAAGAATATGAGGTCTAAAAGAGTAGCAGGAGCACAATATCTATGTCGGTCCATGAGTATAGAAGTTAGATGCAAGAACGGCGCTAGACACACTTAATGTAACCCAAAATAGAATCCAGAGAAATCATCAGGAGCGAGCAATACAGAGAGTTTTAGGAACTAGGAGAAAACGGAAGTTGCACATCTGTTCATAAAGCAGTAGTTACAAAGGGAGCAAGCAAGAGAGCACAGGCAGAACCCCCGGAAATACAATAACAGACATTCTTCTGCGCAAGGAGAAGACAGTGCAGTAATCTAAAAGCGATAGTAACCTAAACCATAGTATGTAGACCTGTTTAGTCCCGCTCTGACGTTAGAATTTCCTTGTAGGGCGTCAGCTTGGAGACGAAGGGACCAGTGAATCACGTTAGGACAGTCTTATAGAAGGCAAAGAAAATGTACAAAGTACAGTATGACAGAAATGAGAAGTCAGAAAATATAAAGCACATAGTAGAGGACAAATACAAAGTACGTTCGGGAGTGTGTCTTGCTGTGCAAATAAAGCCAAGATAATAATGACCTTCAAACTCTGTGGCGAGGAGGTCAACAGTGAACTGGACAATCGAGTTAGACTGAATATTAAGGACTTCTGAGCTTAGAATGATGTATGCACAAATATGGACAAAGTGGCCAGAATGACTTTACGAATAAGTAGAAGTTCAGATCCACAATACTAATTCCACGACGAACTAACGCGTTTTCTTTTTGAATGGATAACGTGATGCTTCTTGATCTCACCTCAGGATGACCAAACTCGTTTCCCATAAAATTCAGATATGCACTTCCTCCAAGAGTCAAAGTGATCAACTTAATCATCTGCAAGCAGGCCCAGATGGATCAGCTGAACAGTTAGTTAATTTACACATGTTTTAACTCTGCACGCAATGAATTATAACTATTAACAAGATGCTAGCTACAGAAGCTTCCGAACGTTTCTGATAGTCACATCTACCATCTGCGTCACGGTTCTACATGTGATACAGAAGGCAGACTGCCAGAGAACCTTATGGAGTTCAACACCAAGAGTCCATGATGAAGCACGCTCGGATAGCTTCTCATTCTTGCTTACAGGACCATTGAGCAGCATTTCTGCAAGAGATTTACCACCAACGACAGACTGGTGCATGGATCCAACCGATATCAGTAACTTCCAGAAAGTAGGGTCCCATCTGGTAACAGTGACATTAAGCCTACACATCTGACAATTACAAAACTTATTTTCAGAAGTGTCCAGATGAGATGCACAACCCTGAACGTGTCAACACGTGCTGATCATGTCGGTACCTGATTGTGATTTTCTGTGTAGACAAGAGCTTTATTCGCGCTTTTGGCATTGGCTTGCAAAGCTTTGACAATCTGCATGTCGACGATAACAGAAGAGCTAACTGAATAATATAACTTCTGTGCAGAATGCAAATGAACGACAAGGTTTCAAGACGAAGGCCATACATTGGTCTTCACTAATGGGACTAGCTGACAGTAAGCAAAGACCATTTTAGCCGCCTTCTTCTACCTGAGTCATGCTCCATTCCTCATAGGGTACATTCTCAATAAGATGCGCCCACATCTCCGCGGGTAGAACATTGACACTGTAGTCAAAGCCTAAACCACCTTGATTGATAGGTTCACAGAGTCCCGGATACATTGTTACCTGCACAGAATAATAATCAAGTCAAGTTTTGTTGCCTGCTTCAGCAAGGTTTTGCCATGTAGTTATTATTCTATAACATCTTCAGACATCAAAACCTCAGACCAGTTCAGAAAGCGATTATAAACTCTTGGACAAAGTCCTGTAAACATGAACTCTTATCACATTTTGAATTAAGAAGTGACCTTCAAAAATGAGTGTGTACGACTCTAGGGAATCTGAAGAGCGAATGAAGTACGTTGCAATCAATTAGCAACACGGAGTAGATGCTCATACATCTTCGGCAATTGTGACTATATTAGGATTAAGCTGATGAAGCATCTCGTTAGCGCAAATCAGGTAAATTTGCGCATCCTTGTCAACGTATTGATTGCAAAAGCTGCAAAGTATCAGATAAGTGAAACCTTGTCATTATGCGTAACACATAAAGTCAGTTCTAATGCTCCTGAGTATGCCAAAAACTCAAACAGCTTGCTCAAACAAGTTTTCTAGCAAGTTTCAGGCTTCTTCAACTCACTCTTGTACACCATTGGCGAAGTCTGAGAAACCATTATGAGTGTAGAGCATTGAGTTCACAGAGTGGAAGTGAAACCCGTCGATTCGATACTCTTCAACCCACCTGGAGACTCCAGACGTATACCAGAACAAGAATCGTCAGAGGCGTGAAAAAACCGAGTTCAAAACTGAAAGTGATCTTCCATACTTAGCATGAATAAGTATCACCTCTCCATGTTACGGGCTTTCAACAACCCCTCCTGACCGTATGTTTTCATAAAGTACCACGTGGGTTTTGGAGTATGCGAGAACTATAATTATAGCGATATACTGACCATCTCAAATTGGAGAGAAGATACCGCAGGACTTCATATTCTCCATATCTGAACATTCGAGTGCCCCAACGCTTGTGAGTTCCTCTCCTCCCTGGCAGAAACTGAGAGGTTTAAACCAGTAAAGAGGAAGAAGTACGCAAAAAACGTTACGACCATGAATGGATATAAATACATATATCCCAGACTCTTAACACTTAGTCTGTAAGAAGCAAAAAATCGCCACCTTCCTGTACGGAAGTTTTATACGTCTTTGCCCGATGAAAGTGTTACCACTAAGAATAGGCCACAAAGTGAAAGGCATATCTACCAGGAAAGAAGTAACAATCAGCTGAGCCGTCAAACTTTGCTAGTCCATTCATCTCGTCCGGAGCTGCGTGCGAGTGAACAATGTCTAATAGTACAAGTAATCCTAATCCTGCATCAAGAGTCACGTTACAATTCAGTACCTGGTCTAATTTGTCTTGTAATTCTTTGAAGAGGGTAACGAGAGATTCAAGCTACAAGTAAGCTTAGGTGTCCGTCCAGTCCTGTTACGACACGAAGGATGAGAATCATGCTGTATGAGACTATGCAACTTGGAAAGACGGCTAACTTTCAGCAATGCACTTACTGAACTTCCACGTCTAAAAGCTAGAATGGGTGTAGTAGCTGGCTGACCATGGGCGGTGTCTACGAGACGCTTGAAGTCTTCTGGTGTGCCAAATCGACTGCTTGATGCAAACATATTTGTTACCTGTTACATTACAAGCATCAACGATGGTCATAGAACCATCCAAGAACTGATCTTAATGTCTACTGTTCAAAGCTATTGACCAGGGACTAAATTTTGTAGTTCCGTCCTTTCTGCTATCTACTGTAGCTTCGGCGTGAGTAAAGTGTCTGACGTGCTTTATTCCGCGACCTGCACACTTCCTGCGCAGCAACAAGGAGTAGACATCTCGAAGAGAAACGGAAATGTCCTGGAGAACGGAAGAACTTTGGAGGAGATCAAGAAACCAGGTGAGCTTCTGCGTCCGATAAAAGGGAAAAAAGGAATCTTGTATCCCCGTCTGAAGGTCCAAGGAGTATCATTACTAATATGTGATGGAAGCAATAACCATGAATGGCACTCATTGACAGGATTGATGCCAAGGTCGTGTATACTCATAGCCCGAAATACTTGCTACAGACACTTCTAGGTAAGAGAAAAGCTGATGCAGGCTGTTCCTTTCATCACAGAGAGGGAGGAGTCCTGACTTTGTAACCAACACTGGAGTACTCGGCATGCTCTTGTACACCAATCAGCAGAACTGTATTATAACCAGCTTCTTTGACATAAGGAAGGACCTGCAAACAAAATATGCCATATAATTGAGATAGTATAAATGACCAGCACTTTCACTGAACGAAATGAATAAGCTAGCAGCGACTCGTAAACAGCGGTGCAGTCGGTATGTTTGTCTCAACCACAGTACAACATCACTATGAACAGTATCTGCAAGAGTGACTCCAAGGTCGAGATTTCATTGACAGAACAGAGGTATTCACTTGCCCTGGAAGTAAAATCATCATAAGTCGCAATACGAGGAAATTCACTGCTGATTCCTATATGACACTCATATATCCGCAGTGATGATGGCCTTGCAGGCCTTCCATTACACCAGTTGTGTCTTTGTTCTGGTGGTGGATCCCAGAAGACCCCACTGTACGTCCCACCTTCCTTATCTAGCACAACGCAAGATTCAATAGCTTAACACTCTGAAACTTTTTCCCGACAAAGCACATTACTAGATGATCTGATGGAAAGCACTTAACCTCCAAGAGAACAAGGAAATGGTAAAACTTTCCGGGATATATCAAGAGTCAAGTCCGCCAGTACATATTGGTACACTGGTAAAGCAGTTTTCGGAGAAAACAGTGACTTCCCCCGCAAACTTAAGGTAACCCCCAAATAGTTTTGAACCCATCCAAGTACAAGGTGAGTAACAACAAAGAGTGGTGATCATATATGCTAACTTGGTTTGAGAAGTTACCAAAAATATATATAACCGAGGTCGGACCAAGGGGAAATGTGTAGGGAAAGCACATTCCCTACACATTTCCAAGGTGGTACCCCCAGGTAAGTAGGTGCATGATAGATGGCTAGTTCAATACGCGATGTCTAACGATCTGTGCGAAGAGAGCAACTAGAGCTGTAAAATAGAGCCGCAAACCGATAACTAAGGTGTATGAAGGGTGAGTTAACTAGATGTTGACCAAACATAACCCTACCTACAGAAAAACTATGCATCGACTGGAGAAATAATCATACTGCAACCGAGAATAATCGAACTAACATTCGCAACACTGACATGAACACAAGACAAAGGTGAGTGGCAATTCTCTCAACGAAAGTTTCGGGACACAGCTGTAGGTGATGAGTAGGTGTACACTGAAAACACCTAACTACCACAAGTCCGCCAGTATATGGTGAAATCCAGGATGGGGTAACAAAATTCACTCGCAATTGACTTTCAGAGTTGTTGGAAATATAGAATAGTTCACAGGCAAGGCTGATAAGACAACGCGCTTTACACGACACAGTTCACTGAAGTCACTTAATCAAGAAAAACTCAGAAATCACAGCTTTAATGCCTTGAATTATACCAGGTAGTACATAGTTTGCCCAGGCAGAAACCCGCTCCAGCGGACCGTCCGGAGTGTGCAAGTACACACGATAACGCCCGAGATGAGGAATGCCAGGAGTGTATCGTTTCTCCCAAGCTTTCCTCCCCTTGACGGTCAACTCCCAGTACGGGAAAGGCAATTTCTTTTCGTCAACTCTCTTCTCCCACACAGGGTCGTCTATCAGTGTTGGTTCCGAAGGTGAAGGTCCTCCCTCGTCGATGATAGCCACAGGCGGCAACCCATAGTCTTCGTACTCCTCGCTAGCCTTCCACTTCTCATACCTTGTTCTAGCATCTTCAAGGTGATAAGGTTCCTCCTTTTTCTTGGTCCACTTTGATTTAGGGAATTCAGATGCTGGTTCTGTCTCGTTATCCGTTTCCCCTTCCTGGACAACGTCCAGCTCTTCCGTAGTGTTACCAAAGCGTTTCAGGTAGGCTTCTGGATCGTCGTCCTCCTCTAGCTCCTCATCACTATCATCATCTTCGTCATCGTCTTCTGAGTCTTCTGAGTCGTCTTCTGAGTCTTCATCTTGCCTCCGCATCCCACTCTGTCCACTATTTCTTATCTCATTCCATATCTCCATGGCTAGGGCCATGGGATCATCATGCATTTTTTCTCCAGGCTCCCAGTACTCATCATTAGCTTTCTCAAAAACTGCATCTAAATCTTGATACTCGTCTCCCTTGTCAAAATCGACAAAGTAGTTATATTCTTGCGTATCATCATCTTCTGATTCCTCTTCGCCTTCCCGAAGGTTATCTTGCACGAATATACGCCAGTGACCATAGTCGTCCCGTCCCAGATAATATTCGCCAGCACAATTCGCCCTGTGAGCCCACTGGTTGAAATCTCCTACGAGAGAGCAGAAATGCGCAGCTGGAAAAGGAGAGAAGCCAGCACAATTCGCCCTGTGAGCCCACTGGTTGAAGTCTCCTACGAGAGATGGCACTCTTGGATACGTCTATACTTGATCATTGCTACGGATACAGGACGTTATTACTAGAATCAACAATGTCTCATCTCTGTGCAAACGACTTGACTTTCTGCATCTGCTATGACCAACGACTTGATAAATAACAGACAATACAAATGTAATGTAAGTACCAGGAGCCCACTCATAGTACTCAACTCCGTGCCGAGGGTGACGTTTGAGACCCATAACTTCATAACTGTAACAAAAACCAGCGTACGCACACACTCATTGGTTATTCCCTTTCCAGAAAATGATCTTCCAGGCAAACAACTTTCCAGAGAACACGCAAACTTTCCAGGAATCATACTATCTCTAGAAGCTGGAAGTACTTAGTCTGCATATTATAGTGCAATAACTAAAAAGTAGAAAAGTAAGGTCTATGAGCGATACTTCTAGTCAATCAAACAGTTAAGTTTAAACTCTTAGGGGAAGATTATGGATCGAGGATTACCCTGAAGCAAACTCCACTAAATCCTCATCTTCCTCCGCAATTTTTTCCTTGAGTACCTTCAATTCCCTGTACCTACAAGTTCAAATCGCCAACAGAGACTTAAATACTGCAGGAGCCCATTTCCGCAAGCACATGGTGAATCAAGGAATCTTGAATTACGTCTGAAATCTTTGAATCGCTCCGCTGCCTACATACCTCTCGCGAAGAAATATAGCGAGTGGTTTGGCGACCAAGGGGTCCAGTCCCTTCAAAATTCCCACAGGGTCTACATTTTTGCTCCCAGCTGCTCCGTAACTCCCAGAGCTATTGGCAGTTTTCTTCTTCCGCTCATTTTGTTTAGCCTGCTCCTTGGTAGCACATCTGATTGCTGAGAACCTTCCGGCACACTTCCGCCAGGAAGGTGCTAAACTCAATCTTCTGCCGACTGGTCGCTGGAACGAGTAATTAACTACTATTATATTTCCACTTGACTTCCCTGGGCATAAACCTTGGGGTTTCGCAGAAACCTTAACTGTTCGGCCAGTACTTGCGCAGCCGAATCGAGAGGTAGGAGTGGAAAATGATGCAAAATTGCAGCAATGATCCATGTCGCCACTTTAGAAGCTTAAAATATTAGAACTCACAGAATCCGCTCTCTGCGGGCAGAGTCTTCTTAAACATCAATAAACTCGACCACTCAATCCACGCATATCTTGGATCTGCACAATCGAATATCAGATTCGACGCAAGTTCACACCAGAGGACTGCATCTGTGTTGTTTCTGAGACAACGCCAGTAACCCTGTGAAATTTAATTCATACCCAAGTGGAACATTTGACATCAGAGTATTCCACCACGCGTTTGGGATTCGGATAAAATATTGAGCTCCGAAAATGGGATGGTAACTAGGGCGCCAGTCAGAGATTCTGGACTCAACCCCGCCAATTCAACTTCTCTGTGAGCTTAAAAGTCAAGGAAATCTGAGCTCTCTAAAACCCTGGATAAAACCCGAAAGAGTAAACGTCTAGAATTGGACTGCCTGCAAAGAAATGAAACGCCATCTACTTATAGTGCGCAGATACACAGATTTCTTTACCGTATTACCGTGGTTGGAATCGTGCGAACTTGCTATAGAGCTCGTACACCACAATCAACGTCTGTCACAATTACTAGAAGCACGCACAAAACAAATACGAACTACTTCATTCACTTCAGGAATCTGAGCATATCCAGCAATTACCGGATTGGACCAGAATGTGGGGGCTAGCCAGACGGGCCTGAATTCTGTGGTACAGAATTCCGCGTTCCCAGTGGGCACGAATCGATTTGAATTCGAAAACACGAAGTGCAAAGAACTGTAGTTGCTTGACTCTGTTCCATAGCTGACAGGGGGAGAACGAACCTGCTTACCGGCTGACTTCGGTAAATCACCGGCTTGAGATACACTTACTCAGCCTATTACCACCGGCTGGAGATATACGCTGCGCCACTGAAAGCAACATTTCCAGATCACCGGCTGATGTAATATTGTACATAGCCTGCAACGGACAGATCGCAGATTCTGTTATGTGATGTGCACATGGACCGAGGGAGAAGTATTAGGGTTGACAGTTCGCTTGTCCTCACTCCAAACTTCTGGATGGGAATACTTCTCAAACCGCGGTCCCGATTCCCAAGGAACAGAGCAATCCCCACCTCCTTTGTGACTGTGTCCTCCACAAACACGAAGACTACCGTAGTCCGATATTTAACCTCAAGCAGTTTGTTACAACTCTCAATCTGCAAAAGTAAAAGGAAATGGCTTTGTAACATTTAACTAATATAGAGGTCAAGTAAACCGGATCAGTTTTGATATTCAGTCTTTACCCATTGGCTGGAGCTTTTCGAACTGCCTATCTGGACAGGTAGTATTAGGACGTAGCTATAAGATGGATGGTTAGTTATATTATGTTACACCTAATAGAGGAAAAGATGCGATGAATAACAAGTTGCTACGCGTACTATAACATTGCAAGTTATGCATTTCCCTGAGAATCTGTTATATTAGAATTGAAACGACTCTTGTTAATGAAAGAAGATATAAATATTTTATTTTACTTTCTGGACTTTGTCTTGATCTGAACTCTGCAATATCGACAGTAGAAATGCATAGAAACTAACGAATGATACGACCCCTCTATCGAAACAAGAGAAACAAAAAACCTAAAAGGCTAAGCAGAAACTAACGAATGATACTACCCCTCTAGCGAAACAAGAGGAACAAAGAACCTAAAGGGCTAAGCAGGTGAAGAAGAAATCAGGGCTAAGTTATGCAAATTCTATTATGTTACACCTAATCAGATTTCCACATATAAAATTCTAGTGACCCTAGGTTAGTTTTATTATGGAAAATTGTTCTTTCTATTCGATCTTCCACCAGCATCAAAAGCTTGAGTTGAACTAAACCAAGGTTGTGAGAAAATTTTCCTCCAGTTAGAGCTCAGCATTGGTTTCGTTCAGAGACTAACGTATAAGTTAAAGAATAAAAACTCTAGCTAATGGGGTTGAAAACAAATTCTGACTTGGTTTCATTCATGCAAGTTTTCCATTTCAGTTCCAAAGTGGATCTATTCTGAATAAAGTGGTTCCATTTCTGTTCAGATCCTAATATTTTAACACGATTCGGTTTCAGTTCTATTTCTCTCCCTACTTTCCAAAAGACGATCACAAACATTGGATATCATTGAATTCCAAAGACTGTGAAAACTTTGCAAGGTAAATTCGAAATCGTTGTGGAGCTTTGCTACAAAACTGGTATTACCATCGAATATGGTCATCTCTTTCATAATGTTTTATGTCATAAAACATTATGACAAAACAAAAGCACAACCCATTACTTATATTTTTCTTCCTTGTATCAGAAACCTACGCAAACAGAAAAGCCCGATAATCTCAAAGGCCTGTTCTGATTCACCTCTCGTATAATAAATATGCTCGAAGAAGTGAAAACGTTCACTTACTAAATTCAAAGTTCAACCATAGTTTGATCCATGATCAATTCTTTTTGCACCAGTTTTCAGTGGTATGGATGTTGCATGGAAGAATGTAGTACATGGAGTGTAGTCATGCAAAGCCAGAGTGAGTGTTTATTCGATGTCTATTCGATGACGTTGCCTGTCTTGCAAAGTTGAAAGTGATTTAGACAGTTTGTTTGTGACCAATTAATCACAAACTTTTGAGGAAACTCATCCGTTCAAAACCCTTTTGTGAGAAAAGTTAATGGATATAAGCTTCATAGTTGACATCTTTGAGTGATTTTGCTTGAAGTTTACATTTAGTTTTGTCCACTTTGATATATTCTTCCTATTACAACAAAAACAAGTAGTTATACTTGCAATGTGATTGTGATTGAAGTGTTATGCCTTAGCACTTATCCGGATCTAAATCTCTTTTTCTCTACGTGGCTTTAACTGATTATTAATACAGTACACGACATAAATTCTCTTTTTCTTCACCTATTTTCACAATCAACGTAGAAAGATACTAACACATAGCAAAAATCCAAAGACAATTGTGAACCAGAGAATTTGTATCCAAATAGTCCTTTGCAAGGACGCGAAATTCTGGAAATAATTTGTTTCTTGTATGGTTGAGAAGAAGAAAAAGTTGGAGGAAATTTAATTTCTGATGTGAGAAAGAATTGGATGGTGAGCAGAGTTTAAGGAAAGATTTTTACTTTTTTTGAATATACAGAGCAAATAACCGCGTTACACGTAATTTTTCTAAACTTACAAACGTAAGATCCATGAGGTTTTTATTTTATTATAATTAGCCACAAGATGATAGATACGGAGACTAGGTGTACACATAGAGCAATAATAAAATCAAAAAGGAAATGGATGAAACCACTTTCTTTTCTCTATATACTTTTTTCCACATATAAATTAAAATATCTTTTGTCTGATTTAATTTATGACCAAAAGCTTTCCTTACATAAATTAAAAACCTTATCTAATTCTTCTCCATCTGAAGATGGAGACAGTGAATATTATACATACCCAGAAAGAGAATGATGAAGGGCTTTGTCACTAGTTCGTGAAGTACTAAGTGAGATGGTATTATCATCAAGTACTTCATGAGATCATGTTATGTGAAGAGAGTGACATTGCTTTGAATATAAATTTGCTTGATCACACTTCCAGTAGGTTCCTTTAGCTTGATCACCCCTCTTAACAATGTATTGCTTGATCACATATCTGACTGATTACAGACAGTAAAACCAGCTATTTTTTTGATAGTTCATCATTTCACTACTTTCAACTGTGACTAAATATCTCTGCTATTCAAAATATTTAACATTAAGGACATGTTAAACTATATATGCTCAAAAATCTGATGTGTGCAATCCAAGATATAACTAACATCAGAAAGTGACTGACTGGTTTCACATGCAATAGCCAGTCAAGAGTGTGATCAAATATTACATCGTTAAGAGAAGTGTGATAAAGCTAAAGTAATCTACTAGGGGTGTGATCAAGCAAATTTCTGCTACTTTGAAGTAAAGTATGAATACCATGATTCAAGAGAAGAATCTACTGTCGGATAAAAGTATTTCAAATTTTAAATACTTCAACCGTGACTAAATATCCCTGCTATTCAAAATATTTGACATTAAGACATGTTAAATTATACATGCTCGAAAACCTGATGTCTGCAATCCGAGATGTAACTAACATCAGAAAGTGATTGGTTTCACAAGAAATAGTCAGTCAAGAGTGTAATCAAATAATACATGGTTAAGAAAAATGTGATCAAGCTAAAGTAACATACTGGGGGTGGGGGTAATACTCTCATTCGAGAGAGGAATCTACTGTCGGATAAAAGTATTTCAAATTCCAAATACGAGGGAGGACTTAGTTCTATGCAGCGGTTTCTCCTAAATATCAACTTTGTTCTAATTTCATGTACAAATTTCAAGCTGAGGTTGCTTTCCAACGCACCGTTACACATATGTAATCTCGATCATGGTAAGTTCCACGTCAGTCTAGCTACTAACGAGAGGTAGGTTTATATCTTTCACTCACTCGCATCTAGCAGCGTTTTCTGTTTTAGGACGATTCAAACCCCTGGGTTACGATGGAAATTATAACTTGTTGCGATACATCTGCATAGCTAACCCTCGATTTTGCAGAATCAGAACTAAACAAGAGTGGAAAAGCACACTAGGGAATTTATTGTCATCTTTCTATAAATAGGAGGTTATCACTTCTTATTATATGTAACATGGATAATTAGCATAGTTCTATACACTTCTCTTGAACGAGGTGTATTGGGAAGCTCCTTTTACAAGTCAAAAGTTTGATGTGTATAGAATGTAGAGCGATCATTTTTGTGATATTTAGGATTTCATTGTTGATAAAAAGTACCATATAATAAAATAAATAAACTAAAAGAGTTTACAAAGGAATATCTAAACTTTTGATTTAATATAATAAAAATATAATATTAGAGCTATAATGATTCTCAAACTAATGCATAAACTTCGCAATAACAAAAGCGAGGCAACTTGTTATAAAGTATATACATATTATGAAATACCTTTACCATGATGTGGATGTGGTTTTATGCTGATAGCTTCATGTTATCACCTCTGAAACGATCAGCATGTAATAACGGGATCGAAGAATAAATATTTCTTTCTGAAATTATTTTAAAATTATAAATTTAACATATTACCAGTTACTCCCAAAGCTCGCGTCGATTTCCGAAGGTATATATGGAATTCATATAGTAATATGAAGACAAAAGTCTATTGCGTAAAATTGTACATAAGTTCTCAGGGTTGTGGCCGTTTAGAGTGAGATGCAAGGGGTGAGATGAAATTAGTTCCATAAGGATTTTTCGTTGTACTTCAAGATAATAATCACTGCTAATCAAACGCACAATCAAGTAATACAAGCAATCACTGGTATCAAACGCCAGTCCCTTCTGATATTGCTCTCCTCCTCTAGCCTGGACTTTGACCAAATGCCAATTGGCGGAGATCAAACCTTACATGATTCCCTAAGCCCATGATTTCCCACAATTATCCTTGTGTGAAGATGGCGGCATGTTACTCTATGTTTACTTCTTATGTACGAAGTGTCGACGGTTCTAAAGTAGAGGGACGGAGATTGTTCACTCGATATTGTGATCATACGACAATGTTCTCGTATTTCATCCTTGCCCACTTCATGAATCACGGTAGCAGTGAAGCCATCTTGCAGTGAGCTCAGTTAGAGTTGATTTCAACTACGTTGTGCAAGTATCATTAAAAGATTCATGTATGATCCAAACCATGAGAAAGGGGACAACAAGCGCACAGGGATACACATCATCGAACCATGCAATTCGCTTGCCAGATCTTCAAATTTGATGCTTGTTTTATTCGATGTAAGGAATTAATCTTGACAACTGAACTTCACGAAGAAGAACACGAGTGAAAAACCCAGTCTCTTCGGGATTCGCAACCCACCTACATCATGATAAGACAGGGTTAATCGTTAGAACTCCTGGGGAGGTGCCATTTAACCGAATATGCAAACCTGATTGACAACCCATTCCTTCTAGTTACAAGGCCAACATATCATATCACCCAATGATGATCTTCACTATGCTACCCAACATGCTAACATGTCACTTTAGTCACTTCTACTAAAAGCATGTGGCTAGGCATTGGACACTACCATGTACAAACTCTAGTTTGGAGCAATGACTGCAACTGAAGACTAGGTACAGTGCACAGGATCTCACAATATGGAGCATTTAGACCGAGTAGCTGAATCGTTCCCACTAAGCGTGAACCTATCTCCAACATGCAAGGTTTCTTTCGGACTCTTCCTCAGAAATTTCATTAGAGCTTCAAGCCCAACTGACTTATTTCCTGCACGAAACAATTCCTACCATGTGTTAAACGTGAACCTTCCATGAAAATTCTGTAACGTTCCAACTTTAAAGACGAAAGATACACTGAACTATGATCTTTCAAGACCGCTGCAGTATTGAAGACCAAAGAAACCGCTTAACTTATTAATTACGTAGGTAGATAGATTTCAAATCTTTATCTGCTGATCTGAGTTCCTCAGTCGAGAGAAAACAGGACATTTACAAGAAGGCAAAGTACGTACCCACATCCACGAAGACATCTGCATACTCACAATCCGAGACAACAGAAACTCATGGTCAGTACATAAAATCTCCTCTACCTCATACACTGAAGAGGAAAAGACAGTGTCACCAACTCAGATAGCATGAACAGAGAGCCTGCTGTTCACAGCCGCTTATTCATATTGCAAGTGATCAAAAGCACAATTGACTTTTTGGGCAGTTGCGATTTGTGCACTTACCGTTTGCAACGAGGATAAGTGAGACATTCACAGCTAGACACTAAAGCTCAAAGCACGCTATGATGGAAATGCATAGAAGCTGGCAAGAACAAGATACTTAAACTCTAACATGTGGAAATATCATTGACCAAGGAAACGCTACAATTCTGAGCAGAGAATCTGGTGTCCAGCTTACCGTTGCCACCATTAAAGGCACAATAAGGTAATTTAGAATCTATAAGCTGCATCTGCACTGTGAGCGCCATCTCTTCCAAGACCTGCTGACAACACCCAGAAATCGCTGTATTATTACAGATAATATTCATGTAGTGGCTCGTCCCTCACGAAGAGCCCAATGAGACCCAAGTAGGACGGTAAATAACTTGGAGAAGCCACTCCGCTTCATTAATTCGTAGCTAGTACTGATTCCTCCGTCCATTAGGGATGTATACTACATTTCTCTGCTGCAAATCCAACCACAGACGTTACCTCGTAGATTGTGGGCTCTTTTGGGATAGCACCAACTGCTCTCGGCTTCCGAATCAGTTGCACAGGCAATCGTAACCGGGCAGCGGCAGATATCAAAGAAGCTTCAGCCTCATCAAGAAGTTTCTGTACATCGCTCTCGGACCATTCTTGCATGTCCAGAGTCTTCCATAAGTTATCCGGCACAAAGTCAAGCCTATAGTCATTTGTTACGCGAAGAAGATAATTACATTCGCCACCCATGACGTGGAACAGCTGAGTGATCCGAGGAGGTAACTCTAAATCCTTAAATGCAGCGAGTAACCCAGCCAGTCTATCTTCATATCGGCTGGCATCTCCAGGATAACCTGGAATAATATAAAAGAAAACGGTTACAGTCGAAGCGGCTAGAGCCACGCACCGGCGAGATCGAATTGCATGTAGAGATTACCATCCTATCCTCATCTCAGAGAGTTCAAATTTTCCGTGGGTTGCAAGAAAAGATGTACAAGCTGAATTTCCACCCTAGATACTGACCTTAGAGAGAGACCTGCTTCTAAGAGAGCTGTCACCCAAGTTATCAAAGCTGGAAGATTAAAAGTCTTACCCGCCGCAGTAACTATGGCAACATGACATCCCTCCTGCATCAGCTTTATAATATGATCGATCATCTTGTTGTCCCTTTCAATATGATGACCATCAGCATAAAGAGTACCATCTGCGTCAAATGTTATTAAAGAGAGCTGTCCGGCTATCGCATGTACCTACAATCACGACGTTTCTTCATAAACACCTTTTCGTCCCAGACAGCTCACATAGTACAAAGAAGAAGCCTAATTGATAGTCTATTAGTGACAGCATATGCTGACTACAAGACCAATACAGTGCGAGAAGAAGTCCATCATAAACCCTTACACAGCAAGTTTGCAGCAATTTCAGCAGAACAAAACCTTGCGTCAAAGAAACACAGGTGTAAAATTAGGTAGAGAAGTCCTTCAAGCACTTAATATGTCATATCTATGAATAGTGATGAGTTAGAAAGTTGAATGCACCGAAAGTCGAAAGGAAATATACCTGCGCAATGTTGAGAACATGACGAATCTCAGCAAAGTTTGGCGGTACATATCTCCGCCTTGAAAGCGAAGCAAATTCGTCGTATTCTTGTAGCGCTCGAACAAGTGGTAAGGGAGTATAGAAACGGCCTACTGAGGGTACAAGCCTGGAGAGGATGCTTCGCTTGGGGTCTTCCAAGTGTTCTCGTATCCACCTTTCTACCTTTTCCATAACCTGTTAAGATGAGGAAAAAGAAACTGAACCAGTTAAAAAGCCAATTCTACTCCCTTCCCACAAACTTTATTAAGATCCATGCGGAATACAGAAGGGGAAGACAACATATCAACAAAACAGATCGGAGCTTGTAATAAACTAAACGTCAGGTTCATTTGGAATCTACACGGTGTAGTGTCAAACTGGAGAATTCTCCAGTTTGTTCACTGCCCCTTACCGTATTTCCAATATAAACTTGAAACAGGAAAATCAAGCAACACGAGGAGCAGGTCTAGCTGGCTTTGAGACTCATAACACTTTGTGGGTACTAGTGGAAACCGATAAACAACCCCTTACATGAGTATATGATTTGCATTTAATATCTACATCCCAGAGAACGAGTCCAACTGCAAGGACGATGCATATACTATGAATTACTATGAAGAATCTGCATCTGAGATTTCAAACGAATCATATAAATGCTCCAGTCTCTTCATGCGAGAGCTGGGAGGAGCATCAAAGAAACAGTGCAAAACCAACGGAACCAGACTCACGAATGACTCAACTCACACAGGGCAGATAGAAAATAAGGAGTGGACGTGTTCCTAATTTACATTCAATGATAATGTCCTCCAGCTAGAGTACAGATAAGGAACAACTAAGAAATTCACGATATGGGACTCCGGCCAGTACATGGGTTGAATTTGACTCCGATACAGGCGAAGAAAGAGACTCAGTGAGCGTGGCTATCTAGAAGCGCTAAGTTCAGGCGCTGCTGTAGTGATTGAAGTAAACCACCCTCGCTATTCAAACAGCAGATCGAGTGTCCAAAGTGTTTGCGCACATTTTTCTTTGGTTCTACATACAATACAACTTGAGATGAACGACATTGATACGATACAAACGTTCGTTCACGACGCGGAAAGTATAAACATGACGCCGAGTTGGTCCCATATTTATGACGTCATTAGCGGGAGAGAATGTAAGGAGTGCTAGTTCCTCCAATGCTGGAAATGACTCAAGCTTACGAGAACGGCACTTACAACCAAACTCCCATCAACGCCAATCGTTATTCGTCGAGTTGAAGAGGATAAGTTAGAACATTTCACATTCCGGACAGTAATCACGAACCTGAAATGGAGAATGGGTGCTATGCATGGAAATGATGAATTCAATCAGACCATCCTGTTCCTTTAGCCTTCCTTTCCGTCGTAGGACATGAGCGTCAGTCACACTACTAGCTCGCGATAGATGGGCATCCTCCAATGCAGCTGTGCTGAGCAGCATGCTCCATCTCATCCCGCTTTTACTTGAGCTAGACTGACTATTTTTTCCCGGCCTACTCTTTTGGTCTTCATTTCCTGCATCGCTCATTCTAGGCTCAATCTCAGGATCTAATAATCCCTGCCTCGAATTGCGCTCTTCGGAAACCTCGACATCTACTTCAGTAGTCACAGCCGATCCACTGCTGCTCGCAGCTGCTCGCGGCGTTGCACGGTCTCTGCAAACTCCTCCCACCGGACCGTCTCTCTTTTGGTGCTGCAGCAACTCTCCGTCATTTTCAAAAATCCCGGAACAAGAAACATGGCTGCCGACCAAGGTGGAAACCCCACTCCTACTGGCAACATTCACCGGAATTCCACCCCTTCCACGTCGTCCTTCGTCCCGTGTGCCACTCCCGCACTCATAGCGACAATTTCCGAAATGCTCTTCAGCTTTCGCCGTCACAAACCCAGTCGACTTCTCCCAACTTAGAGGACGAAACCCGGAAGAAACCTCAGCACTCCTTCCACCACTAAGCGCTCCATACACATCAAGCGATAGAAACGCATGTACGGAGTGAAGACGACACGACGGTATCTTCTTCAACGGTGAGAAGACAACAAATTTCGAATGCTGTTCCTCCTGCTTCCTATTACTACTGGTGCTGGACACAAGCAGACAACCGCAAGAAACAAAGCAGAGACCACAAGAGCTCGCATCAGCCATGACTTGCTCTCTCACCCCCACAAAAGCCAGCCAGCCCCCCACCTCAATCCCACCTACCGAACTAGACCAGCATTCCCTCCGTCTTCAACTTTTCCGACATCACACCAACAGCTCAGTGTCGATCTCCTCGCTACTCTTCTCACCAGTCCTCTCTTCCCCTCTCTTTCGGGCAGCCAACTAGCAAGCCACCCAATCCGTCGCTCCTTTCCCCTGCTCCTCTCCTCATACAGTCCCGTCCCTTGCTTCGTAGATTTAAACAGTCGGAGCGTGCGTGCGTGCGTGCTGAGAAAAGATCTCCCTCTGCCTTGCTTTCTCGCTGCGTATGACCCCTGCACGTCCTCCGCTTCTGTTGTCTTCTGAGTCGTCGACGCTCTGGTTTGTTGCGTTTTCTCTCCACTCCCACCCTTGGAACTCGGGACTCATTGCCTCACCGGCTTCAGCTGGGGTTTAACCTCAGAAGCTGGGGTTTAACCGCTTCTGAGGTTAATCCCCACTTGACCATCCACCACCGACAACGTCCGCGTCCTCCTTGTCAATCAGTTCCTGCAACAGAATGTGTCGCCATTTCTCAGAGCAGGAACGTTCTTGCATCGAATGCCTAGTATTTCCATTCGATGGACTAACACCAGTTTTAGGACGCACGCATTAGGCCGGAAGAAACCAAAAATTCTACAGTTCTAAGAAGAGTTTCGTGTTATTGTTGGAGTCGTATCTTTGGAGACTATCCCGTCCGACATCGAACTCTGCTTTTCGCATGCGATTCATTCGCTGTATCGAGGCTCCTTTTCCTTACGAGGAGGGCTCTCTATCCCGTCAGAGCACAGTTGTCATACTTGGATTCCTTATGGTTGTACTTCTTTTATTTGCGTGTTTCCTTTGGTTTGTCTGATTCCTGGACCGAGTAGTGCCAATTTAAGATACTGCAGCTAGAGAGATAACTTATCTACGAACACGACGCGTGAGCCACGGGCGGAAAGACAGTAAAGTCTTTCTCTTTGTATTGGAAAGAGTCATTGGCGGATGGATAAAGAGGGCCTCGTGGAGGCCACTATTTTACGCAGTTCCCTAGCACGACTGAGGATCAAGACTTCTGGAGAATTCTCCAAAGATTCGCAGAAATCCATGAGAAGGCACCGGACTACAGAACAGGCTATGGATATAATCACAAGTAGGGCCTATTAACCAGAATAGACTGCATAACTTTGTAAAAATGATTTCATGGTGATCCAAGTCTATAAAACAGTACGCTGGAATGGTCACATCCGGTATTCTGCACCTTGATACTGTTTCTTCTCGCCTTTCCCAGACACACAAAGGCTTATGTTCAAAGATGCGGACTCTGTTCCTGCTGTTTTTGCGCTCCTGGGTTATCTTATCCCGCTTCTCTACTCCACCGCAACAGAAGCAAAAGGAGGGCTTCGCAATATCATCGCATCCGAGGCCACTTGTTGATTACGTCCCAGCCAGCACAAGATGTAATCTGCTCATGTTTCTGGGCTCACCTTTTAACTCCTTTGCGGGCACTGTCGGTGTGCCTTGTACCGGTGAAAGACAAAACCGCCTAGTCCAAACGTATATCGTGTATAGTGCAAAACAAAACTGAAGATGCAATTTGTTTCATTCTGTCCAATGCTTAGAGACATGATGACCGGTAGTACCAGTTTGAGTTGGAAGGCACGTAACCAAGAAGAGCGTATAGTTGCGAACTGGTAGACTGTACAGCTTTTCGAACCCAAAGAGAACATCCGTAAGTTCCCAATTTGATATTTGATACTGAAACGCCAGGCACAGTGCCAACCCCCTCACCCGACAAAAATCAGCAACTTGAATGAGCCCAACTCGCACGACGAAGAATGTTTCACCCATGCTCCGAAGCGGCTCGGAAAGTAGAACCGGATGGAATTGTTGAACTGATACAGATCAATGGAGAAGCGATCGCGCAGAGTAGGGGCCGATTACGAGCTCTTAGCAATACTGTCTAACTAGTTAGATGTACACAGTGTATTACGCATGATATCACTAGTGACCACAGCTATGTGTAGTCTAACAAAAGAACGAAAATGAACGTGCAGAAGCGGTCGCGCAGAGCAGATTACGAGCTCTTAGCAGTACTGTCTAACTAGTTTGATGTACACAATGTATTACGCATGATATCAACAACTTAATCTAGCTCTCTCGTCCTAAATGTCAGAGAATTTAAATGCTTGACAGGCAAACTCTATCGTAGCTTAATAGTTGTTGGCCAGCAGAGCCAACCCTTGTTCCATCACGTCACCAGGCGCTTCAAACATGTGAAGGTAGATTTCAGGGAAAACGTAGTAACTCTTGAAGAAGAACTTCCAGCATATACTTCCACGAACAAAGATTGGGAAATACATAACAATTGAGGGAAGTGTGTACTAGCATTTCTAACTTGTCCTAAACACGATTCAGAAAAATCTGCTTGTCGGATCATATTTTCGGAAGACAGTCATTCCTTCAGGTGCGCGTGCCGATGCTGGAAAGCAGTGCGTGATACGTCAATGAGGCTCTTGAAGCTGTAAGGTTCATGCATTGCTAACTCGGAAAGCACCTTTCTATTTAATTGCACATTCTCAGTGTTCAACCCGTGCATAAACTGCCCGTAGTTCACCTGTAATGAACATCAGTCCAGGGAAAATCGCCGTACGCAAGTAAGAAGGACGATTAGAGAAAGACAGACTTCTCCTGTCGAAAACAAATTTTCAAACAAGCAATTCACAGGCAGATCACAAGCAGATTTCCAATATACCCCATGTTGACGAGCACCAGCGTTGATGCGCTGAATCCAGAGGCCACGCATGTCCCTCTTCTTATTCCGTCGGTCTCGATAAGCATACTGCAATGCTTTCTCGACACGTTCTCTGGAAATCCGAATGCAATTCTTTGCTCGGCCTCGAAAACCTTTAGCTAACTGCAAGATCTCCCAGTTGTTCATCGCTTCAGACCTACTGAATCACTGCGATAAACCTTGTGCAGTCTTCACCCCGAATGATTTCGCCCCGTCAATATCGTTTACACTCCAGCCCTAAACCTGCTTTTCTGGGGAGCTCAACAAATATTTTCACATCCGACCCAACAATTTAACCCACTGCCATCTAGCATAGTAGCACTTGTGGTTCAGCGATCAGGTCAACTGCGCGGGACCGCACGAGGTTGGTCGCTGTACCGTAGTAATTTTCCTGTTCGGGCGAATAGACGAGACGAAGTTTGTGGACATCTCGCGCGACAAGAAGCCAAGTTTGTTGTCACTATGTGCACTGTGCAAAGTGACACAGTGCACACAGGAACCCTACAGTGGTCGCACAGTTTAACAAATTAATGCGCTCTTCATTAAGTGCCAAGCGAGTGAGAGAGAGTCTCCCGCGAAGTGCAAGGAGAGCTTTTCACTATTTTTAAACAGAGAAGGAGAGCTTTTTTTTTTCTAAAGCAAGGACCTTAAGCCTAAGATCGGGGGTCGCACTGTAGAGCTCCAAGGACCCTAAGACTGCGGCCATAGACCGCAACGTCAAAGTGAATCATATGAGAATTGAACCCAAGGCCTTGCATTCCTACACTCGAGTTATCACCACCACGTTATCGTATAACGTGTTTTTCTGTCTAGGAATACACTGGGATATGGCTGTACAGAGGTATGTGGATTGACAAGGTTGGATCTAGATCTGAATGTTTCCACTCAAATGTTTCACTATCTGTTCTTCTTGCCCGAGTGACTTTGTACCCGCTCGGCTCAAGTTAAAAGCTTGCTACGATCCAAGGTTACGTATAGGTTGCATAAACTTATATTACAAACATATCTTTTGTAATCTAACTAAAAATACTCAGCTCTATACTATCTAACTGAAGTTATTCCTCTATGTCACTAGAAGCATGACTTCTGAATAGTTCCCCAGCGACGCTAATTGCTCATCAATCCAACTATCACAACTTCATAGTACAACCAGAAGATGCTATAAGATCACTCAATCAACTTGATAGAGTATCGATACAACTTTTTGTACACCCTGGTCTACCAAGCATTCCAGCAAGGTAAACATGCATGCTTCAAGGTACTACTCAGATCTCAACATAGCACCAACGACGGTAGTATTTGGCAGCTCTGAGAACTCAAACAACGGCTTAAGATTCATGACGACTCCATTCTCCTTCATCACCAAGAGTTGAAATCATCCTCACACCCTCCAATGTCGAGTTGTATGCAGGCATGGCAGTTTCAGCAACAACTCCTCTCCAAATTGCTCGAAAATGATCAAAGACAATAGATGATATCGAAAAACCCGAAACTGCTAATAACAGAAGTATCTTTGAACTTTGAGACCTCAGTCCTCCCAAACCAATCGACCAATGATGATCAAACTTCACAGGAAGCTTGATTGGACCCTTCACTCCTACCTTGAACAATTTTCAGATCGAAATCTTAAACCAATTCTCAGATATGGATCAAACCGTAATCTATGCTAACTTCAGAGCTTTACAGACCCAGGTACATTTGATCCAAGATTCTGAACAAACTACTCGATCATTTGAGGTGAAACTTCCCAAGTATCTTATTGATAAGACATGCTTCAATCCTGGAAAGTTTCACTCAGAAATTCGACTCATAACTTAAGCAATAGTAAACTATCCATGACTATCACAGTTCGCTGTTCCCGCCTTGTCACGTCTGCACTTCTCAACTTCAATTGGTCGGTTCAGAATCCAAATCGATCAAGAATTTGATGAAATTGATATAAAAACGACCAACACGTCGCCAGCTCTCCAACCCAACAGACAGCTCCTTAAAACTCTTCGCGAGTCTCTCGGGACAACCAGAAACGTAGCGGTAGGTACGAATTGCACCCCCCTCCACTCAATGGATCATAACGCGCTCATCCTTTCATCAAATCGACCGATTCTTCAGCCCAGATTGTAGCCTCAGTCGAGAGCTCTCCAACCATACCTTTCGTTTCGCGAATGGTCCTCCGAAGCCTCCAGAAACCACAAAAACGTCGCGAGGATCAGCTAGAACACCATTGGTCCAAAAGTGGACCAATAAGAGCAAAAAGATCTTTACTTTTGTCTTTTCTCCACTCAACTTTTTCCCCTAGTACGAATTTTTACTCCCCAAGGAGACACAAGACATCAACAAGATTCTAAGACCTCAGAAAATCCTTCAGATGTGTCGATGGATTCTTCACGGTCCGTAACTACATAGAAGCGCTCAACCAGAATGGAAACGATTGAGTCGCAGACTAATACAACGTCAATATTACAACCTGGAAAAGTTCTACAATAAAAGGTACGACAAAAGAAAACGGTGAAGCTATCACTCGATTGTAATATTCTTGCCCGAAGTTTCTCACGATCCAAGACCCATGATTGATCTTCGGTCTGCAATGACACCGGACATCGACCCAAAGGTTGAAAGGAACGTTCGATGGATAGTTGAGATCCATTGTTCCTCACAACAAAATATACACCGTCATTCCTCAAGTCGCTCCGTATGTTACGATCGGAAGGATCACTGGAAGCTGTAACTCCATCATTCTTCCCAAGAATTCATCGCCAAAGTATGCAACTAACCACTGTTGTAAGTGATCACGGTGGATGCAATGAAGCTTGATGTGAAACGGATTCGAGAAAGGAAGATCCAGAACCGGTAACAAACCTCCGTCCATAACCACCACTCCTGCAGTTCTTCACTCTTCCATGCAGACCATCGAGAACCCTCACGAATCACCCGCTGAGAGAGAATGTCGTATGAACCTTCGACCCACCATTTTATACACAAATGCGGCGACAAGGACCACTGAAGTGAACGCGCACAGATTGATGACTTGGCACGTTTCTCTACCGTATGATCACGCAAACAGATAATCACAAACGTGGCACTCATCACATCATTCGGCGAGTTACGCGATACGATTCACGAAACACAGAAAAGAAACACAACATAGGTTACACAGGAATTTCACACAAGAGCCGAACCATAACACGACATGTCACCACGAGTTGATGTTTAGTTGCTCTCCCGCACATTAATAAACAACTCGGTTATGTTTCTACATCTGCTGCCTGAATTTCTCCCTTGTCTATCCGGATTCACGCGTGTTGTCATTCGCGGGCAGTTCTCAGTCACACGCTTGACAATTACTTGAGAGCGCATTAGTTTGTTAATTTGTGCACTCACTGTAGGGTTCATTATGGAGGCACCAGTTTTCGGCTTTTTAGGTGTGTCTGGCAGATTTCCGAGGTAAGTTTAATAGGTGCCGTTTTCTATACTGTTTACAATATGCAAAAATGTATCACCGCACTATAATGTTACATGTGATGGTTGAAAGGTTATCTTTGTTCGCACTACACCGAGTTTCTACTCCGCCTTGCATAAATGAAAACCTTAAATCTTGGTTCGAGCTCGTGCATCCAATGCACTTCATGCCCGCACATCAAGAACAGTATGACAAGAAAGCTCAAAATTATACTAAAAGTACACTGTATTCCAAAAAGTCAGAAATTTCTAAACTTAGATCATCGACAAAATATGACGAAATCAAAAACATTTGTACGTTCGTTGGACGCTTGCATGGCCCGCCTTTCACGAAGAGACTGAGAGCGTAAACACGGTTGTGCGATCCAAGTCTTAAACTCACCCGTATTAACTTTGCGTTATTTGATGACACCTTTGATTTACACTACCAAGTTTATCCTTGTAATAAAATATTACATTAAGCTAACTAAGAGATAATAAGAGTTGATAATGTATTATAAAGAAATTTTAAATTATACTTTTCATATAGATACGTAGTTTACTTTTAACATGCATTTCTTGCATTCGGATGATGTGGCATTTTGACTTACTGAACCTGCTCTAGCCAGTCAAGGGTGTGGTCAAGAATGCATGTTGAGATTCAAAGAACTGTAAGTATTCATACGACAAAATAGCCATAGGTTAAACCTGACTTGAAAAGAGGTGGAGAGTCTGAAAGTTCACACCCAAGAGAATCAGTAGAGGGTCATCAGTCCATCTTTACTAGTAAGAAGGAGAAAGAGAGAAGGAAGGATAAACTGTGGTTGGGTCCCCATATCCTAAATTAACTAAGTTAGCAATTAGAGAAGACCATGACTACTGTACATAGTTAGCTTGCACAGTATTCAACATTGCAAAGTTAGGTGGGTCAACTCCAACAAATGTATTAGGAGTGGGATCAAGTAAATTTCTCGATTTTTTGTCATTTATGATATTTTGTCGTATTGGAAGTCAGTTAAGTGACGAAGGTGCGGACGGAAAACCGGATTGAATTAGATATAGATTAATCGTTAACGCGATTCGATTAGAGGGTGTCAAAGTTAAGAAAAACGATCTCTACCAGACGAACGAATCATCTCCGTAACTCTATAACCTTAATCTATAAATGCGAATGAAAAGGTAACTTTATTCACTACTCGTAACTCATGCCCCTGAGATTTAGAAGGGGTTTTAAAATTACCCGTCTGAATTTGAACTTGAAAGATGTGAAACAAGGTGAGAACAATCAATCCTTCTTCTTATTTGTTTGCCTATTTATGATAGTTACATTTCTTGAATGTGATCGTGAATTTCCAAGTCGACACATTTAGATTTCGACCTTTATTTAGGTTGAAACAAGATCTCTCCTCCAAATATTAAGAAAATCAGTAAAATTTGAACGTTTGCAGCATCATGAGTATAGTTCCAAATCTTATGATTTCAATTGCCTTAGAGAAACCTTTCTTGTGATGTTTCCAACAAGATCAAAAAATCACAAATTGAATTGTCTGCAAGAAGTTACATTGAGTGAAAGTATTCTTAAAATTGTTTTTTTACTCCATATTGAAACAACACATAACTCCTAGGTCAAAATGAGATGTTTTGACCTATAAATTAGATCGAAACAAGTTGTTTTGACCTGTAAAAAGTACATGTCATTATCAACAGTGTTATTATCATAGGCATCATTCATTGCTAGCATCATTATGACGCTACCAGTGGAATGTATATTCAACTGAACTTCTCATGGTCATTATGAAAATACCTATAGATTATTTTTTCAAATATCTGCAATGTAGACGGTTCGTTGTCGGAGTATGATATGTCTACCTAGGAAAACGCTGGGCTTCTAGCTGTGGTTGTTTACTCAAGAGGTAGGCTTCAGGTTATAACGTGACACTATAAACACTTACAAATGTATGTTGGTTCCTCTTATATGTTCAAAAAACGAAAATCAGGACTAACTAATAGTAATAAGGTCAGACGGTGAACTTTAACACTCAAAGAATAGAAAATATATAATGGTTTAAACTTCAAAACTTCTCTTACATGTAAAGGAGGTCCTACTGAACATAAATATAAACTTTCAGTCTGAGATCAAATCTGAGCACTGAGATATGGATAATAACATTTTGAGTAAAGAAATTATGACAATTTCCGGCACCCATATGACTATTTCTACCTAGAACATAAAAATGGCTCGATAACTTTCGCTCATTCTTAGCTACCTAACTCATTCTTGAGCTAACTTGGTTGGTCATGATCTCTGATCCAGTAACACTCTCAAGATAACTCTCACCATATGTGTTTCACGCCGAGTTCAACAAAAGGAAGTATGTCGGAGTGTGATACGTCTACCTAGGAAAGCACTGAGTTTCTGGCTATGGTTGTTTATTCAAGAAGTAGACTTCAGGTGATAATGTGACACTATAAACACTTACACAAGTATGTTGAGTCCTCTTATATGTACAGAAAACGGAAATCAGGACTAACAAGTAGTAATAAGGTCAGATAGTGAACTTTAACACTCAAGAATAAGAAATATATGATGGTTTAGACTTCAAAAGTTCTCCTAACAACAAATTGGCTCAATAACTTTCACTCATTCTTACATGATTTGGAGTCTACAGCATGTTGAACATCCTTGTGAAATTTGACCTGCTGGTTGTACACAGTTATCCAGATCTCGAGCTCAGAATTTGCCACTCTAGATTGAGAGCTTTTCATACCCCCTCTGCTTCAACGATCACCCTGAATTACTCACTCACTTAAATGACATAATTTTTTTTGATAGTCCTAGCACTACTGACATTGAACTCAATCACGAAGGCTTGAAGCGATTTTCTCTATTCTGCTACAATTGACACCAAAAACCCCAAAATCAAGGATCTAAAATGTACTAGATTTCCGTATTTGCATTCCAAAGGCTTGAATGCATTTGTTCGGCTATCTTGTACACTTATTCGTAAGAAGATTGTAGGTTTGGTTCATGTGGATCGTAGTGCAAGAATGTACATATCTTTTGTTATTTGCAAGTCTAATAAAAATTCATTGAATGTGATATTTGTTCCACGTGTAATATTCTTTAATTTTTCATATATTAGTTGTACATTTGCACGTAATGTTTTCTTTAGTTGTTCAGAAGTATATTCATTATCACCTAGAGGATTTAGTATAGCATAGACGGTTTTGGATTATTGAAATGATAGATTTTTTACTTTTTACGACAAGTACTTCGATGATTATGAGTTTGAAGTTGAAAATATTAAGAATTTACCCTAGATGTATCACAACAGATTATTTGATCAATAAAATCAACCATTTTTTCATTTGTGTTTTAAGACAAATAGACGAATATTTGATCCATAACAATGCATGATCATGCGGACTTCTTCGACTCTGGTACTCTATCACGTAGAAGAAATCTGTAATCTTACCTATTATTGTTTTCGTAAAACGGTTTTTTAATTTGAATCATTGTATGATCATAATACAGAGCAGTTGTAACATGATAGTTATGAATCAAAATAACTATCATTATTCGTGAGATCTTCAAAATTGTTGCTGAGATGTTTAAAGGATTATTTCCTCCATGTTAAAATTAAATAAACATTTCATTAGAGGTGTCCACCAGTTTTATGCATAGGAGAAAGTTATAAACAATGTAAGTGTACATAGTTGTCTTATCATAGCAAATAGATTTTTCCATAGCTTTTGTAAATAGTCCAGTGAGAAACATAATTCTTCAAATTCTCTGTACATGTCGTCTCCTTTAAACAACTCACAGCAAATATTTTTATCTCGAACTTGTTTCACTATAATATTCATGTGTTTTAATTGACCTTTTTGTATATGAAATGAACTAGATGATAACACTTGATCAATACACACTCTCTATGCTTTAAAGAGAGGATTTTTTATGTGTGTTGCAAATGTATTAGTTTTATGAGTCACTCCTCGTTTTGCAATATCTTTATATGTTAATCTTATTGCTTCCACGTTCTCTCTTGGATTGTCAAAAATATTGATGAAAAGTTCATTTCTTCACAATATGTGTCCATGAAAATTTGCATGGGCTTTTTACCTTCTGAAGGTGCTAAAATCAGAGGTGCATGTGTTTCAATTTCATCAATTATTTGTCGTGCCTCTGAAGAATGTATCATGGTATAAGTATAAGTGTGGTCATCTTCTTAAGTTAACGTGTCAATAGGAAAAATTGGAATGTCTTTCTTCACATAGTTCAACTCTCTCTTGATGAGATACATCAAGCAGTTTATTCCTTTCAAATTGGAACTTAGAAACCCAAGTCTCGTGTATGCTCACGTTGTTATCTGTATACAATGAGCAACTATAAAATCATATAATGTTCCATGACTTTGGTCTGATATTTCCAGAGATATAAATATTTATGTATTCCAACTTACGTTTTATAAAAAACATCAATAGTTACCTCCTCCTCGGTAAGACGTGGAAGTATTGTACAATTGTGTTGCATGTTCGAATGAACATTTCTAGTACTATCTTTCATTCCTCATTGATCGTTACTTTGAAGTCGGTGTATTTGAACAAATGATTGTCTTAGTGCTATTAATCTTTCTTCTAAAGGAGTTAACATGAGTACACTAGAAATTGCATTGTTTACTTTTATATGAGTAGGCGACAAGAACTTAGGAGCTTTTTCAATGAAATGTTTTTCTTGAATTGCAAATCTTGTGTGGATTTTCTGTATTAATTTTTTTTTTCAGCTTTTGATATAGTAAACAAGAACTCTAATGTGCTAGAACTACAAATTCGTATCGAATGATGAAAGCAAAGACGACCACACCAAATACAAATGTTAATGAGCACATCTTCAATACCATGTAAAAAGTAATCAGTATATGAACACTTTTGTCTTTTTCACATTCTTGTGTCAACTTATATTTTGAGTTCAAATGATAAATTCGCAATCGTATTTTCTCACGTGGAATTGAACAGTATGTTGTATATGACGATAGAATATATCAGTAAGATCTGAAACTTTCTTGTACTTATTGATACTTATAAGTTGAAGAAGTAGATTGTATACTTTTGTCTAACGAAAATTTTCATTTTCTGCCATTACAAGGATATCATGTATTACATGTTCTTTCGCAAAAGATTAACTTACTGACTTATTTTGATTGTTCACTACAACCAACTGATTCTTTATTAATCTCCAAAATGAGTCACGTGATAGACCAGTATGTGTATACAGTCGCAAGCACTCGTTCGTAGAGGAGTCAATATCCGTGTTATTTTGCTTTAACGTTGTTTCTATAACATTTTCAGTTATAGCAAGGAAAGTCACATGACTAACAAGTTCAAAACTTTGTATCTTATTGCACATATCAAGTGCAATCTTTGTGCTAGAGAACAATAAGTGTTTATGTGCTTCTCTTAGTTCATAACATTAGTTCAGTATTATGTCTTCTATGCAACATTGTGTAAAGTTCTTATGGAAAACAGAAACAGTCGTCTCAACAGAAAAATCAACACTTTCATCAAAGAATGAACAAATAATAAATAAAACAATGTAAGTCAGATTATTGGTGATATAAAAAATTCTTTTATGATATTCATATCCATCACTTCTACCCACAATTGTTCTTTGAGGAACTAAAATGAAACACGAATGTTTTTTCTCTATGTTATTAGGTTTATGTGTATCGTATATAAATGAATGTATATGCGCTTGGTAGTGAAATGATATCATGAGTAAGAATTGTCACATATCCCATAAATTCTCCACGGCACGACTAGATTCTAAAATTATATGATAAAACATTTGTACATCATGTAGTTCAAATTTGTCTAAAAATTGTTGGTTATCAAAATAAATATATCTATTAGACTCAGGTACACATTCTTAACAAAAGAACAAATTATTTCTTTTGTCTCCTAATCATAATCACATAGTGAGGATAAAAAGGAGTTTAATATATTCCATAATGTTCCGTATGTTTGTTATCTATCAATCATCAATCCAGCTTTCTCAAGTTGAGCTTCAATCATTGCTAAATATAATTGTTACATTGCTAAATATAATAGTAGATTTCTCTAAATTTTCACGTTTTAATAATTAGTTACCTCATAAGAGAGTCCACGACTGAAGACTCACGGTTTGATAAACACACAACATGTATAGGTTAGTGTATAATTTGTGATTAAAACTACATCGATAAACTGATTCGTTGCAAAAAAAGTTGATTAACAATTTTACATCAGATTGATAAACGAACCGATACTCCACATTGATAGACCAATCGATTAACAGTTTTACATTACATTGATAAACCAACCGGTGGATCGATTCACTATAAAACAACAGATGCACGAAAAAGTAACTCGTGGATCGATTACAAGTTACAGTGTAATGATAAGTAGCTTGATCAACTTGACTTACCAGATGAACTTACAATGATGAGTTAAGCACTGATGTCAGTAAGCAATGGGTCCAAGTATCAAAACATTCAAAGATGTTCACAACTGACATTTGACAATAAGGAAATTTCAAGTGAGACATATTTGACCATCGGAGTAAACAGCACCATGACATACACAATACTCGACAATGCTAGTAGTGCCTTGACTCCGGTTAGACATGTCTGATGCAACTATTAAAGCCAGAACAGTAAGCTGTGCATCACATGAGTTGGAGTATGTCTTCATACCTCTCTCTTCACCGATAGAGGTGATCATGCATAGTTTTCTCTTATTGGATCCTTCGGACTGCCAACAATTGAAGCAATAGGTGTTATCAAGTCTGCAGGATGTCTCTTCTTTCAAAATCTATAATTAAGAAAAAATGTTTATCGTCTGTCAAGTCCTCAAGCAACTAAAGCTTGACAATGAATAGCTCCAGAACATTTATGTCGCTGATACCATGCAATGGATCACCTTAACTCATAACACCATGGCACTCATTATGACACGTTCCCAACTTCTGACCCGATAGAAGTAAGATTATCTCTATGATGCACCGACGATGAGGACCGGTGCAAGATCTGACGGAGCAGACGAGTTATGTGCAGAAGTGAACGGCACTGTGGCAACAGAAGATGCTACTCCTTTTCACTTCAGCTTGTATGTTTGATCGCGTTGTGGTAGTTTTTGATTTCAAATTCAGATCATTCAGTTTTGGTATCAAGAGGCAAGCAAAGTCCTCCAAGGGAACAAGGATGGATTCTTTTGATAGAGTCTCCATTGAGTTCGTTTATGAGTGGAAAGTTAGACATTACGTATGATGTTTGAACTGGTATTTGTAGAGTAAATATATTTTTTGCACTGTTATGACATTATGAGGAGGCTATTCAACTTTACTTTGTCGAGAGAAGTGAAGTGACTTCAGATCTGAAACATTGATCTCATTTCTCTCTTGAACCATAGTAAAGAGACTTTCACTGCAAATTCCAAAGTTTCTACTCACAAAAGTCACTAGGTAGTCTGGAGCTTGTTACCAAATGTTAGTGGTGCATACATAGTAGAGTTTGCTCATCCTCAATGGCAGTTTCAAAGATCAACCGTGCCCAATATACACTGAAACTCACTACAGTTCACTACAGTTATGATTTCACGTGAGATCGCTAATAAACAAAATGAGTATCAATTCTAAACTGCAACTCACTTTGGACTTCAAATTCACTTTGTCATCATTTCCTGTTCAATAAACTTGACAGTATAGCATCTGCACAAACACGATGTAAAAAACAACGTATTTGTAAGAATTGCATGACTTTTGAGCCCTTGGCTAACGGTGTTACAAGAAACATACAATATCCTGGATCTGGTATCAAGGCAATCTCGAACTTGTGGTTGATGTGAGCCAAGAAACCACCACAACTACCGAATGAAGAATGAACTCTCGCTTTACTTTAACTCGTAAATTCATACATTGATATTCCTGAGAAATAGCTCCACTTAGTAAATATATTTTTGCCTATCAAACGTAAACTGACGCACAGTTAAACAAGTCTCTATCACGTATTGTCTTACAAAATTTCTCGATCTAACTTCTGTGAATTTATACACGCCGTGACAATGTCTCATCTATGCATAAACTTTTATGCGGAAGAAGAAACCGACTATGTTGTAGAGTCGATTGACATACAAGCTTCTAGGGCGAGAAACCTCATAACCCAGTACAACTTCCTCGCAGTTATATTTTCTTTTTCTCTCTGTTGTCACTCTATCTCTGTTCCACTACTTGGGATATAATCCGGCTCTGAAACATGAACCATACTCTATGTTACTGAGGGTTCAAGCTTACGGTACTGCAAAACCATCGTTCAAAGAATACAAAAATCAAACTTCTTCAAGCAAATAAAGAAACTGATATAACAACATTTGCAGAAATGACCTAGCTAAGCTCTGAAACTTGAACAGATCGTGCTCACCACCTCAACTTACAAACCTCATGTGCACTTTCTCTTTCAAAAGAACATGTATAGATATGATTTTGATTATATGTTGATAGACTGATTCACGAATTCACTGCAACTGTCACTGCTTTGCATTAAGCACACTCGCGCTCCATCACAACAGTACTACAGTACTGCATCACAACTTACAGATCTCACATATATTCTCTATTGACAAATTCTTCTACTTGCGGTTTAATCTACAAGTCAGTCGTGTCAACAATACCTCTCTATTCACATCCACGTCGATCATGTACAGGTCAGACTATATATTCCAATAGAAGTCTATTTGTATTTCTCTTCCATGTCAACTTTCTAGTTTCCGCAGATCGATACCAAGGGTCTATTCCTTCGGAACAGAGCTAAAAAGGTTCTACCACTTTCGCATTACTTTACAGAGTGGTGATGTTTTCTAAAAGTGAACTTAAATTATGTCGGTTATTTTGTTTATTCTTCTAATACTGTTGTTTCATTCTGAAGAGGACTGCTGGTTTCCTTAGCTCATAGATATCTTCTCCTGTACATATAAACAAGATATAGAAGTGTATCTATTTTTGTCGTCTTAGTATACGGTAAGGAGATAGACGGACGGAGAGGAAGTGAAACTCAAAAAGAATTCGGTTAGATAAGAATAAATCTCTAACGCAAAGTCTCGTAATTAACAGTCGGCACAGTTCATTCTCAAACCGGATCATTTTACATAAAATCAAATCAATTTGAGATCAGCTTGTTTTTAGAATCTCATGTGGGTTATCTTTTAATTGGTTTTTCATGCCTCGAATTAAACTATTTATAAAATAAATGATTGAAAACATTTTTGAACCAAACATTTTCTAAAGTTTAAACCGAACCAAACGGTTTAAAAAATTCCTGAACTGTACTAGAAACGAGCTCTTTCAACAAATCTTTAAATTGTAGTTAATTATAATATTAAATAATCAACTTATAATCTGAAATTTATTGCTAAAAATATACTATTAAATTACAATATAAAATTATAAAACCGAACCACTCAAAAATCATATACTTTACTAATCGATTTATAATCATTCATGTAAAAATATAAACCGGATCATTTCTGAACTGATCCCTACTTGAACTGAATCGTAAAATACAACAGTCCGATTCGGGACTGAACCGAAGCCGACTCTTACCCGCAATTCCACTGCAAGCGTAGCTGCTTGTTTCCTGTATTTCTTTTGTGTCCACTCATTTTGTAACCGCATGATCTATTATTGTAAAGTGAGTATATATATATAATGACATGTCAACAACACATATTTGTTACCAAACCTACCTACTATCATGAACTGGATCCTTGATGACGATATGTTTTAAAAATCCTAGTAGGTAGTAGAGTTAAATCACAAACATGGGTATACAAGGAGGAAACTGGATTTTATTCTTTTCCTTCCTACTTTAGCTCACATAGAGTACCTAAATATCAAATCAAACCTTGTATGTAAGATTGTCTCGTGCATTCCCTCACGTAAAAATTACATATGGGTAGGTAAAACACAAGAGAAGAAAGATAATGAGAAGATATCATGCTTTAAATTTATAACCTTAATCACCTAAATAAGTAAAAGGATGGGCGGAATGGTTAAAATGAAGAGTTTATATCTTACGTTGCCTTTTATGCATCTAACCACCTTCCTGGGAAAAAACTGCGCTAAAATGTTTTCCACATCAATCGTGCTCCGAAGTAGTCTAAGTGGTGTTTGAATTGTTATTACGTTATGCTCATTTTCTCTAAGAAACAAACTAATTTCAACTCTATGGTTGTCTGTCAATACTAAATTGATTAGAAACAAGCATAAAACGTAAAACTCTTCAAAAGCTTTCCGTTAAAATTTACAGGTAGGAGGATTCATCACCAAATGAGAAGGTCGCGATCAAAAACCCCTTTCTGTGCCCCGCGACTGCTAACTGGCAATCGAAGGACAACGGGAGGCCAGGAGCCTTTATACTCTGGTTAAATTATTTGTACTGTGGCCCCATTTCGACATAGCTGTTTCTTCTCTGGTTTTTGGGAGTCTTTTGGTACACTGGACTGCCGCAGTTAGTTGTTTCCCGCACACTGGTAACGGAAGAACTGAAAACTTGCACACTTTCACAACTACCAATCGCTTCCTTTTCCGTGTTTTCCGTCAAAACATGTACAAACTCGTCACGTGGATGCCACCTTTTCTCCCCAGTGCTCCCGCGCTTGGGAGCTTGGCGCCTTCACTTCAAAAAGATAGAATGCGATAAAAAAAGTGTATTAAAATTGCAATAAAAACTTCCGCAGGGGAAATGCGTTATTAGTATCCAGAGTCTGCGGGAGAAACACTACCACTTTTATGTGATGATGTAGCCTCGTACATGCTAGAAGCTTGTCAACAACTACCGTAGGTAAATGGGGCTCGACAATAAGATCGAGAAGGAAGATGTACGTTATTATACGCAGAATTATGTGATTTACATTACAATTATGTGATTCCCCTGTTGGGCAAATCCCAAGCTGGATGCTCTTCACCTGTGAGTGGATGTCTTGACAAGAGATGTCTCACCTCGTAGGCCATGTTCTGTGCAGCCCCATCACGGTAGGGGGGAGGAATGTGCTTTTCCGGCAGGCATAGTTCTCATGTGGACAGTAACTATATGTGGCAGAAGAAGCTTGAATGAGAAGCTGAACTGCTCGGTTGAATTCAGAGGGAAACCTCTGAATGCACAGAAGAGGGGTTTGGACGGTATACGAGATTGATGCCCCTGTGCTCTAACCCGACGAGTTTGATGATACATATCAGATCAAAACTTTCAGATCGCAAAATGCGAATCAACGGAGGACTTAGGGGTATCTCAGACATTTGTTAATCCAGTACAGTACATTGGGGTGTGAGGTTGGCAAGATGTTCGGATGCAGCATTCCATAGAGGTTCATGGTGTGTTTTGAGACAGCTCATGGGTTGGAATCGAGGAAAAGAAGCTGCTCATGAAGGAGGTTATGGCTCCAATTTTGCCTTCCTTGATGTGAAGAAGGCATCTCGTGTCCTTTTGCAGAATTGCAATTGCTCCAAAGACCACCGGTAACTCGTTAAGTTTGTCTTTTGGTTCACTGGATGAACGATGGAAGGTTTAGGGTTTATTCTCTCGTTAGCACTGGACTGTGGAAAAGGGGTTAGTGAAAATTTGAGGAGCTTCTAATATACGTCGCATTTGTAGGAAGAAAACGGAGAAGAATGAAGATTTTCAGTATCAGCTGGTTCTGAATCTTTTTGTCTTACGACAGGGGAGCTTGAAATTGAGATACACAAGCAAGCTCATTGTAAACCTGTAATCGTTCTTCCTGCCCGACGATTACAGATTGAGCTTGCTCGTAAACCTTTAAGGTTCATGTTTCGAGGTCCATTAACCCCGAAATTTCGTACTACTTGCTTTGCGGTGGCGTCTGATATCGGAAGAAACCGAAGTGAATGTTGGCGCAGGTAGAACCCAGAGCGTCTTGTCTTCTTGGCCTCAACATATATTTGTCCGTGAAAGTCTAGGCGTTAGAATACCGATGGCTCCGGGTTTCTTCCGTTCTTTCATGTACAATGTCAGCAAAGCAAAGTCTTTAAAGTGATTGATGTTTGATTGCACTTGAACAACTTCAATCAAACCTGTGCGGCAGTTTCCAGATTTGTTCTTTCAGTAATTTGGCCAGCTGAGGAGATGGTTGTTTCAAGATGACGTACCCCGATGAATCAGCACGTGGTCAGCAGAGTTAAATTTGTTCAAATTTCGTGTCCCTTCATCTCCCTCTTTTCCAGTTGCTGTCAGAGTGAACATCTGAGGCTCGAACTCTCCTGTACGACGACTCGTACCTAGCTCACACGGACAGCTTGGATGAAAGCCTCGCAATTTCCCACTTTTCTGTACGACCTGAAGATTAGTTTACTCATGCAAATACGAGCGATCAAGTGAAAATTTCCCGTTTCATGTCATACATCCTTGTCGCTCCTTGGTGAGCAGTTGGTATAGGCGTCTCTTATTTGGATGCAATCCGACGCACATGGTCCAGTACCGAAGCTTTGTTCCCGGCGCTAAACAGTTGAAAGTCTGAACTGCGCGGAGAATTGGGGGAGCAGCTGTGAGTCAGACTCGAGATTTTTGCACTAAGACCTGTGTTGTCCACATTAGGAGGAGCTAAATGTAGCCAAATTGCGGGTGTTGTATCACATCCGGGAAAAGTTTGATCGCATTCTTCTCCGCGGCCATCCTGTTAGATATCATAGTGCACCCTCTCACGGTGCTCACTACAGATACGGAGAATGTGCAGTTGCCAGGGAAATGCAGAATCACGATATATGCGTTGTTGATACATTTCGTTCGAACTACAGGGACACTCGAAACAAGCGGCCAAATCGGCATCTTGTACAGGCTGCGATATAAAATTGCTTGGACAACTCAGGCAAGAGGATGTAAAGATGCTTTGTGGTGGTAACAGCCGATTATGGGTATCATTTACGCTGTTTGAGCGGGTACGCTTTGCACCTTATGTTTCGTGCAAATGGCTCCGGCTATCGTTCGTGTTCTAGTTCAGTACCCTTGCGCTAGAGCCAATTTTTGATTTGCACGATCGTCAGGGTGCCTCAAGGTTAGTTGGTTTGGTTGAAGTTGCCTCAATCAACCACTTCGCGATTGCGAAGCTTGGGGGTGAAAGTCAAAAGACGCTCTCTTTTCCTATGCTTGGATTCGATCTCAAGGAGTTTCTTACGTTCAGCCGTTTAGTTTTCTAGTGTTTTCTTTTCGTCAATGATTTGACTTCTGTGATTCAGATTTCTATCTCCGATGATCAGACTGGTTCCTGATTTGGGGGCGGGGACGGTATGATGCCCCTGGCATATATTTGGAGATCCTTCGGACGCTACAAGACTTTTGACGCTTGTGGCAAGTCTACGTCGACTAAGTTGTGATATCACTGAAGGAAAAGTATCAGTTTAAAGAGCGGTTCATGAAGCAATGTTGGGAACTAGATTAATTTTAACACCCAAGGTTCCCTCGCCTTTTGGATCTGTGAAATGGAGCCCCGAGGCTCTCAAGAGATTGGATCCAGATCCTGATTGGGGGTTGGATGACCTTTCAAAGGAGCTCGATGATATTGCATCTAAGATGCCGGGTCCGGGACTTCCGTACAATACTCCTACTTCCTTGCGACCTACTGAGTAAGAGAATTTCGGTTCCTGTATCCTGGATTGTCAGTCGTTAGACTTATGTTGTATTTTACCCAAGCATTGGGAATTTCACTGATGTGTCAGATTGAAGAATTGTCGATTCTAGTTCTGTTTGACGTTTTCCAGTAGTTTTGTTGTTCACCTCGCTACAAACGTTGACGTTAGTTGAGTTGAATTGAAAGGATGAACTACCTTCTTTCTCTAGATGTTTATCATGAAAGCGAGGATAATATCACTCCACAACGAACTAGGCGAAAATAAGATTATGTTTTCCAACTTGAAAGAGAAGCGTGGTGCTATCAGGTATTGATTGTATTCTACACGAGTTGACTTGCAGTGTCTCCTGGCGGAACTTATCCAAAGTAGCGGATTTCGGAAGGAAAAGTAAACCATTTAGGATTAGCGCATTTGATTCAGATGATGAGAGTGATTCTGATGAAGACGTTGACCCAAAACCGGCTACACGCGTGTCATCTAAGCCAGAACCTGTGGAGCAAAATGATCCAGTTCAAACAAAAACTCCGCCAAGACAGAGTGATACTGACAGGTATTTCCTCTTTCATGTAGCAGGTCTTCACGAAATCTAAAGGATATCATAAGTTACAATGAGGTTGTATAGTTTATTTCGCGCATGTCCTTTAAGTTACTTTCCGCTATGTCTTCGGTAAATTGTTCTGAACTATCGGTCTCGTGGTGCTCTGGTTGTCTAGGTTGCTGCAGTATTTCTCTACAGTATAGTGGTAGCAGATCGCTGATCAGTATCATGCTGTCGAGTGATTCTAGTTCTCATCAGGTTTCTGACGGGGTTTCTTGAATAAATCATGTGACCTGCTTCACAAGCGAAGGACATTCTTTCTTGATCGATGACAATTAATGTGCTTGTCTGCTGGACATATTGTAGTCCGAGTTCTTTGTGGAATATGTGAGATAACTTGAATTGGTAATGCTACAGGTCACCCCTTCTTCCTAAAACGGAAAGGGTAGAGGCTGCACTTCTGGAGTTAGAACGCGAGCGTATTCAAAAAGTTCAGGTATCGTGGGGTTGATATCACCCGCTCCCAACTACATATTCCAGCACATCATCAAATCTGATACTGACCGTGACTACTCTCAACAGAGTTTGGGGCCTTCTTGCCAGCTGGAGCAGACTTCTATGCTCCCAACGTAACATTCGGTTAGGTTCGGAGCATAGAATTCTTTCTAGCTTGTCTCTAGTTGTTTTATGTAAAGGAAACTTGCGTAGTGTACATACGCAGTCCCTATTATTGCGGGTGGATTATTTTCTTTTAACCTGGGTGCCTCGTTGACAGCTTTACTGTACTTGATATAAACAGGATGAGATGAGAAACAGACTTGCGGCACTAGAAGACTCAATGAAGGACGAAAAGGACCGAGTAACAGCTAAGTTTGCTCAGCTGGAGAAAGAAGTAGCGGTGAAGTCTGAAATGGCACGTCGATCTGACAAGCAAGATCAAAGAATGATGTGAGTTTCTCCTAGCAGTTGCAGGTTTTAGTTGATTCTGTAAGGTACATGTAGGGTACCTCTCGGAGTAGGCGAGATGAGAGACCGTTCGAAAGGATCCCTGAGGTCCTGTACGTTGCGTTACGCCTCCCACGTCATCAGATCTGAGGACGTTCATGTTATATCCAGTAGATAGGTACTGTTTTACAACCATTTCCCATTCTGTGATTGGCCTTTCGTTTCCAAACTGACGCTGTATAGGCAGTCTCTATGTCAGTAAGGAACCATTCAGGGCATACATTATACGATGCAGTTCAGGTTCTGCCTGTGTCTATGTCTATGCGGTTCTTTCTGTTTCTCTGGTACATTGGCTCGAGCTTGACCATTCGTTATGTTTGCCTCGGATCATTTCCTTTTGCCTTTACCTCCCTAATCTCCTTATGTTTTCTCTCGCATGATATACGACTTGTTTTACTTTCACTAATCCAGTAAGAACGGGAGTTTGCCCTCAGATGTTCCCGCAACTGAACAGAAACTCCTGTACCGACAAGGCCCTGCTTAGTTGGAAAAGTCCTCAACTCCCTATGATCACTTTTCCTACTCATCTATTGCCTAAGTGCTGATGAAGTCAGGGAGCCGGTTGAGGTGCATGTGGCAGGAGAACACTGCTGATGAAGTCAGGGAGGCGGTTGAGGTGCATGTGGCAGGAGTGTGTTCTGTTGCATGCTCTGCGTGTACCTTGTGGTAGTTAGGTGTTTCAGTGCACACCTACGCAATACCTACAGCTGTGTCCAGGACCTTTGTTGGGAGATTTGCTTCTAACCTCTAATTTCTTCTGGGTTGACACTCTAGCTGTTTGCGCGTGCTGGCTCAATTATTACCGATAATAGGTGTCTTCGCCCAGCTCGTTAGGCATCGCATTTATACTTGTATTTGTCCTACTGCCACCAGGGGGTACCATCTTGTAAATGTACTCACCTACACATTTCCTCTTGGCCCGACCTCGGTTATATTCATTCGCTGACTTCTCAAACCAAGTCAGCATACATGTTACCACTCTTCGTTACTCACCTTGTACTTACATGGGTTCAAAACTGTTATTGGGTGTTACCTTAAATGTGCGAGGGAAGTCAACATTTTCACTGAAAACTGCTTTAACCGTGGATCAATAAATATATAGATACTGCTCCGTAGAATTTGTTCAGAGTGCGGCCAGCTGATAGTTCGTGGATGCAGTGCAGAAGCGCGGGATCAACACTTATCAGCTTTACAGCGCGATCATGAGCAGCGATCTCAAGTCGAAGAGAAGCGCATCAGGAAGGAAGCGGCTGCAGAAGAGGCACGAAAGCGGGAAATTGCTCGAGAGAAAGAACAGCGGGAGAGAGCCCAGGCAGAGGCAGAAGCAGAGGTGAGTCTTCCTGGGTAGATGGGGTCACCAGTTTGGCCGAGGTTCTCACTGCGTTTGGCTCGAAGGTAAAGATCGTGTGAGAAAGTAGGAAACAATCAAAGTATAAAGTCCAAGACGTCGGTTCATCACGTAGGTTGTCGTCAGGTTTCTTTCGTGACACCTTGTTGTGACTGAAAATGTGAATCAGAACAACAACTTCAGCAAGATGCATAATCGTTCTCCCAGCAGCACTCTACCATCAGTAAATCACCTATCATTAAGCAGAGTGGATAACTCAGGAAGAAACAATGTGATTAGTTACATGGACCTTTTCGCTCAACTTATAGGAGTTGGACTTATTGACAGAAATTCATTTCACTCGCAATCACTTTTCATTTCATTGCTGACCAGGGGGTGTGCCATAACAGATCGCAATGCCGAGCATGCAAATTCATACTCTGTGTTTTAATTCTGCTTTTATAAATACTGGAAAGTAGGCAATCTGTATTTAAACCTTTAAGGGCTACGTCTGCGCTGGAGATGACTTCGGAATTTGAACTTGGGGTATGTTCGAATCACAGGCTACAAGACTCGCAGCGATAGAAAAGAAGAAAGCGGAAGAAGAAATTGCAAAGCGGAAAGCAAAAGCAGATGCCGCCGCTGCAGCAGCATTGCAGCGAGCACAGCAAGAGGCTAAAACCAAACAAGAAGCTGAACAGAAGGCTCAAGCAGTCGCCAACCGAGCGACAGCTAAAGCTGTCGCATCTAAAGGTTGATGGATTTTTCTTGCCCTTCTCTCACGATGGTTGTGTCGGGACGTTTCATCTGCATATCGTTATCATATCCTTGTGACCTTTCTCTTCTCGTGTACTCTTTCAACCTTCCTTTGTAGTCCGCTAACTGTAAACTGCTGTGTACCAGCACCCAAGCCTAGAGTTTCTGAAAGGGCAGCAAAGCTCGAGGATGAGAGGTTGAGTAAGCTACGGGAGCTTCAAGATGGTTACAAACACCTTGTTGATAAGCCAGCTTTAAAGAAGGTGCCTTTCGCCGTTGTCTGATAGAACAGATTGTTGCACTTCTCAAGCCTAAAGGTTGAAGTCTGTCGAAATGCTCTTATTAGCTTGCTGGCGTAAAAGCAAAAAAGTGGGTGGATGGTAAACTTGTCTCTGTTACCAGTAATATGGCTACATCAGGAGTTGTATTCTGTTGGAACAGGATTTGAAAGTCTATGAGCGACAAATTATCAAGCATTTGCAACAAGTATCTGCCACTCAAGATCAAGTCAGGTTAGCGGATAACTTCCACTGCATGCTGAGTGGGACGTGAGCATGAGTGAGTGCAAGCTGGGTGAGACGCTGGTATGAGCACTTCCTTGCCCACAACTTCTCATCGGCATCCTTGATATTTGGAAATTCTTAGTTTCCTTTCTATTTATTTGCAGGAAGAAGTCTGCAGAGTTGATCCAGACTCTTCAGGATCCTCGTGGACCTCCAACTCAATTTATGGTTGTTACTCTGGGAAGCAAGGTGAAATCCGTGGGTGTCACTTTCTGGTGCTTTTCTTTTCTCTTTGTGATTTGCAGTGAAAGAAGTTTGAAGTCCATTCGACTGATGTTTTGGGATGTGTGTACCAGCTTTTGTCGCAGTGTGAATCACAAATACAAAAGCTACCATCATTCGCGTTCGCACTTGCTCAAGTGGTGGTGAATGTTGCTTCGCGGGTGAGTTGGTACATATTCATAGTCATTCTTTTAGATGCGGAGTCAATGTGGACATCCAGAATTGTCTAATTGGAAACAGACTCAGTACGCAGAGTATGCTTGATTTCTCTTGTTTATCACACGTATAAGCACTGTAACCCTACTTTCCTCTTAGGAATGAAGTTATTCTGAGAGAACTTTTTATTGAATTATATCTCAACTGTATAGCCTCACCCTCTAGTGCACACCTACTCATCACCTAAAACTGTGTCAGTGACCTTTGAGAAGACAGCTGATCGGATGTTTTTCCGGATCGTGGACCTATGCTTGTTGATTGCCGTTGTGGACTGATAGTTTATGACACACGGAACACATGCTCCTCGCGTCCTGGTTTGTTCTTAAGGTTACTACTCTGTACCGCTTAGACTCTGTTTTAATCCTTACGCACTTCTAGACCTCGGTTTCTCACACAAGATACACACAAATGTGTCTGCACTCCATTTTGTGTGTATCTTGTGTGTGAACATAACCGTGTTTGTGTACCACCACAGTTCCTGCTGTGGTTACACAAACACGGTTATGCTGCGGTTACACAGCAGGAGGCCCAGTAGGAATATGTTCTGTGCTACACATTCCTGTTTGTCCATCCCCTGGTTTTAAATATTCGCTAACAAGAAGCTTAAAGTTAGGGTAAATTCATGGCCTCTATTTTACTTACTCTCTACTTCCCTGGGTTTCATATTTTCGGGTTACCTCAAGGTGCATGTGGACAGTTCTTGCATTACGCTGCTATCCTCGTGGACCGAAATAGACCAAATTCTTCTGTACTCTACTGATTGATTATTACCTCGCACTATGTTAACACTCAACTGAAAATGGGACATATTCTCGTACTAAATCTTTTTACAGACGTGAAACTTAATGTTAATTGTCGGTGCAGGTTCCGTTTGTGATGGAATCAGTGCTTGCACAGCTCCATCAAGTCTGTATATTTACTGTTCCAAAGTACTATGTTTTTAACCAGGTAATCTAACTTCTAGGACGATTCTGGGCCTTGAATACTTTTCTTACTCAAAGTTAGCAGTATAGAGAGGGCAGAGAACCTTTTCTGATTTGCCTCTTCTTTCATCTTGTATGCAGACTCAGTACGGAAGTGATGAGGCATATTATAGACTTCTGGGTTACAAAGTGGAAGATGGTAAATTAGAATCCACAGACGATTATGTTGCAAGAATGAATGCTTACGTGGGATTCTACGCTGCAATCACACAGGTAAACCTTTACCTCTCTTTGGCCTCGTGCTTATCTTCCGCACAATTTTAGCAGATACTCATTCCCTGATTCCTTCTTGTTATCTACTTTCTAGGTTCTGCATTCACGGGCTACCTTGAAGTGTATGAGGGTAGTGCTTGCATTGCGCCGCTGTCTATATAGACCGAAATATATACTTTGAGTTCTTGGACTGTTCAGGGAGTGAGTGGGATTATGGCTGTTCTTGAGTCTCGTACACTCCTGTTGTGAATTTTTAACAGACCGAAGTACATGGGGGTGGTGTCAATCCTCATGGTTTAGCTCAAGCCTGGGCTTGGTGCACACAATTATTGAACCGGATTCCTGCAAATCGGCTTTCTGCCTCCGCCCTCGAGTCCTTCTTAAAGGTATCTTACTCCGTGTATCTTATTGTATCTCGCTCGAGCTTGCTCTTTGACACTACAACCATGTCTTTTCAGATGGGAGTTTGAATGTGGGTATTATCACTTGGAATATTGCACGTACGGATTTTGGTTTGTGTCTCACTGATTCATTTGCAGGGTAGACATTCCACTCGGATAAGACTTTTCTCGTTATCGACTGCCCAATGAACATCATGTTAGATGTTCATAACAGTTCAATGATAACTTCATCTGGTGGCATTTGCGTGCAGATTGCAGGTTTTAGACTCCACCAGGCATACCCGAAGCCGTTCCAGAAGGTCGTGCAAGTTATATTCTCAGATTATTTAGTTAGTCTCAGAAGCCAAGATGATGTTGATGCAAAGGCTGTTGTTAACAGGTTAGAGACTTACTTACATACGAGACAATACATGCAACCGCCAGAAGGCAGGAACATGCCTGTGAGGGACATATCTTCAGAACTGAGAGCTTAAAATCACGTCCTCTTTGAACTAGTGTACAGCAAAACTGCTTCGATTTTTGAACCTTGACCTTTGGAATTATCAAGGGAATGTTGGATCAAATTAGCAACCGCAAGTTCGGAATACAATCGACCGAGTGCCATTTGCAAGAATGGAGTCTCACTCAACACCATCTTGACATAAGTCTCCCGTGGTACAACAAGTACTAAAGCTTCTGGGACTGCTGAGCATCCTTTTCCAGGTTAAATTCAACTTACGAAAGATCTTCAAAGAAATCCACCTGAAAGACGAGAAGTCAAGACGGTGTTGCGCTTGCAATGGAATTGCGGGACAATGCATTTGCGTTCTGTTCGGATCTAAACTCCTTCCTCTAACCTGACAAGATGAAGTATACTTGAAGACAAAGATCCCCCACCCCACCGTAGACCCACAGTCGACTACAGCTATGGAAATTCACAGCAACAAAACGACTCTACACAAGAACAAGGGAGAAAAAGGGAAAAGAAGCATTCTCTACACAGTGTCAGCAGTAATAGCATGGAGGCTTTTGTCAATTGTTTACTGGCCGAGTAGATAGGCGCCGTGGACCTGCTCGTCAATCGTTTATGGACTCGACAAGTGGAGGAAAACTGGGAGCCTGCCTTGGTGGTTGGTCACTGGCCACCTTTCCGGAATGAACCAACACTCACAATGAACCAGCTTACCGGTATACTGTTACATCAGCAGGACGACTTTCAGACCGGGCATGATCGGACACCAGGTACCAGTGTGAGATAAGCTGGCGCCAGGTCACACAAGGGTACAGCAAGGGCAGAGCCAACCCGGAACGGACTAGACCAGGAGTTGAGTTCAGTGCCAACGTCCGAAGTCACCCTGGAAGCAATGATCGGGAAAGTTCCGTGGTGGATACGTAGATTTCCGGTGAAAGAGAAAATAAACCGGTAAAATGATTTCATGCATTTTTTCCTGTATATTTCCTGTTGAAGATGGAAAAGGAAATATGTATAAACCTTAGTTTCTGATTATTATTTTCGGGTCATTGAAGTTACCGGTTGGATGATATTGCATCTAAGATGCCGGGTCCGAATTCAAGAATAAATTCTATAAATAGAATTTATAGAATTTCTACTTGAATTCACGTTAATATATTTCCGCTTTCACTTCCTCTCTGCGCTTTGAATGCATATTTAGCCTGAGCAAAAAGAATTAACATTTCCCCCAGAAAATTTTCCACAATTTGATTCAACACCGGAAATTACAAAAGAAGACGAGAAGTGACAACAAGACTATATACCAGACTTCCCGGAGCATTGCAAGCTGGAGATATCCGATGCGCAGATTCCGATCTTGAAATAACGAAGGAAAGAACGGCGCGCTTCTCCCTACAATTCTTTGAACGAATCTTGTACCTTCAATTCTATTTCGACTACAGTCGACTCTGTACATGGATGAACGACAAAGCTGCGCTACGTACTCCTCAATCGTATCCCCTCGAATTCACGGCCACGATACGTTTGCTTGATCGGACCCTTGCGCTCCAATTTATTTCTTTTTCTTTTATAATTTATTTCTATGCTAGTTTTATAATGGAATTTCATATCTAACAAAGAAACAACAAGTTTGCTTTCCACATGTTCTTCATCGGTTGAACCCAACCCTCCAGGTAGGATTTCCCTTACCTCTGACTGAGGGAGGCGTGGAGATCGAGTTTTCACTTCCAATATGGAAAGTAAAAGTTCAAATAAGTTTTCTCAATTGCTTGTGGGAAATTTTCGAAAGTTTACTTTATACGTTTGTCAGACTTGACCCCCCTTCTTCACTTTGGACTTTGGACTTGACTCCTTCTTCACTTTACTTTCCTTTCAGCAGCAAGTCATGTATCTGCATAGAAACTTCACTTTCAAGTGTCTTTACAATAGATTATCACACTATATGATTTTTTATGTATCTTCTGTAATGTTTTCACATTGCGGTAAGCAGATTGAACTTGCTGCTTCCTATAAACATATTAGGGATGCGGTTAAGTAAATCTTTGGGATAAATTTTTCTCATATTTGTAATTCGATAAAATGTAACGGGTATGTAAAAGTACTATACACTTTTATTATGGAGAAATAAATATTTATAATTATAAAATAATAATTCAGATCCAAAGTAGATCCAGACATAACCATAAACCAAGAAAACATTCATCTGCAAAACTATAACTCCAGAAACCGACTCACAAAATATATTAATTAATTTAGATCATAATTTATTATCTAATATTTTCAGACAGAAAGATTATTTAATAAATTAAACTTGATGCTCTCTTCCATATTCAGATGGAAGAGATGAATATGCATGCTTCATAAAATTTTAGTCGAAATCAAAGAAAAAGCAGAGAAAAAAAACTGAGAAATTATTTCTAAATTAAAATTATTGAAAATTAAAAATGTATACTGGACCTTAGATACTTTTGTTATATGTGATCGTTATGATCACAAAACCTGTAAGTGATATGTTAAATGATCATATTCTTAGTATAAACATCTTGCCTAAACTGAAGAATATTTTTTATTTATTTGTTTTTTCTAGCAAAAATGTACATAAATCAAGCATATATTAATACCTCCTCCATCTGACATGGAGGAGGTGACAAATATACGTGCTTGATTAACTTCTGCATAATTTTGTTTTTTTATGATATCAGAAAATATATATATGTGTTAAATAAAATGTATATATCAAATAGATAAAAATAATCAAAATATTTTATAAATATTAATTATTAATCCATACCTAGAAACACTAACAGATCAGGATATAAACCATAAGGCATGAGTAAATAATCGCACTGCTAGAGGTACAAGTCAGATAACCTCAAACTGTTTATACATTAATTTAATATTATTTAATTTAATATTTAACCCTTCTTAAAGGAAAGGTTAAGTACTAAATTAAACCCCTACATATTTTCCTCTAATGAGGGAGGTGAATAATATATATGCACGGGTGCTCACTTTTTGTGCATGCTTCATGAAATATAAAGTGAATAAACAAGCTATGATCCAAATATGATCCTTGGTCGAAAAGTTTAGTTTCACTTGATCGGGCCACAACCGGTATATCCGACAAGTATAATCGGTAACCTCTTTACAGACTCAACTCACACACGGAAATTCTGGAGAGATGCTTATCGTACGTGCGAACACATTTGCTTTTTCACTTCAACCTCCATTCGCGACTCAGATCACCGTCAGTCACTCGTTACAGTCAATGACCGGTATCTACCTTCCACGTCTGTCGGGCCCGGTCAAGGAATATTTGTGTGCGCAAGGGCCCGATCAAGCAAGTTCTGCCGATATGGTTCTCGTCTAAATAAACCCTTCAGAGTTCAGACCTCTTCTGTTCTGGTGACTTAAAGACTTGCAAGGACTTCCATTGGCGGGGAACCGACTTTACCATACTATTCTCGTCTATCATTCTTTTATACAAGAACAATCAGCCGCATTTTTCTCCAGCGAGTAACGGCCGGAAACAGAACTGGCTGCGGTACCTTCAATCATAAAAGCGGTATGGGACTTCGCCGCTAGTCGCCGCAAAAGATTTGACTCCGGATCTGCTGCTGGTAATAGAAGGTTCAGCCTTTCTGGGCCTTTTGTAAATCCTGAACAAGCTAAAAGAAACCGAAAGTCTGGGCGTTGAGCGAACCGCGCATCCTTACCAGGTATGACTGTCAAAAAGTATAAGAACTGCAGTTACCGTAAGTTGGCTGCAATGCATGCACTGGTGTAGCAGCAGGACGTTACAGTATTTTTCTTTCCTAAAAGTCTATCTTCCTTGCATATATATTCACCTTCTCCTGATGGAAGAGGTAAATATGTAAGGTTTAATTTATTAACTAATTTTTATGTTAGGAAATATTAGGTAATAAACTAAACCTTTGATAAAATGTGCTTGGATGATAATCAACATCTTTAGAGAGCACGTATGTCAGTGCTCATTTATGGTGTATGTCTTAGTTTTCTTGCATATGTACTTTGGGAAACAAGTAGTTAAATGTTCCTTTTATGGTTTGTGTCTAGGTTTTCTTGCATCTCCATGTTGGTTCATATTTAATATTTATAAAATATTTTAATCTTTTTAACAACTTGAGAAGGAATTTACACTTAACATTTATATCTTTTTCCTATAACAACAAGTGGGCAAAAGTCCACCATGCATCTTGGAGGAGACCTATGATATATATTCGAATATCCATGCGCAAGATCTTCTTGCTTCGAAGAAAATTTATGGGTCAAAAGTTAATTTATACTCTGCTCTTGCTTAGCACTCGATATTCTCTCCATATATTTTTGTTTGGGACAAGTAGACTGTAAAACCATTCTGATCGACATTTAGTTTTTTGCTATGTGTTTTACTTCGATTGTGAACAATAGAAGAGAAGAGGGGATTTTGTCGTTTCAAGAGATGGTTAAAAAGAGAAAAGGACGGATGAGTCTTTATGAAACCTGAAAAAAAAATTAGATTAATCACAAATGCATTATCACACAATTCGTTGCAAGCGTATATCCTTGTTTTTCTCATAGTCGCGTCAAACACACAGTCTCATGAATAAGAAGAATTGGAAGTTGGTTTACTACTAAAAAGTTATAATGTTGTAAGCTCGCAAGGCTCACGATGCAAGGACAAGACTAGTGCTGAAGTTCAATGAAGTAGTATTGAAGTAGACAAGAGTTTGCACAAGTGGCTGTTGATTTGGATTCTCTTGTTTCACAAGTTTGGAAGTACACTTGACTGAGGTGTCTCTTGTAACAAAAAGAAATATAAACATGCAAAACTTTGAAGGTGTCGTTGTGCAAATGAATATGAGATTTTCTTCTCTGGTTATCTTCAGAAGCTCTGGCGACTCCCCTATGACATTCCAGAGCAATACAGATTGGTATATTTCGAAATAGTGTGAACTTCTAGAATGTCTAGTATTGTTTGATGGCGTTTGAACATGAGAGAAGTAATCCATACCTATTCTTTCTCTACAGAATGTCAAATTTGTTGTTCCACAATAAAATACATAGCACATTGAGCAAAGAGCAAAGAACATGTTATATATATTGTCGACCATTATCTCAAGACGAATGATGATTTTCAGTAATAATCCATTGTCCATCCAGTAATAATGCATAATCCATCCAGTAATAATCCATCATCAACCATCTACAAGGAGGTGCATACTTACTAGATCGGATAAAAGATCTCAAGCAAGTTCTTATAGTTGTATCTAAAAAACGTGTGTTGTCTTGTTTATTAAACTATAGCGCACGTTGAAGGATAGTTGAGTTCAACTTGATTTTTTGTGTTGATAGTCCCAAAAAGAATAAATAATTCTTCATCATCCTCTAGCATTCAATCAGAAATGTCTTCATGGCTGAATGGTGATAAATCTCAACTTTGTCTTTCATACAATATCATCTTTTCACCTTTCTCTCACAGTACTTGTACGCTATTGAAAAATACTTAAGTATTGAAGGTGTCGCTGCATCTTGAACTCTATCCTTCCATACAAGTTAACGGTCGCCTCCACATAATTTATATAGCAGTTTTATGAACAATCATTTATGGAACTGGAATTCCGATAGAAGATTACATTATCAAAAATGATATTCCAATGACCATAGATAGTTGGTGGTTTTGAGAAAGTGAATTTACATAACCATACCAACGAATGTAGGAAGATCTCTATTGCTCATTTGTTTGATATAAACTTCTCCTCTCATTGGTCTATGCGCACCCTTTCAACTTGAATTGCTGTTATATGTTGCTTACTTGAATAAAGTTGTTAGCTTGGAGACAAATTACTCCTTGTACACGAAGATGTAATAGAATATCTCTTCGCTCAATAAATAATAAACCGTTGTCGTGTTGTGGTGCGACTCTTGTATGAAATTCCCGTAGAACTTATGTTATGTTTTTCTTTATGTTTCATGAACCTTATCGAGTAACTTGTTGAATGATTGCAATTATCTGTTTGAATGATCGCACGATAGTGAAACATGTCAAATCAGCAATTTGTGTGCGTTCATTTCAATGGTCTTTGTCATTGCATCCGAGTATAAGATGATGCGTCGAGGATTCGTGAGACATGTCTCCGTTGCTTGGTATTTTCGTGAAGAGTTCATGGGGAAGGTAATGGACTTGCTACTCCAGTGATCTTGCCGATCGTCACATATGGAAAGAATTGAAACTTGACTATGTACATTTTACTTTGACGGATAATGGACCTGAAATTTCCAACCAACGTCCTTTTCAACGTTTGGGTTGATATCCGATGTCATTATCGACGAAAGATCAACCATTATGTGTGGATCGCAAGAAATTTTGGTGAGAAATATTCTAATCAAGTGATGACTTCCTCGTTTCTTTTTGTCGTACTTTTCATTGTTGATCGATTCAAGGTCATTATCTTGTCTTTGTATTCAATCTTGTGTATTTTCGTGTTATTGTAATCTCTATGTCCGACGATGATGATTATCATATGTTAAGGATGGAGTCCGAAGTATTTTGGTTCAAGCTTTGAAGGTGTAAGAGTATTTTAGAGTTAGAACTTGATCTATATGTCAAGTAGGAGATAAATTGATCTCCAATCTTCTTTTTCATTTGTTCATTTTTCACCAATCAATTTCATCCAAGTTCCAAGGACGGTTCTGAGGTTTCGGAGGTCTTTCCGGGTCATTCGTAGAGTGCGAGGTCTCCTTAGAAATCTCTCGAGATGGACTACAATCTAGAGTGAGAGATCCATCAATTTGGAGTTCTAAGTGTGGAGTTAGGATCATTCAAAGTCAAGGGGTCGAATCAGTATATCAAGTCACGTTTTTTAGTGTCTTGAGATTTCAAGAGATGATCGAATAGTGTGAAGGGGGTTGGATATTGGACACCGTGCTGGTTGCAATGATATAAATGGTCTTACGTTTGTGTTGGATTTGACCTCGGAATAGTCAATTGAATTGAGATGTAACAATTGAGAGATAAAAGTAAAACCGTTTTGCTTGGATCCAAAGATTGACTTGTTTCATGAGCATATGATCGAACCTCTGAGTGCAAATTTTCAAGATTGGAGTGTGTCTTATCAACTTACTATATGTGAAATTTCAGCTCATTTGGTTTAGAAAAGGTATTGAGGTCGTGGATTGTATCCACCGGGGTCTATAACGCTCATAAGTTAGCACAGACAAAAAGTTTGGTCCATTTCGAGCAACTAGTTTGAGATCTGGAGCTGAAATTTCATAGAGTAATGGTGAGGGGTCAAAGAGAATTTCATGTGAGGTCAGCGCTCAATTGGAAGTTTGAGTTGGGAGCAATATGTTATCGAAGTTTTTGAAAAAATATGTTTATCATATATAGATCTTTCATGTACTTAGAGTAAGATTGAACATCTAGTTGTGTTATGTGGTGCATGTATGTGACACTTAAGGTCAAATTAAGTCAGTAGAAACCGAGAAAAAGCATGATAGATTGGGTAGTGAAGGCATCAAGATTTCATTGAGTTGGTCCAAGGTATTGCCGTATCTCTCTACAACAAGATATCCCATGTATTCCCAAACCAAACTTCAAGCTCTACGACATCACTACTACACTCAAATACTTACTCGTATGTAATATGTAGATCTCAACTTGAACTTTCACTATTGGAGTGAAAGTTCAAGTTGTTTCATAATGAAAACTTGCATGTTCTTTTGTCAACACTATATCACTGACATGTTGGCTAAAAAATAATAATTAATAAGATCAGTGTTGTTGTATCATGGATCGAATATGATGTGCAATCAAGGTCATGAGAATATTATTTCTCAACTTACTTCAAACATGGTTCTGATAGCAACATTGGATAGATCTTGACGAGGGATCACAATTTGATTATTCTTGATCGCGAACAAAACATAGACGATGGAGTTTCATTTTTAAGAATTTGAGATGTCGTGATGCTGACGTGGCATATCGATTCTTGAAGTGACACTTTCTGACATGTTAGAGATAAAAATGTGTACTTTGGTTGACACTTGTTGTTTTTTTGCTGATGTGACATTTTTTGTTGAGGTGTCAATTTGTTGATATGGTGGTGTTGACTGGACTTGCACGATAACTTGTCAATGCATGATGACATAACGATGGCATGTGTTTTTGCATGCTGGTATGATGACGACATGTAGCAATATGATGTTATTACGTTGTTGTGTCATGAACCGGTTTCTATTTGAAAATCGAAATTTCAAAGTTTCATATTTTCGCTCCAAAGATGCTTATGGAGGAAAATAGTGACTGTTTGATCTACTTCGGATCTCAACTTTCAAAGCATCAAGTGGTAGAGCTCATCCTAAAGTTCTCATGGGTATTTCACGTACTTCATCTGGATGCTTAATGACGATGTGATGGAGTTCGGAATATGGGAACGTGCGAGCAGCTCGGACAGACCGTCGACAGCCCACCGAGGTCCAGACGCAGTCCTCCGAACTGACCCTCAGAGCCAATCTTTTTCCCGAAGTTACGGATCTGTTTTGCCGACTTTCCTTACCTACATTGTTCTATCGACTAGAGGTTGTTCACCTTGGAGACCTGATGCGGTTATGAGTACGACCGAGTGTGAAGAGTACTCGCTCCTCTGGATTTTCAAGGACCGTCAGGGACGCACCGGACGCTGCAAGACGTGCGATGTTTTGCCGACCGCTGAAACAAGCTAGACCTTAGCTCGTCGGTGTTGACTAGATATTTGTAGTTCTTACTGTTATATTAAGGATGGTCATGGTCATGGTCGATTGAGATCAAGAGAAATCAAGAAAAATAATTTGGTTAGTGTATATGACAATAGTCTAGACAATCAGCATAGTGCGGTTCAAAAATTCTTGAGCGTTGGTCTGTATGTTGTAGAAAGGGCTCACAACAATGCCACATATGAGTTAAGGGAGTTAGATGATGCAAAGCTCAAGATATCAGTAGCATACAAATGAGTTAATATTTTCAAGCAACGAGATGAAGAGCTAGATACAAGCGACATTGCAATAGAGTTTGAGTACGAGGATGATGAGGAAGATGTCGAGCTCGAGGATATAAGAGAGGACGACGAGGTTGTGGGAAGCGCCGGTCCACTCTTTGGTTGGTATATTTGGTGCATATTGGTGGATGCACATGTTTAGAGGAGGTGGATGTCATATCATGGATCAGCTTCTACTTGAAAGTTGAATTTCAAGGTTTCATATTTTTGTCTTAAAGATGCTCATGGAGAGAAATAACAACTTTTGATCTACTTTCATATCTTTGTTTTCAAACCATCAAGTAGTAGAGCTTGTTGTAAGGTTCTCATGAGTATTTCATATATTTTATTTGGATGCTTAATGACGATGTTATGAGGTTTGAAAGATGTGAAAAACAAGCTAAGCCTTAACTTGTCGACGCTGATTAGATATTTGCCGGTTCTAGCGTTATACTAAGGAGACAAGGGGGCTGCTTATCCATATTCTGGAGACTTCACATATTCTGAAAACTAACGTAAGGGGATGATAAAAGGATTAACTTGTATCTTTGACTTGTTTGTGGATGTTTCGGGAGATAGAGAGGTCTAATGCATGCACGTAAGGTGTCATTGTATTTAGATCTGTGCATATGAGCATAGGTTAAGACGATTTGTGTAGAGATGGATTGTATGATGTGTTCTGAGAGAAGTTGAGACGTAGGGAGAAAGGATTGGAGTGCTCCAGTTGCTTGTTAAGTAGAGTTGGACGAGAGGAGATGGTTCTCATATCAGACGATCCGTTTGGACAGTGTGAGTGATTTTAGTCCGTAAGGAGGAAGTTTTGGAGGTTTGATCACATGTGATCAAAAGTTGGAGCTCTCTTGGTTGTTGGGAATCGGATTTGGAGGTTCTTGGTGCCGTTGAGGTTAAGATAGTAACCCTATGCATATCTGAAGTTCGTTTGAGACAAGGAGGAAGTTCACAAATTGATATTTTTTGAGTTCTTCGTTACAAGTTGGTACCTACTTCGTTATTTGGATACAATCCTCTCTATATTGCTAGATGTGTGTTCGTACCACTACCCTCAAGGGTTAAATGTGATATGACCACAGGGCTAGTCGTATATTGAGTGATGACAGCGGTGCAATTTTAGAATTTTGACGTCGAGTTGCAATTTCTATATCGGAGCTACGTGGATTTATACTCACGACACTCATAGGTTAAAAGTGATCTGACCATTTGGGCTAGTGATATTGAGCGACAACATCAATACGATGAGAGAGTTATGGTTGTGGTTGTTATATAGAGTATTCAAGATTAAGATGATGAGACGTTGTTGTGGAGCTTGCTGTTAGGAAAGAGGTGTTTCTCTTACTTTTAATTACGTTTCGACGGTTCTTGTCTTAGGTTTGGATTTGAAGACTTGATTATGTATTTGAGGTGCAGTTTACAAATGAATTATGTATGTTTCTTAGTTTTGAATTTTACAATGAAAATGTACATAAAGCGAGGTTTGGATATTAGAAAGGCTCATTCCGTGGTTGCATCTATCTCTCCTCTTGTTCTTGCACACGGTATCTTCACAACTAGATACCTCGTGTATTCTTATACAACTTTCACGTATAAAATTAGTAACTATATGATAACACTTTGTGGATAAGGGTGATGTGAAAAATGCTTACTGTATGGATGTGAAAGTGGGTCAATTGATGATGTGGTAGTGTACATACTTGGCATGTGATGTCTTACATGGATGTCATGTGATCACATGCATGTATACATATGGTAGAGCAGAGAGACGACACGTAGATCTAAGTGGGCTGCTTGTCAAAAATATAAAAGTTGTACCACCAAGGTCATTTTAAGGATTTTTGGATACAGAGTCGAGAGACTGTCATATTTTCTTTGTGATTTTCGGATAGGATTAGGTTGGGTCAAATGGGTCAAGGTCAATATCAACCAAACTGAAATTGGATTGGCGAAGTTGAACTGGAACAAGATATAAAGCTCTGTGTTGATGAGACATATCTCTTTGCTCAAGAGTCTATTTGTGGTGATTTTTTGTATTGTAAAAATCTGCTTGGCAAGAGGAACAAGTTGAGCAGATCGGATTGGAAAATCAGAAAGTCTTTTCTACAAGTATTATATGAGAGAAGAGAGAAGTATGAGTTTTGAAGCGACATAACTTCTTGCGTAAGAAAACAAAAAATCAATATGCACCATTCTCATGAGGCACTTGTCGATTTTAGTTGTTCAATGTGAAATGCACAATTGTTACTCTATTTGATCGAAATGAAGATATTATACGATAGCTTATCACAACAAAAAGGTGATCATCTCATAAAACAATATGATCGATAGAGGTTAACCATGAACAAGTTGTAAACTGTTGAGCAACAACTACAATGGCAACAAGGTGCATTGCATACTATGCATGTGAAAAAATAGCAATAATCTATGTAGGCTAATTGCTAATTATTATAGCTTAACGATCGCATGTTGTAACAAGAGAATAATAATTCTCCATAATGACAAAAATTGTAATCATCAATGTATGCTGCACGTCCTTAACTGATACAACTTAACGTTCAGATGAATTCAAAACACCATATGTCTAGGTTAAAGATCGCATTTATGTTTTATGTGTATTATATGTTTATACCTTGAGGTTTGTCTACCGAATATGGAGTGAATGAGAATAAATTATTTTGTCCTACATATAGTTTACTATCTATGTCATGATGTGAATCCATGGATGGAAATTCATCATGAACGCATCTGACAAATATACTAAGGAGAAAGTGAGAAGTCAAATATATGAGAGTACCACATTGTCATGCTCGTCGTGCTGATCAACATGAGACGTAAGACGCTTGGAACGTAAGAAACAGAGTTGCAGGTAAAGAGCTACCCCAAGCACTTTGTGAGAATTGTGAACGCGAGAAGTACGCGTTCAATTTGAAATGGAGTGTTGAGAGCACCATTGTGTAGACTGTAGTATACTGTATGTTGCAAAAATTTAAAATGTAAAAAATCATGTATGGGAAAATTATGAAGTTTGTATTAGTAAAGGGAGGTGAAATAGTATACATGAGTACCTTATTAATCTTAGAATTGTCTTCTATGAATAGTTGTGGGATCAGCTACCTTGCAGAGCAGTGAAACTTGTAGGAGAGAGGTCTTGATCTCAAGCCGATGTAGACTCACAATCGGCTTATAATGACACAGTAGGCTAGCCCCTTCGAGAGAATATGAGAGGCACCAAGCTGCATAAAGACAAGACTAGATGTCCCTTAAGCACATCGTGATTGTGAGACGTCTCCGTCTATCCCAACACCAATGTAGTCACCTGATGTAGATTATAGGGATAAGTTTATCCCTATAATTTTGAAATGGATTTTTTTCTCGAGGTGCGTGATATTTAGTACAATTTTGGCAAGATATCTCTAAGTCCAAGGTCCCTTAAGCATATCGTGATTGCGAGATATCTCTACCTGTCCCAACACCAGTGTAGTCATCTAATGTGGATTATAGAGTTAAGTTTACTGTCGGGATTTTGAAATGGACTCATTTCCTCGAGGTGCGGGATATTAGTACAATTTTGTCAAGGTATCTCTAAGTCCAGGCGTAGCAAGATGATATAAAAAATAGTATGAAGTCATAACATCTCCTTTTACGCTCTTTTTACATTCATTAGGGACGTTTGACTTATTTATCAAATGACTGAGCCGATTTAAAATTATAGCCATCCAAAATTATAAATGATTTTCTAGAAATATAGATAAAAAAATTAGCTTTCCCAGGAGCCAAAAATAAGTTTGATCCGACTTACCTATAGAGAGTTATGAGGATATAAAGAAAAGAGTATCAAACGGAGCAAAGGTATCACATCCATCTCATGTCACTACTATTTGTCTTTTAGCACCGTTCGGTGCTACAAGACAAAACAAACAACCACCTAAGTCTCACCATGTCAGCGGTCACATGAAGTCCGACACATCAGCCACATCAATACTATTTTATCTTCTAGTGGTGAGTCGCTCACCACTAAAAAACATAATATGTGCCACGTCAATAATCACATGGACTCCGGCAAATAAGTAAAGATTGCCATCACTATTTTGTCTTCTATTGATGAGCCATTCACCACTACAGGACAACATAGATGTCATGTCAGTGATCACATGGACTCTTATGACTTCTCATCAGTATTATTTTTATCTTCTAGTGATAAACTGCTCATCACTACAAGACAAAATGAATGATATATCAACAACCACCTCAATCTCGTCACGTCAACGACCATCTAGATATGACAGAAGAGACTGACACATCAGTAATATTTTATCTTCTAGCGACAAGTCTATCATTACTACAAGACAAAACAAATGTCATGTTAGTGACCACTCGGACATCGAGATGTCAATAAGGACCACCACATCAGTATTAATTTGCCTTCTAATGGATAGTCGCTCGTCACTACAAGACAAAATATGTATCATATCAGCATCCACTTAGATCTTGCCATGTCAGCGATCACTTGGACTCCAATACGTCAGCAGGGACAGTCACATCAGTAGAGGTGCTACATCAATACTATTTTATCTTCTAGTGGTGAGACACTCGTCACTACATGATAAAATAAACGTCACGTTAGTAGCCACTTAAGACTCGTCATATCAGTAGAGTGTCACGTCAGTAAATCATGTATTCTACCACATCATCGAGACTGTCTAGTCGCTAGTATGTCCTTACTATTTTATCTTCTAGTGATGAACTGCTCGCTACTACATGACAAAATGGACTGCCATGTCATCATCTGGAGAGAGACCGACCGTAAAGAATATTGAAATCTTTGGATGACAGTAACTTAGTCATCTAAGCTCTATTGAGCTGATTCTTTTTGTATCAAAATCTTCACTTTTATGATCGTGTTTTGGATGATGCAGATGTGTCATTCCAGAATTTTTTCTGCCACATGGATTCAAGCATTTAGATTAGAGGATAAACTTCTAAGAACATTAATCAGTGCATTCGAGCGTTTGAGTTGTTTCTTTCTATTCTGATAATCTTTTATTTTATGCTATGGGAATTATTCTGATTTTATCTTATTAGCCATTATCGTGTCGGATATTACGTGAAAGATGTTCAAGAAAACATGAGGTTCATGGCTGTGGAGATGTATTGTGCTGAACAGAGACAAGAAAGAGAGAAACAAGCACGAAAACGAGAAACAAGCACGCAAACGAACGTCACAATATATACCAGCTCTTAATGTACATACACTACCGGTTCTTTCTCCCTAAGAACACAAAACTGAGAAACATGCCAGAACGGTCTGTAACCTGCTTCAAAACCTCTTAAAACGAATCATTAAATCTCAACCCTGACCCAAAACTATCAAAGCGTAGCTCAAAGCAAGAGAAACATCTCTTTGCTAACAAAAAGAGCTGCCTCCGGATCACACGATTCAAACCCAAGTCAAAACAACATCCATGTACAGCTCTTAGCTAAACCTAGCTACCACAAGTTGTACATAACCAACTAGAACTCCAACGAACTCAAAAAGACAAAAACTGAAGGAATCGAAAAAGTCTATCTGAGAACTTTCTCCTTTCGTCAAACGGTCTTAAGATGTCGATAGGGTCTTCTTCCATGACTCCGTTGGTCTAGAAAACCTTCAGATCCAACTCCCAACAGCCGAGATATCTCCAATTTTTGGTCGCAAGTGACCGAACCTTCCAAAACTCCTTCTTGCGACTTAAAATCGCACACACCGTCTAAACGGATCGCCTGATCTGATATCTGTCTTCTCTGATAGGTAGATCTAGCTACATTGAACCCAACAAGATCCAAACAAGCCATTTGGAGTTCCTCTCGCAAAACCACACAAGAAATTTGATCGCAAGATGTAAAAAATTGACGTAAATCGACTTCCTACGGCTCAAACTTGCTTACCACACTCAATATAACAATCCAATCCACACACGGTCTTCTCTTGTGCATAGGTGAAGACTCCCTGATCGCATAGGCACCAAGAATGAAGAGCTTGGTTCACTGATCGCGAAGAACAAACTAATCTCAAGTCACAGACGACGAAGAACTGACGTAAGTGCTTCCTTACGAGTCAATTTCACCCAGAACTCCCAAATCCTCCGATGAAATTTTGTATCGTTTTCAATTTCTTGAAGAACTCGACGTTATGATCTTGATGGATCCAAGGACAGCAAGATTGGACTCCAAAATAGTCCGAACGGTCCAACTCCCCTTCACAGATCACTGATGTTTCTAAAAATCTCTCTTGTGTCTCAATTTCTCCCAGAACACAATCCCCGATCCGCCTCTTCACGAACCGTCTTAACCAACATGTAGCCTGCACAGATCTGAACCCAATGACACCTTACGCGCATGCATTAGACTTCAAAATTCTCCAAATCGTCCACCGACAGATTATAGAAACAAGCTAGCCCTTTAAGCTGCCCCCTTACGTCAAACGCTTGACGTACAAGAATTCTCAGATTATGAGGAAGCAGGCCCCTTGCGTCCTTAGTATAGCGTTTGGAGCGCAAATACCCAGTCAGCAAAAGTAAACTAGAGCTCAGCTTGATTTTCCATATTTCGAGTCTCGTAACTTCTCCACTATGCGTCCAAATGAAGTAGACAAAGTGCCTATTGAAAGTTGAGAACGAGGTCTACCCATTGATGCGATGAAAGTGAAGATCCGAAGTTGTGCCAAAAGCTCGTAAGTTGGGGCTTAGCTTGTTTTACCCATCTTTCGAGTCTCGTAACTTCTCCACTAGACGTCCAAATGAAATAGACAAAGTGCATATGAAAAGCTGACAACGAGCTCTATCCATTGATGCGATGAAAGTGAAGATCTGAAGTTGTGCCAAAAGCTCGTAAGCTAGGGCCTAGCTTGTTTTACCCATCTTTCGAGTCTCGTAACTTCTCCACTAGACATCCAAATGAAGTAGACAAAGTGTCTACGGAAAGTTGACAACGAGCTATACCCATTGATGCGATGAAAGTGAAGATCCACAGTTGTGTCAAAAGTCTCATTTTTAGTCTCATGAGTGTCTTTGGAGCGATGATTATAAGTATCGCAAATAGATTTTCATATGGGAGCTAGTCGACGACACGACATCCACCCCCTCTGAACATGTGCATCCTTTGGTATGCACCAAGAAATACCAACCAATGAGTGGACCGGCATGCATCTCATCTTGTCGTCCTACTTCCCATCATAGTCAATCTCATCTTCAAGCTCTACCGCATAATCTTCATCCTCAAACTCAAACTCTGTTAAGATATGTGCTAGATCGACCTCCTCATCTATCTTTTTGAAAATCTTGACACGTTTATCTACCACTGGTATCTTCAAGCTCGTTCCGTCCAACTCTTGCAGGACGTAAGTTGCGTTGTCATGAACCTTATTCATCACATACGGACCAAACTATCGTCTGGAAAACTTCCAGAGTGCCATTATGTTGGTTGTCTAGACTGTTGTCATAGACTAACACCCAATCATTTTTCTTGATTTCCCTAGGTTTCAAACGATGTCGCTGATCGAATCTGACCTTGTTCTTCAACCGTGCTTCTCGTAGTCATACGTTGTACGTACAAGAATTCATGGATTATGCGGAAGCAGGTCCCTTGCGTCCTTAGTATAGCAACTAGAGCTACAATACCCAGTCAGCAAAAGTAAACTAGGACCCAACTTGATTTTCTCATCCTTCCAGTCTCGTAAATTCTCCACTAGGCGTCCAAATGAAGTAGACAAAGTGCCTATGGAAAGCTGACAATGAGCTCTATCCATTGATGCGATGAAAGTTAAGATCCGAAGTTGTGCCAAAAGTTCGTAAGCTGAGGCCTAGCTTGTTTTACCCATCTTTCGAGTCTCGTAACTTCTTCACTAGACGTCCAAATGAAGTAGACAAAGTATCTATGGAAAGCTAACAACGAGCTCTACCAATTGATGCAATGAAAGTGAAGATCCGAAGTTGTACCAAAAGCCTCATTTTTAGTCCCATGAGTGTCTTTGGAGCGATAATGATAAGTACCGCAAACAGATTTTCAGATGGAGCCGGTCCACGACACGACACCGTTCAAAGCTAGACATTGCTTCTGACCATACCATGTGATTTTGGATGGCCATTATATTTTCGAGTTCTGTAGAACGTCACTTATCTATTTAGAGGTTTTGTTTTGTTTTTCTCTTGTTCTTCTTGTGATGCGAAGGGAGACTACACAGAATTATCGAGGAGAAAAAAGAGAACATCATGACATCAAAGAAATGTGAAGGGAATGCGGAGTTGAAGAGAGCATGTTGTTAATTATGTAAGGAGATCTTTGATTGGAATAAAATAAAAAGGGAAAAGCTTCTGAATGAAAGCGCGAATGCTTCACATATATGTAATTTTTTTCTAAGATATTCAGAGTGTTCGAAACGTAAGAGAGACCTAGAACTGTGTGGTCTGGAATTTGAAGTATGTGGAAATTCTGTGCGATTCATTATTTGGTGTGGTAATTTTTGTCTTCAAGACTGTCATAGTCATAAGATTTCATCTTTCCTAGAAAGACTCTCATCTCGACAACGTGCAAGCACTTTCTCTCAAAATGTCATATGAGATAGACACTTATGAGTTACCTAAAAGAAAACTCCTTAGATTCGATTTCCACAAAAGATTTGTGGAAAACTAGTGCAAGTTGCATGCATTATCATCTCTTCCATCTTCGAATGAGAGAGGAAATAAATGCATTATTCAATACTTAACTCTTTCAGTGAGAAGGATTAGATAATAAATAAATGTTATAAGTAATTCATGTGTATTTCGCACCTAGACTTGTATGTTTCAAATAGCATCGATGTGTGTTTTCTTACGAGTTATTCCTGACAATTCTCAGAATCTCAATTTTGATAACACATAACAGTTAAAAATAAAATTTCTTCATACTATAAGTAAACACATATATATCTTATATTAACACAAAGTGAATACTACTTAACATTGATTAAACATGAATGTATTTAACCATTTTTTATAACAAGGTTCACCCTCTATCTTAGCAAATGATGACCCAAGATTTCTCATCCGTAATATGTGCTTTTTCTCTTTCTTCTTTGTGCCAAAAAGTCCATGTTGCACGCATATCTGATCAAAATATATTTATTTATATGAAAACACGATACTTTAAAAAGTCGCATCCATCTCAAGTTGACATGAAATCGCGATATGAATGAAAACGAGACATACCTCTGTTTGTAATATAATTTCAGATAGAAATGGATATGTGCTGGATTTGCATGTTCCTCAGTCCTTTCTCGGGATTGCTTTGAGAAGATTTGAATATTTATTGTTTCAAAAATCTGATCTTCATCTAGTTACTTCACAAGTCTGTGGTTCACGTTTCAGTTTAATGTGAAATATGAATGAAGAGGAGACACATTAGTGTATACAAGTAACGATACACACAATCCACATGCGCAACATTTTGTTTTGTGAACCCTATAGTGTTGTCACAGAAACACAAACTAATGCGCTCCGAGGCTGATGCAACATCTTCAACACATGCGCGAATCTGGGCAAGGGATCTAGAGATGGAGCTAGAACCAATTATTAAGTCGAGAGTGGAATTTGTCACCAACTCGTGGTAGCACAATGGTAAGAATGCAAGCCCAAGAACGAGAGATCTCATGTTCGATTCTTTGATTTCATTTAGAGTGCTTGGTGCCTTCGGAAAAACTTCCCCTTTGGGTTCAGAAAATAGTAGGCAGCTTAAGACGGTAGCTCTCTCACATATTGAGTTGTGCTTAGGCTAATTAATCGGCACGAGCGAATGAGCATTAAAAATATCTTTTCATGCCAACACTATAAGATTTCAGTTTTGCAATCTTCGATCATATAATTCACCACAAGTGAAAACTTAGACATTAAATCTCTCATATCAAAATGAAAATATAATTGCAGTAAATGTGTTACATGTAAAATAATATATGTTTTTTCTGCAAATTTCTTTCTTATATGAAAGTAAAGGTATATATAATATATTTATTGAATCGATACACATCCTATGTTGTGGGGATGAACAGAAGTCTGTACGATTATTAGTCACCAAAAGACAGGATCTTCATATCCATGTTAATTACAGCTTGGCCTCTTCTTCCAAGCATTCATAATTCCTTAGCAACGATAAACATCTCTCTACCTGTATACATCCCCATCGTAATATCATAACTTGAGAGTACAATATCTACTTTACAGAGCTATAGCAAATATAATTCATCCAAAGACCTCAGAGGATGTACTTTCTTGACAAAATCGTACTGTATTATAAAGGAGAAGAAATGGAGTGCACCTTATGAGACGGAACGTGTACAATTACTTGAATGATTTATTAGTTGTACGTGATTAACTCAATTCATCAAACCCGCTTAGGGAAGAATATCACAAATGTGAGTGATTCAAACTTGACCGCCTCCTCAAGCAGGATGACCTTTTGCTTTGTATACATACGAGGAAAGGAGAAGGAATCTCATGGTATGCGGGTTGATGAGAGTATAGAGAGCAGAAATTTGCTTGATCACACCCCAGTAAGTTGGTTGTGTTTGATAACACCCTTTGACTGACTATTGATTATAAATCATGTCACTTTGTGATATTAGTGACATTTTGAATTGTACACATCAGATTTTTGAGCATGTATAGTCTAATATGTATTTTATTGTTGAGATATTTTGAATAACAAATCATATTTAATCACGATGAAAAATAGTGAAACGATGAGTGATAATGCAAACTGACCAGTTTTACTGTTGGTAGCCAATCAGGGGTGTGATAAAGCGATACATTGTTGAGAGGGGTGTGGCAAAACACAATAGATCTAGAAGGGGTGTTATCAAGCATAATAAACCTAGAGGGGCGTTTTGAAGCAAATTTCTAGGGCAGAGAGATTGGAGCTAAAACCTTCCCCCACCCAAAACGACAAAAACCATACCATAATCGAAGTACGATGATGGATGAAGACGTGAACTGGCAGAATAGTTTAGTTAGAGCGCGCCATATACCAAGAGACATGAGATTACTGAAACATTCGAATATTGAATCAGTCTTTCTTGGTGGATAATTTACTGGAAAACTCGGAAATCCATCATTCATACCCCCATCTATTGCTCAGGTAGTACGAAGTCACACGAACCTTCCAGCACCTTCCACTGTGTATTGTGTAGGTACGGGTAGTGGAATCTAAAGTCACATGTACAACTATTATTCATGAAGTAGGATGTACTTTCTACCATCAACGTTATTTTAATCAGTAACGACCTGAGTGAACACTACGGTAGTCAGATGATTCGTAAGTCACATAGAAAGCTAAGATGATTTCAGCTGGCTTTGTTATGATTCTGCTGAATCTAGTAAGCACGAAATATGCCCTAGATTCCACCTTCTCGTGTTGACTGATAGAAAGGAACGATTGAGAGCTTCATCATTTTAGTCTGAGACAGTGGTTGAAGGAAAAATAAATCAAAACGTCATCCATTTGGTTTGATAAACGTGTATGTTAGAAGATTGCTAGACTATGATCCAACAAAATCTGGAACATAGGAACGGTAATGGAATATATGCAAGGAATAACGACTCTAACAGAAAAGTATGGGCAAGTTCTGTCTACCTCTCGTTCACTTATCAGCTTCTCCATGGTAATCAGTGAACAGATGGTTGAACTCAAGGGTTTATGGTTACCCTAAACCTAAAAATCACCTCATTGCAAGAAGTCATTATTTACTTGCAACTCTTTTCCACATTTCCGCGATTTGGATCTCCATGTACGCACTGCACAGTCACAAAAAGAAGAAGAAGAAGAACAATAAGGGTGTGACCGTAGGAGGAAAAGAAAGTATGACCTAAATCCTGTTTTAGCCGAAGAGGAAGAAGAAGCAAGTACGTACTAGCTACAGGTGCTCATCAACGACAACAGACAACACTTCTGCTTCCGGTCGTTGAAAGTAACATCATAACGAACAATAACGATGGTCAAAAGGACAAATTCCGGATGCATTCCTGGGTGACTGAGCCTTGCTATACTGGCCATAACGTGGCAACAGTAGCTGGACACATGTACTGTACTGTACAGTAGAGGTACGTGGTTATGGACGAGAGCAAGGGGAGGAAGAAGATGAACATCAACAAAGACCGCAGTACAGGTACTACTACCATGGTACGAGTAGTAGTAGTACTGAAGGGTAGGGAAGGGCGGGGCGGGAGCATCCAGTTTTTGTAGAAGCGGAGAAGAGGAGGAGCAGCAGAACTTGGGAAGGTCCTACTGTACTCTTACCGAGTCGAGTCCAGTCCTATTCTAATCCTAGGCTGTAGTCGTCCCTGCCTATGCACCTTCCTCTCCTCTCCGCTTTCTTTTGTCTTTCCTTTTCCTTCCTGAAGGTCCGGGGAAAGACGCACAGAGAGAACGGCAAAGCTGGAAGCCAAGGAAAGGGAGTGATTGTGGGTGAGTGAGTAAGTGCGACAGAGACAGGAGAGAGGGAGGCGTAGAGGAGAAGCGGAGAAGGCTTGAGGATCTGCGCCTCGGTACTTACTTCAATCAAACTTTGCACAAAGGAGCGAAGAGAAAAGAAGAGGAGTAGAGCAGTACACGCTCGCTGGACTCTGCGAACATCATGCGTGAGGAATAGTATGGGAGGACGGCGATTCCAGCGAGCACATTGACAGCCAGGCCCCGTTTGTAGATAACGAGGGTGGAAGGAAGGAAGGGAGGCGAAAACCACTGGGGCCTTCGGTGGCGCGGGAGGGCTGGTTGGGAAGACAGCAAGCGTGAACTGGGACTACGTTTTTGGAACTTCTGCCTTGTGCGGGGTTTAAATTTTCTGGGATCTGGAGAGGCGAGGGGATGAGATTTTGCGACATGAAGCCGGAGGCGTAGAGGAAATGGTACTAGGGTGTTGGTTATTCCAGAGGACGAGAAGGAGGTTGTAAAGGCGGGATTGGTTTGTGGAGGTAGTGCAAGAAAGAGAGGGAAAGAGCTTCACAGAAGGAGAAGGGATCTATGCGGCTACTTAAGGCGTACTGATTTCGAGTGAGGTAGAAAATGCCGGTTCCTAGAGTAGGAGATGATATGTCTGTGGATGGGCCGGACAATGCCGCGCCCACCGCGGCCCATGAGAAAGAGATTGTTAGGGAGCTCACCGAAGCTGCGGAGGGGCAAGTTCAAGAAGGAGATACTTTTTATCTCATCTCACACAGGTGGTTACTATCTCTCGGGCATCAGCCTCGGTTCCGAGGTGTGACTCCTATTTTTAAGCGGAATTGATGTGATAGTTTATGTTCGTATGCACCCTAGACGCCGATCGTGCTATGAAGGAACTTGGATTAGTGCCGATGACCTCAAATGGTCCACTTAGGGTTTTTCCCAGTCGTTTTGGTTTGCGCGCCCGAGTTGGATCTTCATACAGTTTTACCAGGTAGATCGTGACAGGAATGTATCAAAGCTCGTTTTTTTGCGTCTGAAACGCTGATGAATGCGGGCGGGCACAAGTGGTCCGAGGTTCTCCTAATTCAACATCGATCACACGCCGCGATGGCCATCAGCTCGTTGCAGGATGCTTAGCTACTCTCATGGGGGTTTCCCCTAAATTCAAGCAAGACTCCTTTCACTCTGTGCGATTCCGCATGACCCGATTCGAAGCGGAAACAGCAGGAATCTTGAAGCAGGGCTTGTTGGTCATACTAATATCCTGCAGGTCGAATCTGATGCCAGAGCGTGTCTTTTCTGTACTTCGTGGCGCAGCTTCTTGAATGGAGAATGGGCATTAGTTGTCAAGTGGAGTGCTACTTTCAGATCAGTCCACCAGTCCGTGCATGTCGATGTGAAGATTCTTCTCTTAAGAAACGAAGCCGATTGAGTTTTAGTCCTTTTTAATTTGATGGAATAGAACCGTATGTATGGGTCAGTTTTTGTGTCGGGGACCTTACGCCTGCCTTAGAAATGCTATCTGGGAGAAGGCTCCACTCGCAGAGTGGGTCCTAGTCTGGCAAGTACGACGTTTTTACCACATTACGAGGAGTAAGCCCTAAATTTGCGTAGCGCTATGGCCGCGTGCGGGGCGTTCCTTTTCGGATTTTCAGAGTTCGATTAACGGATCTTTCCGATGGTTGGCTCCAAATTCGTTGCTTAATAGCTTCAGTTGTGTGAGCAGTAAATGACGGCAGGTGTGAACTTTTCTGCACTCTTACTTGATCAAGCCTTCGTACGCTGCTCTATTGAGTAAGTAAATCTATCACGTTACTGCATTGTATACTGTATATGTGTTCAATATTACACTTCCATATCAGGGAGTACCATCGCCAGTTATGTGCTCTGTGCTACACATTCCCGTTGGTCCACCCTTTGGTTACAAACATCTCTAACTAGATCTTTAAAGTTAGCGCACATTCATAACCATCTTTGCTACTCACTATATACTGCTCTGGGTTACCATGCACTACACAGTGGTCTTTGATAAATCTGCCATTCTCGACGTCTGAATATATGTACTGCTCTGGGTTCAGTTTTTGGGGGTTACCTTAAAATGTGTTAGCATAGGTCTTGCTTCGAACTGCTGTTCAAAGCTCTTGGTTTGTACATTGGTCTCTGTACGAAATCTGTTACTTTATTCCCTTTGCTGGTTGTTTCTAAAGAAACGTGTTCGACATAAGAAAGGGGGAATGGGAACAGTTGTTACGACGAAGGCCTAACTTGTACGGTAAGAGTCGATCCGAGGATCTCAAATCGGAACCTTAGGTCAACTCGGAGGCTCGAGACCACATTCACCAACCAGAAAGCATGTGTAGTGACCCGTGGATGTAGTTTGTATACGTTAAAATCCCACTGTTCAGGTAGGTCCATGTTCCTCCAGTCATGTTTGTTTCATTTCTTATGCGCTTCTCCTCATCTTAAGGGTTATAAGGACATGGCATAGGAAGAGTTTAGGGAGAAACTCTATTTCGTGGAGACGGTTTTACACGCCGAGACTCTTGTCACATTTACAATTGCTAATGTCTTCGCATTCTTTTCTTGGCCTGTACCAGTTGATAGTACCGATCATCCAGGGCGCAGGGCTTTGTGATTGAAACGTTGTTGCATGATTAATTTGTTATAGGAACAATACCTAACATTCGGACTTCGAGTTCTCGCCCTTCTCTAACGAAGGGCTTTAAATTTTTTGTTCTGAAAGAAATCCTGACACCATGACATCACTGTACTTTTGTCCGGAGGCTTCTCTTCTTGCTAAGTATTGTTTTATTTTCCCTTTTGGAGCAGATGGTGGAGAGTGTGGCAAGATTATGTGGAAACAACAGATCATTCAAACAGTGAGGGTGGTGAGCCGCTGACTGCTCGCACGTCTGGTTCTTTTGGACCATTCTCCAAGAGGCCCTCTAGTATTGAAAATTCAGATTTGGTTGTTGATGCTCCTTCCTCCGAGGATCAAAAATCTGAGCCTGAACTCAAAGAAAATTTGGTAGAAGATCGTGACTATATTCTCTTACCAGAGCAGGTGTGGATGACCTTTCATAAGTGGTGAGTGACTCAGCTCTTTGTTTGTTAACATGGTGACTTCACAAGTTTCGGGTCTTAGTTGTAGGTTGTTCTACAGTCTGTCAAGTGCTCTGCCTTCCCGCTGATTTGAAGACTAAGATTTATATTCGCAGTAAAGGTATTGCCATGGCTGAAGTCCTGTTCAACCACATAACTTAGGTATGGAGGTGGACCTGCGTTGCCTAGAAAGGTGATAACGATGGGCTATGGTTCACATGAAGATTTGGCAGTTGAGGTGTACCCTTTGCAAGTGCATCTAACTGTCGTACCACCAGGGACCAAAGTTTCTATGAAACTCAGCAAGAAGGTTCATCACGTCCCAGTTGCCCCTTTCATGCGACCTTGCTATTTCTGATAAATTTGTTTATCATTTTATTGGACATCGTTCTGAGTGCCGACTAGTTTCAGGATCTTTTTAGGAGATGAAGAGGACTTCGCGTATGTTACCTGTCTACTTGTGGGAAGTCTGATCCCTTCGGTTGTTTGACGATATCAGGATACCATAGGGAAGCTGCAGCAGACCATTTGCGAACACTTCAAGTTAGAGCCTGAAAATGTAAGCTTTTTAGCTGAAATTGATGTTTTTGAGGATAGTTACCCTCCTTGTTTTTGTTTGTTGCTCTGGGCCTACGTCTTTTATGAATGTGAACTTCGATCGATGACCTTATTATGATTCCTTCGTTTTACTTTGGCTTTGTAATAGGTTCGCATCTGGGACTATTTCAACAAAGTGAAAAATAAACAGCTCTCTGAAAGTTCGAGGAGCCTCCAAGATGCTTACATACACATGAACCAAGATGTAAGTCTTCTTCCTGAGTTTGCTTCACACTGGAATTTGCGGAACGGTGTCAATGTACAAGTGTTGGGAGTAGAACAGAGGATTGGAGTACTGTTTGCATTGTATGTCCTAGTCTTCCGAGAAAACTCTTACCCCAGATTACCCCAGTTATGCCATGCATTCAGAAAACAAGAGTGGGGAAGGGATCACCTTAGAATTCGATACTTTTTTCTGCTGCGAGGGTGTCACGTGCAGTCTACCTTCCTGAACATTAATAATCTGTGATATTTCTACTTACTGCTTTACTTTGAGGTTCGAGTTAAAGTCCATGTTCTTCGACACAATATGAACTCTGTTTCTTTCCACGTCGTAATATTCTTTCTATCCCTGTTGTGGTTCGTCTACCTTAGATCTGAGGTTTATTGTTAGGAAGAAGGCCAATATGTCGCTACTATTCGCAGTTGTATTACTATGATTGTTCCTGAGTTTGCTTCACACTGGAATTTGCGGAACGGTGTCAATGTACAAGTGTTGGGAGTAGAACAGAGGATTGGAGTACTGTTTGCATTGTATGTCCTAGTCTTCCGAGAAAACTCTTACCCCAGATTACCCCAGTTATGCCATGCATTCAGAAAACAAGAGTGGGGAAGGGATCACCTTAGAATTCGATACTTTTTTCTGCTGCGAGGGTGTCACGTGCAGTCTACCTTCCTGAACATTAATAATCTGTGATATTTCTACTTACTGCTTTACTTTGAGGTTCGAGTTAAAGTCCATGTTCTTCGACACAATATGAACTCTGTTTCTTTCCACGTCGTAATATTCTTTCTATCCCTGTTGTGGTTCGTCTACCTTAGATCTGAGGTTTATTGTTAGGAAGAAGGCCAATATGTCGCTACTATTCGCAGTTGTATTACTATGATTGGAATAACTTGATGACATCGTTTTCGTCGCCTCATGCGATTCTGTTTACACTGGAGAAGCAGATACTCGTAGAAGTACGGAGAAACGGGAAGTGGCCTGAAAGCAGTAGTTCTTCTATTGCAATAAATGTCTCTAGCGGCAGTGCCGTTTCCAACGGCAGCAATGGTTCGACAGCAGGAAGAGAAATGACAGTTATATCAGAAAGCCGCAGTATTGCGAATGGCCCGCCAGCAAGCAAACCAGGAACAAGAAATGGTAGCAGTTTAGGATATCCTACGTATTCCATGGACAAAGAAAAAGAATCTGACGGTTGGCTTGGGAGCTCCAGCAGTTCTGTAAGAGCAGGACCGAAAGGTGTCACTGGGTTACAAAACCTTGGCAATACATGTTTTATGAACAGTGCGCTTCAGTGTCTTGTTCATACACCTCCTTTGGTTTCATACTTTCTCCAGGATTATACTCCTGAAATAAATCGCCATAATCCTCTTGGCATGGAGGTAATACCTTTAAGATCAGCTTCCAACTTACGCGCTAGTGTGGATTTTTCCTTCCATCTTTGTTAAAGTGGTCCATCTTCCTGCTTCCAGTAGCTTGGCTCATAGATGCTTATCGCAATGGTAGGGTTTTGTTGCAGGCACTTATACTGACCTGTTTACGAATCTCAGGGTGAGCTTGCCATCGCCTTTGGTGATCTCTTGCGAAAGCTTTGGGCACCAGGAAAACAGCCTGTCGCGCCGCGGCAGTTTAAGACCAAGCTTGCTCGATTTGCACCCCAGTTCAGTGGTTACAATCAGCACGATTCTCAAGTAAGGAACCCTACGACCAACAATTGATTCCCGTTCTCCTGTAGAAAAGTAAGACACGTTTGTGTAGCTTACGGATCGTTCTTCTGCAACATTTATTGAATAGGTATCCCCCTCTAGGGCCAAGATCCGTCCTGCTATGCCGTCAGATCAAACTCCTCATACTTGGTCTGCCTTATGATGGGGAAAATTGAAACGATCTTTGTTTTGCTGTGTCGCAGGAACTGCTAGCTTTCCTCCTTGACGGTTTACATGAAGACTTGAATAGAGTGAAGAACAAACCATATGTAGAAGCAAAGGACGCAGACGGTCGACCAGATAGGGAAGTTGCTACTGAATACTGGGCAAATCACCGATCTCGTAACGATTCTGTCATCGTGGATGTCTGCCAGGTATCAAATGTTACTTTTGGCTAGACAGAGTGCGGAGCGGAGAGTCATGTAAAGAAGTCACTGGAGAGATTAGGTTAAAAGTAGCCCTTATTTTGACAGTATCCAGCTGAACTGTAGGTCTCGCTGAAGGTTCGTCTTTCTTGGGTATACGCAAACAACTTCAGCATCATGGCCGGGTGTCATTATCGCCTGCTTCTAGTCGGTCGCA